>OX463807.1:2507500-5007500 GCA_949825045.1 Argyresthia goedartella | reverse complement strand
GATGCCGCCGCCGCCGCCCAAGACGACTTGCCAACTGTCCAACACGGCGGCCAATGTCACCACCTCCGTGTCGCAAGTGATACCAGCAATTGGACAAACTGTGGTCAACCAACCAGCTGTTGTCGTCAACACTTTGCCAACTCCGTTCGTGATCCAACCGAATATGATGACAGTAGACGGGCCGGTCATCCAGCAGACTCAGATAGTGGAAAACGCGAGGCAGATTGACGTCAAAGGAGGCCAAAGTTTCGTGCAGGGCGTGGCCATGCTCTCTCCCGAAAGAGCGAAAAAGAGCAAGAAGAAGAAGAACCAGAACGTGACGAATGTGCTGCAGATAAACGCGCCGCAAAACAACATTATGGTGCATTCGTCTCCGCAGCACACGTCCCCTCAGTTCTCTCCACGAGGGTTCCAGCTCTCGCCCAACAATATGTCAGGCGCGCCACTACTGCAGGCGCTGACTATCCTCCCGGGCAAGTCCGGAGCCCCGGCCCATATCGTGATGAACGGACAGGGCAACAACAACTTTGGCTCTCAACAGCTGATAGCGAATACCTCCCCGTCACAACAAATCAATCTACTACAACCGGTGAATTTGATAAACAACGGCGGAGGCGCCTTCCCGGCCTTCCAGCAATTTATTGTCCCGAATCTAGGCGGCATGGTGATGACGGCAGACGGCACTGCTATAATCCAAGACAACGGGACTGGAGTCCCAATGCAGCTGCAACTACAAACGGTGAATGGACAAAATGTGTTGACTCCGGTTCAGAATCAGAATGTCTTCACGGGGTCTAATGGTGGAATGGTAATCCGAGCTCAGAACCAACAAGGAAAGATCATCCAATCTCAACACAGTCCTGGAGCTCAATTTCTGTCCCCAAACAGTCAAGTGATGATGAACAGTCCTAACTTCAACGGGCAGCTCAGTCCTTTACTAGCCAACTTGAGCCCTCCAAACGTGACCTTCAATACCAGTCCTCATCAAGTCAGATCTGGAAACGTGCAGACTCAGGAATACATTCAAACGAACCAGATGGGACAGACACTCATGGTGCCGCTCTCGCCGAAGCAATCTATCGCTTCTACACGAAGTAACTCTACATTCGTCCAACAGAACACTACCATTGTTCAGCAACAAACGACTTTAGTATCCAACTCCCACAACGCTTCAATTACCACCAACATCCAAAGCGGCAACGCATCCCGTCTCAGCATAGATCCGAACGTCCTACTCAACCATAAGATCATAAAACGGCCCAACTTCGAGTTGCTCGAGCTTCCAGAGGAGAAAGAGGATAAACCGGTGATTTTCGCGGACACAGAGAATCCGGAGTACAAGTTTATGAACGAGTTCAACCCGCTGTTCAACCATGTGCGACATTCGGTGTCCACACAGACCAAGATCAAGTCTCCTAATAGTCAGACTACAGGTAAGATATCATATTTTTCTCTGGCCCCACAGCAGCTTGTAAGAGACTAGTAGAGCTCAATTTGTGTATCTAACATAAACATCATTAAAAAGTTTAATAGTAGTTTATGTGACTGCTAAATAGTGGAGGGCATTAATACTCGAGAGTGGGTTTATGAAACGAGCCCAAGGCGAGTTTCATAATAATATCACTCGAGAGTTTTAATGCCTAATTATGTTCAGTTACATATACTAGTTTATCTACACACATATCATAAGCTCTCTTTTATGTGTTCAGGAACCGCATGTTTGACCAGAATTGTGGCTCTGCACTTGTTTAGCTTGTTCTGTAGTACCAACTTCACAGACAAACTAGGGGCGGCACGCAGGCGGGCGTCGGCGTTCGAAATTTGAATGTCATAAGAAATGAGTTTTTACCAAGTAGTTTAACATTATGCTGATCGTAACGTGCGGTTTTTGTACGCAGTAAAGAGAGTTTATGATATGTGTGTAGATAAAATACTTTATTTGCAGTCAATTGCGGTCTATTATCTGCGGGTGTTTAACTTAATTAGTAATCTTTAAAATTGCTTCTACTCTACATAATACACATTGTCACGATACACTTATTCCTTTACGAAGATAGAATTCGGATTTTGAGGTGCCGTGCCGTCACTTTGTATAGTTTCAGCTCTCGTTATCGGGTTATTTCCATAGATTGTAGAGTATCACGTTAGACACTGGTTTAGTCTCACATTAAGCTAGTAATACAGTATCGTATCCATGCGGCATGTACTCCATGTGTGCTGCGCGTGAGTTCGGGTCTGCTGCTCCAGCGCCGGACTATGGAATGCTACATCATTTGTTACAGAATACGGTACAAGACTGCTTTTGAAAATATATACTTTGTAGGAACTGTCAAAACGGTAATCTTGTTCACGAGTTCTATAAGATATTAACATGTTTTTTAACACAAAATTCAGTTTTTAAAATATACATCTGCTGGAAATATACAATTCTGAAATTGTCAAACAGTTTTGTTGAAATAGGTTCAGCCTAAGAGACACGTTTCCAGGTTTATTGGGCTGCCTTGTCAAATACCGTATTAGATGCTTTGAGGATGGACACCTGTAGAGTGGATCTTAGAATTACACTTTCAGCTCACTTTTAGGGGAATAGGAAATAAAATGTTAAACAGCGCTCTGTAAATAGGACTTACGGAGCAACATAACTTAATCTTTTTTATAATGATTAAATAACTAATAAGTACACAAATTCAAATTGAGTACGAAATTGTAAAAAAATAATCGTGGACTTTTATATCGGGAAAAATAATCAAATAACGTTTACACATTGGCGAACGCATGCTGACACTCATGATCAACAAGCAGAAGAAACAACTGCTTCAATACTCCTATTTTGCAAAACATGAGTTTCACAAAAGGCTGCTTTGGCTTACTGCGGTGCCTTAAGATAACGTTGAATGTCCCCGCAGGTTGTTCCCCGCCCGACACCACGACGCACTCCCCGCTCGGGGTGGAGTCCCCCCCGCCCGCGCCCGCCCCCGCGCTCCCCGCACCCCCCGCGCCTGCAGGCAGGCCGGGCGGGGCGGGCGCGGGGGCGACGCGGCGCGGCGGGTACGCGGACACCACCACGGGCGAGCCGGAGGCCACGGATAACAACTCCTCGGTAAGTTTTATATATTTTAGTAAATAATAAAAGTTTCTTGGAATATCCATTGATAGCAAATTGCAGTGGAGACCCCACATAGATAAATTAACTGGTAAATTAAGTTCTGCGGCTTACATTGTGAGGAACATCAGACAAAATACGGATGTGGCTTCATCTAGGCTGGTCTATTTTAGTTACTTTCATAGTGTCATGTCTTATGGTATCTTGTGGGGGTAAGCAGCTGCTATTCAAACTATGTTTATATTATAGAAGCACAGACTCCATGTAAATTAAAGAATAACTTTTAAAAGACTGACATACTAACTGCAGCTAGTCCATTTATTGACGAAAATATAATATATATGTAGGCAAGAACCTTTTAACATGTTCTTAAAATAGCGACAGCTGCAATGTTAACCCAAGAAATAATCACAGACTGGTTGCATCCCGGTTTAGACTCTTAGAGTCAGTACTTTTTTTCAAGGGTCAATGCATTCTTTACTACAACAGGATACCTCTTGAGATTTTGAAATTGCCAGATAAGCAATTTAAAAACCATGTGAAAAACAGTTTATCTAAAAAGGGATATTACAATATTCAAGATTACATAAATGATAAGAGTGCATGGTATTAATTTTACTCAACACAGAATTCGCTTATTAATTTTGTAATGATTTATTCTTGCATATTATTTATAATATGTAATATTTGCACTAGTTAAAACAAAACCTATATTTATAAAAAATCTAAAAATGAATCTGTAGGAGTTTCTCCGCCTATCTCCCCCACAGTGGTCTTCATAGGACCACAGAAGAGGCCAAAAATGACGTTATCTAAACATGTTAGAGAAGTAAAGATTTTGGAATGTTGATTTTTGCATTATTGATACCTTTATATGATGCATTTATTCATTAACTCATAATAGCGTATTCGCCACTTCCCAGGCCATGGTGCAGTGTGTATCGAGCAGCGAGCAAGACATGGCCGAGTCACGTGACCACGCCGGCTGGCCCAGCGCGCCCAACGAGTTCGCCTCCGACTCCGATGCTGGTGTGTATTCTGTTGAATAAAACACGTGTAGCCATGGCAATGCTTCTACGTTGAATGATTTTATTACATGGCTTCAGGCTGCACAGTCGGTCGATTGCAATCACATTCCTTTCCATCCTCACAAGAAGTTCGCTCCTCCTCTCAACACTTGCGTACTCTGGTATGCCGGCCGCAAGACCTAACCAGGTTGAAAAACCTGGCTGGAGAGGCACATCATCACATTTATAGGCATATACACAGGCACATACATTGCTTCTGGCCACACACTTGTATACCCTGTATTACAGAGTACAGAGAGATTTATGAACATTTCAACAAATGCAATGCCCTACCTATTCCTCTTTATTGCCTAGATTATCCTATTAAATGAAGGGTGCGCCACGGCTATGCCACAAATGGGAAAGTACCTTAAATATTGTAGATAGAGCGTTTTACTGAAATAAAACTATATTTTGTTTGTTTGTTAGGCGTTCTTCTATTTATAATGATCCTTAGGACTTCCGATCGGTATCGTAAAATGACAGTTTGTTTTCCACATTTGGCGGGTGTGTGGTGTGTGACATAGAATGTCTAATGTACGTAATTACTAACAAGTAGGTACTAACTGAGTATTTGAGCTAGGATTGCATTGCAATCAAATGAACATTAACTTGTTTCGTCTCCCGTCGTTTGCCACCCGGTTGGCAAAGCGGGCTGCGATTTTAAATAAAACTTTAAATGCAGTTCAAATTCTTTATAAAAGCAAAATTAAGACTCTAAAATGCTCTATCTACAATATTTGAGGTACATTCCTTCCATGTGGCATAGCCTTGGAAGACCCTGTACATATCCCTATACCCCTGCTGATAGGTTTTTTCACAAGAAGGGTACCAAAGGTCCAAAGCACCCCACGTTTAGGCAGCCGTTCGATACTAATTCTTGCATGACAGGGACCAAGCCCATCGCCTCAGCTATGCAGGTTGAAGGTCTCAAAAACAAACTGTCTAGATATATTCCCTATCATATTCCAGGTCTGATGTCGAACATCCACCTGATGAGGCAAACACGACCTCCCAACGCGGCAGAGTCCACCGACATGCACTACCCACAGCTCATCAACCAGGGCTTACCCCCTATGACGCCAGGATATTACGAGCGGCCACCCCCCTACAAGAGGAAGAACGAGTTCGGGGACGGCTCGCCGTACAGAAACGATAAAATCATGCGAACTACTTACAATATGGTGCATGGGACGAGTAAAGATACTGAATACGAAGATAAAGCACCAAAAAGGCACTTTGTCAATTCGGGAGGCTCTTCCGATGATATTCACAAAGTGTATGACAGACATACTCTGGGTAACAGTAAGTATTGATGTCCTTCGCTTCCCCCTTTGCTAATTTCATTGATTCACATTTCTGCCCAAAACTGTGTGTACAATCTAATTATTCTTACTTAATGTTTTGTTTACAAGATATTCGATTGTTACAGCAGATTTTATTAATTAGATTAGTAGTAAATAGGTAGACTAAACTGGCGCTGGCTGATATTCGCGAAAATCGATGAATTAATTAGCCTATCTTGATTTCTATGATCGTAATTGATATGTATCTTGAACATGCAGAACATGCAGTTGATTATTATGCATATACATATATAAAGACTGAATCAAAATTTAATTGCAAGAATAGGATTCTCGCCCAAATGGCGGATATTGAGCGATTCGAATATAAAATCACTCGATATATGGTGAATGCGCGAGAATCACCCCTAAAGGTGTCAATGTGTTTTCGCTATGTCTCTGCTGTCTCAATCGGAATGTCTCAAACCGCTTCAATTTTCTGTTCATACATTGCTACGAGTCCCGTCTCAATTTACTAATTTACCGACATGTCATGCTTACGTCACATAGCTAACAAAATTCAAAATTTCCCCTTCACCATGTTGTGTCTTGTATTGGTTATGTATTGACGCTCATGCCGACTTTTAAGTCTAAAATTTTACTACTGTTTAGAAATACTCCTAGAGATTGTCTTGTGTAAAGGACGCGATTTTTTTTGTTATTATTTCGTCGTTTGTGTTATTATTCCACTCAGATCACAAACGTGTTTCGATGTGTACAAACTTGATCCCGAGTGCGTAATAATAATAATACAATACAGGAATGTGGTAACACAACGTTGCGCCGCTTTACACCAGACAATACGTTTGATTCGAGATACTCATGTGTTCTTGTGGTATATTTCAGCTTCCTCGTAATGCGATAATATTGGTCATTGGTTTTCTTTGGTTGGGTTAATACAAGATACAGCTGTCTAGAGAACGTGGGTGTACTGGAAACTAATCAGAATTAAAACAATGATGTGCAGTGTATCACCCTAAGCTTACTCGCTTTCCGTTGCACCACATTCAAAGTAACAAACATTGGCTATACAATTGGGACTACCATTACTAACGCATCATGTATACGCCATCATCATACCATATCTACGTTGTAAGTACGCACCTGTCTTCACGTCTCTTGCTATATGGTCGCTTTTATACTTTCCACTAGTTCGTACTATTCAACGGGCAGAGTTTATACATCAATATTTCTTTCCCTGATGCTCTTGAAGGGAGAGACATTAATGTCTGTTTCGGCTATAAAAGCGGCCATTGGGTGTCCGGGGAAGTACACATACTGTGTGAATATAAGAAGTTAATTTCATAATAATTCCATCCTTGTGAATATGCCGACTAGAAAACTGGGTACAATGGTCCATTTGGTACCATTACTTTTCGATGGGGCGACGAATATTTTATATTTGGGTTGCCGACATTATGGCATGCACAAGGCATATTTTTGTGTCAAATAAACTTCTCATATTATAATAAACCTCTCATTTAGTTTCCTTTTCACTTGTTACTATCGCTAATTGTAAATGAATCTTTCCTGCCTTTACAATGTCTTAACGCAGACAAAGAATATAAAAAGATGTCATTGGTAGAGTTCAAACCCATCGTATTTAAGTCAGAACTTCTACAGATGTATTAAGTTTTATGTAAATGCACTATACTCTGTAATTATATTTTATACTATTTAGCCATCGACACATACAAGAAGACACGAATTTGTTACTTAGTTCCATTTTTACTCGAGTCAGTAAAACATCATTAAAATACATAAGTAGTGCTATAGTTTTCGTTTTTTGTTTGTTTTCCTTATCTTACTAGAAAACAGCAGTATTGTGAGATCTAAATTGTAGGTAAGGTGACGATAATCTGTAGTGTAAGCGAGTCAGTAATTGTAGCACCTGACTCGAGATAAAATAGAACTAAGAAAATAGACCAGCCGCTAAAACCAGATACTAAAGCTGTGCATATCACAACCGTAGATCCACCAGAAGCCACCGACACTACCCACGAAGAGACCGAAAAAAATCGTCAATTCCAAGTAGGCGACTTGGTCTGGGGGCCCGTCAAAGGCTACGTCTCCTGGCCCGGCAAACTGGTGGAGCGGTCCGGTGGTACTATGTGGACTGTGCGGTGGTTCGGTGGGGACAAGGCGCTGGGGGCGGCTGAGGACTCGAAGCTGTTGACATTGAGCGAGGGCTTGGAAGCGCACCACGCGGCCAGGACCAAGCATAGGAAGTGAGTTTGGGATGGGTTCGGCTTTTGCCGGCGTGTTAGAATGGTGGACAACAGAACTGTTTAATTTATTGTGCACTAGAATGCCCTTTATAGCAATAAAATTCCCTGTCCTAGGTATGCTGGAAGAAATCTCTTTTTGGAGCCTCCATATAAGCATTTTCCACTTGTATGTGTATTTCACTGTTTTTAAGCAATTAAGTATATTGAATATTGAACTCTTCACAGTAGAGTCATTCAGGTATAGCTAAGAAGCTCAAGGACAAAATCACGATACGTCATCACGCCTGGGTTAGAAAGAGAAGGTATTCACAGGTACATTCTAACACCGGCGTGATGACGCAACGTGAACTCGTCTTTGAACTTCTTGGCTATACATATATGTATGGATCTACTATGAAATTGTTATAAACGATGGGAAACATCGGATGATTGTTGATATCATTAGCAGTAGGTTTCGGCTGTTTACTAAGCGACAGTAGAGCCACCCTATCATAATGGCACCTATGCCCGCCTTTGCTCCCGCTAGGTGGCGCCGGCGTATTTGGAGGCAAAGAGTTTCATTCATCTGAGGTTAGGTTCAAAAATACGTCACGTGATTTTTCAAATACTCCTGAAACTGGCAAAAATAACCTCAAATGAGGCCATTTATTATGAGAAGAACTACAGTGCGACATAAAAGAGTAGAAAACGGATCTTTCGAAACTAAAGTGTTTCCGCGTCCAGAGGTGAGGCTGTTGTCTGTCTAATTTGGGATACAACAACAACAAACAAAGATGGTGGCGCCCTCAGTTGTTTTCTACTCTTATGTCGCACTTTATATATACTTTGACAGATAAAAAGCCTTCAACTACACCAGCGCCATCTGCATTGAGGTTTTGAGATCAGGTGCCATTGCCACTGAAATACAAATAATAAAACGTTGTCTTTATTGTTTCTTTGATATTTTATGATGACACTGACATCTTTGCGTTAACCCACACCAAACGAAACCGATTGCCTTAAAATATAACCACAAAATATGAGATACACCTAATGTAATCCATGAAAGTTGAACCACAAGAAACTAACCTTAACTCTCTTTCCAAACAGGAGTAGAAAACTAAACACTCACCTAGAAAATGCAATACAAGAAGCAATGGCGGATCTAGACAAGAAATCAGAACCACAGACGTCTGAGCAACCGAGCGCGAGCGAAACACCCAGGCGTAAGAAAGAGAAGAAAGCAAAGGAGAGAAAGAGAGGGGGGAGTTTGGTGAAGATCGCTCCGCACACTAGTAAGACGGGGGACGGGGCGCGGCTCCGCAGCGCGCGATGACAACTGACGGGAGGACTCTGCGAATCCGTTGATGTTCTACCAGGTTCACTGATCACCAGTTTCCTTACGTTTGGGGCGAATGCCAAGTCTGTGACGTCATTCTATATATGCATAGGTACATCAACATTGATAAAATAAGTATCTAAACTCAACTATATGCATTCATCCTGTGTGCAAAATCGCGTCATGTTGTCGTCGTTTCGCACCAAATGTACGGATCCTGCTGATCATTGATCACAAGGGTTCGCTTAACCAACAAAATTCACTGAATCTTGTCTAAGAGGAGTTAATTTGGCAGGTGTTGTTCTTCCTGATAAAAAATATTAAATTTTGATGTCCCTGTATCACTGCAGCGGTTGGATAAAAGAATTGGGATTTTTGACAGCCGTCACTATTTTAGACAACTGTCACTTTTGACAGCTGTCACAGTTTTTGGCATCTGGTACTATTGTAGACAATTGTCACGATTTTTGACAGCTGTCACAAGTTTTGATAAATATAATATAACTGGTTATAGAAAATCATCGTTTTACTACCGTTCACAACTAATCTCATTTATGACACCTGGCAAAAATTCATAATTTGTGATTTCTGTCAATAATAGACAGTACTTTCAACCAAGCGATGAGAACAGGAACTGCAAAATAAATATAAAAACAGTTCTCTAAGAGGAAGCTAGGACATGACGCCTGCCAAATTACCGGGTTACCTGACAGTAACAATTTTTCCTCTTAGAACACTCGTTATTGAACAATGGTTATTTTGATGTTCGATTGAGAAATAGCCGTAAAAGTTATAGTGCACCTTAACGCATCGTCAAGGGTCGCCCATCCAGTTAGTCTTACAAAAATTTATTACGTTGCGTATACAATACAGCTGTATACATCGACCGTTCTTATTCTCCACATTTCCAACAGCAATATCGTTAGGTTTAGTAGGAAGGTGGGGCTCACTTTCCTACCATACCTAACGAAATTACCTATACTTTTGGAAATTAGGTAAATATAAACGGGCATCCAGTCCATATTCGACTGGCAACCTCGAACTATGTGTTCCGAATTGTCAGAAGAAATTAGACATAAAATTGTAGTATTTGTACCTAATGAGATGTCGATTTTAATTAGATCAGTCCGTATTAATCTCTAGAGGTAATGTTCCTAAATTGTATGAGACCATAAGTTTCCTAAATTAAATGTCTTTAGCAAGTGATCCTAAATCATTGTAATTATCCACAAGTAAACAGTTACAATCGATCGCCAGTGATTTTAAATCGCCGTTTAAGTCCATAATAAGTATAAAATTAATGATATCTATAAATTTTACCATGTGTGTGTGTAGATTTCTTCATCTCAAATACGCTATGGACTAACTCACACGTCATCGATGTATTGTACAATCATAGTGAAACTGTAAAATGATAAGAAATTATGCTATATTATAAAGAAAGATAAATAAAACGTGTAAATTTTTATGTGTGTTGTTAGAAAGTAAAAACTATAACATGATTTCTAGTCAAAATATTGAGCATAATAAATGTATGTAGTTTTATAGACGATGTATTGACAATAAACACAGGCCTGGCTTTAGCCCGAACTACGAGAATGTCATATGAGTTAAGTTCTCCGACCTAAGTACATACCACAAGTTATTATTTATTTATCGAATGTAATGTAGTTACTGAATATTGAATAATGGTATCCTGTATTCCCGATTGCCCAGGCCTATATAAAGTATACTTATTTACAATTTTCCTGTAATATAACTAAGAACAATGATGGAATACATATTCGATATTATTAGAACAAATTATTCTTCTTTCAAAGGTTATTGGCAGTTAAGTTAGCTCTCGGGCTCGACTGATTCCGGAGTATCAGACTTTACAATATAATTACGCTTAACAATAAATTAAAACATCACATTACGATCACATATCTTTTACTAACATTTACATAAATCAGTTTTTTAAATATTTAGTATATAATAAATAGGATAATCACTATAAGTGTCGCTTATCTGATAAGTATATTTCATTTGTGGTAAATGGGAGATTATTTTGAAATATTAATATAATGCTTTTTAATCACAAGCAGATTATTATGTACATTTTTGTGTATCAAACGTTTTTTATCTCTAGTTAGATTAATGTATATCATACAATGTGTAATACCATGAATCGTTCGATAGGCAATTTTGTTGATCATTGTTAGATATTATCTTGAAAAAAAATAAACTTTATGTGATCTTTCTCTAATGGCAAAATTATTATACGTAGTTGGGATTATCTCATAATTATAAATGTTTGCGGTCGGAATTATGGATTGTGGTTTAATTTTCCAGCAAATAGGAATGTATTATTCCTAGAGGAATGAATGTTCCTAGATGAAGTCTCAGCCATAGCTTAGAGATACAATTTAAAATTCCTAGATATGACACGATTCTTGACGGCAGATTTAAATAGTTAATGTTAAAAGGATAGTTGTTTGTAAAATAATTATCGTCTAGCATCCCAATGAGATGGTATTATGTAAATACGTCTTACTGTAGTTATGTATGATATTTTTATTTCAACGGAAATTAATGTTTTAAAGACTAATGTACAACATAAGATTATTTATTTGTTTTGCTGTGTACATATTTTTTCAATAAAATGTACCTGTTTTATTTAAATTTTGTTTTATTATTTGTGACTAATCCTTTTTGTGAAGTCCTGTAAGTACCTATTCTATACATAGTTAACAGTGTTACACAAATCTAGTAATATTTAGAAAACAGAAGGAAACATCTGAAAGATTTGGATGGGCTACTTAATGTCAAAAATTCTCAATGTCAAAACTCTAAAGTCGGCAACCAACTTAATATCAATGGATTGAAAGGGCAATGGTCCTCTAGGTCAAAAGATTGCCAAGTGAATAGCTTTCTAGGTCAAGAGATTGCCAAGTTACTGGTTCTCCAGGGCAAAAGATTTCCAAGTGAATAGCTTTCTAGGTCAAGAGATTGCCAAGTTACTGGTTCTCCAGGGCAAAAGATTGCCAAGTGAATAGCTTTCTAGGTCAAGAGATTGCCAAGTTACTGGTTCTCCAGGGCATAAGATTGCCAAGTGAATAGCTTTCTAGGTCAAGAGATTGCCAAGTTACTGGTTCTCCAGGGCAAAAGATTGCCAAGTGAATAGCTTTCTAGGTCAAGAGATTGCCAAGTTACTGGTTCTCCAGGGCAAAAGATTGCCAAGTGAATAGCTTTCTAGGTCAAGAGATTGCCAAGTTACTGGTTCTCCAGGGCAAAATATTGCCAAGTGAATAGCTTTCTAGGTCAAGAGATTGCCAAGTTACTGGTTCTCCAGGGCAAAAGATTGCCAAGTGAATAGCTTTCTAGGTCAAGAGATTGCCAAGTTACTGGTTCTCCAGGGCAAGAGATTGCCAAGTTACTGGTTCTCCAGGGCAAGAGATTGCCAAGTTACTGGTTCTCCAGGGCAAAAGATTGCAAAGTCAAAGACTGGCGACTTGCCGCCACTACGGTAACGAAATGCATATCATGCTTATTCAAATGCAACAACAGAACGCACATACGCAATCATAACTTTCATTCACCGATACACACAGAGATACTTAGGTCGCAGTCATTGTGTGTTCCTCCTTGAGTCTTGTGATTTTCCTTGTATATTCTGGTATTTAGGTATTCAACCTTCTATTCAATATCTATTGGTGTCTGAACTGAGTTGTTTACAATACAACTACATGTCCTAAGGACTTGTTGGAAAGGCGTTGTTGTTTTAATCATAAAGACCTTCAACCTACCCCAACTCTTCCGTTCTGAACGTGGTTAGCAATGTCAAAAACATAAATTCACTGATAGTAAGTATTCTCCGCTGATCCTACACGTTTGAATTCTGTATTGAATTTACCTTAGTTCATCCTACCTACCTACCTGATATCTTAGAGTTAAAACGTGTACCACCGGTGGACTTTTTTTCGTGTTACTACGAAAAATGTTACATAAAGTTTAACCAAAAAAAGTGACTAATCCTATAAGTAAATTTGTGGTTCCTAAATCCTTTCGGCTTAGTAATAAAAAAAAGTTATTCACTGTTTATCTTAGGTATACAGTGTTTTGTCCTTTTCATACCTACGTCGAGTAAATGTCAAATGTCAAAGCAAGACAAAACAGTGTATAAGTTACACAGTGAATAACTTCTTTTATTACTTAGTAAGGCTGTTTATGTTTACGAATAACTCATTCCGAATGCATAGCTCCAAGTTGCAGGGGTAGCCCAGTCTTTCCACATGACGTATGACGGGCCTAGCTGGACCGACCCAAACAAAGGGGGCCCCTGATAAATATACGACCATTTTTACGTGTCACTAACATTCATTTGTAGATATTCTTCAAATGCACTGACTTGACTGTATAATGTGTGTAAGCTGATTTCCCTTTCTTGGGTGGCGGAACTCTTAAGTTACTTTTTTTTATGAGTCATTTTTTTGTAATTCACTGTGCCTCTGCCAACCTGTATGGGAAAAGGCGTGGCGCGACGCTGCGTTGTTTGTGAGTTATGGGCTTAGCCAATAAATATTTTTATGTATGTTCGTAGCGGGTGAAGAAAGCTAGTGTGGGCATATACTATACCTTTCCCTTTTTTTTATAAATTATTAACGTATCATTATACTTAGTTCAAATCTAAACATTAACATCTCAACGAATCTAAATCATAAATGTTCACACAATTTGTAAACTTTTCAAACTTTATTAATTTAACCTGTATTAGTATCTATTGTAATAGTATTCAATTTAATGCTTGTCTTTTCACTATATGTGTATAATATCTGTCTCTAAATGTTAATTCTTTTTACACATGATCATTATCTGTAATGTTCAAAATTAAAATGATTATTTGTTACATGATACCTTCACCTGTAAAATTCATATTTTATGTTATATGTTTATTTTTCCTTTCACTAATAATCGTATGATAATTGTATATTCTCTTATAATACCATTACGATCCTATCAAATATAGCTAATTTCATAATTTAATTACATGTGCATGACAAAGTTGCTGCATGTTATTGAACTTTAAACTGCTGACACAGTTAGCTCATGGCTTGCTGTGGGCTATGGACGATTTATTGAACAAAATAATGATAATACCTGTCTTGAAATACTAGATAATTACTAATTACCTGTCTTGAAATTACAATTAGGTACAATTATAATATTTAGGTATGGTTACTACTTTATTTCCTTTTAAGTTATATAAAATACATTCTAAACATACATTCAAACTCAAAAACATCTAAAATCGAAACATCAATACCTAAAAACATCGAAAGTTATGTTATGGTTTCATTTTTGATTTTATTAATGTAAGTATTTTGATATTTTCGATATATTGAATTTTATTGAGTTATTAATTATTGATAAATAATATATATATATATATATATATATATATATATATATATATATATATATATATATATATATATATTATCATATAAATTAACATAGAGAAATACCTTTTCATATTAGTTGGTATTACACAGATAATTAATAACTGTTTTTAATTCATTATAAAAATTTACACAGAAAAAATCTTTTCATTTTAAATGGTACCTAGTGTCACGTAAATTGAGATGTTTAAGTGTCTTTACAAAAATATTAAATAAAATTTATAAATTGTAAAATTACAGTGGTCATGTCGTGGTATCGGCACAGAATACTTAATAGTACTACGTACAGAAAGATTACTCCTCAAATAAACTTAAATAAATAGCTACTCTCGCTGCCCAACAATAAAGCGCAATCTAGCTCGTACCTGCGCTACCTACAACAATCGCTAAGCACCTACAGAATCGGTTGCCCCGCCCGTGCAGGTTAGATTGCGTCGCATTACTACGCCTGAGAAGTATCGATACATATTTCGTTGCGTGTCTGGTAGGCAGCTTCGCGTTCGAAACGTTAAGGCTGCGCTGTATGCGCCGAACGCCATTTTTCCAAACTGGAGACGCGCGACATAGCGAAGTGTCATATTATACGGAAGCCAAAATAGTTTGCGCGAAACTGTCGGCATAATGAGAACAAAGCTTTAGTCCTCCCCGGTTAAAGGCCCGTGCCCCTCGGTGGAGACATTGATGGGCTACATTTATTTATTTATCTTACTGTTACTTGTTACCTTCCAAGTTACAAGTTCGTTTGAAGGCAAACGTGAAGACGACAGGCCAAATTTAATTAAGTACGCTAACTCTACCTTATTAATTAAAGAACCCACAAGAACTTAAAAACTTTGTCTTTCAAATGCGGACAGATTACTGCTAATAAGAAGCGGGTAACAACGTAAGTACATATTACAAACGTGAAGTAAATAATGGACTTTAAAGACAAAAGGTAAACTGTTAGAAGTTGGACTTAAAGCTGGTCTTACTCGTAAATTGTCACTTAGCTAAATTGTTGACAGTGTCTACAATTGCCCGTGAGAGTCTAAAGAAGTTGTGCTAGAGCTAGAGAGTGTTATGAAACCACATGGACCAGAGTAGTGCTTATATTCTACTTAGACTCAGATTTATCAGCAGGTCTTCGAGAGTAGAGGTGAGAGAGTTTGGTCGCAGTGGCTTTGTATGGAGGCACACCATCGAACAAAATGTGGTCGTTAGTTTAGCTCAATTTTATTATTTAAGGCAAAACCGAGACACCTCGAACACTTTAGCCCATTTTACCATACAATTATAAATAAGTGTTTTGAGCGACTAACTTTCTACTTCCCGAAGGATATTTTCCAAAGATATAAAAGGATTTCCCAATGGAGATTGTAATTCCTTCATCAGCCGCCTTATCCTACATTTCGTCTTACAACGAAGCTGAATCCCTTGTAAAGGATTACGTTTGAGCGAGAGCTACATCGTTCATCGCGGGTCATTGCTGTTGAATCGAATATATGCAAAACCGAGCGAGCCTATCCTCGGATCTCTGGGGAAGCGGCTTTTGAATATAGAGAGGTTTTCGCCAAAAATATAGCGACAAACTTGAGCAGTCGATATCGGTGAATGTTGTCCCCTAATCTCGTCCTGGGAATATAGGAAATAGGATCATGGACTAATAGTTTGAGAATGGCAAAGCTCAGGGATTTGCAAATGCGTTTTCGTACGAATATAGTTTAACGAGGAGTCCTTTGTGAATATGTTGTTGGGTTAATATTTTTAGTTATTGATTCCAACCCGGTGTACCGGCGGTAACAGGAAGGTGTAGTCATGTATTAAGGGGTTGATATCGTACCTATCTATATATCCAGCCTCCTGCACATACTGATAAGTAAAGGCTTCATTTTCATGAAACCACTTATTGCGGTTCTGTGACAACCTTATCCACTGTGACCTACGAGTAGAAAATTTAGAGTTTTCATCATGTAATACATATATTACATGATGAAAACTCTAAATCTCCTACTCATGCTGTAAAAGACATCATCAAAAACCACTTAAAGGTTACTTTACTCACTTTTTGTTGGCTTAAAAACGTTTAATGTAGTTATTTATTTCCCCCAACAATGTTTTTCCTTCACATTTTCGTTCCTAGCTTACGAAAATGTTCAGTTTTATGTGAGAATGCTAAGTAGTAAAGCGAGCTTCGTCTCAATAAATAAAGTGTAAGTAATAATGTTTGTTTTGTTCCGAGTGACTTCGGGTCTTTCCTTTAGTTAAATTAGTTACTAAGATCGCGAAATCTGTCAGTTGTAGATGAACAATTCACAAAGTCGTGTCTTAGTGGTTCCTACTTGCCGTTAGTGCGCATATCTTCGGGAGACGGAGAAAGGATTAGCACAGTGTGCGCACAGTTAAAGTCTGTCTATTTGTGTGCCGGTCGACTATGTTAGTCATATTTTCACGTAATGTTAAGATAAGTTGACGACCGTCACAGATAAGGTATATTTATATTCATCACGCACTATGTCTTATGCACGTCATTAATTACATGTACCAACCTAGTATATAAGCTAGGATCCCCTATAATAAATTAGTCTGGTATTTGCGCGCATCTCAAACCTTTTACTTTACTCCCGAAGATGTCGCTCTCCTTATAATTGCCTCTGGCAAAATTTGATTGGAATGAAATCCCAACCTATACATATACCAATACATGTTGATTATGACAAAAACAAATTTCTTTATTGCTCTAGATATTTACATAGCAAATACGAGGTCGTTCCGAATGAGTTTTAGCGTGATAACGATAGCTCAAAATGGTTGATATGACGTCATGAATGACAACTTTAACTCCGCCATGTTGGAATATCAACGACCACGTGAGCGTGAGCATTGATATCTCGAACTAAAAAGTGACAGCTGTCACAGTGACAATTAAACTAAGAACAACAACCAACAGCGACTCCTGGCGCTCCATAATTGTTTATTTCCTCACGTATTTACCCAAAACAAAGCTAATATAATTACTTCGACTGTCTACGACTCGAAATGACAATAACTAACAAAAGTTGGGTTATAATAGTGTCATCTGTAAGTGTCAACGTCTACCGTCGCATTCAAATCGTTCCGAATGGATATCTAAAATGGTCGTCATTTCCCACTCGGAACAAGCATGATGGTCGTGAAGTCACGTGATCGATGATGTCTTTGTTAACGTGACTCGGAACGTGACACAATAGTTAATAAACGTCATTTTTTGCCTCTTCTCTACATTGGACCACTGTGGGAGAAGCAGGGCGTAGAAACTCCCACAGATTGATTTTTAGATTCCTTTTAAAAATTGGCTGTGTTTAATGAATAAAAATATTACATATTAATTATTATAATTAATATGCAGGAATAAATAATTACAAAATTATTAACAGCAAGGTCTGTGTTAAGCTAGATTAACCCCATACTCCCGTTATTTAAGTAATCGTGTACAATGATATCCAATTGTTCACGATTACTGATGATTTTTGGAAAAGTCGCTTTGACATGGTTTTTAAATTGGGCTAAGGACAATTTCAAAATCGCCAGAGGTACCTATCTTATTGTAGTAGAGAATGCACTGACCCTTGAAAGAATTGCTAACTTTCGCGAGTCTGAACCGGGGCGCAACTGGTCTGTGATTAATTATTAGGTAAACATTACAGCTATCGCTAAGTTTGGAAAATGTTGTAAAGGTTCTTGAATAAATACGATATATTTTCGAAAATAAATTGACTAGCTACAGTTAGTATGTCAATTTCTTTAAAAATCTCTCTTAAGGAGTCTGTTCGATTTAAATTATTAAATGTTCGAATAGTTCTTTTCTGTAAAATAAAAATAGTTTGAATATCTGCTGCTTTTACCCACAACAAGATACCATAGGACATGACACTATGAAAGTAACTAAAATATACTAACCTAGATGTAGCCACATCCGTGTTTTGCATCCACAACACGTTATGAATTAGTAAATGATAACTGTCTAACAATAAACTGGTCTCAACTTGCCTGACATTTGGAAGTGAGAATTTGATACACTTGATTTTACCATCGTTTAACAATAAATGATTAACTGGGTACCATTTCAAGGTTAAAGACAATACACCAATAACATAATCAAAATCTTCTTTTTGTCTTTCAACTTTGAAGACCATTGAAGTATCATCAGCTACACTATGTCAGTCAATTTCTGCACCATTTAAGGCAGATCGTTAATATATGCCAGGAATAAGAAAGGGCCTAATATGGGACCTTGTGGAACGCCAATTTTTACACCCGATCCATCAGATTTAACACCGTCTTTTGAATTCTATTGCTTAAATACGTAACGTATTGTCTTTAACCTTTAATTGGTTCACAGTTAATAATTTATTGTTAAACGCTGGGAAAACTACTTGTATCAAATTTAAAGTTCCAAATGTCAGGCAAGTTGAGACTAGTTTACTGTTAGACAGCAACACATTAGAAGTTGTAAATGATACGAAGTTTCTTGAAAAAACTATTGATAGAAAATGGCAGTGGGGACCACGCATAGATAAATAAGCTAGTTAATTAAGTTATGCGGCTTTCGCTGTTAGGAACATCAGACAAAACACGTATGTGGCTACATCTAGGCTAGTATATTTTAGTTACTTTCATAGTGATACTGTTAAATTCCACGCCTTAACCGACAGGGCGTGGAATCTTGGTAGGGTTGTTTTTGATTTGGAATGTCACAAAGCAGTACTGACCTTGACGCTGTGGACCGGCCTTCGAAAGCTCAATTCGAGGCAGGAATACGGGATGAGGAACACCAGGGTAGGGGGGAGGGGAGTCGAATCTTACTCTCGTCGCAGCCCGCTGCTGTCGCCGTCGTGATGCTTGCCGACACAAGGGTCGCTGTCCGAACGCGACGAATTGATCACCGAATCACTTCAACCTTTCACAACACGAAGCACTCACTCCGATGACGTGAAATCTACTTATTTCCCGACTATTGTTCCGTGATTATTACAATTAACATTCCGACCAGGCCCCGATACCTGTGTTAGACAATTATTACAAATAACATACAGCCAAGGCCCGAATGCTTGACGCCGACATTTTTTCCCATGTGCAAAAGTTAACCTCTAACTCGTCATTTCGTTTCTATACAAGTGACAGCTAGCTAGTTCCGCTCCGATCACTCGCGGTCCGATCGCGCAACAAAAAAGGTGCGTTCCGAAGCATAAATATTAAACAGTGACCCGCCCGGACAGACCCGAACCTGTCCCTAATCAATAGGAAGGCGAGAAAGTGTTGCGACCGCTCTCTTGAGGACCGAGTCCCCCACCTTGACTTCTGCTGATCGAGGCGTGCCATCCCGACCCGTGTACAAATTGACGATCCGTCCTCGTCTCCATCTCAATGATGGCAGGTTCGCATCATTAATCAGCACCAAATCACCGACTTGAGGGGGGCTCGTCCGGTCAGTCCACTTAAGGCGCTGCTGCAAGATGTGCAAGTACTCAAGGGACCACCGTTTCCAAAAATCTTGAGCCATCTGCTGCAACATCTGCCACCTAGTTAACCGACTTAACTTAACATCACCGAATGGGTTTTCTGGCAGGGCGTTAAGGGGCTGACCTATCAGGAAGTGACCCGGCGTCAACGCTTCCAAATCATTTGGATCCGAACTGAGCGGGCACAACGGACGCGAGTTCAGTGTCATTTCAATTTTACAGAACAGCGTCGCAAGCTCTTCAAAGCGTAGAGAGGTCTCACCGATGATCCTCGTCAGGTGCGACTTAGCCGATTTAACCGCAGCCTCAAAAATTCCTCCCCAATGAGGACATTCCGGCGGACTGAAAACCCAGTCAATCCCTCGTCGGGAGCAAGCCGTACTGATGGCGTCCTGGTTACCGTTCAGGAATTGAGTGACCTCCTGCAGATATCGCCTGGCTCCGACAAAATTTGTGCCGTTGTCCGAACGGATTAATGTCGGGAGGCCCCTTCGTGAGACGAACCGATCCAGACATGCGATAAATGCCTCTGTAGTGAGGTCACTGACCACCTCCAAGTGGACTGCCTTCGTGGCCAAGCACACGAAGACGCACAGGTATGCCTTCACTAATCTGGCATTCCGTAGCTGTGAAGACTTGACCATGAATGGTCCCGCGAAATCCGTTCCGACACCCGCAAAGGGCCGGATTTCGTTAACCCTATCCGAGGGCAAATCGCCCATCTGGGGCTGCATCGTAGCCGCCTTGGCCCGATAACAAGGCAGGTACCGAAATACGACGCTACGCACTAAGCGTCTTCCCGATAGAATCCAGAACTCGCGCTGGAGAAACGCCATCAAGGCGTGGCATCCGACATGCCCATTCCGAATGTATCGATCCTGTATCAACAGTTCGACCAACTTCCCTTTCCTAGGGAGTAACAACGGGTGGCGAGCCGCATAAGGCAGGTTGGCATTCCGAAGCCGACCTCCTACCCTCAGCAATCCTTGAGGGTCAATAAACGGGTTGAGCCGAGCCACAGCTCCCTTCAGTTGGACGCGTCCGCGTCTCAGAATGTCCAGTTCGGACTTAAAGTGCACCGTCTGCACGTTCCGTACCAATGCGAACAACGCATGGTTCCGTTCCCGTGATGTCAAAACCTGTGTCCGCACCCGTTGCGCCTCAGAATTGCGACAATTCCGCGCAAATCGGAAGATCTAGGCGGTCACATTGACCAGCTTGTCGAGCGAGCTGTACCGTTCCAGCAGGCTGAACTCCTCTTCCGGCTCTGGTTGCGTCGTACAGACACCGACTGTCAAGGCGCCATTCGCCGAGGTAACGCGTGGACTCATTGGCCAATCCGATTCGGCTTGAGTCAACCATTTTGGACCCCACCACAAGGGATGTCCAACTAACTCCGGAGCGTGACACCCACGAGACGCACAGTCTGCTGGGTTCATTTCCCCTGGAACATGTCTCCAGATTAAGGGAACCTCCGAATTCAAAATCTGCGAAACCCGATTCGCCACAAAAATCTCCAGCTTGTGAACTGAAGCCTTCAGCCAGCATAACACGATCTGGCTGTCCGTCCAAGCGTAGACCGTATCTTCTAACGCTAACGGTCAATAGACCCACGAAGAACCGTCATCGTGTGGTTGAGCAGACGAGTCAGGACAGCCGCTCCTGAAAGCTCTAATTTGGGAATGGTCAGGCGAGTGCGGAACGGCGCAACCTTGCTCTTGGCCATGACCAACCGCACATCAACCTCCCCCGAGGAGTCGACCGTACGCAGATACACCGCAGCTCCGTAGCCCTTCTCCGAGGCATCGCAAAACCCATGCAGGGTGGCGGTGAATCGTTTGGTGGGGACCAACCTCCGTGGCAGTGAAATCCGATTGATGCCAGGGAGGGTCGAAAAGAACGATTCCCACTCTGAGCTCAACGACCCGCCGATCGGGTCGTCCCATTTCAGCTCAGCAGACCACAATTGCTGCATAAAACACCTGAGCTGAAATGTTACCGGGGTGATCCACCCGTTTGGATCAAATGTCCTAGCCACCGTTGAAAGGACGTTCCGTTTCGTCCAGACCTTCGGGGAGTCCAACTCGACCCGATACGAAAACATGTCTGACACCGGCTGGTACTGGACGCCTAATACCGACAACATATTGGATTTTCCAAATTTTCAAAAATGTGGGGATCCTGCTGGTAGTCATCCAGACAGTAACTCTGGAGAGTTCGACATCCATTTCCGGAGCTCGTAACCTCCACCCCGTAAGAGCTCAACTAGCTCGTCCCGTCGAGCGAGCGCCTCCTCTACGGAATCTGCACCGGTACAGATATCGTCCACGTAAAGATCCTGCTCCAGGATCGCTGCTCTTCTAGGGAAATTTAACCGTTCTCGATCCGCTAACTCCCGCAGAGTGCGAATCGCCAAATAAGGACTAGACCGTAGCCCGTACGTGTTGGTGTTCAGCTCGTACACCTTGATGGGCTGATCTGGGCTCTCTCGCCACAGTATCAGCTGATACCGTCTATCGTCAGGGTGAATGACCGTCTGTCTAAACATCATCCGGATGTCAGCTACAAACACAACATTGTGTCGACGGAACCGTGTGATAACATCCGCGATGTCATGGTTCAACTTCGGCCCTGAATGCAAACACTGGTTCAGGTTCATGCCGTTAGATGTTGATGCCGATCCATCGAACACTACCCGTATTTTGCCCTCCGGGGTCCTCAAGACCGCGTGATGAGGCAGGAAGCAGTGGTCTTCACGCTTCCAGTCGATACCCGAAACCGACATGTAGCCGAGCGACTCGTATTCCCGCATAAAGTCAACGTACTTCTGCCGGAAAATCCCGTCACGCTTCATGCGTCGTTCCATCGACAGAAGCCGAGTCTCGGCTGCATGGTGTGAACTGCCCAGCGGTGGGCGATCACTCCGGAATGGAAGACGTGTGAGAAATCGACCTGACCGAAGGCGACCAGTATTGTTCCGATAAAACTGTTCACACTCTTCTTCAACCGGGTCCAACCGGCGGACCGTAGGTGGTTCCTCCACCTCCCAAAACTTCTGTATCACCTCCGAGAGTACAGAACCGAATAAGGGACTACTAGTCGCTAGGCGTGGGGCAGCCGGCATGACCGGTTCCATTACGGCATGGCCCAGTCTGGTGTTGATCGAAACCAGACCAGTCGCCTGCAACACGTGGACACCTGGCACTAACAGGTATCCCAAGGCATCAACACCCAATAAAATGTCTACTGGGCCCGGAATATCAAACTCCGGGTCAGCCAGTGACAACCCAGCGACCAACTGTCGCACCGAGGGCGACAACCGTACGTGAGGGTGTGAGCCCATCACATTAGGCATGACTAATGCCGTGACCGTCAGATTCACCGATGAATCCACCCGTGACGAGAGAGTAATCCGACATACTCCCTTAACGGAACCGACTTCCGTGTTCCCAATTCCCCGAATGGAATGTGGATACTCCCTTACCGAAATGCCCAACCGTCTTACAAGGTTGCACGAGACTAAGCACCCCTGGGCCCCCGAGTCCAATAGTGCTCGTGCCACACAAGATTTGCCGTCCGAACTCCACGCTATCACAGAGGCGGTGGGGAGCATGACCGTCTGTGGAGTGGCGGCACCCTGTAAGTGGGCGGCGTGTCCCTAGCGGGAACCTCCGCGGGATCCGAACCCGCTGAGACCTCCATCGGCCGTGGAGTAACTCGGCTGCTGATATGCAACCGGCATATCAGACCGTGTGTGCATCAAGGGGTCCCAACCCGTATAATAGGCCCCTCGCTGTCCCGGTATCCGATCATACCGGACGGTGTACGGTGTGCCCGGTGCGCACCGTGGATGAATGGGAATGGGGGCGACATCCGAATGTTCGCCTCCCAGAGCGACGGGCAGGGTGGCGCAGAAGGTGGTGGGCTCCCAGCCTTTGCGCTACTCATAGGTGCCATCTGACATCCGCCCGTAACACGCGGTGAGCCAGCGGCCCGAAGTCCTCGCTGACCGTGGACAGCGGCGACCGAACCCCGGCTGTCCCGCATGTTACCCCCCGCGCTGCCCCCTTCCCCTCGGGGGGGGTCTCGTCCGCGGGTACCCCAGTCACCCCGTTGGTGACTCCCGTTGCCCGGAGGGGGACTGGGTCCGGCCCTGGTTGGGCCCTGTGGCCGACCAACCTGAGTCCGGCCCTGGTGACCGTCCGAAGGGCCTGACCGATTCAGGCACAACACTATGTGGTGCTTGCCACCACAGCACTCACAGGGGAACGCGCGCGAGCACTCGCTCAGCGTGTGCGGCCCCAAACAACCGAAACACAATCGGTGACGGAAGACAATCTTCCTGCGGGCAGCTACCCCGAGCGCCTTAAATTTGGCGCAACTGGTCACGTCATGACCGGCACTGTCGCAGTGCACACAGCCGTCACCCGACGGCGCGGCATTCAAAATGCCAAATTGTTTCGACCTCCCTCCCCCCCGTGGGGGCGGGGGGCGCGGCCCCTCCCGCATCCGCGCGGGTTGGCGCTGCACACTGGCCTCCGTGTCCAGTGTGTCACATCGCCTACATTCACCCTCCAAAAAATCCATCAATTGGACGGGCGTGGGCAGTTCCGTGCTACTGCCCCCATGCAGCTGTTCAAACCGACTTTGAACAGCTGCAGGCAATCGTGACAAAACCATACACAAAACAATGTACGACCATTGGTCTACCGGAAGACCAAGGTTCTGAAGGGCCTTAGTGGCCACCAGCACAGGGTTGAGCACCTGTACCCGGATGTCAACATCCCGGGTTACTCTTGGGATGCTGAACAGCTTCCCCAGCTGCGCATCAACCAACCGCCGTTTGTGTTGGTAGCGGTCAAACAATATGGACCTTGCTATCTCATAATTGCCCGCCGTGACCGTTAGGTGACCGACCAACTCCTTCGGTTCACCCCGCAGAGCCATCAATAGTTGGGCCAACTTGTAGGCGTTGTCCAGGTCGTCCCGACCGTGGACCAAACTATCAAATAAATTGATGAAGGCTGGCCACTCATCAATTGCCCCACTGAAGGCCGGAATCTCCAGGTATGGCAGCCGTCCAACAACACCCTTCGGGGGTGGGTCTCCGTTACCCTCCCCACGGTCATTCCTTCGCGACCGCTTAATTTTCTCCGCGCAACGCTCGATGTCACCCAAGCACTCCATCGCTTGGTCAGCATCCGCGCAGAGCTGTTTCACTGCAGCCACCGAGGCTTCATCAGTAAGCCCGAGAGCTTCAGCCTCCGCAGCCAGCCGACACACCTTCCCGACGCGTGTCATTGCGTCGTCCACACGCTTGAGCAGGACATCATCCATGTCCGGTCGCTCCACATACGTATGAGTATGGGCGAGCCATCTCATTTCCTCCCGGACACCATGCCGCAGTACCGTCAAGGGCGAAGGTGCCATGTTGACCGATCCAATAGATTCTGGTATTATACTTCACTACCGAACTAAGTATAGCCAGAGACCAGCACTTACCCGTCAGCGCTGGGCACAGAAATTAAAACTATGTTGTCAAAACTAAGGCAACCACTAAAACAATTAAATCCTAAAAAATATTTAATATGGTCGCCCTGTGGACATACACCTTATAACTATACACTCTAAATCAATTAGAGAATGCCACCATAAAGCACAATACAAAATAACACACAAAAATGTATTATAAAAAAATACTATTTTTAATATAGTGTAGGTAGCCGTGAACCTTCTAGAAGTGGCCTTTCCGATATGACCTGCACTTCTCCTGAGGTCAGCAAAATCAGCTTAATACCCCTTAAATAGCCCGACCCTGCTCTGCAAACCGAAATAACACTGCAATACTATAGGACCCGACTGCAATACCATAGTCCGACCGAATGACTGTTCCTTATGAACACCGAGTAGTTTCCGACTACAATTTTATAATAATTATCAACTAAATCGTCAATTATACGTTCACTAACCGAAAATGAACCTAAATTGTGGTATACTGACCACAAGACTCACTCACAAAATGATCGCCGACCAATCTGAGGTACCCACCCTCTCCCAGCTACAATGTGGTAAAAAAACAACCCTACAACCGTCCGTGAATCGATTTCCTACTAGGAAACCGCGCCTCTCAAAATGTTAAATTCCACGCCTTAACCGACAGGGCGTGGAATCTTGGTAGGGTTGTTTTTCATTTGGAATGTCACAAAGCAGTACTGACCTTGACGCCGTGGACCGGCCTTCGAAAGCTCAATTCGAGGCAGGAATACGGGATGAGGAACACCAGGGTAGGGGGGAGGGGAGTCGTATCTTGCTCTCGTCGCAGCCCGCTGCTGTCGCCGTCGTGATGCTTGCCGACACAAGGGTCGCTGTCCGAACGCGACGAATTGATCACCGAATCACTTCAACCTTTCACAACACGAAGCACTCACTCCGATGACGTGAAATCTACTTATTTCCCGACTATTGTTCCGTGATTATTACAATTAACATTCCGACCAGGCCCCGATACCTGTGTTAGACAATTATTACAAATAACATACAGCCAAGGCCCGAATGCTTGACGCCGACCTTTTTTCCCATGTGCAAAAGTTAACCTCTAACTCGTCATTTCGTTTCTATACAAGTGACAGCTAGCTAGTTCCGCTCCGATCACTCGCGGTCCGATCGCGCAACAAAAAAAGGTGCGTTCCGAAGCAAAAATATTAAACAGATACCATACAACAAGATACCATAGGACATGACTATGGTATCTTGTTGTGGGGGAGAGCAGCGGATATTCAAACTATTTTTATTTTACAGAAAATTAGTCTTGTGTCGGTCATGTACGAAGAACGAATAGGAAACGTTACTGTGCAATGAACTAAAAGAAACGATTCCTTACGCTAATCGGACATTCGGTCTATTAGGACTATTAGGACATCGCTCCGAGAGAGCGGCGGTGGCAGGCGGGAGACATTGAGCCATGCCGACTCGCTCTCGCACACACAGACACGGCATTGACATCTTGACTAGAATGACAGTCCTAAGCCTGTTTAAGTTTGAATGGAAATAAAATATTATTTAACTTTTTATTTCTGCTATGCAAACAGTCACATAGAATTGTATAAATATGTTAATATTATCAGTGTATAATATTCCTCAAGTTTCTGCTCTGCACGAAAAGAAAGGTTCCTTTTTTTATTCGATCCTACGTCATACATAATAGTACTAATGAAGCTGTTAGATCTTACTGGTACACTGACTGAAATGTCCTAGTACGGAGCGCTCTCTGATGACCGAGCAGGCATATTTTTTATTCTTAAGATCCAACATCCTAATAGTACTAATAGAGATGTTAGAGTGTACTAGTACACTGAATGAAATGTACTAGTACGGAGCGCTCTCTCTGATGACCGAGCAGGCACAAGACTACAGAAAAGAGCTATTCGAGCAAATTATAAATAAAAACGAACAGACTCCTTAAGAGAGCTTTTTAAAGAAATTTATAAACTAACTGTAGCTAGTTAATTTATCTTCGAAAATATAATGTATGTTCGCAAGAACCTAACAACATCTTTCAATCTTAGCGATAGCTGTAATGTTTACCTAAGAAATAATCACAGACTAGTAGTGTCCCGCCAGCTAGCCAGGAAGGAGCGACTACACTAACGCTAAATCTTTCAGGCCGATTAGTCTCACCTCGTTCTTGCTTAAGACTCTCGAACGTTTGTGCGAGAGACACCTGAGAGATGGAGCGTTAAAACATATACCCTTACACAAGAATCAGCATGCATATAGTTTGGGTAAGTCTACTGAATCGGCTCTCCATGCAGTTGTATCCACAATTGAAGAGGCGATTCAAAACAAATGCATCTGTCTTGGAACTTTTATTTATATAGAAGGTGCCTTTGACAAGACGCAGCATAGCAGTATAAGTGCATCTCTAACAAGGCATGGGGTGTCAACAGCTGTAAACAACTGGGTCACAAACATGCTTAACAAACGTATCGTGCGTCTAGCTGGAGAGTCCCTGTCGGCGGAGGTAGTGCGGAGATGCCCGCAGGGAGGAGTGCTCTCCCCGCTTCTGTGGAATCTGGTCATTAACGACCTGATTACCAAGCTTAACGCTAATGGATACTACACCGTAGGATACGCCGACGATTTGGTAATCCTCATCACAGGTCAATTTGCGAGCACAGTATGCAACCTTAAACAAACAGCTCTTCGCATCGTGGAGCGCTGGTGTTTAGAATATGACCTGGCGGTTAACCCAACAAAAACGGAAATGGTCATGTTCACTAACAATAGGGCTCTTGGTAGGTATACCCTACCTAAGCTCTTTGGAACGGAACTCCAGCTAGCAACTGAGGTGAAGTACCTGGGCATAACCTTGGACAGCAAGCTCAACTGGAGTAGCCACATCGACAACAAACTAAAGAAGGCGAGTATTGCTTTCTGGCAGTATCGGAGAATGGTGGGGAAAAAGTGGGGACTTTCTCCCAACATCATTCTTTGGCTGTACGTAACGGTGATCCGTCCTCTTGTCTGCTACGGAGCTGTGGTGTGGTGGACCAGGACCAAACTAACCACAATGGTAAGCAAACTCCAAAGCTTCCAAAGGCTGGCCTGCATGGCTATCACAGGTAGTATGAGAACTACTCCAACAGCAGCAATGGAGGCCATGCTGTGTCTTCCGCCACTCCAGCTGTATATTAAGCAGGAGGCCGCGTCATCTGCGGTGAGACTCAACACCTTAGGACTTTGGAGGAAAAACAGGACCTCACACACCGCCATCCTAGGGGAAGTTTACAAAAAATTTCCCATCTCTATGGCTTGCAGTGACAGAATCCCTAAACAATTTGTTTTTGACAAAAAATACAATATACAGTTACATGAAGACCATCGGGTTGAGGGGCTCGACGTTAAAGAGCTCAGAATTTTTACCGATGGTTCAAAAACTGAAGCAGGCACTGGTTCAGGCACCTTCTCGGAGGACCTAAACATCAAGATAGCCATTCCACTGGGTGCCCATAATACTGTTTTTCAAGCTGAATGCATGGGCATCATCTCGGCCGCTTATGCCATAGCATCGAGAAAGGTAAGAGATTCCTCCATTCGAATACTCTCGGATAGCATGGCCGTCCTACAAGCCCTAAATAGCAACACTATTAACTCAGGGCTAATCTACGAGTGTCACAAACGACTAATGGAGGTATGTCAACATAACCGCGTAATCCTTCAATGGATAAAAGGACACAGCGGATCAAGAGGTAACGATGCAGCGGATGAGTTGGCGCGTAAAGGATCTAGTTTGACAGCGTATGGTCCCGAACCTATCATCCCTCTTCCCTTCAAGATGGTACGCTCATTTCTGAGAGAGTCGACCAGGAATGATCATGCCACTCTTTGGACAAACCATGAGGAGTGCAGGCAGGCTAAGCTGGCCTTGCCGTCCCCTAGCGCTAGGCTGGCTAAGACCTTGCTTCGACTTAGTAGGCCGCGCATGCGACTGGTAACTGCAGCACTTACTGGCCATGGTTTCTTTAATAAACATCCTAGGTGTTGATAAGTAATTTATCTCAAGTAAATATGGACATTCAAACGGTGATGGAAACACCGCGACGAAACCTTCACTTTCCATAGCGGCGATGGGCTTGCCCCCTGTCACGCAAAAAGAAGTCTGGCTAAACGTGGACACAATTGTGCCTCTGTCACCCTATAGGAAACGGCGTGAAGCTAAGTTGTAATATTGATAGCGGGAGTCGTATCTACATATATAACATTAGGTTAGTTGCCCAGTTTGTGATGACCTTGTTTGGAAGTTACCCCATACCTATGCACGCTACACCGCTTAGTGGTTCAACCAACCAATCAAAAGGGGTTAATTTGAAATGCGATACCTTTGTGGATCAAAGTGTAGTTTGAACTATGTATGATCAAAAGTAGCTGAAGTGGTTTGCGTAATTATCATACGGCTGGTGCTCCGCCAGTATCTTTCCCCGAACTTGGCTTGACTCACTGCCATGTGTCTTGATCTAGCAGACCGTAGATTCTAATTTGAAACTCTACTTTTAATTAGTTCAGTTGTAACGCCTCTGGAATCGCCATTAGTTCCTAACTGATTTTCGTACAGGTCTTTTTCTTCCCGGCTAGAAATAGTTGTGACAAATTCAGTTGCAATTCAGTTCCACTGAATCATCACGCCCGAGTGCAGGCTTATGGTGCGTATCGAAACTGGCCGGCTAACATATCGACTGCGCCATGAAAGTTTCCTATCGATATAGAAGCCAGAACTATTAGGGCTGGAACGGCCTTCATCCGGTTACCCCACCACCTATGATTTTCATTTTCTTTTGCATACGTAACAACATCTGATTGGTCGAATTTTGTTAGTTTTAAATTGACTACGACAACTAGACAATCATTCAGCCTATACGCCGATCACGTGTTAATTCTATCTCTTGTTAGTGATAAGCTCGCCTTTATATATGTTTTTTCTAATATAAGTTGTCTGTATGCCTACACATAACATGTGTAGTACAATAAAGAAATGTCGAAATTAAAAAAAATATTGACTTTCGTGCACAAGTTTTGCCGATTAAAGAAGTACTATCTCTTCCTTTTACGTAAGATACATATATTGTATATATATATATGGTGTGGTATGTATTAGTTTATTGCAACGTTATCAGAAGGTAGGTATTAGTAGTATATATATCTCGTATCATGTTTTTATTGTACGCGCAGGTCGTGCCCCGGTCAACCATCACCTCTTCTACCCATCATGGTTTGCTGGAAGAAATCTCTTGTTGGATATAAGCTCGTCTCTGTACATGTTTTTTTCTATGATATGTATACATAGTTTCGTGAGTACGATAAAGAAATTACGAAATCACGAATGTAATTCTTAAGGCGGCTCCAGAATTACTTCTTCGGAGGCTGTAGACGAACGACTCTACATTTGAAGCGTATTTGGCAAACTATCCTAATGGGCGTGGTTTGACTATTGGCGTCTTATTTATGGTTATTTCGGAACTTTTCCATCGGCTGCTTCGTAAGTGTATGTTGTTGTAATGTCGCGACAGTCTCTTTTAGTAAGTAAATACTTTTAGTGCGAATGTACGGACTGTGTTCATATACTTGAGCTAAGAGTAAACAACAATGGCGGAATTAGTATGGCGGACGCTCCGACAATCTGTGTGCAGGAAATTCGTCAATAGTAGTTTATGTGACTGCTACATAATGGAAGGCATTAATACTTCGGCTCGTTTCATGATAATATCACTCGAGAGTTTTATGCCTGCCTGATTATGTACAGTTACATACACTAGTTTATCTACACACATATCATAAGCTCTCTTTGATGTGTTCAGGAACCGCATGTTTGACCGGCATTGTGGCATTGATCATTGCTCTGCAGTTATTTAGCTTGTTCTGTAGTACCAACTTCACAGACAAACTAGGGACGGCACGAAGGCGGGCGTCGGCGTCAAAATTTGAATGTCATAATATGTAGTAAATTTACACATTATGGTCATAATATATAAATTTTCAGATAAGAAATGAGTTTTTACGAAATAGTTTTACTTTATGCTGGTCTTAACGTGCGGTTTTTAGACGCAGTAAAGAGGGTTTATGATATGTGTGTAGATAAAATACATTTTTGCCTAAAAATGTTATTTAATAGCACGATGTGACGTCCCTACTTGGAGAGGAATAAAAAAAGATTCCAAATAGGTAGCCAACAAGAAATTTTATTTAACGTGGGTTCTCCAAATGTAGTCTGACCCTGGTTACGCAGCAACGAATCTTCCCTGCGGGTTTTGCCGTAGTCGGAGTGCCGCTGACGTCGGAGAAGTAACGGTCCGAATGAAGCCGGAGCAGGGAAGCAGGTTAGCCCGAAGCGGTGTCAGGAACCGGGAAACCGTAGGGTAGTCAGGAAAAGCGGTGATCCCGAAGAGGTGCCAGGAACCCCGAACTGGAATTCGAAACCGTTCCTCCTTTAACATCTGTTACTGCACTCCGTCCGAATGCTCCACCCGCCAAGAAAAGAATAGTGTTGTCGTGGTGGTAACAATCAGAACGGAGTTACATATACAAAGGAAAATACAGTGCTAGGAATAAAAACAAGCAAGCATTCATATTTGTTATCGGCAGACCCCACTTGGGACATTTTACAAATAATCGGACATTCTACAAAATGTCCAAATGTGCAATCTGCCGGTAACATTAATTATTTCTATATATGAAAAAAGGATATTTATTTGTTTATCGGCAGACCTCACTTGGGACATTATGCAAACAATCCGGACATTTTATGAAATGCCCAAATATGAAATCTGCCGGTAACAATCAACAATTTCCACACAAACAGGTAGCTAGTATAATTTAGTAAGCTGAACATATTTTCCAGACATTCTATAAGAAGCCAAGACACACTAACGCGTGTCTAAAAGCGGGTAGCAATTTGCGTTACAATGCGATGTGAATATCGCGAAATAATAATTAGCGAGTCTAAAAAGGAATAAAACGCAACAAGCAATAAATGAAATGAGATGATTCTGGACACAAATGAGTAAGCCCGAAGGTACCTAACGGTAAGATGATTTTAAAACAGTATCTTTCACCACTCACCTCAATCGGGGTTAATATGAAGCACAGACAAAACTAAAACGTAACTACTAGTAGTACGTTATGATTAAACGTAAGTAATTACTGTTTAGAGTCGTTCGTCGGCGTACGGTAAAAAGGGACCGTTACAGAGCGCCAGTAGGACGGACGTGCGTATAGTGCTGAGTGAGTTTTCGGAATGACGCCGGCGCCGCAAAGTCAAGTTGCGGTCACGGCTGGTCAGTTTAAAACGGGCCAATCACAGCAGAGCGAGCGAGCTGTCAACAGTGGAATGCTGCTAGTACAGCGCGTGAAAATTAATACTGTGATTACCAGCCTCATTTGGTAGTTTTATTAAGAGAATTACTACTTAAATTTAAAATAAGACCAGTTAATGATAGAGTGAAGACAACGGTAACTTACAACGTTACAACGATTTAAAGAATTTTTGAGTGGCAATCAGTGCGTGAGTGTTACAACTAGGGCCTGTTACTTATTGCGGTAATCTACGTAGCCTGATTGTTTCGGAATGTCGTGAAATATTTTTGTTTAACACTTAACTCAAATATGAAAACACCGACTTTACTACATGGTTTGCTTTCTGTTCAAAACTATCCAGCCACTATTTAGAAATTATGAAAACATGTATACGTATACGCGTATAATAGTATTATAATGAAGTTACAGCATTAATAAATAAATATTAATTAATTACGTGACTTGTTCAGGGGGAGAAGGATTCGAGCCAAATCTAAGCCAATCTTACGTGAGGTAGAGGGGAGGCCTCGGCGAATATCACTTATTTTTGTTCCTTCAATAACCGTAAAATTAGCACAAGCACCACCAACCAAACCAAAGTAGCACAGTAGCCCTTCCATTGTTACAATAAAAATAATTAAACAAATTGTGTTTTTTATAAATCCAACGCAATTACACTAATAAATTCCGATTTGAAAAATCTCTCGTGGGATTAGGGAAGGAGAAAAATCTCCTGACATCTCACCAGGGGGAGAGGAAAGTCGTCAAAAACGCCTCACGTAATCAAAGGACACACGCACGCTTTTGCTAAGTTATAACAAGCCGTCTCGTAGCGTCGTAGCACTGCCCTGTAGCAACGTAGCAATAGTGTTTCGTAGCAAATTTATGTTATCTAGTTTTTAAGTTAGTATTATCTACATAAAATGGCTTAACCATTCCTTGAAGTATTTATTAGTCATCCGGACAGTAGAATTAGTTTTATAAAATGGTTAAACATTCTCTCCAAATTATCCAAAATAACGCAAAATATGTATGCCTTGCAATTATTTCTCAACGTTCTATCCTCGATTATATCTGACTTGTTATATGATGTAAGCGCGCTCATGTTTCTCAACATCCTACTTCCAAGCAACTTGCCACGCCACGCCGGACCGTACCCTCTCCCGGAATAAAAGCAATCTCCGAACTTCGCGGTTCTTATTGAACGGCTGTATTAGAACTTGGCTGTGCTAAACTATTTCTGTTACTTGCATGAACTTTCTAAGTTTACACTCTCGAAAGCGGTTCTTTGTTGTAAAATTACGGCTTTGAATAGAACAGGACGTATTAATTCCGCACATACAAGTAATTAATGTAATTAAGATTTGTAGCCTTGTTGTTTACGGTTTAAGTACGCTTAGAAGTAACACATTGAAGTCTTCTCGTTTTATTCATGTGCAACGTCATTTACAAATATTTTGAAGTATAGAAAATACTTGAAAAATACATCGCAGCCAACTGGATGAAAGTTTAGCTAAAAGGCTAGTTTAGTTAAATTGCAATAAAAGGCTTCGCCACTGTACCGCAGTGTTTCGAAAATATTTCTGCGTTCAATGAAAGGGCTTGCCGTGCAAATAAAACGAGTTGGCTGCGACTCATTGTCTAGCTTCGTTCGGCCTACTTCAGCCGTAACTTTCACAGCAATACACCGAAGCTTTCTGTGCTTTTATTTTGATCCCCATGACAAGTTTACATGACAAACAAACGAATAAACATTCCGCGCCCGACCCAGAAAACTTGTCGCTTGCAATATGTCCGGATTAAAAAATAATATCACGCTTGTTTGGTGACAAACGGAAAATACGAAAATATAGGAAAGGAGAAAATTGTTTTTGCCCGCACGAAAATATTTAGATGGATTATTGTACAGCCGAGCTGTGGATGGTTTACAGTGTAATCCTGCAATATTACTTAGTGGCGAACAAAGCGTGTAAAGTTACTACCGGCATAAGTCGGTAACTTGTACAATAGACTCAACAAAACTTCGGTTTTTATGTTTTGGTGTGACGCAGTATGTGACTTTCGACTAAATTCATTCGTGTTTTGGGCCGAAGAAGAGGAACGTACTATGCGTGTGAACTGGCCATTAGCTTACGGCCAGAATTATAATATTATCAATTAATCGAGTCTTCTGGTCATGTTGACAGTATGTGTAGACTATAGGGTAGTCTCCATATATCTATTGGCAGTTTTTCGTCATGTTGACGGTATGTGTAGAATATAGGGTAATCTCCATATACCTATTGGCAGTCTTTTGTCATGTTGACAGTATGTCTAGAATATAGGGTAGTCTCCATATACCTATTGGCAGTCTTTTGTCATGTTGACAGTATGTGTAGAATATATGGTAGTCTCCATATACCGATTGACAGTCTTTCGTCATGTTGACAGTTTGTATAGAATGTAGGGTAGTCTCCATATACCTATTGGCAGTCTTTTGTCATGTTGACAGTATGTGTAGAATATAGGGTAGTCTCCATATACCTATTGGCAGTTTTTCGTCATGTTGACGGTATGTGTAGAATATAGGGTAATCTCCATATACCTATTGGCAGTCTTTTGTCATTTTGACAGTATGTCTAGAATATAGGGTAGTCTCCATATACCTATTGGCAGTCTTTTGTCATGTTGACAGTATGTGTAGAATATATGGTAGTCTCCATATACCGATTGACAGTCTTTCGTCATGTTGACAGTTTGTATAGAATGTAGGGTAGTCTACATATAACTATTGGCAGTCTTTTGTCATGTTGACAGTATGTGTAGTATATAAGGTAGTCTCCATATACCTATTGGCAGTCTTTTGTCATATTGACAGTATGTGTAGAATATAGGGTTGTCTCCATATACCTATTGGCAGTCTTTTGTCATGTTGACAGTATGTGTAGAATATAGAGTAGTCTCCATATACCTATTGGCAGTCTTTTGTCATGTTGACAGTATTTGTAGAATATAGGGTAGTCTCCATATACTTATTGGCAGTCTTTTGTCATGTTGACAGTATGTGAAGTATATAAGGTAGTCTCCATATACCTATTGGCAGTCTTTTGTAATGTTGACAGTATGTGTAGAATATAGGGTTGTCTCCATATACCTATTGGCAGTCTTTTGTCATTTTGACAGTATTTGTAGAATATAGGGTAGTCTCCATATACCTATTGGCAGTCTTTTGTCATGTTGACAGTATGTGTAGAATATAGGGTAGTCTCCATATACCTATTGGCAGTCTTTTGTCATGTTGACAGTATGGTAGAATATAAGGTAGTCTCCCTATACTTATTGGCAGTCTTCTGTCATGTTGACAGTATGTGTAGAATATAGGGTAGTCTCCATATACCTATTGGCAGTCTTTTGTCATGTTGACAGTATGAGTAGAATATAGGGTAGTCTATAGTTCTCCATATACTTATTGCCAGTCTTATATAAGATTTAAATTAAATCTCTCTCTTTTTCGTATAAACCGCATAACCTAGACACTTACTGAGGTGCAGTAATACTCGCAATGCACATCGCACAGATTGAGCATAAATTGGGAGACGGGCTCTAGAAAAATACGTTGCAGCTTCAGGAGTGAATGCGGAGCGATTGCTCGAAAATACGCGATTGTACGCTCGGGAGAGAGACTTGAGAACTCGGAAACGAGGACGCTAGTGCTGTCGTTAATATTTACTACGTTACTCGATAAAAGCAGCAAAGGTCAGTTAAGTTGTAAAGATAGACGTAATAGGAACTTAGAGTAGGCTTTCATTCGTACAAAAATAGGTTCCCGTGTGCTCCTCGGTGATGAAAGTGTGGAAGTAGTCTCAATCTATTTACTTGATTTTGGAGAAACATAATTTTGTTGGTTGTACCATGTTCTTCTATGTACTTTTTATGAGAAAACGGTTTACGGAAAACCTTTGCTATGCAGAATATGAGTAGCTACATTTTTGCGTACAACATTTTTTCTTTAGAAAGAAAGAAAGAAAGAAAGAAAGAAACATTTATTCACAAACACACAGGACACGCATATTAAACAAAAAATAAACAAAACAAAAAAACATATAACAAGTGTGTCTCTGCGGCAGTGAACCGGACACTGGCTCAGCATTATGCTGAGATGTCAGACACCTACAGCGCTGATTTTCAGCCAGCACCGTCGGTGACTCATGGAAACGTCATACCAAAAGAATATATATCTATATACTACCTAGATTTTTGGGACAGGCGAAAGAGAAATAAACATAAATACAAAGTGAGATAATAATGTAAACACTACCTAGATGCAGCTTCATTAATATAATATTTACAGTAAGAATTACAAACAAAACTAGATAAAAAAAAGAAATGCAATTGGCATATTTATTGCTGTCACAGTGTTGGGGATTAGGATGTTTTCTGGAGCGTCAACAAATAGCCTTTAAGCATACGCTTAAAGGTGTATCTGCTAAGCGCCCCTTGGATAGGAGGAGGGATATCATTCCAGCACTTAGACGCCGCAAACTTGAAACTACCTCTGAAAGCAGCTGTTCGGTGCATAGGTATAATGGCCATTGCCTTGAACCTGCGCACACTTTTGGACCAAACCAGTTTATTAAAAAGGTAGGTGGGGGTTTTGTGTCTTACCACCCCGAACAGCAAAGTGGCCAAGTGCAGGCGCCGGCGTGCAGGCATGTTAAGCAAGTTAGCGGCGTTCAAGTAGGGAGTGATTTTAATCCCAAAGATTTTAATATAATAAATGTAGCACATTAATATCTCCACCTAGGGGCCCGGGGCTTTGTCCGGATACGAGTAACTCCACCACGCTGGCTCGGGCTAGTGGCCAACCCGACTGTCAGGAGTAATCAAGCTGCCCTATTAGTAACATATTAATACCAAAAAATCCCAATTCAGTAGCTTATTCTGAGCATCATGGGTGTATGGAACTGTGTTCCTATTTAGCTGACAACCACTGTAGTTGAGCTTGTACATCAATATTTAAATGTTAAAAAAAACTGTAAAAACAAGAAGTACTTAACTCTAATAGTAAATATATTTCCTTCGCTGCGACGGGAATTCCCTCGCTCATTATACGCATCTTTTGGGATTCAATATTTAAATTCCCGAATCAATATTGAGTCGAATCGAGAATGATCCCTGACTACAGCCTCTTTCAGAGTCAGTCGATTAGCCCTGGATCTACGACTTTTTCACACAATATAATGCCTTCGACAGATCGCAAAAACTCCGATAGCATCCTGTGCGGCCTCCCATGCAGAATAAATATGAGATATAAGGGTAATAACTGCATCCGTTGTCGATATAGCATTTGATGAAGTATAATCTTTTCAAATATTTTACTTGGTGCTGGAAGAACAGATATTGGTCTTTGGTCAAATTTGAAGGATCGCCCTTGTCTCCCCACTTGAACAGAGGTATCAATTTACTGTGTTTCATGAGGTCTGGGAATGTTCCATCACCAACACATTTATTGAATATATATGATATGTGTTGGGCTATAACTAGAATTACTGAACCAATAACTTTGACTGATATACCCCACAGGTCTTCAGTATTTTCGACCTCTGACACAGCTTTACGACTGCTACCACCACAATCTGTGGCTACCACCGATTAGCGATAGTAGCTGGGACCGACAGCTGAATGTGTCATCCGAAAAACGAAAGCACCCGAAACAAATGCCAGATAGAAACGGACACCCATCCAGTGCCCGTGTCGGCCAGCTGTTGCTACCCGCACAGTTGTTTCCGATGTGCGAATACCGCTAGGCCACGGACCGGATGCACAGCCGTCGACTTATAATTTGACGGAAGCCTAAGAGCGCCTAAGAAATGACGAGCGAGAGGCAGCAACCAAAGAGTATACCAGTGGCTCTGTGAGCCATAGACTTCGCGAGTGTCACAGGAAATTTGTGTTCTTTTTTCATTACATCCGAACCCCTCACACCCCCGACCCCTTAAGTTTATCAGATGAACAAGCGGAATTATTATAAAAAGAAATAACCCGATTGCGTTTAACTAACCATAGATAAGCCTAACAGAACCGGCATGAAGCAGTGGGACAGTGAATAGGCTTGCAGCGGCAAAGCAGAGCTGATGTAGGTCTCCAAGCGTGAGTAGCCTGACCCAGGAACGGACGTAAGTGAAGCTCCCATCTCTGTTTGTTGGGCCTAGAAGTCTAACTGCCACACATACAAACTTACCTTCATAAACCCTTTCGTTTTTCTTTCATACAGATCACTATGTAGCTCACCGCGAGTGTACAAACCTGATTAAGTATATAGAGTATGAAAGGAGCCACCTATAACCTTGTTTGTAAACTACAACTTTCAATCTAAATAAAATCCAACCTTTTAATTTCTCAATATTACTATATTGAGAAATTAATTATACTACTATACTTATTTCATTATCATGGTCTCCACAAATCCAACTTTTGTTATAATCTGTCTACGGGCTATAGCGGTATTTTTACATTTTAAAACCCGTATCTCCGCCATCTTTCCAAAAACTGAAAAGACGGAAAAATCCATAGTCATTAAACCTGCTCACGAAATTTCACGAAAATCGGTTGAGAAATACGACCTGTAGAGGAGAACAGTTGGAAATCCGGACAGACGAACTTATGAAAATAAATTGGACAAAAAATGCTTTCCAGACTTCGCAAAGCATTTTTGTCCAAGCCGAAAGAAAGACACTTCGTCGCTCGGTCAACTAGCAGTGACAGCATTACTTTGAGCTTCGGTATGACATTTAGAAGGCGACTTCAGGGCGAAAAACGTATAGAGAAATTCGCTGCAGCTTGAAGTATGAATGTGGAGCGATTGCTCAAAAATACGCAATTGTGTGCTCGAGAGAGAGACTCGAGAACGAGGAAACGAGGACGCCGAGAAACATGGTGCTGGCGTAAATATAATAAAATTAAATAATGCATGAGATCTCAGTCATCGATTTTCAAAAATCACCCCCACTTCAAGGGGGAAAGGGGGGAAGATGTAAGAGTTTGTATAAAACTCATAAACTACTTGAACTGTGAAGTTGGAATTAGTGGGAGACGTCTAAATTGCTAATGAGGGATTTAGCGAGAGGGCCGTATTAATGGAATTAAAGATTTTATTCATTGGCCATTTTTAAACGACATTGCGTGAGCGAACGGCTAGTAATGATGTTCAATTATAAATCCTACTTAGTAGCTCTCTCTTTTTTTCGACTGCATTTTCATTCAATAACACTCACAAACTTATGCGCAAGGTCATGAAAGTAGCCGCACCAATAACTTTGCAAACTACATATTGCGATCTTATATTCAACTTTTCACTAAAATTATATATATTATGGCCCATGTCAATTTCACGGTCTCCATAAAACCTGTCAAACCGTTTGGGCTGTAACGTTTTTTTTTTGTATTTTCAACCCATATCTTTACCATTTTGAAAAATTTACAAAAACTGATTTTCAAAAATAATAATAATAATTATCGAACCTGCTCACAAAATGTCAAGAGAGAAATTTCTCTGATTCAGAAATGCGATCTGTACAGGAGAAAAGCATGACTGAAGTCCGGAAATTCAGGTATACGAAAGCATTTTTACCCAAGCTAAAACAGAGACGCTACGCCGCTCGGTCAATTAAAATTGATTCCTTAATCCCAAAGAAACAGCGACCAATATAATCATCCAAGATAAGTTATTTTGCTAAAACCGGTTATTTATGAACCGGTCGGTTTAAAACTTCATCTTCCGGCTCATGGCACAACCGGAAGCTTTTACAAACACCGAATTATAAAAGCGATCGAAAATTAAAATACATAACGCTCATGGGAAACTCAAGGGGAAGTGAATTGCACTCCCGCTCGCTCAGAGAGCTTTTATGAACTTGGAAAGTTTTCATTAATACTTCAAAAGTTTTCAGTCAAGTTGGTATAACTTTTGGCGAAGTTACCTCATATTCAATTCTTGGAAAAGTGACTGACACGAATCAAACAACATCCGCTTGATACAAGAAATAAAAAATAAAAAATATAAATATCCCCAGGGCACAGGCCTTAACCCTGATATGAGTAATATTGAGCCATATTCTACCACGCTGGCTCAGTGCGAATAAGAACAAAATAAGATAATTTCTTTGCGTAGCATGGTTTTGTTTTTTCCATATGCAGACTTAATTATTGTGGGTAGAAATATTGTTTGTCTTCGTTCAGTCCTACACTGGACTGCAGTATACGTATGACAAAAATCTATGAAACTCTTCCATTGTTATTTTTCTCATTTCAAATTGAATGGAAGTATCGAATAATTTACTTAAGTCTTTGTATTGCCTAAAGTATTATTATTTAATGTATTATTAGATGTCGAGACACTCAATAAAATGAATCTAAATCTTAATCTTATTCTTTTTTATTGCCTAAAAAAGCATTTGTCCTTCTGTCTGTTTGTCTGTCTGTTCACGCCTACAGGTCGCATTTCTCAATCGATTCTCGTGAAATTTTGTGAGCAGGTTCGATAATTATATAGTATTTTTTGGTCAAGTCAGTTTTTACAAAGTTATTGGTACGGCGACTTTCATACTCCATGTACGTAACCAGGTGCATTCATAAGTTTGTATGTGGTATTGTAAGAAAATGCAGTCGGGTTATTTTATTTATAATAATTACAGTTGTTCATCCGATAAACTTCAAGGGGCGGGGGGTATGATGGGGGGAGCGGAGGGGGAAAGGGGGGAATGTATTTGTTATAGTGGATTTCAGTTTTTGATTTTATTTCGGAAAAACATACCTAATCAGACTGCGCAGTTATCTCCGCTTTCACGAGACGACACGTAAACACCAGATTTGACCTCCCCTAGGAGGCTAGGAAGTTTCGGCGATTACTCGCGTTTCCTTAGTCCTAACTAAGGAAACGCGAGTAATCGCCAAAACTTATACCCCTATTTTGCTCAAAAGTCTGCATAGTAATTGGAAAATGCAAGCACTTGAAATTATATTTAAAATTGGACTTTCTTCGTTAATATGTTGCCCAGAATAAACTTGTATGGCATGATAATAAAACCTTTTGTCCGTCAGTCGTGACAAAATGTTTAAGGCTTATGTTTAAACGATTACCAAACAACGCACCTATTTTACTACCAATAAATTCGAAATGACTGCCAGAATGGTTAAATGTCCACCAAATTGTGTTTGGATAAATGATCACCAAACTTCTTTTTATGTTTTGTGTAAGTCCTTAAGTTTATGTTTTAAGTATTTTTTGTTGTTCTTACATGTTCAACCTAACACGAAGGATAAAGGGGGCTTCGGTTCGCTCACCCCCTTTACCCTTCCCCTAAGCTAACGCAGTATTTTGCCCTGATATTTTTTGCAACTTTTGGTGTTCATTTATCCATTTTGGGTGGGAAAAAAATATTTTGGTTATCACTATATTTGTTGCCAATGTTTAAGTATATATGTATGTCAAAAGGCTCGCGAGGTGTACTGTTCTCTAAGAACCACTGTTAATACATAATATAAGTATTAGTCTTACCGATACACGTACAGTGTACCACCCTACTCGTCACCGCAGACAAAAGCAACATTATTGCCGCAGAGCTGCAGATGTGTGCTGTCTCAAGCGCGGCAGGCTCGAAATAATGAATGTTAGGAGACACGAGCTTAATAAGGTTAGGACAGGCAAACCTAACCTTAGATAAACAGATATATTGGCTGTAATAGAAAGGTGTGAACCTTATGAGATTGACATTCTAACTGTAGCCAGTAATTTTTTTTTTTAATAAATTGACATTCTAACTGTAGCTAGTCAATTTATTTTCGAAAATATAATAAAATATAATAATAAATATAAAATAATGCAAGAACCATACAACATTTTCCAAACTTAGCGATAGCTGTAATGTTAACCTGAGAAATAATCACAGACTACTTGCGCCCCGGTTTAGACTCGCGAAGGTTAGCAATTCTTTCAAGGGTCAATGCATTCTCTACTACAACAAGATACCTCTGAAGATCTTGAAATTGCCATTTGAGCAATTTAAGAACAATGTTAAAGCGACTTCGTCGAAAAAGGGTTATTACAATGTTCAAGATTACTTAAATGACGGGACTGTATGGGGTTAATTTGGCTCAACACAGACCTTGCTGTTAATAATTTTGTAATTATTTATTCCTGCTTATTAATTATGATAATGATATGACAGTATTTGTATTAGTTAAGCACAAGCAATTTTAAAAGAGATCTAAAAATCAATCTGTGGGAGTTTCTACGCCCTTCTACTCCCACAGTGGTCCAATGTAGAGAAGTGGCAAAAAATGACGATTGCTAAGTATACGTAAATATCTACTCGTACACTAATAAAGAGATTTGGAATTTGGAATTGGAACGTTGTATTATAATTTATAACATAGATTAATAAAAAGTATAAGAAAGTTTTTGATATTATTTTTTTACGTAGGGTAGGTATTAGCATTCGTAAATTTTGATGACTTCGGTATTTTTTTACGTAACACAGTGAGCTTTCCGAAAATGTATGCGGAAAGGACGTCTGCCCCTACAAAAGTTCGTGAAACGAAACGTGACATTTCACGGCAAATGTCAAATCCCGTACATTGGTTGAGCGTCGAGTGATAAGTTTGCGAAGGCAACTTGCAAAGGGGGCTGATTCTCCGGCTTCTGCTAATTCAGCCCCAAGTTTGTGGACGGGACATGTTATAACTCTTGAATTGGTACTCGTATGCCAGTCTGATGTCGTTGGGCGGGGCGGAAACGATAAATCTCTCACATCGGGTGGAATAACGCATCGCATTATAGAGCTCAAGTTATGTTCTGCAATATAAGGACGTCTTTCAGGACTTAATGATGTGTGAGTAGGCGTATGCTGTCATGGCTGAGTTAACTGAGAAAAGTGTCTTTGGATTCACAAAGGGTTTGTTTTATTTAAGCGCAGACTTTTGTGTTTTGGTTCCGCATTTTTTGTGTATATTTTTTGCACAAAACAGAAAAAAAACAAACAATACAGAGAAGATATGTACAAAGGCAAGCTCTGAGTTTAACTAACTTAACACTCATGGATTCCATATTAGAGAGGGGTCCTGAATTCGAATCCCGGTCGGGAGGAAGCGAGGTCAGCCCTCCTAGAAAAGTTGCATTCGCTCATTATCGAATGTAGCAGCTGCATGAGTTTAACGCCATCAGCGGCACTAGAAATCATGCACTAGGCATATATGTATGGACCACCATTGGACCTATTCGTACAGCAGGAGGCCAAATCAGCGACCCTAAGGCTTTACAGAACTGGACAATGGAAAGGACAACAAATAGCAGATAAAGGACACTGCACAATTCTAGAAAAAGCATTTGGGGAAGTGCCGGAAGCTATTATTGGAATTGATCGCATAAAAACAGAATTCCTATTCAGTAGGAAATATCAAATTACAGCCAAGGGCTTGGAAACACCAACAATACCAAATCACAAAAGCATAACAATATACAGTGATGGCTCAAAGAAAAGCAGGAACACAGGCGGAGGTCCTTTCTCGCCGGAGCTTGACATTAAACTTTCCCTAAGCTTCGGAAAGGATACGACAGTGTTTCAAGCTGGAGCACTAAGTCTCCTACACGGGACAATGCACTTGATAAATGATGCAGAGGGGAATGACATTACCTTTAAAACGGACTGCGCAGCCTTACAAGCTCACTAAAAAGAACGTTGACAAAATCAAAACTTATATTAGAATGCCACAAGGCACTCAACAGGCTAGGTGAGAAAAATAAGGTCACAGTCCAGTGGATAAAAGGTCACCAAGGTGACCAGGGCAACTGGGAGGCAGACAAGGTAGCAAAATTAGGGGCAGAAAGGCCAGCAATCGGCCCTCCACCATTCTCGCCCTTATCAGCGGAAGCTCTACGAAAAAGGCTCAGAGAAGCCACAGTACAGCAACAAAACCTATTATGGTCTAGCAGAGAAGACTGCCAAAACACAAAACTTTTTATAGATAAGTATAATCATAAATTTACGAATTACTTAATGAGACTGCCACGCAGTAAAATAAAAATACTAACAAGCCTTATTACAAGCCATTGTACACTAAACAAACACTTTACAATTACAGGTGCAACGGACAGCCCCCTGTGTAGGGGGTGCATGGAAGTAGATGAAACAGTAGAGCACATGCTACTGGCATGTCCATCCACAACAGAAACCAGGATGGCTATCCTAGGTGACACAACAAACACCCACGAGCTCCTAGAACACCCAGGCCTCCAGCTGGTGCAGGAGTTGGGATGGCTGAAGTAGATGTGCAGGTGAAGGGGACATGCACAAAGGCACCGCTCAAGTGGGCCAGGTGCAGGCGCTACACCCCCTTTTAGAAGATAGAAGATAGAAGCATCGTGAAAGAGCAAAACAAATAAAAAAAAAAGAATTATAGCCAATCAATATCCTCACCGAGGGGCACGGGCCTTTACCCGGTAAGATTGAGCCATACTCCACCACGCTGGCTCAGTGCGGGTTGATGGAGCGGTGTCGGGCTAGTGGCCAATCCGACTGTCAGAAGTTATCAAGCTGCCCTATTAGGGCCTCTGACACTTTGCAACTACTACCATCGGTAGCCGGGACCTGCAACTTAACGGGTCATCCAAAACACGGAACCGTCCGAAACAAATGCCACATAGAACGGACACCCATCCAGTGCCCGTCTCGGCCAGATGTTGCTACCCACACGATCTTTTCCGATGCGCGAATACAGCTAGGCCACGGACGCTTCAAAACATAGCGTCACGTAATTTCCCATACGGGGTGGCAAGGCACAGGTGCACCCACGATGAGCCAGTTATTCAATACTATGGAATTAGTGGTGAAATAGGTTAGCAGTGTCCTCATCATTATCATCACACATCTCCCCACTGCTGGGCATAGCCTCATCTCTACAGCAGCAACCCGCGCGGTACTGTGGTAACCGCATCCATTGAGATCCTGTCGACTTGGTGACATCGTCGGACCATCGGCCAGGTGGTCTGCCCACTGGCCTTGTCGCTCCCCTTGCCCACCACTCTGTGACTGCTTTGGTCCACCGTCCGCGCGAAGGTTAGCAATTCTTTCAAGGGTCAGTGCATTCTCTACCACAATAAGATACCTCTGGAGATTTTGAAATTGCCATTTGAGCAATTTAAAAAGCATGTTAAAGCGACTTTGTCGAAAAAGGGATATTACAATGTTCAAGATTACTTAAATGACAGGACTGTATGGGGTTAATCTGGCTCAACACAGACCTTGCTGTAAATAATTTTGTAATTATTTATTCCTGCTTATTAATCATAACAATAAAATTTTTCATATTTGTATTTGTTCAGGCTTCTCAGCACCTAATGACCTAGTAGGGGCCCATGAGCTACGAGGTAGCGTGACGATCAGGTGCCAAGAAGTGATGAACGTCGGCGATTCACCGAGCTGAAGTTATGTGGGGTAGATCTAACCTGGTCTGTGCTTCGGTCCCGTCAACCTCCTGTCTCTCTGCAAGGCCCGGGTGCACCCTAGGCTCTTCTTGGTAGACAGGTTCTTCAGCCAACTAGGTATGACTGGCAGGCCAGCGTCAATACGCACATGGGTCCAACACAGGTTATGTTTCTACTGGTAAATACAAATCGGGCACGAAAATCCGAACTTTATCTGGTTCGAGAGACAACGGCACACTCAGCTATATTAACAATCCTGAGGGAATCCCGAATACATTCCAGATGCCCTGCGATTTAATTTCAACACCCTAATCAAAACGCGTTTACATTGCGAGGGCTTTCGTCCGTCAGTTGTCAAAACTGCCAGATTGACAGCTAACGTCAAATTAAAATGACCGTTCAGAAACCATCGATCGAATATCGATTTGGAATCGAACAATCACCCGCCCGGACAGGCACCCACCTGTCCCCTAATCTACGGGCAGCCGAGACAACGTTGCTACCGCTCGTTTTAGAACCGAGCCTCCTACTAGAACCTCTGCAGACCGGGGGGTCCCGTCCTTGCCAGGGAACAAGTTAACAATGCGCCCCCTGCGCCAACGTAGTGGCGGTAGGTTAGCATCCTTAATCAGAACGAGGTCACCAACACTAGGGGGGCTAGTTTTGTCAGTCCACTTAAGGCGCTGTTGTAAGATATGCAGATACTCGAGCGACCAACGCTTCCAGAAATTCTGAGTAAACTGCTGCAACATCTGATACCTTGACAACCGATACAATTTCACTCCCTCGAAGGGGTGCTTGGGCAACGCGTTAAGTGGCTGTCCTATCAAGAAATGGCCTGGGGTCAGAGCCTCCAGGTCATTTGGATCCGAGCTGAGCGGACACAACAGTCGCGAATTGAGAACGGCCTCGATCTTACAAAACAATGTCGCGAGCTCCTCAAAAGTCAGCGCAGTCTGACCTACTATACGCCCCAAGTGCGTCTTAGCTGACTTAACTACGGCCTCAAAAATCCCACCCCAGTGGGGGCAAATCGGTGGGCTGAAGGTCCACTGTATACCCCGACGGGAGAGGGCCGTTCCAATATCCACTTTATTTACATTCAAAAAGTTGACTATCTCTCATAAGTATCGTTCCGCACCTATGTAGTTAGTGCCGTTATCAGAGCGGATCAAAGTTGGAAGTCCCCTTCGAGAAACAAACCTATCCAAACAAGCAATGAAAGCCTCTGTCGAGAGATCAGCAACGAGCTCGAGATGTACCGCCTTGGTGGATAAACAAACAAACACACATAGGTACACTTTGTATTGCTTAGCGGTACGCAATCGTGAACTCTTCACCATAAACGGTCCTGCAAAATCCGAACCAACACCTGAAAACGGTCTGACCTCATTCACACGATCAGGGGGCAAGTCCCCCATGAGAGGTTGCATCGTGGCAGCCTTAAGTCGATACCAAGGCATGCACCGAAACACGATGTTCCGTATGGCACGGCGGGTAGATAAGATCCAAAACTCCCGCTGGAGCGTGGCCAACAACGCGTTACAGCCGGCATGCGCGTTTTTAATATGACGATCAGTCACCAGCAATTCAACTAACTGTCCCCCCTTGGGGAGCAGAAGTGGGTGACGAGCCGAATACGACAGATTCGCATTGCGCAATCTTCCTCCTACCCGAAGTAACCCGGTCGAATCAACAAAGGGGTTGAGACGCGCGACGGCTCCCTTCAATTTCGAACGTCCACTTCGTATAATCTCCAATTCTGCCCCAAACTTCGAGGACTGTACCAACCGGACCAAATTCAACAGCGACTCGTTTCGCTCTGCCGGAGTCAGAATAGGGTTCAACGTTCGCTGATCGCGAGGAGTACGACAATTTCGAGCGAATCTCCTAATCCAAGTGGACACGTTTATCAACTTGTCAAGTGAGCTATACCGGTCCAGCAGAAACCCGGCGTCAGGGTCCTCAGCCTTCTGGGTAACATGCACGGCCGCTCTGGGGCCATGATCCGAAGATACTACTACATGGCTGTGGGGCCAGTCCGATTCTCTCTTGGCAAGCCAGGGTGGTTCCCACCACAAATGGTGTCTAACGAGTTCAGGAGCCTGACATCCCCTGGATGCACAATCAGACGGGTTCAATTCTCCTGGTACATGTCTCCAGGTCAGTGGGACCTCAGACGACACAATCTGGGAGACACGGTTCGCAACAAAAACCTCTAAGTTATGGACCGAAGCCTTCAGCCAGCACAAAACAATCTGGCTGTCCGTCCAAGCGTACACCGTATCCTCCAAAACCACTGACCCACGCAACACTGTTAGAGTGTGATTCAAAAGTTTGGTCAAAAGAGCAGCCCCGGACAGTTCCAGTTTTGGAATCATCATCCTTGTCCGAATAGGCGCTACCTTGCTTTTTGCCAAAACCAAACGCACGTCGACCTCCCCGGTGGAGGTGACGGTTCGCAAATAAACCGCTGCCGCAAACCCTCGTTCAGAGGCATCACAAAACCCGTGAAGGGTTGCCCTGTAATCCCCAGCAGGGACCAATTTCCTCGGCAGCGATACATTATTTATGTCCGATAGCGAGGTGAACATTCGCGTCCAATCAGTCAACAAATCACCTGAGAGGTGGGTGTCCCAGGTCAACTGAGCCGCCCATAGCCTTTGCATAAATCATTTGAGAGCAAAGGTGACTGGAGAAATCCATCCATTCGGGTCGAACGTTCTCGCAATCGTTGACAGTACTGACCGCTTCGTCCAGGCCTTCGGTGTTTCTAAAACCACTCGATAGGTAAACTCATCATGGACGGGCCGGTACTGAATTCCAAGCACTGACAACATGTTAGGGTTGTCAGGATTCTCAAAAATGTGCGGGTCTTGTTGAAACTCATCTGGGAGACCAGCCATCAACTCAGGGGAGTTGGACATCCACTTGCGTAGTTCATAGCCGCCTCGTTCCAGCAATTGAATGAGCTCGTCACGTCGGTCCAGAGCTTCCTCTACACTGGCTGCCCCTGTGCAGACGTCATCGACGTACAAATCTTGCTCCAGGATAGCGGCGGCTCTAGGATAGCTCACACGGTCACGCGACGCCAACTCCCGCAGGGTACGCATCGCCAAATACGGGCTAGACCGTAACCCATACGTGTTCGTGTTTAACTCATAGACCTTGACTGGCTCGGCCGTGGTCTCACGCCAAAGTATCAACTGATACCTTCTGTCAGCCGGATGAATTACCGTTTGCCAAAACATCATCCGAATGTCTGCGACAAATACAATCTGGTGTCTCCGAAAGCTCGTGAGAATATCCGAAATATCACGACTCAACTTGGGTCCCGAATGTAGACACTGATTCAGGGACATCCCGTTCGAGGTAGGTGCTGACCCATCAAACACCACTCGAATCTTGCCAGTAGGGGTTCGCAGGACGGCATGGTGTGGAAGGAAACAATGATCCTCAGATCACCAGTCCACACCCGATACCGACATGTGTCCTAACGACTCATACTCCCTCATGAAATCGACGTATTTTTGTTTAAATACGGCGTCCCTTGACATCTTACGCTCCATCGACATCAATCTCGTCTCAGCCATCTTCCTAGATTCTCCTAGTGGCGGTCGATCGGCCCTGAAAGGCAGTCGAGTTACAAAACGACCAGAACGAAGGCGACCAGTACTATTCTGGTAAAACAACTCGCACTCTTCTTCGTCTGCGTCGACTCGACGAACGGTGGGAGGTTCCTCTATCTCCCAGAAACGCTGGATAGCGTCTGACAACGCTGAGCCAATAAGTATGCCATCTGACTCGGCAGGCCTAACCATTGGCAATGCCGGACCCATGATCACGTGACCAAACTTAGTATCCACAGCAATCAACCCGTCCGGCTGAAGAACTCGCCGATCCGACAACAGAAACCTACCCAGAACGTCTGCTCCCAGTAGCAGGTCGACCGGGGCTGGAGTGTCAAAATCGGGATCCGCCAACTTGAGTCCTGATGTCAGGAATCGAACGGCCGGATTCAACTTCACCAAGGGGTGTCTGCCCATGACATGCGTCATTACTAAAGCTTGCACGGATGTTTTTGTCAAAATGTCATAACGTGGAGAGAACGTGATCACCGATTGACCAACTACATTCGTAACCGTAACATTCCCCACGCCCCGTATTGATTTATTATACCTATTTACCTTGAGGCCCAACCATTTTGCTAAATCATTCGATACAATGCAGCCCTGAGCTCCAGAATCTAATAGGGCGCGAACGTATGTTGGGTTGCCCGCCAAATCCCAAACAAGCACAGAGGCGATCGGTAACACCACCGTCTCCGGTTGGGGGGCAACAAATTGTTGGGCCGCAAATTCCTAGCGAGGGCCCCCGGGGCCCCACTCTGCCTGTAACCGATCAGGTATGCAGCTATACGCCAGAGGGTCCCATTGTACAAATGGCCCACGCGCCGGTTCCATTGCCACCCTACGACGCCCCGTAAAGGGGGGTGGGCGTGAATTCAACCGTGGCCGCTCCATGAGCGGGGGGACATCACATCTGACCGACGAGGACGAGGCGACGAGCGGGGCGACAACTGAGGCGGCGTCCGAACCGCACCCGCATAGCTCGAAGGTGTCCCATGCCACCCGCCCGTTACGGCCTGCTCAACACACCCAATGTTCCGCTGAGTCGGATGCTGAGTCGCAACCAAAAACTCAGGGCCCCCCATGTAATGATCCTGAGTGCGGCCCTGCACCCTAGTACTGCCCTGTGCACGTGGGGACGTTGGCCCCTGAGTTGCGCTCCGAGTCGCAAACGAATTCTCAGGGCCCCATGCCGTGTCACCCTGGGTACGGCCCTGTGGTGGCTGTTGGCCGGACCGGTTCATGCACAACAGATTGTTGTGGGCCCCACCACAATATCCGCACATTTGTGTGCGCGTGCAGTCCCTAGCCATGTGTGGCCCGAGGCACAGGAAACACCAGCTCCGCTGCTTGGCCATCCGGCGCCGTCCCTGAACCCTAAGTTCCCCGAACTTATTGCAATTGGCCACAGCATGGCCAATCTGCCTACAACATGGGCAGGTCTCACCATGTGGTGTCAATGCACTCACAGTCCCATATGACTGCCGGTTGGTGCGGTCCTTCCTCGTCGGAGGGCCCCTACTCACAGCGCTCCCGGCAGCTCTCTGTGGCTCCGAAGGATGGGTGACCGTCAACCCCAAATTCTCTGCCCGTCGAGCCTCCTCTTCCAAAAATCCGACCAAGTCGGAGAAGGCGGGCAGGTCCTCGGCCGACCTCCCGTGAGACTGTTCGAAACGAGTCTGCACGTCAGCGGGTAGGCGGGAAAGTACAATGTACAACAGTAGGTACGACCATTCACCAACCGGAAGTCCAAGATTCTCTAGAGCCTTGGTGACGGACAACAATGGGTTCAAAACCTCCGTCTGTATGGCCCCAACCTTGTTCACAACCGGGATGCTAAACAAACGGTTCAGTTGGGCATCGGCCGACCTCCGTTTGTTGTGGTAACGTCTGACCAACAATTGCCTGGCCGTCTCATAGTTACCCTCCGTAACTGTCAAATAAGCGACCAGCTCCCTAGGCTCACCCCTCAATGCTGCCACCAGCTGAGCCATCTTGACAGACTTGGTAATGTCCGATCGCATGTGCACCAAACTGTCGAACAGATTGATGAAGCTCATCCATTCACCGGACACGCCGTCAAAGGTAGGCATAGTTATGGCAGGTAACCTGGACCCGATCCCTGATGCGGCAGAGGTGCTTCAATGTCACCATCATGGCTGGACTCGCGCTGTCTACGTATGTCCGCAGCCTTCTGCTTGATAGCAGCTGCCATCTCCATACATTGGTCGACATCCCCTATCAACCGTGACAGCCTGTCAGGTGCACAACCATCAACTGATTCCGCCTGCGCGGACAATTCGAGCACCCTATTGTAACGTTCCTTAACGTCCATAGACCGCTCCAATACCATGCTCATGCTCACGCTCATGCCTATCTAAACGGTCTATCAGACCGTGTGCGGAGGAAAACCATCTGAGTTCCTTAGAAACACCCTTCTGGATTTCAGATAACGACATGATCGGAACGATACTTACTCACAATTTGCAGTAACTCAATTTTATTGGACCCTCCAGTTTATAACCCAAACGAGGGAACCCTAAACTATAACTTAAACAATGTTGTTTTCCTTAAACAATAGGAACCGAGTTTTATATCTATATAAATTCTGTAAATAACAATTTAGTTTCCCTTTATCATTATAACACACACAGATAGTCAATATTAGTTCAAGTTATAAATTGCTATAAACTGAAAACAATGTAATAGCCTGCTATCAATAGATGTAACTACCTATGTTAACCAAAACATTCATTCAATAGCATTACTAGACCACTAATAGATTGACTAACTGGTAATTCAATGCAAATTTCAATTCAATATCTGTCTGTCTACTACCAGCAATAGACTTATAGCTTACAATACTACCAATCTATGTGGATATAGGAACCAACCAAGTTACCTAACCGCCTATACCTACAGATTGATAGTCCCAAATCGTGCCTTCCTGGAGCCCTTGACGGCTGCAAATCTCAGGAAGCCACGCTCTAGCTACCAAACTGTTCAGGCTTCTCAGCACATAATGACCTCGTAGGGGCCCATGAGCTACGAGGTAGCGTGACGATCAGGTGCCAAGAAGTGATGAACGTCGGCGATTCACCGAGCTGAAGTTATGTGGGGTAGATCTAACCTGGTCTGTGCTTCGGTCCCGTCAACCTCCTGTCTCTCTGCAAGGCCCGGGTGCACCCTAGGCTCTTCTTGGTAGACAGGTTCTTCAGCCAACTAGGTATGACTGGCGGGCCAGCGTCAATACGCACATGGGTCCAACACAGGTTATGTTTCTACTGGTAAATACAAATCGGGCACGAAAATCCGAACTTTATCTGGTTCGAGAGACAACGGCACACTCAGCTATATTAACAATCCTGAGGGAATCCCGAATACATTCCAGATGCCCTGCGATTTAATTTCAACACCCTAATCAAAACGCGTTTACATTGCGAGGGCTTTCGTCCGTCAGTTGTCAAAACTGCCAGATTGACAGCTAACGTCAAATTAAAATGACCGTTCAGAAACCATCGATCGAATATCGATTTGGAATCGAACAATCACCCGCCCGGACAGGCACCCACCTGTCCCCTAATCTACGGGCAGCCGAGACAACGTTGCTACCGCTCGTTTTAGAACCGAGCCTCCTACTAGAACCTCTGCAGACCGGGGGGTCCCGTCCTTGCCAGGGAACAAGTTAACAATGCGCCCCCTGCGCCAACGTAGTGGCGGTAGGTTAGCATCCTTAATCAGAACGAGGTCACCAACACTAGGGGGGCTAGTTTTGTCAGTCCACTTAAGGCGCTGTTGTAAGATATGCAGATACTCGAGCGACCAACGCTTCCAGAAATTCTGAGTAAACTGCTGCAACATCTGATACCTTGACAACCGATACAATTTCACTCCCTCGAAGGGGTGCTCGGGCAACGCGTTAAGTGGCTGTCCTATCAAGAAATGGCCTGGGGTCAGAGCCTCCAGGTCATTTGGATCCGAGCTGAGCGGACACAACAGTCGCGAATTGAGAACGGCCTCGATCTTACAAAACAATGTCGCGAGCTCCTCAAAAGTCAGCGCAGTCTGACCTACTATACGCCCCAAGTGCGTCTTAGCTGACTTAACTACGGCCTCAAAAATCCCACCCCAGTGGGGGCAAATCGGTGGGCTGAAGGTCCACTGTATACCCCGACGGGAGAGGGCCGTTCCAATATCCACTTTATTTACATTCAAAAAGTTGACTATCTCTCATAAGTATCGTTCCGCACCTATGTAGTTAGTGCCGTTATCAGAGCGGATCAAAGTTGGAAGTCCCCTTCGAGAAACAAACCTATCCAAACAAGCAATGAAAGCCTCTGTCGAGAGATCAGCAACGAGCTCGAGATGTACCGCCTTGGTGGATAAACAAACAAACACACATAGGTACGCCTTGTATTGCTTAGCGGTACGCAATCGTGAACTCTTCACCATAAACGGTCCTGCAAAATCCGAACCAACACCTGAAAACGGTCTGACCTCATTCACACGATCAGGGGGCAAGTCCCCCATGAGAGGTTGCATAGTGGCAGCCTTAATCGATACCAAGGCATGCACCGAAACACGATGTTCCGTATGGCACGGCGGGCAGATAAGATCCAAAACTCCCGCTGGAGCGTGGCCAACAACGCGTTACAGCCGGCATGCGCGTTTTTAATATGACGATCAGTCACCAGCAATTCAACTAACTGTCCCCCCTTGGGGAGCAGAAGTGGGTGACGAGCCGAATACGACAGATTCGCATTGCGCAATCTTCCTCCTACCCGAAGTAACCCGGTCGAATCAACAAAGGGGTTGAGACGCGCGACGGCTCCCTTCAATTTCGAACGTCCACTTCGTATAATCTCCAATTCTGCCCCAAACTTCGAGGACTGTACCAACCGGACCAAATTCAACAGCGACTCGTTTCGCTCTGCCGGAGTCAGAATAGGGTTCAACGTTCGCTGATCGCGAGGAGTACGACAATTTCGAGCGAATCTCCTAATCCAAGTGGACACGTTTATCAACTTGTCAAGTGAGCTATACCGGTCCAGCAGAAACCCGGCGTCAGGGTCCTCAGCCTTCTGGGTAACATGCACGGCCGCTCTGGGGCCATGATCCGAAGATACTACTACATGGCTGTGGGGCCAGTCCGATTCTCTCTTGGCAAGCCAGGGTGGTCCCCACCACAAATGGTGTCTAACGAGTTCAGGAGCCTGGCATCCCCTGGATGCACAATCAGACGGGTTCAATTCTCCTGGTACATGTCTCCAGGTCAGTGGGACCTCAGACGACACAATCTGGGAGACACGGTTCGCAACAAAAACCTCTAAGTTATGGACCGAAGCCTTCAGCCAGCACAAAACAATCTGGCTGTCCGTCCAAGCGTACACCGTATCCTCCAAAACCACTGACCCACGCAACACTGTTAGAGTGTGATTCAAAAGTTTGGTCAAAAGAGCAGCCCCGGACAGTTCCAGTTTTGGAATCATCATCCTTGTCCGAATAGGCGCTACCTTGCTTTTTTCCAAAACCAAACGCACGTCGACCTCCCCGGTGGAGGTGACGGTTCGCAAATAAACCGCTGCCGCAAACCCTCGTTCAGAGGCATCACAAAACCCGTGAAGGGTTGCCCTGTAATCCCCAGCAGGGACCAATTTCCTCGGCAGCGATACATTATTTATGTCCGATAGCGAGGTGAACATTCGCGTCCAATCAGTCAACAAATCACCTGAGAGGTGGGTGTCCCAGGTCAACTGAGCCGCCCATAGCCTTTGCATAAATCATTTGAGAGCAAAGGTGACTGGAGAAATCCATCCATTCGGGTCGAACGTTCTCGCAATCGTTGACAGTACTGACCGCTTCGTCCAGGCCTTCGGTGTTTCTAAAACCACTCGATAGGTAAACTCATCATGGACGGGCCGGTACTGAATTCCAAGCACTGACAACATGTTAGGGTTGTCAGGATTCTCAAAAATGTGCGGGTCTTGTTGAAACTCATCTGGGAGACCAGCCATCAACTCAGGGGAGTTGGACATCCACTTGCGTAGTTCATAGCCGCCTCGTTCCAGCAATTGAATGAGCTCGTCACGTCGGTCCAGAGCTTCCTCTACACTGGCTGCCCCTGTGCAGACGTCATCGACGTACAAATCTTGCTCCAGGATAGCGGCGGCTCTAGGATAGCTCACACGGTCACGCGACGCCAACTCCCGCAGGGTACGCATCGCCAAATACGGGCTAGACCGTAACCCATACGTGTTCGTGTTTAACTCATAGACCTTGACTGGCTCGGCCGTGGTCTCACGCCAAAGTATCAACTGATACCTTCTGTCAGCCGGATGAATTACCGTTTGCCAAAACATCATCCGAATGTCTGCGACAAATACAATCTGGTGTCTCCGAAAGCTCGTGAGAATATCCGAAATATCACGACTCAACTTGGGTCCCGAATGTAGACACTGATTCAGGGACATCCCGTTCGAGGTAGGTGCTGACCCATCAAAAACCACTCGAATCTTGCCAGTAGGGGTTCGCAGGACGGCATGGTGTGGAAGGAAACAATGATCCTCAGATCACCAGTCCACACCCGATACCGACATGTGTCCTAACGACTCATACTCCCTCATGAAATCGACGTATTTTTGTTTAAATACGGCGTCCCTTGACATCTTACGCTCCATCGACATCAATCTCGTCTCAGCCATCTTCCTAGATTCTCCTAGTGGCGGTCGATCGGCCCTGAAAGGCAGTCGAGTTACAAAACGACCAGAACGAAGGCGACCAGTACTATTCTGGTAAAACAACTCGCACTCTTCTTCGTCTGCGTCGACTCGACGAACGGTGGGAGGTTCCTCTATCTCCCAGAAACGCTGGATAGCGTCTGACAACGCTGAGCCAATAAGTATGCCATCTGACTCGGCAGGCCTAACCATTGGCAATGCCGGACCCATGATCACGTGACCAAACTTAGTATCCACAGCAATCAACCCGTCCGGCTGAAGAACTCGCCGATCCGACAACAGAAACCTACCCAGAACGTCTGCTCCCAGTAGCAGGTCGACCGGGGCTGGAGTGTCAAAATCGGGATCCGCCAACTTGAGTCCTGATGTCAGGAATCGAACGGCCGGATTCAACTTCACCAAGGGGTGTCTGCCCATGACATGCGTCATTACTAAAGCTTGCACGGATGTTTTTGTCAAAATGTCATAACGTGGAGAGAACGTGATCACCGATTGACCAACTACATTCGTAACCGTAACATTCCCCACGCCCCGTATTGATTTATTATACCTATTTACCTTGAGGCCCAACCATTTTGCTAAATCATTCGATACAATGCAGCCCTGAGCTCCAGAATCTAATAGGGCGCGAACGTATGTTGGGTTGCCCGCCAAATCCCAAACAAGCACAGAGGCGATCGGTAACACCACCGTCTCCGGTTGGGGGGCAACAAATTGTTGGGCCGCAAATTCCTAGCGAGGGCCCCCGGGGCCCCACTCTGCCTGTAACCGATCAGGTATGCAGCTATACGCCAGAGGGTCCCATTGTACAAATGGCCCACGCGCCGGTTCCATTGCCACCCTACGACGCCCCGTAAAGGGGGGTGGGCGTGAATTCAACCGTGGCCGCTCCATGAGCGGGGGGGACATCACATCTGACCGACGAGGACGAGGCGACGAGCGGGGCGACAACTGAGGCGGCGTCCGAACCGCACCCGCATAGCTCGAAGGTGTCCCATGCCACCCGCCCGTTACGGCCTGCTCAACACACCCAATGTTCCGCTGAGTCGGATGCTGAGTCGCAACCAAAAACTCAGGGCCCCCCATGTAATGATCCTGAGTGCGGCCCTGCACCCTAGTACTGCCCTGTGCACGTGGGGACGTTGGCCCCTGAGTTGCGCTCCGAGTCGCAAACGAATTCTCAGGGCCCCATGCCGTGTCACCCTGGGTACGGCCCTGTGGTGGCTGTTGGCCGGACCGGTTCATGCACAACAGATTGTTGTGGGCCCCACCACAATATCCGCACATTTGTGTGCGCGTGCAGTCCCTAGCCATGTGTGGCCCGAGGCACAGGAAACACCAGCTCCGCTGCTTGGCCATCCGGCGCCGTCCCTGAACCCTAAGTTCCCCGAACTTATTGCAATTGGCCACAGCATGGCCAATCTGCCTACAACATGGGCAGGTCTCACCATGTGGTGTCAATGCACTCACAGTCCCATATGACTGCCGGTTGGTGCGGTCCTTCCTCGTCGGAGGGCCCCTACTCACAGCACTCCCGGCAGCTCTCTGTGGCTCCGAAGGATGGGTGACCGTCAACCCCAAATTCTCTGCCCGTCGAGCCTCCTCTTCCAAAAATCCGACCAAGTCGGAGAAGGCGGGCAGGTCCTCGGCCGACCTCCCGTGAGACTGTTCGAAACGAGTCTGCACGTCAGCGGGTAGGCGGGAAAGTACAATGTACAACAGTAGGTACGACCATTCACCAACCGGAAGTCCAAGATTCTCTAGAGCCTTGGTGACGGACAACAATGGGTTCAACACCTCCGTCTGTATGGCCCCAACCTTGTTCACAACCGGGATGCTAAACAAACGGTTCAGTTGGGCATCGGCCGACCTCCGTTTGTTGTGGTAACGTCTGACCAACAATTGCCTGGCCGTCTCATAGTTACCCTCCGTAACTGTCAAATAAGCGACCAGCTCCCTAGGTTCACCCCTCAATGCTGCCACCAGCTGAGCCATCTTGACAGACTTGGTAATGTCCGATCGCATGTGCACCAAACTGTCGAACAGATTGATGAAGCTCATCCATTCACCGGACACGCCGTCAAAGGTAGGCATAGTTATGGCAGGTAACCTGGACCCGATCCCTGATGCGGCAGAGGTGCTTCAATGTCACCATCATGGCTGGACTCGCGCTGTCTACGTATGTCCGCAGCCTTCTGCTTGATAGCAGCTGCCATCTCCATACATTGGTCGACATCCCCTATCAACCGTGACAGCCTGTCAGGTGCACAACCATCAACTGATTCCGCCTGCGCGGACAATTCGAGCACCCTATTATAACGTTCCTTAACGTCCATAGACCGCTCCAATACCATGCTCATGCTCACGCTCATGCCTATCTAAACGGTCTATCAGACCGTGTGCGGAGGAAAACCATCTGAGTTCCTTAGAAACACCCTTCTGGATTTCAGATAACGACATGATCGGAACGATACTTACTCACAATTTGCAGTAACTCAATTTTATTGGACCCTCCAGTTTATAACCCAAACGAGGGAACCCTAAACTATAACTTAAACAATGTTGTTTTCCTTAAACAATAGGAACCGAGTTTTATATCTATATAAATTCTGTAAATAACAATTTAGTTTCCCTTTATCATTATAACACACACAGATAGTCAATATTAGTTCAAGTTATAAATTGCTATAAACTGAAAACAATGTAATAGCCTGCTATCAATAGATGTAACTACCTATGTTAACCAAAACATTCATTCAATAGCATTACTAGACCACTAATAGATTGACTAACTGGTAATTCAATGCAAATTTCAATTCAATATCTGTCTGTCTACTACCAGCAATAGACTTATAGCTTACAATACTACCAATCTATGTGGATATAGGAACCAACCAAGTTACCTAACCGCCTATACCTACAGATTGATAGTCCCAAATCGTGCCTTCCTGGAGCCCTTGACGGCTGCAAATCTCAGGAAGCCACGCTCTAGCTACCAAACTGTTCAGGCTTCTCAGCACATAATGACCTCGTAGGGGCCCATGAGCTACGAGGTAGCGTGACGATCAGGTGCCAAGAAGTGATGAACGTCGGCGATTCACCGAGCTGAAGTTATGTGGGGTAGATCTAACCTGGTCTGTGCTTCGGTCCCGTCAACCTCCTGTCTCTCTGCAAGGCCCGGGTGCACCCTAGGCTCTTCTTGGTAGACAGGTTCTTCAGCCAACTAGGTATGACTGGCGGGCCAGCGTCAATACGCACATGGGTCCAACACAGGTTATGTTTCTACTGGTAAATACAAATCGGGCACGAAAATCCGAACTTTATCTGGTTCGAGAGACAACGGCACACTCAGCTATATTAACAATCCTGAGGGAATCCCGAATACATTCCAGATGCCCTGCGATTTAATTTCAACACCCTAATCAAAACGCGTTTACATTGCGAGGGCTTTCGTCCGTCAGTTGTCAAAACTGCCAGATTGACAGCTAACGTCAAATTAAAATGACCGTTCAGAAACCATCGATCGAATATCGATTTGGAATCGAACAATCACCCGCCCGGACAGGCACCCACCTGTCCCCTAATCTACGGGCAGCCGAGACAACGTTGCTACCGCTCGTTTTAGAACCGAGCCTCCTACTAGAACCTCTGCAGACCGGGGGGTCCCGTCCTTGCCAGGGAACAAGTTAACAATGCGCCCCCTGCGCCAACGTAGTGGCGGTAGGTTAGCATCCTTAATCAGAACGAGGTCACCAACACTAGGGGGGCTAGTTTTGTCAGTCCACTTAAGGCGCTGTTGTAAGATATGCAGATACTCGAGCGACCAACGCTTCCAGAAATTCTGAGTAAACTGCTGCAACATCTGATACCTTGACAACCGATACAATTTCACTCCCTCGAAGGGGTGCTCGGGCAACGCGTTAAGTGGCTGTCCTATCAAGAAATGGCCTGGGGTCAGAGCCTCCAGGTCATTTGGATCCGAGCTGAGCGGACACAACAGTCGCGAATTGAGAACGGCCTCGATCTTACAAAACAATGTCGCGAGCTCCTCAAAAGTCAGCGCAGTCTGACCTACTATACGCCCCAAGTGCGTCTTAGCTGACTTAACTACGGCCTCAAAAATCCCACCCCAGTGGGGGCAAATCGGTGGGCTGAAGGTCCACTGTATACCCCGACGGGAGAGGGCCGTTCCAATATCCACTTTATTTACATTCAAAAAGTTGACTATCTCTCATAAGTATCGTTCCGCACCTATGTAGTTAGTGCCGTTATCAGAGCGGATCAAAGTTGGAAGTCCCCTTCGAGAAACAAACCTATCCAAACAAGCAATGAAAGCCTCTGTCGAGAGATCAGCAACGAGCTCGAGATGTACCGCCTTGGTGGATAAACAAACAAACACACATAGGTACGCCTTGTATTGCTTAGCGGTACGCAATCGTGAACTCTTCACCATAAACGGTCCTGCAAAATCCGAACCAACACCTGAAAACGGTCTGACCTCATTCACACAATCAGGGGGCAAGTCCCCCATGAGAGGTTGCATCGTGGCAGCCTTAATCGATACCAAGGCATGCACCGAAACACGATGTTCCGTATGGCACGGCGGGCAGATAAGATCCAAAACTCCCGCTGGAGCGTGGCCAACAACGCGTTACAGCCGGCATGCGCGTTTTTAATATGACGATCAGTCACCAGCAATTCAACTAACTGTCCCCCCTTGGGGAGCAGAAGTGGGCGACGAGCCGAATACGACAGATTCGCATTGCGCAATCTTCCTCCTACCCGAAGTAACCCGGTCGAATCAACAAAGGGGTTGAGACGCGCGACGGCTCCCTTCAATTTCGAACGTCCACTTCGTATAATCTCCAATTCTGCCCCAAACTTCGAGGACTGTACCAACCGGACCAAATTCAACAGCGACTCGTTTCGCTCTGCCGGAGTCAGAATAGGGTTCAACGTTCGCTGATCGCGAGGAGTACGACAATTTCGAGCGAATCTCCTAATCCAAGTGGACACGTTTATCAACTTGTCAAGTGAGCTATACCGGTCCAGCAGAAACCCGGCGTCAGGGTCCTCAGCCTTCTGGGTAACATGCACGGCCGCTCTGGGGCCATGATCCGAAGATACTACTACATGGCTGTGGGGCCAGTCCGATTCTCTCTTGGCAAGCCAGGGTGGTCCCCACCACAAATGGTGTCTAACGAGTTCAGGAGCCTGACATCCCCTGGATGCACAATCAGACGGGTTCAATTCTCCTGGTACATGTCTCCAGGTCAGTGGGACCTCAGACGACACAATCTGGGAGACACGGTTCGCAACAAAAACCTCTAAGTTATGGACCGAAGCCTTCAGCCAGCACAAAACAATCTGGCTGTCCGTCCAAGCGTACACCGTATCCTCCAAAACCACTGACCCACGCAACACTGTTAGAGTGTGATTCAAAAGTTTGGTCAAAAGAGCAGCCCCGGACAGTTCCAGTTTTGGAATCATCATCCTTGTCCGAATAGGCGCTACCTTGCTTTTTGCCAAAACCAAACGCACGTCGACCTCCCCGGTGTAGGTGACGGTTCGCAAATAAAACGCTGCCGCAAACCCTCGTTCAGAGGCATCACAAAACCCGTGAAGGGTTGCCCTGTAATCCCCAGCAGGGACCAATTTCCTCGGCAGCGATACATTATTTATGTCCGATAGCGAGGTGAACATTCGCGTCCAATCAGTCAACAAATCACCTGAGGGTGGGTGTCCCAGGTCAACTGAGCCGCCCATAGCCTTTGCATAAATCATTTGAGAGCAAAGGTGACTGGAGAAATCCATCCATTCGGGTCGAACGTTCTCGCAATCGTTGACAGTACTGACCGCTTCGTCCAGGCCTTCGGTGTTTCTAAAACCACTCGATAGGTAAACTCATCATGGACGGGCCGGTACTGAATTCCAAGCACTGACAACATATTAGGGTTGTCAGGATTCTCAAAAATGTGCGGGTCTTGTTGAAACTCATCTGGGAGACCAGCCATCAACTCAGGGGAGTTGGACATCCACTTGCGTAGTTCATAGCCGCCTCGTTCCAGCAATTGAATGAGCTCGTCACGTCGGTCCAGAGCTTCCTCTACACTGGCTGCCCCTGTGCAGACGTCATCGACGTACAAATCTTGCTCCAGGATAGCGGCGGCTCTAGGATAGCTCACACGGTCACGCGACGCCAACTCCCGCAGGGTACGCATCGCCAAATACGGGCTAGACCGTAACCCATACGTGTTCGTGTTTAACTCATAGACCTTGACTGGCTCGGCCGTGGTCTCACGCCAAAGTATCAACTGATACCTTCTGTCAGCCGGATGAATTACCGTTTGCCAAAACATCATCCGAATGTCTACGACAAATACAATCTGGTGTCTCCGAAAGCTCGTGAGAATATCCGAAATATCACGACTCAACTTGGGTCCCGAATGTAGACACTGATTCAGGGACATCCCGTTCGAGGTAGGTGCTGACCCATCAAAAACCACTCGAATCTTGCCAGTAGGGGTTCGCAGGACGGCATGGTGTGGAAGGAAACAATGATCCTCAGATCACCAGTCCACACCCGATACCGACATGTGTCCTAACGACTCATACTCCCTCATGAAATCGACGTATTTTTGTTTAAATACGGCGTCCCTTGACATCTTACGCTCCATCGACATCAATCTCGTCTCAGCCATCTTCCTAGATTCTCCTAGTGGCGGTCGATCGGCCCTGAAAGGCAGTCGAGTTACAAAACGACCAGAACGAAGGCGACCAGTACTATTCTGGTAAAACAACTCGCACTCTTCTTCGTCTGCGTCGACTCGACGAACGGTGGGAGGTTCCTCTATCTCCCAGAAACGCTGGATAGCGTCTGACAACGCTGAGCCAATAAGTATGCCATCTGACTCGGCAGGCCTAACCATTGGCAATGCCGGACCCATGATCACGTGACCAAACTTAGTATCCACAGCAATCAACCCGTCCGGCTGAAGAACTCGCCGATCCGACAACAGAAACCTACCCAGAACGTCTGCTCCCAGTAGCAGGTCGACCGGGGCTGGAGTGTCAAAATCGGGATCCGCCAACTTGAGTCCTGATGTCAGGAATCGAACGGCCGGATTCAACTTCACCAAGGGGTGTCTGCCCATGACATGCGTCATTACTAAAGCTTGCACGGATGTTTTTGTCAAAATGTCATAACGTGGAGAGAACGTGATCACCGATTGACCAACTACATTCGTAACCGTAACATTCCCCACGCCCCGTATTGATTTATTATACCTATTTACCTTGAGGCCCAACCATTTTGCTAAATCATTCGATACAATGCAGCCCTGAGCTCCAGAATCTAATAGGGCGCGAACGTATGTTGGGTTGCCCGCCAAATCCCAAACAAGCACAGAGGCGATCGGTAACACCACCGTCTCCGGTTGGGGGGCAACAAATTGTTGGGCCGCAAATTCCTAGCGAGGGCCCCCGGGGCCCCACTCTGCCTGTAACCGATCAGGTATGCAGCTATACGCCAGAGGGTCCCATTGTACAAATGGCCCACGCGCCGGTTCCATTGCCACCCTACGACGCCCCGTAAAGGGGGGTGGGCGTGAATTCAACCGTGGCCGCTCCATGAGCGGGGGGGACATCACATCTGACCGACGAGGACGAGGCGACGAGCGGGGCGACAACTGAGGCGGCGTCCGAACCGCACCCGCATAGCTCGAAGGTGTCCCATGCCACCCGCCCATTACGGCCTGCTCAACACACCCAATGTCCCGCTGAGTCGGATGCTGAGTCGCAACCAAAAACTCAGGGCCCCCCATGTAATGATCCTGAGTGCAACCCTGCACCCTAGTACTGCCCTGTGCACGTGGGGACGTTGGCCCCTGAGTTGCGCTCCGAGTCGCAAACGAATTCTCAGGGCCCCATGCCGTGTCACCCTGGGTACGGCCCTGTGGTGGCTGTTGGCCGGACCGGTTCATGCACAACAGATTGTTGTGGGCCCCACCACAATATCCGCACATTTGTGTGCGCGTGCAGTCTCTAGCCATGTGTGGCCCGAGGCACAGGAAACACCAGCTCCGCTGCTTGGCCATCCGGCGCCGTCCCTGAACCCTAAGTTCCCCGAACTTATTGCAATTGGCCACAGCATGGCCAATCTGCCTACAACATGGGCAGGTCTCACCATGTGGTGTCAATGCACTCACAGTCCCATATGACTGCCGGTTGGTGCGGTCCTTCCTCGTCGGAGGGCCCCTACTCACAGCGCTCCCGGCAGCTCTCTGTGGCTCCGAAGGATGGGTGACCGTCAACCCCAAATTCTCTGCCCGTCGAGCCTCCTCTTCCAAAAATCCGACCAAGTCGGAGAAGGCGGGCAGGTCCTCGGCCGACCTCCCGTGAGACTGTTCGAAACGAGTCTGCACGTCAGCGGGTAGGCGGGAAAGTACAATGTACAACAGTAGGTACGACCATTCACCAACCGGAAGTCCAAGATTCTCTAGAGCCTTGGTGACGGACAACAATGGGTTCAAAACCTCCGTCTGTATGGCCCCAACCTTGTTCACAACCGGGATGCTAAACAAACGGTTCAGTTGGGCATCGGCCGACCTCCGTTTGTTGTGGTAACGTCTGACCAACAATTGCCTGGCCGTCTCATAGTTACCCTCCGTAACTGTCAAATAAGCGACCAGCTCCCTAGGCTCACCCCTCAATGCTGCCACCAGCTGAGCCATCTTGACAGACTTGGTAATGTCCGATCGCATGTGCACCAAACTGTCGAACAGATTGATGAAGCTCATCCATTCACCGGACACGCCGTCAAAGGTAGGCATAGTTATGGCAGGTAACCTGGACCCGATCCCTGATGCGGCAGAGGTGCTTCAATGTCACCATCATGGCTGGACTCGCGCTGTCTACGTATGTCCGCAGCCTTCTGCTTGATAGCAGCTGCCATCTCCATACATTGGTCGACATCCCCTATCAACCGTGACAGCCTGTCAGGTGCACAACCATCAACTGATTCCGCCTGCGCGGACAATTCGAGCACCCTATTGTAACGTTCCTTAACGTCCATAGACCGCTCCAATACCATGCTCATGCTCACGCTCATGCCTATCTAAACGGTCTATCAGACCGTGTGCGGAGGAAAACCATCTGAGTTCCTTAGAAACACCCTTCTGGATTTCAGATAACGACATGATCGGAACGATACTTACTCACAATTTGCAGTAACTCAATTTTATCGGACCCTCCAGTTTATAACCCAAACGAGGGAACCCTAAACTATAACTTAAACAATGTTGTTTTCCTTAAACAATAGGAACCGAGTTTTATATCTATATAAATTCTGTAAATAACAATTTAGTTTCCCTTTATCATTATAACACACACAGATAGTCAATAATAGTTCAAGTTATAAATTGCTATAAACTGAAAACAATGTAATAGCCTGCTATCAATAGATGTAACTACCTATGTTAACCAAAACATTCATTCAATAGCATTACTAGACCACTAATAGATTGACTAACTGGTAATTCAATGCAAATTTCAATTCAATATCTGTCTGTCTACTACCAGCAATAGACTTATAGCTTACAATACTACCAATCTATGTGGATATAGGAACCAACCAAGTTACCTAACCGCCTATACCTACAGATTGATAGTCCCAAATCGTGCCTTCCTGGAGCCCTTGACGGCTGCAAATCTCAGGAAGCCACGCTCTAGCTACCAAACTGTTCAGGCTTCTCAGCACCTAATGACCTCGTAGGGGCCCATGAGCTACGAGGTAGCGTGACGATCAGGTGCCAAGAAGTGATGAACGTCGGCGATTCACCGAGCTGAAGTTATGTGGGGTAGATCTAACCTGGTCTGTGCTTCGGTCCGGTCAACCTCCTGTCTCTCTGCAAGGCCCGGGTGCACCCTAGGCTCTTCTTGGTAGACAGGTTCTTCAGCCAACTAGGTATGACTGGCGGGCCAGCGTCAATACGCACATGGGTCCAACACAGGTTATGTTTCTACTGGTAAATACAAATCGGGCACGAAAATCCGAACTTTATCTGGTTCGAGAGACAACGGCACACTCAGCTATATTAACAATCCTGAGGGAATACCGAATACATTCCAGATGCCCTGCGATTTAATTTCAACACCCTAATCAAAACGCGTTTACATTGCGAGGGCTTTCGTCCGTCAGTTGTCAAAACTGCCAGATTGACAGCTAACGTCAAATTAAAATGACCGTTCAGAAACCATCGATCGAATATCGATTTGGAATCGAACAGTAGTAGTTAAGCACAACCTATTTTTAAAAGAGATCTAAAAATCAATCTGTGGGAGTTTCTACGCCCTTCTTCTCCCACAGTGGTCCAATGTAGAGAAGCGGCAAAAAATGACGTTTGCTAAGTATAAGTAAATATCTACAGTAATAAAGTACTTTGACTTTGACTTTGACTTTGTCCATCCACCCGACTAGCCAAGAGTCCCGCCCGTCTCCATCTCAGTCCCGCTATTCGCTTAGATCTTCGACCAGTGAGCTAGCGGTTTATTATAAGGACCTTATTGACCGAGCGAGCGAAGCGATGAAGCGTCACCGTTTCAGGATTGGCCAAAAATGCTTTGGTATGTCCGGATGTTATCCTCTACATGCCCCATTTTTCAACTGATTCTCGTGAATTTTTGTGAGCATTTGTTGATTAAGTTTTTGGTATTTTTTATCTTTATCTTTAAGAACATCGAAATTCAACGACAGAAAAATATAAATAAAAATTGTCCCCCTTTTTTGTCCCCTGTCCCAATTTTTTAATATTCATTTTAATATGAAAATGCGCTATCTGGATACCAACTGCAAAAAAAATATATAACTTCGGAATGGAAGAGTATTTCGAAGTGAAATTGACTGATTCGTGATAATGAAAGACACGCAGTGCTGCCAGTAACAAAATGTTGCAGAAAAAGTGGTAACTGTAAACTAAAATTATGCTTTGTTTAAGAAATAATAGTGATTTTTCGCGATTTTTTAGTAATTGCAGATTTCCACAAAATTTGGTTCCTAAAATGGAAATATTTTATTACGGAATATTATTCTTAATTTTTTAGCTTTCAGACGACTCCAAAATTGTGTTTCTAAGTAATATTTTTTTTTTTTTAATCATTACATGATGCCTATTTTCACTTTTCGGAGCTAAGCATAATCATAAGACCTAGAGATTAGTGATATACCGTGAAGTCATAAGGTAGTAAATAAATAAATGAAGTGGTGAATAACAGGCTAAAAGTGGGCTCATTGGGCCTCTACCACCCCTTATGGGAAAAAGCGTAAGGCTAAGTGTCGCCGCATACGGGCTTCCGACCTCAGCCACAAACGCTGCCACGGGAAGCTTGAAGCGGCCACAAAGGAAGCCCCCTGGCACCCAAAATGGATTATCCGAACTATTGGGATGATAACGAGACGTGGTATCTATTTTGAATAACTAACCTGTTAACATCCGTATTGTGAGAGAATGGAGGTGAAATAGGTTAACAGTGTGTTAGCGATTTATTATGCCAAGTGGCTCAGCGGCCCCTGTAAACATGTATTCGCACTCCGCCCGCATAACATCCTAGTCATATGTTATGCATGAACTGCAACCTACTTACATAATTTAGTGGCTTCTGTACTGAAGTGTACATTCCAACGTTTCGGTAGACTAACCTAGTAATTGAAGAAAATACAATCGCTAAGCTACTGATACATGCACCTGCCTAAAGCACAGAATAAGGAGTAAGTAGTACCACAGATACTATAATACTAGTAGTACCTAGTGGTACAGACAGATCATTCCGCAAAGACACTTAAATAAATAGCTACGCTCGCTACCGGGCAATCAGGCTCGCACCTGATCTACGTTCAATGAACGCAAAACACCTACAGCATCTTCTTTCAAGGGTTAATGCATTCTCTACTACAACAAGATACCTCTGGAGATCTTGAAATTGCCATTTGAGCAATTTAAAAACCATGTTAAAGCGACTTCGTAAAAAAGGGATATTGCAATGTTCAAGTTTACTTAAGTGATGGGACTGTATGGGGTTAATCTGGCTCAACACAGACCTTGCTTTTAATAATTTTGTAATTATTTATTCGTGCTTATTAATTATGATAATGCCATATTTTGTATTGATTAAGCATAAGCAATAGCAATTTTTAAAAGAGATCTAAAAATCAATCTGTGGGAGTTTCTACGCCCTCCTTCTCCCACAGTGGTCCAATCTAGAGAAGTGGCAAAAAATGGCTATTGCTAAGTATATGTAAATACTACAGCTATACAGACATTTGGAATTTGGAATTTAGCATCGGTTCCCCGCCTATAATGCCCGTGCAGCAGGGTTGTTATTGATACGGCAATTGCTTTAAAATACGGCATTCCATGACTTTTTTTCAGATTATACGGCAGGCTTTCACTACCGCTGTTATGAAATACGGCAATTTTGTGTTTTTTTTCATAAATACGGAAAATTAAAATTTAACTGCGGCAATTCAAAATTTTACAATAACAACACTGCCGTGCCGTGCAGGTCAGATAGCGCCGCGTCACAGTGGACCTGTCAACTCGGCCTGAGGATGGGGTTGAGCCAATAATTTGATGTGTAGTCGTTAACTCTGGGACCTTTAATCTATTCAGTAAATAATAATGCTTTTCACAGTTAATCTAATTTGTTATTTTGTAAGCAAATATGTTTGTAGGTTGTACTGAAGCATTTATTTTTTTAAATTTATCTGAAAAGGCACTGTTTAGATTAGATAAATGTTTATTTTGTAAATAATGACGACAAAAATCCGAGAGAGTTGATGGAATTGCGAGATTTAATTATGGGTTTCTAGGTAGGTACCAAAAAGGTCTTAATATATAAGTAATTTAGATTAGCTTAGATGTTTTATTACATAAATTAGTAACTTTGTAAATAAAGCTCTTCTTTTTGAAGAAACATTCACTTAAGCTACGTTAATTAGATAGCATATTAATTATATGTGATAAATGAAAAAATCGATGAGAATGTAATGTGCTGTTTATAAACTTGTGTCTAGTTTTTCTGTAGTGGTGCACAATTAAATAGCTACACAATCTTATCATCAGAAATCGCCGAATGATATTATTAAAGTAGGCAGTATAAAAGCAAACAGCATTATTATTTAATATTATTTTATGACTTACAAAAATATACATCTAGTAACGCTCGCAAATTGCATGAACCAAAAATTGTATCTCACAGTAGTCCTCTACTACTAAAGCACGTTGCACTAACACTTCACGCATACATTACAATCATACTTTGTCTCACTCTACGCGTACTGTAAGCGTCTGACTGAATTATTTCAGTCATGCTAAAGCACCTCAATGTCCATGCGCAACAGATTTTGGCCCGTTGACTCACGCGTTTTGAATTTATTTTATGGGACAAGCATGTTGCGCTCCAACGCCTTCTCTTAGAAACAAGTTGATAGCGAACATGATTGTTCCATTGCTTTTCGATAGTGACCAAGCCAAACTTTATTGCGTAAAAGTTGTACAACATTATACGTTCAGGCATACACAGCTCAAACATGAGTGAAGTCCCAAGTGTACTGTTTAGCACCTAACAGCGTTGAGCCATTCACAGAAGCGTCTTCAGAAAAGCCCGTGGGGTAAAACGCTGGGCTGCGTTGTGCCTCACGGTCTTTTTAGAATGCCGCCTTAAAAGCCAGAGAGCTACAGCGCCACGCGAGCGTTGTACCAGACGGGGTTTATCTGGCTACAGAGCTATACTCGTCATTATTTATCGGTACATCAGTAGGTAGCATTCGAAACCTCGGTAGGGCCTCAACGACGCGCTCATAAGCCGGCTTGCGCTGCCGGCAAAACCGCGGTGCCGCGGTGTGCCTCCCGCGCTGGCTTGCTGACGATGACGCAATCAGCTGAGACTGAGATGAGTCGGTTGTCTTACCCGCACGACGACCGAATGGCCGAGTCGGCAGTGACGCTGCCTACAAAGCCAAAGGTCCCGGGTTCGAGTCCCGGTGGTGGCAAATATTTGTTTGATGAGAACGGATGTTTGTACCCTAGTCATGGTTGTTTATCTATCATAGTATAATATTTATCTATATAAGTATGTGTCTATACACAACACTATAGACACTATATACAACTATTTGTCTAGTACCCAAGATACAGGGAATCCTAGTTTGGGGCTAGATCAATGTGTGTAAAAAATAGTGTCCTCTTATTACAACATAATTCTCTTATAATACAACATTATTCCCGCTATTTTTCCAAAAGACGGCCGCGCTGACGTTATCGATGTACCTTCATGGTCTCCCAAGTACTCACCGGGCACGGATGCTTCAGACAGCGCCTACACAGGCTAGGCCTGCAGTCTGCAGAGTGCCCATGCGGCGAGGACAACGAGAGCCGGGATCACGCCCTCTGGGAATGCGGGCTACAAACTTGTTACGGTTACGCCGTGCTTTGGATCTGTTCAAAAAACCTGGCCTGTGGCAACTAATCACTGTGAATTCTTAAAGAGTGCGTGAATATACTTCTCTAAATCGCCAATCCGTGTGATTAAAGGTGAATTAAAATCTGCATAACCTTTCAACAATAGTTTAAGTTAGAGCCTTTTGAAACTACCAGCGACATCTAGTCCTAGAAGGCTCAGCAAATACAGCAGCGACACCTAGCATCGATTAGCAAAACTTTGTGTCAATATTGAAATCACAAGCAAATTGTTAAAAACTTTACAACATAGATAGCGCTACGCCACCGACACAGTAAACGGCGCAGGCGAAACTGGCCTTCACATTGCGAATCACCCGCTCGCAGCCGCAATTCTATTGAATTCAACCATATTACACCACACCCGAAGATCCACTACAGTATGCCGTGCTCCGCCTGTCTTACAGAATTTAAAGACGACAACTTCATTACCTGTTCAAATGCTTCTTGCAATAGAAGCTTTCACTCGGATGCTACGTGCATGGGTGGCAAGTTGCCTCAAGGTGAGTCCACTTGGCTTTGCCAAAAGTGTAAATGCGACTTAAAAAAGGAAGGCAACAATTCCCAAATTCCCTTATCCACGGAAGTCAGCAATGTTATTCTCCATGCCAAACCAATCCCATATGCAGACATTCAAAAACTACTTTCAGAGATTAGACTGCTGACAAATGATGAACTCTCGCTGGCAGATCGTCTTGACTCCATGACCGCATCTATCAGGTTTGTATGACCCGTGTGAACACCGCGGAAACAAGAATATCAGCGTTGGAGAGGCGTGACTCGGAACTAACCAACAAAAAGTCGGCCAACTCAAAGCTCAAGTCTCCACCCGGGCCCAGATGTTCCTCCAAAATGAAATCGACTTTTGTGGATTACCCAGGTTTTTTGAACAGATCCAAAGCACGGCGTAACCGTCACTATTCATTATTCATTTATTTATTGCTTATCATTAACAATGATACCCCGTGGGTATCATTGTTAATGATACAATATGAGTGTTCAAACTTATTATCTATTTATATTAATGTCATTTTCTATACTAAGTAGGTAACAGTTTTGGTAAGTATCTTTATTAATAATTTTATGTAACAATAGTCACTTTTCCTATTAATAAGTATTATGTTAATTTGTCGTTTATGTATTCATTTATTGAGTAATAGCATTTTTCTTGTAGTGGTTGTTTTAGCTTATTAATGAACGTTTGGTATTTTTCTTCTTGTTTTATATTTTCGGGAGGGTGGTTGTATATTTTAATTGACATAGTTAGTGGACCTGTAGAGGATATTTTGAGCCGGGAAGTTGTTTCAACTAATCGTTTCATTCGGGTTGGTCTTAGTGAATAGTTCATCGGAATCTCTGCAAGTTTTTTGTAAAACTATGGATATTTTCTAACGAATTTGCAGGTTTCTAGGATGTATATACATGGAACGCTTAGGAACTTTAGATCTATAAAGTGTAGTTTACATGTGTCCATTTGCCCAATATTTACTAGGATTCTTATATTTGACTAGTTTGTTATATTTGATTAAGTTTAACACCGTTTTGCCAAATTGGGGCGGGATAACACTCACACTACCTTATTGAGTTATTATCGTCGCGGTTCACTTCGAAAATGTATAAGTAACACAGGGTTACTACAGAAAAAGAAAAATATTGATAGATAAGCTAATTAAAATTACTTGTTTATGTTCGTAGCGCCAAATTATTATCGATACATTCTATAGTGCGAAATAATAGTGCTTAATTCCAATTATTTGATCAGTATTTATGAACCTTTTCCATAAAGTAACATTCATATGTGGAAATTTATGTGGGATTAAATATTACCCTTTTAATTTTAGATTTCCTCGTGAAAAACTATTGCTTAATGTGTGGATTGCGGCGGTATCTTGCGGATCCGGCTGGACGGCAAAAACACGCGTGAATTGTCAAGAAGATTTTACTGCAGAATTATTTTACAACCAATAAAAAAAACGCAGACTGATACAAACTGCTATACCAACACTAATCTCCTGTTCACATCTGTTATTAGAGTAAGAGCTCACTCGAACGGGAACAGACAATCATGATTCGCCAAAATATCCCAATAGACATACTCGTAGATGCTGCTGATATTTTTCAATATGTTTTACTGATATTTTACTTCTTCACGGTACTTTAAGGGTATTGTATAATTAAATAGTGATTAGCGTTCTATATTAATTTATGGTTTGTAAATGTAAATCAGTGTTTAATCTGTAAAGACATTTGTTAGTTATGTGTATTTTTTATTGTTTTTTTGATTTTTTTTAATTATAACAATTTTTATTATTTTTAACGTAACCGGCGAGGTTGCATGAAGAGACTTAAGGATGTTGAGGAAGCGAGAAATGTATGCCAGAATCGTAGCGGTTGGAGGTCTTAAGTCTCTGCCTACCCCTCTAAGGGGAAATAGGCATGAGCAAATGTTTGTATTTTTATTTCGGAGCACAAAAGGATCCATATTTTTTTGTAACAGACTAACGTTTTTTTTATTTATTTTTTAATAATTATTGATTGGATCTCTTTTACAATTATGGCATAGCAAAGTAAGTCTCTTTGCTTAGTAAAGTAATCAATTAAATTTGTAAATATAACCGAAAATAAATTTTTACTTCATATTACACTTAATTAAATCTATGTCATAAATAGGCCTGCCTGTGGCATGGCTCAGTTTCCCAAACACTGTCACAAACAGTCACAACCTCACCCCGTGGTTGAGCATTGGGCTGTCGAGCCAACCTGCAATGACCTCTAGGATGCTGTTAGTGCTGCCATCCGTTCTGCTTCAGTAAAGACGCCGTCCTCTTACGTACAAGATGGCATTGAATCCATCAGTACGTGCCTCGACAAATATGCCCGATGTTCTAGAGTAGCGTGGCAACCCCAGAAACATCCTAAAAGCATTGTTATACTGGACGAGCGGGGGACTGGAGGGCGTTGAGAGTCTTTTGGGTGGCCGAATGGCCGAGTCGGCAGTGACCCTGCCTACGAAGCCAAGGGTCCCGGGTTCGAGTCCCGGTGGGGGCAATATTTTTTTTGGTGACAACGGATGTTTGTGTCCTAGTCATGGTTGTTTATATATCTAAGCATGATATTTATCTATATAAGTATTTGTATCGTTGTGTAGTACCCAAGATACAGGGAATCCTTGTTTGGGGCTAGATCAATGTGTGTAAATAGTGTCCATGGTATTATTATAGGCTGCACGTATAGATTGACTATTTGGTATAGTTGACCCATAGGCTGCACGTATAGTTTGACAATGTGCCTTGAAGAGAGAGATTTTTACTAACTTTTTACAATTTGCAATCCTACTAGCCAGCATTTTCGCCCGAACTGCCAAAGCGCTGCGCTCCCTCTATGACTAGGTCATCCCTCAGGCAGTCAGTCACTATATGACTAAGGTATTTGTAATTGGTAATTAAGTGAATTACCATATAATTTCATTTAAAGCTTGTATTTCTTTCTATCGTAGTATGTAAACAAATTATCAATTCGACTTTGTACATCGATATTATTTAAACAGTGATCATTAGCTCATAGGTAAATATCAGTCTTCTAAAATATCGATAAAGAAAGTAGGTCTATCTATATTTTTTTTCGATAGCCGTACTTATATCGATGACATAAGTACACTTAAATTGTATGCGAAAAGAATACTACCTGTGATGACTAAACTATATTTTTTTCAGACTAGATTATGACAAAACCGAAGCCCTCCTATCCGTTTGTACCTAAGTAATAATTACACACACACACACATATACACGTATTTATTTATAACCACATTACATCCTGTCGAGTGACGACAAGAACCTAACAGAACCTAACAGAAAACAACAACCAGGATAAAATTTAAAGTGTCAGTTTATTGGTTATTTACAGTGAAGTCTATAAAAAAGATGATGCGAAGATGAGGATGGATGAAATGAGAACAAGTTTTATAAAAGACAAATTAAGTATAAAAAGGAAGCGGAGGACACGAAGAGTAGAAGACCGGTGGAATTAGTGACCAGGATGCAGGTGTATTTGTTGTTGTAGATGTTGTTGAAATCGTCGTTGTAGGAACGGTAGCGGCGTACTTATAGTCACGGCTCGCTGGATCCCGTTGTAGAAATCGTCGTTGTAGGAACGGTAGCGGCGTACTTGTAGCTACGGCTCGCTAGATCCCGTTGTAGAAATCATCGTTGTAGGAACGGTAGCGGCGTACTTGTAGTTACGGCCTGCAGGATCCCGTTGTAGAAATCGTCGTTGTAGGAACGGTAGCGGCGTACTTGTAGTTACGGCCTGCAGGATCCCGTTGTAGAAATCGTCGTTGTAGGAACGGTAGCGGCGTACTTGTAGCTACGGCTTGCTGGGTCCCGTTGTAGAAATCGTCGTTGTAGGAACGGTAGCGGCGTACTTGTAGCTACGGCTCGCTGGATCCCGTTGTAGAAAGGATTGTTTGATTGATTGAGAGAGTTTGAAGGCTCGCAGGATCCCGGGGTAGTGCGACCCCGGGATAAGGCCTTTAAGTGGTACTTCCAGTTCAGAAGCTGACGTGAGACTCCAGAATTTCAGAAATGTTCCGCTTTTATACCTTTTTTGGAGAGTTCTAAAAATTATTTAAATTAAACGTAATTTTTGTGAGTGGCCAAGAGAGAAAGAGTATTTTTGTAAAAGTATTAAAGCAAACATATCAGACCGCTAACGAGTTTGAATGGACATTGCCATGACAACCAGATAAACAACGGCATCAACAGATGTCAAAGTTTAGTTTCAGGCTCGTAATACGGTAAACAATGAGAAAACCATGCAGTAAATTACATAACAGTGAAAGGAAAAAAGGTAGCGCACCAGCGCGCACGAAGCCCGAGATTGCAGAGTTTCGGAGAAAGCCAAAAACAAGGTCACCAAAGGTAAACCCCTTCCCTATCGATTTACAAGAGCTGATAGTATGAAAATACAAAGCAAAAATGATTTGTTAATGTATTCTTATGGTTTAAAACGTTACAGGGTCCTATAGAAATAAAGGTGATGACAAATAATAAGCTGCATAGCTCAGCAAGCATCATGCAGCAGCAGCAAGGAAAAGGACATGTAAGTAGCATAACACTACATTTTCCCCCCGACCCTGGATTTTTTTTAACTCAGCAAAAATTTTGATATGTACAAAAATAAACCATAAAAACACAGCTTTGCGGAAACAGACATCACCAGGCAAAATCAGATATACCCTCTCTTACATTCATCATCTTCATTCCGGTAAGGGTGGAGTTCACATTCAATGACTACCACTCTAAAAGTGTGTTTTCAAAAGGACATTCAGGCTTACTTAAGGAGTTGTCATCCGCTCCTGCGTGGAAAAAAAAAATAAGTAGAGGTAAAGAGAAACAAATTAATCCTAAGGTAGCTTTAGTCGCTTTGCCTTAAGATTAAAACGGCCAGAGCGGTAGAGCTCGAAGCCAGAGATCAGCCACATCGCCAACAAGATGTGTCTGAAATGAAGAATATACATATATACAACAGAGCGGTAGAGCTCGAAGCCAGAGATCAGCCACATCGCCAACGAGATGTGTCTGAAATGAAGAATATACATATATACAACAGAGCGGTAGAGCTCGAAGCCAGAGATCAGCCACATCGCCAACGAGATGTGTCTGAAATGAAGAATATACAGATATACAAATTAACAGTTAGAAGTTAAGAAAATTTATGCTACTTACATGCAAAAATTTTATATTAAGATTCGTATCACCTTCAGGACAGAAGTTTGAGAAACAAGAGGAGGTTCCATGACAGTCGGATCAGCAGGAAAGTCAAGTGATGGAGAGTCATTTGCAGTTGAAGGTGGAGTCATTGTTATAGTTAAGTGTAGAGTCAAGTGTTATAGAAGTGAAGTGAAGTGAAGTGAAGTGAAGTGAAGTGAAGTAATATAAGTTAAATGTAGGCCTAAATATAATCCAGATGAGTTGAAAAACTAGATGAAGTTTTTTTTTAGAATTTGGAAAATATTTAGGCTCAAGTGTTATAGAAGTGAAGTGAAGTGAAGTGAAGTGAAGTGAAGTAAGTTAAATATAGGCCTAAATATAATCCAGATCGAGTTGAAAAACTAGATGAAGTTTTGTTTTAGAATTTGGAAAATATTTAGGCAAGTGTTATAGTTAAGTGTAGAGTCAAGTGGTATAGAAGTGAAGTGAAGTGAAGTGAAGTGAAGTGAAGTGAAGTGAAGTGAAGTAATGTAAGTTAAATGTAGGCCTAAATATAATCCAGATGAGTTGAAAAACTAGATGAAGTTTTGTTTTAGAATTTGGAAAATGTGAAAAGGATGAATAGATAAAGATTTAAGAGTGAAAGAGAAAGCAAATCAAAGGGAAAGAGACAAGGCGCAGAAAAGGTGAAGAGTGGAGAAGAACTTTTACGTTGGGCGCCAAAATGTCGAGTGACGACAAGAACCTAACAGAACCTAACAGAAAACAACAACCAGGATAAAATTTAAAGTGTCAGTTTATTGGTTATTTACAGTGAAGTCTATAAAAAAGATGATGCGAAGATGAGGATGGATGAAATGAGAACAAGTTTTATAAAAGACAAATTAAGTATAAAAAGGAAGCGGAGGACACGAAGAGTAGAAGACCGGTGGAATTAGTGACCAGGATGCAGGTGTATTTGTTGTTGTAGATGTTGTTGAAATCGTCGTTGTAGGAACGGTAGCGGCGTACTTGTAGTCACGGCTCGCTGGATCCCGTTGTAGAAATCGTCGTTGTAGGAACGGTAGCGGCGTACTTGTAGCTACGGCTCGCTGGATCCCGTTGTAGAAATCGTCGTTGTAGGAACGGTATCGGCGTACTTGTAGTTACGGCCTGCAGGATCCCGTTGTAGAAATCGTCGTTGTAGGAACGGTAGCGGCGTACTTGTAGCTACGGCTCGCTGGATCCCGTTGTAGAAATCGTCGTTGTAGGAACGGTAGCGGCGTACTTGTAGCTACGGCTCGCTGGATCCCGTTGTAGAAAGGATTGTTTGATTGATTGAGAGAGTTTGAAGGCTCGCAGGATCCCGGGGTAGTGCGACCCCGGGATAAGGCCTTTAAGTGGTACTTCCAGTTCAGAAGCTGACGTGAGACTCCAGAATTTCAGAAATGTTCCGCTTTTATACCTTTTTTGGAGAGTTCTAAAAATTATTTAAATTAAACGTAATTTTTGTGAGTGGCCAAGAGAGAAAGAGTATTTTTGTAAAAGTATTAAAGCAAACATATCAGACCGCTAACGAGTTTGAATGGACATTGCCATGACAACCAGATAAACAACGGCATCAACAGATGTCAAAGTTTAGTTTCAGGCTCGTAATACGGTAAACAATGAGAAAACCATGCAGTAAATTACATAACAGCGAAAGGAAAAAAGGTAGCGCACCAGCGCGCACGAAGCCCGAGATTGCAGAGTTTCGGAGAAAGCCAAAAACAAGGTCACCAAAGGTAAACCCCTTCCCTATCGATTTACAAGAGCTGATAGTATGAAAATACAAAGCAAAAATGATTTGTTAATGTATTCTTATGGTTTAAAACGTTACAGGGTCCTATGGAAATAAAGGTGATGACAAATAATAAGCTGCACAGCTCAGCAAGCATCAAGCAGCAGCAGCAAGGAAAAGGACATGTAAGTAGCATAACACTACAATCCCTCATAAAATGAAACTGATTATAAATTATCTGTATTTATCCTTAACATTCTCTGCATACATACACAATACCACTCTTATTTATAATATACACATATTTATATAACTGTTGGTCTTACTCAGCTTAATTTTTTAGTTGTATATTATTTTCCTTTCTTTCACTAAAACTTAAATAAAATAATTTTCGTCTTTACGAATAAACTAACGTACGTAAAAACTGCAGCGTGAACTCGCAGACGTCGACTTAAGACTCCTTTGTAATGCTAATTTTTATTTCGATTTTATTGGGATACAGGCTGGTTGATGTTTTATAAGGTTATGCGAAATTGAAAGTTTGAATTATTCTAGATTCTTATTGGTAGTTGTCAGTTTTGGCAGGACTGGAAAAAATCATTTTCATTGAGCTGTTCGAGTCGAAAGCATTTTGTTGCACATTTTTTTCGTTTGGCCAGTTTTGTTCGCGTTGTGAGTTGTCGTGTAATGTATTTTGGGCAGCCTTGACGCAACAATAATTGACCCTGGTCATCAAGAATTGACGCCGGCCTTAGCGACTGCTGGTGTTTTCCCGATATTTCTCCGATATTTCATCTGATCTCAAAGGCCAGACGTTAGAAGCGATCTGGGTATGTATTTGTTGTTTATATTCCGTGGTGGCATTTTAGTCGTGTTAGCGTTATTCTGGTTCTTATTATTATATCTTATTTGTAGCTTTTGGTGGAGAGCTGCGCATAGAGCCATAACCCCAATTTTTGAAACCGACACCGCGGACGCCTAGACCTCACCAAGGCGTGCTTTGGAGCAGGCAGACGCAGGCAGGCAGGCGTACGTGAACGAGGAAGTTGGACGCCGGCTTCAGGAGATCCCATATTTTTGACCCAATCCATATTTTAGTTTATTTGAACTGTTTGAATAGCGCGGCTTCACTCTTACGACAACTTTCAATCTTTGAACAGGATTATGTCGTCTGTTCATCATTAATTCATCTAAATTCCTAAAGGCATTTGTACGCCACCATCAAAGATATTTTCAGCATACTTTTGGGCAATCATTCATATAACCTCTCGTCCATTCCATACGCAGTTCATATCCTCCTCATACAATCATGTCATTTTCACGTCGAGTCCTGATCAAAGTGCGCATACAGCGTAAAAAGCGCGTTTTAAGGTATTGATTTCATTTTAAACGAACCAGCAATTTCGGTGTTCTTCTACAACATAGACAAGTTCAGTTTGTGAGCTTTTTCTGGTTTAATTTTCGGTCTTGGATACGGTTGGAAATTGGCTGGTAAATTAAGTTCTGCGGCTTACGCTGTTAGGAACATCAGACAAAGCACGGATGTGGCTACATCTAGGCTAGTATATTTTAGTTACTTTCATAGTGTGATGTCCTATGGTATCTTGTTGTGGGGGAAAGCAGCGGATATTCAAACTATTTTTATTTTACAGAAAAGAGCTATTCGAGCAATTTATAATTTAAAACGAACAGACTCCTTAAGAGAGCTTTTTAAAGAAATTGACATACTAACAGTAGCTAGTCAATTTATTTTCGAAAATATAATGTATGTACGCAAGAACCTTACAACATTTTCCAAACTTAGCGACAGCTGTAATGTTAACCTAAGAAATAATCACAGACTATGTGCGCCTGGTTTTAGACTCGCGAAGGTTAGCAATTCTTTCAAGGGTCAGTGCATTCTCTACTACAATAAGATACCTCTGGAGATTTTGAAATTGCCATTTGAGCAATTTAAAAAGCATGTTAAAGCGACTTTGTCGAAAAAGGGATATTACAATGTTCAAGATTACTTAAATGACAGGACTGTATGGGGTTAATCTGGCTCAACACAGACCTTGCTGTTAATAATTTTGTAATTATTTATTCCTGCTTATTAATCATAACAATTAAATTTTTCATATTTGTATTAGTTAAGCACAACCTATTTTTAAAAGAGATCTAAAAATAAATCTGTAAGAGTTTCTACGCCCTTCTTCTCCCACAGTGGTCCAATGTAGAGAAGAGGCAAAAAATGACGTTTGCTAAGTATATGTAAATATCTACAGTAATAAAGTACTTTGACTATTGACTATTGACTATTGTTGTCATTCAATATTTAGTAGTAAACTTTTGATTTTATTATTAAAATAAATTATACGTGTTTTGTCAGTGAATGTTCTTACTCATTTATCTCTACAAAACGTACGTTAGTTTATTTGCTAACTAGCAACTAATTGAATATATATAAACTTGTAATTTGGCCAGGACTCCTCGTGACAGGTTTAACCTAGTGTGGGGTCCACAAACAACTTTTATATTTCGACCCAATCTGGTAAATAAAGATTTTGTATTTGTATTCAGTCATACAAAGTATAACGGTCATATGAGTAAAGAGTGTCGGTATATTAAATTGTTTTTTAACCCTCCCTTTATTTACTTACTCTGAGGTCACTGCAATCCGATTTTGATGTCTTCTGGAGGCCTCCGTAATGCTCGTGATTCATACTTTTTACACCATAGAATCTTGATCAGAAGGTTGATGAGTGTAAATATAAGATTTCTCGCCAAAAGCCATTAAAATCGAATACTCCGAATTATTTGTCATAAAGCGCAAGTGCTTCGATAATCCCTAATTTTTGGACGAGTGAAAGTTAAACCGAAGAGAGAACGGAACTATCCCCTCGTGACCAAACAACCAGTGTATCCATATCTTTAGAGTAAAAAAAATAGGACATCCAGTTTTAAAAATAATTGCACTTAGTTTCGTTCGGTGTTTCATGATCTACAATAGAAATTTCATGGTTTGGTTGTAAGCCAAAAAATAGGCACCACTTTTCGCCATTGATTTGTCACCCCTCATTCTCATCCACTTTTCAATTTCCAGTTAATTGCTAGGGCTAAAATCATTCATTTCAAAAGTTTGTCGAAGTCAATGTTTGTTTTCATTTAATTACTGACATAAATAATAACAAAATTGTCAGTTGTTACAATAGAAAGACTGCTGATAGAGGTTGTTCTTTAATCTTAGTAAAAAATAATATTAAGGTGAAACAACGGAAAGATATTCTTACACTTACTGTAGAAAGACAAATAGAGTTATCCTGTGTTGAGTTGGATACCCATATTATTGTTTATGTCTACAGACCTCCAAGTGATGAAAAAGGCCATGGCAATTTTGAAATATTCTAGAAAATTATGGAGGAAGCCCTCATTAAACTTTGTAATAACAGAAAAAAGTTAATTATTTGTGGCGATTTTAATGTAGATCTGCTTGTAGATACAACACTAAAGCTATGATTAATAACTCTGCTCAAATCATTTAATTTATGTCATGTATTTCTAGACCCGACTAGACTTACACTTACCAGCCAAACTTGCTTAGATAACGTTTTTTGTGACTGTGCATTCACAAGTAAAAATGTAATTAACTGTTTACCATCCGATCACAGTGGTCAAACAGTCTCATTCCCAATTACTAGTAAAAATAAGACTGATCCATCATTTTATTGGCCTATTACATCCCATAGACTAGAGATGTATATGAAAAACTTAGATATAAGTTTGCCAGTACCGGATTTTGATGAACAGAACCCAAACAAAATCTATTCTGACTTCTGCAACATTATTTAAACAAAATTCAATACAGTTTTTAAATTAAAGAAAGTCAGTGCCAACAACGATAACTCTAAATTTAATGACTGGGCAACATTTGGAATTCGTAAAAGTAGAGCTATCTTGTATGACCTTTATGAACAAAAAACCTATAACTTTGATATAAAATTTCATGAATATGTTAAAAAATATTCCAAAACTTTCAAGTTGGTTTGTAGAACTGCAAAAACTTTATACATAAAGAGAAAAATACAAAATTCAAATAATAGAATGAAAACGGTTTGGCAAATCATAAACCGTGAAACTGGTAAAGTTATACCAAGGGACAATGATTTCTGCCTAAAGATAGGTAATGATGTTATTAAATCCAACGCTGAGGTAGCTCGAGCTTTTGAAACATTCTTCACCATGCAGAGACTTTGTTAAAAAACAGCACTAGCATCAGTTATGTAGATTTTAAATTTTATCATATATATCTCCAGGATATTGCTAAAACGTATAGATTACTTAACTTAAAAAATACTGAAGTGAAGTGTGCGGACATAGCGACATAGAGATGTATCACTGTGTGTGTGACTCCTTATTTGTAAGACTATATAAGATTATACTGCGGATAATTAGAGGCTCTGCTATCCAAACTTCAGTACAATAAACATCTATTTACTCCTACAAACCTCTTTCAATTCATGGCGACCTTGCCAGGCCAGCCTACCTCTCGCGAGGTAGTGCTGTGCCAAATGGCAAATAAATGCAAATACCTAAATATCGTTGAAAAATAAAAAGTTTGAAGAAAATTTTAAGAATAAGAACCTGAAGACTACAAGAAATCACGACGCGACCACCCTTAAAACCAGATAGCAGCCAGAAGAGGAAGATGGAGAATAAAGAAGATGACAATATAGAAGACAGAAATTAATTAAAGAAGAAAGAGTAAAGTTAAAGAAGAGAGAAAAATAAATATAAGTACAGAAGATTTTTGCTGCCGGGTGCCGGGCGAATTTCAAGCCTAAGTGATGTGGAAAGCCGGGCGCCGGGCGTAACCGTACGGGTCAAGTGAGGAGCAGCCGGGAGATGGTACCGGTCCCAAGGTGAGCTGACTCCGAGCGAGCTGTTGCGATCGGCGACGTCGTGGTGACTCGATCTAAGATGTGGTTTTTGGACAATGGGTTTCTTTATAGGTGTAATATGTAAGTAATTTTTATTAATTGTCGATTTAAAATCACGCTAGGCAGATTTTTGTATTTTTGACATAGGGTTGACGATACAAAACAATATCAATAGATATACCATTTTTTTTTTCCGAGGATGATTGCATAAAGTAAAGAATATTTGGAAGAATACATACAATGAAAAGTTAGTGGGTAGTACAGTACAGTTAGCAAGAGAAGTATGAATAAATGTTTGATAACTGTTTTTTTTTGGGAATGGAGATATTTATGAAAGCCGTAAAGTAAATTGAATTAGTTTGACACGAGTTATTTTGGATGAGGATTTTGATAGTAGTTTATTTTTGGAGGAGACGATTTTGAGAAATATGGGAAGAATGTGGTTTAATATGTGAAGTAGGAAGATAAAAGTTTTGTTGTTTTATAATCGTTCTAATATTTTATTAAATATTTGCCTCATAATTCAAATTTACTCCAAATGTACAATCAAGTACATAAATGTTTCATGACTTGGTAACAGTCACAGTTATTCCAAGTAATTCAATATAGTGTTCACAGGCAATCCAAATATGGACATGCAACACTGCAGAAGAATCCAAATTAGGTAGAACACTTGTTTCGATTACAGACGAAAAATAATTGTTATTATAAGTTCATGTTACGACAGTTCGACTTGTATAGAGCGAAAGATTTTAGTTTCAATTGACTAATATGGGAGATACGTAAAAGGCGATGAATGATTGATTGCAAGCTTATGGTACCGCAAAGAGATAAAGTATGGAACCATTTTTTAAATTACAGTATGAAATGAATTTTAATAGTATGAGTATGTATGAAAATCAGTTGAGTGTGTGTAATAAATATTTAGTACGCTAAGTAAGTACGTCTTAGAGAGAAGATAACTAGAGTTAATTTTTTTTGTGTGTTCAGATTTTTATGTTTCATTAGTTTTCTGAATAATTTACAGATAAAGTAGTTTAACCTCAGATTTAAAATACATTACTAACGACGGAACTACTTACGTTAGTTTAATACAAAAGATTGTTTCGAGATTGCATTTACGTTTATTTTATTTTACAGATACAGTGCAATCGAGTCTATTAATAGAATTATAGTCTGACCAGCGGATATGGTCACTTCTTCTTGTTTTATATTGAGAGTTGAAAAGTATGGAAATTGAATGAAATTAAAAGTTAATCGTTGTTATCAAGGTTTATTTCATATTTGATATTTTTGAGTTTTATGATAGTATTACATAGGAAAGTTGATTTTGTTTGGATTTGGGAATGTTGGTTTTTGTTTAGGAATAAAAAGTATGAATTTGAGAGAAGGTCTGGAATGTGCGGGATTGTTACTCTAGGCCACAGAGCAAGTTAGTTGGGAACACTTCGTTTGTTAAGTTTTCGAGAAAAGTTGGAATGATCATCCAATCTTTACAGAATATCTTAAAATTCGAAGGATTCGTATTGATTGAGTATAAGTTATGTTTTTAGTATGGTACGTAACTATTGGCGAGTCCGATATGTTATTGTATTTTCATCAAAGTCTCAAAGGTACAAGGTAAAAGGCACGAATCCTTCGCTTCGATCATGACGTGAACGAGTTTCCTTCGTGAGAAAGTTGGATATCGATGACCTAATAAGCTCGCGAGCAGGCTCAGGCAGGTAGACCTGGAGCCAGGTACTAGCAGTATATGTATTTAAGTATTGTTATAATAATAAAAGTACCATAAGACGTCTATAAATAAATAAATAATAAAAGTACCTATAAAAGTGCACTCACTATAATGTGAAATAACATGGGATCCGGATACCCCTAAATATGAAGTGGAAGAGAAAAAAAAAAGAGACTTTGATTGATAGCGTTTGTATAAGAAAAGAGAGAATATTTTGTTAGTTTGGAATGAAGATGTATACCCAATGATTTATATTTAAGAACATTGTGATGTGAGTTTTGAGAAGGTAGACTTGTTATGGAAAATAAAAATAAAGTAGTTTGCATTAATGGAATAAGAATTGAATAAATAAATAAAGGGAGAAAAGAAAGAGAGATACAGAAGGAATGAGAAATATAAACATGTATTGCAATCAGTAAATATTGTGAATTTGAATTTTTAGTATGAAAATAAAGATAAATTTATGTCGTCAACCCTACACCTAATACAGTTAGTTATTATTTCGTGTGTCTAGAAAATGGGTACTAGCATATAACCTGATATTTTTATGTAATCGTCTACTTTATAGATAAACATACTTCAGAATTAAGAAACATTATAGCGTTTCTTGTGCATATATTTTTTTAATGAATAACAGACAAGTGTATGTTTTGTAATAATTTAAATTGTGATAGATCATCAATTTATTTAACTTGGTTTTTAAAATTGTTTTATACGAAGCTATATGAAAGTATTTATTTTTAAAAGGATATTTACAAATTGTTAGATTTACACAGTTTTTTTTTTAATGGTATTTTTATACAAATGATTCATTTTATAGTGGTTAATTTTGTATTAATATTTTATAGATTGATGTTTTGATGATATTCTTGTTATGTGTTCTAAATTGTTAAATTTCATAAAAATAGAACGAAACCGTACATACAAGCATTATAAAATATTTAGATATAGTTTTAGAAAAAAAATAATATAATCATGTATTTTTTTTAAATTTCCGTGGGAGATGAAGTGTGCGGACATAGCGACATAGAGATGTATCACTGTGTGTGTGACTCCTTATTTGTAAGACTATATAAGATTATACTGCGGATAATTAGAGGCTCTGCTATCCAAACTTCAGTACAATAAACATCTATTTACTCCTACAAACCTCTTTCAATTCAGAAGACCTGTGGGGTATATCAGTCAAAGTCATTGGTTCAATAATACTTGTTATAGCCCCACACCTAGCTTATATATTTAATAAATGTGTTGATGATGGAGCTTTCCCAGACCTCATGTAACACTGTAAACTTATACCTCTGTTCAAGTCGGGAGACAAGGGTGATCCTTAAAATTTCAGACCAATGTCTGTTCTTCACAAACACACTTCAACCGTACAAAACAACTCCACGCAAAGCAATACGGTTTCACTAGTGGTAAATCGACTACGGATGCAAGTATTACCCTTATATCTCATATTTATTCTGCATGGGAAGCCGCACAGGATGCTATCAGTGTTTTTTGCGTTCTTCGAAGGAATTTGATTGTTTTGATCATGATACGCTACTAATGAAATTAAATCATTACGGAGTTAGAAATAAAGCATTGGATCTACTAAGATCATACCTAAGCAATATAATTCAAAAGGCAGAAGTCAACGGCGTTGAATCTGATGGATTGTGAGTAAAAATTGGCGTTCCACAAGGTTCAATATTAGGCCCTTCCTTATTCCTGGTATATATTAATGACCTGCCTTTTATGGTGGAGAAATTGACTAACATAGTGTTGTTTGCTGATGATACTTCACTGGTCTTCAAAATTGAAAGACAAAAAGAAGATTTTGATGGTGTCAATGGAGTATTACCTTTAACCTTGAATTGGTTCACAGTTAACAATTTATTGTTAAATGCTGGTAAAACCAAATGTATCAAATTCTCACTTCCAAATGTCAGGCAAGTTGGGACCAGTTTAGTGTTGGACAGCAATACGTTAGAATTAGTAAATGACACGAAGTTTCTTGGAATAACCATTGATAGCAAATTGCAATGGGGACCCCACATAAAAAAATACCTATTATACTCTTTTAACTTGATTCTACCTATATCGCATATTGTAGTGGGCTCGGAATGAACAGGTTTTTATACAAGAGTTGACGCCATTAAATGTCAAGGATAATGTTTAGTTGTTCAATAATGTTTCATCATTAATTTAATTAAAATCGCTCTCATTCAAAGGTAGAATCTATGTCTGAAGATGTAGATAGGTACTCATGGCGAATTTGGGATTTGCAATTGATATGACAACATTAGTTTAGTAGATTACATAACCAGATGTAGAGTAGTTGATTTGGATATGCTTTGCACCATTAGAACCATCAGAATCTTGAATCAGAATCCCCACATAGAAAAATTGGCTGGTAAATTAAGTTCTGCGGCTTACGCTGTTAGGAACATCAGACAAAACACGGATGTGGCTACATCTAGGCTAGTATATTTTAGTTACTTTCATAGTGTCATGTCCTATGGTATCTTGTTGTGTGGGAAAGCAGCGGATATTCAAACTATTTTTATTTTACAGAAAATTCGAACCGAAAAAATAATGTATGTACGCAAGAACCTTACAAAATTTCCCAAACTTAGCGATAGCTGTAATGTTAACCTAAGAAATAATCACAGACTACTTGCGCCACGCTTTAGACTCGCGACGGTTATCAATTCTTTCAAGGGTCAATTCATTCTCTACTACAACAAGATACCTCTGAAGATCTTGAAATTGCCATTTGAGCAATTTAAAAACCATGTTAAAGGGACGTTACTTTGCCGAAAAACGGATATCACAATGTTCAAGATTACTTAAATGATGGGACTGTATGGGATTAATCTGGCTCAACACAGACCTTGCTGTTAATAGTTTTGTAATTATTTATTCCTGCTTATTAATTATGATAATGACATAAGTATATATTTTTTGTATTAGTTAAGCATAAGCAATTTTTAAAAGAGATCTAAAAATCAATCTGTGGGAGTTTCTAAGCCCTTCTCTCCCACAGCGGTCCAATGTAGAGAAGTGGCAAAAAATGACAATTGCTAAGTATATGTAAATATCTACAGTAATAAAGACATTTGGAATTTTGGAATTTTTGGAATTTTACTTATTGCAGTTTCCTGTTCACTTTGCTGTCGCTACAAAATAGAACATATATTTCGAAATTTCGCTATCAAATAGTTGTCAACTTCCCATCAACCTAAAAAATACCCCTTGGGTTAGGTTAGTCCTGTTTTATGTTCCAATTAATAACCGCCAATTAAAAGCGGCTATATGAGTTTCCTGTATCCACCAGCAAGATCATCAAAGTCCATTTCGGCATCGATTGGGTGAAACAACACGCCGCAGAGCCCCATTAATCTCGCCGACCGCCGCCCGATCACAAATGAATGGTTATTCCTGTCACAGCTCACGTGACGATCAGCTACCTCACTTCTAAGTGTCTAAACACACTATGCCGAAGATACGCGACCGAAGTTCGGCATGATTACGCCTGCAATGCTATTTGAATTACTGACGACACATAATGCTGAAATTACGTTGCGTTATAACGTACAGCAAACTTCGGTCGAGACCTCTACTCTACTGAACGAGACACACACAAAGTTGCGCAACTGAATTTCTGCCGCGTAAGTTCGGCACTTATGGTGTGTCATATCAGCCGAATACGTCGGAACGTAAAATCAGCCGCGGAATCATGCCGCATTTCGCTCACGTTTCTTCGGCATAGTGTGTTTAGTTCAAATTTACTTTTATTAGTGGATGGGTGATCTGATGATGAATATTAGGGCAATGTCGATTCATTTTGTATCATTAAATTGACATATCTTAACATCGACCTTAGCCTCGTCTGCACGCCAATATTCTCACTTGTAGTGGCGAGATACATTTCTCTAAACTGTGGCAAATGAAGACGAATAGCCATTACGGATCTCATGCATTTATTTCCTTTTCCAACTAAACACACGTCTCGATTGGTTAGAAAATATGTTCGCCGAGATAAACCGGGCCGTTTTCTCTCGAGGCCAATTTAAAGTTCTTTTCTTTCGCGCGATAGTTCCTCTTGTCTTCTTAATTGGAAGAATGGTCGCGGGAGCGGACAGAATCCGATTTACTACTTTGTAATTTATTTAATAGGTATTGTGAGCTCTTATTCTGCGTTGTAACAATTCCATATCTGTGCCAGTCGCTGGACTGAAATAACCTTCGAGAGCCGTAATGACGTCACCAACCAATACTTTAACCTGCAATCTCTGCAACCTCTGTTGCCCCAAAGAATAGCTCCAACGACCCGAATGGCCGAGTCGGCAGTGACCCTGCCTACGAAGCCAAGGGTCCCGGGTTCGAGTCCCGGTGGGGGCAAATATTTGTGTGATGAGAACGGATGTTTGTACCCTGGTCATGGTTGTTTATCTATCTAAGTATAATATTTATCTATATAAGTATTTGTATCGTTGTCTAGTACCCAATGTACAGGGAATCCTAGTTTGGGGCTAGATCAATGTGTGTGTGTGTGATAGTGTCCAAGGTATTTTTTCTTTTAATAAATGTGAAGAGTCACTCCGGCCAAGGGGATATTTTGATCAGGGACACGCGGTGAGACAAAACTTATTTAGACGTCTTTCCCGAGAAAAACGAAGACACAGGTATCCTCTAGTGACTTGAAACAAGATCCTAAAACCGACCCACGGCTCGTTATACAAACACTCGCGCAAAAAGTGTTTTATGTGTTCTTTTACGTCAGCGTTCCTCTGTCTCTAAATTGAAAATATCGTATTTCGCAAAGGCTCGTTTCACCTGAAATTACGTTTTAAGCGAGAACTCATTGCCCTTATTGCTGTAAGCTTGTGATATTATGAGAAAATGAGAAGCTGCGGCCTTTATTTTTATTTTCCCTGGACAGAGGCAGGTCCCATATAGGTTTGGGTTAACTGAGCTCGCCTCCACGTCATGTCACGTTACTTGCATCAGCTGATTTGAAATCTGACTCACTAGCCAAACGCACGATGTAGCTTCACAGGAATATCGCCTCTAACTCTATGGTAAAAGGGGTTGTGACAGTATGTCCTAGAAGGCGTGTTTCTCTCGGTACGTCGATAAATTGTCGGGTGCTGTGTCAGCAGTTGTGGATGTCCTGGTGGGTTGGGTGATATATTTCATGGTCAATGGACTAGATTGACTGATGGAAATTGAGGTAATAAAGTTTCGTTTGTCTCAACATGCGGCGGGCTTGTGACTTGGTACCTATAATGGTGCTCTTCTATATCGATGGACATCCATTTATCCATGAATATTGCTAAGGAAACCTTACTTGTGTCTTTTCTGTTATACTCCAAAATTTTCGGTTGATTAGCTTCACACTTCGTTTGCAACTGATATTCACCTACGGTTAGTCTGCTGTCCGTGCTGTATACTCATCGTGGCCAGAGGTGGTCATTATAACGAAAGCGTATTAAATGGCATGCAATTGAAAAATAATTAATAGCACTGTTATTAACAAATTAAACAAACTGCTATATGCTAAAATGCTATAATGCGCTTGCTTCGCGTTACGTTGCCGCTTCGCAGTTCGCAGTCGTTTTCGTGTTCGAAACACCTGACACCTGTTTTAGCTAGAACCAAAAAATAAACACATAACAACATTTTATTGGTTTTAGTGCATCACTGATTCCCGTTGCGTAATTACGTAAATTGCGCAGCGTGCGATTGAATTCTCTCGATAAATAAAAGAGTTGTAAAAGATTTAGATCTGGACTATTCTAGCAGAGATTAGTCTATTGTATAGTATAGTATGTATAGAATAGTATGTGTATAGTGTAAATTAGTGTATATAATTAAGTGTAGTGAATAGTAAGAAAAAGCTACAACGGCATGTGCGAAAATAATTTTCGTTACCTATACCAATAAAGCAAGTTAAGCAATATAGCAAATAACAGAATAGCCATTTATTTTAGCAGCTTAAATAAAATAGCACAGCAACTATATAGATTATTTAAAATTAGCAGTAATGCCCACCTCTAATCGTGGCTCGATAAATTTATCATAGTATATTTACTATAAAAAAATCTACTATACAAATACTTTAATGTTTAAAAAAATTATAATGAAATCATAAAATAGGCGTAAGAACAGTAACTGACTACTTTTAACATGTTTTTTTCTCTTTTTCATAAGTGTTATTTTCTATAAAATTGCATTTCTCGTAAGTGTAAGTGTAATTGCTTTTGTTTTATAAAATTGTGTGCGAATTTGAACAAACTACCAACCAAACGCTAATTCTGCCTACAAGCGCCCACGACACAGGCTACGCCTAGTGTGGGATCTACCGTAAAAACTACTATACAATTGTGTCTTTGGATAATAAACATTCTGAATTGAATTGAATAGTATCAACCAAAACATGCCGTAAGCCGTGCATGCATGTTCCTATATTTTTAAAAGAATGTTCCGATCTAAGCCAAAGTTCTTCGCCCTCATACTCGAGCTGGTACATTTCCGTCTCATTTCAGAAACGATCATTTTATCTCGTCACCCCCGCCCTACCCTCAACCACCACCGCTCGTAATGGAAGGTTGAATGTCGTCGTGACGTCCCCAGCAACTCTCCCGGGCTCCCGGGGCGTTCAACTTAAAACTTCGGAACTCGTAAAAAATATGCAAGGAAATATGAATTTTAATCGCCGATAATGGTTACCGGGTTGCTCAAATTACGCTCAAGTTTTGGTTTTAATTAACTTATTGTAATTTTTAGGAGTTTTAAAAGTTCAGGCCTCCTGGCGGAACTAAAATTATTAGGCGAGTCATGACATGAACCGAATATGGAATTGTGCGGTTTCTAAAAAGCTATGGATTGTAATCGAATTACATGGCTTCTCAGCCAACAAGTTTTAATTAGTTAATGGTGGTCTTAAAATTCCTATCTCCGTAGCTGGGGCGCGGCGATGGGATGGCACCCTGTCACATAAAACGAAACATCCAGAAAACCTTTGTTGGATGACAGAAGTAGATAGTTGAACTTTCTTCAAGCAAGTTGTCAAGTGCTATCCATGTAAGTTACGGTTGAATGCTCAGACTTCTGCTCAAAGTTAAGTGCCGCTTAAATATATATAACTATAAGTTGTCCTGGCCTCACAGGTATCTAACATGTGCTCTGCCACACCAATTTAAATAAACAAGAAAGGCAACAATCGTGTTTTTTTATGTATGTCTGTAAAGAGATAGACGAGGTCGTCCGCGACCACTCAAACTCCTCTATAGCAGCAGAATTTAAGCCTCTACGGCGCTTGCAATAAGATTCACAGGCGGAACGGTGTAGCTTTACATGAATTCGGTTTTAGGTCATGAAAACGCTATAAAATGGTGCACAGTTTTTGTAGTCGAGTGCTCACGGAATCACCCTGAAGGTATCTCGAAAGCACGTCAAGCTTGCTTGAGCTTAATGCTCGAAGGAACATAATCCCTACCCGAACTTTATTTATACATAAGTTGTTTTTTTTTCTTCAAAAGAAAGCATTTGTAATAATAGATCTAAAAATGAACTCAAGTACTTTTCAGCATGAATCAAAGGAGCCCAAACTTCATTGGGTTGCGTCGAATCATTACAGAGTTCCCATGGCCACCTTCCCTCTCCATCATCAGACCCTGGATCATCATCATCTAGGGCCAAATTATTTGTCAAGACGGAAAAAACGAGCACAAACCTGATTGGGCTGCACGTCCGATTACAGAGTTTCCATGCCCACCTACCGCTTCATCATCAGATCAGCTCCATGTCATGAAAATATAACATTCTCATCGGAATTACTTATGCAAGCAAAATTTCAGCTCAATGGATAACCGGGAAGTAGGTAAAATTTACATACATACATATATAGCGTCACGCCCTTTCCCATACGGGGTGGCAGGGACACAATTGCGCCCACTTTGAGTCAGTTATTCAATAAACCATTTTGCGTGACAGGGGGCTAGTCCATCGCCGCAGCTAAGGAGTAATGAAGGTTTCCTCACGATGTTTTCCATCACCGTTAGAGCGTCCATATAATGTACTTAAGATAAATTAATTATCTCATTGGTACATGGTCAGGAATCGAACCTACATCTCCTGTGTGAGAAGCAAGCGTGAGACCACGGAGCTCTCAGATCAAATTTAACTTGCAAGATTTGATTACAGACAGACTAAACTAAATAAAAGCTTTTAAAAATCCCATCGATGTGATTGGATGTATCAAAAGGGGCGTAAAATTATATTTAGTTTGAAATAACCATAAAAATAAATATATAGGGCCTTACCACAAAAAAATAAACACTTGTTTAGAAACAATAATGTATGGGATTTGACTTTTGTTTTGAGGTTCAACGCTGTTTAATGTTTTTTGTGGTAACACGGAAATATTTTTAATCAGGAACATACATTGCTCCTGGCCCCTCACAAGGATACTCTGTGTCGGGGAAATCAGAAACAGCGACGTCACGTACATATAAACGTCCAGGGCCTGAGGGTTCTTTTCCCCTCCCCAGCCAGGATTCGAACCGGGACTTCTCGCTTGGGAGGCAGCTCGGACAGCAACGCCACAGAGGTCACCTATAAGACACAGAACATTCTTTATCTACAAACACAGTGCAATTACCCACTATCTAAATATCTTACACATGTGCCAAGGTAAACTGTCTGAAACATAGAAGTGTTTAAAGCGGTATAGGTAGGTATGTATGAGGGAAATTCAAGGAAAACTAATGTTCAAATATTTATCTAATATTGGTATTAGTTTGTAAAATTTACGTTATAGCATACATTATCACCAAATTTTAGGGTCATAGGACATGTCCTATCCAATGATTAAATCTGTGGGAGTTTCTACGCCCTTCTTCTCCCACAGTGTAGAAGAAGGGCGTGCGTGTCCAATGTAGAGAAGAGGCAAAAAATTACGTTTGCTAAGTATATGTAAATATCTAGACTTTGAATGGGTAGTAAAAAAAACTTAGGTACACAATTTTGCAAAAAAAAAACTCGGCTTCGGTGGCTACCCATACCTTTGTTTTCCAATTTAAAAAAAACAGTATTCATCTATTCAACGAGCTGTGGACGGACAACGATACCACCTCGATGGATTAGGTAATATATTTTTTCGCGCCCTCCTGTGTCCAGCCTTAAAAACATTTAAAAATATTCTTTGACAGTTAGTATTTATATTTGTTTAAATTTAGCTAGGTTAAGTTATATACCTACATATGTAAATGTTATCCTAATCCTAATAAACTCGTTTAATTTTTATTAGTATGGCTTTGAATCATCAAGATGTTTATATGTAAAATTTGTAGCCAAACGGTTAGGTTAGACTGAAAAACCCGTGTGACAGACAACGGACGGACAGACGGACAAGTGACCGACAGCAATAGGGCTCCGTTTGGATCCTTCGGGTACGGAACCCTATGAAGTAATACATACCTACAGCTGATTAAACTATCCCATATATATCCTATACACCCGTATATATCATCTACAGATATATACCGCCCGAAAGGCCACATCGCAGGTAGAAAGCCTTCAGCATATACCGAGGCCATGGCTCACAGTTAAATCGATTATCGATAACTGTCACACAACATAACAAAGGTGTTATTTTTAGTCCGTATACCACACGAGCTGATGCCCGCTCAATGTGATGGGACCCGGACATAGCAGGGAGGTCTGACTCCTGGGCATGGGAAATTCCAATTTTTTCTCCTCCAACAAAAACAAAACTGATTTAACTGTATATACTGCATTTCTAGCCTAGCTAGAAACATAATAATTTTCAAAAGGAAGTCTTACGTGATATATCAGTAGTCACGGCCTAATTGACCGGTGTGAAGTTAGCAGTTTTTAATAACTCGACCAAATTCAAAAGTCAGAGGTCAAAATTAATTTGAAAACCTAAAATGTACTTAAGTCTGAAACAGCTGATATGTAGGCCTGGAAAATGATAAAAGAATAAAAAAATATGCATTAAAAGGTACCTAGGTCATTTTTTTAATTGAATATATTTCTCTACTATATTGATTTTGAAGCCCAATGTGTAAGGCCTTTATAACTTTGGACATGGACGGTTATCAAGAAAATGCAGCTGGGACTATTCTGCCAGATGAAATACCGGACCTGAAATCATCCTAGCAGTAGATGTTTTATAAGCCCAAGTAATAACTCACTGATTCTATTTGAAATTCAAAGCCCGCAAAGGGTATAAACTCGATAACTTTTTCGACCAGTACGGTATTCCGGAACATGCAATATGTACAATTCTATCAGATGTAACACCAAAAATGGCCTTGCCGGACCTGGACATAGCTAATTTATACGCCTTAGTAGAATGTCAACACAAATAAGTTTACATTCAATAAGGTATGGCCCGAAAAGCTTTTGGACCTGGCTGTTAAACCGTAATATGCAAAAGAGACTAGTCCACCAGATGAATCACCGTGAATGGCCTTGCCGGACCTATATATAGTTACTAGTATATAATTTATATGCCTAAGTGGCAAATCAGCTCAAATAAGTTGATATTTAAAGCCCTGTAAGGGCATGGTTCGCAACACTTTTGGACTAAGACTACTCTATCAGATGGTATACCACAATCGGCCTTGCCGGACCTGGAAATAGCTAGCAGTAGCTGATTTATACGACCAAATGGAAAAACAAATAAATAAGTTGATAGTCAAAGCCCTGGTATGTCACGAAAAATGTTATGTCCTGGCCGTTAGTTATGAACATGCATTAAAGACTACTACTACTCTACCAGATAAAAAACCAGAAGTAGCCTTGCCGGACCTGGATATAGCTAGCAGTAAATGATTTATATGCCTGAGTAGAATATCAACCCAAATAAGTTTATATTCAAAGCTCTATAAGGGCATGGTCCGAAAAGCTTTATGACCTGGCCGTTATTCTGAAATATGCAGAATAGATAATTCTACCAGACGAATATTCGTGAATGGCCTTGCTGGACCTATATATAGTTACTAGTATATTATTTATATGCCTTAGTGGCAAATCAGCTCAAACAATTTGATATTCAAAGCCCTGTAAGGGCATGGTTCGCAACACTTTTGGACCTGGAAGTTGGTCTGCAACATGCAATTAAAATAACTCTATCAGATGGTTAACCACAATTGCCCTCGTCGGAGCTGAAAATTAGCTAGCAGTAGATGATTTATACGACCGAGTTAAAAATCAAATCAAATAAGTTGATATTTAAAGCCCTGTAAGGGCATGTCCTGGAAAACTTGTGGACCTAGCCGATACTCATGAATATGCATTAAAAACTATTGTACCAGATGAAAAACCAAAAATAACCTTGCTGGATCTGGATTTAGCTAGCAGTAAATGATTTACAGGCCTAAGTAGAATATCAACCCAAATAAGTTTATATTCTATGCTCTGTAAGGGTATGGCCCGAAAAGCTTGAGGACCTGGCCGTTATTTTGTAATATGCAGAGGGGAATATTCTACCAGATGAATATTCGTGAATGGCCTTGCCGGACCTATGGTATATGGTTACTAATATATAGGTATAATTTATATGCGTAAGTGGCTAATCAACTCAAAAAAGTTTATTTTTAAAGCACACTAAGGATTTGGTCCAAAAATATTTTGGACTTGAACGTTAGTCTGTAACATGTTACTATGACTACTCTATCAGATGCTTTACCACAATTGGCCTTGCCCGACCAGGAAATAGCTAGCATTAGATGATTTATGCAACCAAATGGAAAATCTAATAAAATAAGTTTATATTCAAAGGCCTGTAAAAGTTTGTCCCAAAAATTTTATTGACCGGGCCGATACTTACAAATTTGCAGGAAAAAATACTCTACCAGATAAACAACAGAAGTAGCATAAATAGACCTGGATATAGCTAGCAGTAGATGATTTATACGCCTAAGTAGAATATCAAACCAAATAAGTTTATATTCAAAGCTCTGTAAGCAAACAAAAATTACTACATTAGATACAGCAGAAAGTTGCGAAAATGTATTGAATATTCCCAAAAATATCAAAATAACAATTATATAAAAATATCTAAAAATAAATGCAGAGCCTCATGGCAATTAATTAAAAATGAAAATGAAAATGAAAATCAAGACATTTGGGCCCGGCCGTTATCATGTAATATGCAAAAGGGACTAGTCTATCAAATCAATATTCGTGAATGGCCTTGCCAGACCTATATATAGTTACGAGTATATTATTTATATGGCTTAGTGGCTAATAAACTCAAAAAAGTTCATATTTAAAGCCCCGTAAGGGTATGGTCCGAAAGGCTTTTGGACCTGGACGTAAGTCTGTAACATGTAATTATGACTACTCTATTAGTTGCTTTACCACAATTGGCCTTGCCGGACCTGAAAATAGCTAGCAGTAGATGATTTAGACGACCAAGTGGGAAATCAAATCAAATAAGTTGATATTCAAAGCCCTGTAAGAGCATGGTTCGAAATACTTTTGGACCTGGATGTTAGTCTGTAACATGCAATTAAGACTACTCGATCAGATAGTATACCACAATTGGCCTTGCCGGACCTGGAAAAAGCTAGCAGTAGATGATTTATGCAACCAAATGGAAAATCTAATAAAATAAGTTTATATTGAAAGCCCTGTAAGAGCATGGTTCAAAACACTTTTGGACCAGGATGTCGGTCTGTAATATGCAATTAAGACTAATCAATCAAATGGTATACCACAATATTGGCCTTGCCGGACTTGGAAATAGCTAGCAGTAGATGATTTATACGACCAAGTGGAAAATCAAATGAAATAAGTTGATATTCGAAGCCCTGCAAGGGTATGATGTCCTGTAAAACTTGTTGACCTGGATGTTACTTATGAATGGACATGAACGTTAGTTAAGAAGACGCAGTAAGGACGATTCTATGAGATGGTGTACCATAAAATACCTTGCCGGACCTGAATATGTCTAGCAGTAGATTATTTATACGCCTAAGTAGAATATTAACTCAAAAACTTACTTTTGTTATTGTTATTATGATTATTGCTCGAAATGGGCGTGGCTCGAAATATTTTTAGACCTGGACGTTGGTGTGTAATATGCAGTTAAGACTAATCTATCAGATGGTATACCACAAATGGCCTTGCCGAACTTGGCAATAGATAGCAGTAGTTGATTTATACGCCTTAGTAGAATATCAACCCAAATAAGTTTACATTCAAAGTAGTATAAATTGCATATTACAGACCAATATCAAGGCCTAAAAGTGTTTCGAACCATGCTCTTACAGGGCTTTGAATATCAACTTATTTGATTTGATTTTCTACTTGGTCGTATAAATCATCTACTGTTAGCTATTGCCAGGTTCAGCAAGGCCAATTGTGGTATACTGTCTGATTGAATAGTCTTATTTGCATATTACAGACTAACTTTCAGGTCCAAAAGTGTTTCGAACCATGCTCTTACAGGGCTTTGAATATCAACATATTTGATTTGATTTTCCACTTGATCTTATAAATCATCTACTGTTAGCTATTGCCAGGTCCAGCAAGGCCAATTGTGGTATACTGTCTGATTGAATAGTCTTATTTGCATATTACAGACTAACTTCCAGGTCCAAAAGTGTTTCGAACCATGCTCTTACAGGGCTTTGAATATCAACATATTTGATTTGATTTTCCACTTGATCTTATAAATCATCTACTGCTAGCTATTTTCAGGTCCGGCAAGGCCAATTGTGGTAAACCATCTGATAGAATAGTTGTAATTGCATGTTAAAGACTAACATCCAAGTCCAAAAGCATTTCGAACCATGCTCTTACAGGGCTTTGAATATCAACTTATTTATTTTGATTTTCCACTTGGTCGTATAAATCATCTAGTGCTAGCTGTTTCTAGGTTTGGCAAGGCCAATTGTGGTATACCATCTGATTGAGTAGTCTTAATTGCATGTTTGAGATAAAATTTCAGGTCCAAAAGTGTTTTGAACCATGCTCTTACAGGGGTTTGAATATCACCTTATATGATTTGATTTTCCACTTGGTCGTATAAATCATCTACTGCTATCTATTGCCAAGTTCGGCAAGGCCAATTGTGGTAAACCATCTGATTGAGTAGTCTTATTTGCATATTACAGACTAACACCCAGGTCCAAAAGTGTTTCGAACCATGCTCTTACCGGGCATTGAATATCAACTTATTTGATTTGATTATCCACTTGGTCGTATAAATCATCTACTGCTAGCTATTTTCAGATCCGGCAAGGCCAATTGTGGTATACCATCTGATCGAGTAGTCCTAATTGCATGTTTAAGATAAACATCCAGGTCCAAAAGTGTTTCGAACCATGCTCTTGCAGGGCTTTGAATATCAACTTATTTGTTTTAATTATCCACTTGGTCGTATAAATCATCTACTGCTAGCTATTTCTAGGTCCGGCAAGGCCAATTGTGGTATACTATCTGATCGAGTAGTTTTAATTGCATGTTACAGACCAACGTCCAGGTCCAATAGTGTTTCTAACCATGTTCTTATAGGGCTTTGAATACCAAATTATTTGATCTGATTTGCCACTTAGACATATATATAGTATACTAGTAACTATATATAGGTCCGGCAATGCCATTCACGAATGTTCATCAGGTAAACTAGTCCTTCTTGCATATTTCAAATTAACAGCCAGGTCATAAAATTTTTCGGGCCATACCCTTACAGTGCTTTAAATATGAACTTATTTGAGTTGATTAGCCACTTAGGCATATATATAATATACTAGTAACTATATATTGGTCTGGCAAGGCCAATCACCAATATTCATCTATTAGACTAGTCCTTTTTGCATATTTTAAAATAACGGCCTGTTCCTAAAGCTTTTCGGGCCATACCCTTACAGAGCTTTGAATATAAACTTATTTGGATTGATTTTCTACTTATGCGTAGAAATAATTTACTGCTAGCTATATCCAGGACCCGCATGGCTATTTCTGGTTATTTATCTAAAAGAATAGTTTTTACTGCATATTCATAAGTAATGGCCAGGTAAACAAAAAAGTGACATACCCTTACAGGGCTTTGAATATCAAATTAGTTGATTTGATTTTTCATTTGGTCGTATGAATCATCTACTGCTAGCTATTTTCAGGTCTGGCAAGGCCAATTGTGGTATACCATTTGTTAGGGTAGTCTTAAGTGCATGGTATAGACTAACGTCCAGGTCCAAAATTGTTTCGAACCATGCCCTTAAATTGCTTTGAATATCAACTTTTTTGAGCTGATTTGCCACATAGGCATATAAATAATATACAAGTAACTATATATAGGTCCGGCAAGGCCATGCACGGTGATTCATCTGGTAGACTAGTCCCTTCTGCATATAATAGTAAACGGCCAGGTTCAAAAGATTTTCGGGCCATACCCTTACAGAGCTTTGAATATAAATTTATTTGGGTTGATATTCTACTGAGGTGTATAAATCATCTACTGCTAGTTATATCGAGGTCCGGCAAGGCCATTTTTAGTATTACATCTGGTGGAATTATCCCTATTGCATGTTCCAGAATACCATACTGGTCCAAAAAGTTTCGGGTTACCCTTTGAGGGCCTTGAATATCAAATTGATTTAGTGAGTTATTACTTGGGCTTATAAAAAATATACTGCTAGGATGATTTCAGGTCCGGAAAATGCACTAACGGTATTTCATCTGGTAGAATATTCCTAGGTGCATTTCTGGATTACAGTCCAGGTCCAAAAATTATATAGGCTTTACACATGTTGGGCTTCAAAATCAATATAGTAGAGGAATATTTTCAATTAAAACAAACAACGTAGGTACCTTTTAATGCATAAATATTTTTCCTTTTCTCATTTTCCAGGTCTACATGATGATTTGGTTTCAGATTTGAGTACATTTTAGGGTTTAAAATTAATTTTGACCTGGAACTTTTGAATTTGGTCGCATTATAAAAAATTGCGAACTTTTACTGCTAACTTCACAACGGTGCCTAATTGGACTCCTCTCCAATAACTATACTTATTCTCCGGTGACTTTTTACGTCAACAATTTTCAATTGAAATAGTTTGCAACGAGCTTGTTTACATAAATTTCGAACCAAAACGGTATGAAAATTCGAGAGCTCGTTGTATTGGAAATTAGATTTGCATTTGCAGTTCATATCGCTTCTGCAAACGTTTTAGAAGTTAGGTAGGTACCTCAACTGGAGAAAGATTCAATAATGTCCGGTCGGTAGGTCATTGCACTTTGACCTCGGTGACCTCTAGATATTCTGGTTTCTATTCAAACTATAACGCCGTCTTGTAAATATAGTTTAAATACAACTTAAATACAAGAAGGCCGTGTTAAGTGGGTAATTGAGTTGTTGGTTGACAGGCAATAACCAGAGAGTGCTTGTGATACTGGCAGAAATTGTCTGGCAACAGCAGGACAGATTGCCATTAGTTAAAAAATGAAATGAAATGACCGTGTAACTGTATTTAGCGGCTGCGAAAGTGTAGCTGTATTTAGTTAGGTTGATGTGATCTACTTGACAGTGGAATTATGACAGCTATGTTCTATTTTGAAGCGATAGCAAACTCGACAGAAAAATGCAATTAGTAAGTAATAAAATGAAAAATAAACATCGACGTCGACTAACTTTTGAAGTGGTTACTGGACTTTGGAAATCGGGAATTGGATGAGAATGTGGGGTGGCAAACGAATGGCTAAAAGCGGGCCTATTTTATTCGGTCATTAATAAAGCCATGAAATATCAACAATAATAGTTATGACCCGAAGGTCAGTGCAATTATTTTTAAGACTTGACTAAGGGTGACTTAATCTAACGATATACGTATACTGGTTTCACGCGTGGGTAGCTTTAGTTGTATATTACTGTAAATCATTCATTTGCTCATCAATCACCTTTTTTGCTATAAAACAAAACCATTCGCATCGACATAGTTAATTTAAGTTAATTAATATAGCTGTACCTGCCACCTTTTTGAGAGCCGCTAAATATTTCTTTTTACAATCCATTAGTACGCATGTGTCGCCTGTTTAATAAAGTGTCTAACCAAGACTTAGATATTTATAATGATAATTTATACTGCTTTAAAAGTAAAACTCATAAAGTACTGCAATCATATTCATCTCTTCTTTAGTCTTGTTAAGCTAAGTTTAAAGTAATTTATAGTTGAAAGTAGGTTTTTGATTTTGTTAAATATTAACAAATTGTTTTTAAATTGTGTTTAGTTTTTAGTCTGATTATGTGATTGAGCTCAAGTGTGTGTATTTGGGTGACAGTCTAGTACTGAATGTTGGACTTCCTATTTTATGTATATTAAGTTATTGTCATCTGTTTTTCATACCTAATGATTAAATAAACCATAGAGTGCTTGACTGTGTAACAGTATTTAGCGGCTGTGAAAGTATGGTGAAAGCCGGGCTAAGTTGCTAAATACGCTCTGAATCTGAATCTCTGAATCATATTTTTTCAGATCATTCTAATATGAAAATACTTTTGGAATATTGAGATAAGAAAGGTGTTGTCATTTGGGGCTATGAACAACTAGTACTATGGCTGTGTTTCTCAATCAAATTCTTCATCTTCTTCTGGTGCCGAATAGTCGGTTCCGAATCGGGGAGCACGGCAGTGCCCCCGCCAAGTCAATTGTCAATTGTCAATTGTAAGACGGGCTGGTTTCCGCAACTCGACGACGAAAGCGCCTATTTTGCGTGTGGGTGGGAATGCGATATCATTCGAGCCAACCCAACTCCTCCAGGAACGCCAGCAGGCCCTTTACGTTACCGACTATCCCTGGAAGGTCCCTCGATTGACCGAGGTGTTTAGCCCTGTAGTCCGCTACTCCTGTGCACTCCATGAGGACGTGAGCAGCCGTTTCTTCTGCCTCCAAGCAGGCTCTGCAAAGGGGGCTGTCGGTAACACCTAGGACATATAGATGTTTATTAAAGAAACCATGGCCAGTAAGTGCTGCAGTCACCAGTCGCATGCGCGGCCTACTAAGTCGAAGCAAGGTCTTAGCAAGCCTAGCACTAGGGGACGGCAAGGCCAGCTTAGCCTGTCTGCACTCCTCATGGTTTGTCCAAAGAGTGGCATGATCATGCCTGGTCGACTCTCTCAGAAATGTGCGTACCATCTTGAAGGGAAGAGGGAAAATAGGTTCGGGACCATACGCTGTCAAGGTAGATCCTTTACGCGCCAACTTATCCGCTGCATCGTTACCTCTTGACCCGCTGTGTCCTTTTATCCATTGAAGGATTACGCGGTTATGTTGACATACCTCCATTAGTCGTTTGTGACACTCGTAGATTAGCCCTGAGTTAATAGTGTTGCTATTTAGGGCTTGTAAGACGGCCATGCTATCCGAGAGAATTCGAATGGAGGAATCTCTTACCTTTCTCGATGCTATGGCATTAGCGGCCGAGATGATGCCCATGCATTCAGCTTGAAAGACAGTATTATGGGCACCCAGTGGAATGGCTATCTTGATGTTTAGGTCCCCCGAGAAGGTGCCTGAACCAGTGCCTGCTTCAGTTTTTGAAACATCGGTGAAAATTCTGAGCTCTTTAACGTCGAGCCCCTCAACCCGATGGTCTTCATGTAACTGTATATTGTATTATTTGTCGAAAACAAATTTTTTAGGGATTTCGTCACTGCAAGCCATAGAGATGGGATTTTTTTTGTAAACTTCCCCTAGGATGGCGGTGTGTGAGGTCCTGTTTTTCCTCCAAAGTCCTAAGGTGTTGAGTCTCACCGCAGATGACGCGGCCTCCTGCTTTATGTATAGCTGGAGTGGCGGAAGACACAGCATGGGCTCCATTGCTGCTGTTGGAGTAGTTCTCATACTACCTGTGATAGCCATGCAGGCCAGCCTTTGGAAGCTTTGGAGTTTGCTTACCATTGTGGTTAGTTTGGTCCTGGTCCACCACACCACAGCTCCGTAGCAGACAAGAGGACGGATCACCGTCAGGTACAGCCAAAGAATGATGTTGGGAGAAAGTCCCCACTTTTTCCCCACCATTCTCCGACACTGCCAGAAAGCAATACTCGCCTTCTTTAGTTTGTTGTCAATGTGGCTACTCCAGTTGAGCTTGCTGTCCAAGGTTATGCCCAGGTACTTCACCTCAGTTGCTAGCTGGAGTTCCGTTCCAAAGAGCTTAGGTATGGTATACATACCAAGAGCCCTATTGTTAGTGAACATGACCATTTCCGTTTTTGTTGGTTTAACCGCCAGGTCATATTCTAGGCACTAGCGCTCCACGATGCGAAGAGCTTTTTGTTTAAGGTTGCACACTGTGCTCGCAAATTTACCTGTGATGAGGATTACCAAATCGTCGGCGTATCCTACGGTTTAGTATCCATTAGCGTTAAGCTTGGTAAGTAGGTCGTTAATGACCAGATTCCACAGCAGCGGGGAGAGCACTCCTCCCTGCGGGCATCCCCGCACTACCTCCGCCGACAGGGACTCACCAGCTAGACGCACGATACGTTTATTAAGCATGTTTGTGACCCAGTTGTTTACAGTTGTTGACACTCCACGCCTTGTTAGAGATGCACTTATACTGCTATGCTGCGTCTTGTCAAAGGCACCTTCTATATCAATAAAAGTTTCAAGACAGATGCATTTGTTTTGAATCGCCTCTTCAATTGTGGATACAACTGCATGGAGAGCCGATTCAGTAGACTTACCCAAACTATATGCATGCTGATTCTTGTGTAAGGGTATATGTTTTAACGCTCCATCTTTCAGGTGCCTCTCGCACAAACGTTCGAGAGTCTTAAGCAAGAACGAGGTGAGGCTAATCGGCCTGAAAGATTTAGCGTTAGTGTAGTCGCTCCTTCCTGGCTTCGGTATGAAAACTACGTTTACTACTCTCCACCTTTTGGGAACGTATCGTATCCAAGTCGAGCGCGAAGCAGTATCTGGAGTACCTGGTGACCCTAATTAGAAAACACAAGAGCTTGGTTTTCTCTTGGTATTCGGTGTATACCGTTTTCATATCTCCCGAAAATCTAATAAAATATATCAATATGCCCACGATTCTACAAAAAGAAGTGAAATCCCACTAAAAACATTCTGTAAAAAACTAGCCAAGTCTCGATGGAGCTGCTTGTTTATCTCTAAAAAGTAATGAAATCTAGACAAAGTCGTGCCAAGTCTAAGGTTCGTTACTGCGATTTCTTTATTATTATAGTTAATGTTGTGTGACTTGGCCGTAGAACATTCTTTATACGTTAGTGGGTACACGTCAATTTTAAACTGCGTCGTATTTAATTACAATAAATTACAAGCTGCAAGTTTCCTGATAGGGACACGTAATGAAATATTAGAAAATGACTGCAGGCGCCTTCCGTGATCGTTTTATGCTGCTCGTTAAGGGTATACAAAGGAATTCTATTTTAAGCAAATTAGTGTGTAAAATAAAAATAACTTTGCCATGACTTATTTTTTATTAACATTGAGAGTAACAGATATAACATAGGTAGTAACAACAGATATAACATTACGTGTTAACAAAATTGACTTGTACCCACTAACGTATAAAGAATGTTCAACGGCCAACTCATACAACATTAACTATAATAATAAAGAAATCGCAGTAAGGAACCTTAGACTTGGCCCGACTTTGTCTAGATTTAATTACTTTTTAGAGATAAACAAGCAGCTCCATCGAGACTTGGCTAGTTTTTTACAGAATGTTTTTGGTGGGATATCTCTTACCGCCTTTCGGTCGATTTCCAAATTAATGAATGAATATAGATACATTAAATTAATTAAGGTCTTACAACAAAAAAAATGAAATCCTGTTCAACACTAAAAAGATAAAAATATAAGGCATTTGGCGTTTGTTCTGGGGTTAAACTATCTTTATTATTTTTCCTACAGTAACAAATAACATTACGATGTTTTCTCCGACAGAAAAACTGAATCCCGATAAGGGTACTACATTTTCACAGTCGAACGTGTGAAGGCTGCTACCGTTAACATCCGACTTGGCTTCTTACTCCCAACTTCGAATCTGATAAGAAATTCCGATGTTAGCTGAATGTTATATTTATTCAGGGTGTAGCAGAAAGGTCTAGTCATATTTTAAGGGATTTCTAGGGGCATAATTCTGAACAACACTCATTATGAAACCGATTTTATCAGAGCAGCTTTTTATTTTTCACGTCTCCATATAAATCAGCTGACTGCCCTGACCAAATTGTATGAAGATGTCAAAAATGAACCTGCTCTGAACCATGGATCGAATCGGTTTTATGTTTTAAGCTCCTCTCTCTGTACACCCTGTATACCTCAAGTATGGGCATATATCTATGGCCATAATGTTCAAAGCAATTATTATTATTGGTACTTGTGTATCAATTAACTAACATAGGTACTCCAATAATAGTGACATTGTTATGTGGCATGTAATGTAGTGAAGCCGATATCAGATGATCAGACTATCATCATGTATGTAATACAATACGCGATGTCCAGCCATTCATAATTCACAAGTGGTTAGATTTGAGGTAAATTTTATATGGTATTTTCTGTAAACTTGGGAGAGATAACAAAAATACAGTAGATACGAATTGTAGTTTTATTCATTGCTCTCACGTCATTTTATCATAATCGATATCTATGTGTACGTTGGAAATGTTGGAATGCATACTGAAAGCATACAGATGTAAACCACAAGAATACTAATTTGTACAAAGCTATTGAGTATATTTGCAAAATTATGCCATTCTAAGTGTTTGCTAAGCGTTTTAACTGAATCTTCATTATCTATCGGTAGTTCTGACGAAACCAGAGCCACACAGTCAGAATCCGTGTAATTGATAACAACGTACTTATATCCACTATTGAGTAATGCAGTATTAAAAGTGATCAACCAAATTGGGGACTCAATACACAGTTGTCTCACACGCGTCAGAATATACGTGCAAATTATTATAAAACAGTTTATAACGATCGAATTTTTCATGAAAGTTATGTATAGCGGTACATCGTCACCGTAGCTCGGAATAAATGAAGAAGTATTTGATAATACTGAGACGTGACATAAAATACTGAGGATTAGAATTCCGTACCTATATTCACTTGTATCCCGGAACACCAAAGACAGTAGAGTCAATGCAGCTAATGTTCCTATTTGATACAACACAAGCTCTGCCAAATCTTCGCCTTCTCTTAGTAATGACAGTGTAAAATAAACACCTCCTTTTACATCATCTATTTTACCAGTACTATAATCCGTTATAATCCATCCACTCCCATATTCAGCGGTCAACGTTGCACTGTAGGTTAAGGTATAATTCACGTAGTCATCTGGTGATCCATACTTGAGAGTGCAATTGTGGGTATCGAAGGGCCAGGCTTTCAATTTGGTGCTGCATATTACGTCATCCGATTGTTTTGAAACGCAGGTAACTTTGCCGTCATACTGTATGCTGCATTGGGGAAGGTTGTATGTGTAGAAATCACTACCATCTGCTCCATTCAACAAAGTCATCGAAGGAGTCCAAAAACGTCCAGGAATGACTTCTCGGATCCCTCCGTAGTCTTCTGGTTTCCAAGCCAAACATTTCTCGTTCCACATCATAACGGACTTACCATGGTATGATAAGATCTCTTCATCGAAATCAAAATGAAATAACTTTAGAATCAGATCTACGTTTAAGTCCTTGCTTTTTATATCGACGAGTCGCGTGCTGATGTGGTCCTCTTCTAACTTTGCTTCCCAGGACCTCTCAATATTCCGCATGTCAGGAGGACATTCTTCGCAGTAACTGCATATTATGTGTAACAATAATGTAACTATGACATGAAACCCTCGAGCCATGGTTGGCACTGAAATAGCAGATTTCAGTGTATGCGACATCAGGTACGCCCACCAAAACTTGACACCGGTTGGAATAATCAGTGTTTAATTGCATCATTCCTTTTTATGACTGATACAAGGTTAGACAATAACGTAGATAAAACATGGATTGGAATAGAAACACTAAATATATCGTCAGTGAAATTAAATCAGGATCAATTATGTAAGGTCGTACATGTAAATATCTAAAAATAAAATTAACATAAGCAATATAAAATACATAATGTCAAAAATCCACACAAAGGTTCGTCACAGCATAATAAATTATACCTATACAAACATAAATCCTAGTTTGGGGCTAGATCAATGTGTGTAAATGGTGTCCAACTTATTATTATTATTATTATTATTATTATTATTATAATTACACAAACAAACCCCCCCAAGAATCGCCCGGCCCAAAGGTACCCAATACACTGGCAGCATTACCGCGCTGCACAACCACTGAGATTCTATGGACTAGGAAAGACCCAGAGCGGTAGTCAAATCTCCCAAGCGACGCCCAATGTCCTTTATAAAGACCCTGCCCTGCGAACCACATACCCCTATGGTCTCGACGGTCAAAGGAACAGACAGATAACTTACCATTAGCTGCGCGTATATGAGACATTTCTGCCGCGCCGCTGACTCAGCAGCAGCACTCAAGGTTTCCACAGTTCAGCCGATGTAGGATGGAACGAACATGGTTTACAAGTCGCATTCCATAATGATAATGACCCCTCTCCAACGGTATTGACGTCAGACTGTCCGGACCTTTACCGTCGTTGCGACTCAATCGCGAAGGTTCCAGTACCGCTGTAATGTTAGAAGAGTCAAGAGCACACCGGACAATGTAGTTAATCGAAGATGGCTAGGGAGTCTCCCTGTAATTCGAACACAGTAAAGACCCTGACGCCCTTGCGAGTAAACTGGTGCACCGCAAACACAGCGGTGTGGTTCGCAGATGTTGCAATCTAATCGAAGCGCCACAGCCACATGCAGGGACTTATTGTCCAAAATGGTGCCCAACTACGGAGACACTCTGGCTGGGAGTGCCAAGAGCCTATCAAGGGACGAAAGAAAGAAAGAAAGAAAGAAACATTTATTCACAAATACACAGGACACGCATATTAAACAAAAAATAAACAAAAAACAATAACAAGTGTGTCTCTGCGGCAGTGAAACGGAGACTGGCTCAGCATTATGCTGAGATGTCAGACACCTACAGCGCTGATTTTCAGCCAGCACCGTCGGTGACTCACGGAAACGTCATACCCACGTCATACCAAAAGAATATATATCTATAAACTACCTAGATTTTTGGGACGACTTACATAGCTCCTCATCCGAGGCACGCTGCACGCCTGGGTGCTCCGGCATATCTCTCCCCGGGCAACGGACCCACCACAGCCGCAAAGCCTCAGCCGCAAACGGGATGATCAAATTGTCACATTTCTGCGAGTTCAAGTGAAGGACCAAGTCTCCCAAGGTCCCCCATTTGCACCGTCATCCAGGTACTAAACATTCAAAGATCTCAAAGACTTAACGACATCCTGGATCGCCAAGATGAATATCAACGAAAAAATCGATGGGCGGAACGCGTCAAGGCCGGCTGCGGACCCGTTATTCAAAGACATAATGGCCTCCAAAACATTAGCCGCTTTAACCGCCAAAAACTCACTTTAGAGGTCCGGCTCCGGAGGGAAGTGCAGGTCACGGGACGGTGACGGGTTTTAAAATCGCAAGGACTTCAATGCCTCCTCATTTTCATCAGCCACGGAGCAGTCAGACAGTTCCCCACGGTACCACCCAGGTCACCATCATGAACGTTTGCTCAACTTATTTATAAAAAAACACGAGAATTATCACTCCCAGTCCTCAGACGATTATCCGAATACAGAAGGCCGTCCAAAGTACCGGCGGAAATGTTGTCCTCGACCTTAGAGCTAAGGGACCGGCTTCAGTCCCCGAAAGATTGGACCCTGAGACAAGTGTGTGCAAAGGTAAGTAGATCATACCAATCATAAGTCTCATTGGTCTGAACGCACCTCACAATGAGCTCCGACAACTTCCCTGCCGCCAAGCATCTCGCCCCCTTCAGGACACGCTCCAGAACCCTAATACTCTTTCTTCGGTGATGGTGTATTAACGTCCACATTAGTCTGCCTACCCACCTGAGAACACGACTGTGCACGGTCGGACCACGCGGAACACCAAATTCCTTAGAGGAGCCGGGTCAACGAGGACACATAGCTCTTGATCCGCTCATACTATCTTTATCATAACTGTCGTTTAAAAAAATGCAAATGAATAATAAAATATTATTCACAATTATTTTATCAATACAGAAAATAATATTATAAAAATATGACGCAGTTAAGCAAATGTCGTTCCGTTAAAAATAATACACAGGTAATAGTAGTTTATGTGACTGCTACATAATGGAGGGCATTAATACTCGAGAGTTTTAATGCCTAATTATGTACAGTTACATACACTAGTTTATCTATACAGATATCATAAGCTCTCTGATGTGTTTAGGAACCGCATGTTTGACCGGCATTGTGGCTCTGCAGTTGTTTAGCTTGTTCTGTAGTACCAAATTCACAGATAAAGTAGGGGCGGCACGCAGGCGGGGTCGGCGTTCGAAATTTAAATGTCATAATATGTAGAAAAATTACACACTATGGTCATAATGTTCAATATTCAGATAAGAAATGAGTTTTTACAAAGTAGTTTAACATTAAGCTGATCGTAACGTGCGGTTTTTGGACGCAGTAAAGAGGGTTTATGACACGTGTATAGATAAATTAATTAATCGACGTTAATGTGTGTTAATTAGTTTACAATGTTACCAAATAATATTATCCCGTAACCGGACTAAGTATTAAATAGATGTTAAATGATATGCTTAGCAAACTCATTCTATTCAAATCAGTATTTAGTCTTTAATAGGGTTTCGTACCCGAAGGGTGCCATACGGGACCCTATTACCAATCCTCCCTGTCCGTCCGTCCATCTGTCAGCGGGATGTATCTCCGAAACGTAATAGGCAGAGAATTGAAATTTTTACAGAATGTGTATTTCTAACTAACAACGCGAGATTTTATAAAACCGGTCAAGTGCGAGTAGGACGTCGGACCTGCACACGAAGGGTTCCATACACACAAACACACAAAAAACGTAAAACGACAGTCTTTTGTACGAGTATATCTTTTAAATTTTTAGTGATAAAATATTAAATACAAGGTAGGTAGGTACGTTCAAGACCGGACATCGAAACATTGAAATAGTTATTTGTGTCACAAGGGAGCAAAATGATGTATTTACGGCGAGGGCTGTTTATTGAATCCAGAGTGAAGGGGATTCTAAGTTAGAATGCTGAGCGTAACGAAGGATTCAAGCGTTAACGCCCATGACAAAAAAATTTTGCTCCTAAGTGACACATACAACTTTTCACACCGACTATGAGGAAAATTTAAATTAAATGCTCTTAAAAAATTAAATAACTGTACTTTGAATTATACTTTCACCACTTTTACAGTAATCAAACAACGTAAACAAAACTTTTTTTTTATAATGGCGGAATGTGAAGGATTAGGGAAAGGTCACCACAGATAAAATATTCCTGTGTACTTTTACCGATATGTAAAAATAATCGAATTGAATATTACAATGGTTTCGGATATCAATATTCATTATATCACAATAACAATCATCGATAGATTTGATTTCAGTAAAACATATAATTTATTATGACATTTTTTTTAAATATTACGAAAAGTTCATAAATTTTCATGCAACGTTGTTAAAGTTAAAACTTGAAACATTTTCGTTTTTAATCGACTACGATAAAATTACAATCGATTATTTTATTAAGATCTGTGTTCAATTGGCATATGCCAATCAATGATTTAAAAAAGTAGCTTGAACAGAAAAGTAGAATTTTGCTCCCTTTCGTCGTGGAGCAAAACTTACTTTTCCGAATGAAAGGTGTGAAAAATAGTTTTGTGTATGATGTAGTATGCAAGTATCAAGCTATGTTCTCAGGTTAACGAAACTTTTTTCTCATTGAAACCGTAAGTGATAGAAATTGAGTAGCTTATTTACAGAAATAAAAAAGAATATGATAAAAAACTTATTATAATTCGAATGAGCAATTAATCGTATATTGACAAATAACTGAGCAAAAATACTTGCATTTAAAGACCTTTTCCAATAACATCGGGAGAGTCCAATTTTCACCAATAGACAAATAAAACAAAATGGCTAAGAAAATTGCCATACTAATAATTCTATTTACTGTATGGTACTTCTTTTAATTCTTAAGAACCGGTATGTTTTATTATTTATTGTTATAGCGGCAATAGAAATACATCCTGTGTGAAAATGTCAGCTCTCTACCTAGTTCGGTTGATCCGATATAGCCCACTGACGGACGGACGGACGGACGGACGGACGGACAGACAGAAGGACAGCGGAAGCTTAGTAGTATAACCCCGTTTGGCACCCTTCGGGTACGGAACCCTAAAAAATTAAAGGGGGTCCCCATACAAGCGACGTGATTTAACACACCCGCGATATAACAAATTATAACATAATTCAAATATGATAGTAGATTTCGTGGCTTCTCTCATGGTTGTGGTAGCGCAATAGGTTAAATATCGGATTCACAACCTTAGGTTTCTGGGTTCGAATCCATGTTCGGTCATAGTATAATTATTTTTTTTTTGTTTGTTTTATTATTTTTAGTGCTTACGTTTTCTTGTACGATGGTGCGGAACCCTTCGTTTGGTCTACTACTTTTTGTCGCGCCATTTTCGGATTTAACAGTATAACATAACAAAGGGTCATCAAGCTTTTTCCGACACGGGGTGGCAGAGGCCAGGTTGTGCCCAAGTTTTATACATATCCAAAATAAATAATTGGTTCCTTCAAAAAAGAGCTCCGTGGTCTAATGGGTTTCACGCTTGCTTCTCACCCAGGAGATGCAGGTTCGATTCCTGACCATGTACCAATGAGATAATTATTTTTTTAAGTACATTATACGGACGTTCTATCGGTGATGAAAAACATCGTGAGGAAACCTTCATAGGCTAGCCCCCTGTCACGCAAAATGGAGTATTGAATAACTGGCTCGAAGTGGGCACAATCGTGCCTCTGCTACCCCGTATGGGAATGAATGACGCTATGTTATGTTATGTTCAAAAAAGTTGTTCAGAAAGATGGCCCCAAATCCCCTCCAATAACTAACTACCTATGTATATATTTTGCCACACCCTGTATAGTGCGGGAGACGGTCGCCAAAAATCGCACCGTAAGCGATGCAGGCAAGAGAGGCGGGGAGGGCTTGCTGATTTATGATGATACATCGCTCAGGGTTACCAGTAGCGGAAATACAAAATCCGGTGCTGCATTACAGAGATTAAAAAAAAAACATTCAAAATTAAGAAGGTAAAGAGACAGTTACAAGTATTTGAAGACTTTCCGATTAAAAATTCCTGCTACTGTTTCGGGAAATCACTTTGAAACTTTTGATAGTGTGAATGAATTTGAGCTCTAACGATTCCGATCACTTGTCTCATAAAATGACTTTTGGAGAATGATAGTAACCATCATTATTTTTTAATAACTTTGATCTGATCACCTCATTACAAGTTACTATGGGAGGCACATTTTTTACTTTCGAGTTGAACGAAGTGAAAATTAAGGAAGTATTGTAATCGTAAAAAAATGAGGTTGAGATATTGATGGGGGAGAGGTTCCCTATCGTTAACTTAGTCCGAAAAAGTGAAAAAAAAACAAATGTGTATGTATGTGTGAGTGTGTGCGTGTATATGTATGTATCAATGGATGTCTGTTTTCCGTTGTCAGCTCTAGAGCCTACACCACTGAACCGAATTGGATGAAATGTTGTATGCGGGTTATTTTGTTACTTGATTATTTAAGGTACCTGTCATACAAATTAAACACATTTATTGAGTTTATTCAAAAACGGGACTCACGATTTTTTTCAAACTTCTCTTTATAGTATCTCTTAATATCATCTATAACATAGTCCGTTATTACTGCAAAACTCTAAAAATGGTAGCTCCCATACAATATACACACATTACCATATACCCCGTACATTAGGCGGCGCGGCGGGCGGAATACGCTCATAGTGTGGGGCATGGTTAAACTAGAAAGTAGTTGTATTGTATGGTGGAGTGGCTGTTAGGGACATAATTCTGAACAACTTTTAGCATGGGGCTGACTTGATGAGAGCAACTTTATTTTCATCTCCACCATAGAACTCAGGTGAGCGCCAGGCCCGAAATGTGTTGAGTTGTCTCATTACATTTCGGGCCTGCTGCAAATAAAGTTGCTCTGATCGATTTGGTAGTAAAAGTTGTTCAGAACAATGTCCCTACGAACCACCTTTCGGCTTGTAACTCCTTTCTGTTAGACCCTGTATACTTAATCTTAGAACTTCTTAAAACGTCTCCTAAACGCCTGCACACGAATATACACAAACTATTATTTATATAACAACACCGAAAGCGTCATGCGAGAAAGTTAGTACAGGGTGGCCTGCACAATTTATTTGCACTTACTACTACAGGAAATTTCTCCATAATAATGTGTACTATCATTCCCCGAAATTTGGTTACCGATTTAAATATCGCCGTGAATACTATCTTATGGCAACCCTGACAGTACCGTCTCGCCGATAGAGCGATGTAAGGTCAACTAGACTTTCGGGGGTTTTGATTTATCGAGACCGTATGATTCATGGCCACGTGACCTGAAGTGATAATAGGCTGCGGCGACGGATGACATCGCAAGATGAGGGATAAAGATATTACGTGTTTGCGGAAGACGAAAATGAAACCAAAAGTATAAAATATTTTGTTTTACAACACACACGTTTAGCGCGACATGAAAGAGTAGAAAATAATTGAGGGCGCCTCCATCTTTGTTTGGTTGTTGTTTTAGCCAAAATCAGGCAGACTACAGACTCAGCTCTGGACACGGAAATCCTTTAGTTCTGTTTTCTACTCTTTTTTTTCATTGGCCAATGCCAAATCGGTTTATAAAGGTGAATTGCAATAGTAGATTGTATGACAAGGGGGCAAAATAATAATTTTACGCCGAGGGCGTAATTTTGAATTCAAAGCGAAACGAGCGATTCTATAGTAGAATTGTTTAATAGAATCGTGAGTAAGCGAAGAATTCAAAGTACTTTGCCCGAGGAAAAAATAATTTTGCTCTGAGAAAATAAGTAAGACATACTTTAAACTTCATAAAAAATTACGTATGAATTTTAATAGTTTCTGGACTAAATGAAACCTACTTTCACTAATTTTCAATCACCGAAACATTTTTGATAAACATTTGTAAATGTAAACAATATTGTTTACAGATGAACTGAACCTAATTCGCGCCCTTTTTTTTATTATTATTATGTTGGCGCGCTGTACCGTATACTGCCAACGGCAACGCAAAGCCAAGAATTCATACAACTTGCGTTCGATTTCTATGAACGATTCATATTCCAAATTCAAATCCCATTCCCTCCCGCTAAAAAGTCTAGTGGAGAAGAGCTTCTTTGCTCCCGGTAATCGAGGAAAAAAACGACACTTCGAATAAAGGGGATAAAAATAATATTTTCCGCATTCTAATCTCAAAATAGCAACTTCGCCCCTTTATTTTGGGATCTCAGGTGGAAAAATTCTATTCTTTACTCGTTCGAAAAGGCTTCTTTACGAACCTCGCTACGACACACGCCTTCAGCTCTCTCCGTAATCTTCGCGTTTCGTTTTCGTAAATTTTGAACTCCTTTTAGCCTTTTTGAACTCGTGGGAAATGTACTATTTCCAAATTCGATTCTTCACGTTCTTGTAACTGTAAATTTATAAAGCAAAATAATCGCCTTAGATGTATCGCAAAAGTTTTATTACTGGCCATACGTGGTTGCGTTCTGAGCTTCTGCCTAACCTATATTTATTAATAGGAAAGGCACTATTTGCTATATCTACGTCCTACAAGTTTGTTTACACAGGACAAGATTCAACGCGATTGTTGTTTTACATTGTTGACACTGTAAAGTGTAATGCGTCCCCATCTCCGAATACCGTGGTCATCACCCTCTTAGATATGCTAATGTTCGGAAAAGCCCTGCCAAGTAATCTGATCTGACTACTAAAAAATGGTCCTTACTCAACTGTGTTAGAGTGGTAGTCTCTAAAGGTATTCTAGGAGTAGAGAGGAGTGTGTTGGTTTAGGCCGATGCGTTTTGTGTGGGACTGAGAATGGTTTCCGTAACAGCTTAATACTTACGAAATACACAATGTTAACGCAATAACAGATAGATACCTAAATATGAAGCCGAGACCTGAGAATTGTGATTGTGTGCTTGCAAGCTGCGTAGGACCGGCCAATGGCAATGATAAGAGTACATAAACATAAACATTTACATACAGGCACATACATTCCTTCTGACCCCACACCTTGGTACCCTGTGTTGTGGGAACCAGAAACAACGACGTCACTGTTTTTTTTTTATAATAATAATACCTTGGACACTATTTACACACATTGATCTAACCCCAAACTAGGATTCCCTGTATCTTGGGTACTAGACAACGATACACGTACTTAAATAGATAATTATTATACTTAGATAGATAAACAACCATGACTAGGGTACAAACATAATTTAACAACAACATTAAGGTTCTCATCAAACAAAAATTTGCCCCACCGGGACTCGAACCCGGGACCCTTGGCTTCGTAGGCAGGGTCACTGCCGACTCGGCCATTCGGGTCGTCATTCTGCCAGTTTCGGGCCATTCTGGTTATGATTCACACACATATAAACATCCAAGACCTGGTTTTTCTTTGCTTTACCCCAGCCGGGACCCCACGCATGGTAGGTAAAGCCACAACCACTGCGCGACAAACGTCGTCAATACAAGTCTCACACTTCGTTGATGTCTTATAGGTACGGATGGAAGCACTCACAGAAACGCAATTCCCGGGTCTCGCTTCCTGGACTATTTACCCGAATGCGCCAGAATAGGGGTTATGTTATGTTAGGGTTTTTCAAGAGTGTCTGTATGTTTATATGTAAGAATGTTTATTTCTTTGGCAGGCTCTGTAGCCTAAACTGCTTCATAGATTTTATCTTGAGAGGTGTCGTTAGATTTATCTTAACTATGAGAGTGACACTGGGTATATCAAATAAAAATATACAGTTTAAAAAAACTAAAAAACACGCTTTTAAAGCACTTCGAACTAAAAAGTTAAAAATATTTTTAATATAACCATAAAACAATAATGAATAAAAAACACTATTATTATTGTGAAACAAAAAGCGTCGGGCGCTCGATGTACGAAAGATATGGAACAAAGCGCCCGACGCTTTTTTTTCACAATAATAATAGTATTTTTTATTCATTATTGTTTTAAGGTTATATTAAAAAATATTTTTAACTTTTTAGTTCGAAGTGCTTTGAAAGCGTGTTTTTTAGTTTATTAATTAATCCTGGCGATCCTAATCGGGATAATGAGATTAACTTATGAAATTATTACATTGTCGCTGATTCTTGATAAGTGTACAAAGTTTGAATTGAATCTGTCCGTTTAAAGTGGGTCAAAATCGAGTCCAAAGGAGTCGTTTACATACAAACAAACAAACAAACATACAGGTGAAGCTAATAAAAGTATGATAAAAAAGTCCCACTACTGGGCAAAGGCCTCCCCCCCGTTTCGAGCCCTTACGTCTCTAGACAAAGCTAGATTGCCCCACCCTGGTTGGAACTTGTCCATGTCGCGCCATTTTTCTTGTATATATTTTTTAAAACCTATCGAGTTGGGTATCAAAACAAAGGGCTTCGTAAACAAAAAAGAAACTGAAAGATTGAAAATGCCGTCGGGTTATTTGTTTTTTTTTTTAATTATAATTCCATTTGTTTACTTGATATGTTGAGATAAAAAAGCAAGAATCACTGAGTTATAAACGTTAATTTGAAATGGATCTGGATTGATGTGAGAGATAAAGAACAGAGCAACAGTATTCTACTTCAGTTAAGAATGATTATATATATATACATACTAGCTGTTCCCCACAACTTCATCTGCGTGTTTCTAGGAATAATCATTTACCGAGATAACGTTACCCTCCTTCTGGTGCAGTCGGAGAAAAAGTATCCTATATGTTAATCTAGCTCACAAACTATCTCTATACAAAATTTCATCCAAATCCGCCAAGCCGTTTTAGCCTGATTGAAGCAGAAACACTCAAACATCCAAACTTACAAACATTGCTACTTTCACATTTTGATTATTAGTTGGATACCTGGATGCGTGAATCTGCAATAATTTAAATGTAACGGCTTCGACCCGTTCGAATGGTGATAAATAGTCGTTCATTAATCTCATTCGGTCATTCATTCGTTCGTTCAAATTAATTGGCCGGTCGCTCTGCAGCGGCGCTTGAGGCCGTTTGGAATATATTCTTTTATCGCCAGCCGGCGAATTGAAATAAACATTTGGTTTATTTGCTAGCAATTGACATAATTGACTAGTCTTCAATCAGAGATATAGCATATAGCAGTTTAAGTCCACAGTGACCCTTAATACGCTATTAGACTGCTAGTCAACATAGATACTTTTTAGGAACCGACATAAGTTCTGTCACAAATATTTTGCCGCATAGTCAATAATACCAAGTTTTATTTTATTTAATACTATATATGGTTTGATAGCTCATTAAATACTGATAAATTAGAACGATTATTGGATTTAAATGCTTAAAGCCATATTACACAAATGCTTGTTTCTTCAGAGATTTTGCACTTTTTTACCCAATCAAAAATACGGACGTGATTCACTTTATCTTTTTTCCATGACTCTTAAAACCTTTTAAACTTACGTGAGATTTTAGTCAGAACCCTCCCTGAACCCGTTACCTTCATTTTGAAGCATAAGATAACTAAGTCTGGGTAAAACTAATTTTCATATTCACATTTTACGTAGTGTACTTGTTGCCCACAAGATAATTTTTATACGTTTTTCTGAAAACGTAAAAAGTACGTAAAGTTCTCTTTGGGAGCAGTTGGAACTGAAAGCTAACAGAAAATCAAATGCTAGTTGTTAAGCATGGTCTAAAATCGAGGTTTCAGAATAAATAAAAAAAACCTTGTTGGTTATCTGGAACACTGTTTTTTTATTAAATGGTATAAAATTAAGTGGTATTTTTGTCAGTTGCGGCGTGTTTTGGGTTCGCGATTGTCTCAAGTTATAAGGTTTTTTGTCATATTGCGATAATCGTACAAAATGTATTGTATCGCAATTTGATTCGTATAAAATAAGCTTTTTAATCATGTATAATACGAATAAGAAAAAGTTTATTGCTGAGTTTTATCTATCAAAAACCTTGTGACAGAACTTAAGGACCGACTATGTACTAGCACGTTACGTCATAGTCGAATGCTGTGTTTTTATCACAAAATTGGTTTTATAAAATACACCTGTTGGAAGTAAACGATTCTGATATTGTCAAACGTTTTTGTTGAAATAGGTTTCTGCTTGAGACATGTTTCTATATTTATTGGACCTTGTCAAATACCGTATTAAATATCGAAAAGATAAATGTAATCACCTCACCGCGTATTCTGGGTAGATAATTATATTCCAATTCGATTCCAGTGAATGAAAAATTATTTACCCTAACCTCGACAGTTCGACACTGTTTTTTTCTTCTCACTAGTTATAAATAAACGTGTATTATCTATGAAACAAAGAAAAGCGGCGACCTAACAAACCAGACAATACAGCTCTCGACTCCAGGGCACCTCGTTAGCGTGTGTGATAAATTGAACTTAAACAGAAAAACGGCGCCGATCCCAAAACGCCTTTCAAGACATTACCACCAGCAAGAAATATTGTGCTGATTTATTTCACTTTTTAAAAGAGCAAGCGAGCATTCCGCTTGCGTCAGCGATTTGCTAGCAGTGTTCTCTCCGTAAATAATAAATCCAACTTATGGATGTTGAAAAATCATGCCCCGTGTCATAAATTGTCGGGCCACGGGGCGGGAGTGAAAAATTGCAGCCGGCTTGTAATCGTTGTGTCGATGCAGAGGGCGCTAATGTTGCAAGTTAAATTTATCTCGGGGAACATTTATTAAATCGTGAAACGCGACGACAACACCCTCTGTCGGTGAGTCAGCTTAGACGATGCCAATAAAAGTGAGAAGTTGTAGGAAACGGGCGTCGTTCGACGCGGAAATATGGGGTGGGCTGAGATATAAGTGTCTGGTTGGGAGAACTCTGACAATTATTACCGGCGGGCGGTTTTCCCCCGTGCCATTAAAGCGGGTTAGTCGCTAATGATCTGGAAAAAATATTAAGGCTCGAGACCTCATGAAACCAACCCGTCCATATCGCTATTTCACTTTATATTAAGATTTAAGTTTTTTTTTATTTTTTTTTTTTATTTTATGCATGTTTTTCATTTTTTAGTTTAAGCCTGTTTTTTTTTTCTGTGTTTGATTTTGATGCTGTTGAGTTAGTTCCCAATACATTTATTATATTTCTTTCTTTCTAAAGTAAAAAAATCTCAATCTTAGGCTCAAAGGTTAAATTATGCCAATTAATAAATGTATGTGCGTATTTAACTAGTTATGTTTTACCTATTTAAGTAAATGCCACGCGAGCAAGAAGAATAGAACTTATTCTACCGGTTTCGATTCCCATCCGAGGAGAAAAGAGAACTTTTGATCTTTGATGTTTCAGTATTAGTGACGTCACTGTGTCTGTTTCCCAAAATACAGGATAATCTTTTATATATATATATAAATATTAGTTTTTGGTCTCAGCTTCACAAACCTGCAATTTATGAACCATACCTATCAAAACATTCCCCTCCTCCTCCCCTCCTCCTCCCCTCCCACGCACACACACAAAAACAAAGTATTTATTCAATTATATATTTACAAGTATACAACACCAAATTACAAACACAACCTACACACACATGACATAAGTAAGGCACTCATGCTGTTGTTTTGGTTATTTACCTTTATCTTTATCTTTTTCCTCTTTGTGATTTCCTCTGTTGTTTATATAATGAAATCCTTAATTAGCCTCAATTAAAGATCACTTTTGAAGATTACATGTAAGCACGGCTGTGGATTTTTGTTGATGTAATAAAAAAAAATATGAAAAAAAATAATAAAAAAATAAATAAATAAAAAAAACATGCTGTGGGGCCAGAAGCCTGCATTTTATTTAATATTCTTTACTTACTTAATTTATTGTTTATTGCATTACATGTATTATTTATACGCAAGGGCGAGCTTATCTCTTGATTAAGAATACAAACTACTGGGGTTTTGAAAAATAGAAGTTGCTCCAGTAGATTGTTTTCTAAATCAAAAGTATTGGAGCTTTGACGTCGTCCATTCAAACGAAATTGCGTAGTAGTTTTTCTCTTGACAGTCTTGGCCTGAGGAGAAAAAAAAAACGGTCAAGTGCGAGTCTCACTCGCGCACAAAGGGTTCCGTACCATCGTACGTACAATGGTAGGAATAGTGTGGAGTGAATAGATTTGATTTTGCATAGCAAAATGTTGTTTACAAAGTTATTGGTGCGGCTGCTTTTACACTCCATGTACGTAACCAGGTGCATTCATAAGTTTGTATGTGGTATTGAAACATTTTTTGTATGGGAGCCTCCCTAAATATTTACTATATTATGTTTTTTGGTGTTAAATATATCATCTGTGAAAATTTCATCTGTCTAACTATCACGGTTCATGAGATACAGCTTGGCGACATACGGACAGACGGACAACGGAGGCTTAGTAATAGGGTCCCTTTTGGCACCCTTTGGGTACGGAACCCTTAAAAGCACTATGTGTTAATTCTGCGCAGCACTCGTTCCTCACCCTTTTATTAAAGAAAACCGTAGACCAACTAATTAAATCTTTACATCACTATTGAATTGTCTATTTAAATCTTTACATCACTATCAAGTTGTGTGTGTCTGGCAATTTGCAGCTTTCCAAAAACAGATTTCTTCAGAAAACCTAGGACAGTCTGTTACTAGAAGTTACAGTCTAGTGCACAATACATTTAATGAATACTAATGTATAAAATAGAATAGACAGAATATAACTACATTATGATACATATATAACGTAAAAACTTAACAATTATATAGAAGCGGGGCAATGCCGCTAGTGTCTTGGGGACCTTTGGTAGGGAAGTGTCCCAGGGTGGGATTATTAAGTTAAGTTATAGTCGTTAGCTGTATACTTATCTTATTTTAGTTTAGCATGTGTTTAAGTTTAGTTTTAAGTAATTGACGAAGCTTCCTGCAAATAAATCGAATCGTAAATTATGTTTTATTATATACTAAACTTACACAAACAAAAAACATTAACGTTTACATATCGGCACATTTATTGCTTCTTGCCCCACACTAGGAAACTGTCGTGGGAACCAGAAACAGCGATGTCACATACATATAACACATTCGGCTGTGGAATGCGCTTCCCTGCACTATCAGGGACAATCCATCTCTAAATATATTAAAAAACCGGCTAAAGAAGCACTATCTCTCCCTTTCTAGTTATATATATATATATAATGGTATGTATTAGTGTATTATACGGTTTATATATTTGTTACGTTGAATTTAAGTAATTGTGTATGCAGTCTATTTTTAGCAATTAGGGTTATCAGTATAATATTGTTTGTAGTACATATTACTCGTAGTATTTATAGAGTTTTATTGTATGCGCAGGTCTTCCCCCGCTCAACCATCACCTTTTGACGACCCGAATGGCCGAGTCGGCAGTGACCCTGCCTACGAAGCCAAGGGTCCCGGGTTCGAATCCCGGTGGGGCAAATACTTGTTTGTTGAGAACAGATGTTTGTACCCTAGTCATGGTTGTTTATCTATCTATGTATAATATTTATCTATATAAGTATGTGTATCGTTGTCTAGTACCCAAGATACAGGGAATCCTAGTTTGGGGCTAGATCAATGTGTGTAAATAGTGTCCAAGGTATTATTATTATTATTATTACCTTTCCTACCATCTTGGTTTGCTGGTAGAAAACTCTTTTTAGAGATAAGCTCGTCTTTGTACATGTTTTTTATCATAGGTTATCTGTTTGTCTGTTTTGTGTAGTACAATAAAGACAATTACGAAATATAAACATCCAACATAATACTCACATAAGGAAGGAGGAAGGAAATACTCCTTTAATCTTTTCTTGAAAGTAAAAATGGATAGATATTCATGTGTATTCCCTTATCGCATCCCTGCCTGCGGCTACGGCATAATTAGTAATTAGTTCATCTGACCGGAAGTCCTCCCCCGGCGGATGACAACCGCCCTGAAGGCGTTTAGTAAGCCCCTGGGCTGCGGTCGCGCCCTCTACCGAATTATAATGCGCGGTCCCTTGAATACTAACAAGGTACAACTATTTGGGTATTGGTTAGTATTGCGATTCATCAGCATCTGGATGCACATCCTTCGGATTTTCAGACCCTCGTAACTTCGCCTAGATAATGCTAGAGGGCACAATTTCTCTATAAGACACATTAAGGCCGACTTGCACCGAGATTTCGTTAGCTGCTTAATACAGTTTATACACCAGATAAGTAAATTTAGACGCCTTAAGTACCCCAACATGTAAGCCAATTTGCCAACTAACCGTGTCAATTTTTCATATGTAATAATAAGTATTTAAAAAACAATAAGTTGACTTCAATTTAACTCAAAAGTAAGAAATAATATGCTTAAACATTCACAAAAATAACCACCCAAACCAATCAATCGTAGGTACAAGACCAAGTAGAGGCCATTTTTGAGTTCGGTACCATGCCTATTGAAACTGTACGTATGTAATATTTTTTCCACTACGTAGGCACCCTTAAAACAATTATGCATTATTTACTGGACTCTTATTAACCTGTCCTACTTTGTCGAAAAAGGGATATTACAATGTTCAAGATTACTTAAATGACAGGACTGTATGGGGTTAATCTGGCTCAACACAGACCTTGCTGTTAATAGTTTTATTATTATTTATTCCTGCTTATTAATCATAACAATAAAATTTTTCATATTTGCATTAGTTAAGCACAACCTATTTTTAAAAGAGATCTAAAAATCAATCTGTGGGAGTTTCTACGCCCTTCTTCCAATGTAGAGAAGAGGCAAAAAATGACGTTTGCTAAGTATATGTAAATATCTACAGTAATAAAGTACTTTGACTTTGTTCACTAGCGTATGTACACCTAGTATGGACTTGGAATAATATGTATATTTATTTTTATGAAATAATTACTAGAACCCACTATTATTTTTATTACTGGCAATACTGACCGGAAATAGAGGATGAACGTACCTTCTCTCTGGTATGTCACACTTGATTGGTGGACAGACTAAAAGAAAAAATTAAAAAACGGTAATGTGGCTGGCCGCCATGACATTTTGTCATTTTTTTATAGCCATTTTTTCACGGCTATGGAGAGGGTTAAGCAGGTTGAAAAGGGAAAGGTTAGCCTTTCTTCATTTGAACCACATTTTAATTACATAATTATATGACCTCTACACTTTAAATGATACTTATAGTAGTTTATGTGACTGATACATAATGGAGGGCATTAAAACTCGAGAGTGTGTTTATGAAATGAGCCGAAAGCGAGTTACATACACTAGTTTATCTACACATATATTATAAGCTCTCTTTGGCGTGTTCAGGAACCGCATGTTTGACCGGCATTGTGGCATTGAGTTGTTTAGCTTGTTCTGTAGTACCAACTTCACAGACAAAGTAGGGGCGGCACGCAGGCGGGCGTCGGCGTTCGAAATTTGATTGTCATAATATGTAGAAAATTTACACATTAAGGTCACAATGTTCAATATTCAGATAAGAAATGAGTTTTTACAAAGTAGTTTAACATTATGCTGATCGTAACGTGCGGTTTTTGGACGCAGTAAAGAGGGTTTATGATACGTGTGCAGATAAAAACTATTATGTCATGACATTCGGCGCATTTAACCTTTACCAATGCTGGGCGAACGTTCGGTCGCCCTAGCAGCACGTAACGGCAGCCATTACTTACTCGATGACTGTTTACAGCATGCGTTGACTTACGAAAGGATACGGTAGAACTGATTGTGTAAATGCCCCTTAAGTGTGGTTCTATACCCTTTGGTTATTAATTTGTCACACACCCATAAACGCAAGTCATGGCGAATCAACGCCACCAGTCACAGATTTCAGAACTCATATTCATAATTCATAATTCTTTATTGCACAAAGATAAATAAAAAGTTACATTTGTTGAAAACATATGTACAAAGGCGAGCTTATCTCTAAAAAGAGATTTCTTCAAGCAAACCAAGGCATGATAGGAAAAATTACCACGAAAGGCTAGGCAGTGCACAATATTAAATAACTTATCTATAATAAATAAATAAATTGAATATCTATAAAATATGTAAAATAAAATATCTATATATCAAACTACTAAATAAGTACCAATAGATACATAAACCTGTACATGTAGTAATAATATACATACTATAACTACTACCATCATGAAATAGAGAAGAAGTGCTCTTTTACCCAGTTTTTGAAAGAGAAAAGAGTGGGACTGTCTCTTATCTTGCAAGGAAGTGCGTTCCACAGTCGGACCCCTGCAACCTGAAGGTGTGCTCATACGCTGAGGTGTTGTGCCTTGGTGTGGCTAAGAGTGAGACCGTGTGTGTAGAGTAAGAGCGAGAAATTATTTATTTATTGGCTGTCAGAGAACCCCCTATGGTGTACCTCTTCTTTTTTTGAAGTCGGTTTAAAAAGATCGGTTGGTTAGAACTGTCACAGCAAATACACTCTAGTCATAAGAGCGACTGAGCAGAGTTGCACAACACCTATCGTATGACAAGCGATATAGGTGCATTTGCCGCGTCTACATATGTATTAGTCTGTGGTTTTGACCTATAAAAGTGCAACACGGTCAAGCCTGTCAGCCAGTTTCCCACTTAACATAGCCGTGTTGTATTTAAAATGTTTTCAATCTGTATTTAGCGGCTGTCAAAAGTCTGGTGCAAGTCAGCCTAAGTTAATTTATTTACAATTTACAGTTCTGATTAATACCTAAAATACGTCGATTTTTCTCCTCACCTATGAAATTGTCACTCAGGGATACCCTTGGCTGTTGCAGCCACTTCCGCTTCCGATTATGAATTCATAATCTGTATCCAGAAACGGAAACCGGAACGCACAGAAATGGATACAATTTATACTCTACACACAGATTCAGATTAATGCATATTGTAAATTTCCCAGATAGATCTGACAGTTATCTATATACTAGACTATTTAATTTTGTTTCATTGATATTTATTCCATAATGTACATTAATCTAATCTGATCTAATTTTATTTTATTTTCTTTAATTTAATTGTAATTAACATTGGATTCTTTATGTCTGGAAAATGAATAAATAATAGTAATATATGGCGACGATACGAAACGAGCGATACGTGAACGATATCTATAGCTTACCCCACCGAAACGGTGATTCCTACCATATAGTACATACTTAGTACATGCTAGTGACTTGTAGGTACAGGTACGTACGAATACTTACATATTTTAAGTATTACAGGCACCGAAACGGCAGTCTTATCATGCGCCTATTTGTGTTGGACATGTAGAATATACCTTGTTTATAAGGGGACTGATCGCTCGTGGTCGCTGAAACGCCAAGCTCTCATAAACCGTTGCCCGGATCTCTATAAGCCGAGGTAGTCGGAAAAGCCAACAGGACGATAAGTACGTCTCGACACCGCGACAGCTCTAAGTCCTCGCAAAGGGAACAAATCAATCCCATAAAGAAGGGCTTTGGGCGTGCGCAGGTAAACGTGCACCGTGGGTTTTGCTATTGGGAGACGTGCCAAGATTTACATTTTTTTTAATGTTGCAAGCTGGTTACTCCTAGTGTTCCAACAATCGATACAGTAAAATCGGAGATATATCGATTCGATTCGAAAAAGAAATCGATTGGTTAGACATCGGTAGTCGCACATCAAAAATACTGATTTGCTCAACAAAATCGGATCAACAAAAAAACTGTTTATGTTTTAAATATTTTATCTATACACGTATCATTACTTTACTGAGTCGAAAATCCGCACGTTACGACCAGCATAATGATTCTTGGTAAAAACTCGGCTTCGGCTCGTTTCATAAACCCACTCTCGAGTTTTAATGCCCTCCATTATGTAGTAGTCACATAAACTAATGTAATGAATACTTAAGTTTATGTTTTAAGTATTTTTTGTTGTTCTTACATGTTGAACCTAACACGAAGGATAAAGGGGGCTTCCCTTCGCTCACCCCCTTTACCCTTGACCTACCGCAGTATTTTGCCCTTATATTTGCTGTGCAAACCAGTATTTTTGATGTGCACTTTAATATTTCCCTTAAATATTTATATTTTCTTCTTTTCTTCTTCGTTCCTTCAAAAATTTATATTTTCTACTTTTCTTTGTTCGTTTATTTATATTATTTTAAAGTCCAAGTTGGTCCGACTTTAGGTATTATTTAAACAGTACCGTAAATGTATGCGATACGACGTTGGACGCGCGAAAGTCACGACGGTAAACGTCAAGATCTCATATAGATTCACAAAGTTATCTGGCCCGGTGGCGCAGGCTAATCTCAGTCGTAAGCCATTGTTGCTAGCGACGCTGGCACCGCACCGGTGTGGATCTATACATTGATGCAAGCGACGCTGGCACCGCACTGGTGTGGATCTATACATTTACTTAGTGGGTAAGGGCAAATATATATGTGATGAACATGAATGTGTGTACCCGAGTCATGGTTGTTTATCTATCTTTGTATAATTCTTATGTGGTCTAGTGGTATAATAGTATTCATCCACGTCGGCGCGCGACGTTGCTATCTTGTAACATGGTCTGCTTAAAATTAAGTTCTACTTACTATTAAGTCATAATTAAGCAAATATATTGTAGCAAAACTTCTTTTTATTTCATTTGACAAGCTAACTGGCTGACTAGCCTCCTGAAAAGCAAAGGTTTAGAATTCAAGCCTGGAATTTCGCCTGGTAGCTCTTCGATTGTTTTTGACGCATTCCTTCGTATCCCTTTAAAGTCTGTGATTCCTTCCTTGAGCTCTGAATAGCTAAGACATATCCTCTACGTCAGTTTACTTTGGGTCCCGTACGTAGTTTAGAACGAGGCTGTAGCGACAAACGTTGTGGCAAAAAAATTTCAGCTTGGTACGCTGGAGCGAAATATTATTGCAGCGAAATCCTCGAGGTCTAATGACACCGCATCGACAAGCAATGTACTACTCGGGCGAGCTAAGTTGGTTCCTGGCTCGAGGATTTATAGCGCATATATATGTCTTCCATGCTAGAGGCCCCGGGTTCGATCCCCGGCTAGGGATACATAATAAAATCCCTAGGTCTTCGATGTCTACATGTGTGTGCCGTCGCTGTATCTGGTTACCACGATAAAGGGTTTCCTAGTGTGGGGCCAGTAGCAATGTATATCCATGTATGTAAATTTTTACAATGTTTGTCGCTGCATCATTCAATTCAATCATTCAACCTCGTGGATTTCGTTTCAATAATTTTTCGCCGCAGGGTATTACGCGCTGAAAGTTTTTCGCCACAATGTTTTCGCTGCGGTGTCATTCGACCTCGTGGCTTTCGCTGCAATAATATTTCGCTACAGCGTAACAAACTGAAATTTTTTCGCCACAACGTTTGTCGCTACAGCGTCGTTCGAAAGTACGTACGGGACCCGTTTATTTTTACCTCCTTATTACGCCATAGTTGCAGCGATGGGCTAGTCCCTCATAATTGTTAATAGACATAATTTTGTAAATAACTTATATTGTGTACATAGGAGGCCTTTACTTGATGTGCTGTAATTGATTGCTGACCCCCACGCTTGGGTACGTAAACATTTGTATGGCTCGTAGTCTTTTATATTTTTCTGTGTATATAATTTAGTAAATGTCTCGTGTATCTCCATCCCTACTGCTGCGACTCCGTCTGCAATGCCTCCGATAGCTAGGTCCCTATACGGCTCTCCCACCTCGGCGAGCCTGTCGGAGCATTGCAGACAACCCTGGATTCTGTTCAGCTCTTCACGCTGTGTCCTCCGCAGGTTCCACCTGTGCACCTGCCTACCTACCCTCCTGCCCACACCACACCTGACCTGAGACCCCTCTGTTGTACCTGACTCCTCGCGGCCCTTTTGTGGCCGTTGTGTGCTGCTGCTCCTGCTGCCGGACCTCACCAGGGGAGTCGCAGCCTAAACGTGCAAAGTCCGTCTACGTCGACCTTGCTCTGTCTTCCCTTAAATAAAACTTTGTAAATATTGTAAACTCTCTTTTCATAGATAGGGAACCCATACCCGTTTCAATCTGCATCTTTGTGTTTAAGACGCTGATTAAATAAATATGGGGTGCTGTTTTCATGTGTTTTTCAGGAAATACTGGGCAAATCGTAATTAATTTCTGGTATATGTAATTTGACTATATAATCTAGAGATTCTTAATTGGAAAACATGTTTGGATAAAATTTTCTCGATAGAAAATAAATACAAAGTCAACCCTTTTTTTATGGTTTTATCCTATTACACCGCAGTAGTAAGTGAATATGACTGTGTGATAATTGCAATGTATGAACAATTGTTATTTCTAACGATTTTCAATTCGAAAGTTAATTCCCTGAAATAGTTTATTTTTTATGATTTTTTTTTACGTTTTGGCGCTTACGTTGTTTCAGATTAGTCGCGAGTGCATTATTGGCATCCCGCTTTTTCTTATTCGCGAGTAATTATTGCATCTCACTTCCACATTCCATCATCGCCTTAAGCAGAGAGCCCCGATGAAAGAGAAAGATGCAAATAGCTACGTCGTGGATGAAATACTACGATACGAGTACCACCCTAAGATACAGGGAATCCTAGTTTGGGGCTAGATCAATATGTGTAAACTGTGTCTCAGATGTATACATACATACATACTCACGGCTATATTTCCATAAAGGGGTAGCCAGAGCTGCAGGATCACACAGCGATCCTACAGCCAGATGTATTATAATTTTACTTAAATAAGAGTTCGGTTGAATATTATTTCAGGTAGGTACACAATTTAATCTTATGCTTGTTTTATTTTATAAACAAATACCTATTGCTGAATTCAGATATTTTAACATAACAAGTGACTCTGCCTACGAAGCCAAGGGTACCGGGCTCGAGTCCCGGTGGGGGCAAATATTTGTGTGGCTTTTGTTCTCGAGTCATGGTTGTTTATCTATGTAAGTATTCCGGCACATGCAGGGGTACCAAGTCAATGTCAAAGTATTTTAATTGAATATAAAATTAAATCATGCAGGACAGGAATCAATGGTATAACGAAGAGGAGGGAACACTCAGCAGTGGGTGCAGGAGGCTGGCTAGATACTCAGCAGTGGGTGCAGGAGGCTGGCTAGATACTCAGCAGTGGGTGCAGGAGGCTGGCTAGATACTCAGCAGTGGGTGCAGGAGGCTGGCTAGATACTCAGCAGTGGGTGCAGGAGGCTGGCTAGATACTCAGCAGTGGGTGCAGGAGGCTGGCTAGATACTCAGCAGTGGGTGCAGGAGGCTGGCTAGATACTCAGCAGTGGGTGCAGGAGGCTGGCTAGATACTCAGCAGTGGGTGCAGGAGGCTGGCTAGATACTCAGCAGTGGGTGCAGGAGGCTGGCTAGATACTCAGCAGTGGGTGCAGGAGGCTGGCTAGATACTCAGCAGTGGGTGCAGGAGGCTGGCTAGATACTTAGCAGTGGGTGCAGGAGGCTGGCTAGATACTCAGCAGTGGTTGCAGGAGGCTGGCTAGATACTCAGCAGTGGGTGCAGGAGGCTGGCTAGATACTCAGCAGTGGGTGCAGGAGGCTGGCTAGATAGATAGATAGATAAAATCTTACAGATTTCTTGTTCAAAGTTTTAATAAACAAAGAAGGGTAAGAATCTACGCCTTATCTCTTTTTAACTAATGCTATGTAAATTCTATTAGGTCCTTACATATGAAATTGGCGTTTTGTATGGAGAAATTGACGTTAACTCAATTTTCAGTACAAACATTATTGTATTTTTTTTTGGAATGACAGATCCTAATTTTATAAACTTTATGTGTATGAATGAGACGACATTTAGCTAACAGATAATTTTATATAATTTTTGAAAAGTTTTAGCTGTAAAAAAATATTACGAATATTATCATGAAAAAGGATGACATTTAGGAGGCACTGATTTTGAAGATAACATTTTAGTTATCAAACTGAAAATTAAAAGGAAATTTAATAAGTAGATGTAAAATATTGAAATTAATTTTAAAACAATAAAAAAAACTGGAAATAGCTATTGAATTACTCGAATTATGAACTCCTGAATCTGTAAGAAAAATTCGCCAATTTCATAGGTAAGCTAAGCACCCAATATTTAAGTTTAAGAAAATACACCGGAGTGACGGTATTGTCCCTGTCCATGGCTGTTCGTTGGATTTCTGTGCACTGATAGTGATTTTCATTAAACTTTTTACCTTTGCCTTGAAACTTAAACTGCAAGTTATACGTGTATTCGGAATCGATATTGGAAACCCTTCAATTATTCACCCCACTCGATGGGCTTGGTGAGAAAAAATTTCACATTATGGCGTCTAAAATCTGCCCTTTTGTTTTTTTATTGTTTTTAATGTACCCAGTGTCACTCGCGGTATCAAGACGATTCTAACGACTCCTATTTTGTTAAAATCCTTCGAGCCGTTCAGGCTGTAGCAGGGAACATAGAAATCTACATACATATCCACATACATACACTCGAAAGACATAATCCTGCCTTCTGAAGGCAGTCGGGTAAATAGCATGTTAAAGCGACTTTGTCGAAAAAGGTATAGGTATTACAACGTACAAGATTACTTAAATTCCGGGACTGTATGGCGTTAATCTAACTCAACACAGACCTTGCTGTTCATAATTTTATCTACACACGTATCATAAACCCTCTTTACTGCGTACAAAAACCGCACGTTACGATCAGCATAATGTTAAACTACTTGGTAAAAACTCATTTCTTATCTCAATATTGATACATTATGACCATAATGTAACAAAATTTGTCAAATTGTGACATTCAAATTTCGAACGCCGACGCCCGCCTGCGTGCCGCCCCTAGTTTGTCTATGAAGTTGGTACTACAGAACAAGCTAAACAAGTGCAAAGCAATGTCAATGCACAATGCCGGTTGATCATGCGTTCCTGACCACATCAAAGATATGCTTATGATATGTGTGTAGATAAACTAGTGTATGTAACTGTACGTAATTAGGCATTAAAACTCTCGAGTGATATTATCATGAAACGAGCCGTCTCGAGTATTTTTCCCCTTCATTATGTAGCAGTCACATAAACTACTATTGTAATTATTTATTCCTGCTTATTAATTATAATAAGTGATATTGTAATATTTGTAGTAGTTAAGCACAACCAATTTTTAAAAGAGATCTAAATCTAAATAAATGAAATCAATCTGTAGGAGTTTTACGCCCTTCTCTCCCACAGTGGTCCAATGTAGAGAAGAGGCAAAATGATGTTTGCTAAGTATATGTAAATATCTACAGTAATAAATACATTTGATTCTGATTCTGAAAGAAATTATGAAATTATGAGATAGGATTTTGTATATGTATGTGTGTCGGACTCCTCAGCGAGAGGTCCCGGGTTCGAAATCCAACTGGGGACGAAGAAAAATGTACCCCCGAGCTCTTGGTGGTTAATATACTTGTGGCATTGCTTTTTCTGGTTCCCATGACACTGGGTATCCTAGTGTGGGGCCAGAAGCAACGTATGTGCCTGTTTAAAAATGTTACGGTACGTAATGTAAATGTCGTGGCCAGTTCATATAATTGACCATTTCATGATCTGGCCAACCATGAATTAGAAGATTTATTGAACTGCGAAATATTTTAGAACAAAATACTGTGGTAGTTGTGGTAGATTAGGTGAAGACTAAAGTGGGCGAGCGCAGCGAAACACCCGAATAATTTTCGTGTTGGTTCGACAGGTAGCACAAAAACACCACGCAGTGCTGAATAAAAAGACATGTTTCATGTAATTCAACCTATTCTGACCATTTCGTGGAATGGTTGGCCACATCATGAAATAAAATATAAAGCAACGCAACTATCAGGCCTAATTATTATTCATACGTTGAATATTACTATAACTCACAATAGTTTGTAACGAGACAGCTTTTTAGTTCACTTCTCGGTAAGGTACCATACCTTACCGAGGAGTGAACTAACAGGAAGCGCGTGGCTAATTTTTATTGGCTAAAGCTTCCTTTACACCTATTATTACCAATTCCCATTATGACAAGGTTCATAATAATAAGTTCTTATTTTTACCACTGCCCGATTCGACCACTTCCGAATTCAACCAATTCTCAATGCGACCAATTGCCGATGCGACGCCTTCCCAATCCAGCCACTTCCCAATTCAGCCACTTCCCAATTCAGCCACTTCCCAATTCAGCCACTTCCCAATTCAGCCACTTCCTAATTCAGCCACTTCCCAATTCAGCCACTTCCCAATTCAGCCACTTCCCAATTCAGCCACTTCCCAATTCAGCCACTTCCCAATTCAGCCACTTCCCAATTCAGCCACTTCCCAATTCAGCCACTTCCCAATTCAGCCACTTCCCAATTCAGCCACTTCCCAATTCAGCCACTTCCCAATTCAGCCACTTCCCAATTCAACCACTTTCCAGTAAAGTAAGTAAGCACTAACCACATTTAACATTCACATAAAGGCACATACATTACTCCTGACCCCACACAGGAAACCCTGTGTCGTGGGAACCAGAAACATTGACATCACACACATATAAACATCCTAGACCTGGGGTTTTTTCTTTTCTTTATACCCTGCCGGGGATCGAACCAGGGACTTCTCGCATGGTAGGCAGAGCCACAACTGCATCGCCACAGAGGTCGTCATAGTAGGAAAAATCTGACAATATGGGAAATGGTCAAATTGGGATGTGGCCGAATCGGGAAGTGGCCAAAATGGGAACTTGTCATTATGAATCAAGTCATAACGGGAACTTGTCGAATTGGCACAAAAAACGAAAAGCTCACGAAATGGGAAGTGGTCATGGACCTAAAGGGAAGGCGGTTAGCTAATTGGCTTGTGCGTTGAAACATTCAAACTTTTTAATTTACTTTACAAGCAGATACTCGGTATCAGGAATACGTCGCTCTTCAGTGAGTTAGCGCCGGTTTCTGAATTGATAATTTCACTAATCAAATACTTAAGCATCGTTCTCTCTGTGCAGATATCACACAAAAGAACGGGACATATCGATACTTAAGTGGTATTAACTTAATGGTTCCTCAATTCAAAAACCTGCGCTTACGTGTATTTCCGTTGTATTCAAGGCCAGGACGCCCCCACAGCGTACTGCTCGTGTATATTTCGTATCGTATATGTTTGTATTGTGTGTAGTGGTACATACCATCATGGATGCGTCAACATGACGAGTGCACAGTACGCACATAATTATGCAGACCTGAAGGTTACTTGGCGCTGCCCAAAACCGTCCTGCACAAGCGTCAGTCAGCGCCGAGGGAGGAACGACAATACTCCAGTGGGCAGCAAGCAGAGGCCTGGTGTGATTAAGCCTGATAAGAATGTGGCCGATTCCAAGTTGGGTTCATCGATCAAGGTTGGGGAGAGTAAAGAACAGGCTGTAGATGTTGTCGAATCCTATGAGAACATCGCCGATGTTGTGCTGCGTTCTCCTATTCATAACTCGCCGGATATGATCTCATTGGAGAAATTTGAAGTATTAATAGATCGTAAATTAAACCAGATGAGATCTTCCCTTACCGATACCCTCAAAACGGAGATTTCCACGTCAACGAGCTCATTATCAGCCGACATCCAACTGCTGCTCACTAATATGTCAGTTCTTAAGGACCGAGTAACTGTAGTTGAGAGCGAGAATGCAGTCCTGAGAGATGAACTGGCAGAATTAAAAGATCGGTTGAAATCCTCGCAAGTGGTCGAGCTGCAAGAGTCGGTCAATAAGCTGAGGGCAGCGGCGAGACAACGTGACCAAGCATCGCTACTGAACGACGTCGAGCTCACCTGCATACCGGAGTACGAGGGAGAATCAGTTCTGCACATCGTAACCGCCGCGGCACAGAAACTCGGCGTGACGCTGGACGAGCGAGAGGTGGTCAGCGCGACGCGTGTCGGCGCACCGCGGGGCGAGGGTGCCCCACTTGTAGCAGTGGCGGAGGCAAGCGGCTTACCCCGCAAGCACCGGCCGCGGCCCATCGTCGTGCGGCTGGCTCGGCGATCCGTCCGCGAAGAGCTGCTGAAGGGCGCAAAGGTGCGGCGCGGAACCACCACCGAGGGACTCGGCCTCCCACCCCATACACCTCAGAAGTTGCATGTCAATGAACGACTGACTAAAGAAAACCGAGTGCTATTTGCCAAAGCTCGCGAAGTAGGAAAGCAGTGGCAGTTTATCTGGACCAGGGATGGTCTAATGAGCAAGTAATATTGCGATACTTACATCCTTGCTCACTTTGTTTTATTATAATTTGCACTCATATCATTGTATCCACTGTCTTCTTATGTGTTTTTATAGTATGTCATTTTGTAAACACTCACGGATTCGATTCACCCTCAAGTTATATAATTTTTTACACGAATATGTCTATTTGGCTTGCCATCACCGTATTTTACTTATTTCGAGCCGTAGACGTACTGCTGTGTGTGTACGCGGCGGCGAATGAGGTGATTACTCGCATGAAACTGGTTTCTGGGAGCGAACCGATACACTTCATTCACTATTCTCGCCGCATTCCTTTGCTTACGCACTACCGTTTTACTTTTGTACGTATTATATCCTTTCTTCCGACGACTTATACCGACTCACATTATATCCATACTGCTATTTACAACAGAGCTTAGCAATAAACTAATACAAATTTTACGGGGACGGGGAGGTGGGGCGCGCGCCGACAGTGCCCGGATACAGACTGCGCCATGTAGCTCGCTCAATGGAGGTTAGACGCGCGCGAAGTGGAGGTATTGCTTTTTACATTAAGTTAGGTATGAAAGCAAAAATCTACCCTCATCCGCTATCTGAGTTCAAAGTCGAGCAAATGTGGCTTTCTTTGAATATTAAATCAATAAAAATCATAGTCGGAACTGCCTATCGTCCTCAGTGGATGGCTGTGGATGACTTTTTGGATGCACTGACTGACTCAATATCTACGTTTTCAAAGTTCGACCGCATTGTATTAACTGGTGACTTTAATATTGATTTGCATGGTCCGGGGAATGCTATGACACATAAGTTGCAGCAATTCCTTGACTATACTAAGTTAACAAATTATGTAGCCGAGCCAACACATTTCACCGATACCAGCGCAACGCTTATAGACCTTTTCTGCACTAATGCCGGTGTAACTCAAGTCTGTGTGGATCATATTCCTGACCTCGGTGCACACGCGTTTTTACAAACGCGTGTGCGTGTGTATTTATTTGAAAAGCTTAAATGGCGGGTATCTCGTCACTACATCAACAGGACTACAACCAGCATTTTAACAATCCCTCGACATCGATCATCTGCTTTTCGGGGCAGTTTCAGGTATCTGGCGACGAAGTGTTGGAACAACCTGCCACCACCAATCCGAGTTCACAATTCTATTGCCAGTTTCAAACTTGCATGTAGAAAACACCTTCTGCACCTGCAGAAGTCAGATGCCTGATTCTGCCCCAGTGAATCCCCGCGTTTGCTAGTTATATTATCTTAAAGCTAAGTCTTTTTAATGTACGTATGTGAATCGGTTAAGTCACTGAACAATCTATAGTATACAATATTTAATATCCCTTTTACTCTCAACTATTTATGCAATTAGTGTTTTTTAATGTATTATTTATTAATTATAATTATATTTCTGATGTCAATTCGTCTCCTACTTAGCTTATCCATCCACTAAATTTTCCTAATTTTTTCCTATAGTTTATTTATTTTCATATCAATTATATATGCAGTTTTAATAAAAAGTAGTTTATTAACACCCAACCTCTATCTTCTCCTCCTTGATAAGGTGCCGACAGAATACCAGCGTTGCAGGACCTCTTGCAGGTTCTGTGGCACATGCTGAGTCGGAACCTATTCGCCGCCTAGGCACACACTTCACGACGTTACTGTCTACTCGTCGCTACAAAATTGTATTTTGCTTTTATTTATTTCTTGTTGTCTTGTGTATGTACTATACATATAAGTTACTGTGTGGTATGCACTTTTACTTTTGTGACGCGTGTGTATATTATTGTCTGCGATATTGGTTGTTATTACTTTCTCCTTCAATTGTATGTTTCACTTTTTTTCTTGTCCTCTCATAATTATCGTGTATTTTATGTTGTGTGTGTTATGGCGTAGTCCGAATAAATTGATATTCTTTCTTTCTTTCTTTCATTTCGGAATGCTGATAATAACATCTGCAACTACAAAATGTACAAGAATTTTGCGAACTACGCGTTGTAATGAATGCGTACGAGAGTTTAGTTCCAAACTATACAGTGTCCCTTACGCACGCTATCAAAGGTATTATTTAATAGCACATCAAAATTACTGATTTGCACAGCAAAAAAGGTCCAATAAAAACACTTTGAATTCAAAAAATAAAAACACTACCGCAGTGTTTTCTGTAAAATATTTGCTGTAAAAATCAGTATTTTCGATGTGCCGTTTAATATTTCCCTTAAACTCTGACATTAATCGCTGATATATAAACTTAAATACACATTAAATATTTATTTAATAACACGAGTATTTACATTGGGCAATAGCGCAGTATATAACGGAACCATAAAATTGGCGTAGACCATTCCGAAGTATACACGATTGCGGCGTAATGCTGATGTATAGTTCGGAAGACGTAAGTGAAAATATTGCGTTCCAAAGTATAAGCAATAGTTAACAGACCCCTGGGTAATGGCGTTGTATATTACGGAAACACGCTGCGCTTACACATTTGTGCAAACTGTCAATGTCTAATCTCATACAATGCCATACTCACTCAGTCAAATAAGTTTATTTTCTTAGTTTTTTATTTATTGATAAACTGTCTGATGCCCGTCACTTCATCTGCGTGGACCACATTTAGATATTGATATGGTGACCATATCATCATAAATTCGTGCTAAACTGACGAGCAATGAAGAAGTTCCACTCACAAAATGCCGACAAACACCTTAATATCTCCTAATATAACGTTTACAATATTTACGTTTTTAATTGGTAATATTCTGATGCGCTGTTACATGTACTTCAATATTGCAGAAGGCGTCATTAAGCTAGCTTTTCCCGTTTAGTAGTAGTTTGGTACTATGCACTGGAACTTTTTCATTGCTCGTCAGTGTACAACCATGGATAGGAAAATAGATCTTTCGTCAGCTCCGTGGTACTCTCGAGTGATATTATTATGAAACTCGCCTTTGGCTCGTTTCATAAACCCACTCTCGAGTTTTAATCTCCATTATGTATCAGTCACACAAACTACTATTAGGCATTATTTATTTTAAAATATTTGACCTATTTTCATATATTACGAGAAAATTATTTTGCCAGGGAACGACGCCAAAATCGAAATTTAAAAAATTAAGCCTAAACCATAAACAACAACTACACACTTATTTTATAGCTATTTAGTAAGGTTAAAGAATCCAGTAAAAAATCAAAACATAAAATAGCGTCACGGTTTTTCCTATACGGAGTGGCAGAGGCACAGTTAAGCCCACACTTAGCGCACCCATTATTCAATACTCCATTTTGCGTGACAGGGGGTTAGAACATCGCCGCAGCTATCCATCCGCAGGATCCAGTATTTTTATAAATTGCCTAACATTATAAAGAAGCTTCAAATGTCGTAATCTTAGCGTAATAAAAGTTGTCTCTATTATTTTCCACATCTAACTGCAGGACACACGCGTAAGATTTCTGGTTGATTCAGTATTGTTATAATTATTTCAACGGTATTATTTCTGATACGTTAATAATATTACCATTGTTGCCAACGGAACTTAAAACAAATAACTACGCAAATTAGATTAGAATCCAACACTACATCTTACTATAAAAACGTTAACAGTAAACTTTACAATTCAGGAAGCTTTTATTAAAGCAAGTGCTACGCCGGCCTTGCTACGAGAATCGTAACGCTACGAGAATCCCAGATATCGCCGTGGCGCGTAGCAGCAAAGGTGCACTAAACATTTTTCCACGCTCTCCGTAAGCAAGTTTTAATACAATTTTAGCGCGCAATTTCCCCCCAAGAGAGCTCAGTCGGAGTAATACCGCTTGCATTCAATTCTGCGGGGCATTTCCGATGCACTTGTTCTAACTAATTGGCGGAACAACTTCAACTGAATAAAAATCGTTTTGCGCTTCGTTTTTAACTCGGAATAGTGCTGAGAAAAATCGGATTGAGTCATTATTTTCTAATTATCCGCGTTCTTGATTCTATTGTGTGTCAAGAACAAAATTCGTTTTACTTATTTATTTGTGTCGTATTGAGACAAAATGTCCTGATCGTTTGGCACGTTATGTGACTCGTGTCTCCTGATACGTGTTCTCCTCATTAGGCTCCTTTGTTGTACAGTTTTGCTACCCAATTAAATAATTGTTCATTGTGTTACTCGGTTGGAATCACAATCGCTTTGATTCCGAGACGAAGTAAGCTGCTCAGTACCTATTTGCTCAACTGATACGGCTTTGTCTCGCATTATGCGGTCGACTGAGTTTGTCCTTAGATTCACCTTTAATCTTTATAAGTTGGTAAACACGTGTAAATTATTGCCAACGATGCCTCTGTAGAAATAAAAATTTCATGAAATAGTAAAACAGCATTCGTTTTTCAAAGTATAATGGCAAACAAATGTAAACGACTGCACTAATTAATTAAGCTTTATGCCTCTACTGTAATGTAGACATAACTAAACTAATGAGATACTTTCTGAGCAGGTTCTTTTCACAGAGCAATAGTTGGGGCTGAAGATATCCCTCCTTTTTAAGCGCATGATGAATGTAGTATTTCTCATACAAACAAAAAAATATTGGAAGTGTCAAGTTTGCTAGATATTGGAATCAAATAATTAGTGTTCTCAGATATTTATCTTTAATTCGAAATATATCGCAAATATGACACTTTAGTGTATCGTATTAACACTATATTTTGTTTCTCCCTTCACCGGTGAAGCCGAAAAAAAAACGGCCCGCGATTTTGAATCTTATTGCTTGCTGATAAAGTTGCAAAAACCTATGAAAGCCAGAGCCCAGCTACCGGTCGCTGGCACTTGCAAAGGGGTTATGTATATATCGCAGTTAGTTGGTTAAATAAGACACTTAACTAACTAACTAACGTTTAACCAAGTCACTAAAATTCCGTCAGACAAGTGAGTAAATGAAACGTTTAACGAGTTGTCTAAACGTTCCTAGGAAGTTTTTTTTTATGTGTACTTAAGTTTATGTTTTAAGTATTTTTTGTTGCTCTTACTTATGTCCAACCTAACACGAACCTAACGAACTTCACCTAAGCTACCGCAATGTTTTGCCCTGATGTAAGCTGTGCAAATCAGCTGTTGTCGTGACGCCATCTTGTTTTCCAACACGCCGGCTTTCGGTAACACAGATTGTTAAACGTTTTCGACGATGCTTTATTTAAATCAAAATGCTGGTGACTTGGTTAAACGTCGGCATTTAATAAACGGTCTAGAGAGTTAGTTAAGTGTCTGATTTAACCAACCAACTGCGACATACCACATTATTCATGTGCAAATGGAAAAAAAATAATGAGGGCTGTAAAAACATTTAAAAAAAAACACCTGTCTACTGGTATAGGTACAAGAGATTTGGGTTTCACCCTGTTAGTTGTTTGTTAGACTTTTCAAGGCCGTGTCGTTCACCGGTTAATCACATTAAAATAATACGGAACATCAAGTGTATGTAGGTTTTAGTTGTCGATACATCGAAACTGTGTTTGTGTTGCGCCTCACTACTCTAGTGTGTGACTGCACTGTAGGAGTGTGCGCTAGTTGCCGCACGTGCCGGGTGAAGGATCTTACAGCGACCTATGGTTGCGGGGCCCTGGCGCTGAGACGAAACACGGACTGCGCCAGACAAGCGTTCACAGACAAAGCAAAACACCAACACACTTTATTTATAATAGTAATAATAAAATAATAATAAATTCAGCCCATAACTGTCCCCACCAAGGGCCACGGATGTTTACCCAGATACGAGTAAGGTTGAGCCATATTGCACCGCTTCGGCTCAGTACTGGTTGAAAGAGAGATGTCTTACTAGTGGAAAATTGGACTGTCGGAAGAAATCAAGCCTTAAAAAAGTTAGGAAGAAAGTATATGAACACATGAATTCATGTTTCATATACTTTTAAACATTAATTAAACACTAAACTTCAAAAAACCTTTACTTCTTATCCAAACTATGTGTATAACCACGATCCATATTAACTTCAAAACTATGGTTCTTATTTTTATAAGATATGTAATTAATTATTCGGTTGTATAATACTGAGACCGTCCTCAATAACACTATATACAGTGTTATTAAGGACGTAAAGATCTAAAGTCAAAAAATCTTTATTTCTAGATATTTACATATACGTAGTAAACGTCATATTTTTTTCTCTTCTCTACACTGAACCACGGTGGGAGTGACAGGGCGAGAAAACTCCCAAAGATTGATATTTAGATCACTTTTAAAAATAATCCAAAAATCATATAAAATTTTTTCTTCATTTTCTATAAATATTAACATACGTTTAGAAAACGTTATTTTCTGCCTCTTCTCTACATTGGCCCATTGTAGGAGTAGCCGGGCAAAGGATCTCCCACTAATTTCTACTGTCAACTGAAGTCTACTGGCAACCCCAGACCGAATAGCTGACGATGTAAACAGCTCTGTAGTTTTTATTTCAATTAAATTAGTCAAAATTGCTTTTCTGCACGAGTAAACTTAACTTAAGTAGTAATTAGTGATTAAATAATGTGTAGATAAGAAACAGCTGTGCAAACATATAAGCTTTGGAAAAAACAAGACCGATTGTACCGGCCGATTGAACTGTCAAAATCAGTTCAAATAGCAACGACGTAAACGGGGGAAGTATCGTTTTATTTCTGTATTTATATCAATAATCTCACCTTTCACACCCGTAACAAACTAAACAAACCTTCATATAAGTGAAACACTTGCCGTACACTCACTCAGGTACCGTTTTGTCTCTCTTTACTTGGCAAAAGCGGAAGCAAAGTTGAAGACGCAACAGTCTGCCACATTCAACAAAAACACACACTCAACACCTTCATTGTGCAATAAACTCCCTAGTGTTCGCTAGTATTCCACCCGGTCATACACTGACACCTATTCGCGGTTTTTTTTTCAGGCGAAAAAGGGTGCAATGCTGACCCGAAGCAAGATGAGCACACGCGATGTGGAGTTGAAGCTGAAAGCGACCTTGCTGGAGCTCAAGAAGAGCCAAGAGCTTTGTGAAATACTTCTACGAGAGCGAGATGAGTGTGAAGAGGAGATAGAAAAGCAAATTAAGAAAAATTCGGCGCTAAAAGAAGAGCTCAGTGAGTTGGACATCCAATGCCAGGATCTCAGTGCCCAGAGAGATGAACTACAACACCAAGTCGACTCATTTTACAAGTGTCATGATGTCCACCACGTAGCATTGCAACACATAAAATCACTTGAACAACAGCTTGCAGAGGCACACCACGAGCTTCAAGTTTTCAGCGAGCGGGAGGAACAGCGAGACAGTGCTACAACCAGGGCCTTATATAATGAGGTCATGAGCCAAACTGGCATACCAACTATTGACCTAACAGCTTGTGATCTCACGTGTGATAGTCCTAATAGATCGCAATCAGTAACCACTATGAGCTGTAGTAAAAATAAATTAAAGAAATATGTTAAATTGAATAATTATATAAAAAAAACACAAAAACTAGCTAATAGAAATAAAATATTTTGTAAAAATGTAAATTGTAGCAAGGAACGTGTCGAATTAATTAACGAAATCGATGATTGTAGATTATGTTTGGAAAAAACTACAGAAAAGTACGAATGTGACACACGGCGACTCCAGTCAGATATGCATATTTTAAACTCATCATTATAAAGTACTACACGTAAATATGAGTCAGCACAATACGAAATTAAGGAACATGTGTCGGCTATGAATAGTTTGTTGGAGACGTGTAAGTATAATTATGACACTTTCATATCTTTGACCGACAATCACATCTGTGATTGTAAACAAGCTCCAGCGGACTGTTCCGTGCCGACCGTGTGTCCCGCCGAGCAGCCGGCCGAACAGCTGATACTGACCCAGGCGCCGCCGTCAGTCGACTTGAGTACTAATAGTGTTATCAATAACGCCTCCTTCTCTCGGACAAAGGATAGGTATATAATGTACAGCGATGAACTTGGAAAAAATATGGGTTTACAACTTAGTCAGCGCGTGGGCCAGGCAATATTAAATAACTGTATGCTTGGCGCCACATATTCACAAATATTAAACAAAGTGTTGTCATCGCAGTTTTTAGAACCAACCACCCTAATTATATTAATTGGTAGAAGGGAAAATGTATCTAAAAAACTAAATACTAAATTCTTTTCCAAATTAAATTCTTTACAAAATGTAGATAGAATAATCTTGTTTGCGTTTCCCTTCAGCCAATCTTTGTCACAACATGAAAATCATATAAGACATGATTATAATACATTTATACACACATTGACATGTCGTCATACTGAAAAATTTCATATCATAGACACCAATATTTGTATTGGAAAATATTTTTATTTGACTAAGGATAGGTATTACCTATCTAGGTTTTATACAAAACAGATAGCACAGTCACTATCTTATTTTATTTTGAACTCAGTCAAGTTTTTGACTAATGAAACGCCTGCTTCTATTGAGCAGTGTAATAATAATGACATGTACTCCTTGGAATCTGTTCCAAGCTCTTTAAATTAACCCATAGGACAACAGAGAGTAACTCTGGCAGTAATATTAATATTTGTATAAATATACCTTCATCTTGCCCATTAAATCAAGTTACTAGTAATGAAAAATGTAAAAGTAAGAATATTTTAAACGTGGTTCATCAAAATATACAGGGCATGTTAAGTAAAGAACTGGAAATTGAGTTATTCATGAACTGTAATAATATTGATATTTTATGTATAACAGAGCACTTTTTAAAGAGTTATCAGTTCATGTTCAACTTTAATAACCACCACGTTGCTAGTACGTTCAACAGAAAAACAGCTGATCGCGGTGGCTCCTTAATACTTGTAAATAATAGTTTTAAATTTAAGGAACGAGTTGACATAGTGAGCCTGTCTGTTGAGCGTACCATGGAAATAGCCTGTATTGAACTTGAACAACTTATTGTAATGAGCGTATACAGACCACCAGATTCATCCTTTGATTTATTCGAAAAGAAAATGGATGAAGTGTTGATTAAAATCAGCGATAAAAACAATTTTTTTATAATTTGTTTTGATTTTAATGTTAATCTGTTAGAGGATAATAATATTTGTACAAGATTAAAATCTTTATTTTTATGTCACAACATGAACTATCTGTTTTTGGAGAATACTAGAATTACTGCAACATCTGCTACCTGCATTGACAATATATTTACTAACATTACGCCCATTTTCAAATCGGTCATCAATAAATTAACCTCTGATCACTCTGGTCAGATAGGTATATTCAATATTAAAATAAAAAAGGACCAAAAAGAGGATATTACATGTGTGCTCGTTAGTGACACTCGGCGTGAACACTACAGGAATAATATTTTAGATAAACTATGGGAAATACCATACAGTGACGATCCAAATTTGTTCTACAACTCAGTATTTAACCTTGTCAAAAATGAATATGATACGGTATTTAAATCAAAAACTATAAAAGTTAATAACAAAGCTTTGTTTAGTGATTGGGCGACAGTTGGAATTCATAGGAGCAGACGAAGATTACATGAACTCTATGAAGAGAAATCATATAACAAAAATACGGCCTTTCTAGATTATGTTCGTAGTTATTCAAAAATGTTTAAACGCGTTTGTGCCGTAGCTAAATCAAATTTCATTAAAAACAAAATTGAATCTTGTAGCAATGTAATGAAAACGACTTGGCAAATTATAAACAGAGAGACTGGAAAGGCCAAAGCTACACATAATTACTTCAAGCTTAAGATAGATAATCAATTGCTAAGTACAGACCTAGAAGTAGCAAAAGCTTTCGAAAATTTCTTTACGGACATTCCAGTTTCAACAACCAAGTCTTTAAATTCATCTCCCGCTGCTGCTGAATCTATACTTAAACAAAACTTTGAGGATTGTAAAACAGATTTTAAATTTAGGCACGTAAATAATGAAGACATTGTAAAAGCGTTTAAATCCCTGGAAATGAAAAAGACAGCTGACGCCCATGGTCTATCAGTAAAAATTATTAGTTCCATTGTAGATTGTATTGCACCTCACCTTTGTTGTATATTTAATCAATGTATAGATAATGGTGTGTTTCCTGACTTGATGAAACTAAGTAAAGTTATACCTTTATTCAAAGTTGGTAGTACATCAGACCCCACCAATTTTAGACCCATATCGATATATGGGTCTAAAATTGGTGGTCGAACGCTTGGCAAAATATTTGAAAAACTCATACTTAATCAATTGCAAAGTCATTTTTATCTCAATAATTTAATTCATATTGCTCAGTTTGGTTTCACAAAGGGTCGTTCAACAGCCGATGCTGGTGTTGAACTAATCGACAATATTTTTGATGCCTGGGAAGACGCAATGGATGCAATAGGTGTCTTCTGCGATCTATCCAAGGCTTTTGATTGCGTCCATCATGACACTCTTGTCAGGAAGTTACGCCATTATGGTGTAAAAGATCAGGCACTTGGCCTTCTGGAGTCATATCTAACAGATAGGGTTCAGATGGTCGATGTTAATGGGAAAAGATCACCTGGGTCTTCAATAAGTATGGGCGTACCGCAAAGTTCAATTCTTGGTCCTTTCTTGTTTTTAGTATATATTAATGATTTACCTTATCTTGTTAAAGCAAAACATGGGTTAGTATTGTTTGCCGATGATACTTCTTTGATATTTAAAGTTAAAATACAGCAATCAAATTATGACGAGGTAAACAATGCTATCTCTAGTATAGTGAACTGGTTTACTGTTAACAATTTATTACTTAATGAAAAGAAAACTAAATGTATTAAATTCGTGTTACCCAATGTGAACCCGGTAACTACAGACATATTCATAAAAGGACAGAGATTGGACCTTGTGCAGTCGACTGTCTTTTTGGGCATTACTTTAGACGCCAAACTACAATGGTATCCTCATATAAATAAATTGTCGAACAGACTGAGTTCGGCAGCGTTCGCAGTTAAAAAAATTAGAGCTCTTACCGACGTAGACACCGCTAGACTAGTCTACTTTAGTTACTTTCATAGTCTAATGACCTATGGTATGTTATTGTGGGGTCACGCTGCGAATGCTAATAGTATATTTATTCTGCAGAAACGGGCTGTTCGTGCAATTTATAGATTAGGGCCTAGAGTGTCACTGAGGGAAAAGTTTAAAGAAATCAATATTCTGACATTTGTGTCTCAATATATCTATGACAATCTTGTGTATGTAAAAAGAAATATAACTAATTTTCAGAAGTACAGTGATATACACAATTTTAATACTAGAAATAAAGACAAGTTGGTTGCTTATGTAAGCCGACTACATAAAATTAGTAATTCTTTTAAAGGCAATTGTATACGCTATTACAATAAGGTCCCTACTGATATTAAAAACTTACCTTTAGACAAGTTTAAAATAATAATAAAACAGAAATTGTATAAAAAAGTTTACTATAGGATATCTGATTACTTAGAGGACAGATGTCCATGGGAATAGATTGTTTGAGTAACAGGCTGTTTCGATATATAATTAGCATTCATTTTGTTATTTGACAATATTTTATTTAAAAAAGGAAACGCAAAAGATGCGACGACTGTGGAGTTTCTTCGGTGAGCTCTTCTCCACAGATTCCGCCATTGTGTTAGTGAACTCACCCAAAAAAATGTAATGACGGATCTAAGTGATGTAACAACATCCTATGGAAATAAATGATTTTTGATTTAATTCTCGGTGTGCAAATTGACGGCCAACTAACATGGAATGTTGAAACCGCCGAGGTCTATCAAAAATTGCATGAAGCCGCGTATCTCTTGTTCAGACTATCGACAATTGTGAGCAGAGAATCAAAACTCAAAAACTCAAAACTCAAACCATTTATTGCAAGTACGCAAAATAATGCACTTTTACAAGTCAAACACTTACTAAAGTCTCATATACATGGAAAAAAATAAATCAAATATGATCAATGAAACTAATGAGTACATAACCGATTATGGTTTGAGTTTTAAAATGGAAATTTCCCCTTGAAGTGGTGATTCATGGCTGAATCTCGCACGGGAAAAATAAACTTCATTCACTCTAGCAGTGCTTCGGAAATACGCCCGTCAGAGAATATAGCACCAAAAAACTCTACGGGGATGTCATTTTTTAAATTTTTGTCTTATCTTTTTTTTATTATACAATGTACGATATAAAAATTATCTAATCAAATGACAATATTATAACATCGTATCCATAAGTGCCAATAAGATGTCTCAAGATAACAATCTAACAAAATAAATAAATTAGAACAAGGAAAACCTCAAATTCAGTACTGACTGCGTATCATGGTCTTAAAGCATCTATACTACGGCATGGTGTTATTTTTGGGGGCAAATCTACCGATAAAGAAGCTGTCTTTAAGGCTCAAAAACGCTGCGTAAGGGCTATGTGTGAGCTTAAGTGTTGTGAAAGTTGTGATAGAGCTTTTAAAACACTTAAAATACTCACCCTTCAATCTCTCTACATTTATGAGGTGGCAATATCTGTAAAATTAATCCCGATCTCTTTGTTTAATGTCATGCGGAAAACAGCAATGAGTGGGTGTACAAAATGAGCACAAGCTGCGCCTAGGCAGGCAAAAACCGCACTCATGCATAAAAACATATTAAGTATGGCACCACAAGTTTTTAATAAAATACCAAACGATATACATATGTATGAATTTGTTATAATTTAAACATAAGTTATTCAAGCTATCGATCCCAAAACGCTTTTACAACATTGAGGCTTTAATTAATAAAAAATATATATAATACCCATTAGACCACGGAGCTCTTCATTTTTATTTTAATCTAAAATTGACAGATTTAAAATATTGATAACAAAGGTGCATAGTTTGCCGATTCCGTGGGCTACGAACTAAACTTATATAGAAAAGGAATCTATGGTTAGTTTTGACCCTTAGAAATATTCACAATTGTCACTCATTGTCACACACTTGCTTGTTTTAAAAATCTTCAAAATACCTACTTGTATTGACTACAATAATATTGTGTGACGCGGCCGCCAAATACACATGTTGAAGTCTGTGAGGATATTTCTAGATTATCTAGGATTAAAATATCATTTTTCCCATACGGGACGGAAGAGGCACCATTATGCCCACGTTTTGCCAGTTAGTAATGAAATGAAATGAAATATGTTTATTGTTTCTTTTCCTTACTTCCTAGTTATAGTAATGCACCTAACTCCCAAACTAGGGTGACCTGTGTGTCAGGAGCTAGAGCCTATATAGAGAACATAGTTTTCTGTTTATAGCTACGTAGGAACGATTATAGTTACTTAATTAGTTACCAAAAATATCTTGGTATTTAATAATTTATTAATTTGTGTGTATTTTACTTTCCTAAGTATACAAAAGGGAGGAATACTTGAAATTTCAGGCAAAATTTAACAATATTCAATAACAGCTCTCACTAGTAAGTAAATACTCCATTTTGAATGACAGACAGGGTGCTAGCCCAACGTCGCAGCTATGGATATATTTTCTAGGAAATTCCGCTATAAACCCTGCTCTTGGGCACAACCCCATAATATTGTTACCCAGCAGGGAGTTCTCGATGGTGTGAAAACGTGACGTATACGGAAGTAATGCAGCGCGTGGAATACTTAATGAGTTACCTGAAGTTCAATGAAAATCAGCTAATTTCGAGTTTAACCCGACCGCGTCCGAAAGTAGAGTTAATTGTTTGGGAGAGGCATGAAAGTGTGGGAATATTTCTTGTGGTAAATAATTTCTATATCTCCTGATATATCCTGATTCCTTTCAAATAGAATACTGCGAAAGCAGGCTTTTCGTCAAAATCCAACATATTCGTTGTAGGCCGTCCTACTATAAGTTTCCTTTGGCGCATGATCAGTGTGATACATAGTTTCACTGTTATAATATGAAATGTAATAATATTGATTGGGATAATAATACCTTGGACACTATTTACACACATTAATCTAGCCCCAAACTAGGATTCCATGTTTCTTGGGTACTAGACAATGATACACATACTTGTATAGATAAATATTATACTTAGATAGATAAACAATCATGACTAGGGTACAAACATCCGTTCTCATCAAACAAATATTTGCCACCCGGGACTCGAACCCGGGAGGTACCCTTGGCTTCGTAGGCAGGGTCACTGCCGACTCGGCCATTCGGGTCGTCGATAAATCCTCTCACTGAAATTATGTAAACTCTAACTTTTAACAAAACTAGTTTCGCATAAATTTCAAAGACATAAACATAAGCAGCATAAACATAATAAAGACTAAAATTATACAGCAGAAACATAAACAGGTACAGGTATTAAAATCATATCGCATCAAAAGGAAACACTTCAAAAATCAAATACGCAAATACCGAACAAACTTTACACTAAATTCGTACTTCAATTAATATTTATATTATTAAATGCTTCTTTTCTTTGTATACGCTCCGCTCCGGTTTTTCTTCTACTAATTTTGCAACTAAACTAATCTAAAACCTCAACCTCAACCTCAACTAAATTAAGCTAAAATAACCTACTCGAGCCAAAATTTGCTTTTTAAGACTTTCAGCTGTAAGCTCGCTCCGCTGATTGCACAATGCAATCCAAATTATATCCGATTGTGAAACTGCAACCACAGCATTAGTGTTGGCTCCTCTCTCTACCAAACAATATACATTTAAAATAATCAGAAGACAAAAGATTTGACTTACAAAAAGAATATCTGCCTTTTTGCTTTTCTGCTTTTTATTAGAATAAATAGTATAAATAATTATAAGCCAAAATATCTATTAGCTAAAATGTAAAACAAAGATTATAAGAGTCAAAAGTAGTTCAACAGAAAATATACTAAACGCTTGTAATGCCAACCAAAGCAGTGGCCCGAACTATTGTTATGATAAAAGTACTTATACATTTATGACAAACTCATTCAGCGAATTAAAATTAGGAAACAAATTGACGCGAAGCAAAGGGATACCGGTAAATATGGGTACTTAAAAAGCCAAAATGTTTGGAAATGTTTAAACCTAAAGTACGCTGGTAAGTCGGCACTGGCAACCAGCTGTCATTCTGCATACACCGCCGTTCGCAGATAAATTTAAAGAACGATTCCAAATTTGAATTTACATACAATCATTCACTGAGAGTCCTTAAAGAATCATTAAACGACTCTTGTATTGCTGTAAGACTTTGTTCGGTCATACAACTATTCTATATCAATACTTTTCGAAGAACTTTATCCAATTTTTTAGTGAAATTATGAACCACTTTGCACAGTACAGAAGTCATTTTAAAGTGAAGCCTAATTGAACAATTACTGAAATGATCGACGTAGATTTATTTTTGTATTTCGTCTGCAAAGTTTATCTGGAGCTTAGTACTCGGGTCTTCAATATCTTTGAAGAAACCGAATCAATAAATTATGAAGCTACGAAAAGTTGAGATTCTGGCTCATTCGTCAATCTTCCATAACATGGCGCGCAAATGACAATACAAATTACTCTTATGGCTATTGACACAAGATTAATTGCCATTGCAGGTGCGCGAAATTTTATCATGGTTTATCTCTACTATCTAAAAAACTATAGCTTCACGTCTTTTCTCATACTGGGTGGCGCAGTTGTGTTCACCTTAGCCAGTTATTGAACACTCCAATTTGGATGTTAGAAGGCTAGCCCATCGCTGCTTCTGTGAATAATAAATAAATAAATAAATATTAGAGGACAATCTTACACCAATCGAACTGGGCCCATAGTAAGTTAATAAGGCTTGTGTTAAGGGTACTAGACGAAAATATATTTAGAAGAGATAAATACTTATGTATAAATACATAGAAAACATTCACGACTAAGAAACAAATATTCATTCTCATCACACAAACTTTTGTCCTTACCGGGATTCGTACCCAGGCCCGTCAGCATCGTAGGCAGGGTCCTTACCCGCTAGGCTAAACTGGTCGTCAAATAAGACTATAGATACAATAGTAATTGATCAAATTGTACTTCTGCCCGCATATTTGTGTATGTTGCCTTGCACCTTGCATGTACATACATAGGTATAGGCCCCGGCAGTTTTCTTGGCCCGCGAGCGAGCTCTCACTTCTCTCTCTCGCACATGTATACATCTCTCGTGTATCCATGCCCGCTATCCCCTCCAGGCGGCATTCTTAGGCCAAGAAACCCGGCGGGGACTGCACATCAACCCTCAGATTAACAGCCTATTTGCTAGTCAATTACCAAAAATAAAATACTTATACTGATACTGATTTAAGTTGTAAATATCACTACTCTAAATATGTTTAGAATACATTTAGATTTAAGATGTTATATAATAAGGTTATTATTTTAATACAATATAATATAATAGGTTAATATTTGTATACCCACCCAGTACTACTGGGTACCATCATTTGAAACACTGTAATAGTAGTTTATGTGACTGCTACATAATGCCTAATTATGTACAGTTACATACACTAGTTTATCTACACACATATCATAAGCTCTCTTTGATGTGTTCAGGAACCGCATGTTTGACCGGCATTGTGGCTCTGCAGTTGTTTAGCTTGTTCTGTAGTACCAACTTCACGCAGGCGTCGGCGTTCGAAATTTGAATGTCAGTACCAACTTCACAGACAAACTAGGAGCGGCACGCAGGCGGGCGTCGGCGTTCGAAATTTGAATGTCAGTACCAACTTCACAGACAAACTAGGAGCGGCACGCAGGCGGGCGTCGGCGTTCGAAATTTGAATGTCATAATATGTAGAAAAATTACACATTATGGTCATAATGTGTATTTTTTCAGATAAGGAATGAGTTTTTACCAAGTAGTTTAACATTATGCTGATCGTAACGTGCGGTTTTTGTACGCAGTAAAGAGGGTTTATGATACGTGTGTAGATATATAATATAAAACCTATTTACAAACAATGATGAACAAATAAACATTTTTGTCATTGTCATTGCCATATACCATGAAAGACGACCCGAATGGCCGAGTCGGCAGTGACCCTGCCTTCGAATCCAAGGGTCCCGGGTTCGAGTCCCGGTGGGGGCAAATATTTGTTTGATGAGAACTAATGTTTGTACCCTAGTCATGGTTGTTTATCTATCTAAGTATAATATTTATCTATATAAGTATGTGTATCGTTGTCTAGTACCCAAGATACAGGGAATCCTAGTTTGGGGCTAGATCAATGTGTGTAAATAGTGTCCAAGGTATTATTATTATTATTATTATTATTATTATTATTATATATGCATCTGCCTCATAAAAACCAGCACACTACGATCCGAAAAACCGTGAAATTCCGGCGTCAGTTGCAAACAAGTTTCGCAAACAGTGGGTCCTCTATGCTGAAGATGATAATAATGAATACGTGTATTGCGTGCCGTAATACACAACGTCATCGAACCTATGTTACCAATATGGTGTGTGTATTCTAAAATACCCGAGCGGCCTAAATGCAATAGTAGTGCAATAATAGTAGTGACCACTGTGGCCGAAAAGGTCGCACTGAACCTTCTGAGCAACTGTTAAATTTCTTTGACTAATTTTGTAAGAACTAGGTGGAATTTTTATTCACTGCCTTACTTCTGGGGGGTGGTTACTGCTTCAAAATGTGCGAACCATAACCGGGGCTTGCTTGCACTTCCAGGGTAGCTGCTGCTGCTGCCCACGGCTTTTGTTTCACCCTCGCCACAGAAATGTTGCTAGTAGCCGAAGATTGCTGAAGTTTTCAGTTTTCAGGTCACCACTTGGCCATGCTATGGCAAATCCTGATGACTACCTCCGGAAGACGAATAAAAGCACAATTACTATCTAGTTTTATTATGATAAAATCTTAACTTATATATGTCACCGTAAGATAGTCTTTTGACTATCTTTAGTTGATAAACTAACGCGTTAGTTGATCAACTATCGACAGATAGTAAAGAGTACCGACAGAGTTTAGAATTTACGTTTATTTTTTTCTTACATGTCAACCTAACACGAAGACTATTCGGGAGCTTCGCTGCGCTCGCCTCCTCTAGTCTTCACCTAAGCTACCGTGTTTGCCCTGGTATTTCATTTTTTCATTTGCAATTCAAGTTTAAACCAGTTTAATATTTAACGGTTTTAACTGTTAGTTTATCAACTAACGCGTCATATAGTAAGCAGTATGCTACAGTCTAATATCTGTCGAAAGTTGACCAACTAAAGAGAGAAAAAAACGTTAGTTTATCAACTAACGGTTTTGACAATCTTACGGTGAAATATATAAAACAGTACGTTGGACTTATAGCTTACCTACCACATACGTGACATGATTTATGCCTGACAACTGATAAGTTGGATCAATGATATGTGGATCAGCCGGCACAATTAGCACGTCTACCAACACATATCATACTCGTCGTAGTGTTAATTGGAATAAGTGTCAAAATATCACGTTACAGCGAAAAACGAAAAAATGCTAAAGATGCGTCATGCATTTTAGATCGAAATTGAAAAAGATGATAGTCACAAAGGCATATTATTATACTGTGCAAGAGTTCCTTGCAGACCAAAACTAGAGATATTAAGGGCACATCCCAACGAATAACAAAATTATGTTTTAATCATGAGTCATGACATAATTGTATTCGCTGTAAGTTCTTGTAGTTGGTTATTATATTTTTTAAATTTTTATTTTCTACGTATCTACTATTTTGATATTCACCTATCCTTTGACATTATATCTTTATTTTACTGTGTACACATAATAATAATAATAATTCTTTATTATAATAATTCTTTAATAATAATTCTTTATTTTTTAACATAATACAATGTCTTAAATCTACAGTAACCCTGAAGCCTGTGGTAGTATACACTGTGTTACAGGCTTCAGTATTTACTTAACTCAGCTACATAGATCGTTTGTAAACATGTTAGCGTAAAGAAGACACGAAAATAAGGTAAGTATTTACAAAAATATGTTAAGTAAAAAGAAAGTTATTAAGACTCCTTATGTGACCTGCGTGTGTCAAATCAAATCAAATCAAATCAAATCAAAAATCATTTATTTCCATAGGATTTTGTTACATCACTTAGATCCGTCATTACATTTTTTTGGGTGAGTTCACTAACACAATGGCGGAATCTGTGGAGAAGAGCTCACCGAAGAAACTCCACAGTCGTCGCATCTTTTGCGTTTCCTTTTTTAAATAAAATATTGTCAAATTACAAAATGAATGCTAATTATATATCGAAACAGCCTGTTACTCAAACAATCTATTCCCATGGACATCTGTCCTCTAAGTAATCAGATATCCTATAGTAACCTTTTTTATACAATTTATGTTTTATTATTATTTTAAACTTGTCTAAAGGTAAGTTTTTAATATCAGTAGGGACTTTATTGTAATAGCGTATACAATTGCCTTTAAAAGAATTACTAATTTTATGTAGTCGGCTTACATAAGCAACCAACTTGTCTTTATTTCTAGTATTAAAATTGTGTATATTACTGTACTTCTGAAAATTAGTTATATTTCTTTTTACATACACAAGATTGTCATAGATATATTGAGACACAAATGTCAGAATATTGATTTCTTTAAACTTTTCCCTCAGTGACACTCTAGGCCCTAATCTATAAATTGCACGAACAGCCCGTTTCTGCAGAATAAATATACTATTAGCATTCGCAGCGTGACCCCACAATAAAATACCATAGGTCATTAGACTATGAAAGTAACTAAAGTAGACTAGTCTAGCGGTGTCTACGTCGGTAAGAGCTACCAGCTTTGAATAAAGGTATAACTTTACTTAGTTTCATCAAGTCAGGAAACACACCATTATCTATACATTGATTAAATATACAACAAAGGTGAGGTGCAATACAATCTACAATGGAACTAATAATTTTTACTGATAGACCATGGGCGTCAGCTGTCTTTTTCATTTCCAGGGATTTAAACGCTTTTACAATGTCTACATTATTTACGTGCCTAAATTTAAAATCTGTTTTACAATCCTCAAAGTTTTGTTTAAGTATAGATTCAGCAGTAGCGGGAGATGAATTTAAAGACTTGGTTGTTGAAACTGGAATGTCCGTAAAGAAATTTTCGAAAGCTTTTGCTACTTCTAGGTCTGTACTTAGCAATTGATTATCTATCTTAAGCTTGAAGTTATTATGTGTAGCTTTGGCCTTTCCAGTCTCTCTGTTTATAATTTGCCAAGTCGTTTTCATTACATTGCTACTAGATTCAATTTTGTTTTTAATGAAATTAGATTTAGCTACGGCACAAACGCGTTTAAACATTTTTGAATAACTACGAACATAATCTAGAAAGGCGGTATTTTTGTTATATGATTTCTCTTCATAGAGTTCATATAATCTTCGTCTGCTCCTATGAATTCCAACTGTCGCCCAATCACTAAACAAAGCTTTGTTATTAACTTTTATAGTTTTTGATTTAAATACCGTATCATATTCATTTTTGACAAGGTTAAATACTGAGTTGTACAACAAATTTGGATCGTCACTGTATGGTATTTCCCATAGTTTATCTAAAATATTATTCCTGTAGTGTTCAAGCCGAGTGTCACTAACGGGCACACATGTAATATCCTCTTTTTGGTCCTTTTTTATTTTAATATTGAATATACCTATCTGACCAGAGTGATCAGAGGTTAATTTATTGATGACCGATTTGAAAATGGGCGTAATGTTAGTAAATATATTGTCAATGCAGGTAGCAGATGTTGCAGTAATTCTAGTAGGCTCCAAAAACAGATAGTTCATGTTGTGACATAAAAATAAAGATTTTAATCTAGTACAAATATTATTATCCTCTAACAGATTAACATTAAAATCACCACAAATAATAAAAAAATTGTTTTTATCGCTGATTTTAATCAACACTTCATCCATTTTCTTTTCGAATAAATCAAAGGATGAATCTGGTGGTCTGTATACGCTTATTACAATAAGTTGTTCAAGTTCAATACAGGCTATTTCCATGGTACGCTCAACAGACAGGCTCACTATGTCAACTCGTTCCTTATATTTAAAACTATTATTTACAAGTATTAAGGAGCCACCGCGATCAGCTGTTTTTCTGTTGAACGAACTAGCAACGTGGTGGTTATTAAAGTTGAGCATGAACTGATAACTCTTTAAAAAGTGCTCTGTTATACATAAAATATCAATATTATTACAGTTCATGAATAACTCAATTTCCAGTTCTTTACTTAACATGCCCTGTATATTTTGATGAACCACGTTTAAAATATTCTTACTTTTACATTTTTCATTACTAGTAACTTGATTTAATGGGCAAGATGAAGGTATATTTATACAAATATTAATATTACTGCCAGAGTTACTCTCTGTTGTCCTATGGGTTAATTTAAAGAGCTTGGAACAGATTCCAAGGAGTACATGTCATTATTATTACACTGCTCAATAGAAGCAGGCGTTTCATTAGTCAAAAACTTGACTGAGTTCAAAATAAAATAAGATAGTGACTGTGCTATCTGTTTTGTATAAAACCTAGATAGGTAATACCTATCCTTAGTCAAATAAAAATATTTTCCAATACAAATATTGGTGTCTATGAAATGAAATTTTTCAGTATGACGACATGTCAATGTGTGTATAAATGTATTATAATCATGTCTTATATGATTTTCATGTTGTGACAAAGATTGGCTGAAGGGAAACGCAAACAAGATTATTCTATCTACATTTTGTAAAGAATTTAATTTGGAAAAGTATTTAGTAATTAGTTTTTTAGATACATTTTCCCTTCTACCAATTAAAATAATTAGGGTGGTTGGTTCTAAAAACTGCGATGACAACACTTTGTTTAATATTATTATTTGTGAATATGTGGCGCCAGGCATACAGTTATTTATTTTTGCCTGGCCCACGCGCTGACTAAGTTGTAAACCCATATTTTTTCCAAGTTCATCGCTGTACATTATATACCTATCCTTTGTCCGAGAGAAGGAGGCGTTATTGATAACACTATTAGTACTCAAGTCGACTGACGGCGGCGCCTGGGTCAGTATCAGCTGTTCGGCCGGCTGCTCGGCGGGACACACGGTCGGCACGGAACAGTCCGCTGGAGCTTGTTTACAATCACAGATGTGATTGTCGGTCAAAGATATGAAAGTGTCATAATTATACTTACACGTCTCCAACAAACTATTCATAGCCGACACATGTTCCTTAATTTCGTATTGTGCTGACTCATATTTACGTGTAATACTTTGTAATGATGAGTTTAAAATATTCATATCTGACTGGAGTCGCCGTGTGTCACATTCGTACTTTTCTGTAGTTTTTTCCAAACATAATCTACAATCATCGATTTCGTTAATTAATTCGACACGTTCCTTGCTACAATTTACATTTTTACAAAATATTTTATTTCTATTAGCTAGTTTTTGTGTTTTTTTATATAATTATTCAATTTAACATATTTCTTTAATTTATTTTATTTTATGTGTGTATGCATGAGGGTGTGTGTGTGTGAGGGTGAGGGTGTGTGTGTGTGTGTGTAATGGTGTGTGCGTGTGTGTGAGTGTGTGCGTGATCGTGAAATGTAAAGATTTAAGATGCATAGTTAAATAATTGCTCAATTGCTTCATAGTCAAACTCTTCAAACCAGTTGTGTATATATATTTTAAGTGTATAAATATTATGTCGTCTTATAGAGTTGCTTTTGTTTAGTTTGTTATAAATACGTGGTGAATTGTATAAGAAATGTCTTCTAGCAAAGGCAGTCCTAAAGTTGGGTAATGGGACTATATCTACCCTTTTTCCAATGTGATCAGGAATTAGATGGATATTACGGTGAAATCTGCAAACACATTGGAGAATGTATAACTTCCTGACTGTAAGTTGTTTGGACTCTTTGTATAATGTAGTCGTAGGGTAGCGAAAAGGTAATCTTTTCATTACCTTAAGAAGAGCCCGTTGTGCACGCTCAACCTCTATCAAATGTGTCTTTGCACCCCCCCATGAAGTAATACAGTAGGTGAGAACAGATACAGCCAGCGCCTTGTAAGTACGTATTAACATATCCTGACTAAGAACTTCCCTAAGACTCTTAAAAACGTATATAAGTTTCCTAGTACGACCGGCAACAGAATTTATTTGCGGAATCCAGGATAACTTATCATCTACCACAACCCCAAGGTACTTAATGGTGCTTGAACGTTCTAGAATAGGATAATCACAGGAAGGTAATACTGGTAATTCACGCGCACACTTATTACCAGGATAAGTATGAATTTTCAATTTGAAATTTTTATCTGGATTTGTAGCATCAGTTTTCCGAAAACATAAATATTTAGTCTTGGAGGTGTTAAGAGACAACAAGCTATCCTCAAGCCATGCCGTCACATGCTTCAAACCAACTTCTGCCATTTCAAAAACATCTTTCCAGATTTTAGCACTGTATAATAAAACGGTATTATCCGCAAACTTTAAAATGTCCGCTCCTATTAACTTATTATCACAAAGACTGTTTATTTAGGTGAGAAAGAGAGTAGGCCCTAACGTAATTCCCTGGGAAACACCATAAGTGCAAGCGTCAGGATTACTCTCCTCACCCTCTACACGTACAGTCTGGCTCCTTCCATTAAGGTAATTTGTGAACCACAGCAAAGGGAGGCCCCGTATTCCGAGGTTTTCTAGACTAGAGAGTAATATTGGGATGGAGACAGTGTCAAACGCCTTCTTCAGATCTAAGAACACGCCCAGACATTTGTCCCCCCTTTCTAGTCGATTTACTATAATAGATGTAAGGTGCAGAACAGCATCTTCAGTAGATCTATTCTTACGAAATCCAAATTGTCCCTCAACTAGGAGATCATTTGCAATCTTCTCCATCACTTTAGACAGACAGGATAGTAGAGAAATGGGTCTATAATTAGTTGGCTGTAATTTATCACCTGCTTTATAAACTGGGGTAACAACAGCTTTCTTAAAGATTGTTGGGAAAATTCCAGTATCAAAACTTAAGTTACAAAGGAATGTAATGGGCTTAGCAAGGATATCATCATTATCTTTTATTATCTTTGTCGGAATGTTATCCACTCCTGGCGCACTGCTTGATTTAAGGCTATTAATCGTGCGTCTAACCTCTACTTCATCAGTGGAGAACATAGATAATGAGTTGACGGGTGTTTTATTAGATCTAGCCTTGGAGGCCAATGCAGAGTCTGTTGTTCTGAGTTTGTTTAGAGTTTCATCAGCTAGTTTTTTGCCAATAGTACTAAAGTACTTATTAGTAATATCTAGTGATTCTGTTTTAGATTCTGTAATTTTTAATAAATTGTGAGCAGGTATATTGGTAGAACTAATATTTCCAACCTCTTTAATAAGCTTCCATGTAATTTTTTATCTTTAGAGTAAATTTCAAATTTTGTATCATAGTATTGTTTTTTTAATTTTTTTATCATAAAATTACACGTATTTCTATATATTCGTTGTTAAGGTTATTGTCATTAGGAGTTTTCTTTTGTTTGAGCTGTAACTTGTTCCTTATTAGAAAACGGTTCTGTTTCCTCAACTACCTCTTAGGTAAATGCTGCATGGTATCAAATGTATCGATTCACTGAATAGGTCTGTTCCATTAGCGTTCCGCGAAACACAGATAAAACCCCTGTTTTGTCCGGGCTATCTATTCACATTCACAGTAGTCATTCAAAGGTCCGGGGCCCAACGCCGCTAGAAAACTGATGACACAGCACAATAAGATGTAAGATGGTCAACTTTTGGTATCCATTATCACAGCTTTCTGTAATCCCTTTTGCTATAACGAATAACCAAATCATATGATTAGAATAATTTGCCCAAAATGTTTCTGCTTATGTTTAAACGATTACCAAAAACGCACCTATTTTACTACCAATAAGGGGGGATAAAGGGGGGATAAAGGGGGCTTCGCTGTGCTCACCCCCTTTATCCTTCACCTAAGTACCGCATTTTGCCCTGATATTTTTTGCAAGTTTTGGTGTTCATTTATCCATTTTGGGTAGGAAAAATATTTTGGTGATCATTATATTTGTTTCCATTCCCCAAACGCCAAATAAATGTTGCCTCAAGTGGAACGTCTTCGTAGCGTAATTGTCAATGTGCCGTCATTTTATTAGCGGAATTGCGCCCCAGTCATTCAGAGGTCCGGCCGCATAATGAAGTATGGGGGCAGCGTTGGTTCACTGTACACTGTACAGTATGGATCTGCGGTTTTGGTGTGAATATGTATGGTAGCGCTCTTTAGCACTTGTACATTTAGTAACCAATACGTATCTATGTGTGTCTGTGAGTACGTGTTAAACGCGGATTTAATTCATTCTTCCTAATCTTTTTGACTACCTTCTTCGACTGGAAAGTGGCTTGGCCAGCTTGACTCTGACGTCCGGCCACGGACGCAGTTTATATCAAGGTGACCTTTAGCCTGGACGTGTGCTGGGACGCAGACGACGCAGGCCACGCAGACAAGATTTTGCAAGTCAAACAAAAGACTAGAGCTCCTTGGTCTAATGGGTTTCACGCTTGCTTCTCACACAGGAGATGCAGGTTCGAATCCTGATCATGTACCAATGAGATAATTAATTTAACTTAAGTACATTATCGGGTTCAGTGTTTCGGATGACAGGTTAATGTAGGTCCCGGCTACTATTGCTACGTGATAGTAGTCGTAAAACCCCTCCACCAACCCGCACTAAGCCAGCTTGGTATTGCTTAATTTTACTCGTATCCGGGTAAAGGCCTGTGCCTTTCGGTGGATTCATAAATCGGCTACATTTTGTCGTGTAGCGACAAGAACCTAACCAGAACCTAACAAGAAACAACAACCAGGATAAAATTTAGAAATGACAGTTTATTGTGTTTATTTTACAATGACTAAAATGATAGGAGGATGAGGATGAATGAGGTGAGACAGGTTTTTTTTAAAGATACAGGTATTGATATAAAAAGGGGAGCGGAGGACACGGAGAGTAGGAGGCAGAACAGAGAGCACGCGGTGGTGGTGCCCGGAGCCTGGAGTAGTGGCGTAGTTGGTGATCCGGAGGTGGTGAAGGAGGTGGCTTGAAGGCAGCAGCACCTCAAGATGTAGGTGATTGGAGACGGCAGCACGACGGGATATGGATGGTTGGAGACGGCAGCACGTCAGGATATAGGTAGATGGAGACGGCAGTAAGGCAACAGCAGCAAGCCGTATAGGTGGCTGGAGACGGCAATAAGGCAGCAGCAGCAGACAGTCAGCGACTCAACAGAGGCTCGCAGGATCCCGGGGCAGTGCGGCCCCGGGATAAGGCCTTTAGGTGAAGCTTCTTCTTTCAGAGCTGAAGTGAGACTCCCGAATTTCAGAAATGTTCCGCTCTTATACCCTTTTTGGAGAGTTCTAAAAATTATTTAAATTAAAAGCATCTTTTGTGAATGGCTAAGAGGGAAAAAGTATTTTTGTAAAAGTATTGAAGTAAACATATCAGACCGCTAATGAGTTTGAATGCCATGACAACCAGATAAACAACGACATCAAAATATGTCAGATTTTGGTTTCAGGCTCGTAATAGAGAAAACAACAAGAAAACAATGAAGTAAATGAAGTAACAATGAATATAAAAAGGTAGCGCACCAGCGCGCACGAAGCCCGAGATCGCAGAGTTTCGGAGAAAGCCAAATACAAGGTCACCAAAGGTAAACCCTTTCGACATCGATTTAGAAGTGCTGATAGTGTGAAAATACGAAGTGAAAATGATTTGTTATTGTGTTCTTATGGTTTAAAACGTTACAGGGTCCTATGAAAATAAAGGTGATACGAAATATCCAGAGATATATGAGATGAATGCCGACCATCAACGCAGACTGGAAAACGGCATGTAAGTAGCATAGCACTACATTTTTCCCCCGACCCTGGAAAATTTTTTGACTCAGCAAAAATTTTGATATGTACATTTTTTATATAAACCATAAAACACAGCTTTGCAGAAACAGACATCACCAGGCAAAATCAGATATACCATCTCTTACATTCATCATCTTCATTCAGGTAAGGGTGGAGTTCACATTCAATGACTACCACTCTAAAAGTGTGTTTTCGAAAGGACATTCAGGCTTACTTAAGGAGTTGTCATCCGCTCCTGCGTGGAAAAAAAAATAAGTGGAGGTAAAGAGAAACAAATTAATCCTAAGGTAGCTTTAGTCGCTTTGACTTAAGAAAAGATTAAGAACGGCCAGAGCGGTAGGGCTCGTAACCAGAGATCAGCAACATCGCCAACGAGATGTGTCTGAAATAAAGATAAAAAAAAAAGTGAAGACTAACCAACGAAGATTCGAGGTCCTAAAGTGAAATGTGTTGAAGAACACTGGATTAAAGGAAGAAATAAAAATAATAAGGTGAAAATGATGGTGATATTTATACATATATACGAATTAACAGTTAATAGAAGTTAAGAAAATTTAAGATTTTATGTCTTTAATGTGCCACTTGCCTCTAACTCCGTTAGGGTCTTCGAGAGTGTATACCAATGGTGAAAGTTTGGTTATTATTTTACACTTAATGAATTTAGGGGCAAGTTTAGCATTAAAGTATGCGCCAGCATTGCTTAAAACATGGTTTTTACGCCAAACAGTATCTCCCACATTAAATTCTTTAAAAGACCGGCGAAGATCATAGCGAGCGCTATTTTTAGCGCGAGCTATGTGAAGTTTAGTTCGAACTCTGTGAAAGATAGATGAGAGGAGACCAGCATTAGACGCGTAAATATCACGAGGCATAAATATCAATTCCTCGAGATTCTGAGTTGGAGTATAGAAGGAACCACAAGGTATTGTTTCCCTACCAAAGACTAAAAAGTTTGGAATAAAGCCAGTAGCAACGTTTGTAGCGCTGTTCATTGCGAACTGAATCTTAGTATAATGGTTGTCCCAGGATCTATGATCGCCTCCTACTAGGGATCCTAGAGCTGTAACAATCGTACTATTAAATTTCTCTGTAGGATTAACCTGAGGACAATATAAAGCTGTGTGAAAAATACAAGGAACGTTATAAGAATTCAAGAATGAGTGGAATTCTCGCGACTTAAATTGAACAGCGTTGTCCATTATAATAGTTTGGGGAATGCCATGAACTAGAAACACTGAATTTTCTAAGACATTAATGATATTAGCTGAAGTAGCACGTTTAAGGGGAAAAATCATAGTATATTTAGTAAAATTGCAGTTAATTACCAGAATATACTGATTTCTTCTCCGGGTCATAGGCAATGGACCCATAAGATCTAAGGATATAGTTTGAAAAGGTTGTCGTGTAACGATATGAACCTAACCAGAACCTAACAAGAAACAACAACCAGGATAAAATTTAGAAATGACAGTTTATTAGGTGTATATACAGTGACTATTTAAAAAAATGATAGGAAGATGAGGGTGGATGAAGTGAGACAGGTTTTATAAAAAATACAGGTATCAGATAAAAAAAAGGAAGCGGAGGACACGGAGAGTAGGAGCAGAAGGAGCAGCAGACGTCCTGCGAACCGGTCAGTGGAGGCACTGGTGGGCGATGTAGCCGTTGCAGTTGGAGAGCGTGGCCGGCCGCCAATCGGTCATCAGTATCCTGGAGACACCGACGGGCAGCAGAAGTAGTGGCCCTGGTAGCGATGCGCCGGCCAGGGTAGAGGTCCGCAACGTGTCGGCCTGAAGTCACCGACGGGCAGGTGAAGTGGAGACCCACGAAGCGCCGGCCAGGGTAGAGGCCCGCCAAGACAGGAGGCGTGGCAGCAGAGGCTCGCAGGATCCCGGGGCAGTGCGGCCCCGGGATAAGGCCTTTAGGTGATGCTTCTTGCTCAAAAGCTGAAGTGAGACTCCAGAATTTCAGAAATGTTCCGCTCTTATACCCTTTTTGGAGAGTTCTAAAAATTATTTAAATTAAAAGCAATTTTTGTGAATGGCCAAGAGGAAAAAAGTATTTTCGTAAAAGTATTGAAGTAAACATATCAGACCGCTAACGAGTTTGAATGGACATTGCCATGACAACCAGATAAACAACAATATAGTAATATGTCAAATTTTGGTTTCAGGCTCGTAATAAAGAAATCAACAAGTTCACATAGCCAAAATTACATAACAGCGATAGATAAAAAGGTAGCGCACCAGCGCGCATGAAGCCCGAGATTGCAGAGTTTCGGAGAAAACCAAATACAAGGTCACCAAAGGTAAACCCCTTCGCTATCGATTTAGAAGTGCTGATAGTGTAAAAATACGAAGTGAAAATGATTTGTTATCGTGTTTTTTTGGTTTAAAACGTTACAGGGTCCTATAAAAATAAAGGTGATACAAAATATACAGCTATACAGCTCAGCAAGTATCCAGCTGAACAGACTGGAAAATGGCATGTAAGTAGCATAACACTACAAGGTCTGGAGCAAAGTTTAGGTTTACCCATAAGACCATAGGGAGAATGATTAGGGTGTTTGTAGGTTAAGCAGGTTTCACAAGTCGAGATTAAATTGGCAATGTCCTTAAACATACCAGGCCAATAGTATTTTAAAGATATTTTCTTGAATGTCTTGAGGATACCAAGGTGGAGTTCTGAAGGGGAACCATGGCTAACTTCAATAAGTGCATGTCTATCTTGCGGCAGTGGAACTTCTTTCCAAATAAAGTCATCGTTTAGACGATCGGGAGAATGGATGCAGCGGTAAAGTTTGTTATCCCTGATAGTGTAGTTGGGATATGCGTCTGGGTTGTTGGAGCATCCGAGAAAAATCTTGTTGTAGTGCTCAAGTTCACGATCAGGTGGTTCTTCAATCGTAATAGGATGTACGCCTTGAGGTGAAGTTTCTCGTGTATCAGGACGTTCTATATTCTTATGTCTTGATAATAAATCAGGAACAACGTTATCCTTTCCTTTTTTATGTTTCAGGACAAAATTAAAGCATGATAAGCGTAGAGTCCAGCGAGCAAGTCTTCCAGATGGATTCGATAAGTTCTGAAACCATTTAAGTGCAGCGTGGTCAGTATATATTGTAAATTCTTTACCATTGTCTAGGTAACATCGCCAATGTTCTAGCACAGTTATTACAGCCAATGTTTCTCTTTCAGTAGTTGAGCAGTTTTGTTGATTTTTGTCTAGTGCCTTACTCATGTAAGCAATCACGACTTCTTTGTCATCTTGATGTTGAGTAAGCATTGCTCCTATGCCATAATTTGATGCATCACAATGTACAGAGAAGGGTAGTTCGAAGTTAGGGCAAGCAAGGACAGGAGCAGTTACCAAAGCTTCTTTAAGTTTCTCGAAAGCAGCTGCAGCCTTGGAATTCCATAAAAATTTAGGAGCGTTCTTCCCGGAACAGGTTAGTTGGTTGAGTGGGGAGGCAATAGTGCTGAAGTTTGGAATGAATCTTCTAAACCAGCTGCAGGTGCCTATGAATCTTCGAACTTCTTTTCTGCAAGTAGGTACAGGATATTCTAGAATAGCTTTTATTTTATCTGGATCAGCACGTAGACCATACTCGTCCACTAAAAAACCAAGGTAATTCAGTTCTTTCCTGTAGAATTGACTCTTTTCAAAGTTAATAGTCAGATTAGCATATGAAAATTTTTCAAGAACTTTCATGAGAAGCGATATGTGCTCATCAAAAGTCTCGCTAATAATAATGATGTCATCCAGATAGAAAAATACCTTGTTCTCAAATTCAGGAGTAAATAGCGTATCCATTAATCTTTGTTGAGTTGCAGGTGAGTTAGTGAGACCAAAAGGCATTACTTTGAATCTGAACATACCTCTTCCAGGAACATAAAATGCTGTCTTATCTCTATCAGCAGGATTCAAGGGAATCTCCCAAAATGCCTTCGCAATGTCGATGCTTGATAAGTGTTTGGCATTTCTCAGGTTATCCAAAATTTCGCTTATTAAAGGCAGACTATATGCATCACGACGTGTAACTGAGTTAAGCTTCCTGCTATCTACGCAGAAACGCCATTCCCCATTCTTCTTTGGAGTGATGAGGACTGGAGATAACCAAGGACTTTCGCATTGTTCAATGACGTTCCATCCCAGCATCTTGTCAACTTCATTAATTAAAGCCTTTTGTTTTTCAGGAGACAGTCTGTAACATCTTTGTTTGATCGGAAGAGAATCACCAGTGTCAATCTTGTGGGTGATTAAGTGTGTGTTTCGCAAAACACCTTTTTCTTCAAAAGAGATTGTCTTGAAGCGTTGGATGATGTCATTAGCGATGTTCTTTTGATTAGGAATTAAATGCTCATAAGGTAAAACTTTAATATCTTTACTGTCGATAGCAAAGCATTTAGGATCTGTAAAGTTAAGAGAAGCTAAAACTCTAGGTAGAAGATTAAATTTTCTCCAAAAGTCAATACCTAGTATTAGAGAAGGAAATATTTCAGGGAAAACATAAGCTTTAATCAAGTGAGTTTCGTTATTGAAATGGACAGGTAAGTCAAAATAACCCAAGGAATTAATTTTTTGATTATTAGCAGTAGAGACATTAATTAGATCTGACTTGAGAAGTTTGTAGCCCAGTTTAAGAATTTCCAAATGAGAATTATTACCCAGAATAGTTACTGAGCTGCCAGAATCTAGTAAACCAGATAAAGTTAAGTCATAAATTTTGACATTAACAAATCTTGTTCTTTGGAGTAGAGTGTAGAAGAGATTTTGTAGCAAGCAAAGAAGTTTTGAATTGTTTTGATCCAATTAGTCCACTCCTCCTTATCAAAGTTTGAGTTACTTTTCAAGTCAGCAGTTAGTTTTTTTGTACTAGTATTAGGTTTGGGAGAACAAGTAGGGCAATCTGCAGTTTTAAAACCCTTAAGACCACATTTGAAACAAATCACGAATCGTGGTTGAGTGCAACTGTTCAAAGTATGACCTAGTTTACGACAGCGAACGCAAAAAGAACTTTCTTGGGGAGCTGCAGTTTGAGAGAGACTATTAACTTGTCTAGAAGGGTATTTGTAGGGTGGAGTGAATTTATTCATGAAGGGAGGAGAAGGTCGTGAGTTATTAGAAGAGTTTGGAGAGTCAACTGAACTTGAAGTGGAATGCTTATAGTTGAATTCAGAAATATGAGGACTTTGTTGCAAATTTGGTTCTTTAAATTGTTTGTCTCTGTCTAGGAACTTTTTGTAGTTTTGGCAAGTGGCCAGAAGAGAATCGATAGAGTCAATGTCTTTTAGAGCTACGAAGACTGAATAACATGGGCGAATATTTCTCAAAATAATCTCCAATTGTTCTGTTTCAGAAAGTCTTTTTGAAAGGCGAGCGAACATTCCAGACATGATGGAAATATAGATGACGATAGGTTCATCACGACATTGAGTACGATTCCTAATCGCTTCTAGAAGTTTATGATCATAATCAAAACCACCAAAGTCTTTGATTAGTAAAGAAGAAAGTTCGTTCCAAGTTAAGTTTGGATTCTGATTATATTTAAATCTGAACCAATGAAAGGCATTGTCGGTGAAAATTTCGAACGCCTGAGAAATCAACAAGTCCTTGGACAAGCCACGAGCTAAGCTATATTCTTCAAGTTTTTGAAGAAAGTATCTTGGACAGCTTTTACCATTGAAGGTGTGTCTTTTCAGATCTTTGAAGACGTTAGTTGGAGGGAAAGATTGAGGTGGTGGTGGAGGATACGGGGTATGGGTCTGGACAGAAGTTTGAGAAACAAGAGGGGGTCCCATGACAGTCGGGTCAGCAGGAAGGTCCAGTGATGGAGAGTCATTTGCAGTTGACGGTGGAGTCAAGGATTCGAATTGTTTAGAAATAGCGTCAAATTTCATCTTCAAAGTATCGAAACTAGCTTTAGAGTCTGGATATAAGTCCGTATCTATTCGCTCCAATCTGTAAAAAAACATGATTAATAAAAGTTTCTATTAATCGTAAGTATTTGGTTTCACCTTGTAAAAATTTTTCAATTTTACAATCCAGGTAAGTCAGAGTAGAACCAATTTGAGACAAGTCATCCTCAATCGGAACTGGAGAATTCAGAATATCTTCAGGGTGGGACTTCGCAGCTAAACGCAAAACCTGTTTTTTAAGAAGCAAAACAGTATTAGCTGGTTCCTCACATCTAATCTTTACTTCGTATTCGAGCTCGGCCTTGTTAAGGAATTCGTACTTAATAACCCTTTCCATTGTTAAAAATATTAAAGTGATGAAGTGAAGTGAAGTGAAGTGAAGTGAAGTAATGTAAGTTAAATGTAGGCCTAAATATAATCCAGATGAGTTGAAAAACTAGATGAAGTTTTGTTTTAGAATTTGGAAAATATGAAAAGGATGAATAGATAAAGATTTAAGAGCGAAAGAGAAAGCAAATCAGAAGGAAAGAGACAAGGCGCAGAAAAGATGAAGAAGGGTGAAGAAGAACTTTTACGTTGGGTGCCAAAATGTCGTGTAGCGACAAGAACCTAACCAGAACCTAACAAGAAACAACAACCAGGATAAAATTTAGAAATGACAGTTTATTATGTGTATTTTACAATGACTTTTTTTATAAAAAATGAAATGAGGATGAGGCTGAATGAGGTGACACAGGTTTTTTAAAAGATACAGGTATTGATATAAAAAAAAGGGAGCGAAGGACACGGAGAGTAGGAGACAGAACAGGGAGCACGCGGCGGTGTTGCCCGGAGCCTGGAGTAGTGGCGTAGCTGGTGATCCGGAGGTGGTGAAGGAGGTGGCTTGAAGGCAGCAGCACCTCAAGATGTAGGTGATTGGGGACGGCAGCACGACGGGGTATGGATGGTTGGAGACGGCAGCACGTCAGGATATAGGTAGATGGAGACGGCAGTAAGGCAACAGCAGCAAGCCGTATAGGTGGCTGGAGACGGCAATAAGGCAGCAGCAGCAGACAGTCAGCGACTCAACAGAGGCTCGCAGGATCCCGGGGCAGTGCGGCCCCGGGATAAGGCCTTTAGGTGAAGCTTCTTCTTTCAGAGCTGAAGTGAGACTCCCGAATTTCAGAAATGTTCCGCTCTTATACCCTTTTTGGAGAGTTCTAAAAATTATTTAAATTAAAAGCAATTTTTGTGAATGGCCAAGAGGGAAAAAGTATTTTTGTAAAAGTATTGAAGTAAACATATCAGACCGCTAATGAGTTTGAATGCCATGACAACCAGATAAACAACGACATCAAAATATGTCAGATTTTGGTTTCAGGCTCGTAATAGAGAAAACAACAAGAAAACAATGAAGTAAATGAAGTAACAATGAATATAAAAAGGTAGCGCACCAGCGCGCACGAAGCCCGAAATTGCAGAGTTTCGGAGAAAGCCAAATACAAGGTCACCAAAGGTAAACCCCTTCGACATCGATTTAGAAGTGCTGATAGTGTGAAAATACGAAGTGAAAATGATTTGTTATTGAGATATATGAGATGAATGCAGACCATCAACGCAGACTGGAAAATGGCATGTAAGTAGCATAACACTACAATTTATCAACAAAAGATGTCTTCTGCCCTGTCTCGCAATATTTTTCTGGGTCACCTGCGCCCCAGCATACGCCCAGAGGGGATAAACAATGTCTAATGCCGATTCAGTTTAGGAACCTAAACTAAACCGCATCATTACCATCTTCTTCTTCTTCCTCTTCTTGTAGTGCCAACTGGAGGTTGGCGGTCAGCTCTCCATATTCCTTCTGGTCTTCGCTTTTATACGCTGGCCACTTCCTCCATTCCCTGATGTTGAGGAGCCACGACTGCCACCTTCTGCCAGCGCGTCTTTTCCCCTCTACTTTGCCCATTACGATGACCTGAAGGAGTCTGTACCGTTCGTTTCTAAGCACATGACCCAAGTTACTTATTTTGTTCTTCTTTATGGTCAAGTTGAGTTCTCGGGAGCATTTGGCGCGTCGCAGAACTTCTTCGTTCGTTACTCCATGGAGACCCAGCTATCCTCAGCATCCTCTGGAAATACCATTTCCAAATGCATCCAGCTTTTTGCAGGTGGCTTAAGGCTCAAAATCGCGACCCGTCCCAACGACCCCCGGTTTTTGAGAGGTTAAGGTCCAGGCTTCGCAACCTTACATAACTACTGGCCAGATATAGCATTGAAGCATCCTAATTCGGAGTAGTAATCAGATAAACGAAACACTTTGGAGTAGTATATGGAGGTCTTTCATACCATGCACGTCTTAGAACGAGTCTTGATATCATGTAAATAAAGCCCATTATGGTGTATTGGAATGGAAATGGTTGCCATGGTGATGTCCTTTTTAACCTTATCTGAATGCCTAAAAGGTTGCCGTAACCCACCTGGCAGTTGTATTTTGCTGTTTAGGAAAACTGTTACATCTCTAGACATTCGTTCGATTTCAGTTGATTGGGCTGCGTCCTATTACAAACCTAATTGAAGAAGAATACACAGCAATAGTAAATAAATAAGTTATAAATTGTCTGTTCTACCTGTAACTAGGGAACTCCTGAAACGATTATAATACGGTCTTCACTTTATTGTCGCTAGTACAATACTCGTCTCCTACGTCTACGCATATTCGTGGTACCGCGTCGGTGTATTTCAGTACCTCACTTGTAATGTTTAAGTCTTTGGTCGGTTAATTTTTAACATACCATTTACCGTTTAAACGGTGTGTACTTAACTATGAGTTACAACTAGAGATAGGCAAACGACTAAGGCCGACGATCGCTAATTAGCCGGAAATAGGCCATTCCTATGACTTTTCCACAGTATTGTATCAATACATGAGACTAAAATAAAGTAAAAATTTTATAACCTTGATTTCGGCTGAAAATTCAGTGCAAATGCTACAAACTTAGATATTAGCAAAATGATAGAATTTCAGTCGAAGTCAAATTTATTTATTACCGTACATATTTACAAATACATTGTAAATATGTACATTGTTCTCTACATTGTACCACTGTGGGAGAGGAAGGGCGTAGAAACTCCCACAAATGGATTTTTAAATCTCTTTAAAAATGGTTGTGCTCAACTAAAACAAATATTACAATGTTAATTATTATAATTAATAAGCACGAATAAATAATTACAAAATTATTAACAGCAAAGTCTATTTTAAGTTAGATTAACCCCATACAATCCCGTGATTTAAGTAATATTGAACATTGCAATAACCCTTTTTCGACATAGTCACTTTAACGTGCTTTTTAAATGGCAATTTCAAAATCTCCAGAAGTATCTTGTTGTAGTAGAGAATGCACTGACCCTTGAAAGAATTGCTAACCTTCGCGAGTCTAAACCGGGGCGCACATAGTCTGTGATTATTTCTTAGGAAAACATTACAGTGCTCGCTAAGTTTGGAAAATGTTGTAAGGTTCTTGCGTACATACATTATATTTTCGACGACTCGCAGACGGCCCGGCCCATATCTGGTTACAACAAATAGGAATGAATGGGAAGTGGACCATTCCATTGTCTATTTTCTACCCCATTTAGTGGGGTCTGTTCTCTTTACAGAAAACATTTCCCGATAACCCATTTAGTTGTGCCATTTGTTCCATTCTGTGAGACAAGAGAATACTCCGGATCCTTAAACTGCATTGAGTGGAATACCACTCAATGCAGTTTAAGGATCCGGATAATGCAGGATAAGGATTTTGGAACAATCGAACTTGGAGTGTTTTTTGTTGGAAACTTAACCTTTAACTGGTGACAAGGGGTCTTACAGGCCCAGCGGCGTCAGTAAAACAACATTTTGGCACCTTCTCCGGGTTTCCTTGGGCTCATCACCTGAGTAGCTTCGAGTTTACTTGCGTCCATGCCGTAGAAGGGGATAGCTGTGTCGGACAGGCTCAAATCGGTAAGTTACATTGGCGTAAAGTTCGGCAGGGGTCTCTCAGACCCCATGTCACCACTTACGTAATTTTTTACGTAATTTTGTTGTATTGTTTTTTCACATTTTTAACCGAGAACAATCAAAACTCCAGGAAAGCAGGAGCCAGTTGTCTTCCTCGATAAAAGCGCCAATCAAATTACCAGTTTGAATCGTGTCCGAAACGTGTGTGCTTGCAGTTTGCAAAAAAATTATGCCCAGACTGCATATAAAAATTGGCAAAGTTCGACCATTGTCAATTTCGTGAAAATACACTTTTGATTTTAGTTGTTTTTTTTTTCTTAATTCATTATTACTTCAAAATTATAGAAAAAAGTGTTTTTTTTTCAAAATATGTTGATTAATTTTTTGCTTATGTAATTTGTGATCTCATCTCTAGTTTTTTGATTGTTAAGACGACATACATTAAAATTGCAAAATCGTAACAAAAAAATATATTCAGAGTATAGTTATTTGTTTTATTTTATCCATTTATATATGATAACACAGTTTTTACATACTCTGGCTAGCTACCACACTTAATTTATATGATTTATACTAGATACCGCAGTGGGCCTCTCAGTCCCCCCGTCACCAGTTACGTTACACAAAAGCCATGTCACCAGTCAAAGGTTAAAGATGGAAGTCTGTTAGTTCAGGAAAACACTACAGGAAAAGGTACCAGATATAGGCATCAGATAGTATACTAAGAACTGGATTCATAAACCGATCTCAGCTCTGAGAGTAAGTGTAGTAAGCGCGTGAAAATGTCTTTTTGATATGGCGAAACCGTCATAATAATAATAATTAATGATGAAAAATAATAAAAAAAGCCCCAAGCTAGGATTCCCTGTATCTTGGGTACTAGACAACGATACATATAATTGATAAATATTATACTTAGATAGATAAACAACCATGACTAGGTACAAACATCCGTTCTCATCAAACAGATATTTGCCCCCGCCAGGACTCGAACCCGGGACCCTTAACTTCGAAGGCAGGGTCACTGCCGACTTGGCCATTGGGGTCGTTATTCTGACATAGATGAGTCAACTCTCAGAGCTGAGTGCGGTTTATTAGTACGGGCCTTGGACCTTGTTGTCAACGTGTATGTTTTGCTTCCATATAAGACTAGTCACATTTAGTATGAAAGAGAGCGGTCGATTGTTTTGTTTCAATATTTTTTTTAAAACGAAACAAAAGAAGATTTGGTTTGCTGGAAGAAATCTCTTGTTAGAGACAAGCTTGCCTTTGTATACTATTTTTATTAAATCTTGTTGTCTGTGTATAATTTGTGTGCAATAAAGAAATTATGAATTATGAAAGAAAGGAAATAATTTATTTTAAAACATAAATAAATATGAAAAAACAAATAACATAATTATGAAAACAAATATTTTACCAAAGGGCCAAGCTTCGCAATGCATGAGCTGCACAGCGTTGGTTCTAACAGGGCCCCCCAGTTTTTCAAAACATAAATGCAGCTGACAGCCCGAATGGCCGAGTCGGCAGTGACCCTGCCTACGAAGCCAAGGTTCCCGGGTTCGAGTCCGAATCCATCCCCGTATCGTAACCGGACCGCTCTACGCAAGGAGAATGTTAATCCAAACCGTGCCACTGTTTGTATGTAGCATTAAAACATATTTATTGGTTAATTGTAAATTACATGTCAGGATAAAATTTAAATTGTGAATACACGAGTATAAAAATGTCAACAAAATCCTGCTTATCCACTCATACTCACTGTAGGTCGTAGCCGAGCCACCACGAGAAGACTAAACCAGAAATATTTGTAACTATATGTATATTTGAGTTCTCGAATATGACGCTAAAGTTTTCGATGTAATTTGCTTTAAAGGGGTTTTTGGGAGCGAAAAATCGATCTAACTTGTTAAACGAGTATTGTCGACGACGATTACTGCATCATCATGATTGGAGAAGAAGATTTCTTGACCACCAATAACTATATTGATCTTGTATACCTCATCAGAGAGGAACTACAGAAAATAAAACATACGAATGTAATACTGTGCGTGCCAACGTTTAAATGCAACGAACATTCAGACTTATTCAACTGGAGGATTGAAACTTTCAACAGTGTTTTATATATGGATTTATAAGAACACAAGCATGCGCATGCATTAGACACAAATTTGAATTTAACATACGACAACAATATGTTTCATAGATATAGTGGCCAGATAAACAATTATGGAACGAAAGTAGTATTTGATGATTTGGCAAAACCAATAAACTCAATTAAAAAAAAGGGTCCGTCCAAATAAATAAACAGAAAAACACCAATGACGGGACTATTGACACACCGACTCAGCTTTTTCGTAACTAATGATCCCAAAGTGCCACTATTCGTATATAACCACATAAATGTCATGCATCAGAATATAGCTGGACTAATAAGCAAAGCTGATGAACTAACAGTTTGCCTTGAAGAAATGAAGATAAAAAACAGAAAAACCATAGACGTGTTATGTATTACAGAGCACAATATGACTGACGCTAATGAAGAACAACTATTTTTACCAAATTATAGAATTGCTGCCAGTTTATGTAGAAACAAAAAAAGAGGAGGCTCTTGTATACTAACCAGAATGGACCACGACTTCAGAACACTCAGTGATATAGCCAAGTACTCTATACCTAACGTAATAGAATGCTGTGCAATAGAGTTAAGTAAACATCGTATTAACATATTATGTGTTTATCGGGTACCAGGATCAGACATGAATTTATTTTTTGACACCCTGGACCTGATTTTACGGAAAATATGTGATGACTCAAAAAGTCAACTAATAATATGCGGTGATTTTAACATTGATGTATTGAAAACAAATTGTAAATCAACTGAATTCGAACATCTTTTGTTGAGTCATAATCTGACATTACAATTCAGAGAGCCAACGAGATATGCAAGTAAAACCTGTATAGATAATTTTGCTCATAGCATTAGAGGATGTACTGGGGAAATCGCGGAATTAGGCTTATCAGACCATACAGCGCAAATTTTAAAATGTCCTGTGAAAAAAACCTGCACACTTAAATCATGGCAAATTACAAGACGGGACTTCTCCACAGAAAACCTACATAAATTTAAAGAATGTTTAACAAGTTATAAATTTAGTGACGTATTTGACTCAGTTGATCCAAATAAAGCATATAATTTATTTTTCGAAACATTTAAACTATTTTATGACCTATTCTTTCCCATTAAAAATGTTAGGATACGTACAAGAAGAAAGCAACGATGGATATCCAAGGGAATAAAAAAATGTAGCAAGCGAAATAGGGAACTTCTCTGGCAATACAGACTGAAGCCTTGCAGTGAAACCAAACTATTGCTGAATTCGTACAAAAAAAGATACAGAAAAGTTCTCAAACAGACGCAGTTCTCTCAAAATAATAACTACATACAACTAGCAAACAACAAATGTAAAGCCACCTGGCAAATTATAAACAAAACAAAAGACAATCATCCTAAGGAATCAATAACCAAGATTAATAATCTAAACAGGGATATTACAGAACCAATAGCTATAGCTAATGCTTTTAATGATTTTTTTATTGACCAAGTTAGAGATATACCTAAAACTAAAAACCGTATTGACAGTTCCGCAAATATCCCTCATTCTATATTTATGAGACCGATCTCACCAGATGAAGTTAATAAGATTGTTAAAGGACTAAAGAACAAAAAAAGTGTTGGTTTTGATGAAATTTCCACAGAAGTCTTAAAGTTTATATCAAATGAAATAGCATCTCCTCTGAGCCATGTATTCAATCAATGTATCACCAAAGGCATATTTCCAGACAAACTAAAACCAACAATTGTTAGACCATTGCACAAAAAAGGCGATAAAGTTAAGCTATCCAATTATAGACCTGTAGCATTGATACCTATTCTATCAAAAGTCTTTGAAAAATATATATATAATGCCATTACAAACTTTATTAACAAGCATAAAATATTGACTGATCAACAAAAAGGATTTAGAAAAAATATGACTATAAATATGGCAATTTATGACTTAATAAAATGTGCGGTGTTAAATATGGACATAAGGAAGCCTATTTGTGCCATTTATATGGACATTTCAAAGGCTTTCGACTGTGTTGATCATTGTATATTAATGGATAAGCTCTACACATACGGCTTGCGTGGTAACGTACATGATCTTATAAAGTCATATCTCAGTGACAGATATCAATACACAGAAATAACCCAAATATGTCAGCATAGGGCTCGGGAAATAAGTTTTAGATCGGAGCCTAGAAAGACTTGCTTTGGAGTACCACAAGGCAGCGTATTGGGGCCGCTTTTGTTTTTACTGTACATTAACGACATGCCGAATAATGTACACCACCCCATGGTACTGTTTGCCGATGATAGCACAGTTCTAATAAAAAGGAATAATGATGTAGACTACGAGAAAGATATTAATAGTACTCTCAGCAACATTATAGATTAGCTTACTAATAATAACCTGCTTATAAATATTGACAAAACCAAGGTGATGCATTTTAGTCAAAAGGTAGAATATTTGAACCCAAATGTAAACTACAAGGGTGAAACAATTGAAGAAGTGAACCAAACCAAATTCTTAGGGTTAGTTATAGATAAAAACTTGACTTGGAAGCCACAATCAGAAGAAATCTGCAAAAAACTCTATAAATTCTCATACGCGTTATATAAGCTCGCTAAAGTTGTGAACCGTGACGCAGTGCTATGTGCCTATCACGGCTATGTAGCTTCCACGCTTCGTTATGGTATCATATTCTGGGGGAACTGTTCAAATAGAGAAATTATATTTAAATCTCAAAAGAGATGTCTTAGAGCAATGTGTAAATTAAAATCAACAGACACCTGTAAACCATATTTTAAAGAACTGAAGTTACTAACGTTTCCCTCTATGTACATTTTTGAAGTTGCTTTATTTGTAAAAACGAACCCAATATTATTTACGAAAACTAATAGATTAAGAAATCCTCATAGGCTTCAAAATGTAACCTCAAAAACGGCTCTACTTAGTAAAAGCGTAATTGGACTAGCTCCAAAAATTTACAATAAAATTCCTAATAATATTAAAAGCCTTAATGTTAATACTTTTAAATTAAAGCTTAAATCCATATTGATTGAGAAGTGTTATTACTCTATTGTTGAATATTTAAATGACAAGGAATTCTGCAAATAACTTTACAGAGCCACTGAGCCACTTTCTATAACATGTATGATAAACTTCAATTGAGACTTTTGAATTTGTTAAAGACATTAATTTGATCAACTATTAGAATTGCATGTTAGACTATAAGTAATGAAAATATTTGTATGCTTTTTTTAGCAGAATGTAGAGTACATAAATGTATTTACCAACTTATATATCCACCTACATTCCACAAATAAATGATTTTGTATTTGTATTTGTATTTGTATTTGTCGAGTTTTCATGCTTTTATCTTTTCCTCACAATGGTAATTTCACTCTATGCCAATGGATATGACGACCCGAATGGCCGAGTCGGCAGTGACCCTGCCTACGAAGCCAAGGGTCCCGGGTTCGAGTCCCGGTGGGGGCAAATATTTGTTTGATGAGAACGGATGTTTGTACCCTAGTCATGGTTGTTTATCTATCTAAGTATGATATTTGTCTATATAAGTATGTGTATCGTTGTCTAGTACCCAAGATACAGGGAATCCTAGTTTGGGGCTAGATCAATGTGTGTAAATAGTGTCCAAGGTATTATTATTATTATTATATAAGGCAGAAATTGTTAGCTAGCGACAGTCGTGCAAGCAACTGTGTTTACTATCAGCTCTAACCAAATTATAAAAAAATACGTCTTAAACTGATTATTACAACGAAGTTTTTAGTGTAATAGTGGCAGTGTCTGTGGTACTCTTATTGAAAGTAATTTTCTAAACTAATGTATCCTAAATTAGCAAGCAAAATCCAAAAAACCAAAGTGTCTCAGAAAAACGCGTAAGCGACACCTTCTGCAAGCCGCTTACGACCTTTTTGCCACAGCCTCACTAGAAGCGACGGACACAACTAGCTAACCAGTTGTTTCGGAGCGCTGCATCTTGGAGATATATGTGAATAGACGCCTTTCCAACATTTAAGCGCAGCAATAGCTGACTTCGCCTCACCGTACACCGTCAATAGTGCTTTGGTAAAAAGTTGGTTGGTACACGGCTACCCTACACAGAATAAGCAAGTTGCGTTCGGATCATTGTGGTAAGCGGAGCGATAAGCGGAGCGACTTGACCACGGAGTAACCATGAGCCTACTTACGCGCTCTCCCACGAATACCACATCAAAAGCAATCTCAAAGGAACCTACTGGGTCGCAATCTTACCCCAACTTATCTGACATCTCCAACATAGAAAACCCCTCGCAAATAACTTTCCGAAAGAGAAAATGCCCCAACGACGATAATAACTTTGGGATAGAATTGTCAAATTTCAAGGCCGAAATTAAGGAAATGTTATGTACATTTACCATAGTTCAAAAAGAAAATATTCAGATAATCAGCCAAAACATTGCATCAATAAATACACAAATAGCCGACATAAAAAGCACAACTGACCTGCTTATTTCAGAAAATAGGCTACTAAAATCTGAGATAGCAGAGCTTAAATCTTCCAAAAATATTGCTGAAAAGAATATAACTGATTCTGATGAACTCTGATATAATCAACAAAGTCCAAGAACGCCTTACTAGAGATAAAACATCATAATCATCAAAAACGACCGCGCAGAAGTGGCAAAAATTATCCAAAAAGCCTATCCTGAAGAAACAGCCCCAAAAGTTGTGAAAATGTATCGACTTGGAAAGGTGACTGCCAGCAAACCACGCCTCATAAAAGTAGGTTTTGAATCCCCGTTAGTCCCTAAGACTATACTAAAGAACAGAACTCAGATTGAAAATGTTAAGATTTACTCAGACCAAACACCGTACCAGCAGAAATTCATGAAAGATCTAAAAGAGGATCTAAGGAGACGCATAGAAAACGGAGAGAAGGACCTGACCATCAAATATATCAATGGTGTCAGAAAGATAATTGAAATCTCGCCAAAAAACTTACAGCAATAACGAGCACTGGTGCGGCTTCATCACTGAAGATTCTATATGCAAACGTAAGAAGTTTAGTTACGCCCGGGAAAATAGAAGAGTTTAGATGTGTTATGGAAACATTACCTAAAATACACGTTTTGGTAATTGTCGAAACATGGATAAAAAGTGAGGATGAAGCAGAACGACTAAAGCTCCCAAGCTACAAACATTATTATAACATAAGAACAACAACAATTGGCGGCGGAGTGTCTATTTATATACATCATGACCTCAAACACGAATTACTGGAAGAAAAGTCTGCTAACGATAACCATTACCTGTGGATTCTCATTGACAAGCTATCTCTAAACATTGGAGCTATTTATAAACCTGAAAGAACCAACGACAATGAATTTCTGGACACACATGCTAACTACTTATCAAAGAGAAAAAGAGTGATTGCTCTTGGCGATTTCAATTACGATTTGTTAACAAATGATAAGCCTGTCAAGGAATATAAAGCTACTCTTAAAGAAAATGGATAGAAAATACTAAATAAAATCACTAAGGAATTTAAAACTTCTACTACTAAAACACTTTTGGACCATGCTTGCACCAATCTCAAGGAAAATTCATTTCATATGGCACTGGTGGACTCATCTCTATCAGACCACAAGCAAATATATCTCGAGGTACACAACTATAAACCCGAAACATTATTAAGAGTATCATGAAGCAATTGAATATAAAAAACTCTACCAGAATACTAAAGAACTAGAGTCTCAATTAGAAACCTCCGACTATATGTCTATTGAAAATACCATATTAGAAGCAGTAAAACGAAGCAAAGTAAAGAAAACCAAAGTTTTAAACCCACCGAAAAGTGAATGGATTAATAAGGATCTTATAGCAGGAATTAATAGAAGAAATTTACTCTGGCAACAATCGAAATTGAATCCAGATGATCAGCATATTATGGAAGAGTTTTTGAAGGAGAGAAATACAGTGTCCAAACATATACAAAGTGCTAAAAACAATTACTACTATAAAACATTTCAATGTTGTAAAGGGAGTCCTCGAAAAATGTGGCAATTAATAAATAATTTATCTAACAATAAAATTAAAACAGAATCTGCGCCCACCAGACTAATCACCCCCGCTGGTCTAGTAAATGATCCTAAAAATATATGCGACTACTTCAATAAATTTTTTGCTAATATAGGGGTAACACTAGCAAATGACATACGTGCAGTTCATTCCAACAATATGGTCCCTAAACAAACAACATCATTGACAAATACAACTTCAACTACACTTTTCACTCCAACAAACAATATTTAAGTAGGAAAACTCATCGATAGCCTTAATTCAAACACTAGCACGGGTATTGATGGCATTAGCTCTAAAACAATTAAATGCATAAAATCTTTAATATCTGAGCCTCTAACTAGAAGTATCAATCTATGCTTGCCTGAGGGAAAATTTCCTGATTCTTTAAAACGTGCGAAAGTTCGGCCAATCAACAAATCAGGGAAGAAGACTGACCCAAATGACTATCGACCTATTTCAGTGCTACCGACAGTCTCGAAACTCTTCGAAAAGATTGTCTATAAACGCCTTGAAAATCATCTACTATCTGCAAATTTCCTCTATAATAGACAATATGGATTTCGACCTAAATCTAACTCCCTATCAGCTGCAGTTGATCTTACAACTACTATTAGATTGCATATAGATAAAAAACAGATAGCCCTGGGAATATTCATTGACTTAAAAAAGGCTTTCGACACTGTTAGTCATGAAATACTGCCGCTGAAGCTGGCTGATTTTGGAATTGATGGTAGTGCCTTAAAAATATTTGAATCATACCTTAAAGATTGAAGTAAAGTCGTCAAAATTAATGAACAACAAAGCGGCCGTCAAATGATTTCATTCGGTGTGCCGCAGGGATCAATCTTAGGACCGCTTTTGTTCCTCATATACATAAATAGTATAAAAGACATTGGCCTAACAGGCGATATATCACTTTATGCAGATGACACATGCCTATTTTACTTTGGAAATGATATTCATATAATAATTAAAAGAGCGCAAAAGGACCTATATACATTACACAAGTGGCTGCAAGACAACTTACTCACAATTAATACATCTAAAACGAACATAATTTTCTCTGCTAAAAATAAACCTATACCAGAACACAACTCCTTAACCATTAACCAAGTAACAATAGAAAAAACTACTAAAGAAAAATATTTGGGACTTACGTTAGACGACCAAGTTACGTGGAAACCATACATAGAAAAAGTAAAAAGTAAACTTACATCTTTAACGGGAGCATTGCGTGGGATAGCTCGCTGTCTGCCAAAGAGAGTCCGATACACTATCTATCATTCGTTAGTAAGACCACACATAGACTATTTAATAGAGGTATGGGGCTCGGCATCAAAGACTAATCTAGATAGACTACAAATTGCACAAAATAAACTTATCAAAACGCTTTTTGGCTATGACTATTTAACAAACACGAATAAAATATACACTGAAACAAAACTGTTTAATATAACCCAAACATACCATTACAATACATGTATACTCATACGAAAAATCTTAACTAAAGATATCCGTCACGAAATAACATTCAAATAACCTTCACGAAAAAGATAAATATGCAAAGTCGCTTAACAAGGCAAGCTAACAACATTATTATTCAACGGCACAGGACAAACTATGGCAATAAGAGTATAGTAGCTGAGGGCGCACGTATGTACAACAAACTCCCAAAACCAATTAAAGAAGCGAAATCATTACCTATTTTCAAAACCCTACTCAAAACTTATTTACAATCTACAATATCTTCATATCTAATTTTCTTTTTCCTTCTTACTAACAATAAATATATTAACGTAAACACACCCTAACCGAGCAGCAACATTCGTTTGGAATCACGCATTTTTCTAGGAGTACCCTGATTAATTTTTCTTTTGCGCCTGTCGATTAGCTATTATTTATTTAATAATATTATTGATTCTTTTTGATAAATAAATATCTTAAACCATAAATTCCAATGAAAAAAAAATACATCATCATTTCCGTGAAGATTCCCGCCCTAACGTCAAGTGACATATTTAGTGCATCAATGGGACCAAAAAGTTTCGTTCAAATGAAGTGGAATCCAAATACATCCTCCTTGCTTGAAAAAGCAAGCACGCTGTTTTTTAGTGACATGGCACAGGTATTCAATCAATCAGCCTATACGTAGGCATAACGGTATACCAGCCTACGATGAGTGATGTGCAGTCTGATGTTTTGTTATCGGCACGACCAACTGCACCAACCAACCTCTGAACACAGCTTGGTCCCCAGATATTTCAACATGAATCGTATGTTGAGGCCAAACAATTCCTTTATTATATATTTTTGATCAAAACTATTTTTACATGAATTCAGGTAGGTTTAGGAGTTTATAGGAACACGGCAAATAAATAGAACGTTAGCTCATCAAGCCAGATTTTGTCACTTTTTAAAGAAACTTAGTTGGGTGCAGTACAAATATTTTTCGGTAGGCGATTGTACACTGTCGGACCATGAAGTCAAAAGTCAAAGTTCTTTATTACTGTAGATATTTACGTATACTTAACAAACGTAATTTTTTCCTTCGAGCAGATGAAGATCGAAGAATTTAGAGACACATGGAACCATGGTGGGATAAGAAGGGCGTAAAAACTCCCACAGATTGATTTTTAAATCTCTTTTAAAAATTAGTTGTGCTTAACTAATACGAATATTAAAATATTAATTATTATGATTAATAAGCAGGAATAAATCATTACAAAATGATTAACAGCTAGGTCTGTGTTGAGCTAGATTAACCCCATACAGTCCCGTAATTTAATAATAACGTAATAAGTAATCTTGAACGACGAATGACATGAGTCATCTTAGATGATTTGACCAGAGTGTGTGGGACCGTGGGACCTGAGTTTGTGACCATTGCGGGTCGCGTATCCGTAGATGTCGTGGTGACTGCGCAATGAGACGATGTTCTCGTGCACTGCGTGCACACGGCCACCTGGGGGGTACCATAACATCTTATGCCGATTCAAATCAGGAACCTAACTTGATCCACAAAATTACCGTGACCGTCTTAAGTCAAGTCTTGGTATTAGCTTATTATATACATAGTCAGGTCATAAGTTCTGTCACATGTGCAATATGAAATAATTTAGACATGTTTATTATTTATGTAAACATTTATATAGCAAAATGAACTTAATAAAACATAGATTCTTATGGTAATAAAGTTTATTCAAAATGACCCCCGCGATTTTGAATACAGGCCTTTATTCTGCGCGGCCAGTCGTCTATCGCAGCACGAACGAGGTCCATGTCAATATCGGCGGCTGCCTTAATCAAGGATGCCTTGCGTGACTACAAATCAGGATGAGGCTTTGAGCAGGCCTTTTCCTCCAAGTGTTGCCATATCTTGTAATCTAACGGACTCAAATCTGGACTGGAGGAGGGCCAGTCTTCGTGCCGGATGAAGTCGATTTCACGCGCCGCCAGCCAGTCTTGTGTGCTTTTCGCTCTATGAGCTGGCGCAGAATCTTGTTGGAATACCAGTGCCTGTTATTAAACATGGTATGAGAAACAGGTTCCACAAGGTTCTTGAGGACTGTATTTTGATACACAACTGCATTGGTTTTTACGCCTTTCTCACAAAAATGTACCTCAGTTAAGCCCCAATAAGAGACTCCCAACCAAACCATGAGCGAGGATGGAAAATGACCTCGTTGGACACGCGGAATACGGTTGCTCGCTTCTTCACTGCTGTGTGCGTACACCTTATCATTTTGTTTGTTGTAGCTCTCTTCCACAGTGAAAATTTTTTCCTTGCTGTTAATAATTTTGTTGTTATTTATTCCTGCTTATTAATTATGATAATGACTAAATATTATATTTTGTATTAGTTAAGCATAAGCAATTTTTAAAAGAGATCTAAAAATCAATCTGTGGGAGTTTCTACGCCCATTCTCCCACAGTGGTCCAATGTAGAGAAGAGGCAAAAATGACGTTTGCTAAGTAATAATAATAATAATAATAATAGTTTATTCAGTAATACGTGTTTCTTGCTGTCCTGTTATAATAATACTTTCTTACATATATCAAAATGGTGAGTCTCTACTCCCCAAAGAAGGGTGAACCCTGTGTTTTGCGATGATATAAGTATATGTAAATATCTACAGTTATGAAGACATTTGATTTGATTTGCTATATAATTATAGTGAAAAGTCAATAGGTTGGTGTTAAGATCGCAAAATGTAATTTACAAACCAGGTGCATTAATGAGGTTGTAGGTGTTATTAAAAGAAAGTGTCAACAGCTCACAGAGCCACTAGTATACATGGTCTTATGTAATAGTAGTTTATGTGACTGCTGCATAATGGAGGGTATTAAAACTCGAGAGTGGGTTTATGAAACGAGCCGAAGGCGAGTTTCATAATAATATCCCTCGAGAGTTTTAATGCCTAATTATGTACAGTTACATACACTAGTTTATCTACACACATATCATAAGCTCTCTTTGATGTGTTCAGGAAACGCATGTTTGACCGGCATTGTGGTTCTACAATTGTTTAGCTTGTTCTGTAGTACCAACTTCACGCAGACGGGCGTCGGCGTTCGAAATTTGAATGTCAGTACCAACTTCACAGACAAACTAGGGACGGCTCGCGGGTGGGCATCGGCGTTCGAAATTTGAATGTCATTATATGTAGAAAAACTACACATAATGACCATTATGTGTAGTTTTCCAGATACGAAATGAGTTTTTACCAAGTAGTTTAACATAATGCTGATCGTAACGTGCGGTTTTTGAACGCAGTAAAGAGGGTTCATGATACGTGTGTAGATAAAATAAATAATACAATCACCCTATGCGTCACATGTACAACAATTGTATATAAAATTTAAAGCGTATAATATAAATGCAATGAGGTTTCCATTGTCAGCTTATTATTATTGGATTTCCTCAGAGCGCATTTGTGCTCGTAACCAAGAGGATGTAGAATAAAGACGCCATTAGCACTTACTCCTCTGTCGAAGTAGAAGTTTTTGGTCACCATGATTTGGCGTGCTTATAAGTATCATTGTGATGCCCTGTCCTGTAATGTATGCATTTGTAGCGACGAGAAATAGTTTCTATTTTAAGTTGTGTTTCTAAAATAAAAAATAATAATACCTTGGACACCTTTTACACACATTGATCTAGCCCCAAACTAGGATTCCCTGTATCTTGGGTACTAGACAACGATATATATACTTATATAGAGAAATATTATACTTAGATAGATAAACAACCATGACTAGGGTACAAACATCCGTTCTCATCAAACAAACATTTGCCCCCACCGGGACTCGAACCCGGGACCCTTGGTTTCGTAGGCAGCGTCACTGCCGACTCGGCAATTCGGGTCCTCTATGGTCGTTCTATGTACGTACACTTCCTCGTGTCTCTGCCACCCGCATGGGGCTAGGTGTGACGTTATATATGTGAGTGGGATTGTATTCGGATGACGCTTCTAGTCCTAAGTATTCTGAGCTCGCAGCCTAGCTTGATTATTGGACGAGTTCATTTCGCTCGAGGCGGAATTACGAAGGATTGCAGAAATGATCATATTTTAAGTTCTATATAACATAAGGTTAGATTCTACCTATACATACAACATAAATACGACATTTAATTATATTAGATCGTACGTCGAAATCATAAAAGTGGCTTTATTTCATATAAAACCTGTGAGTTTCAAAGTATGTTTTCTAAATCTATCTCAAACGAAACTATTACGTATGACCCTAATGAGATAATTGCTGTAATACAATTCCTGATTTAGCCCATAGAACTAGTGTTCTATGGGCTAAAGGAACTAGAAATTCGATTCTTTAACACATATTCAAAAACTTAACGCGTAGTACAAATTCAATCTTTTTCGTAGCACGACGTAGCAGGCGTTACGAATGTTTGTAGCAGTGCTACGAATTTCGTAGAAGCCAGCTACAGAGTATAAATGCATTCTTGAGATGTGATTTCAGTTTGTTATTGCAATTCATGTGTTGGCTTGTGGCTAGCCAGGTAAAAACTCAATACCTTTATTGTTAGAACTAAAGAGTTCTTAGTTCTGTCTAAAGATGAGCTAGGGTTACGTCATAAAACCTTTTTGGCGAATGTATTACATACACATAGACATAAGTCTGTATTCTGTTAGTGTTATTCACAGGTGTTATTATAAAACTGAATTAGATAACATTTTTGTAAAAAGCAATAACGGTCTTAAATGTATACCCGCATAAACGTATATGATAGAATGGTAATCCGCGTAACGTCAAGGCGTGTCAACTGTCATGAATAATGAGCATTATGTATGCAAAAATAAGAGCAATGTTCTATCAAAAAATAAAATAGTATAAAACTGTTATGCGCATTACCATTCTGTGTAGCTTATAATCTGGTCTAGAACATTACCCTTCTTCTGGCAGAATTAGCCTCCTTTAATATTGTTATATTTAGATATGTAGGTAGTCACTGCTAAAGGTAAGGTGCCGCGGCTGCGCTTGCGATGGGAGACGGCAATCGATTATACGCATTATAACCAACCGGTGTCGTATCATTTCCATCGCTCATAACAGTTGGCCACGAGGATAAACAATTTGGCAAAAGGCTTGAACAGTGGCTTCTAGCAAACGATATTTGCGAAACAAAGAAGACATCGCCTGAAAACACTTACAAGTTATTATGTGACTTGGCGTTACCATCACAAGTTGGAAAGTTGGACTATACAAAAGTGGTAGCATTACTGGATGGACATTTCATACCAAAGAAATGTGGATTTGCCAAACGGTACCGATTTCATAGTGCCACGCAACTACCTAGTGAAAGTTTGGCGCAGTGGGCAGCTCGTGTCAGAGGGCTGGCCATTGATTGCGGTTTTAGTGCATCGACTTTGGATGAGGCTTTTCGGGACCGTTTTGTTTTGGGCATGATGTCTGGCTCAGAGCGGGATAAACTCTTCACAAAGGACTTGAAGGAGCTCAACTTGAGCAAGGCGCTGGGACTGGCTGAGAGCGTGCGTTGTGCACGTCAAGTCTCACAGCAGACCTCTTCGGTGGTTGTGGAGCAGCAATCTCTCCCGGTGCTCAAGATGGCGGGGGCGCCGAGGCAGTCGCGCGCGCAGGCTAGCAACCTATCGGCGCGAGCGGTGCAGGGTCGCAGCGACTCCGGTTCCACGTGTGAAGCTTGCGGCTATGAAGGACATGAAGTCAACATGTGTCGGTTTACTCGTTACAAGTGCAAAAAGTGTGGTATAAAAGGGCATTTACGACGAGTATGTCCCAATAGAAATGTAGTTCGTCATCATTTCGTTGAGTGTGGTTGCGCTGATGACGGTGGCGATGATGGTAAGCGAATTATATATAATATTCGTTCCTTACTGGGCGAACCAATGAAGGAGTCCGTTATCGTTAATGGAATAGGGTTATACTTTGAGTTGGACACAGGTTCTGCAGTTACGGTTATACCAGAGAAAACATACTTGGATGAATTTTCACATGTAATACTAAAACCTAGCAACATCATTTTGCAAAGTTATAACGATAGTAATATCGGAACAGTAGGCGTATCTATCATTGACTTTTCAATACCGATCTAAAACTGCGGATATAAATGTATATGTCGTGAGAGATGGTGGGCCACCCCTACTAGGACGTGATTTCATCATTAGGTTCGACTTGAAAGTAACCTCTATTAACATGTGTAACGACGTTCTAAACGAAATTAGTAAAAAGTATCCAAAGTTGTTTTCGGAGCGTCTCGGTTGCTGTAAGAATATTAGCGTTAAGCTCAAACTCAAACCAGACTCAAAACCTGTATTCCGTAAAGCACGACCATTACCTTATGCTCTCCGTGAAAGTGTTGAAGCGGAAATCAATAGATTAGTGGACCAAGGTGTTCTAATACCTGCAAAGTTTTCTGACTACGCAAGTCCCATAGTACCTGTTATTAGACAAGATAAAAAGATACACCTTTGTGCTGATTATTCGGGAACAATAAATAAACAGCTGGGAGTGGAGAAATATCCCATGCCTAGAATAGAAGAACTGTTTTCAAAGCTGCATGGCGGCCAGCAGTTTAGTAAACTGGATTTGACAGCTGCGTACAATCAGCTGGTTTTAGATGATTCATCACAGCAGCTGACCTGTATCAACACACATAATACAACAACACATACAACACAACACACATACAACAACAACACAAACAATACTGAAAAAGCATGCCAACCAGATTTTGAAGTATAGAGGGGAGGAGGTCAGCTCGCAGAGTCAGAATATTCCGGATCCAGAACCGGATCAGATGATGCCAGCTTGGCTTACGTCACTACGACGATCAATCATCCACCAGCTATGGTCGACCTTACTAGCACGGCACCAGTGAGTGAGGCTTCGCCAGCGCCGGCCCCATTAACCAGAGCTCCAGCAGAAACCATCGAGGTAACAACCGCCGAGGCAGAACAGGGGTCAGAATGTGAGCACGCCACAGATGGAATAGATAATCCTCTCCCTCAAGCATCAATGGCAGCTGCTAAAGTTGATTCTGTAAACATCCCTAAACGGAACAGGAGCGCGGTTAATTATAAGCAATTCTTTTAGATTAAGTTTAAACTATTGGTGGAGGAATGTTATATTTAGATATGTAGGTAGCCACTGCTAAAGGTAAGGTGCCGCGGCTGCGCCCGCGATGGGAGACGGCAGTCGATTATACGCATTCTAACCAACCGGTGTCGCATCATTTCCATCGTTCTCACAAATATACACTGAAAAAAGTTCAAACGCAGCACGGATCGGAAAAATATAAGCACGAGAAACTTTGAATCCACTTCGGTTAAGACCTTGGCTGCCAGCGATTTACCCAATGACCAATAAATATTCAAGAGTAATTATCCAACGGTAACAGCCGATATAGGACTTTATTCTGTTAATGTTGCTGAACAATCAGTTTCTGACTCATTCTGACTTTAATGCGCTCCCATTGATGTCTCAGATATTTCCTTATAATATTAGATTCTAGGTAGACATATGTCAAATGTGGGGTAATAATTGTTTATGCCTATATTTAAATGTTAATTTTTACTGGGGGTAAAAATAAAAACAGATTTATTTGAAATCAAATAGGCTCGGGTTTCTTTATGAGTTTTTCTTTTTTATTTGTCTGTTTTTCATTGTTTTGTGCAGTAAAGTAAAATAAATAAGCTTATTAGGTCTTACCACAAAAAAATTAACTACTGTTCAACACTAGTTTAAAAAAATAAATGTAAAAGAATTGACGTTTGTTTTGAAGTTAAACTATGTGTAACATTTTTTGTAGTAACACGGTTTATGTATAATGTAGCCATCTTTCGTAAGTAATATTTTTTTATCATATTACACATACATGAAAATCTCCCTCAGTTTTTGTCACAGAATTGTGTAGAGGCTTCGCTGTGGATATTTTTCGCACCCACCGTCGGTTTAACGGGTAATCCCTCCCGGGTAGATTACTGCCTGCCCAGCTAACTGTATAAAGCTTATAAAAAAGGGCATTTAAAATTTAAAACCGAAATATAAATGAGAGAAAAGGTTCAATACGATTTCAATGGCCCCGTCGTTGATATTGTCCTAAGAAAATATTGTATTACATAATGTGGGAAAACTAATATTAAAAAAGGGTACATGTTACAGTTCTGTTTATGTATATCAATTCCGCAAAATAGCTCCATGTTACAAATATACATTATATTTTTGAAAATAAATTGACTAGCTACAGTTAGTATGTATTTTTTTTTAAAACTCTCTTAGGGGCCTAGCCTAGTGACCGATTCCGTATTTTCTCTGATGTTTCAAACAGCGTAAGCCGCAGAACTTAATCTACCAGTAAATTTCTCAACCATAAAAGGCGGATCGATAATATATGAATACCAGGAATATGAAAGGACCTATGGAACCTTGTGGAAAGCCGGTTTTTACACCCGATCCATCAGATTTAACGCCATTGATTTATGCCTTTTGAATTATAAATTCTTATACAACGCTTTATTTCTAACTCCCCGTAATGATTTAATTTCATTAGTAGAGTATCATGATCAACACAATCAAATAAATGTCTTTGACAGATGGCAAAAAATAACGATAGCATCCTGTGTGGCCTCCCATGCAGAATAAATATGAGATATAAGGATTTACCCTTAGTGAAACCGTATTGTTTGGCGTGGAGTTGTTTTGTACGGTTGAAGTGTGAGAGCATTTGATTGAGTATATTCTGTTCAAATATTTTAATTAGAAATGGAATAACAATATAGTATGTTCATTCTATTATTTTGTCGCTCCGATAAATTAGAACACTAGGGAAAATTGCAAAGAATAAACATGCACTTTGTCTTATTATATAAATTAAGCATCACTTCTAAACCGCTGTCTAATGCACTCTAACTAATGTTTGAGTTATTTCCACATTTTACACTCGCGAGCTAATTTGGATGGTCGGCGAGTTGTTTCGCCTCTAGCCCCAAGGTGGCGCGAGTGGGCCAAGATAAACCATGGTGTGACATTGCTCCAATTCTGACGGGAAATCTCTCGACTTACGAAGGTTGAAACTTGTAGTCAAGTTGTTTTTGGGTGAAAGATTGCTAGGATTATTTGTCAAATGTGGTTTTTTCCTCAAATTGATGGTTCGTCCGGAAAAAGTGTCAGATCGGGAAGCTGTTCACTCTACGTTCCCGAAGCTTCGACAGAGCTCAAAGAGAAATAAAACGAGAGACGCTTCGCCATGAGCTTTTTTTGCGCCCCAGCACCTTTGGCGCGACATCCACGGCTTCAAGGCTAGGCTGAAGTTGTCTGAAACCATCGCACCAGATAAAGAGACGAGATCTTGGAGAACCATACGTAGAACTTTGGGGTGATGCCAGGAATAAGAGTGCCTCAGGAGACCGTTGGTGAAGCCGACCGGTCCGAACTCGCGGTCATTCCTTGGGTTGACATATTTGGCCTCGGGCACGCTGGTGAGACAAGGCGAGGATTCTTCCCTGCAATTACCAGTATGAAACCTAGCCTTGCGCCAGTTTGGTGTCGAACCTGATTGTGAATTGCGTCGTCGCACTGCATTAGCGCTTCAGCCATAAGCGGAGCTACACACTGTTGGTGAAAGAAGCAAGGCTGTTGGGAGATAAGTTTAGAATGAAGAGACTTTTTGTAGGTTGTTGTTGTGTATGCCGCCAGGAGAGAAAACCCCCCATGCTATTTTTTCTGTAATAAACCTTATCCACCGAGTTAAATTCTTTCATTGATAGAAGACCACCCCTCTGAGACGGCCAATCGACCAACACCCTAGTCACAATTTTATTCACTGGTGGCCAACTTTGGCTCGTCGGTGGCCAACTGCTGCAAGTCACAGGTCGCTGTACTTTCACGGGCCGGAGACTGACGCGCGTGATGTTGAGGTTGAGGCTGAGGCTGCGGAGTCTAGACGACGATGTCTGGGATGGTAGGTGCCTTCAGAGCACGTGGTGTGGGGCAGGGGTGTGTGTGACACTCAGCCGTCACCCACGGTGTGGGGGCGGGGGCATGGGGTAAACCCGCTGACTGCTGGGCGCGGCGGGTGTGACAGGCATCGCATACGAAGCAGGCGCTGCAGGCATGACGACATACATCCCAGGTGGAGCAGGCGCGGCAGGCGGGCCAGCCACGGTATTTGTTACGACCGAAGCCAAAGCTACCTCGTAGCCTTCCAGCAGTAAGCAGCTGGAGCAGTTCCGCAATTATAAGAAGAGCTTTACAACGAACAGAAACATTTACAGCAACAAACTAAACATACAAGTGGGAAAGCAACTCATCAAAACACTCATATGGACTTTAGACTTGTATGGTTGCGAGAGCTGGAACGTGACAACTTTAGACATGGAGGGATCGGAGGCCTTCGAAACGTGATAGAGAAAAGAACAAACAATTAGGTACTAAGAATGGCCAAAGAGAGCCAAGATATCACAAGTATCATAGCTGTTCGATTCCAAATCGATATTCGATCGATGGTTTCTGAACGGCCATTTTGAATTTGACGTTGCTGCCAACCTAGCAGTTTTTGACAACTGACAGACGATGAAAGCCCTCGCAATGTAACGCGTATTGATTAGGGTATTGAAATTAAATCGCAAGCCATCTGGAATGTATTCGGGTTCCCCTCAGGATTGTCTATATAGCTGAGTGTGTTGTGGTTCCCCGAACCAGATAAAGTTCGCATTTACGTGGCCGATTGGTTTTTCCCACGTAACATAACCTGTGTTGGAACACTGTGCTCGTCGAAGCTGGCCTGCCAGTCATACCTGGTTGGCTGAAGAACCTGTCTACCAAGAAGAGCCTAGGGTGCACCCGGGCCTTGCAGAGAGACAGGAGGTTGACGGGACCGAAGCACAGACCAGGTTAGATCGACTCCATAACTAATAGCTCGGTGAATCGCCGACGTTCACACTTCTTGGCATCTGATCGCTACGCTACCTCGTAGCTGATGGGCCCCTGCGAGGTCATTAGGTGCCGAGAAGCCTGAACAATAGCAAATAGAAGAGCCCAGTGCTTAGGCTTGTGGGCAAACTCCAACGAGGGCATCCTAGGACGAAATATACCGACCAACTAAAGACTTGGAGCAATACTGGATCGTACCAGGTGATGAAGACTAAACCCCACGAAAGAGAGTACTGGAAGTTGCTACAACGACTGAGGTCTATAAGCCCTCTTTATACATGATGATGATGAGAATATAATATGTAAGATAGATAGATGCATAAATCATTTATTACAAACGGTACACACACAATCACAAAACTTTTAAATTGAATAATGATAAATTACACAAAAAGAGACCAATACAAAAATTAAATAAAACAATTAAATAATAGTAAGAATAAACAAGAATCATCAGGTAAGATAAAGATGTGCTCTATGTGCTATTGTGCCCCGTGTGTAACACTAATTTCTAACTCGTACTAGGACCATCTAATCACAAAACTAGGCCAACATGAAATCAATGCGAATCAGCGTAATTGCCACCCCAGCTTATCCAGAATGCGAGACTATTTTGTGGAATTCTAAAGGCACCAAAACCAACTTACTAACTAACTAAACTGAAAGCTTGAAATCCCACCACGCTTGTGCGGCCATAAGTTCTATTTCGTAACTCTTTTTTTATATGTTTAGTTTAGTTATAGCGCCTATCTGAGTAGGTTGTATGGTTAGTTGGTTGTATGTGTGTCATAACCATATCGTAGAATTGACAATGTTTAATTCCACGCCTCAACCGAACGGCGTGGAATCATGAGGGGCTGAGTTTTTGCCAGGAGGGAGAGAATCGCAAGTGGTACTGACCTTGCCGCCGTAGACAGGAATTCGAGAGCTCAATTCGAGGCAGGAATACGGGATAAGGAGTGCACGAGTGGGGGGAGAGGAACCGAATCTCACTCTCTTCGCAGCCCGACGCTGCTGCCGGCGTGTTGCTTGCCGACACGAGGAGTCGCTGTCCGATAAGACGAGTTGGGGACCGTACAACTTCAACCTTCACACCACGAATCACTCAACCGCTGACGCGAATCTACTTATTTCCCGACGTTTATTATGATCAACACTCCGACCAGGCCCGCCACCTGCGTTAGACAATTGTTACACCGAAATACAGTCAAGGCCCGACGCCATGAGCAGACATGTTTTTTCTGACGACAAGAAAGTAACCTCTAATTTTTCATCTCGTTTCTGTACGAGTGACAGCTGCGGTTCCGTTTCCGCTAGTGATGTCCCGATTACTCGCGATCGATCCGCGCAATGATTACCGGTGCGTTCCGAAGCATAAATATTAAACAGTCACCCGCCCGGACAGGCCCGAACCTGTCCCTAATCAATAGGAAGGCGAGAAAGTGTTGCGACCGCTCTCTTGAGGACCGAGTCCCCCACCTTGACTTCTGCTGATCGAGGCGTGCCATCCCGACCCGTGTACAAATTGACGATCCGTCCTCGTCTCCATCTCAATGATGGCAGGTTCGCATCCTTAATCAGCACCAAATCACCGACTTGAGGGGGGCTCGTCCGGTCAGTCCACTTAAGGCGCTGCTGCAAGATGTGCAAGTACTCAAGGGACCACCGTTTCCAAAAATCTTGAGCCATCTGCTGCAACATCTGCCACCTAGTTAACCGACTTAACTTAACATCACCGTATGGGTATTCTGGCAGGGCGTTAAGGGGCTGACCTATCAGGAAGTGACCCGGCGTCAACGCTTCCAAATCATTTGGATCCGAACTGAGCGGGCACAACGGACGCGAGTTCAGTGTCATTTCAATTTTACAGAACAGCGTCGCAAGCTCTTCAAAGCGTAGAGAGGTCTCACCGATGATCCTCGTCAGGTGCGACTTAGCCGATTTAACCGCAGCCTCAAAAAATTCTCCCCAATGAGGACATCCCGGCGGACTGAAAACCCATTCAATCCCTCGTCGGGAGCAAGCCGTACCGATGGCGTCCTGGTTACCGTTCAGGAATTGAGTGACCTCCTGCAGATATCGCCTGGCTCCGACAAAATTTGTGCCGTTGTCCGAACGGATTAATGTCGGGAGGCCCCTTCGTGAGATGAACCGATCTAGACATGCGATAAATGCCTCTGTAGTGAGGTCACTGACCACCTCCAAGTGGACTGCCTTCGTGGCCAAGCACACGAAGACGCACAGGTATGCCTTCACTAATCTGGTGTTCCATAGCTGTGAAGACTTGACCATGAATGGTCCCGCGAAATCCGTTCCGACACCCGCAAAGGGCCGGATTTCGTTAACCCTATCCGAGGGCAAATCGCCCATCTGGGGCTGCATCGTAGCCGCCTTGGCCCGATAACAAGGCAGGCACCGAAATACGACGCTACGCACTAAGCGTCTTCCCGATAAAATCCAGAACTCGCGCTGGAGAAACGCCATCAAGGCGTGGCATCCGATATGCCCATTCCGAATGTGTCGATCCTGTATCAACAGTTCGACCAACTTCCCCTTCCTAGGGAGTAACAACGGGTGGCGGGCCGCATAAGGCAGGTTGGCATTCCGCAGCCGACCTCCTACCCTCAGCAATCCGTGAGGGTCAATAAACGGGTTGAGCCGAGCCACAGCTCCCTTCAGTTGGACGCGTCCGCGTCTCAGAATGTCCAATTCGGACTTAAAGTGCACCGTCTGCACGTTCCGTACCAATGCGAACAACGCATGGTTCCGTTCCCGTGGTGTCAGGACCTGTGTCCGCACCCGTTGCGCCTCAGAATTGCGACAATTCCGCGCAAATCGGAAGATCCAGGCGGTCACATTGACCAGCTTGTCGAGCGAGCTGTACCGTTCCAGCAGGCTGAACTCCTCTTCCGGCTCTGGTTGCGTCGTGCAGACACCGACTGTCAAGGCGCCGCTCGCCGAGGTAACGCGTGGACTCATTGGCCAATCCGATTCGGCTTGAGTCAACCATTTTGGACCCCACCACAAGGGATGTCCAACCAACTCCGGAGCGTGACACCCACGAGACGCACAGTCTGCTGGGTTCATTTCCCATGGAACATGTCTCCAGATTAAGGGAACCTCCGAATTCAAAATCTGCGAAACCCGATTCGCCACAAAAATCTCCAGCTTGTGAACTGAAGCCTTCAGCCAGCATAACACGATCTGGCTGTCCGTCCAAGCGTAGACCGTATCTTCTAACGCTATTGACCCACGAAGAACCGTCATCGTGTGGTTGAGCAGACGAGTCAGGAGAGCCGCTCCCGAAAGCTCTAACTTGGGAATGGTCAGGCGAGTGCGCAACGGCGCAACCTTGCTCTTGGCCATGACCAACCGCACATCAACCTCCCCCGAGGGGTCGACCGTACGCAGATACACCGCAGCTCCGTAGCCCTTCTCCGAGGCATCGCAAAACCAATGCAGGGTGGCGGTGTATCGTTTGGTGGGGACCAACCTCCGTGGCAGTGAAATCCGATTGATGTCAGGGAGGGTCGAAAAGAACGAGTCCCACTCTGAGCTCAATGACCCGCCGATCGGGTCGTCCCATTTCAGCTCAGCAGACCACAATTGCTGCATAAAACACTTGAGCTGAAATGTTACCGGGGTGATCCACCCGTTTGGATCAAATGTCCTAGCCACCGTTGAAAGGACGTTCCGTTTCATCCAGACCTTCGGGAAGTCCAACTCGACCCGATATGAAAACATGTCTGACACCGGCTGGTACTGGACGCCTAATACCGACAACATATTTGGATTTTCCAAAATTTTCAAAAATGTGGGGATCCTGCTGGTAGTCATCCGGAAGACCAGTCAGTAACTCTGGAGAGTTCGACATCCATTTCCGGAGCTCGTAACCTCCACCCCGTAAGAGCTCAACTAGCTCGTCCCGTTGAGCGAGCGCCTCCTCTACGGAATCTGCACCGGTACAGATATCGTCCACGTAGAGATCCTGCTCCAGGATCGCTGCTCCTCTAGGGAAATTTAACCGTTCTCGATCCGCTAACTCCCGCAGAGTGCGAATCTCCAAATAAGGACTAGACCGTAGCCCGTACGTGTTGGTGTTCAGCTCGTACACCCTGATGGGCTGATCTGGGCTCTCTCGCCACAGTATCAGCTGATACCGTCTATCGTCAGGGTGAATGACCGTCTGTCTAAACATCATCCGGATGTCAGCTACAAACACAACATTGTGTCGACGGAACCGTGTGATAACATCCGCGATGTCATGGTTCAACTTCGGCCCTGAATGCAAACACTGGTTCAGGTTCATGCCGTTAGATGTTGATGCCGATCCATCGATCACTACCCGTATTTTGCCATCCGGGGTCCTCAAGACCGCGTGATGGGGCAGGAAGCAGTGGTCTTCACGCTTCCAGTCGATACCCAAAACCGACATGTGGCCGAGCGACTCGTATTCCCGCATGAAATCGACGTACTTCTGCCGGAAAATCCCGTCACGCTACATGCGTCGTTCCATCGACAGAAGCCGCGTCTCGGCTGCATGGTGTGAACTGCCCAGCGGTGGGCGATCACTCCGGAATGGAAGACGTGTGAGAAATCGACCTGACCGAAGGCGACCAGTATTGTTCCGATAAAACTGTTCACACTCTTCTTCAACCGGGTCTAACCGGCGGACCGTAGGTGGTTCCTCGACCTCCCAAAACTTCTGTATCACCTCCGAGAGTACAGAACCAAATAAGGGACTACGAGTCGCTAGGCGTGGGGCAGCCGGCATGACCGGACCTATTACCGCATGGCCCAGTCTGGTGTTGACCGAAACCAGACCAGTCGCCTGCAATACGTGGACACCTGGCACTAACAGGTATCCCAAGGCCAACACCCAATAAAATGTCTACTGGGCCCGGAATATCGAACTCCGGGTCAGCCAGTGACAACCCAGCGACCAACTGTCGCACCGAGGGCGACAACCGTACGTGAGGGTGTGAGCCCATCACATTAGGCATGACTAATGCCGTGACCGTCAGATTCATCGATGAATCCACCCGTGACGAGAGAGTAATCCGACATACTACCTTAACGGAACCGACTTCCGTGTTCCCAATTCCCCGAATGGAATGTGGATACTCCCTTACCGAAATGCCCAACCGTCTTACAAGGTTGCACGAGACTAAGCACCCCTGGGCCCCCGAGTCCAATAGTGCTCGTGCCACACAAGATTTGCCATCCGAACTCCACGCTATCACAGAGGCGGTGGGGAGCATGACCGTCTGTGGAGTGGCGGCACCCTGTAAGTGGGCGGCGTGTCCCTAGCGGGAACCTCCGCGGGATCCGAACCCGCTGGGACCCCCGTCGGCCGTGGAGTAACTCGGCTGCTGATATGCAACCGGTGGCATATCAGACCGTATGTACATCAGGGGGTCCCAACCCGCATAATAGGCCCCTCGCTGTCCCGGTATCCGATCATACCGGACGGTGTACGGTGTGCCCGGTGGCCACCGTGGATGGAGGGGGGAGAGCGGATCCAACCTGGGGCGCTCTAGGAATGGGGGTAACATCCGACTGTTCGCCTCCCTGTTCGCCTCCCAGAGCGACGGGCAGGGTGGCGCAGAAGGTGGTGGGCTCCCAGCCTTCGCGCCACTCATAGGTGCCATCTGACACCCGCCCGTAACACACGGTGAGCCAGCGGCCCGAAGTCCTCGCTGACCCTGGACAGCGGCGACCGAACCCCGGCTATCCCGCATGTTACCCCCCGCGCTGCCCCCTTCCCCTCGGGGGGGGTCCCGTCCGCGGGTACCCCAGTCACCCCGTTGGTGACTCCCGTTGCCCGGAGGGGGACTGGGTCCGACCCTGGTTGGGCCCTGCGGCCGACCAACCTGAGTCCGGCCCTTGTGACCGTCCGAAGGGCCTGACCGGTTCAGGCACAACACGATGTGGTGCTTGCCACCACAGCACTCACACAGGGGAACGTGCGTGAGCACTCGCTCAGCGGGTGCAGCCCCAAACAACCGAAACACAATCGGTGGCGGAAGACTACCTTCCTGCGGGCAGCTACCCCGAGCGCCTTAAAGTTGGCGCAACTGGTCACTTCATGACCGGCACTGTCGCAGTGCACACAGCCGTCACCCGACGGCGCGGCATTCAAAACGCCAAATTGTTTTGACCGCCCACCCCCCCCGTGGGGGCGGGGGGCGCGGCCCCTCCCGCATCCGCGCGGGTTGGCGCTGCACACTGGCCTCCGTATCCAATGTGTCGCATCGCCTGCATTCACCCTCCAAAAAATCCGTTAATTGGACGAGCGTGGGCAGTTCCGAGCTACTGCCCCCATGCAGCTGTTCAAACCGACTTTGAACAGCTGCAGGCAACCGTGACAAAACCATATACAAAACGATATATGACCAATGGTCTACCGGCAGACCAAGGTTCTGAAGGGCCTTAGTGGCCACCAGCACAGGGTTGAGCACCTGTACCCGGATGTCAACATCCCGGGTTACTCTTGGGATGCTAAACAGCTTCCCCAGCTGCGCATCAACCAACCGCCGTTTGTGTTGGTAGCGGTCAAACAATATGGACCGGGCTATCTCATAATTGCCCGCCGTGACCGTTAGGTGACCGACCAACTCCTTCAGTTCACCCCGCAGTGCCATCAATAGTTGGGCCAACTTGTAGGCGTTGTCCAGGTCGTCCCGACCGTGGACCAAACTATCGAATAAATTGATGAATGCCGGCCACTCATCAATTGCCCCACCGAAGGCCGGAATCTCCAGGTGTTACAGCCGTCCAACAACACCCTTAGGGGGCGGGTCTCCGCTACCCTCCCCGCGGTCATTCCGTCGCGACCGCTTAATTTTTTCCGCGCAACGCTCGATGTCGCCCAAGCACTCCATCGCTTGGTCAGCATCCGCGCAGAGCTGCTTCACTGCAGCCACCGAGGCCTCATCCATAAGCCCGAGGGCTTCAGCCTCCGCAGCCAGCCGACACACCTTCCCGACGCGTGTCATTGCGTCCTCCACACGCTTGAGCAGGACATCGTCCATGTCAGGTCGCTCCACATACTTGTGAGTATGGGCGAGCCATCTCATCTCCTCACGGACACCATACCGCAGTACCGTCAAGGGCGAAGGTGCCATGGTTACCGATTCAATTGTTTCTGGTCCTATGCTTCACTACCGAACTAAGTACACAGTCGGTCCATAAGTTCTGTCACAAATATTTTTCCGCATAGTAAATAATACCAAGTTTTATTTTATTTAATACTATATATGGTTTGATAGCTCATTAAATACTGATAAATTAGAACGATTATTGGATTTAAATGCTTAAAGCCATATTACACAAATGCTAGTTTCTTCAGAGATTTTGCACTTTTTTAACCAATCAAAAATACGGACGTGATTCACTTTATCTTTTTTCCATGACTCTTAAAACCTTTCAAACTTACGTGAGATTTTAGTCAGAACCCTCCCTGAACCCGTTACCTTCATTTTGAAGCATAAGATAACTAAGTCTGGGTAAAACTAATTTTCATATTCACATTTTACGCAGTGTACTTGTTGCCCACAAGATCATTTTTATACGTTTTTCTGAAAACGTAAAATGTACGTAAAGTTCTCTTTGGGAGCAGTTGGAACTGAAAGCTAACAGAAAATCGAATGCTAGTTGTTAAGCATGGCCTAAAATCGAGGTTTCAGAATAAATAAAAAAAACCTTGTTGGTTATCTGGAACACTGTTTTCTTATTAAATTTGTGGTAAGTGGTATTTTTGTCAGTTGCGGCGTGTTTTGGGTTCGCGATTGTCTCAAGTTATAAGGTTTTTTTGTCATATTGCGATAATCGTACAAAATGTATTGTATTGCAATTTGATTCGTATAAAATAAGCTTTTTAATCGTGTATAATACGAATAAGAAAAAGTTTATTACTGAGTTTTATCTATCAAAAACCTTGTGACAGAACTTAAGGACCGACTAGGTATAGCCAGAGACCAGCACTTGCCCGTCAGCGCTGGGCACAGAAATTAAAACTAAGTTGTCAAACTAAGGCAACCACTAAAACAATTAAATCCTAAACGTATTTAATATGGTTGCCCTGTGGACATACACCTTATAACTATACACTCTAAATCAATTAGAGAATGCCACCATAAAACACAATACAAAAATAACCCACAAAGATTGATTATAGGAAAAAAAACTATTTTTAATATAATGAAGGTAGCTGTGACCTTCTAGAAGTGGCCCCTCCGATATGACCCACACTTCTACTGAGGTCAGCAAAATCAGCTTAATACCCCCTAAATAGCCTGACCCTGCTCTGTAATCCGAAATAACACTGCAATGCTATGGAACCCGACTGCATTACTATAGTCCGACCGAATGACTGTTTCCGACTACAAATTTATAATAATTGTTAACTAAATTGACAATTATACTTTCACTAACCGAAAATGAACATTAATTGTGGTATACCGACCACAGACTCACTCACAACTGATTGCCGGCCAATCTGAGATATTCTTTTCTCCCAACTACAATGTGGCAAAAAGACAACCCTACAACCGTCCGTGAATCGGTGATTTCCCACTAGGAAACCGCGCCTGCTACCAAAATGTATAATTCCACGCCTCAACCGAACGGCGTGGAATCATGAGGGGCTGAGTTTTTGCCAGGAGGGAGAGAATCTCAAGTGTTACTGACCTTGCCGCCGTAGACAGGAATTCGAGAGCTCAATTCGAGGCAGGAATACGGGATAAGGAGTGCACGAGTGGGGGGAGAGGAACCGAATCTCACTCTCTTCGCAGCCCGACGCTGTCGCCGGCGTGTTGCTTGCCGACACGAGGAGTCGCTGTCCGATACGACGAGTTGGGGACCGTACAACTTCAACCTTCACAACACGAATCACTCAACCGCTGACGCGAATCTACTTATTTCCCGACGATTATTATGATCCGATCAGGCCCGACACCTGTGTTAGACAATTGCTACACCGAAATACAGTCAAGGCCCGACGCCATGAGCAGACATGTTTTTTCTGACGACAAGAAAGTAACCTCTAATTTTTCATCTCGTTTCTGTAAGAGTGACAGCTGCGGTTCCGTTTCCGCTAGTGATGTCCCGATTACTCACGATCGATCCGCGCAAAGAAAACCGGTGCGTTCCGAAGCGTAAATATTAAACAGACAATATCGTGAAATAGTCAACCGTGGTTGAATTAGATCTTTCGTTGAAAGAAAAAATATTATATTATATTATTCGTATTAGTTCGACATGTATAACACAAAAACACCACGTAGTGCTGAATAAAAATGCTTTTAAATATACATGTTTTCGTGAAATTCAACCCTTTCTGATCATTTCATGAAATAATTGACTTTATCAAGACATGGTTGGTCATTTCATGACATGAACGAACAATCCATGGTGGGCTATTGCATGGATGATCAAATTATAGGATATAGTTACTGATTAATTCCACGCCTCAACCGAACGTCGTGGAATCTTGAGGGGCTGGGTTTTTGCCAGCACGGGAGAGAAAATCTTGATTGTTACCTTACCTTGTCGTCGTGGACCGGAAATCGAAAGCTCGATTCGAGGCAGGAATACGGGATAAGGGCACAAGTTTGGGTAGGATTGGGAATGAATCTCACTATTCGCTGCCCGACGCTGTCGCCGGCGTGCTGCCTGCCGACACGAGGAGTCGCCGTCCGATACGACGATGTCCAATCACAACACGGATCACTTAACCGCTGACGCGAATCTACTTATTTCCCGACGATGTGGTAGATTTACACTCCGACCAGGCTCGACACCTGTATTAGACGATTGTTACACCGAATTACAATCAATGGCCCGATGCCTGAGCAGACATGTTTTTTCTCCCGACGAGAAAAGATAACCTCTAATTTCTCCTCTCGTTTCGATACGAGTGACAGCTGCGGTTCCGTATCCGTTCCGAGTCGCGCAACAAGAGGAGGTGCGTTCCGAAGCATAAATATTAAACAGTTACGATATGTGCAATATATTGCCCTTCTTCTCCCATAGTGGTCCAAAGTACAGAAGAGGCAAACATATATTTAAAATATCTACAGTAATAAACAAATATTGAGTTTAATTTTCTAGCTTCCTGCAGACGCGCGGGAGGGGTAACATTACACGCTATGCCGACCCCGCATTGAAAGCTTTGTTCTCATTACGGCTGACAGTCCGCCCAAACTGTTTCACTTCGGTATAAATTTGACATATCGCCTAATTTGCGGCTGCGGCGGTGGCGTCGCAAAACGTTATGTAAACATGACTGTAATGAGGAGAAAGCCGGTAAATACAGAGGTTTAAAAAACTCCACCCCCCCGCACCATTACTCCACTACCGCAGGAACCCACTCAGTTATGCTCTATGCCTGGAGTTTAGCTGTGACGCCTCTGGAACTGGCCTGAGTGACAGGCGAATTACTTTGCGCTGAAGCGCGCCAACTTTCGCTATTATAGCGTTCCCGTGGCATTCGGCATGGAGGGAGGAGGTAAGAGGATTCTCATAGTGCGACTACTTGGCTCAGTTAAGATTTTACACGTTATAAATGGTACTAGGGACAAGGTATAACCTCACTTTTTACTACAAGGGTGTGAAAGAGTCCTTACAAAAGTAAGTACCACTTGTTGTTTTTAGGGTAGTCTCCGCTCCCCCCTTATGCAACATTTATTTTAGTTTTAAAGTTTCTACTTAAAAAAACATTACATTGTTGATGAACAAGGAAGTAATTTACATGCTAAACGTATATGAGCACATCGCTTTAAAAAAAAAACAATGTTATAAAGTTGAAATGGATTTTGTAGACGTTGACATATTCTCCGGAAAATCCCACCATTCCTTACTGAATGTCCGAAGAACCCAACGTAACGTTACACTAGTTTTACGAGTGGTCCGCCGACGCAGACCTATGTAAATGTTATTGCGATCTAAGAAAACACGGTCCAAAGCTGAACTCCGACTGTGCCATGTAAATAACATTCAGCGCGCGCTCATGCATGCATATCGATCGGCTTACTGAACGACAAAGGCTTTTCTGCACTGTATTGCCATGTGTTGCAGAGGTAGGGCAAAGCAATACTTATTCTCCTATTGAAATTGTTATCAGGCACTTACAGAACTACCTACATCGTACGAAGCTTGGAAATAGTCCACAGCAATGCGAGAAACCTAACTGTAGATGTACAAATAAACCAATAACGAAAAGCTCTTGCGGTGCTTCCGAATGCTAATTTCTTAAAGTTCGCTTTAAGTAATTCCAAAATTTCAAATTCCAAATGTCTTTATAACTGTAGATATTTACATATACTTAGCAATCGTCATTTTTTGCCACTTCTCTACAATGGACCACTGTGGGAGAAGAAGGGCGAAGAAACTTCCACAGATTGATTTTTAGATCTCCTTTAAAATTGGTTGTGCTTAACTAATACAAATTTTATAATATCATTATATCATAATTAATAAGCAGGAATAAATAATTACAAAATTATTAACAGCAAGTTCTGTGTTGACCAAGATTAACCCCATACAGTCCCGTCATTTAAGTAATCTTGAACGTTGTAATATCCCTTTTTCGACAAAGTCGCTTTAACATGGTTTTTAAATTGCTCAAATGGCAATTTCAAGATCTAGAGATATCTCGTTATAGTAAAGAATTCATTGACCCTTGAATGCTAACTTTCGCGGGTCTAAACCGGGGTGCAAGTTGTCTGTATTTTTTAGGTTAATATTACAGCTATCGCTAAGTTTGGAAAATGTTGTAAGGTTCTTGCGTACATACATTATGTTTTCGAAAATAAATTGACTAGCTACAGTTAGTATGTCAATTTCTTGAAAAAGCTCTCATATGGAGTCTGTGCGTTTTAAATTATAAATTGCTCGAAGAACTCTTTTGCGTAAAATAAAAATAGTTTGAATAAAATAAAAATTGCTTTCCCCCACAACAAGATACCATAGGACATGACACTAAGAAAGTAACTAAAATATAGTAGCCTAGATGTAGCCACATCCGTGTTTTGTCTGATGTTCCTAACAGCGTAAGCCGCAGAACTTAATTTACCAGCTAATTTATATATGTGGGGTCCCTACTGCAATTTAGTGCAATTTTGTCTGATGTTCCTAAAAGCGTAAGCCGCAGAACTTAATTTACCAGCAAATTTATTTATGTGGGGTCCCCACTGCAATTTGCTATCAATGGTTATTCCAAGAAACTTCGTGTCATTTACTAATTCTAACGTGCTGCTGTCTAACACGGAACTCAAATTGCCTTACATTTGGAAGTGAGAATTTGATACATTTGGTTTTACCAGCATTTAACAATAAATTATTAACTGTGAACCAATTCAAGGTTAAAGACAATACTCCATTAAAATTATCAAAATCTTCTTTTTGTCTTTCAATTTTGAAGACCAGTGAAGTGTCATCAGCAAACAATACTATGTCAGTCAATTTCTCCACCATGAAAGGCAGATCGTATATATATACCAGGAATAAGAAAGGGTCTAATATGGAACCTTGTGGAATGCCAATTTTTACTCCCGATCCATCAGATTTAACGCCATTGACTTCTGTCTGTTGAATTCCATTGCTTAGGTATGATCTTAGTAGATCCAACGCTTTATTTCTAACTCCATAATGATTTAATTTCATTAATAGCGTATTATGATCAACACAATCAAATACTTTTAACAGATCGCAAAAATTGTTATTTCTCACGAGCTGTCTCATATGGCGACTTTGCTTGTCTATACGATGTTCTGATTAATCAATTTTGCAAACTTGATTTAAATTACTAGATGTCAGAATTACATGATAGGGCAGATGAACGAAACTCTTTGCATAAATAGATGTTGTGTCAATTTTGGATTTGCTTATACTTTCTTTATTGGATTAGTGACCGGAACCAAAAGTAGTAATCGATTCCGCAATCGATTTAGCTCGTGCCGTAAGATAGTTTTTGACGCACCTTTAAAACGTAATTTTGAAAGATAGAACAGATTCTTGTTTCCGGCTCTCTCTGCTTGAAAGACGTGCGGTATCACGTTTGTAATTTTTGCTTCGTTTTTTGTGCCAAGAGTTGGATAGGTAATCCGCCATCCGACCGCGAGCTTTGTTTGCTGAAAATTAGCACCGCGGATAGGCCGTAGTGGGTTGAACAATATTTCGCGTATAACCTAAAGTTTCCGATGTGCCGCGTGATCGTGATGGGTCGGTACACCCCCCGGGCTGATTAGCCGTGGTTACTAAGTTTGATAGCAGCGTGTGACTTGAGTGTTATGCCGGGGAATACCCACGCTTATTAGAATTAAGAATGGATATTGCGTGATCTTGCTCGCGTACTAGTGCTGTTGGAACGTCATCTTCATCGAGATTCGACAATCTGGGAGCACCCAGAACCGCGGAGAGTTGCAAAGGGAAGCTGTCGTGAAGCAAACAGGAGTGAGGTCGCCAGCAAGGTATTGTGATAAGGTGTAAGAAAATAGTACGGCGTATCGCCGTCAGTAAGAGACCCTCACGACAGACAGTCAGTTCTAGCTGTCTAATGGGCCCTCACCAAGACTTTCTGTCCTGAAGGGGTACTAACAATTAGTCTTTTTGGTTACAATGTTTGCTCTACAAAATTAGGTACTATTGCATCGAATAGCAGATCTGGCATAGTCATAATCATAATATAAACAAAGAGTGATATTTTAAATTAAAACTTACGTGAAACGTTAGTTTAATTCTAAAATTGATCTTTCTGTAAGTTTTTTTAAAATTTTATTTGAAAGTCATTTGCCAGGTCGTGTTCAAATTTACATGACAAATCATAAAAAAAAAACAGGCCAATTCATCAGCTACCACAGATAAATATTAATTGATGTTATTCAAAGAATTTCTTGTATTTGAGACATAGTATTGGATACGTTAGGATATATCCAAAATTATTTCGGCAGAAATGAAAGAACGTTCACATCTTTTAAAAGAGTAACAGCTCATTCACACGGGGTCCGATATTCACCATCCCAATAGACATAATACTCGTAGATACTGCTGATATTTTCAAAGGTACACAGTTTGTCACAGTACTTTGTCACGGTACGTGAAGGGTAATGTATAATTGAATCGTGATTAGCGATCTTTACTAATTAAATGCATGATTGTAAAAACCCACCTCAGGCCATATTTAAAAAACCGGTCAAGTGCGAGTCTAAATCGCACACGAAGGGTTCCGTACCACCGTTCAATGGAAGCGATGGTGTGGAGTGAATAGTTTGGATTTTACACAGCAAAATATTGTTTACAAAGTTATTGGTGCGGTTACTTTCACACTCCATGTACGTAACCAGGTGCATCCATAAGTTTGTTTGTGGTATTGAAAGAATTGTTGTATGGGAGCCCCCTTAAATATTTCTTTTATCCTTTTTTTTAGTATTTGTTGTTATAGCGGCAACAGAAATACATAATCTGTGAAAATTTCAACTCTCTAGCTAGCTAGGTTCTTGAGATACAGCCTGGTGACAGACGGACGGACGGACGGACGGACGGACAGCGAAGTCTTAGTAATAGGGACCCGTTTGGAACCCTTCGGGTACGGAACCCTAAAAATATTATGGAACCTTTTTTAAAATCAGTTTTGAATGAAAATTATATTTTGAGTTAATAATTATGAACACATTAAAAGTTGATGCCTTATTTTCTTTTATTTGATAAGGTGGGTTTTTACTTTCAACCTGCACCACACCTCGTGCGTTTTAATTTATATTTTCATAAATAAAATACCAGTTTCCTTGCAATAATAATTAATATTAGTCGTCCTTCTCCACTTATCCTGTAGTAGGCCACTGAAGGATTTGGTTGTAAAAATTTATGTTATAAAAACCCACCTCATCCTCCTCAACTACCACCCACACTTTGGTTGTAAAATCCCACCTTATCCATGGATGAGAGCTGTTTTTCCGCTTAGCTAAACATTGAGGCCTAAAGATTCACCAAATTTTACACTCAAAACACGCGTATAGCCATAGATAATACTTTTCAACAAAAAACATACGTATGATGGCATGGAATCCATCAGTACGTGCCTCAACAAATATGTCCGATGTACTACAGTTGCGTGGCAGCCCCAGCAACATCCTAACAGCATTGTTATACTGGACAAGCAGGGCGATTTAATCTCACAACGACTACGGACTGTAATAGCAGTCATTTTCCCGTTATAGGTTTTGAATTTTATTACCATGCCATGAGTTTCAAAATCGCGATCCTCAAGATTGGATTGGGTCATTGCGGGGGAGAGTATTTTGGGTATAGTTGACATATGCTGCACGTGTAGAATCATCGAGAGAGCGCCTTAAAGAGAGTGATTTTACTGGCTTTGTACAACGTGCAAACCTATGAGCCAACATATTCGCTCGAACTGTCTAGGTATTACCTCCGGTCCTCAGTCACTATAGGACCAAGGTATTTGAAATTGGTTATTGAGTGTATTACCATATAATTTCATTTAATCAAATACATGTGTTTATTTCTGTCGTCGTGTGTAAATAAAATAACACTTCTATATTCTATGTTTATCGAAATTATTTAAACAGTGATCATTCATCGTAGCTCATTGGAAAATACCAGTCTTCTAAAATATCGATAAACAAAGTAGGTAAACTATCTTATCATTTTTGTCAATGGCTAGCGACAAAATTGATAACGTCGAGAACATTTGGTAAGAACGGCTGTCTTACCAAATGTTCTCGACATTCGCACCAAATGTACGTGAAAAGAATCCTACCTGTCCGGTCAAAACTATATTGGTTTCAGCCAGACAAAGTAAAACGGGTTCTTTTGAATAAAAAAATGTTAATTACAAAACCCGAGGACTAAAAGTGGTGACTTTTTTCCTCGCGGCCATCAACCAAACCTTATCGATTCTAAGACTACGTAAGAAACGAAAAAAAGTAGGACATTTATTGTATACCCTGAAACTCAGTCCGAGCTGAGTTATGTAAGTTGAAAGTGAGGTTTCCATAAGTAATCCATGGCTGCTGCGATGGGCTAGTCACTCACACTGGAGTAGGTATTGAATAATTGACTCCAAGAAGTCTGCTACACCATATGGAAAAATGCCTGATGCTAATGTTGTTGGTTGATGAATAAATTCATAATGTACGATTGTCGCTTATTTCTGCTTAGTGTTTTAGCAAGAAAAGAGGGTGCTGAATACGAAAATGACATCTTTTTTGACATTTAGCATGGTGGACTTGAATTATTTAAATAACCCGTCAGACAGCGTCGCTCTTGGCGACCTTGCTGTTTCGTGTTTCGTGAATTCGTGTGTGAAAGATATGGGTATCATTTTCGTCATCGATGCTAAGTTATAAAATAATGTTCCGTAGCTCGATTTCCCAACGAAATATCAAAATAGTATTCAGCTTCCTTGAAAAATATACCCAAATCGTTTTTTTTTTATAATCTTTGTCTGCCATCATGGATTTCAAAATGAAAGTCATGCTCGTATTCTGCACCCTCTTTTTTACTAAACACTAATAAAACGTCTATAAGTTAACTTTCCAAAAAAATACCATCAAACTTAGTGTATATAGTCATATCAGGGGCGTCTCACTCAGAGGTTTAGGTACGTTTGGCCGGCCGACCCGGAGTTCGGGATTTCAGTTAGGTTTCCGCTCGCTTGGCCCGCAGTCGCATTGCGAGATGTCAGAGTAAAAGAAGCTCTCAGGCGAAGTGATGCGGCGCAATCTAGTCTGCACGGGCGGGTAGCTGGTTCTGTAGGTGTTTAGCGATTATTGAACGTAGCGCAGGTGCAAGCTACATTGCGCTTTATTGCCGCGCAGCGAGAGTAGCTCCAAATTCCAAATTACTTTATTACTGTAGATATTTACATATACTTAGCAATCGTCATTTTTTGCCACTTCTCCATTCTCTCTTGATTTTTAGATCTCTTTTAAAAATTGCTTGTGCTTATCTAATACAAAATATATATATATATATATCATTATCATAATTTATTAAGCAGGAATAAATAATTACAAAATTATTAACAGCAAGGTCTGTGTTGAGCCATATTAACTCCATACAGTCCCATCATTTAAGTAATCTTGAACATTGTAATTAGTGATGCAACGAATACGAATACGAATATTCGTATTCGCCGAATAATAGACATTTACCGAATATTCGTATTCGGCGGCACGCCGGTCGTCGGCACGTAAAAATACGACGTGTTCATAGGGCCATACTAAACCGCAACGACGACGCGACGACGGGAGACTCCCCAGCCATAGTTTACTGTTACTGCACATAGTTTAGTTTTCACTGAAGCCATGTTCAGTCGCCTCGGAAAGACTTTTTTCAACAGCTGGAAACATCCAGACTGAAAAAAGAAATCGCCTAAAACCAGAAAATCTACAAATTTTATGTCTTTTAGGGTTCCGTACCCGAAGGGTTCCAAACGGGACCCTATTACTAAGACTTCGCTGTCCGTCCGTCCGTCCGTCCGTCCGTCTGTCACCAGGCTGTATCTCAAGAACCTAGCTAGCTAGAGAGTTGAAATTTTCACAGATTATGTATTTCTGTTGCCGCTATAACAACAAATACTAAAAATCAGGATAAAAGAAATATTGAAGGGGGCTCCCATACAACAATTATTTCAATACCACATACAAACTTATGGATGCACCTGGTTACGTACATGGAGTGTGAAAGTAACCGCACCAATAACTTTGTAAACAATATTTTGCTGTGTAAAATCCAAACTATTCACTCCACGCCATCGCTTCCATTGAACGGTGGTACGGAACCCTTCGTGCGTGATTTAGACTCGCACTTGACCGGTTTTTTAAATAAAAATTTGCCTATTGTAAATTTTAATTATTAGGAGAATAGAAATTCATCAAATAAATTAGTCTTTTATTACCATCGCGAGATATTCGTATTCATATTCGTATTCACCGAATAGTAGGTTTGATATTCGTATTCGTATTCGTATTCGTAAAAGTGTGTATTTGTTGCATCACTAATTGTAATGTCCCTTTTTCGACAAAGTCGCTTTAACATGGTTTTTAAAGCTATTATTTAAATTTATTTGAGGAGTGATCTTTCTGTACGTAGTACTATTGAGTATTTTGTGGTCATATGACTTAGTATGTTTTCGTAATTACCTAGTCGAGGATCGATATTTCATGTTTTAGTTGATGGCCGTTGGAAAGAAAGGAATCACCCTCACCCTAGATATTTTTAATTTCTTTATGTTATCGATACATTCTCGACTCCGAAGAACGTTCTCGATCCGGGAATATTCTCGGTGCGAATATAATTGTGAATATCATATAAGGGTTGACAAATAGGAGTTTAGCTTAGACTTAACGTTTTCGGGGAAAAAGAGAACTAAACAGAAAGGTGTTTTGCTATTTCAAGGGCAGATTAGCGATATAATTCTGAACAACTTTCAATAAGAACTTTGATGAGAGCAACTTTATTTTTTACTTCTGAAATATCCAACAACCCATTATAATTTGACTACGTCTATCAGATTCATCTCTAATTTGACGACCCAAATAGCCGAGTCGGCAGTGACCCTGCCTACGAACCCAAGGGTCCCGGGTTCGAGTCCCGGTGGGGGCAAATATTTGTTTGATGCGAACGGATGTTTGTACCCTAGTCATGGTTGTTTATCTATCTAAGTATAATATTTATCTATATAAGTATATGTATCGTTGTCTAGTACCCAAGATACAGGGAATCCTAGTTTGGGCCTAGATCAATTTGTGTAAATAGTGCCCAATTACACTGACGAGCAATGAAAAAGTTCCACCCACAAAATGCCGACAAACACCTTAATATTTCCTAAGACAAAGAACCTAGCTTCATAAATTAAAAAGTTTTTTTTTTCATCGGTTATATTCTGATGCGCTGTTAAATGTACTTCAATATTGCAGACGGCGTCATTAAGCTAGCCTTTCCCGTTTAGGAGTAATTTGGTGCTATGTCACTGCAACTTTTTCATTGCTCGTCAGTGTATTATTATTATTATATTATTACTTGGGTGGCTTTGGGGGCGTGAATGTTGCATTGAAGCGTTCGCAACACTATCAACCAATCTTATTCATCATCCAGACCTATTCAATCCGCTTTAAAAAGCCGAATCGGAGTTAGGCAATATTCGTTCTGTTATTAATTCTGCCGGCCTGAGCGGCGCAGATAACACTCGTATTGGGACGGCACAAAGCACCCACACCACCGCGCGGCACCATCAAATACGGATGGAGCAAGTTTGCATTCAGACTCGATTTGAATATGCGGCGTATTCTGGTTGGGCTGTTAGAGCCCAAGGCCAGAGCTCGGGAGGTTAGAGCTGAGTAATGCGGCATTAACATTTACATACATTGTCCAACAATAGAATGCACTGTTTCGTCGCAATAATTGGAAAACGAAAGAGTTATTATTTTCTTCTCTGGGATTATAATATAATATAATATAATATAATATAATATAATATAATATAATATAATATAATATAATATAATATAATATAATATAATATAATATAATATAATAATACCTTGGACACTATCTACACATAATCTAGCCCCAAACTAGCATTCCCTGTATTTCGGGTACTAGACAACGATACACATACTTATATAGATAAATATTATACTGAGACAGATAAACAACCATGACTAGGGTACAAACATCCGTTATCGTTAAACAAATATTTGCGCCCACTGGGACTCGAACCCGGGATCCTTGGCTTCGCAGGCTGGGTCATGCCGACTCGGCCATTCGGGTCGAATTAAAACTTTATATAGGCTTTTGAGAAAGAACTTCGCTCTCCCACAGGAGTTGTCATTATCATATCAAAGATTTTTGTGACTAGCTGTTGATAATGATAATGATTGACATGTCTCTGCTGTACGACTTGGCGCACGCACACGTGGACTGCCCCGCGCTAGTGAGCCAGCTGCCGCTGTGCACGCCGCGCCGCCGCACCAGACATACAGCTAACTCACTATTCCACCATCCGGCACATCGTACCAATTACGCCAACAATTCTGTCCTCACTCGAATAGCTAGAACCTACAATAAAACTTTCTCCGACATTGACGTATACCATCATTCCAAAAGTATTTTTAAACATAAAATTCTTGACACTCTCTGCGGATAACAAAATATAACAATACAGTTTCAATCATAGCTATACACCACCCTTCACATACACACACACTCACATTGCATTCACACCAACCCCCTCTCAATAATACACAAAACATAGTTCCGAATAAATAACCTATCTATTTTACTAACCCCATAATTTAAGGAGTCTTGAATTAAGTAATTTATGGAAACCTATAATTGGCTGTAGTAAATAAGTAATTTAATTAAGATAATTAAACTGTAACGCTGTTGGTTTTCTGAATAAATAAAATAAAAAAAATAAAAATAAAAAAAATGATTGCTTTCTCGGTACATACAACGCCAATTTTGTTGGCCTCTGAAAGCCGCCTCGAGGGGGTTGCGGCTCATGGGTACAAGAGAGATGCACGCATAGGCGAGAGAGTGAGGTGACAGCTGGCTTAGAGGGACAGAGCCTGGCGCGGCCTGTATGTAGTTTTAGTTTTTGCACGCGAATAAAAGTGCCAATTTATTTGAAAAAAGTATTGTGTGAAATTTCATCTTTTTGTTTATTGTTACAGGCAGGCAGATATGTTATGTCAAATCAATACGTAATAGTAGTTTATGTGACTGCTACATACATAATGCCTAATTTACAATGTACACTAGTTTATCTACACACATATCACAAGCTCTCTTTGATGTATTCAGGAACCGCATGTTTGACCGGCATTGTGGCTCTGCAGTTGTTTAGCTTGTTCTGTATCACCAACTTCGGGCGTCGGCGTTCGAATGTCAGTACCAACTTCACAGACAAACTAGGGGCGGCACGAGGCGAGCGTCGGCGTTCGAAATTTTGACAAAGTTCGAAAAATTACACATTATGGTCATAATGTGTAATTTTTCAGATAATTAATGAGTTTTTACCAAGTAGTTTAACATTATGCTGATCGTAACGTGCGGTTTTTGTACGCAGTAAAGAGGGTTTATGATACGTGTGTAGATAAACTATAGTAGGATGACATAAGTAGGCTATACAACGAATAAACCGGAATACCAACGTTTGATTTGGCCCAGCGCCATACAAAATTAAGATTTAATTGATTTGACATTATTCCATTTGACGTATTTCAGCGGCCAATCCGACTCCTTGCCCCGACTAATCGCCGCCGACTGAAATGATCAAACGTAAATTAATTTGCGGAAGTTAAATTGACTTGTTCAATATGATAATGGTTTCCAAGATGTGCTGCAGCGATCGAGAATATTGGAGTAAGTTTTCATCGTAAATCTTTGGATCTCTCTAATATTACTATATACACCTTTTATTGGAAACTCTTTGGTTTGTGTTGTATTGTAATGGGCGCAATTCTGGCGTTTAACTGATCATGACTTAGGACCGAAAGTTAAGATATATACCTTAAAATCAGTTTAATCATCAGATTTCGGCTAATCAACACACTATATTTACATTATACTAGCGAAATGTGCTTAGTGCACGTCAAATTTTTAATTCGCATATTTAACTCTGGAATGGAAACAAATTGCAATAGGGATTGCTTACAATCATTATACAATGGGGTGTATTTAGTGTGACAAACTTGGCCTTGAATACCTACAAACACTTAAATGTTGGAAGTTAGGCAGAATCGAGGCAAATTTTCTGTTTGCGCTTATGAGCGATACTTCAACATAAACTAAGTGAGTTTATGCTCCATCAGATATTATAATAAAGCTGTGTTACTCTACTACGATAATTGGGTTTGTATTTTGAATTGGAGTTAATTTGATATCTATACAGAACGGCTAACCCCAGCATTGAATAACTGGCTAAATGTGGGCGCAGCTATGCCTCTGCCACTCCATATGGGATAAGGCGTGAAGCTAGGTTTGTTTTAGTTCAGATGCAGTCCACGTCAAGTTTATTTGACTTTGAGAAGAGGTGTGGGGATAACCTGTTTTTCTCGCGTAGGGTGAAAAAAAGAGAACTTGTACCTATTTAACTACAGTTATTTATTCAGAGCTGGGTATTTAGGGCTAGCCAGCTGTCACGCCAAAAGAAGTACTGAATGAATCACTGGCTAAAAATGGCCGCAAATATGTTGGTCCACCCCGTATAAGAAAACGAGTGACGATATGCATGTGTTATCAAACAAGTTTTATTTAATTTACCTACCCCCTTATTAAGTAACTCTAATGTACCGAAAACTGTGGAAATGTGACCGTATTCCCATAAACCAAACTTCAATATGACACTAACTATGTCGGATGTGACGTGGATACTCAAAACTTTATCAAACAAACAAAGTAGCAATCTACGAGCACAACCAACAATAGTTAATTTAGTTGGTCTATTATCAAACAAACAAAGTAGCAAACCGACAATAGTTAATTCCATTGGAAAGCTAACAATCCCAAATTGGCTAATTTATTTTTACAAGTAGAACGTTTGTTCTACTTGTAAAAATAAATCTACCGGCTAACTTTCCCTATTATGCGGGGTCATTTGAATTAAATGTACCCAGCGTCGATAGAAACTCAGTGAGCATGTAAGTTTTACATTACTAAGTTTGGGCGGAGAGCAATTTCCGCTCGGAACTAGCAAATTAAAAGTTAATGATGAAGTTATGGCAGTCCAACCCGACAGCGGAGCTTACAATTTCAAGCTTCAGCTTTCTTTTAAAGGAATAGTATTTAAATGTAAAAAATACATTTCACCGGTGTACAGAGGAAAACCAGCGCAACATAACTTCATATTTTTTTTAACGATCACTTATAAATAACAAGCACTTACATGCATTAAAATCCAGTGTGAAATTGTGTATTTTTTCTTGTGATAAAAATTCAATTCATTTTTCATTTTATTGCGTTAAATTATTTTTTACAGATGTAATGTAGTTAATGTACTTTTACCAAAGGTGGCATGAGAAAAATCTTAATCATCAGCATTGTCCATCAGCAGCAATTTCATTATAACATTTTTGAATAAAACTAAATGTCAATAGTATAAAGGTATAAAGTGTTATATAAAATTCTGTCTAACACGTAAAAAAATAATTACTGTAATGAAGTCAAACATTTACTAAATTCATAAAATTCAGTTAACGTATATGGACGATCAAGCAGTAAATACTGTTTTAAGGCATTCAGAAACCGACCACCAGAGCGAATCTTTTATTATAAACGCATACTGGTTACTTTGCTATATACATACAGTGTGGATTTTTAATAAAAAATACAGATGCATCTCTTCTGTCACACGATTATTTTTTTGGATCTCCGAATCACCTCGAAAGTTTCCTTTTCGAAGCTAAGTTTCGCGAAAATTAACTTTTTTGTATTTTTCAAATTATTCTTCTTGCACTAATGATAAATTAGGGTATACCCTGCACTGAAAAAAGTAATAAACGGCTCTCAGTAACATGCTAATTCATGTAATTCATATGTTTTTCAATAATTTTGCAGTTTAAATTTCACGTTAATTTTAAAATCTTACGTTTTGGTTTTGAGATGCTCAGAAGTATCTAGGTATGACACCTAGGGACAAATGTACGAGTAATCTTATATCGGTGCCGCTTTTCCTTTTTAAAGCACAGAACCCTAAACACTGACTTCAAGCCCTAGTTAATCCTCCCTCTGAACGCGAATGTCGATTATAAAATCGAAATCTGGGAAACGAAAGGCTACAGGCCTAAGCCAGTTTCCCAGTTGTCCACACATATTTAAATAAATTATCGTTATTGAAAATTACCAAAATTACCTACATTTGCAAAGTTTCAAGTAAGTTACCAGAATGTTACCTCCAAAACTACGTTTCGAAACTTTCCGTAGTTTCAGCTCTTCTCAACGCTACTTCACCACAATGCCAAGCCTTACTAGTCTAGAAGAATCTAGAGTCTAGAGTGGAAGAGAGAGATACCATCTCTATGTGCTTCTTCCGGTTCATATGCTAATCTGGAAAAATTTCTGAAAACGTGGCTTGGTCTACTAGTTAGGTCTATCTTTGTATTATCTACAGTTAGATCGAGTTCAATAATAGTTACGGAAATGTATCTTTTGATTTTCCAGATTTTTTTTAGCCCCATATTTTGCGACCACGTGACAATAGTATTAATAGTTTAATTTATCTCAGTAAACAGATATGCAATATACTTTCTTTCAAATATAATAAAATAATAATAATAAATGTTTCTTTCTTTCTTTCTTTTCTTTCAAATTGAAGTAACACTAAGACATTATCCGCAAACATCACGATTTTCTTACTGACAAGTTGGGGTAAATTATTAATATTAATATGTATTATGAACAGCAGGGGACCTAAAACAATACCCTAAGGCAGACCTTGTTTCATCCCTGTAGTTAAGGATACTGTGTTTTATAGTGTATTTTTCCTGTAGTCAACCATAGGAAGTACTACACTTTGTTTAAATTTAGTCAAATAAGATTTTAGCCAATCCAGACAGTTGTCTCCTCTCTCATTTGTATTTCAATAATAAAACTTAGGTCGTTTACAAAAACTAAAAAACATGCATGTATTTGTCACGTTAAAACAAATCGAACAAGTCAAAAAACCAGGGTTTAACTAGTAGCCGTTGAAGAGTTCCACTATCAACCTTCAGGTCTCATCATCAGATCAGCTCGATACCCTCACTAATCCTTCAACTACTCACCAAAATGATTCTAAAGAGCCCAAACTCCTATTCACTCTTTTCCTAAACACTATCCCTTCCATTATTTTATAACAAAGATCCTGTTGACCACCATCCGGCTCCATCATCAAAGCAGCTCAATAGTATCATAATATTGCATTGTCACCGTACTTACATAATTATTCCAAATTTTAGCTCAATCGGATAGCGGGAATTGGGTCATATTTTACTTGCAAGAGTTGTTTAATATATTGCAATAGTTACTTACTTCCTTAGTTACAGGTCAACCCCATAGAGTCAAATAAATAAAATCTCTAGGCGGATACTTGACATTGTTATTTTTAATATTTCTTTAATTTAATTTTGAATAAATAAACTATGATTAAGTATATTCGGGTCAACCTAATAAAAGCGTGTTATAAACCGGAAATATTTGATAGCAGCAGCAACGCAATGGGGCTATAATTTTAAACTTCCAGTATGCTATGACCTTTAAGCAGAGGTCATTCCTATGGGCTATTTTGAGGCTTTCTGGAAAATTACCTGTAGCTACTGATATATTTATCAGGAAGAAGAGAGGATCGGGAACTACCTTGATATTTTCGGTAAAATAATAGTAATTGGTAAACCGTCATATCCACAAGATTTAAGAGAGTTCAAAATTGACACAAGGCCGGTATTTCATGCGTAGACATTGGATTGATAACATGGAGTTTTTTTGGAAGCTGGGAAGCTCAATGGTGTTGAGCTCGTCTTTATTTACAGCGACACTACTTGAAGTAAAATAGGCGTTAAATAAGTGCGGAGCCTCCAACTATTTTTTTATCGTTTTATTTCCATGTGCGAATCCCAAAAGCTCTCATTTTTAGGGTCCGTACCTTAAAAGGAAAAAAGGAACCCTTATAGGATCACTTTGTTGTCCGTCTGTCGGTCTGTCTGTCTGTCTGTCTGTCCGTCTGTCACTTCCCCTTTTCTCAGGAACGAGTGGAGGTATTAAATCATTACGGAGTTAGAAATAAAGCGTTGTATCTACTAAGATCATACCTAAGCAATAAAATTCAAAAGGCAGAAGTCAACGGTGTTAAATCTGATGGATCGGGGGTAAAAATTGGCGTTCCACAAGGTTCCATATTAGGCCCTTTCTTATTCCTGGTATATATTAACCATCTGCCTTATATGGTGGAGAAATTGACTAAGATAGTGTTGTTTGCTGATGATACTTCACTGGTCATCAAAATTGAAAGACAAAAAGAAGATTTTGATGATGTCAATAGAGTATTATCTTTAACCTTGAATTGGTTCACAGTTAACAATTTATTGTTAAATGCTGGGAAAACCAAATGTATCAAATTCTCACTTCCAAATATCAGGCAAGTTGGGACCAGTTTAGTGTTGGACAGCAATACGTTAGAATTATTAAATGACACGAAGTTTCTTGGAATAACCATTGATAGCAAATTGCACTGGTAAATTCACATAGAAAAATTAGCTGGTAAATTAAGTTCTGCGGCTTACGCTGTTAGGAACACCAGACAAAACACGGATGTGGCTACATCTAGGCTAGTATATTTTAGTTACTTTCTTAGTGTCATGTCCTATGGTATCTTGTTGTGGGGGAAAGCAGCGGATATTCAAACTATTTTTATTTTACAGAAAAGAGCTATTCGAGCAATTTAAAATTTAAAATGCACAGACTCCTTAAGAGAGCTTTTTAAAGAAATTGACATACTTACTGTAGCTAGTCAATTTATTTTTGAAAATATAATGTATGTACGCAAGAACCTTACAAAATTTCCCAAACTTAGCGATAGCTGTAATGTAATTAACCTAAGAAATAATCACAGACTACTTGCGCCCCGGTTTAGACTCGCGAAGGTTAGCAATTCTTTCAAGGGTTTCAATGCATTCTCTACTACAACAAGATACCTCTGGAGATCTTGAAATTGCCATTTGAGCAACTTAAAAACCATGTTAATGCGACTTTGTCGAAAAGGGGATATTACAATGTTCAATATGACTTAAATGATGGGAGTGTATGGGGTTAATCTAGCTCAACACAGACCTTGCTGTTAATAATTTTGTAATTATTTATTCCTGCTTAATTAATTATGATAATGACTAAATATTATATTTTGTATTAGTTAAGCATAAGCAATTTTTAAAAGAGATCTAAAAATCAATCTGTGGGAGTTTCTACGCCCATTCTCCCACAGTGGTCCAATGTAGAGAAGTGGCAAAAAATGACGATTGCTAAGTATATGTAAATATCTACAGTAAGAAAGCCATTTGGAATTATGGAATTTTATCATGTTAAAAATTAATATCGATTACTCAAGTCTATGATCCCTTGGAGCTGTGAAAAAATTAAACTTCTAGGTCCACGCAATCAAAAGATACCGCGATATTATTTCATAATTTTGCTGATTTTACTGAATTTGTATGAACTCGAGTGGAACTCGCAAGGGAATCAAAACCTATAGGGTACGTCCGGTTGGCCTAGTGTCATGAAATTTAGAATGAAGGTAGGTCTTATAACTTAATTGTGTTAACAAATAAAGGAAAAATCCGAAAACTGTAAATTTATGTCTGTCTGTCTGTTTGCCTGCCTCACCGTCTGTTAAGACTTTTTCTCAGAAACGCATGGAGGTATAAAGTTGAAATTAATATCGATTACTCAAGTCTGTGATCTCTTAAAGTTGTGAAAAAATTAAACTTATAGCTCAATGCAATCAAAAGATACCGCATATGTCTCATTTTTGCTGAAATTGCTTGATATTCGCAAGGGAACCAAAAATTTGGCACGAAGCAAGGTCTTATAGCACAAATGAAGAGAAAAATCTGAAAACAGTATATTATTACGATTTCACTCCATTGCTATTGCAACCAAAATCTTTTTATCTCCATTCTTACCATAGGGATATTCTTGTCATAGGGAAATAGGACCTTTTAGTTTCAGCCTTTTTTCTATGGCAAGATAGATGAGACATTTTGAAAATCTTTTGAACAGACAATCCTCAATTACAAATATGTAGTATATGTAATTGTTGTGTGAAAGGCCACTGCAGTAACCACGCACGCCTATAATAAACTCACTAAATACTACGCTCTGCGGGGAAAGGTCATGGTTAAAAGTCTACTTTAATTAAGTACAAATACTTCTCACTAGACAATAGCTTTTAAATATTAATTTATAAATTACTGCGTCTCTATTTATGTTGTGGAACTTGAAATGAAATGAATGAAATAATTAAAGAATATACATAGTTTTGAGCTTTGTTTTCCCGGGACATTTGTAAACAAAGACGTCATCATAAAATATAATAGGGTACTGACAGCGTGTACGGAACCCTTGGTGCGCGTGTCCGACTCGCACTTGACCGTATTTTTTTCTGTTTTTTACGCGATTACTCCGTCAATTATAAACCGATTTTGATGATTCTTGTTTTAGACGTTTACCCTTTGATCGTTTTATTCACTATATTCCAGACAGTTTTGACTTTATTGTTCGATTTCAGGATAAGACCTTCATTGTCATTTTTTTTACATATGATACTACTTTAGGCAAAAATGTGATAGTTACAGTGAACGCTGCCCAGAGAGTAGTTGTGATAGTGGCTGCACAAAATCTCTTGCCTTGTGTGATGGACACTATGGTGTCAAATACCAAGAATGGTTTGCGGAACATGAACTGATAACAGATCTCATCAACAAGACACACCGTACTATTGTTAAACAAAAATATCACGAACGAAACATCTGCAGGTGAGCTATTTCAAAAACTTAAAAAAAGTCTCGCAAATGAAAAAAGAAAAAAGTGCACCAGCCCACAAAAAAATTAAAGGAATCTCTTACTGAAATAGACGCAGCCGTGTATATGGATTTTTCTGAAAATTATGCTACAAAATACAACGAGGAATTTAAGCATTTCACTTCAGAGGTTCCCCTGATGCAATAGTAACTATCCCTATAAACTGTTGTGTAAAGGGTTACTAAAGAGTTACTGTTGAAAATATCTGCCTATTCTCTTGTCCCATATTTCACTTAAAAGTCCACTCTCAAAAAAATATTGCCATTGCAAGAAAAAAACTTTGATGCTGGACAGCCGTCAAAGGTGCATAGTTATGAGGGCAACGTTTTTATTGTTACTCTTTAATTGCTAATGCAACAAATTTACCAATTTTGATGTAATAGCAATAAAACAATGTTGAAATTACAATGCTAAAATTGTTCCTGTCACTATATGATTTCTTGTCCTTTTGTTCCCATGACAAATGCCTTTAGCTATCATATCAAAGGTATACTGTCCCGATGACAAGGGATTTTGCTAAAAAGACAAAGGTTTAATGTCCGTGGATCTAAGTTTGTTTTGTTGAATTAGCAATCTTCCTTTGTGCTTTTATCAATTCACCGTTGCTTCTTCGACAAAGTTACTTTTCTCGTATATATTTTGCTACTCTAGCAAAGTAACATAGCTAGACTTGATCCCTGCACTTTGTTAATGGTACACTATGAAAAAATATTATATACTCCCCGAAGCTTCTGACTATTATTCCAGAGGTATGCGTACATTGAACTATGTTTACTGTACACCATACATCTGTATGGCGTATACACAAAGAACTCCGGTCAAGGTACGTATACCCGTAACAATATATAAGCAGAAGCTTAGGGGGAATATATATTTTTTTCAGTGTACCATTTACAAAGTGAAGGGATGGAAATCTACAATGTTACATTGCTTGGGTAGCATAAAGAGGATAGAGGTATTTGAGAATCCTAAAGGAAAATACGAAAATATTTATATCAAAAGTATGTATTAATCTCTACTTTACTTATTTAATCCTATTTCATACCAAATAACAAGTTAATATTAACCACGAATCTTGTGGTGCAGTACCAGCTAGATGTTTTTAAAAAGTGAGAGCGGTTCAGGGTGACGCCAAGGTACTTAGGAGTAAAGTGCTGGTTTAACTTCCGAGTACCACTTTAAGCTCGCGTTTGGCTAGTTGATTGTGTAGATGGAAGCGTCTGACCTCTGTTTTGCATGAACTAGGGGTTAGTCGCCAAATTTTGAAGTACTTTCTTAATTCTTCTATGTGTTCAGTTAGTGTGCTTTCCAGATGCCATTATTAATTCAAACGTCAGTTCTTGATCTGAAAAAGAACAACGTTGTTATTTTATGCTTAAGCTATCTGAGACTTGTGATAATTTGGCCATATATTAGGTTAGGTTATTTTAGTGGCTTTAAAACCAAATGCTGACTGTTCATCGGGCCAACGCCATCTTTACTACTTTGTAGCTAGATCTAGCTACTTTATGGGTTAATTTAGTTAGGTACTCAAATTGTTGGAAGTTTCATACATTTGGCTACTTTTTGAGGACTGAACTATTTGTAATTTTCGACATTTTTCCTGACTAATGGACTTGATCGCAGCCGTAATATACCGAACTATGGACAAAGGCACTTACGGCTGGGCGCTGATTATGTTAAAAAGTACGCAGTCACCCCCGCCCCAAGACGCCAGTTGTCGCTCAGCGCTCATAACTCGTCAGGCGAGGCATACTTACTAAAATGATTGCAATGAAAGTAAGTAACCCTGAGAAAAAAAAAATGATACTTTCATCCTGCAAAATATGAATGGAGGCAGCTACCTAACCTAAAATCCTAGCAGATCGGAAATTCGCCCCCCCAACAGCTGCAGTCAAAGGTCCGAAAACATTTCGTAGATATTTGTTGCACAAGTTACAGCCAATATCGCAAAGCAACGACATGAACCTCATAATTTTGTTAGGGCACTGTTACTCACCGACCATAGACTGCAGCAGATGCTGCAGTTTATTTTCTGTTAACAAAGTCTCCATTGCTATATTTCAAATCACTCTTGAGCACAAACACTACTTCTCTGCCCGACATCCACGTTGAAACTGGCAGGATAGGAGAAACAGTTTGCGCTTGCGAGAACAAGTATCATACGTTACTTTGTAATTTTATCTGAGAATACTTTGTCAAAACATCTACTTCGTAGTTTGTTAGTATATGACGTTGCCGTATCAACAACACCATATAGCTGCAGTACCAACTGTTATTTTGATAGATTAAACTTTGCTGTAACATCACTTCATAACGTTGCCGTGTCAACAACACCATTTAGCCATAGTAACAACGGCTATTTTGATATATTAAACTTTGATACAATATCACTTCACAACGTTGATAAGTTGACAACGTACCGTTGTTATCCCGTTTAAATATTTTTAATTTAGTTACCGTATCTACGTTTCTTTAGCTAAAATAACAAAAATCATTCCAACAATAAAAAAGTTGCCACAGCAACTATGGGCCTATAGCTGCAGCAACGATGCACTTACGTGCGGTAACAATAAAATTCTAACAAAGCTTTTATTGTCGCTTTGTTAGCCGATTTTTCTCTGAGTGTAGTAGCATTGTTATTTCCACACATCTCTGTACCTCGATAGATGGAGGCCACGAGATCCATGGCATAGGTTTGACCTACTTTGGACTCCTGTCTCCCACTGCTCCTAAAAGTAATTACTTAAATAAATTCACCTACTAAATGTAAAAATACTGTGTTTTTGGGAGAAAATAAATCAATTTTGTACTTGTATTTGTATTTATTTTTGTTTACTTCTCCGACAGACAAGCAAATAAGTCAATTAATCTGCACAGGGTTAAATTAAAACCGTCCATGGCTGCAGTTATGGAAAAGACTTGTATTCCCAATCGAAATTCTTTTCACCATACGGATTACTTCATACAGGAACGTTTCCGCAAACAAATTGCTTCCTACTCGAGGGCCGCTTACACATCAGCCACAGCCGAGTGAAGGGCTGAAAAAATTCATCCATTCCATAAAAGAAGAGGGTAGATAGAGTTGAAGGGCGCTCAGAGTAATTAGAACTGCAAAGGCATGGATAAAATCACGTACACAGAAACGTATGTAATGAGGAAACGTAGCTACAAAGAAAACCAACTAAAGATGTAAAGTATTGTCGTCGCCACATTGCAAAATTGGACTATATACTGTATTCAAATAATGCAGACTAAAAAATTTGTACCTATGAGGGGTGGTCGAAGGAGGCGTCTCCATTGTAACTCCTCCTTGGAACAGGGATGGGGAGATTCGAATGATGCTTTTATGTGGCGTGAGCGCGATTAGCGGAGAGCCAGCTCGCTCAGTCAGATTAGTGCGGTGCTGTGCTGTTAATATGGGCACGGGGAGATAGCGAGCGGCAGCGATTTAAAAAAACTTAATGATGATTTGGGGTTGTGACCTTGTCGTTGTGGGCAAATTGTCTGCACCGTCGTTTTAGGGCTCATGTATCCTCGCACATTGCGGGTATGTGAGCAAAACCCAATAGGTAAGTATAGTGTACTATTATGTTTTCTGTAGCACAGGGTATGATGATGCCCTTGCTAATAAGAAACTAACACAATATATGGAAAATCAAAGGCCCAGGTGGACATCATAATTAAATCAAATCAATGCGCCATGACTTTTTCCATTGGGGGTGGCAGCACGTTAAGTCGGTTTAAAAAAACAGTAGGTACTTTAAGGTTCGATATTTGTTTATGCGATTATATTGTATACGGGCCTCTTTAGAGTGGGTGCTCACTTTGACACTGTTACTTATTTTGTAGTTTTAAAAAGAAAGAGGCTTGGATATGAGAAGTAAATGTGACACACTTCACCTTAGGCTTCGGCCAGCGAATCTTACTATCTTGATTACTACCGATCCCTACCTTTACTTGCATTTCGTAAATATAAAGACTTTACTGGTGTTGACTTTTGTTTTTATTTGATTTATAGTTATTTACACTCTGTATAAAAGGGATCCACAACTGGCTCGATATCAATTACGCTAATTGATTAAAATTCCACGCCTCAACCGAACGGGCGTGGAATCTTGGTAGGGTTGTTTTTCACCAGGAGTACTGACCTTTGACGCCGTGGACCGGAATTCGAAGGCTCAATTCGAGGCAGGAACAAGGGATGAGGAGCACAAGGGTGGAGGGAGAGGAGTCGAATCTTACTCTCGTCGTAGCCCGATGCTGTCGCCGTCGTGTTGCTTGCCGACACAAAGAGTCGCTGTCCGAATGCGACGAATTGGGGACCGAACCACTTTAACCTTTCACAACACGAAGCATTCACTCCGATGACGTGAATCTACTTATTTCCCGACGATTGTTCCGTGCTTATTATAATTAACATTCCGAACAGGCCCGACACCTGTGTTAGACAATTATTACAAATAAAATACAGCCAAGGCCCGAATGCCATGTGCCGACATTTTCTCCATGTCCAAAAGAGTAACCTCTAACTCGCCATCTCGTTTCTATACAAGTAACAGCTGCTAGTTCCGTTCCGATCACTCGCGGTCCGAGTCGCGCAACAAAAAAGGTGCGTTCCGAAGCATAAATATTAAACAGTCACCCGCCCGGACAGGCCCGAACCTGTCCCTAATCAATAGGAAGGCGAGAAAGTGTTGCGACCGCTCTCTTGAGGACCGAGTCCGCCACCTTGACTTCTGCTGATCGAGGCGTGCCATCCCGACCCGTGTACAATTTGACGATCCGTCCTCGTCTCCATCTCAATGATGGCAGGTTCGAATCCTTAATCAGCACCAAATCACCGACTTGAGGGGGGCTCGTCCGGTCAGTCCACTTAAGGCGCTGCTGCAAGATGTGCAAGTACTCAAGGGACCACCGTTTCCAAAAATCTTGAGCCATCTGCTGCAACATTTGCCACCTAGTTAACCGACTTAACTTAACATCACCGAATGGGTATTCTGGCAGTGCGTTAAGGGGCTGACCTATCAGGAAGTGACCCGGCGTCAACGCTTCCAAATCATTTGGATCCGAACTGAGCGGGCACAACGGACGCGAGTTCAGTGTCATTTCAATTTTACAGAACAGCGTCGCAAGCTCTTCAAAGCGTAGAGAGGTCTCACCGATGATCCTCGTCAGGTGCAACTTAGCCGATTTAACCGCAGCCTCAAAAATTCCTCCCCAATGAGGACATTCCGGCGGACTGAAAACCCATTCAATCCCTCGTCGGAAGCAAGCCGTACCGATGGCGTCCTGGTTACCGTTCAGGAATTGAGTGACCTCCTGCAGATATCGCCTGGCCCCGACAAAATTTGTGCCGTTGTCCGAACGGATTAATGACGGGAGGCCCCTGCGTGAGACGAACCGATCCAGACATGCGATAAATGCCTCTGTAGTGAGGTCACTGACCACCTCCAAGTGGACTGCCTTCGTGGCCAAGCACACGAAGACGCACAGGTATTCCTTCACTAATCTGGCGTTCCGTAGCTGTGAAGACTTGACCATGAATGGTCCCGCGAAATCCGTTCCGACACCCGCAAAGGGCCGGATTTCGTTAACCCTATCCGAGGGCAAATCGCCCATCTGGGGCTGCATCGTAGCCGCCTTGGCCCGATAACAAGGCAGGCACCGAAATACGACGCTACGCACTAAGCGTCTTCCCGATAGAATCCAGAACTCGCGCTGGAGAAACGCCATCAAGGCGTGGCATCCGACATGCCCATTCCGAATGTGTCGATCCTGTATCAACAGTTCGACCAACTTCCCTTTCCTAGGGAGTAACAACGGGTGGCGAGCCGCATAAGGCAGGTTGGCATTCCGCAGCCGACCTCCTACCCTCAGCAATCCTTGAGGGTCAATAAACGGGTTGAGCCGAGCCACAGCTCCCTTCAGTTGGACGCGTCCGCGTCTCAGAATGTCCAGTTCGGACTTAAAGTGCACCGTCTGCACGTTCCGTACCAATGCGAACAACGAATGGTTCCGTTTCCGTGGTGTCAGAACCTGTGTCCGCACCCGTTGCGCCTCAGAATTGCGACAATTCCGCGCAAATCGGAAGATCCAGGCGGTCACATTGACCAGCTTGTCGAGCGAGCTGTACCGTTCCAGCAGGCTGAACTCCTCTTCCGGCTCTGGTTGCGTCGTACAAACACCGACTGTCAAGGCGCCGTTCGCCGAGGTAACGCGTGGACTCATTGGCCAATCCGATTCGGCTTGAGTCAACCATTTTGGACCCCACCACAAGGGGTGTCCAACTAACTCCGGAGCGTGACACCCACGAGACGCACAGTCTGCTGGGTTCATTTCCCCTGGAACATGTCTCCAGATTAAGGGAACCTCCGAATTCAAAATCTGCGAAACCCGATTCGCCACAAAAATCTCCAGCTTGTGAACTGAAGCCTTCAGCCAGCATAACACGATCTGGCTGTCCATCCAAGCGTAGACCGTATCTTCTAACGCTATTGACCCACGAAGAACCGTCATCGTGTGGTTGAGCAGACGAGTCAGGAGAGCCGCTCCCGAAAGCTCTAACTTGGGAATGGTCAGGCGAGTGCGCAACGGCGCAACCTTGCTCTTGGCCATGACCAACCGCACATCAACCTCCCCCGAGGAGTCGACCGTACGCAGATACACCGCAGCTCCGTAGCCCTTCTCCGAGTTATCGCAAAACCCATGCAGGGTGGCGGTGTATCGTTTGGTGGGGACCAACCTCCGTGGCAGTGAAATCCGATTGATGCCAGGGAGGGTCGAAAAGAACGAGTCCCACTCTGAGCTCAATGACCCGCCGATCGGGTCGTCCCATTTCAGCTCAGCAGACCACAATTGCTGCATAAAACACTTGAGCTGAAATGTTACCGGGGTGATCCACCCGTTTGGATCAAATGTCCTAGCCACCGTTGAAAGGACGTTCCGTTTCGTCCAGACCTTCGGGGAGTCCAACTCGACCCGATACGAAAACATGTCTGACACCGGCTGGTACTGGACGCCTAATACCGACAACATATTTGGATTTTCCAAATTTTCAAAAATGTGGGGATCCTGCTGGTAGTCATCCGGAAGACCAGAAAGTAACTCTGGAGATTTCGACATCCATTTCCGGAGCTCGTAACCTCCACCCCGTAAGAGCTCAACTAGCTCGTCCCGACGAGCGAGCGCCTCCTCTACGGAATCTGCACCGGTACAGATATCGTCCACGTAGAGATCCTGCTCCAGGATTGCTGCTCCTCTAGGGAAATTTAACCGTTCTCGATCCGCTAACTCCCGCAGAGTGCGAATCGCCAAATAAGGACTAGACAGTAGCCCGTACGTGTTGGTGTTCAGCTCGTACACCTTGATGGGCTGATCTGGGCTCTCTCGCCACAGTATCAGCTGATACCGTCTATCGTCAGGGTGAATGACCGTCTGTCTAAACATCATCCGGATGTCAGCTACAAACACAACATTATGTCGACGGAACCGTGTGATAACATCCGCGATGTCATGGTTCAACTTCGGCCCTGAATGCAAACACTGGTTCAGGTTCATGCCGTTAGATGTTGATGCCGATCCATCGAACACTACCCGTATTTTGCCCTCCGGGGTCCTCAAGACCGCGTGATGAGGCAGGAAGCAGTGGTCTTCAAGCTTCCAGTCGATACCCGAAACCGACATGTGGCCGAGCGACTCGTATTCCCGCATGAAGTCGACGTACTTCTGCCGGAAAATCCCGTCACGCTTCATGCGTCGTTCCATCGACAGAAGCCGCGTCTCGGCTGCATGGTGTGAACTGCCCAGCGGTGGGCGATCACTCCGGAATGGAAGACGTGTGAGAAATCGACCAGACCGAAGGCGACCAGTATTGTTCCGATAAAACTGTTCACACTCTTCTTCAACCGGGTCCAACCGGCGGACCGTAGGTGGTTCCTCCACCTCCCAAAACTTCTGTATCACCTCCGAGAGTACAGAACCGAATAAGGGACTACGAGTCGCTAGGCGTGGGGCAGCCGGCATGACCGGACCCATTACCGCATGGCCCAGTCTGGTGTTGACCGAAACCAGACCAGTCGCCTGCAACACGTGGACACCTGGCACTAACAGGTATCCCAAGGCATCAACACCCAATAAAATGTCTACTGGGCCCGGAATATCAAACTCCGGGTCAGCCAGTGACAACCCAGCGATCAACTGTCGCACCGAGGGCGACAACCGTACGTGAGGGTGTGAGCCCATCACATTAGGCATGACTAATGCCGTGACCGTCAGATTCACCGATGAATCCACCCGTGACGAGAGAGTAATCCGACATACTCCCTTAACGGAACCGACTTCCGTGTTCCCAATTCCCCGAATGGAATGTGGATACTCCCTTACCGAAATGCCCAACCGTCTTACAAGGTTGCACGAGACTAAGCACCCCTGGGCCCCCGAGTCTAATAGTGCTCGTGCCACACATGACTTGCCGTCCGAACTCCACGCTATCACAGAGGCGGTGGGGAGCATGACCGTCTGTGGAGTGGCGGCACCCTGTAAGTGGGCGGCGTGTCCCTAGCGGGAACCTCCGCGGGATCCGAACCCGCTCAGACCTCCGTCGGCCGTGGAGTAACTCGGCTGCTGATATGCAACCGGCATATCAGACCGTATGTACATCAAGGGGTCCCAACCCGTATAATAGGCCCCTCGCTGTCCCGGTATCCGACCATACCAGACGGTGTACGGTGTGCCCGGTGCACACCGTGGATGAATGGGGGAGAGCGGATCCAACCTGGGGCGCTCTAGGAATGGGGGCGACATCCGACTGTTCGCCTCCCAGAGCGACGGGCAGGGTGGCGCAGAAGGTGGTGGACTCCCAGCCTTCGCGCTACTCATAGGTGCCATTTGACACCCGCCCGTAACACGCGGTGAGCCATTCCCCTCGGGGGGGGTCCCGTCCGCGGGTACCCCAGTCACCCCGTTGGTGACTCCCGTTGCCCGGAGGGGGAGCGGGTCCGGCCCTGGTTGGGCCCTGTGGCCGACCAACCTGAGTCCGGCCCTGGTGACCGTCCGAAGGGCCTGACCGATTCAGGCACAACACTATGTGGTGCTTGCCACCACAGCACTCACAGGGGAACGCGCGCGAGCACTCGCTCAGCGTGTGCGGCCCCAAACAACCGAAACACAATCGGTGACGGAAGACAATCTTCCTGCGGGCAGCTACCCCGAGCGCCTTAAATTTGGCGTAACTGGTCACGTCATGACCGGCACTGTCGCAGTGCATACAGCCGTCACCCGACGGCGCGGCATTCAAAACGCCAAATTGTTTCGACCGCCCACCCCCCCGTGGGGGCGGGGGGCGCGGCCCCTCCCGCATCTGCGCGGGTTGGTGCTGCACACTGGCCTCACTGCTGGCAGTGTGTCACATCGCCTGCATTCACCCTCCAAAAAATCCGTCAATTGGACGAGCGTGGGCAGTTCCGTGCTACTGCCCCCATGCAGCTGTTCAAACCGACTTTGAACAGCTGCAGCCAACCGTGACAAAACCATATACAAAATAATGTATGACCATTGGTCTACCGGAAGACCAAGGTTCTGAAGGGCCTTAGTGGCCACCAGCACAGGGTTGAGCACCTGTACTCGGATGTCAACATCCCGGGTTACTTTAGGGATGCTAAACAGCTTCCCCAGCTGCGCATCAACCAACCGCCATTTGTGTTGGTAGCGTTCAAACAATATGGACTTGGCTATCTCATAATTGCCCGCCGTGACCGTTAGGTGACCGACCAACTCCTTCGGTTCACCCCGCAGAGCCATCAATAGTTAAGCCAACTTGTAGGCGTTGTCCAGGTCGTCCCGACCGTGGACCAAACTATCAAATAAATTAATGAATGCCGGCCACTCATCAATTGCCCCACTGAAGGCCGGAATCTCCAGGTGTGGCAGCCGTCCAACAACACCCTTCGGGGGTGGGTCTCCGTTACCCTCCCCACGGTCATTCCTTCGCGACCGCTTAATTTTCTCCGCGCGACGCTCGATGTCACCCAAGCATTCCATCGCTTGGTCAGCATCCGCGCAGAGCTGTTTCACTGCAGCCACCGAGGCTTCATCAGTAAGCCCGAGAGCTTCAGCCTCCGCAGCCAGCCGACACACCTTCCCGACGCGTGTCATTGCGTCCTCCACACGCTTGAGCAGGACATCGTCCATGTCTGGTCGCTCCACATACTTATGAGTATGGGCGAGCCATCTCATTTCCTCCCGGACACCATGTCGCATCACCGTCAAGGGGGAAGGTGCCATGTTGACCGATTTAATAGATTCTGGTCTTATACTTCACTACCGAACTGAGTATAGCCAGAGACCAGCACTTGCCCGTCAGCGCTGGGCACAGAAATTAAAACTAAGTTGTCAAAACTAAGGCAACCACTAAAACAATTAAATCCTAAAAAATATTTAATATGGTCGCCCTGTGGACATACACCTTATAACTATACACTCTAAATCAATTAGAGAATGCCACCATAAAGCACAATAAAAAATAACACTCAAAAATTTATTATAAGAAAAAAGGCTATTTTTAATATAATGAAGGTAGCTGTGAACCTTCTAGAAGTGGCCCCTCCGATATGACCCACACTTCTACTGAGGTCAGCAAAATCAGCTTAATACCCCTTAAATAGCCTGATCCTGCTCTGCAATCCGAAATAACACTGCAATGCTATGGAACCCGACTGCAATACTATAGTCCGACCGAATGACTGTTTCTTATGCACACCGAGTAGTTTCCGACTACAAATTTATAATAATTGTTAACTAAATCGTCAATTATACGTTCACTAACCGAAAATGAACCTAAATTGTGGTATACCGACCACACGACTCACTCACAAAATGGTTGCCGACCAATCTGAGGTATCCACCCTCTCCCAGCTACAATGTGGCAAAAAAACAACCCTACAACCGTCGAATCGTGAATCGATTTCCCACTAGGAAACCGCGCCTCTGCTACCAAAATGATTAAATTCCACGCCTCAACCGAACGGGCGTGGAATCTTGGTAGGGTTGTTTTTCACCAGGAGTACTGACCTTTGACGCCGTGGACCGGAATTCGAAGGCTCAATTCGAGGCAGGAACACGGGATGAGGAGCACAAGGGTGGAGGGAGAGGAGTCGAATCTTACTCTCGTCGTAGCCCGATGCTGTCTCCGTCGTATTGCTTGCCGACACAAAGAGTCGCTGTCCGAATGCGACGAATTGGGGACCGAACCACTTTAACCTTTCACAACACGAAGCACTCACTCCGATGACGTGAATCTACTTATTTCCCGACGATTGTTCCGTGCTTATTATAATTAACATTCCGACCAGGCCCGACACCTGTGTTAGACAATTATTACAAATAAAATACAGCCAAGGCCCGAATGCCATGTGCCGACATTTTCTCCATGTCCAAAAGAGTAACCTCTAACTCGTCATCTCGTTTCTTTACAAGTGACAGCTGCTAGTTCCGTTCCGATCACTCGCAGGACAGAAAACAGAACCCTATGACGAATAGCTATTGCCTCGTCATACTGCTCTCAAAGATAAAACCAGGCGATCTGTTCAAACAATTATACGAACTGTCTTTTATAAAAGTTTCTCATATAAAGGTAATCTACCACGGAAATCTAGTATATTACAGATATTTCTTGGGTCTTTGTTGAACGGTCCTCACCAAACATCATAGTTCAGCAACAACATGAAAAGAAACACCGGTTAATAAACAATTCATAACACTACCGCATACACAAACCACAAACCATCAACCGGGATAAAATTATATTATACTCCTAATGTATAATTATTTAATATCAAACGAACTCCTCAACGCAGCACAAAGCGTTTTAAACGATTTGTGTTAACAATTACGCTCCGTGACCGAGTGTTCAGACGACGAATCAGCACATTAGACCTCGCAACGATCTCAATGACCTTGTATGGTCCATGATACAGACGTGCCAACTCCATACATCTTCCCGTTATCCTAATGATCGATCCACCTCTGAGCACCATTGCCTTTGATTACTACCTAAATATTTTGATAACATCGAAGTTAACGTTCTATTCATTCGTTCTACCAAACCGTTACTCTGTTTAGTGTTTCCCATTTATTAAATGACACGCTCGAGTGACTCGCAAAATAGCCGAGTGGCCTCCCGGGCTATTGAGAAAATTTGTTTCACCCGCAGGTCAGTTTTAAAATTTTAAAAATATTACCAAATGAATTTTAAATAAACTTTGCTCATAAACACATATTATAGTGATTATTAATTATTTTTCTATAATTTGCCTTATTCAATGCAGAATTACCATTCATAAATTAACAGTTTTAAATACAGAGTATTACTAAATCCGCCAACTTAGCCTTTTATCTTTATTGGCGTCAAATCTGCTACGCTTTTAACTAATTTCCTTTCTTGACACGGCACGCACGAAGCTATATAACGCTCTATCTCCTTATCGGCTTTCGGCATGAAATATTTCGACCGAAACCTCTTCAACCTCTTTGCGAGACCCAAATGACCTCCTGTCCACGCCTCATCATGTAATTCGTTCATTACATTTTGAAACAAAGACCTAGGCAATACTAATACCTCCCTAATTTCTCCATCTCTACGTACGCTTTTATATAATAAATTATTTCTCAAGCAAAAACCGCTACGCCACGCTTCCGGACGTTCGCTCAACCGCGTTAACCATCTACTACAAAATGAATCGTTCTCTTGATCCGCCTGTAACGACTCTACATTAATACTAAAAACTTCCAAACCATCATCATCAGGTTCAGAACGAGAAGAAGACTGAGGTCATTCTGTTTCCCGTTTCCCTTCTTCCATTAGCGGATTCCTACTCAAAAAATCTGCCACTACATTGCTTTTCCCCGAGCAATGAACTATCTCGAAATCCCATTCTTGTATCGCTAAAGCCCATCGCGCTAACCTACCAGACATATCTTTTTTCGACTGTAACCAACATAACGCGCTATGGTCTGTAACAACCTGAAAATACGATCCCCAAAGATAATGCCTATAGTGCCTTAATGCCCATACTAACCCCAGACACTCTTTCTCCGTCGTACTATATTTTTTCTCCGCATCCGTTAACTTCCTAGACGCATAGGCAACCGGACTCATTTTTTCAACGCCCTGCATCAATACTGCACCTAACGCTTCGTTAGACGCATCCACGTAAACTCTCGTAGTAACCAACTTATCCCCCGAATAATAGGAAAGTATTGGCGCACTACACATAACCTTCTTAATATAATCGAACGAATTCTGCAATTCTTCATTCCATTGAAACTTTACCCCCTTTTTCAATAATTTAGTGAGAGGTAACAATATTCTCGCATAATTCGAACTTACATTTGGATGGCTTGAAGGTCAAGTTCGCTTCTCTAAACCGCCCAAAAACTTTCTGAAACGTATCGGTAAACTCCTCAAACGTTCTACCATACACAACAAACATTGTCTACGTAAACCATAACCCCTTTAAATCTTAAATCCGCTAAAACTTTATCCATCATCCGTTGGAAAACCGCTTGACTCGTTGCCAAACCGAACAGAACAACATTAAATTCATAAAGACCCGTAGTCGTGACGAAAGCCGTTTTATGCCTACCTTCTGTAATAACCGTCTGCCAATAACCTGAATTGAGATCTAACTCCGCAAAATACTTGGCCCCGGCCAAACTATCGACAATGTCTTCTATCCGCGGAATAGGATAATTATGCCTACAAATTTTCTTATTTAATTTCCGATAATCTACACAAAACCTCCATGCATTATCGGGCTTTTTAATTAACACAACGGGCGCAGCATAAGAACTAGTGGATTCCCTAATAACACCTAGTTTCAACATGTCCGCGACCTGCTGCTCAATAATTTCTCGTTGCACCGGCGAAACGCGATACGGGTGACAGTGAACCGGCTCTTCATCATAAGTCTTAATATCGACCGACACGATCTCCGACCTACCTAACTGGTCAGTTGCAAACGCAAATCTATCCGCATTCCTATCCAATAACGCCAATAATACCCGCTTATCATTTTCACATAAATCCTCATTTACGATAAACCGTTTATCTTCTACCCCAAGCTCAAATTCGCACGAATCCGATAACCCCGAGAAATAAACGTAATCGCCCTTTCTTAACTCCTGTAAGTCGATAGAATTTATCACGTCACGATCCTCGAAAACCGTGGTTTCCCCGAAGTTCACTTGTTTCCTTCTAGAACCATCTAGAAAGTCCGACCCTATCTTTTGTTTTGAAAGAATCCCTACGCGCATGACATTTCGTTTTACCGGTGTCGTGTTTTGTTTCGTATGGAAATTATTGAAAAACGGTATTTTTCCCTGGAAAAAACACATACACGAATGAACAAAATCAATATTCATAACATTCTTTATTAAAAAATCCACCCCTAAAATAATGCTACAATTTAAATCAGTTATAACTAAAAATTCCTGTGAAAAGTTAAAATTGTCCAAACTAAAATCTATAACACATTTCCCTACAATTTGCAATAAACTTCCATTTACCGCCTTAACCCGTCTCTTCTCTTCTTGCATACATCTCGCACCCACTTGATCTGCAACGGCTGGGCTGACGCATGAAGCCGTAGCGCCTGTTTCTAAAAGAGCTACCACGTTTACAATAGAAGAATTCAATAAAACTAATGGTCTGACCTGCTGATCCGCCTCGACTGCGACGATCTTCCCTATTGGTCGTTTCGCTTCCGTGCTACGCTGCTGAGCTCGTCTGAGGCCCTCATTCCACAGGTCAGCCTGGTCACCGCTATCGGCCTCTAGCGACGACGTGTTGCAAAATCCGCTTGCCTAGGACGCAAATTATAATAATTAGTACTAGGTCTCATATGTGGTTCCTGACCACTGTCTCTCCCCCCTCTATTGCTATGGGCCAAGTTCGGTCCAAAAGTTGCCGGGTTCCTAAACACATTCACATTATCATCACTTCCCGGACTTAATTTCTCCATCTGTACCAGTACTTCCCTTAGCGCCTTCTTATCCACAAAATGGCTCAACATTAATTTATTTTTAAGATGGTTTTGCAATCCTCTTAAAAATTGCGTTATAAAAATGTCATCTTTGGTAACTCTAGCCTTCCTCGCCAGGTCCCCTAAATAATGGAAGTAGTCCAACAAACTTCTTTTCTCTTGCTTGGCATTGTAGAACTTCTCTGCAAAGTCTGTGCTTCCAAATTCCTCATTAAATTTATCCACCACCTCTTCAAATGTCTGGGCACTGCCCCTAATTTCCCTAAAAAATATAAGGCTCCACATTTTAAATACGGCGGAAATAATAATTTTAATTTCTCTGACGATATAAATTTCTTCCTCGATGCAGCATCTCTGAAGTCTTCTAAAAAATCTTCAAAGGACTGCTGAGGACTCCCCGAAAAACAAGTTGACAAATACTCCATCATGAAATAATTTCATAAAATTTTTCACAAAATGTCCGCTGCTATAAAAATCTTCCCACAATATTTTCCTATTCGATTCTTCACTCGCTTGGCAGGTCGAGGTAATTCCTAAATAAAAAACTTAAGCACAGAAATATACTTCCTTTCAATGCACTTTCGATCCTTCCTCGATTCTTCATGGGCTGGATCGATGATTACTATCCTCTTCTATTACGTCACTTCTTATGACGTCACCTTCCTTCTGAAGCAGTCTTCTTATTTCTCCGGTTCGTTTGGCGCCTCCGCGAATGTAGGAATCTTGATCACTACCGATGCCTACCTATACTTGCATTTCGTAAATATAAAGACTTTACTGGTTTTGACTTTTATTTTTATTTGATTTATAGTTATTTACACTCTGTATAAAAGGCATCCACAACTGGCTCGATAGCCATTACGCTAATCCTCACTATAATTTAGCTCAGTCGCTGGCCGAAGCCTAAGGTGAAGTGTGTCACATTGACTTCTCACATCCAAGCCTCTTTCTTTTTAAAACTACAAAATAAGTAACAGTGTCAAAGTGAGCACCCACTCTAAAGAGGCCCGTATACAATATAATCGCATAAACAAATATCGAACCTTACAGTTCCTACTCCATTGAATACTCTAGCATTAGGCTCTTTTATAGTGAGGAGGAGGTCATTTGTGAAGAGCGGATGCAGGAGGCTGAGGATAGATGATATGGTCATAACTATAAATAATAAATGTAGCCTATTAATGTCCCCACCGAGAGGCACAGGATACGAGTAAGATTGAGCCATACTCCACCACGCTGGTTCAGTGCGGGTTGACGGAGGGGTGCCGAGCTAGTGGACAATCCGACTATCAATCTGCCCTATTATGGCCTTTGACACAGCTTTACGTCTATTACCACCGAGTAGCGACGAAAGCCGGGACCAACAGCTTAACATGTCATCCGAAACACGGAAGCGGCTGAACCAAATGATATATAAAAAAACAGTCAAGTGCGAGTCGCACTCGCGCACGAAGGGTTCCGTACCACCGTACAATGGTAGGGATGGTGTGGAGTGAATAGTTTGGATTTTTCATAGCAAAAGGTTGTTTACAAAGTTATTGGTGCGGCTACTTTCGCACCTTATGTACGTAACTAGGTGCATTCTTAAGTTTGTATGTGGTATTGAAAGAATGTTTGTATGTGAGCCACCTGTTTTTTAGTATTTGTTGTTATAGCGGCAACAGAAATACATCATCTGTGAAATTTCCAACTGTCTTACTATCACGGTTCATGAGATTCAGCCTGGTGACAGACAGACAAACGGACGGACAGCGGAGGATTAGTAATAGGGTCCCGTTTGACACCCTTCGGGTACGGTACCCTTAAAAGGACACCCATCCAGTACCCGTCTCAGTCAGTTTTTGCTACCAGCTCGATCGTTTCCGATGTGCGATTATCGCTAGGCAACGGACGATTCTATACTCATAACTATTAATAAATTTAAAAAACCAGTCAAGTGCGAGTCTAAATCGCGCACGAAGGGTTCCGTACCACCATTCAACGGAAGCGATGGTGTGGAGTGAATAGTTTGGATTTTACACAGCAAAATATTGTTTACAAAGTTATTGGTGCGGTTACTTTCACACTCCATGTACGTAACCAGGTGCATCCATAAGTTTGTATGTGGTATTGAAAGAATTGTTGTATGGGAGCCCCCTTAAATATTTCTTTTATCCTGTTTTTTAGTATTTGTTGTTATAGCGGCAACAGAAATACATAATCTGTGAAAATTTCAACTCTCTAGCTAGCGAGGTTCTTGAGATACAGCCTGGTGACAGACGGATGGACAGCGAAGTCTTTGTAATAGGGTTCCGTTCTTACCCGTTGGGTACAGAACCCTAAAAAACACCCCCGCGACATTAATGAAAGATTACGGCTAAAGTTTGGTTCACTTGATTCCTATTTAAGCTGATAACTTTAGAACCGCTGAACTGATTTTGATAAAATATATCTAAGAACCACCGCAGTGAAGTTAAGTACCATTGAAAAAAGGATTTCAATCCGTCGACATTTGAGCGCTATAGCACACATATACAAACGGACAGACGGACATACGCTTCAAACTTATAACACCCCTCTTTATAGTTGGGGGTAAAAATAAACCATTCCGTCTTTCCTTACTTGCGACATTCTCATCGCTGTACATAGATTCGGTTGGGTCCCGCTATAGAATAAAAAGAGAACTATTATAATACTGACAAACCTTTTATTCCAATTCTCACTTGGATAGAGAAGCTTCAGTAAAGATTTTTTTTTATCACATCTAATAATATTTTGAGACCTAGAAACACAAAAGATCACACTTTTTCACGTTTTTATGTTATAAAGTTTTATTTTCTCCAATAATTACGAATTTAAAGTTACATGAAACTGAACGTGATTTCAAAAGGCTAGGCTTTTGATCGCACATCAAAAATACTGATTTTCACAGCAAAAAAGGATCAGCAAAAACACTTTTTTATGTTTTAAGTATTTTTGTTGTTCTTACCTAACCTTACTTCAACCTAATACGAAGGATAAAGGAGGCTTCATTTCGCTCACCCCTTTACCCTTCACCTAAGCTACCGCAGTATTTTGCCCTGATCATCAGTATGAAAATCAGTATATTTGCTGCGAAAATCAGTATTAGTGATGTGCAGTTTAATATTTCCCATTTCAAAACACCCATCTGAGGAAGTGACGTACTCTGCGTTGTCAGTAAGGGACAGAACTGTGCGTCAGCCCCTTTTTCCTTTTCTATGCGTAAAAAGGAGAGGCAACGCAAATTACGCTCTAATGGGTCAGTTTTCGCGCCAAACTGACAACTGTCAGTTTGAGCTAGCTATTTTTGGCAATACATTATAGTACAGATGTAGTGAATAATCCTTTCCTTTCGTATTTGTACTTATTTTTTTTATTGCGCCCGTGGTCTATTCGACACGATATACGTAAAAATTACAGACAAAATAAAATCAATTCATGTAAATATAACTTTCGCCAATTAATCCTTCAGGGCAAAATACCAGGCCGCCGAATACCTGGCCGCAGAATAACCCACTGGCTTCAAAACATCACACTATGGTTCAATTCAAGAGCTTAAATAGCCATGATGATAGCCAATATCCGACAGGAGATGGCACTCAAAGAAGAAGATACCTAGTTAAGTCTCACGGCTCTTCACATACCGATGACGCCATATTTGGCTGAGCCCTGGAAGTGCGATATGATGAGGAGCTGACAAAGCGTGAGCCGGGAGACCTCTCTGCTTTCTGCCCTCAGTCTTGAGGCAGTAATTAAGTAAAATAGTCGTATTAAGAGCTCTAAGACATTGTAACATCTTATCTCAATTAAATCTTTATTTTTTAAAACGTCGTTTACGTGCGCTAAAACTTATCTGGCGCAGCCGGTAGGATTTCCGCGTTGGGGAAACTAAAAACCAACGGACGTTTTCACGCGTTACAACGGGAATCCTCGAACCAAATAAATTTGATAGAGTCAGTGCAGTGGACGACGGGACCTCAAGGCTCAAGGAGGGACGATGGCAGAAGTGTGAGTACATCGCATCGTGACGAAATCGCTTTCCAATTCTCCTCTCCCATTCCACATATATTATAGTGAAGGATTGCGCAAAATTGTGTACTGTGGATTCGCATCGCCACCGCAGTTTTCGCTTCCTATTCAACCATTAAAGATAGTGAGGGACAGTGCAGGATTGTGTCTGGACTGCATCGCCGGCGCAATTTTCACGTCCTTTTCAACAAGTACCTTTAAGTAGTATTAAGGAGGGACAGTGCTAACAGACAGACAAAACATCGCTGTCAGTTATTGCTGCCTATTCCAATAGTGAAATAAGTGATTTACAAATAAAATAGTAATAAGTGGTTATAGTATTAAATTAAATATTGTTGTGAAATAAATAAAAATGGAAAATCTAGTTCAAATACCGAAAGAAATAGCAAGTGTCATCGCGAAATTCGATGGTAATGAACATTTGTTAAATATTTTCATTCGAAAATGTGAATATGTTATCTCTATGTGCCGTGTCGAAGGTAACCAGGCTCAGGATCTATACATATTTCAAATCATAACATCAAAATTAACTGGAAAGGCCGCCACTTTGATAAGTGAGCGTCAAGACTTAAACACCTGGAATGCGTTAAAGTTAGCGTTAGAACAACATTTCGGAGATCCGCGTTCTGAAGAATGCATTGCCATTGAATTAGAGACCCTAAAGATAAACTCTGGCGAATCATATCTAGATTTCTGTAATAGAATCCAACACATTAGATCCACGTTAATCGCAAAAGTAAATAGAATTCAGGACGATGCGCTAAGACAAAGTAAAATCACGATTTATAACAATACATCGAAAGACGTGTTCTTATATAATCTACCCCAAGACATGTTGAGAATAGTAAGACTGAAGGGAGCCGACACACTTGAAAATGCACTCAGTACAGTACTAGAGGAGGTAAATTTCTTATTTCAATACAGTGCAAGAAATAAAATGTATGGTTTGGGTAACAAACCGTTTCAGCAACAAAATACACCCACATCTCTACAACAATTCGGCGTTAAGCCTACGGTAACACAGCCTCCACAAAAATTTGACGTTAAGCCTCCCGTAGATCAGCAACAGTTTGGCTACAGACCAAACTTATCCCAACAACAGTTTGGCTACCGACCAAACCTACCCCAACAACAGTTTGGCTACCGATCAAACTTACCCCAACAACAGTTTGGCTACAGACCAAACTTACCCCAACAACAATTTGGTTACAAACCAAATTTACCCCAACAGCAGTTTGGTTACAGAACAAACCTTCCACAACAATCAGGATATAAACCCTCATTCCAATTCGGTTATAAACCACCTGGCCTTGGCCAGCCCCAACCTACAGGATTCAGACCGAACTTGCCACAGAAATCGACAGACGTTAGTATGAGGAAGGCACCTCCCTTAAAACCAGGGTTCCGCCTTAATGAGTTATACAATATCAATGAAACTGAAGCTGAAAATGAACCATATTATGAGAATGACAACCAGGACTGTAACGAATACACTATTGATAATGAAGATTGCCAGGTACAAGAACAAGAAGTAGAGACAAACATGCAAACTGTGGAAAATTTTCACATAGCTACACACCACAACAACCAGAGATAGTAACAATAAATTGTAGCCTACAACTAAGACTACCATACATACACATTCCTGAAATAAATTCGAGGTTCATGATTGATACAGGTAGCGCTAGATCATTTATTAGTCCAACTAAAGCACATGAGTACTTCCAACAATATATTCAGCATGAACCATTTGAAGTTATAAGTACGCACGCCTCAAGCTCACATAATGAGACAATACATATAAATCTTTTCCCGACATTTAACAGCCCAGAATCACACAAATTTTACGTGTATGATGTAGATGGACGATATGACGGACTTATTGGAAGTGACCTCTTACAACAACTTGATGCAAAAATAGACATGAAGAATGGTATGATCTATACAAAATCTGCAGTCATACCTATGATATATAACCCAACAGATAAAATTTTAATACCACCTAGGTGTGAGAAAAGAGTAAAATTACCGACTGACCTGAAGGACGGAGACGCAATAATGAACTTCGTAGCATTTACCAATGGTGTTAGGATGCCCAGCGCTATTGTTAAATGTGAGGATGGTTACGCAACGACTATTATACAGAACACTTTGGACAGTGCACAGGATCTGACGATAACCAGACCTTTCAAAGTAACCAAATACAATGAAAATGGACTAACAAATAATTACACTAAAGACAACACCGAAATAGACCAAATATTAACGGAAAATTTACAAAAACTCAGACTAGAACACATGAACACTGAAGAAAAAACAAAATTACCAAACTTTGTCATGAATATAGGGACATATTTTATACAGAAGAACTACCATTGACTTTCACTAATGAAGTGAAACATCACATTAGAACCCGAAATGAAGATCCTATTTACATCAGACCCTATAGACAACCACCGGTAGTAAACGAAGAAATCAATAAACAGGTAGACAAAATGTTAAACAATGACATCATTAAAGAATAATTCTCACCCTGGAGTGCCCCAGTGCATTTAGTTCCAAAAAAACCGGACGCATCAAACGAAAAAAGGTACAGGCTAGTAATTGATTTTAGGAAACTAAATGAGATTACTACCGACGATAGATATCCACTTTCCAACATCACAGATCTCTTTGACCAACTAGGAAGAAGCTGCTACTTTACTACTTTAGATTTAGCTAGCGGCTACCATCAAATAGAAGTAGCTGAACGCGACCGACCCAAAACAGCTTTCACAACACAAGCAGGACATTTCGAATTTTCAAGAATGCCATTTGGTCTAAAGACAGCAGCTACATTCCAAAGGACGATGGACAATGTATTAAGAGGACTACAAGGGATACATTGTTTAGTGTATTTGGATGACATTATAGTATATTCAGCCAGTTTACAGGACCACAAAGCCAAACTTAGACTCATTTTTGACAGATTACGCAAAACAAACTTAAAGATACAACTAGACAAATCAGAGTTCTTGAGAAAAGAGGTACAGTACCTAGGTCACACAGTTACAAGTGAAGGACTAAAACCAAATGATGACAAGATAAAAGCCGTACTAAACTTTCCTTTGCCCCAAACATCAACCGAAATTAAAAGCTTCTTAGGACTCATATAGGCTACTACCGTAAATTCATTAAAGATTTTGCAAAAGTCACGCAACCCATGACAGTACGACTTAGGAAGAAAAGTGAAATGCCCACCAATGATGAAAAATACATAGCCGCGTTTGAAAAATGCAAAGAACTCCTTGTAAACGCCCCAATACTTCAGTACCCTGACATGAACAAACCATTCATATTGTCGACAGATGCTTCTGATTTTGCACTTGGAGCTGTTCTATCACAAGGAACAGTTGGAAGTGACAGACCAGTGGCATATGCTAGCAGAACACTGAATCCCGCTGAAACTAGATACAGTACAACAGAGAAAGAATTACTTGCAATAGTTTGGGCCATTAAACATTTCCGACCGTACTTATACGGTCAGAAGTTTTTAGTAGTGACGGACCATAAACCCCTTCAGTGGCTGAAATCTTTAACTGACACAAATAGTAGACTGACACGATGGCGTTTAAGATTAGCAGAATATGACTTTGACCCAGTTTATAAGAAAGGAAAACTAAATTGTAATGCAGATAAAGATAAAGATAAATTGTAAACGCACTAGACAAAACGGACGACGTCTCTGTACAAGTAAATGTTGATCCTGAAGAACAAAAGAAAATTCAAAAAATAATCAAGGAAATAGAGCAAGAGTGTGCATTATTAGAAAAGAAAAGGGAACCTGTACCAATTATCACTAACCCGGACACAGACTCAGAAAGAACTCAATCAAATAAAACGACTCCCCCTTACTCAATAGCCAGCCCATCTAGTTCAACAATAACTGCATCCGAAAAATCAATGGACACAGACACTGTACACTCTGCACAAGACACTGAATCAGAAGGAATACCCATATTACAGGAAGCAATAGATACAAAACCAAATCAAATATTAGTTTACCCATGGCAACTTGACAAATTGGCAGTAAAGGACAATTCGAGAACAAAACAGCGTATTTTAGAAGTACACCTACCCACAAACCGACCTGACTTAGTAAAGCAGTTTTTAAAGGAATACGTTGGAAACAGGACTAAATACTTTATATATTTTGAGGACGAGAAGCACCGCCGACAGATCCATGAAGTTAAGATCGGAAATATCTCTTTAAAAATGCATACAATAGAATTTCAGAACAGCATTATGGATAAAATGCCAATTGTCGACTTACCTATAGTACATCCTCTAGCTGAAACAGCATCAATACGGGAACCTGTGAACCTGGAAGATATTGACCTAACCAACATCAGGTTTTTAACATACGCTCTGAAGAAAATTCCTAGTGATAACAGTGAAAGTGAAAGGCCAATTATAACAGTGAAAAGCATTAGTGTTTGGACGATCGGACTCTACATTATAATTTGTTTAGCTCTATGTATCCTTACTTTTTATTATACTTATAACCGTTTAAAGGTATATTTTCGAAGTTCTGCTTCTACGAAAGAGAACTTCGAACTTAAGGAGGAAGGAGTTAAGTCTCACGGCTCTTCACATACCGATGACGCCATATTTGGCTGAGCCCTGGAAGTGCGATATGATGAGGAGCTGACAAAGCGTGAGCCGGGAGACCTCTCTGCTTTCTGCCCTCAGTCTTGAGGCAGTAATTAAGTAAAATAGTCGTATTAAGAGCTCTAAGACATTGTAACATCTTATCTCAATTAAATCTTTATTTTTTAAAACGTCGTTTACGTGCGCTAAAACTTATCTACCTACCACAGATACAAAACATAAACAAAAACATTTACATACAAACAAATACATTGCTGCTGGCCCCACACTAAGATACGCTGTGTTGCGGAAACCAGAAACAGCGACGTTACACACATAAAAACATCCAAGACCTGTTTTTTTTTTCTTTACCCCCAGCCGGTGATCGAACCCGGGACCTCTCGTATGGTAGGCAGAACCACAACCGCTGCGCCACAGAGGTCATCATATGCCATCTAATTAGGATGTTTGATCTTAGATTGTATTACGTGTGAAATTAGTGACAGGACAAATTTACATTTGTACACGTATGACGAAGAACTAAAATTATACTAAATAGATAAAGTATCCTATTAATGTCACAGCCGAGTGGCATAGGCGTTTACCCAGATACGAGTAAGATTGAGCCATGTTTTACCACGCTGGCTCAGTGCGGGTTGGTGGAGGGCTGTTGGGCTATTGGCCAATCCGAGTATCAGATCAGAACTAGAATTATAGTTACAAGTGAAAAATTACGTGTTGCAGACTGTACTTACATGAAAGGGAACACCTAAAGCTCATTAGTTCTGATAGGTTTGGTCCTTCGTAAGGATTGTCTAATTGCGTACAAAAGGGACAACCCAGTTTGGGTTAATGCTGGCCTATTTGACGCAATTGTGATAGTTTACTACTGAACACTGTAGTTTATAGGGCCGTTAAATGGTTAATTTGGTCAATTTGAGACCCGCTGTCTGTGTTAGCTGGTTAGCGCATTTTGGACCACATCTGTCTAGTTAAATTGGATTTTGGTTTGTAAGAAATTGAATTATCTTAAATAAATGTGCAAACCTATACAGGTTGATATTTAATTAGCTGACCATATTATTATTTTGAGGAATGATAGTAGCCATCATGATTAACAACTTTCCCCAAGAAACATGCAGACGCAAACGAAAAAAAAAATGGGTCTCCATTATTAACTTGTGATCAGCTCCATCGAATCAGATCCGGCCAATGTACTGAGTGACGAAATATATTTTCAAGTTACGCCCGACTCAGGGATGATAGTTTACGTATCGCTTGTAACTAAAATACTTTTTTTTTTTGATTCAGATTCAGATTCGATTATTTGCATAAGTGTGGTTACAATGGTTGCTAAATTGTTATAAGCACAGCACATTTAGCCAAATATTGGCACGCAAAGGTATATCTAAAAAAAAAAAACTATCTAAGGCTGCGAACTCACAAAATACGAAAACAATACTTCAGTTAAATTACATAAGGTCATACAAAATCTAATTAAAATAATAACAACACAATGTCATATAAAAATTTATTCAAAATAATAAAAACCTAATGTCATATAAAATCAAATTCAAAATAAAAATAACGAGTAACTACCTAACTGATGTGCATTTTACAAAGAATTCGTCGATAGATTAGAATGCTTCTGTAGCGAACCAAATTAACAATTTCGTAGAGAAGGATTTAGTTGGTTGAGACTGAACCTGGGTATACTATTGTATATCTGTGATGCCATGTAAACAAAGTTTCTCCTAAATAATTGTAGGCGAGGACCGGGAAGTGCGAGTGGTCTTTGAGTAGCTGATTCGTCTATGAGTGTTTTCCCGTTGCTTAACTACTCAAGAGCCGTTGGAAGTTGGGATGGATCGCGATTTTGAGCCCTATGCCATGGTAATAACATTTAAAGCCTTTCATGGAAAAGCGCCGGTGGTAACTGAGGGGTCCAACATCTCTTAATGTTTCCTGACAAACTTGCTTGTTTCGAATATATAGGCAAGGAAATGTAAGTATTTTATGTTTTTTTGAAAGTGGTTACAAGACTCGCTCCAACACGTGCCCCATATGGCTCTTTTGAATTTCTTTTGTGAAATGAATACCTTATTTATAGTGGCGATATTATTATTTTACATATTTCTTCAGGACTTGTTGGTTCGAAAAATATACTTTTACATGTTTTTTATGTTTTTATTGATATTTATATGGTTGTGTTACTTTTGTTTATATTGCTATTATTTAAAGGGCTTTTTGCAACAATGTCTAAAAAAATACTATTTAATGAATTAGCTATTGCTCAATCGTGTACATGTTGTCGTTTTCTTAAATGTTATGTATCTCAATATTTGTCATAAGTTTACTCAACTTACTATTTACAAACATTCCATGTGGCTCTACATTTGTTTTTTGAATTTTGAATGTAATTGTTTGTAGATGTCTTTTGTAATAGCCTAATGCACTTCTTTAATACCTTGCTATAACTTTTATAAGATTCTTTTGTAATTTGTGATTTGGTAGAATAGTATTCAGATCTTAATTTGCGTTTTGTTTCCAGCTGTTTTGTACTCCTTTTGTTATCAATTTTATTGAACACTTATTAGGTGTTTTTTTTTTAATTCTAAGTATGGGGAAACATAGATCGTGAAAAAACATAAATAAATCATGGAAATTGTCAAATTCACGCTTGTTTGATTAAAAACTTGAAAGATTGTAACAACCCTTCCCCCCTGAAAGGTTGTAACATCATACAATGTTCTATTACTTGAAGCTGCTAAGGTAGGACTACGCATCAACTGTGGGAAAAAAAGGGATGCGTTTAAATACCACCGATGTAGCTTCAACCTTTGCGAACGTGGAGGTAGTGGAGGAAGTGCAGAGTTTTGTGTACCTTGGCAGCGTGGTGGACCCACAAGGTGGAACCATCAACAACGCTCGAGCAGCATTTGCCCAACTCAGACCAGTGTGGAACTCCTCTACCATTACACGTTGCACCAAGCTGAGAATCTTCGAAACCCATGAATTCAGTTCTCCTATATGGATGCGAAACGTGTTTCATTCGAAAGGACATATCAGGCAGGCTCCAAGTATTTGTCAATAAATGCTTGAGACAAATATTGAGAATAATCTGGCCAAACACAATCACAAACGCAGAATTGTGGAGACTCAAGTGGCGATGGCCTGACCACGTGATGAGGAGACCTGACGAACACATGTTGAAAATAGCCCTCAAATGGTGCCCAATGGGGAAACGGAAGAAAGGTCGCCCCAAAACAACGTGGCGACGTTCTACGGATAAAGAGGCCGCCATTGTGATCACAAATTGGGCGGAGCTAGAGCAGATGGCCCAAGATCGTAAGAAATGGAAAGCTGTACTGAAAGCCCTATACCCCTGCTGAGGAGTGACAGGACGAGATGAGATGATGATGCATTCGACACAGTAAAGTTGCCCCGAATCAGTGTACGAACGTGCAAGTGTAGGTGCGCTTAGGGCTTAGATTTCCTTGTCCGACGTTTTGCTTCTAGGTCTGCCAGGCGCGTTTTCTCGAATTCGTCAAGACCTTTATGTACAGCAGAACGTCATTCTGGCCTTTGAGCAAGTTACTCCAATTTATCAGGTGGTATGATGCATACGGTGAAATAATCGTGTTGTGATTGGAAAATTTTTCAATATCGATATTACATGATAAGGCTACAGAACTCATTTTGATTGCTATTGCGACTGTTTTGTACGGATATGGATGAAATCAACCGCCCCTTTTTTAAATAATTTGGCGGATTTCACGTAATTCTGTCGGGCAAAAATTAAGTTCTTTCCTAGACGGTTTTATTCAAATTCCAACAGATGACTCATAAGTCATAGAGTAAAGTATATGGTATATAAAGAGTTTCCATGATCTCAGATGGTATAGGTCAACGAGGAAGAAGTATAGGTACGTAACCTACTGAAAAAAGGTTCGGTAAAAAAGGTTGTGTACTCGCTGAACGTAACCGTTGAAACGTACTGAAAGAAGGTTTGGGATGAAGGTGTTTTACCTACTGGCTGAAAGTAGTCTATGATTGAAAGCTTTCATATGTTGTTTGCTAAATAAAATAATCGGAGACCTCGAAGTATAGGTGGGCAAAGACTATATAGGGATACTAACTACGTTAGGAGTCAACCTACCGAACGAAGCTGAACAAACTGAACTTGACAGCTTTCAATGACAGGGTACGTTCAGCTAGTACACAACCTTTTTACCGAACCTTCTTTCGGTGGTTGCGTACCTCTACCATCTGAGATCATGGAATCTCTTTGCGTAGCATATAATTTACTCTATGACCAAAAAACAGGCCGTCTAAAGCGCCATCTGTTGGATTTTGAAAAACCCTGCTCTGAAAGAATCCCACTATAGAAAAAATACCAAATCAATGACAAAAATCCAAATCTATTCAACCAAAGAGTTCCGTTCATCTGAGTGATGAATGAAACACCGTGTTGCTGTTGGTAATGTTTATCAAGTTTCAAATCTAAAATGAATGCAACTCTTTGTTACAAAAACTTACAGTGCCCTCAACCAAAAAGTTTTGCGTAATCTTCCCCATTGTTTTTTCTTAAGCAAGGACAATATTCCCGCGATTAAATCGTTTAGACGTCGTCTGTGGTTTGCGGTCCGAAGCTCTGCCTCCCATGCGCTGTTTCTGTTTCCCAGGGACCAGAAACAATTTATGTACCTGTATTCGTATGTGTTTATGTTTATTTAAACGTTTGTTTGTCTTTATTATGGGGATGATCCAACATTATGATCAACTTCCTATAAGGAACATTATATTCTCGCATGTGAAGTTACATAAGTTTTAGTCCTGAAAAATATCATTCGAATTATTCATACGAGCAGTGATCATCCCTTGTTCCTTACCTAGTGTAATAACAAGATTTATGTTGTAAAATTTTCAAGAATAAACGATTATTATTATTATTATCATTCACGTAGATTTATAATATGGCTATCCGTCCGTCCTGTCCATTGTTGATATGTAGCCCAAGCGTAACCAAGAGTGAAATTACTGATTTCACTCTTGATACGCATGCCTTCATGGAGATAGGCAAAAAATCGATAACAACAAAGCTATTTTGTGCCTGTCCCACAAACAATTCGATGGCGACCTGCGAATTGTTCACGATTTGTCATTAGCTATCTGGAAGTTGGACATTTCGATCGGACGGTCGAAAATCCGTGTAAAGCCGGGCGGCCAATCGACGCTAGTTAAAACTTCTGGAACGTTCTGTCTCGCGTTCACTTTTTCTATTTACTTTTTAGGGTTCCGTACACTATTATTAACCTCCGCTGTACGTCTGTTCCGTCTATCCGTCGGCGGGCTGTATTCTGCCTCATAATCCGCAATGGCAGTTGAAATTTTCAGAGTACGTATTGCCGCTACGTTCCTGGTGGTCATGCTAATTTGTCATATCAGAATGACTACGAGGACGTACATACATGTCCACATAGAGTGACACGACAGTTAAGGAGTTTCCTTCATCCTGTAGGAATAAATAATTTTCTGTGAGTTGACAATGTAATGTAACAGAATGGTCAGATGAATAATAACTTGTCTTAGCCAATTATATAAATAATAAATAATAAAAATAAAAAGTCTTTAATTCCGTAAAATTGCTGAAAAAAACATAAAATAATTACTCTTACTTACGTTATAAGCTTGCTACACCTATGTTATAAGCTTAAATTTTTTCTTAAAAATGTAATGTTTATTAATAATTACGGACCCCTCTCAAGGGTAAAGGTCTCCTCCAACCTTAACCAGTCGTCTCTATTTGTTCCCTTCCTCATCCACGTATGCCCTCCGACTCTATGTATTTCGTCTTTCCAACGTTCTAAGGGTCGGCCTCTGTTTCTTTTACCTAATGGACCTTCCCAAGTTGTGACAGCCTTGTTCCAGCGATGGTCTTGCGATCGCGCTAGATGTCCTGCCCACTTCCACTTGAGTTTTTTAGCATGATCTAGAGCATCGATAGTATTAGTTTTCTTTCTTATTTCGACGTTACTCATCCGTTCTTTAAGTTTTATTCCTAAATAGGCCCGCTCAATTGCTCTTTTACATACTTGAATTTTATTTGTAGTATCTTTGTTGAAGATCCATATTATCCATATGTGAGACAGGGTAAAAGGCACGAATCTATGACTTTATTTTTATAATCTTATAGGTATCTTTGACTTTAGAATCTCTTTGTAATTTCAAAACCTTTTTCCATGTCAATGTTATTCTTCGTTTTACTTCTTCTTCGTTTCTATTTTAATATTCCTTTGCCAAGATATGCCAGATATTCTTTTGCCAAGTTACAAAAAAGGGAGCACAATTTGGAATTGCAGTCATGTTAGAAAGGATAAGTGCCGGGGAACAATCAGGGTTGGATATACACATCGTTCACACAATTTTAATATTATGTTAATGGAGCGGTTATTTTAAACTTCCAGGGGGCCGATCGCGCTATTTTGTATAGTCAACGAACGTCAAAGGTATGGTTCTGGTTCAGTTCCAGTTGTAATTCAACTTTGGTTCGGTTCAATGAAATTCGGTATCGCGCTAAAGTTTTAGTGGAGACCGAAGCTGAACCATAACCGAACCATTGTCGTAATCAAAACATTAGAGATGTAGCATCGATTGTGTATAATCGACCGTCGATTTCGCCTTTTTGTTGTTAACTACTCTATTTTTGACCACACTTGGGTGGGAATTCGTGGAATTTAATGTGTTTACGAGGTGAACGAAAAATTACAGATAAAAGATTCAAGTGGATAGAAATGTAGGTAGCTTTATAAATAAGTGTACTCCAGCCTCCCTCTGAGGGCGAAGCTCGGGATCTACAAGACCTACGCGAGATCCCGCCTCACCTACGCGACCCCAGCATGGTACGCCCTGTGCTCGGAGACGAACAAACGGAGATTCCGAGCCCAAGAGAACCTCACTCTGCGTACCATCGTCGGCGCCCCCCGCTACGTGAGGAACGCGACAATCCAGAGGGACCTAAGATGGGAAACCGTGGACCAGTTTGTCCAGAGGCTGGCGAAGGGCATGTTCGCGCGTGCGGATGCTTCACAACACCCGCACAACGCCGAACTGGCGCCGCACCACGCGCGCCCGCCCGACCGCCGCCGCCTGCCACGCGACCTGGTTGCCTAGCCGGCGATCACCCACTGCATACCAGCGCCACATGAAGACCACCGCCCGCAAGGGCCATCCTATGACCTGGGTTGGACCCGAAGAATCGCCTCTGTCCACAGGTGTGGACAGAGGCGATTCTTCGGGAAGAGGTTCGTTGACCTGACCCGTGGGGGGAGTGCGCAGACATCCTCAACCCCTTTAGAGCAGTTAGGACTGCAAAGGAATGAACCAAGGTATGTAGTTTTCTTTATCTTAAACTTGTTCCCTATCAGAATATAATGCTTTTGTAAGAAGGTGTACGAAGTTTAGATAAATAAGAATAACAATGTTAATTGTTTTCATATCCTAAAGGAAAATGTACAGCAAATTGTTTTATTAATATTCCAGCCAGCATAAGCATGTTGGACGTATCAAGGCTGATGGGATTGAAAGTTGAACATCTTAGGGCAAAGGCTGCACAGACTTCCCAGGCTGCTCTGCAAAATGCCCAGACCCCTATAGTATTAATACTATAGCAGTCCTTCAAATGAATTTGTGAAATAATAGATTGACGAAGCAGGTAATTCTATACTTTACTATCAGTTTGGTTAGGATATAGTTATGTAGGAAATATGCCCTGAATTGTTACTTAACATAAATTTTAATTTTAAAAGTGCCGTTAGTATAATTTTAACGACATTTTCCCCACGAGTTTTCTAAACCATGTTTACTTTTCCTGTAAATATGCTGTAGAAAATATTAGCTATAATTTATTAATTCATGCAATCATGTAAGTATAGATACTTATATAGTTTTATGTAAAATATTTCTACTAACTTGTACATTTTTTTTTTTTCAGTTTTGTATCCAACAAAGAGAAGATGTGTGAAAAATATTTAATTATTATTACTAACATATAATATCCCATTGCTGGGCAAAGGTCTCTAATGTGAGAATAATTAAAGTGAGATAACTTAAGTACCAAGACATGAATAAAACAAATTTACCTAGTTAAATATCATTTATTTTAGTCCTTAATCTATCAACAATTGCGCTCCCCGCAATAGACTTACCATCATAACGTATGGGATTATTTAAATCAAAATAACGTTACGAATAAAGTTATTGCGCTATTGCCGTACGCTATGTCTACTGTGTGTTGTTTAGGTACCACTCACGCGCACGATGCGTGATAAAGATGGAGATAACGACGGAGTGTGGGCGTGAAAGAGGCGCCCTATAACGTAATTTATAACGATATGTTGTGCATATCTCTACTGAATATAGCGCAACAAAACTAACTTTAGGAATTATAACGTTATAAGACCTCCTTCCATAGCGCTATGATGCTTACGCTTGTTATGAGGATAATCTTGTGGAACGCCAATTTTTACACCTGATCCATCAGATTTAACGCCGTTGACTTCTACCTTTTGAATTCTATTGCTTTAAGGGGAGAGGGGGCGCTACTCCTGCATCTCCCCCCTCAGCCAGGACCCCCCAAAAAAAACTGTAATATGGGGACAAGGGAGCTCCCTCCTACCAGCTCCCTCATACAAACAAACTGAGAATGACGACGCTTTAAAATAAAGGTATTTTGAGTTTCTTCCAGAATATTATGACGCACATTGTCGAATCATAGTATTCTGTTCTGAAGAAGGCGAATACTAATGCACAAAGTAGAGGAATTCTCTCTGGACGGAACTTTCAGCAGCTACCCTAGGTCATTTGTAGATTTGTATTCTAGTCATGGAGATTTTTGCAAATCGTCAATGGAAACGAATGTCATTCGACTAGTTTACGCTCTTATGTCGGAAAAGAGACAAGAGACAGGGCGTTATGTGAGGTCATAAAATCACAAATTTCGGGAAGGTTACCCAAAAAAGTGCACATAGACTTTGAAATAGCTGCTTCTAATGCACTAGTGAAAGTCTTTCCAGAAAACCAAATGAAACAATATTACTAACAGTTTACGAAAAGTCTGTGGAAAAACGCAAAGATTTGAGAAAATGAGAGGAGAGTGGTATGGTTATGTAAGGCATTACAATTGTTTCCTGAAACACTAATAGATTATGGTGTAGCGTATATTAAAAATAATTGTCTTGAACACTCAGAAGACAACAAAAATTCCTAGACTACATGGACATGACCTGGGCTCAAAACTAACTCTAGAAGGAGAACAATGGTCTGTATTTGGAGAACGCCACAGGATGAACAACGTGGTAAAAAGTTGGCACACTCAACTAATAAACAGGTCAAAAAGCGATCTGCAGTGTCTATTTTGCGTTTAACGTTTAAAGTAGAAAGAGAGCATTGATCGTGACGATTTCATCATGAAATGTCAAATGGATGGTTTTTTATTAGAATAATTACGACACTGAACTTTTTAGTTTTTATGTAAATATAACGATTACAATTATGCATATGCATGCATGCATACATGTTATGTAATTATACCCCGAGGTTTCAAGTCTTTAGCAGCACTCGTGGTCAAGGTGTGGACTAATTATGGCAATTCTCATATTTTAATGATAACACAGGATTTTCCTGAGATCTGTCTAGTTATTTTTAGCTCGTCATTTTTAATTTCTTATTAGCTGTCCTCATAGTCATGTTACTCATATGACAAATTAGTATGGAAGTAGCGCGTATTTCTATACATTCAACAAATGAACTACACACGTTTTAAATACCAAAGGCGGTCCCCAAAGCAGGAATTTATTTTTTTGGGTTTTCACTTGAACGATGGTACGGAACCGTTCATATGCGAGTTCAACTCTCACTGGACCGGTTTCCTATTTACGTTTCTATGAAACTTTGTTTCGGAGGCGAGATTTATCCGCGAGATAGCGTTGTAAGCTGAGGGCGAATTCAATTTGGTTTAAACCTGGGGTTCGGAACCCCTTGCTACATTTAATGTTGTTTACTGCTTCCACGATCGCATCAACAACTTATTTACTGCATATACGGGCGTCCTCACTCGAGTGCCATCCTCTTCAGGCAAGCCCATTCTTATATTTCACTGATTTTGCTTTATTACTTTTTGTGTTTCCCGGTATATTATTTTTTATAATGCCACTTGATTACTTGTCACATCCAATAAGCAATACTCATCTAACAAGCGGCGTCTTCCTATTTATGTTATCTTAGAAAGCATATAATCCTTTTTAGAGTTCATTCACATGGTTTCTAAATTACAGCGAGTGTAGTCCGTTTTGTAAAATTCGCCGAATAGTTCGGTGTCGTGCTGATCAGAAGCTTACGTTTTATATCAAACTTATTATGTTGCCTCTGAAACCTCCACGGTACGGTAACTTTGTGATATTTATATCGTAAAATGTTTTATGTGAGTTTCATTGAAAAATCTCTGCAAACGTTCGCACTTTGCTGTTTCTTGAGATTCATTTTATGGGCTCATCTCCAGCTGTATAAGCAGGTCTGAATCCGGGATAAAATGAAAGATATAAAAATGTAGACGAATTGATGTTTTTTTTTGCAGGAATCGTTTTTTTAAGGTAAATAATACAACTAACTGAGCGAATGACTATGAAATGAGCGAAAAAAAAAAAACTGAAATGCTCGTCAAAATGACTGAATTGTTAGTAGAATTAAGGTTGTCAAGTTGCTGTTTTTCAGATTTCTAGTCAAACAATTCAGTAATTTTGTCAGATGAAACGTGAAGTGTAATTCTATTCGCGATCAGTTTATTGCGCAATCAGTAACTTTAGTAAGAGCCAAAAACTGTAAGCCGGTGTTAGAATCTACTTACATTAAATTTGACGCATGTAAAATCCGTAGTATCACCTCTTTGAAAACATTTACAAAATGGTTAATGGAACGTAATAACGTAACATAAACGCAATAATGGGGAGCTTATTTTGGATTGGTTTTGACTTATTTTTTTAAACTAGCTGGTAATATTATCTGCAGAGCAGGAGGGTCCAGTATGAGCCCGGCAATAATGGAGGCCTGTCTGAAGTTTGATCCAAATTCTAACTGTAAATGAACTGAACCTCTGTTTATTTAGGTATATCCGCAATATACCCAAAAACTGTTATCGTTCCATACCTCCGAGTGACCGCTTTATTTTGGACATAAGTGACAAAACAAAGCAGGTATACTAATTCTTACTACATTTTGTCTGTGTAGGTACCTAAACTCAGATTTATATACTACTATACCAACATGACAGTTGGATTCGATCTTTTTAGGGTTCCGTACCCAAAGGGTGCCAAACGGGACCCTATTACCAAGCCTCCGCTGTCCGTCTGTCTGTCCGTCCGTCCGTCCGTCCGTCACCGGGCTCTATGGGATCAACTGAAATAGGTAGAGAGCTGAAATTTTCACAGAATGTGCTTTTCTGTTGCCGCAACAGCAACAAAGAATGAAACATACCGATTTTCAAGAATTAAAGGAAGTACCCATAGAAGAATCTACTGATAATTTCTCATTCGAATTATAATAAATAATATTTGGTATTTTTTCGTATTTGATTTTATTTCAGTAAATAAGTTACTGAATATATTTCCGTTTTAATATAGGTTTCGTTAACCTGAGTACATAGTTTAATACTTAATACTACATACACAAAACTATTTTTCAATGTTTCGATGTACGGCCTTGAATGTAGTCCTATCTAATATTTAATATTTTATTATTAAAAATTAAATAGGTATATGTACCTACTCGAACAAAAGATCAATCACCCCACATTCCCCTACTGCGGGGTATAGGCCTCTTTTTAACCAATCCACTCCGGTCTTGAGCCTCCCGCAGCCACTCCCTACCAGCTACGGCGATGGCGTCGTTGCCTTTATAAGTAGACATAACACTTTTTGTAAGGCGAGCCTAAAACTTGACTTTGACTTTGACTATGCAGCACTTTATTATAAGGTTAGCCTGAAATAAAAAATAAATTATTGATTGGATTAGATGCATAATGGTAAAATAAGTCATGTAAAGATAAGCAAATATAATAACAAGGTGGAGATAACGCAAACTCCCGTCTAGCATTTCTGTTTCAAAATGGCGACTTGGAAAGTTATTTTGAATTCCGAAGCAGATATTATAACTTAGCCGTGGCCGCTTCTTTCTCGTATTTTTTCTCTACCTATAGGCGTTTTATAAAACACTCCGAATAATGGAGGAGTGAGCAGTTGACAAAAGCGATTTTGCTGTTTTCATTTACTTTCCATTATTCTTTCATCTCGTTTGTCATTCTTTTCTCTTCGTAGTAAGTAAAGAAGAAGAATAGCGTTTGTTTATTTTTATAAAGCCTGGGCAAGGATCTGGGGGAGAAAACACCAGCGTAGTGAGAATAATGAATGATGTATTTTTTTTTCTTTTTGTCGTAATCTTTGATAGAAGTGCAAGTTTTGAGTTTCTAACTTGTACGTAAGTAAGGTAAGTTCAAACGAAGAGAATCTTTTTCTTTTATATTTTGTTTTGCATCGCTGGGTGCTAGTACTTTTAGGCCAAGAAACAAAGGAGTTTATTAAGTGTTGGTAAATACACATGTCGGGAATTTTAACTGACTAACTAGTTGTATTAATATTAAAAACTATTTGCTATGGATAATATAAATTAATTCCATTGACGCTTTTATCCATAGATTGAGTCTTAACGTTTCTCCTCCTAGATTTTCGATGAGAATTCTTTCACCAGCATAGTTTAAATGACTGGTTGAAACCCAAATAGTTGCCGACTCATGCAGATTTTTGTCATTATCAGCTCAATGTATTTCATTATTACTCGTAGATACTAAGATTAAATTTGTTCGTGAATTTTAATAACATTTCTACCGCTTCAGTTTTTGAAGTCCTAGAAGTTCTAAAATTTTTAACTAGGTACAATTTCACGATGGAAAGAAAACGTCTCACCACTTTTACGATATTTAGTTTACTTTTTCTTTCTAGCTTTCAGAAAATGATTAAATGTATGTCGGAGCCCTTCAGAAAGATAACAATCTGCAAAAATATACAAAAACAAAAACCAAGTTCATTTTCAACAAAACGATTTCTAAGCAAAATGTATTGGGTATTTCAGTGAGATTATCTCAAAGAAAGAAGCGATAAGCTTTTAGATGAGCCAGACACTGCTGAGATGGCAAGAACGGATAAATGTAATATTCATAATCTAGACTAGACCTCAACACTACGCTATAAGTATATGACGTAACAAAGAAGTCATAATGTCCTCTTGTCTGCCGACCATTTTTGATTCCTTGTGTCAAAATTTTGGGCGCTTAATTTCAACGAATTTTGCTTGAAAATCTCTGTGACTCAACCGGGTTTTTACCCGACTTCGCTATTTTCAGAACGACCCTACTAGACTAAATCAATCTACTTATAACAGACTTCACTATAAATATTTGGGTCTTAATTTTACGTCGAAAAAGTTTCGAATACTTATTTGAGACATAATCAAAATATTCCAATTTAACTTAGTGTGTATACAGGATAGGTGGCTCGCTGCGTAACAATGTTAGTCCTCGACCTTTGGACCTAAATGGTGGGAGGGGAAAAAATTGAATTGCCCATGCCCAGGAGTCAGACCTCCCTGCTATGTCTGGGTCCCCACATATTGAGCGGGCATCAGCTCGTGTGGTATACGGACTAAAAATAACCCCTTGTGTTTTACAGTTATCGATAATCGATTTAACTGTGAGCCATGGCCTCGGTATATGCTGAAGGCTTTCTACCTGCGATTGGCCCTTTTGGGCGATATATATGTGTATATGATATATATGGGATGTTGGGAGAAATTGAGCGGTCTGCCTTATATATAGACGTGTGTATAGATCAGGCGATCCTTTAGTTTCTAGTTTAGAGGTAGTATTTATCGAGCGGCATTTTCTCCTTCATCATCACTGACAGCTTGTTCCGGCCACTGCTGTGCTTTTTGTCCCTACTTATCCGGCCCTTTTTTCAATCGAATCCAGGATTTTCTCGCGTTGTTGCTAATGTCATCGACACTCTCCTTTTTTCGGCCACCTCTCGATAAGTGATTTACTCACTTCCATTTAGTCTATACAATACTATACAACAAGGTTTCCGACATCTTGAACCTTAGTCTGTCGACGTATTTCTTCGTAGTAGGTACGTAGTAGTAGCACAGAGGAATAACTCTGTGATAGTAGTGTTAAGACTAGAATAGAATGCTCCATAAAAAATGAGAACTTAACGTCCCTATCAAGAGGCAAGACCGAGCCCTACCCGTCAAGCTATCTCCCTCAGATTTTTAATTAGAAACAAATCCAATTATTGTTCATTTGGTAGTCCATCTTGCCCTGTTTTGTGGTGTAAGGCAATGTCATTTAATGTAGTCCTGCCAGTCGAGTAGGTAGTAGAATATCACGCTTTTGCAAATAAAACTTCTGGCTCCTGAGATTATACCTCCATGATCTAGATATAGATTAATACAGATGAGGCCTGATTAAGATACTCGTTCTAGACTACGATATTTCAGAAGCCATACGGACTAAAATTGTACTGCAGTATAGCTTACCTTGAACGTATAAAAATGTTAAGCACCCTAGTGTGCAATGCAGTGTGTGGTTCTGTAGGTTACAAAATAGATAATGTAGCGCGTATGATTTTAAAAGATTAAAAACAAATAGATGTTCAATAGTGATGAAAAATCCCCAAGAGCTCCGTGGTCTAGTGCCTTTTACGCTTGCTTTTCAGGCAGGGGGTGAAGATTCGAATCCCGGTGCTGACCATGTACCAATTCGATAAGTAATTTATTTATCATAAGTACATTATACGGACGTTCGGTTATGAAATACATCGTGAGGAAACCTCCATTACTCCATAGCTGCGGCGATGGGCTAGCCCCCTGTCACACACAATGGAGTATTGAATAACTGGCTAAACGCGGACACAATTGTGCCTCTGCCACCCCTTATGGGAAAATACGTGACGCTATTTTATGTTATGTACAAAAAATCCCCAATTTCACCGAATTCCAGTTTTGGGGTTCCGATTTTTTTGTATTACCAGGGATAGAGCAAGCATTATCACCGGAACTCTAAAAACTGGTTAACGCATGGGTTCGCAGGCTATTTTCATATTTTGATGAGTTTTCTCTCTCCCAGACGAAAGTAATCGATCGCATGTTACTAAAGCTAAGCGCCGCATAATTATAACCCCTCAAAATACTGCGATCTTTTTAGGGGATGCGATCTTTAATCTTATGCAATCGCAATAAAATTGAAAACCTATAATGCCCTTTATGTACTATCCTATCCTATCTGGAAAATAAGTATGTTGGAGCATAGAGACAAACACATTTTTTTAATCGCACCTGAGTAGATAACAATACATATTATAAACACAATTTACGAGTTGATGATGTTTCAAGAGGAAAAAGTTTCAGAGATTTTGTTCCAGATTAATCTGATTCGTCATTTTCACCTTTCCTACCAAAAATATTGCAAAGTTGAAGTGCCTACGCATTTCAACCATTTAAACTCCCTAAGCTAAGTCCTAAGCGTATTGTAATGTAATTTCAAGTTACATTTTAATAAAGAGGAAATGATAATGTACTGTGATGAGATTGGAAGTGGCATGGGCTCAGCACTCCACTCATACTCTAAGGGACATAGTGTTATTAGTAATTGCTCACCTTTTAGCACTGTAGATAATATTATAAATCAAATTTTGAATGACAGCACTATCACAGCCAGTGCCACACTGATAATTTTCATGGGCAATAGGGGAGATGTGAACAAAAAAAATTTAATAAAATTTTATGAAACATTGAATGGTCTTAGTGTGAAAAAAATTATATTGTTCACATTTCCCTACTGCAACCAATTGACACAAAATGAAAATGTATATAGACATAATATGAATATAACTATGTACAATTTATGTACATATAATAATAAGTTTGATATTATTGACACTAACAATTATGTTAGTAATTATTTTACTATGACTAAAGGTACATTTTACCTTTCAAATTATTGTAAACGACAAATAGCTATGTCACTATTATATTTATATGACATTACAGCCAAAAATTTGGCTTCTAACTCTGCTTTTACTGAGCAGCCTAATATGAATCTGGTATCAGACCAGAATAACAGGATGCATTTAAATTAGTTCATAGGACAACAGAGGACCCAGGCTCTGGCAACATATGTTCTAGTATATTAGAAAACCCTAAGAATAAGGGAAGCTCACATGCTAAGTATATAAGCCTGGTTCATCAGAATATTCAATGTATTAGAGGCAAAGATCTACAAATAGAGTTATTTTTAAATTGTAATAAAATTGACATTTTGTGCATAACAGAGCACTGGTTAACTATTAATGAAATTATGTTTAGCTTTAAAGATCACCAGGTTGGTAGTTCGTTCACCAGACTTAATTCAATACATGGTGGGGCATTAATCATACTAAACAATCATATGAAATTCAAGGAACGTAAGGACATTGTTTCCTTATCTGTTGAACGAACTATAGAACTTGCAGCTGTGGAATTAGAACAGTTCATCGTTATATGTGTCTATAGGCCACCCTTGAGCGACTTTGAAATGTTCGAGAAAATAATGGAATCCGTCCTAACTATTTCATCACACAGTACGAAACGATTAATTATATGTGGTGACTTTAATGTTAATCTGTTAGAAAGAACTACTCTCAGCGTTAGATTAATAAATCTTTTCTCATCATTTAGGCTTAGCCATTTATTTATGGAGCCAACAAGAGTGACTGCTACTAGTGCTACATGCATTGACAACATTTTTACTGATGTTATTCCAATCAGTAAAAGTGTTATCAGTGAATTGGATTCAGATCATTTAGGTCAATTATTTCAATTTGATTCTATTAGAGAACCTGTCATTAAAAAGAAAATTTCGTTTGTGCCAGTAACTGCTGACCGGTTAGAAAGAATGAGATACTCTTTAGCCCAGGAACTACCGTTTTTGGCTGCTGAACAGTCTCCTAATATAATGTATAACTTATTCTTTGAAACCTTTATGAAACAGTACAGCGCGATATTCACTTCAAAATCGGTTGTGGTTAGTGGTTCAAACGACTTTAGTACGTGGGCTACTGCAGAGTTGCATAAACGCAGGCAAGCATTGTATGCATTGTATGAGGAACGACGGTTCAACATGAGTGACGAATTTAAAGAACAAGTCAAACAGTTCTCCAAACAATTTAAATTAGACTGTCATACAGCTAAACGTAATTTTCTGAGTAGTAAAATTAAGAATAGTTCCGATGTTATAAAAACGACTTGGAAAATAATTAATGAGGAGGCCGGTCGTAGTAAAAAAGCGAGTCACGATTACGAACTAAAAATCAATGGACAGCTTACGAGTTCTAGCTTAGAAGTTGCAACTGAATTTGAATCGTTTTTTACTAATGCACCGGCTTCCACGACTAAGTATTTAAATTCGTCACCTTTGTCTGCTGTTGCAATATTAAAAGATAATGTCTCAGAGTGTGCTTCATACTTGAATTTTAAGCACGTCACAAGTTCAGATGTCGTAAAGGCATTTAAATTGATAAATGTTAAGAAAACGAATGATCTTTGGGGACTCTCTGTTCACGTCGTTAAATCCCTGATCGAATTAATTGCACCTGACCTAGCGGTCATTTTCAACAATTGTATAGACTGCGGTGAATTTCCTGATTTAATGAAACAAAGTAAGATAATTCCCCTCTTCAAAGCAGGTAGTACTCAAGACCCCACCAATTTCAGACCTATATCAATACTACCAACTTTAAGTAAAATTTTTGAGAAATTAATCTTATCACAGCTATTACATCATTTTGAATCAAATAAGCTAATGCATAACAAACAGTTTGGATTCACTCGCGGTCGTTCAACAACAGATGCCGGAATTCAGTTCATTGAAAGTATTTTTGATGCCTGGGAAGAGTCACAAGATGCCCTAGGCATTTTTTGTGACTTATCTAAGGCTTTTGATTGCGTTTGTCATGAAACATTGATCAGGAAATTACATCATTATGGAGTTAGAGACACGTCATTGAATTTGTTAAAATCTTATCTGAACGGAAGAATACAAAGGGTAGACGTAAACGGAGAACGATCACCAGGATCATTGGTTTCTTTGGGCGTGCCACAGGGCTCAATATTGGGACCCTTCCTATTCCTCATCTATATAAACGACTTACCATATCTAGGAAGGGACTGTCATGATATGGTACTGTTTGCTGATGACACCTCACTTATTTTTAAAACAAAGCGAAACCAACACGCTACTGATGATCACGTGAACAATACCATATCAAGAGTGGTAAATTGGTTTAATGTTAATAATTTGCTATTAAATGAGCAAAAGACTAAATGTGTTAAGTTTCTTACTACTAACGTTAAAAATAATCATCAGACATGTATAACAATTAAAAATGAGGAATTGGAATTGGTAACCAGCACAGTGTTTCTAGGTATAACGTTGGATTCCAAACTCCAATGGGGTCCACATATTGATAAGCTATCGAACAGACTGAGCTCTGCAGCTTTTGCATGCAGGAAAATCCGTCACTTGACAGATTTAAAAACAGCCAGATTAGTTTATTTTAGTTATTTTCATAGTATTATGTCCTACGGTATTCTGCTCTGGGGCAGTGCTGCTGACATAAATACTATTTTTGTGCTGCAAAAGCGGGCTGTTCGTGCGATTTATAAAATGAATAATAGAGATTCTCTTAGAAATAAGTTTAAAGAAGTAAATATATTGACAGTCCATAGTCAATATATTTACGAGAATATTATGTATGTCCATAAGAACATTGTTAACTTTCGAAGAAACTGTGATATACATAACTTTAATACTAGAAACAAGGACAAACTTGCAGTGCCCACTACTCGGCTCCATAAAATAAAAAACTCGTTCAAGGGTAATTGTGTAAGATTTTACAATAAACTCCCAAGCACTTTGACAGATCTATCAATTAATAAGTTCAAGAAATACATCAAGCAAAGGCTTATTTCTAAAGCTTACTACAGTATTAAAGAGTACATAGACGATAAAAATGCTTGGGACTGAATTGTTCTAATTAATTGTGAGCATCCTCACTGCCAGAGTTTCTTTTACTGGACACTTGGAGGCCTTTTACACCTCCAAAGATTAATTTAATTATACAACTCTTGACTGTGGGGACCATTTACATCTCCTATTATCATTGTATTATTGACTAAAGAGACTATACATCTCTGTTATTTATATTTTAATTATTTTATTATGACATTTGAGACTCTTTACATCTCTCAGAAACAATAATTAAAAACTTTTTTTTTCTGATAATATGATAATAATACCAAATGTTCTGTAAAAAATGAAATGAAATGACATGTGAAAGTGCCCTTGTGGCCTATTTACAGAATAAACGTTTTGAGTTTTGAGTTTTTTTTTTTTTTTTTGAGGCTTAAGACGGCGCAGCACTAAAATACATCGTTCATCAATTTCCCCTTCAACTGCCCTGTTTGTTTTGTTGTAAAAACAACAATACATCCCTCTTTTGGCTTGTGAATATTAGGACTGGACGCGTCTTCCAAAAGAAATCCCTTCGAAAAGTCGGTCACTTGTTGTGGGGGACCGAACCTGTGAGAAAGTGATTCCCGTCGCAACAAACGCAGACACTACAAGATTATGGCCGTCTTGCAACAGACTTTATGATACTTTTGACAGCAGCTTAATCGAGTTCAGATATCAACAGTTTGAGCACAACACGGCCAAGATACGAAGTCAAGCATTGCAAGGTTATTGAATGTCAGCCAGGTTCCCACTCAACATGGCCGCGTTGTAAGTATTTATATTGCCTTTAAACTCCATTTAGCGGCTGACAAGTCTTCTGCAAGTCGGCCTAGCCATCACCTTAATACCTTTACGCAAACATGCAAAATACTTCTGGCTACACAATCTTCGACCGAGAAATCAGCTTAAGGATGGAGACTCCAAACCAAAACCTCCTTGGTCAGAGGGTGCTAATCTGATGTGGAGTGAAAAGATTTAGTGTGGGCCCTCCGAAATTAATCTTCACAACTTATAGGGTGTAACAACCTAATCTCTAACGGTAAGTAAGGGCTTCCCTGGCCCAAAATTAATTACAAATGGATGCACGCTCTATACCTTCATGATGTAGGGACTATTACGCGGAAGCGCGGTGCATGATTACAATTACGCTTGAGAGAGGATCAAACCCTTTATCCTGGCTGAAAAAACCTACACTTCAGGGCATTAGGTACCTATGATGCCAACCATCTTATTAGTTAATCTAGAATTTGTGTAGGTACGACTATAATATTGGATTAATGCAATAGCCTGGGTCGTTTAATTTTATGTTAGAGATTTTCCTAGTTAATCGTTCATTAAGTCCTCTTTAATGTACCATTAGGTGACTCTGATTATGGCTGTAAGATCCTTTGCCTAATAACCTTGTGAAACAAAAAGACTGTTTTAGCCAAGATCAGAAGAAGCACACTCGACAAAAATCTGCATTAGATAAAGCTCTTCCCGAAATAACGACGTAATTAGAAAGATTTATAAAAGATACTTAGCTTTGTGAATCGAGAATTGATGGACAAGAAATCTCTTACGTTAATACGAGCTACCGTCGGGAATAATTTACAGTGATTGATTTACTCTTGATATCAAAAATACTTTTAAGTGGAATAAATTACAGGTAATGTTGCGGCTTTATGTAATGGGAATATTCCCAGTAGCTAACCGTTGCAAGTCTCCGGGCACAAGATAAGACTCTTAGAGACTCGGGACATGTACGCGCCTCAGTTTCGGATGACCATAGGGGAAGGAGGAAGTCGCGGAGGGGGTGAAGTCCCCCCCCACCTACCGCATACCCGCAAAGGCCCGGCGTTTCCGCATCGACCCTGTTCATCGATATCGATATTGCTCACGTTGATTAACACTTGCACTGGTGTTAAAAGGCATCATTTGCCTCTTAATCATGTATGAAAAGGAAAAACCAATGGTCTATTCTCAAGCCAGAAAGAACTCGCCAGAAAAGTACTGAAAAATTATGAAAAGGAATGATATAAGATTAGATAAATAAGTAATAATACCTTGGACACTATTTACACACATTGATCTAGCCCCAAACTAGGATTCTCTGTATCTTGGGTACTAGACAACGATTCACATACTTACAAGATAAATATTATACTTAGATAGCTAAACAACCATGAATAGGGTACAAACATCCGTTCTCATCAAACAAATATTTGCCCCCACCGGGACTCGAACCCGGGACCCTTGGCTTCGTAGGCAGGGTCACAGCCAACTCGGCCATTCGGGTCGGCATTAGAAAAACAGACGGGAAGATTTTTCCGGTGACGAAGATAATAGTTTTCCTAGCGATCTATCTATCAAGCCTCCTGCACCGATTCTTGAGTAAAGGTCTCTTCTTCATTACACCATTTATTGCGGTCCTAGACCAACCTGATCAACTGCGGCCCGACACTCATCCGAGCATCGGGCAGGTGGGCTGCATCTCGGTCTTTGCGCTTCCCTTGGCCACCATTCTGTTACCATCGTCTTGGTCCATCTACCGTCGTAACTCCCAGCCAAGTGTCCCGCCCATCTTCACGTTGACCTTGCGATTCGCATACCGACATCTACGACCTTGGTGCGTCGTCGTATCTCGACGTTGGGTATGTGGTCGCGAAGGGAAATTCCGAGCACGCGTTTTCTAGTGATGAAACTTTAATTTGATTTTGAAAAAAAAATATTTGAGAAATATTGGACTGCACATCAAAAATACTGATTTGCACAGCAAATATCAGGGCAAAATTCTGCGGCCGTTTAGGTGTAGGGTAAAGGGGGTGAGCGAAGCGAAGCCCCCTTTATCCTTCGTGTTAGGTTGAACATGTAATAATAACAAAAAAAATACTTAAAACATAAACTTGAGTAGGTACAAATAAAATATTTAAAACATAAAGTGTTTTTGCTGATACTTTTTTGCTGTGCAAATCAGTATTTTTGATGTGCGATTAAATACTAGCCCTAAAATATTAGTGTAAATAAAAAGGTTATGATATTCAACTTTCATTTTGTTGTGTATCTTTATCGTAACTAATTAACTATCGATATTTACAACATCACTAAAATAGTGCAACTTGACTTGGGCAGTACGAGTAACAGAAGTTTTTCTTTTAATTAATTTAAATTTAAGATTCGAAATTAAAGTGTACGTAGCGGAAATGAAGTAAACGTTCCTTAAACACTCTCATTCTCGTCCACAGCGAATAACGATCGCCGCCTTCCTTAAAAATACCTACAATGATAACGCCGTTTAATCCCACAAAGCGATCGAGTTTTTTTTATTCAAATGTGCAGTCAGCATTAATGTTTGAACAGCCTAGTCATCAATCTTAGCTGAACGTGGCAACGCGGCCCATTACAAACGCCCCAGGCAATTATCCAGTCGAATAAAAACGTTTTAAGTGTTAAATTAACGATATCTTGGAGGAAAGAGCTTGTCTGACTAAGTGATTAATACCAGTTTTGCTACGGGGAATACGCTAGTGGATCTGAAGAAGTGGCTAGCTTACCCGGCTGCTGTGTAAAAATATAAACATTTACAATAGAAAAGAGAGACTAGATGATTTTGTTATGTATGTCGCAGTTAATTGGTTAAATCAGATGCTTAAGTAACTCTCTAGACCGTTAATTCAATACCCACGTTTAATCAAGTCACTAAAATTCCGTCAGACAAGTGAGTGAACGAAACGTTTAACGAGTTGTCTAAACGTTCCTAGACAACAAGACATATACAACATAAATATTTTGTACTCATGTTTATGTTTTAAGTATTTTTTTTGTCCTTACATGTTCAATGGGGCTTCGCTTCGCTCACCCCTTTTACCCTTCACCTAAGAGCTACCGCAATGTTTTGCACTGATATAAGCTGTGCAAATCAGCTGTTGTCGTGACGCCATCTAGTTTTCCAACACGCTGGCTTTCGGTAAGACAGATTGTTAAACGTTTTCGACGATGCTTTATTTAAATCAAAATGCTAGTGACTTCGTTAAACGTCGGCATTTAATTAACGGTCTAGAGAGTTAGTTAAGTGTCTGATTTAACCAACCAACTGCGACATGTACATCGATACTTAGTATTGTTTTTTTTGGTAATGGCGTCGATGTTTAGTGTCTGTCTGTATTTAAACTTTCAACCATGGCAGTCATGGCCTACATTAATTGTCACCCTTTGAACATACACCTTGTTTGGTAAAGTACTAAGCAACTGCTAATACTGCTAGGCACGCACCGCAAACACAGAACGGTGCGAATATTAAACAAATAATTCTTTCTCCACTATTTTATTCACAAATTAGTCCGAATCATCGTCGATAACAATACGTAGTTTCTTCTTGTCCCGTTTCGCCGGCATGATTACATCCTCTTCTGTGTCACTGTCATCTGCAGACAATATAAATCGAAAATGTGTACATTATTTTGTACATTTAAAGAGTTTTGTAAATGTAGAGACGTTGCGAAGCCCTCAGTATAAAGAAGCTAGCTGTGAAACAAAAGATGAGCTTTAGGGATGTTTAACCACGGCTATCATTTTTGGTAAACAGCCTAAATGCAATGTTCCATCATCAGACCACGACGCCAGCTGAACCTAATTTAATAGATTATTTAGCAGATCAGGTACTAGCAATGGCATGGCATGATTAAAAATCGCAGCTCTGTCACATCGCATCGATTATTTTCACCCGACTTTGCAACTTTTTATTGGCATTTTCCCCCGTAATTTGAACACTCCCGCGGGGGATTCCCCTCCAAGCTGGGAGCACTGTTCGTCCGAGATAATGCTTACGAAGATTACGAACCCCCTCTTTAACGTACGATACTCTTTTATGGTGTAACTAAAGTTTGTAGGTTATTTCTGAAGTTGTGATTTACAGGCAGCAAAATTACTTTATTACTTTTTTGTTATTCGGTATTTGGTTAGAACTATCTACATTTTATATACAGTGTGTTACCAGCAGCTGGGCTTTTAATTAAGGACGTTAAAATAACGTGTGTCTGTAACGTAACCATAACATTAATTTCATTAATTATTAAATTTCAGAGTTTGTTAACTTTCTAACAAAATTGTAATTGCCCGCAATGTAAAGCACGCAAGTTACTATCAACACTTGTCGTGCCTGTCACACTGTCACACTATCGACATGCCTTGTACCAAGTAATTCAACGACATGAGTTACGACTAGGCAATACGTCTACTACATTTAAGCTGCAAAAGAAAGTTTAATTGTGGAGTTAATTAACCTAATTATGATTTACTAATACGTGCAAACGATTGTTAACGGAGCATGTTATTATCAGTTTTAATAAATGCCCACATGCCGGTATGTGTTACCGGCATGTAGGCAATGCCCACATGCCGGTAACACACTGTATATATACTATCATTTGTGTTTAGTAATTGGGATGTTAAAGAGACACTTTGTTTATTAATTCGTGTCCCCTAAGATCTTTCGGGTTTTCTTTTGGTTTAAATATTCCGATTTGTTCAAAAATCTTCCTACACTGTTGTTAATACCACATTTTTAGTAGTTTTCTTCACTTGTAAGTTATTATCTACATCATAGGAAAAGTCATTTTAAACATACCCGTGACAGCTCTTGGTTTCTCCTGCAATATATCTTCAGTGTCGGGCAGATCATTTTGTTCGAGCGTCTTCTTCGCAAATGACAGAATATCGTCATCGTCATCACCATTCTCTCTCTCATCTGCTTCATCGATCTTTTTCATTTTCTCTCTTCCATTATCATCTCCATTTGAATCGATGCTGCGGCTTCGCTTTCTATTACTAAATTTCGTAATACTTGTTCTTGGCGGTTCATCATTTTGGTTTTCTCGCATTTTTCTCAAGTTATCAAATAGATCGTCATCATCACTCGATTCATCGCGTTCATTGTTCTCGATTTCTGGAGTTCCAACGGTATCAGGTTCATCTGTGATTACTAATTCTTTGTGTATCGCTTTCATGATGATTTCTCTGCGTTTCCTTATCGTTTCGAAGTGCAGGTCGCTGGGTATCCTCCAGTAGGTTTCCTAGGAAGGAATAAGATGATTTGAATACAAGACAATACGTTCAAAAACTAAAACCCGACTACTTACGTAAACATCGCGCTCTAAGAGTATTAAACCACCTTCTCACGATTCTACTAAATGCAAGTAAAAAGCGAGCAAGAGCTAGTAATATGATATGAGCTCTTTTTGAAATATGCTAATTAAGTTCTTTAATTTGATACCCAACACGGCCGTTCAAAAACTTTCTTTTTTAAAACCAATCCTTTATATAGTGACAACACATAGCCTTTAAGTAGTGGACGATCGAGAGGTTTCTAACAATATACCTTTTGGCTTCGGTGTAGACGATTTAGTTTTGAATGTGCATCTTGTAAAAACAAAACGATACATGCTTGTAAAAGTTAAACAGCCTTGCATTTCTTTCAACAGAAACGATAGGTTAATTTCAGTCATCAAATCGTCCACATCACTAAGCTATCCCCTCTCTCCAACATCCAACCTCTTTGGAAATAATTACAATTGCGAATTGCAGTATCGCAATGAAATTGTGTTGGGTTGATAAATACTTCAACGTCAATTGACGTTGAAGTTTTTATCAACCCAATCAATTGAACCTGAATCTTGATCTTTTTGAAATTTCAAAAAGATCAAGATTCAGGTTCGATGATGGGAGCCAGAAACAAAAGCCCGGGTCTTGGATGTTTATATGTGTGTGCCGCGTTTGTTAGTCATGTACCTTGAAATCTTTAATTCCTTGTAGCTATTCACCTATTCCGGTTTTGATGCGATCTCAAAATTTCTGAACAGTTTTATAAACATAAACATAAAATAACTAATTTATGTTTGTAGACCTATTTAAGCGAAATCCTCTTTAAACCTTAATGAGCGTTTTATGTTTTTGTGATTTATAAAAGTACAACGAGTCAGTTCTAACTAAAACACTGTTGTAAGTTTATTCTTTGTCGGTCTGTGGATGGCGGCTGAAGGAAGAGAAACAAAAGCCGTAAAATAAATTTAAAAAAAGGTCTGTGTATGCGTCAAAAGTTACTCTGTGTTCCAACAAACAAAAAAAAAATAACCAACATAAATTTTCAGATAAACGAGAGTCTTTGCCTAAATGCATACATTGACAACTGACTGACGTTTGCTTTTAGCACGCATTTGGTGTGTGTGATAATGCCTAAAATGGGGTTATCGGACCGGACAGTTATACGTGGGGCGCACTATAAGTTTCCGGAATGAATATGAAAAAATACTATTAAAGGTACAAAATTAATTTATTGTTTTTCAAAATAATCTCCCTTGGCGTCTATGCACTTTTTCATTCGATGAAACCAGTTTTGAAAACTTTTGTGCCACTCCTCTGTGGTGACCTCTGAAACGTGTTTTTCATACTCCTCGACAGCCTCTTCTGGTGATGAAAATTGTTGACCGCGTAATTGGTTCTTAATTTTTGGGAACAGAAAAAAGTCACAAGGTGCCAGGTCGGGACTGTATGCAGGATGACTCATGAGTTCTACATTTTTCGCCTTCAAAAAGTCGTTTGTCTGTCTGGCCGTGTGAGAACTAGCATTGTCGTGGTGCAGGATGATACGGCGTTTACGGTTATTTTTACGGAGTTCGTCAATAACTTCCGGCAAACAAATGGTCGTGTACCAGACACTATTCACTGTACGACGATTCTCTAAAGCAACAGTAGCCACGTGTCCAGTTTTATTAAAAAAAGAAGCAATCATCCGCTTAGATGCACTTTTCACGCGCGCCACTTTGGTTGGTTTCGGCTCATCTTGAAAGACCCATACGCTCGATTGCTGCTTTGTTTTGGGATCGTAGCAATAAATCCATGTTTCGTCACCTGTCACTATGTCCCACACCAAATTTGACGCACCTTCGTTGAATCTGGTAAGCATGGCACTGCACCAAGTGACGCGGTCCGTTTTTTGAGCCTCGGTCAAGTTGTGTGGGATCCACCGCGAGCACAGCTTTCTCACACCCAAATGTTTGTGTAGGATTAATTGTATTTGACTCATGCCTATTTCTAAGGATGCGCGAATTTCATGGTAGGTCACATGCCTGTCTGTTTCAATCATACGGCGCACAGCATCGATGTTTTTGTTGGTCACAGCGGTGGACGGCCGACCATCGCGAGATTCGTCACTGAGATTGATACGACCACGCTTGAATTCTGCAAACCAGCTATAAACAGTTGTCTTGCATGGTGCTTCATTGCCAAAAGCTGTTTCAAGCCGAGCGATGCTCTGTTGAGCTGTCAAATTACACTTAAAATCGTAGAAAATCATACTACGAAAATTTTCCCGAGTTAAATCCATGTTGATGCAGACACACAATTTTTTAAATGGCGCCACAAGGTAAAAACAAAAGGCAGTCAGATGAAACAAACTGCATTCTACAGCCAAAGAGTTCTATTTTCAAATGTTGCAATAAATTTTTAAATATTGTTTATGTAAGTGGCCAGTTCCGGAAACTTACAGTGCGCCCTATGTAGAAGGGTCTGAGCTACGTTAAGTTGTAGGAAGGTTTATAACGAAACTAAAATACAGATTTTATTTTAAATAACACAATTTTGTGAGAACGGATTTTAAGGCTGTTTTAATTCCATTTTATGAGTGTTTTAGATAAATTGAATCTTTATAAATAACACTGAAAATTTTTAAGTTTATGCAATTTTTTTTTAAATTATAATTGAAGTATGATTTATTTTCGCCAATCACAATGGTGTTTGAAATTTATAGTTTATAACGTTTCGTGTACTGCTTCATTTTAATGAGTTGTTTCTTAACCCGATATTTTATTTAAGCTTTGTTTTCTCGCATTTCGCACATGTAGTTTATCTCCTGGGTGTTATCTAAAGGCAACAAAAATAATGATCACCAAAATATTTTTTTCTTACCCAAAATTGGTAAATGATCACCAAAAGTTGCAAAAAAGTTGCGGTAGGTGAAGAGTAAAGGGGGTGAGCGAAGCGAAGACCCCTTTATCCTTCGTGTTAGGTTGAACATGTAAGAACAACACAAATACTTAAAACATAAAAAGAAGTTTGGTGATCATTTACTAATTCTCGCAGTCATTTCGAATTTATTGGTAGTAAATTTTCGTTTTTTTTGGTAATCGTTTATACACAATCCTTATCTAAATGAGTGTAATATATGTAACCTCGTTGGATATTGTACTTATGGTGTTAGTTATATCTTTGTTATTACTAACACAATAAGTACAATACTCAGTCAAAAACATCTCGCAATAAGCTTGCGGATTGTTAAAATCCCGTTGGTGTTCGATCGATTGTAGCATTGTGTAGTTGTGATTAAATACAATTATTTAGTTGAGGTAAATAGGTAATATTAAGAATTAAAGGTGTTAAAAACTACGATTCATACAATCATTACAACAATACAAGCGAAAGAGGTAAAATGCGTCTAGAAATATTAGCGGCTAGCTAAAAAGCCGATCGATAAATCCATGCTACAACTAAATATGCTATTGCTGTAATAATAATAATACCTTGGATACTATTTACACACATTGATCTAGCCCCAAACTAAGATTCCTTGTTTACTAGACAACGATACACATACTTATATAGATACATATTATACTTAGATAGATAATCAACCATGACTAGGGCACAGACTTCCGTTCTCATCAAACGAATATTTGCCCCCACCGGGACTCGAACCCGGGACCCTTGGCTTCGTAGGCAGGGTCACTGCCGACTCGACCATTCGGGTCGCTGTAAAACGCGATTAAAATATATAACAAACGCGAACAGTGAATAGCTACAAGGAATTCATGATTTCGAGGTATTTGACTAGCAGACGGTGTGACGTCACAGTTTCTGGTTCCCACGACACATGTCCTAGTGTACAGCAATAACGATTCCTTTTTACATTACTAACAGGAACTTACGTCATTTTAATCCTATCGCAGTAACAAGTACCCATACTAATTATAGAAAAAAAGCGCTTTATTTGTCGTGCAATCAATAACTTGAACGGTACTTTGAAAATATTAGATTTTAATATATTTAACTGTACATTGCATCGGTTACAAGGTTACTAACCTCTAAATTATTTTTAACTGAATAGTAGGTTCTGGTAAAAATCAATATACTTGTCATCATGTTGTTATCTTTGTAAGCTAATCCTTAAAGTATTTTAATTAAATTAAGTAATAACCTAAATTTAACTTTTTATTTTAATTAGTTTCTCTAATTTAATCTAAAACTTAATATATTATCACAACTTAATGACTGTTAATCAATAGGTACTCAACTATAAGCAAATACTCGCAAGGAATATTCTAACACAATAAGTGAAGACCTGTAATTGGCTTTCTAGTTCTAAGTTAGTATCTCAGTTGTATCACTGCCGTTGGTTTTCCATGGTAATAAATAAATACAAGAAGAAATAAAATAAGAGCTCCGTGGTCTAATAGGTTTTACGCTTGCTTCTCACACAAGAGATGCAGGTTCGATACCTGATTATGTACCAATGATACAATATACGGACATTCTAACGGTGATGGAAAACATCGTGAGGAAACCTTCATTACTCCATAGCTGCGGCGATGGGCTAGTCCCGTCACGCAAAATGGAGTATTGAATAACTGGCTCAAAGTGGGCAAAATTGTACCTTGCCACCGCGAATGGGAAAAGGCGTGACGCTAAGTTATGTTACGATGTTATAAATAAATATTATACATAAGCGTACCTGTTCATCGCTGGGCGGCAACACCCCGACCCCCCGCAGCACCTGCCGGAACAGCTCACTCTCCATGGCGGAGACCGACTCACTGGATATAGTGACGAGCGGCGTGCCCTCCGCCGTGGGGTCGAAGCCCTCCGCCTCCTGGTCGAGGGCCACCTCTTCTAGGTTCTCGGCCAGCCATTTGAGGGCTTCTGTTAGATCTGTGTAAAAATTGATTGATTCACTCGTACTTAACTCTTTTTATCTACAAACCGCACGTTAAGACCAGCACAATGTAAAACTATTTGGTTAAAACTCATTTCCTATCTGAAAATTTGTACATTATGACCATAATGTACAAATAAATAAATAAAAAAAAATTGTCAAATTATGACATTCAAATTTCGAACGCCGACGCCCGCCTGCGTGCCGCCCCTAGTTTGTCTGTGAAGTTGGTACTACAGAACAAGCTTAACAACTGCAGAGCAATGATCAATGCCACAATGCCGGTCAAACATGCAGTTCCTGAACACATCAAAGAGATTAGATTAGAGCTTATGATATGTGTGTAGATAAACTAGTGTATGTAACTGTACATAATTAAGCATTAAATCTCTCGAGTATTAATGTTCCCATTATGTAGCAGTCACATAAACTACTTTTTTTGGTTGGGAGAAAACCCGTCTCGGTATATCGTCAGACGGAATAGGTTTTTGGAATCGGAATTATTATGAATTTTATCCAAACACGTATCCAACCCTCTTTACTGCGTCCAAAAACCGCACATTACGACCAGCATAATATTATACTACTTGGTAAAAACTCATTTCTTATGCCGCCCCTAGTTTGTCTGTGAAGTTGGTACTACTGAACAAGCCAAACAAGTGCAGAGCAATTACCAATACCACAATACTGGTCGAACATGCGGTTGCTAAACACGTCAAAGAAGCTTACGATATGTGTGTAGTTCAACTAGTGTATGTAACTGTACATAATTAGGCATTATGAAGCAGTCACATAAACTACTACAAAAAAATTGTATGTAGAAATAGGTCCAGTAGCGGAAACAAACATTCTGTAGACTTCTTCTTGACACGTCGAAAATAAATAACTCAAAACATGATTAAACTTTTATTCAGGTATTCCAGTATCCAATTATATCTATATGTCAATATGAGTTTGAATCTTTCGCTGCGCTCGGGAGTTCTCTAATGTGACATAAGATTCTCATTTATCCTATGGCTGATAATTAACCTAAAAGAGAATAAATACGTCGAAACTAACTTACCATTATCAACAGCCCGCACCAAGACCTTCGCTATCTCCTTCGCGCTCATGGTCACCTTATGAGGGTGCTTCTTCTTAATAGTTTTCTTTTTCTCGTTCCTCTTGACTTGCTGTCTATCAGGGGACGGTGACCTCGACCTTGACCCTGAGTTGTCACTGTCTGATTGGTCGGAAGAATCGCTTCTCGACGAATTACCTGTTTGTAACAACCGTTGCATTACTTAAATTGATCATCACATCGTTGCCTGTGCAACATTATAATAATATATATATATTTATCATAAGAGGTACAAAACACAGGTTTGAGTTTAATTTGTATTCAGCATTAATACAATTTTAGAAAAACAGAAAGCATCTGAGCCTGAGCTAGCTGCTTAACCTGTATTCTAATTACAGTATTCGTGTTAGTCATATCAGAAGATGAGAAGCTGTTATTTATTGAATGTTCTTGGGGTTATGATATAGACACCAAGTAAAACGAATAAAAATAAAGAGAACTACAAAGGACATTGCCAAGGTCTGGACCTGGTCTGCTACCTAGGAGTGTGAGCTGGTCCGGTGGTACTGTAGCATTAACATGAAATATAAAGGCGGATCAATATAAAAAAAGAAAACAATAATATGTTTGTTATAATAAGGTGTAGCATCAAATCATACCATCATCCCTCTCAGCATCACCAGAACTTTTTCCCTTCTTTTCTCTCTTCTTCTTACACTGCTTCCTGTCCTCAATTATACCCAACTGCAGCAATCGATCCACGTAGCTGCGTTTCGACCTCTTCCGCGGCATACGAGCCATTACGGCACCCATGGGGTCTGCGAACGGTTCAATTATGTTAATGCCGAAAATTCACTTGGAATCCAAATGCTACTTGTCTTGGGTGGGCAACTGAAGATTATTCATGTGGGGGTCAGACCACTCTGGACAGAACGCGAAGTTTTTAAGAATATTTTCATATAAACATTTTTGCGTTTTAGTGCTGCGGTGCTACACACGTAGACAGGCATATAAACTATAATTTTAAATTTTTAACCCCGAATTATGATTATGAAAAATCTTTATTGAACACAGTTATTTAAAAAAGATACGTTAAGAGAAAACATATGTTCAAAGGCAAGCTTATCTCTAAAAAGAGATTTCTTCCAGCAAACCAAGGCATGACAGGAAACTTTATCAATAAAGGGTAGGCAGTGCACAATATCTAAACAATAATAAAATACATATAAGTAAATTAAATATCTATAAAATACGGTAAATAAAATACATACTCGTATATACCAAACTATTAAATACGTATCAATACATACAATATAAACCTGGACATATAGTTTACATATAATAATAATATACATACTACAACTATCACAAAAGAGAGAGGAAGTGATCTTTTACCCGGTTTTTGAAAGCGAAAAGAGTGGGGCTAAACATTTTTATATTTTTTATTGATTTCTGACACATGCCTTTAGTCTGATTCGATTGATTGATGTCTCTGAACACCTTAACATTGGCTACCGTTACACCCTGAATTCGGTTAGAACACGTGAACTACTTCCCAGCTGAAATTAGATTTGTTTGGGGCGCGTTCGAAATGTTTATTTTTATAGCGCAGACACGGGGTGAACCTCCTTTGCATTTTTACGAGCGGCAGCCTGGTTAGGCAAGGTTTTTGGAACCCGGTTAGTAAGAGGGGTTCGCAAATGAAACAGCACCTAATCTTTGGATAAAGTAGACGCTAGTGTTTAATCGCATATCAAAAATACTGATTTGCACAGCAAAAAAGGATTAGTTATGTGTACTCAAGTTTATGTTTTAAGTATTTCTTGTTGTTCTTGCATGTTCAACCTAACACGAAGAATAAAGGGGGCTTCTCTTCGCTCACCCTCTTTACCCTTCACCTAAGCTACCGCAGCATTTTGCCCTTATATTTGATGTGCAGTTTAATATTTCCCTAAAGTAAATACATTGGTGATGTAGTTGAAGGGAGGATTCATATATTATTAATGTTACCTTACGCTGTACAGCGTGTTAGGTAGATCGATGCAAATCCGTAAAACGAAGATGGTACAGGCCATTCAGAACCATTTAGGCCAAACAAGGTACACCGAAGAATTACCTTTTCCTTTTTATCGATGTTTTATTGTTTTCTATCCAAGAAAATAATTGAGTTATTTTCCTATACACGAAGATAGGCGTCACAAGTAGCCTATATGCGAATCATGTATTGACAATTTTCTAACAAACTCAAACTTAGATCTCTTACATGACGTGATGGTAGATAACAATAAGATTGGGGATGGTCATTTTGCTATCTCTTGTTCAATAAATTTAGAAATTAAAAAGAGAAATATTACAGAGGGTGATAGAGATTACATTTGGGCAGAGAAAAGAACTTATGGTAAAATTAACAAATTAAAATTTAGAACACACTTATTGAATCATCAATTATTCGATATAGGTACAAATACATTCTTAAAAACTATTAAAGAAATACACAACAAATGTTTTAAGAAAATACACAAAAAAATATATCTCAGAAATAAGAAGAAAGTGAATTGGATTACTAAAGGAATAAAAGTTTCTAGTGTTATGAAACGGTTTTTGAAAACAGCAGACCTCCAAACATGTCATAAGTCTGTTGTATCTTACATAGTAACATACATGAATACTTATAGGCGAGTTTTAAGAACAGCGAAAAGGAATAATGTTAACAATGAACTGAGGAAAACTAACTACTCTACAAAATCTATATGGAATATTGTAAATCGCCATAGAAATAAATCAAAACATGTTAATAATAATAAAGAGCTGCTTCTAAAAGACGATGACCATATAATAGACAAACCTGATGATATTGCGGATATTTTCTCAAAGGAATTTGATAAATCAAATAACAATAATACAGTGAATGCTAGCAAGGCGTTGAATTACTTATATGAGAATACAGATAGAGTTAATGAAAATTTAGTCGTAAATACTGTGACTGCCTATGATATTACTAAAATTGTTAACAATATGCAGGCCAAAAAGTCATGTGGAGTAGATGAATTGCCAATAACGGTTATAAAGGATAATATTGATATCTTGGCATATCCTCTTGCAGCTTTTTACAATGAGAGCATTGAAACTGGTACGTTTCCTGACCAGCTAAAGATTGCTAGGATTTTACCAATATTTAAAAAGGGTTCGAAAACCGATTCTGCTAATTACAGGCCAATATCTTTATTACCAATTTTGTCAAAGATTTTTGAAAAATTAATTAAGAATGCTCTAGTTGTACACCTTATTAAGAACAAAGTTCTTAGCACAAGGCAATTTGGTTATAGAACAGGCGTTAGTACAGCAGATGCAATAGAGGCACTACTTAATGATGTGCTTACAAACCTGGAAAGAAAACACAAAGTTGCAGCATTATTTTTAGATCTAAGTGCAGCATTTGATACAGTTGATCATGAACTTCTCATTAAAAAATTAGAACACTATGGCGTAAGAGGACAGCCATCAAAACTAATTCGAAGCTATTTGCAAAATAGATACCAGTTTGTTGAAGTCAGATCAATAAGTAAAATGAAAGAACAAGTAGTTTCTTCTAACTTAGTTAAAATAAGAAGAGGTGTACCGCAAGGATCAATATTGGGACCCATCTTCTTTGTGGTTTTTATAAATGACTTGGTAAATGCTATCATCAATAACTCAATAGACACTAACTTGGTCCTATTTGCTGATGATACTAATGCAATAACTTCGGCAACCAACATAGTCGATCTTAATAGAAGACTAAATATTGTGCTGGTTTGTTTCAAAGATTGGTTCTTGCACAATAATCTAGAATTGAATGGCACAAAAAGCAAAATAATACTTTTTAAAACAACCACAAGAAACACTGAGACCTTAAACATAGTTTATAATAATGAGAAAGTCAATGTCGTTAAGTCACTAAAGTTTTTAGGGGTTCATATTGATGAAAATCTTAACTGGAAGGAGGAGGTGGAAGTGATTGTAATATCCATTAGTTCCGCTTGTTTTGCTATGAAGACCTTAAGGGATGAGGTCTCTCAAGACCACCTCAGAGCAGTGTATTTTGCATTAGTAGAATCTAAGTTAAGATACAGTATTAAATTTTGGGGTAACAGCTACCAACGCAATATTCTTAGTGCCTTTAGGATGCAAAAGAGAGCAATCAGAGTATTAGCTAGAGTTCCTCAGTGGATCTCATGTAAAGAATACTTTTTGAAGTTTCGTGTATTAACTGTCCCTAGTCTCTATATACTTATATTACTGACTACCCTGAGTAAACACCTGAGTGACCTAGAAGGTCCGGTAGAGAAACATTTAAGAAACATTTCCAGTAGGCAGGACATTAAACTTCAGATAATTCAACCTCGCCTAAACATTGCCAAGCAAAATGTTCTTTATCAATCCATAAAATTGTATAATTCATTACCGAAAAATTTGAAAATAATTGATAAAACGAAGATGTTTGAAGGAAAAATTAAAAAATATTTGATGGATTTTTTTTTTATGACATTAATGACTTTTATGCTGAACCTGAAATTGTTAGAAAATTTGAACTATTTGTATTGTATAATTTATCAACCACAAGATATGACAACATGTGACATTAATTTAAATTATTGATTTATTCTGAAAATTAAATTTAGTAATAGTATTAGATATTAAGTGATTTCAGACACAATGTATATTGTTAATGAATTAATAAATAAATAAATAAATAAATAAATATAAATCAATTAATCAAATTTATTACTGTAGATATTTACATATACTTAGCAATCGTCATTTTTTGCCACTTCTCTACATTGGACCACTGTGGGAGAAGAAGGGCGTAGAAACTCCCACAGATTAATTTTTAGATCTCTTTTAAGAAATGCGTGTGCTTAACTAATACAAATATTTTAATATGAATTATTATGATAATAAATAATTAAAATAAATAATTGCAAAATTGTTAACAACAAGGTTTGGACCACTGTGGGAGAAGAAGGGCGTAGAAACTCCCACAGATTAATTTTTAGATCTCTTTTAAGAAATGCGTGTGCTTAACTAATACAAATATTTTAATATGAATTATTATGATAGTAAATAATTAAAATAAATAATTGCAAAATTGTTAACAACAAGGTATCCTACTTTATTAACCCCTTAAGGCATGGCCTTATCCGAAATGGGTCAATTAAGTTCAAAATCTATGAAACTCATATATTAGTTAGTATGTTGGGTTTTAGTTGTTGAGTTACTATGTTAGTGTGTGGGGTTAAGACTAGAATAGCGAGGCTGAGAAGCTCTGACGGCAACCTGTCTTTACGACGAAGACACTAGCGACCAAACGCAAAATAGTCATGTATCTCGGCCATACATAAATTGTATTATTTTTGTTTCGTACATAATAAAGATTTTTCGCATTGTGCACTAGGACTTGCCCAAAATTTCTTGTCTTGCCAAGATTTGCTGGAAGAAATTTCTCTTTTGAAAGCTCGCCGCTGCTTATATCATAAATTGGGAAATATTGAACTGCACATCAAAAATACTGGTTTGCACAGCCAATATACTGATTTTCACAGCAAATATCAGGGCAAAATACTGCGGCAGCTTAGATGAAGGGTAAAGGCCCCCTTTATCCTTCGTATCAGGTTGAACATGTAAGCACAACAAAAATACTTAAAACATAAAATGTGTTTTTGCTGATCCTTTTTTGCTGTGAAAATCAGTATTTTGGATGTACGATTAAATACTAGCCTAATTAAATGAATAAATAATTTTTTTTTTATTTTATTTTATTTATTTTTATTTTTATTTATTTACTAATTACAGAGTTTACAGCACATACGATACAAATAAGACAAAAAAAAAAAAAAAAGGTAAACTTATCTTTAAATACTAAAGAACAATATTACAATACTAAGCTCAACAGTAATTATTTCTGTGCAGTAAAAAATATAAATATCATTGGTCTTACCGACCGAATCTCCAAACTCCTCCCACAACTCGCTCAGCAAGCTGTCCTCTTCTTCTCCGAACTCTTTCTCTGTCTCCCTCGCCTCCTTATTGCTCTTCTTCGTCGGCGCTTTGAAGATTAAGCCCAACTCTTTGAGTTTGCTGATGACGCCGCGGCGGGTGCGGGTCTGGTCTATGAGGTTTTCTAGCAGCCAATCTATTACGTCTGTAAAAAATTGCAATTATTAATATATACATTTACATACGTATATGTGTTCACGCCTTTTTCCCGGAATAAGTCTCTTCATATCAATGACGACCTCAGTGGCGCTGTGGTTGTGGCTGTACTGACTGTCCCAGGTTCAATCCCCAGCTTAAGAAAAAAAAGAATCCCGTAACAAGTGTGTGACGTCGCTGTTTCTGGTCCCCACGACACGGGTATCCTAGTGTGGGGCCAGAGGCAAATGTTTATGCTATGTTGCTCGCCGGTTGCGGGTACTCCTAATTTGCCAGTTCACTAATAAGTAATTAATTTGGTCTTTGTAGGACCTTCTTGGGCGTCCATGAAAATGTAGTCGGGTTATTTATTTTTATAATAACTCCAGTTGTTTATACATTTATCTACACACGTATCATAAACCCTCTTTACTGCATCCAAAAACCGCACGTTACGATCAGCATAATGTTATACTACTTGGTAAAAACTCATTTCCTGAATATTGGTACTTACATTATGACCATTATGTATCAATTTTCGACAAATTATGACATTCAAATTTCGAACGCCGACGCCCGCCTGCGTGGCGCCCATAGTTTGTCTGTGAAGTTGGTACTACTGAACAAACTAAAAAACTGCAGAGCAATGATCAATGCCACAATGCCGTTCGAACATGCGGTTCCTGAACACATCAAAGAGAGCTTATGATATGTGTGTAGATAAACTAGTGTATGTAACTGTACATAATTAGGCATTATGTAGCAGTTACATAGACTACTACCACGTAACTGTACATAATTGGACATTCAAACTCTCGGCTCGTTTCATAAACCCACTCTCGAGTTTTAATGCCCTCCGTTATGTATCAGTCACATAATAGTAGTTTATGTGACTGCTACATAGTGGAGGGCATTAATACTCGAGAGTGTCATAATAATATCACATAATGCCTAATTATATACAGTTACATACATTAGTTTATCAACACACATATCATAAGCTCTCTATGATGTGTTCAGGAACCGCATGTTTGACCGACGTTGTGGCTCTGCAGATGTTTAGCTTGTTCTGTAGTACCAACTTCACAGACAAACTAGGGGCGGCACGCAGGCGGGCGTCGGCGTTCGAAATTTGAATGTCAATTGAAATTTGATCTTCGGGTACGGAACCCTAAAAAAAAATAGATAAATTAAGAGCCTCAACCTTTTTGAAGTCGGTCGAAAAGGCTCGTCAATATCACCATAGTCCGATAGTTTGGACAGTTAAATTAATAAACGTAACGTACAATAAGACCAACATTTGACGTCAGAATTTGATGACGTCATTTTGCAGTTTTTCATACAACTCCCGAACTAACTATGCGTTTTGAACGTTCACAGATAGTATGCGATTGACTCATGAGGAAATCACCGTATTAGATCACCACGCCTTTTCGCGTAGGGTAGGCACAGGCACGGTGTGCCCACATTTAGCTAGTTATTCAATACTCTTTGCGTGACGGGGGCTAGCCCCACGCCGCAGCTATAGATCTTTGCCCAATAGCAGCTAATTATTACCATATTCTACCATATGCCGGTATGAAAGCACTTATTATCAAAACAGCAGATAGAGCGAGTTTGGTGGCAGTAAGTTTTTTAAGACTAAGCAATAAACACTAACAGCGCTGCAAATGGCATCTACAAATACCCATTAACAATTTGTATTAATCAAAATCGGTGCAGTACCTAATCGTTATACGACCATTTCTCCGAGGCTAGTAATCGGATTGTGAACATTCGTGTTTCGTAATTTATTAGTTGAGAAATGTTACCTTGATCATTTTCAGGGTTCCTCTGGTTCTCCAAGTAGAGGGTTCTGAGCTCCTCCTCCTGCTCTATGGTCCACGCCGCTCCCTTTCCGGGCTTGTCTCTGTTTGTGAAAAATCCTTAGTGTTAATCTTCCGTTAAACCATAGACTTGTATAGTTGGCTCAAGGCGTTTGGGGCTAGGGCCTAGATCAATGTCTGTAAATAGTGTCCAAGGTATTATTATTATTATTACTACGCTCACTCTCTCTTGGCCGACCAACGCCGTTTCGAGTCCACACATCTCTAGCAAGAGCTAGATCGACTCACTCAAGATGTGTATATTACTGTATCATTTGTTTTTAATAATTTTCTCTATTGACTGACACCGGTTTCAGCCCTAGACGCAAAAATCCAGATTTTCCAAAATGGAGGACCGTAGGGGTATGACAAAAATGTTCGATTCGAACCCGAACAAACACCTATCCGCGGACACTTTTGAGTTTATACTACTAGTTGGTAGGTCGGAAAATATGTACAAGAAGGCACCTACATATATATAGAAAAACTGATACAAATTTGCCGAAGTCTCAAATTGAATTAAACTTTACAGACATGTAGAAAATATAATAGAAGCTAGATGCCACATCTCTAGATCGGTAACTTATGACTTACAAAGTAACCATAAAATCCCCGGGTAGGTCATAGAAACACTGTAACGTAATACTGCGGTAAAAGTATATACTATGGCAGACGACATTTTGCACTTCGGAAAATATCAAATCAAAATAGGTCGAGCCGTTGGGAAAAACAAACGTTTATAATGTCAAAGTCAAATATTTATTACTATAGATATTTACAAACGTCATTTTTTGCATCTTTTCTATATTGGACCACTGTGGGAGAAGTAGGGCGTAAAAACTCACACAGATTGCTTTCTAGATCTCTTTTAAAGTTGCTTGTGCTTAACAAATACAAATATTACAATAGGAATTATTATAATTATTAAGCAGGAATTAATAATTACAAAATTATTAACACCAAGGACAGTGTAGATTAGGCGCATACAGTCCCATCATTTAAATAATCTTGAACATTGTAATATCCCTTTTCCGACAAAGTCGCTTTAACATGCTTTTTAAATTACTCAAATGGCAATTTCAAAATCTCCAGACGTATTGTAGTAGAGAATGCACTGACCCTTGAAAGAATAATTGCTAACCTTCGCGAGTCTAAACCGGTCTGTGATTCTCAAGTTAACATTACAGCTATCGCTAAGTTTGGAAAATGTTGTAAGGTTCTTGCGTGCATACATTATATTTTCGAAAATAAATTGGCTAGCTACAGTTAGTATGTCAATTTCTTTAAAAAACTCTCTTCTGTTCTTTTTAAATTATAAACTGCTCGATTAGCTCTTTTCTGTAAAATAAAAATAGTTTGAATATCCGCCGCTTTCCCCACAACAAGATACCATAGGACATGACACAATGAAAGTAACTAAAATTTACTAGCCTAGATGTAGCCACATCCATGTTTTGCCGGATGTTCCTAACAGCGTAAGCCGCAGAACTTAATTTGCCAGCTAATTTATCTATGTGGGGTCCCCAGTGCAATTTGCTATCAATTTGCTAATAATTTACTAATTCTAACGAGTTGCTGTCTAACACTAAACTGGTCTCAACTTGCCTGACATTTGGAAGTGAGAATTTGAAACACTTGGTTTTACCAGCGTTTAACAATAAATTATTGTTATAGGTTTTTGGTTCATAAAGGTCGAAGTAGATAAGTCTACTTTTACGAATTCCAAACCTTGCCTAGTCATTAAATTTAGATTTACCGTTGTAGACACTGATTTTCTTTAATTTAAAAACTTTATTTAATTATGTTTCAATAATGTTGAAGAAATCTGAATAGATTCTATTTGGGTTCTGTTCATTAAAATCCGGTACTGGCAAATTTATATTTAAGTTTTTCGTGTACGTCTCTAGTCTATGGGATGTAATAGGCCTATAAATGATGGAGCAGTCTTATCCTTACTAGCAATTGGGAATGAAACTATTTTACCACTGTGATCGGAAGGTAAACAGTTAAATACATTTTTACATGTGTGTGAATGCACAGTCACAAAAAACGTTATCTAAGCAAGTTTGGCTGGTAAGTGTAAATCTAGTCGGCTCTAGAAATACATGAAATAAATTAAATGATTTGAATAAAGCTATTAATCGTTGTTTCATTGCTGTATCTACAAGAAAATTGACATAAAGATCGCCACAAACAATTAACTTTTTTCTGTTATTACAAAGTTTAGTGAGGGCTTCCTCCATAATTTTCTCAAATATTTCGGAATTTCCATGGTCTTTTTCATCCCTCGGAGGTCTGTAGACACAAACAATAATATGACTATCTAACTCAACACAGGATACCACTATTTGCCTTTCAACCGTAAGTGCAAAGATTATCTTTACGTTGTTCCACCTTAATATTGTTTTTTAATCTACTTTCTTTTTACCTCTATCAGCAGTATTGTAACAACTGACAATTTTGTAATTATTTATGTTAAAAGACATCATATATTTCTTTAGCCACTGTTCTGTAGTACAAATAACATTTTTTAGAAACAATTCTAATACATGTTGTTTGTCAGGCAGCTCCTGGATTTTTTGATGGGTAATATTAAGTGGGGCTCACCATTTGACATATTTATTGGCTCTTATATGCTAGAGATTTCCTCTATTGTCTTATGAATTAATTTAAATTATTTGGATGTTTTCCTCTATTGTCTTATGAGCTAATTTAAATTACAAAAACAAATAAACACATCGTAACGACTTTTTCTATACGGAATGGCAGAAGATCAGTTGAGCCTACGTTAAAATTATCGCAAAATCACTATATTTCATGCGGGGATTAACAAATTACTTTAAATAGTATATGGTGTTCCGGCCTTTTCGGTTAATTTACTTAAAATAGTTAAAGAACCTCAATTTATTTGACGGTCGTCTTTTTAGTCCCGTAATATGGTTTATATCAGTTGTTTCTCTGTGAAAGCGACATACAACTTTGTTTGATCTTTGATTTGTGTCCGTATCACCAGATGAAGAATGTTTTGAAGATGCAAAGATAGGAAAAGCGAATACAAACATTGTAAGTCTGAAGGTTATTTAAGACAACAAATGAAGCGGGTTCATTGTATCTACGTTTTAGTTCTTCAATGTAATGTGTATGGTACAGATAAAGAAAGATAGAAAGCTAGAAGTTTGCCAGTTGTTATGAAACCGGTTTCACCAGAGCAACTTTATTTTATACTTTTCCACAAATCCGCTGACCTGCCGGATCAAAATGTAAGGAAAAGTGAAAAGTAAATTTGCTCGGATCAAATCGTTTTCATAGAGAAAGTTGTTAAGAACGATGTTACTAACAACCCTCTAAAATATGACTACACCTTTCTGATCCACCTGAATACTAAACTGTCGAATGCCAAAAAATATTAGAAATTAGTGCTAACTTGATTTCTATGTTTCGGGGCTGAGCTTGTACTATCAAAGTCAATGCCAACTTAGCTACAAAACAAACAAAATAAACAGACCCCGTTGTTTCGGATTCGAACAATTGTTTTGTAGTGATTGAACAATTTCATTTTATCGACTATATCGCTATCGATATTAACGAGCACTCAAGTATTATTCATGTAGCCTCTTCTCTTATACAGTTTGTTACAAGCAGTGGGCTTTCTTAAAAGTAGAGTAAAGAATCATCTCATTCTTAACCATTTTATTTAATAAACTAAAAGATTAATTTAGACATTTTTATACAAGTATTTCAGTTACTCTGGACTCGGCCACAAATTGGTTCACATGTTCTATTTATTTACCACTTTGTACTTTTTTGTAAACAATTTTCGGTGACAAATTTAACAGTTAAAACCGGTTTTAAATTATCGATGCCAAAATATAGTCGATAAAATGTCCAATCACTACAAAATAATTGTTCGAGCATCCGCGATAACGGGGTCCAAAAATATCTATCATTTTAGAGGTTCGATCGCTGATCTCTCTTTTTCGCTATGGGTAAGTGACAGCTCGCTTTAAACACAAATAATATTGCCGCGAATCGTATGGGCCTCTTTTTTACCACGCCATCTACTCCGGTCCTGAGCCTCCTGCGTCCACGGCCAACAAGCTTTACCGGTGATGTCATCAAATAAACTTGGCGCGAACTGTACCCAGCAGTGGGTGAACGTGAGCTGACTGATGTGCAACATAGAAATGACTTACTTGGCGTCCGTATACAGGTCATACCCATGTTGTATCTCAGCCGCGTCCTTCGACGTTTTCCAAAACAGCAGCTCGACAAACACCTTCGGGTCCCGCGCGGCGGCCTCCGCAAACTTGCCGATGATGAAAACGGCGAACTTTTCCAATTCCTGCGACATATAAAGTATTCTGTTCAGAATTCTGTAGGCTAGATAAGTACGGAATGGAAATATATTGCTGTCGTGTTTTTAAGGTGATAAGACAAAATAAATATAAGAGGAATTCGAATATAAACGAAAGTGACAGCGTTAAAACTTCCACATATGAAAGAAAAGAGAACGCGAACAATGCGCTCGATCCAAACTAAAATCCTGTAGCACCAAACCACATTAAAATTGTTTAAAAATAAACTACGCTATTTTCAAGGCGATTTTAGGAATACATATTATCCACATGTTGAACGCAGTTTCGCAATGAAATTAGTTAGGATTTCAGAATTACAGGAAAAAATAAAACAATTTAGAGGACTGGAAAAAAAATACATCCAATCGCGTTTTCCTTCAGTGAGAATCTTAATTAAATACTTAATAAACGTCAACAAAAAAAATCTAATCTGTAGAAGACTTGATAGTGGAGTAAATAGATTCGAAAAAAACCCCATTTTTTTTCGTATCACCTTAACCCATGACGAAAAAGAGATTTTATACGTTTGAAGCGTCTCTGTCTGTCTGTCTGTCTGTCAGTGCTACACTAGCGCTCAAACGGGTGAACGGATTTCGATGCCCTATTCTTTTATTGGTAGTAGACTTCACTGCGATGGTTCCTAGATATATTTTATTGAGGTTCAGTCAGCGGTTCAAAAGTTATCAGCCGTACTACGAAATAAGCGAACCAAATTTTGCTCTAAGGTTTCATTAATGTGTCGAGTGTTTTTTATTTTATTTATACGGCCTTACTACAAAAAAAATACTGCTGTTAATGACATGTTTAAACACAAAAATGTATGGCGTTTGACTTTTTTTTTGAGATTAAACTTTGTTTTATAGTAAGACGTATAGTTATTGTTTTTTTTCATGTCAAGAACTAATTCACGGGATCAAACATTACCTTATATTGAGGCATGGGGCTTTCGAGAATATTCTGGAACGTCACAAACAGAGAGGCCTGGAACATCATCGCGGGCAGCCCACAGTCCCAGGCTACTCTGTGCAACATCTTCAGTGCGCAGTGGTTTGTGTGAGGCAGGTTCTTCTCGTATTGCTCTAATAGGTCGGCGCAGGCGCTTACTACGCGCGGTTGGCAGAATCTGTAATAAAAGGTGGAATCCTGAGTGGAGAGGGGTTCAAGCGTTGATGGTGATAGTTTTGTTGTCGTGTATGAGAAAGAGAAGAGGTTTTCATAAAACTAAGCTACTTACGCTGATAACAGTGTCGCTGACAGACATTCAAATACACAAACAAACAGAATATCAAAAGATTGTAATATATTGCTACAAAATGTAACACCTGCGTGGCGGCTAACGATGGGAATACTGACCTTCCTACAAAATGTAACACCTGCGTGGAGGGTAAATATTGGAATACTGACCTTGCTACAAAATGTGATACCTCCGTGGAGGCTAAAGATTGGAATACTGACCTTGCTACAAAATGTGACACCTCCGTGGAGGCTAAAGATTGGAATACTGACCTTGCAACAAAATCTTTAAAATCAAAATCAGTTTCAACGATTGCTGTCGACGACCTTTCTTGCTCCTCTTCCTCTATAAAAAGAAGTGAACAAACAACATTACAATCTCCATCAATGTCCAACCGTAATAGAATGTGTACCTAAATTAGTAATCTGCTTACCGTCCTCTTCATCATGCTCAGAGTTCTCTTGAGTCTCTTGCACTTCATTTTGTACTGTGAATAATAAAAGGATTAATTTAAAATCAATCAAATAATTGTAAACATTCAAATTATTAATTTTACGCATAACATTGACAAGGGCCAGTGGCGGATTTCTTAGCTTCACAAAGTTATAAGAACAAAAGAACGGGTGATCGCTCGGTGGCTATGTTGCAGTATCTGTTTTCAGTTAGATAGCGTTTTCACTAGTTAAAACTAGGCTTATTTCAAACTAGAATTTACGTCCGTTAGAACCAGCAGGTCGAAAATAAATGTCAATTAAGCAACCAATGTGGTTTTTGGAAACTACATGGTGGTACTAATCCGCTGCGCATCGCTTGGCTCCAGGTTGTACACAAGGTTGTGACCTAATACAGCTAACTAAACGTAACTAGTAAATTCTAGTTATTACATAGTGGAAGCGCGTTCTAACTACTAACGGGTTTTCACTGAAGCATAGTTTACTTTAAAACTAGTTCAACCTACGTGTATACCAGAAAACTCTAATCTAATTTAATCTAACGTTCTAATTGAAAACGGTGTTTTAAGGTTTAGATCTTTCTCTATGGGGATGTAATTTTTTAAATGATTGTCACTTTTTTTGTAATAATACAAAATTACAATGTAGAAATAATCAAATGTTATGACAATATTATTAAATTTTATATTAAAATTCTAACATCGTATCCATAAGTGCCAATAAGATGTCTCAAAATAACAATCTAACAAAATAAATAAATAAGAAAAAAGACAAGCTGTAATGAACATAACTTATGAGAAACCAGACTGGACCAGCCCCCCAAGCAGCAGCCGTTCACGAGTATGACCTGTGCAACAGTCATGACCCCCTCCTCATATTTGAGGAAGGGGAGCAACCCGCTACACAGATCCGCGCAAGAAAAGACATTTTAGTGAGCATGACCATAAACTCTGGTTTCATGGTAACAAACTTGTATTCTACGTTAAAACTAATAAATTGTTATGTGTCACCCTACATAGCACCCTTCGTAGCGTCCGTCACTGTCCCACTGACGCGTCAAGGACGAGAGAGAGCGAGAGAAGGGGGGGAGGCAGCATCCCTCGCGGATGCCTAGTAACTTGGCTGATATGAGCTATGGAAAATATTCACCTGTCATTTCTACTCCCAAGTCGGCATTGTAAACTGTTTCCAGCATATTTAGTTCTTCGTCTTCTGGAATTCCCTCTGCGCCAAATATACCCTCTTCTGGCCAGACCTCCCTGAGGGAAATCAAAAGTTGTCTTTGTATTTTGTAATGTATTTATTACAGCTACAGAAACACATTACATAGTTGGTAGGTATGCTGAAATTAAATCTCTAGTTAGAGATAAGCTCTCCATTGTACATTTGACGAAAAGGATTTAAATTTTTTCACGATTTTTATTTCATTCGACGGATTTGTTTGGCAACTCAAATGCACAAATGTTGCTAGAACTTGCCAAGTGCTGAACTATCGATCATGGCGGATCAATCACATCATGGCGGAAGGCCTACAATGAGAACTGAATATCTTAAATATAGTTCAAATCCTAGCCAAGATACATGGCATATGTGATTAATTTCGTTTTATATTTATTTGATCACCCAAATCAGTTTACGAACTAATAAAGTGTAAAATATGAGTTCATAAGTGTTGTCTTTGCATAATATGGGCTTATATGAACAGTTTGGAATCAATTAGTGACTTTTATGATTAAAGCCTACTTCATCAAGGGCTAACACATAAAACAAAGACTATTTACAGCAATGTCAGAGATTATTGTTAAATCGATAATATTTATTATAAGCATGAGGAATAAATAAAGAAATATAAAACACAATTTAATAATAGTTCAAAAACTGAGTACTTTGGTAGATAGCTAGAAGCCAGCGAATGCCTTATGCAAATCAGTTATTATTTACCCTTTGATAACGATTTTGTACGCTAACTTCAGTGTAGACTATAGTTCTTGGCGACAGTGCAACTATATTTCAGTAAAGTATAGTTTTTGTTAGTGATATATAAGTGATATTTTAAGTTAATTAAGCAATAAAATGTCTAAAGATAATGAAGGCAGTATTAAAATACAAATACTGACTGCACTTTTAGGTAAGTAGGTTAGTAGTTGATATCAATATAATTTACTCTATGGTTGACATCATTTAATAGAAAATATGAAGGTATGTTGAATGACAGGCTAAAAGTGGCTACTTATCCCTATATAGTCTGTGTACTAATCTATGCCACGGGAATCTCACGGAAATAGCAGCAAAGAAAAGCTAGGGAAAGGTTTATAGGAAAGAAATCAAAAGTTAAAGAAAAGACCTATTCAATGTACTAATACTAACATTTTCCAAAATATCAGATGATAAAAAGTCCTGTTAAACTAGGATACTTCCCGAATATTACCATCATCATCTGTAATGCTGAGGGCAGCAAATCTATATGGCTCCCAGTACATTGTTCCACTGCCTACAATCGATCACCTACTTCCTAAATATAACACCACTAAATTATGTGTCACCATTCCAGCAAACATACCAACGCTGACATATGGCATCCAAATCGGCTGGCTGTCCCCCATGGGTCCGCTACTCATGTCTTCAACAACGCCTGCGGCAGAGCCACTGTCTGAAAGCCATATATCCTGGATGGCGGCTGCCCTGACTATAACTGCCAGTCCAAGTGTACCCGTGTTCAGTTATTTGACTGATCGGTTTGGGAGGAAGAAGTGTATTTTGTTGCTGTCTGTACTGTCTGCTGTAAGTGTGAACTTGTGTGAAAAATACGGATTCATCGGTAACCAAGAGGCGGTCAAGATATCAATACAAGCGGTATCAATATATATCGAAGATATCAGTATATCAATATCAATATATATCGAAGCGGATTAGGCGGAAGACCGTCTGCCAGGTGGTTCGACGACATAGCGCGGATAGCAGTAAAACATTGGACCCTGGTTGCTCAGTACCTAGTTGAGTGGCGTGTACGTGCGTTCTCGATAGTGGGTTCTATGCCAGCGTGATAATGATGTCTCGAATTATGAAAGGTTACTCATATCATTCCCATAATCAAATATTTTTCTGAAAATAATATTTGGCAGTTTCAAATAATCTCGATTTCCAATTTAGCCTTATGGTAGCAAGTCAAAGTGCCTTTAATCCACTGATTCCCTTGTAGTTATCTATCAACTGCAAAGGAGCTAATTTCATTTCAGTTCGACTCATTTGTAGCAGACACTGAAGGTGATGATAATGTATAAACATTGATGAACACCAGATTCTTACAAACTATCTTTTACTTTCCAGATATCCTGGATCCTGAAGCTCTGTGCCATAAACCCAGCCGGGCTGATATGTGCCCGTGTTTTCGCCGGAATGGCAGCAGCGGGCAGCTTTCTAGTAATCCCAGTTTACGTCAGGGAAATCTCCAAAGACTCATTACGAGGCGCCCTAGGCTCCTTTCTTATGGTGATGTGTAGTGTTGGCGTAATACTCGTCTATATTTTGGGGATGAGTTTGTCGTACTATATGAACCAAGCAGTGTATCTAGTGATCTGCTGCGCGCATGTGGCTATGTTCATGTTTATGCCGGAGTCGCCAGCGTTTCTGGTGAAGATTGGGGATCAAACGGTTAGTGGATTTTCAATCATCGCGATTTTACCAGTGCATATAAACTAGGTAGAATGATCTAATTGTTAAATCCTTCCACGAGTCAGAATAAGTAATGGGATGGTATCATTGAAGATTAACATCCATATTATTAAGATGATGATACATTTCGTTCCAGGGTGCAGTAAAGGCAATCGCCTGGTTGAGAGGTATCAATGAAAATGATGAAGAAATAAAGAATGAGTTAAAAAAGTTGCAGACAGAAGAGGAGTTTACTAAGTCATTGTCAAGAGTTACCATTAAAAGTATTGGTAAGTTACGTTTCTCTTTCGGCTATGGTCTAATGCGTTATCATATTATCCACAATATTTCTCCGTACCTGAAGCAATAGAGTGCAGCGAGACTGTTACGCAGAAATTAGTATTGAACATTTGTTAAATCCAACTGTGCTTATGCCACCTCGTATGGTAAATGGCGAGACGCGTCTGTCGCCGCCATTTTTTTAAAATAGGCACTTAACAGCCTAGGCCGTTAACGTAGCGGCGTTTAATCAAATGCCTCTAGCCTCTTGATAAAAGGAAACCTACCTTTTCAATAAATTATGAATTAGTTGCTATATGTCAGTATAAGTCAAAGTAAGGTTGTGTTAGATCACAAATTTATGTACAACCTGGAGCCGAATGGAGCGAGGCAATCCCATGGTGAAAGTTAGAATCCATCTTGTGTCAATCATTTGCCTAGGCTCGTTTAGCCAACTCAATTTTTGCTCAATTACTTGCCTGATGGATCTTTGGCCATTTGATAAAACGCCGGCACTGCGGCCAACAGCCTAGGCTGTTGATTGACTGCCTGATTAAATATTCACAGTAAAAGACCCAGCAATCTTCAAAGCCGTCCGCATCAGCTTTATCCTGATCGGCACACAGACACTCTGTGGATGTTTCGCGGTGACCAACTACGCGGCCACGATCTTCGAGCGGGCGGGCGGCGGATGGCGCAGTGACACTCTCGCGTTGGCCGTGGGCGCTCTGCAGCTCGCTGGGAGTCTGCTCGCGACAGCCTTGGTGGAACGGAGCGGGCGGAAGGTAAGGGCTGGGCACGCCGAAAGCGGTACATAGAATATCCTCTTCAGCTTATACGTACTTTTAGGAGAATAGGAATTGAAATGTTCTCTTAGGCGATGTATAGAGGATTGAGGGTCGGGCCACACGATGCGATGAGGAACAAGCTGACAGACGCGGGGGCGGGGGGACGAGGGATAGGGAGGGGCGGTGGAAGGGGTAGGTTTGTATGAACCGCCGTTACACGAGTTTGCGCGAGCGAAGCCGCGGTCACATTCGCGCATTTTTAAATTCAAATCCGGTGCGAAGTTGCAAATATATATGGGGACATAGAAAAATAAAACCTAGGTCTTGGATGTTTATATGTGTGTGACGTAGCTGTTTCTGGTTCCCACGACACAGGGTATCCTAGTGTGGGGCCAGAATCAATGTATGGGCCTGTATGTAAATGTTAACATGTTAATGTTAATAAACAGATTTTGTGATAAGTAACTTCGGGAAAAATTTCTAACGAGCAAAAATAATCAAATTATTATCACTTATACAATATATAAATGGCTGCAATCCCAGACACGATGAAGACGGATTAGTAAAAAGAGTGAAATGACATTTTTAAATCGCAAAATGTAGTTTACAAAGTTATTGGTGCGGCTACTTTACTACCTGATTTTGATTGAATTTAAAATACTTACCTATAAATTGGTTCACAGTCCCCCCTGTTAGCGAGGTCTACTGCCCTCAGGGCCACTACTTAAATGTATTATTACAAATTTGTGACTTCGCAATTTCGCCAGTTGCGATTACAGTGCATTTTTATTAACATTCAAGTTTGTTTCCAGATTCTTCTGTCCTCAAGTTGTGCCGTAGTCTGCCTCTGCATGGTTGGCCTGGCAACCGTGTTTTTATTCGACTACCTCCATCTCAATCCGTTGCCACAATGGCTGCCGGTGGTGTCTGCGTCTGTGTGTATCTTCGCTTATGGCATTGGACTCGCTCCGATACCGTTTATTGTTATGGCAGAGCTGTTCAGTTTTCAGGTAATACCGTCATTGTCGATGACTGCTCCTATCTTTCAAATGATTGCAAATCAGGCATACTACACACCTCAATTATTAAAATCCGTCAAGCCGATAGGGATGTAGCGTTTTTAACGAAATGGTCATTCATACACCCATCCATACATACGTCATACAATAATATAATAATACCTTGGATACTATTTATACACATTGATCTAGCCCCAAACTAGGATTCCCTGTATCTTGGGTTCTAGACAACGATAAACATACTTAGATAGATAAACAACCATGACTAGGGTACAAACATCCGTTCTCGTCAAACAAATATTTGCCCCCACCGGGACTCGAGCCCGGGACCCTTGGCTTCGTAGGCAGGGACACTGCCGACTCGGCCATTCGGGTCGTTAAAATACATACGCATACAAATACATACGCTCGAAAAACATTACTCTCGTTCTTGTCGGGTAAAAAGTATTGTAAAAACTGTCAAAAATGGCTGACTCTCTTCTCAAGAATGGCTGACTCTCTTCGCGAGACTGGTTCGAATCCCTGGCCGTAAAAAATGTTTGTGTTGGCGCTTTTGCTGTTTCCTTAGATTTCGTTGGTGGCCCATATTATTCTAGTGTTGGAACAGCAGCAATATCAACGTTTATGTTTATGCAAATATATTTTCCAAAATCGTTTCAGCTCCGCGCTCGCCTATCGGGCGTCGTCATGATATTTTCCTGGATATGCAGCTCCACCACCGTGCTTTTCTTTGCGCCAGTCGCGAACGCGTTCGGCGAGCATGTAGTGTTCTATGCGTTCGCGCTCGTCACGTTCTGCGGGGGTGTATATTCGCTCTTCATACCGGAGACGAAGGGAAAGAGCTTGGAAGCGATTCAGAGGAAGTTGAGGGGCGATGAACCACCTCAGGTGTCTATGGTTTTGCATAGTTAAGTTAAACCAAATAAAGTGAGTTTAGTTTTGAAACAAGAAGTTTTGTAACTTTGTGAGATGTTAAGACTTTGTGGTACATCTAGAAAGATTAGAACAGTCTTCGGATCATCACAATTATTCCAGCAACGCGTCAATCTCCTCATTGTTTTGCTTGCAAAAGGAAAGGGAGATGACGCATAGCTCTGCGGCCTTACTTATCGTGGACGTGCAGTTATCAAGGAAACTTTTAAATCACCCAATAGCAGTCCACTGGCTTACACCACATCTCGTACGCCACCTGAGGAATGGCGGGACGACATAGCGAGGAGGCCTCGACGACGACGACGACCAGCGTTTAATTTATTTATTAAACGCTGGTAAATCCAAGTGTATCAAATTCTCACTTCCAAATGTCAGGCAAGTTGAGACCAGTTTAGTGTTAGACAGCAGCACATTAGAATTAGTGAATGACACAAAGTTTGTTAGAATAACCATCGATAGCAAATTGCAGTGGGGACCCCACATAGATAAACTAGCTGGTAAATTAAGTTCTGCAGCTTACGCTGTTAGGAACATCCGACAAAACACGGATGTGGCTACATTTAGGCTAGTATATTTAGTTACTTTTATAGTGTCATGTCCTATGATATCTTGTTGTGGGGGAAAGCAGAGGATATTTATTATTTGGACGACCTCTGTGGCGAAGCGGTTGTGGCTCTGCCTACCATGCGAGAGGTCCCGGGTTCGATCCCCGGCTGGGGATAAAAGAAAAAAAAACCCCAGGTCTTCGATGTTTATATCTGTGTGATGTCGCTGTTTCTGGTTCCCACGACACATGGTATCCTATCTTGGGGTCAGAAGCAATGTATGTGCCTGTGTATAAATGTTTAGTTATGCTATGTTACTAGACGTCTCTTCTCCAATGCATAGACGCGTTTAAATAGTGTAAATTAGTGCTCTAATGGCTGTTAGTCAATAAAATCTAACTAACAGGTAAGCCTAGTTCCTCGCCTAAGATCCGAACTCCATCGTTACTAACACGTGCCAAAGCAGGCCGATAAACGTAAACAACAATAAACACCAGACCTGGGCCCTAATTCTACTACTTGAAAGTCGCATTGCCCTCTCGCTACTCTGTCGCTATCTTGGTAGTCTGCAATTTACTGTAATGCATATATCTGTCAAAGACGCCGAATGTTCGGGCTTTGTGAAAAGTACAGATCGATACATGCTTAGAGGCATGTTTCTTTTTAGTTTCGAAAAAGCCCGATAATGAAGAAATTCATACAGTACTGTTTACGATGCACATTTGGTCCTGGTTTATATTGTAAGCACGAAAATAGCCACGCTCAATATAAACCGGCGAATCAACATGACGTCAGCCATCTGTCAAAGTGTCAAATTTCACAATCTCTCGTGATACCTATTTTGTTTAAATTTAAAGCATATTCAAAGAAACCGATCATAACATCAGTTTGTATTAAATCTATGTTGAAATCCATGAAATGTTCTCGTTAAAACACAACAGATACCAAGTTCGACGACCGGTTTAGCCTAGCGGGTAGTGACTCTGCCAACGAAGCTGGCGGTCCTGGGTTCGAATCCCGGTAAGGGCAAATATTTGTGTGTTGAGCATGAATATTTGTTTCTTAGTCTTGGATGTTTTCTATGTAATTTACATAAATATTTAACTCCATTACATATATCGTCGTCTAGTACCCTGAACACAAGCCTTGTTGAGCTTAATATGGACGGGGCCTAGTTAGATTTGTGTTAGACAGTCCTCTAATATTAAAAAATATATGTCAAAGTGACGTTTCCGCACACGTTGCAGGACCTCTTTTTCCTGAACACTTTGAACCTGAACACTCCGTTCACAACGCAAATAGCTCTCATAAGCGCATCGTAATCCGCACCAATAGAGAGAAAGAAGTTTTGGTACTGCCATTTGGGCAACTCAAAAACCAAAGCGACTTTGTCTAAAAAGCGATATTACAATGTTCAATATTTAAAATGAGGGGAATGTATGGAGTTAATCAAAATCAACACATAACTCGCTTTTAATATTTTTGTAATTATTTACAATTAATATTGTAACATAACTTTGTAAACAACATTTTGCTATGTAAAATACAAACTATTCACTCTTCCTACTATTCTACGGTGGTGCAGAGCCTTTCGTGCGCGAGTCCGACTCGCACTTGACCGGTTTTAACTCGCAACTGAATTTATGAACCAATTAGAAAAAAAATTGTTGCTATTTCAAAGACTACCTCCCTATTTGGCCCCGTTTTATGAAAATTATAAATTGGTCCAGAAGTTTGGTTTCTAAATAAAAAAAACTGAAATTATGATGTCATCCAGGTAAACGGAATTGCTCATTGCTTTCCTGTCTCTTTTCAGTGGTGTTTACGGTTATTATAATGAGATTAATTTTGGCTTTATGTACCGTATATTCGTTTATGGTGTAATATGTGTCGTCTTGACTGTCAGAAGAATGTTTTCGTGACATAGACGACATTCCAGATGGTCCGATGACATAGCGTGGAGAGCAGGGAAGCATGGACGCGGGTTACATGGGACCGAGTTTAATGGCGTCTTCATGGCCTTTACTCAGCAGTGGGTTCTGATGATGATGATGATGATGATGAGGACTTTCGCGTCCTGACCGGGGATGAAGAAATAGGACTTGAAGAAGGTTTTTTAAGCTCATTATGTCGCATTTCTAATATTGGCTAACTCTGTCAAAGTTTGATGTCTTTGAAATTAATGAAATTATGGCACCTACATACATTATAATACTCACATCGGTATTCCCGTAAGGGCTGAAGCTTGCATCAGTAATAAGTTGTTAGTTCGTCGCCTGACGTAACTCCTTCGCGGGTGTATTAGGCACAGCTGATTTAATCTATTTGTGTCCCAGATAAGCTCAGTATGTTTTATTATCTTGCCTTCGTCTCAGAGATTTATATTAACCATGTAGTAGCCCTGCTACACGAACCATATACGCACATAGCATTCAGCGTCACAAAAAGAGGAAGAATTTGACTTCCTCGACAGCACTGTACTGTAGAGGAGGTTGGGGTTCGCCCGCAGCGCCCTCGCGCCCATCACAACTCATATTTGTCCGTGCGCGCACGACCACCGTACGTAGCCGAGTTTTGCTCCTGACATTTAAAAAAGTGAGTTTATAAAATGCCTAAACGCAAGCGTAGCGAAACTAAAGAAGAGCGTTGGGACAGAAAACGGAAAAGATACGAGGAAAAACTACAGGAGCAAAGAAGAAAGAACTCACGGATAATTTATTCAAGTGATGAAGACGAAATTGTACAGTTACCTATTGAAGGTATAGTAACTTATTATTTTATTCTCTCGTGTTACCCAAGCCAATTTTATGCAGTTTGCTCAGAGTTATCATGCGCATGATAACCAGTAGCTCCTTTTTACCCCGAGATAACACGCGCATGTTATCCAAAGGATATTTTGAGTATTAGGAATATCTAATACTTATCTATTATGTCGTTTTTATGACAATTTCTGCAGTACAATTCACTTTTTTCAGACTATCCACATGTCTCCTTTTTTCTCAATAATCCTTTGTAAGGCTTTATTTGCCAACTAAATGACAAAGAAATGCTTTGGCATTTTCAGAAAATGCACTATACGATGTGGACGCTACGGATGTTCTTCCCGTAAGCTCTGAAAGTGGGGTGGTTATGCCGCCATATAATGATGCCGCGAATCGAGATGTCATGGACGAAGTACAGACTCTAGACCCTGATTTTGATGCCGAACTATTGAAATTCCTTGGTGATTTTGAAGACTAGCCGCTAGAATGGGGCGAAAACATCCAGGAGGACATCGCAAAAAGATTGACCGAGTCTTGCTGCAAGGTCTGAAAAAAGAAGACAAAACTGAATTGGCAAAAAGGTACCTGTTTCAGAAGATCAGCCCTCTACTAAAGCACCAATACTTAACCCAGAATTGGCCACGAATACGCTGCAGAAAAGCGCCAAAACTCGTGACAAGCGCCTCTCCGAGAAACAAAACCAGCTCGGAAGAGCTCTCGCTGCCCTTGGCGCCGCTATGACGGCATTGCTAAAAAATAATGTGGACAAATCCGACGTTATGCAGAAATTAAACGATGCTGGCAAATTTCTATCTGACTCGCACTATGCTGAAACAGAAACTCGTCGGGCACTGATCATTCCATTGATTGACAAATCTCTCGTAGAATCTTTCAAAGAAAGAAAACGAGACTGCTTCCTGTTTGGTGACAAGTTATGCAACCTGGTAAAAAACTCTCGGTGCATTATAAGAACGGGCCACATAATCCAGGGGCCTACACCGAGCACAACAGCCAATTTAAACTGGAGAGGACCACCGAACCGGCAGCGCCAATACCGCGCCGGTCCATCCCAGCTGAGTCGCGGTGGGCAGAGAACGACGTACCTACACACCGCGGCGCCGTCCTCCGCCACCTGCGCCGCCACCGCGGCGCCAGCCGCCCCCGCCGCGCCGCAGCCGCCGCAGCGACCCGCGGCGCAGTATCCGCCGGGCGATCGGCCAAACTAGATGACTCACAACCCCTCGAGGTACCTATATATGCCGGTCGCTTACGATTTTTTAAAGTAGCATGGAATCAAATTACGTCTGATGAATACATCTTAAATACCATTTCCGGATATAGTCTACCTTTTATAGAAACACCTAAACAACTACCTTTCAAAGAACGCTCGTTTACTGAGAGAGAGCAGAGAAAAAATCTATAGCTATAGAATTATGACATCTGCAAGAATTAAAAGCCATAAGGAAATGTGACCCTACTGAGGGGCAGTTCATATCTGACATTTTTTTGACACCAAAAAGTGATGGATCCATGCGCTTCATCTTGAACTTGAAGAAATTAAATAAATTTATTCATTGTGAAAATTTTAAGATGGAGGATATTAGAACCGTTTCACGGTTAATGACAAGTGATTCATATATGGGTAATATTGATTTAAAAGAAGCCTATTTTGACCTACCTATATTTACCGGCCATTGTAAGTACTTACGTTTTATGTTTAAAAGTGAATTGTATGAATTCACGGCCCTCCCATTTGGTTTATGTTCGGCACCGTACATTTTAACAAAGATTCTCCAGCCTGTCTTCGCGCATTTGCGGTCGCAAGGGTTAACGTCGGTACGTTACCTCGATGACGTATGGTGTTGAGGCAGATCTTATAACGACTGTCTATATAACATACATAAAACTATCGCGTGTTTAACTAAACTAGGTTTCGTAATAAATTATAATAAGAGCTCATTGACAACTAGCAAAGAATGCAAATTTTTGGGATTTATCCTGAAATCACACAAAATGACATTAGAATTACCAAACCAAAAAAGAAATAATATATCTCACCGTATGAATGTAATTTTAGACGACATTTCAAAAAATCAAAATATCCGTATTCGGGATTTTGCTTCGTTCTTAGGATCCCTTACTGCGATCTGCCCAGCCATAGGTTACTCGTGGCTGCATACTAAGTCGTTGGAGAGGGTCAATTATCTAGCACTACTTAACAGCATCGACAACTATGATAAATTCATGAAAATCCCAAATAGCGTCGAAGACCATAGGACCATACAGTCTTTGAACAACACAACTGCAACTGGATATGACGAAATTGACACAAAAATCCTTAAATTTTCCGCAACAGAACTAGTCCCGATCCTTACACATTTGACAAATCAATCACTGGAAGAAGGAAAATTCCCTGCTGAACTAAAAATGTCCGTCGTCAAACCAATATTCAAAAAAGACGACAAGGAAAACATGAGCAAATATCGACCTGTAACACTAGTACCAATCTTATCAAAATGTTTCGAAAAGATATTCTATAATAGACTGATCGGCTTCATAACAAAACACGACATCATTAAAAAGGAACAAAATGGCTTTCAAAAAGGCAAATCTACGACACTGGCCTGTTTCAATATGGTAAAATACTGGCAGAAAGTATTGACTCAAAGATCCCTACCCTAACAGTATTTTTTGATATGACTAAGGCATTTGATTTTGTCCATCACAATATTCTATTAACAAAGTGTCAAAAATACGGAATCCGCGGTCCAGCATATCACTGGATCGAATCATACTTAAAAGGACGCACACAAATAGTTGAAATTAGTAAATTAAATCAAGAACTAACAATGGAAGCCTCACACTCAAAACTGAGAGAGAATTGATTTGGAGTACCACAAGGAAGCGTTCTGGGGCCACTTCTATTTCTCCTATATATAAATGATCTTCCAGATGCAACAGACCACCAATGTACTCTATTTGCCGACGACATCAATCTTTGACGCGCCTCCTGGCCGTTAAACTGCTTGAGTAAGCGTCTCTGTAGATTTTATTTTCTAAATGCTTAATTAGACGTATTTTAAGAGTATAATTTTAACCAGTTATAAACAGTGATAAGAACTACAAAAAGTAAATATTTGATTACTAAAAACAATAGCGGAAAAGCATTAAACAGTGATTACTATTCACAAAACAGTTGATCACTCGTTAGGATCGTGGAACCAGCTGAGTGCGCAACGTCAAACGACTTTCACGGCTGCGTGTGCGACCAAAGGATCATCTTCGCGTGCAGTACCGTGCGGTGGCCGACAACAAAAACTGCCGTGAGTCACCCGCACCTCGCTAATCACCTACGGACAAACGTCCACAGATTACAATAACAACAGAAGCGACAATAGTAAGCTAATGATTTTGTCTCTGAGAGGCCATCTATATCTAACTTTGTAAACATTACTTTACAAATATGGATACCGACCATGACATGAATGTTGATACTATTTCACATGTAAATACACAACACAGACATAACCGTCATGCGTGTCTGAGTACCTCGGATCTGACAGAAAAAAGCCTGTTTCTAAATTCTACGCTTCTCGACAATACACTGAGCAATAGCCTGCCTAGCATGTCAGTATGCGACAAATCACAGGTACTAGAATTAAAAAACCAAGTCGATGAAATAAAATCAAACCTACAAATAGCTAATGAAGAGATATCGAAACTTGTGATGGAAGTGTGTGACCTGAAATGTGATAATGAAAAATTAAAAAAGAATATAGAAGTTTACAAAAGAATTACCAGTGCTGATCTACCCAACATAAGCACTTTGAAAACACCAAGGAGAGCTTCTATGCCCTTTCCCTTCAAACCTACCTACAGAACGATAGATCGACAATCAAGTATTAAACGAGGCTTGAACAAGCAATACTCGCAATCGGTATGCAGAGTACTTGAAAAGTCCCTTGTAGAAACACCCAGATCAGCCACCGTAACAACCCGCGCGCAACCAACAACGACAAACCCTCACCCACCACATTTGACACCACCGAGAGAGGCCGCCACCGCTGACGTCACAAATGGACAGAAGAAACAGAAACGGAGGATTCTCATACTTGCTGACCAACAAGGGGGCAACCTTCGTAACCTCTTACAAAATCACGTCGGGCAAGAATACACTGTCACATGCTGTAGAAAGCCCGGAGCGTCACTGGAAGAAGTACTAAAATCAGAAACACATTTAATATCTACGATGACAAAGAACGACTACATAATAGTACTTGGAGGAACAAATGACGCAAACCCATATAAATTCCAATTCGCCCTACAATGCTGGATCAACGCGGCTGATAATACGAATGTGATGGTCTGTGAGATACCGTATAATTATAATCTCAGTATAAAAAAGCTTAACTACGAGCTAAGGTTCATTTGTGGACAACATCAGAATATAATATCATACATTGACATGGACTACACATACAACAGTTTCAGGCCAACCCAAATGAATAACAATATAAAGATATGTAGATTAGTATTAAGACATATATTAAGATTAGAATATAAGCAAAAAATTCTAGAATACCAAGATAAAACTAATTACTTAACAAACTCTGACAAAGCAACCCAAACAGATCTCGATCCTAAAAACACACAAGAGAAAGACAATGACATCTGTGATAATTCAAACATAAATGATGAATGTCAGAATGCAAGGGCTATGAATATGAATGTTCAGAAGAATGAAAGTAGTGAAGAGCTTTTTCTTGTTTAATAAAATACATGTAATGCATCAAAATATAAATGGCCTAATATCGAAATCCGACGAATTGATGGTACATCTAGAAGAACTTAGTAGTGAAAATAAAAACGTAGATGTAATATGTGTAACTGAACACAACATGTTAGAGAATGACTCATCTAAACTCAATATAGCTAACTTTAAATTAGCATCATGTTATTGTAGGAAAAAACGTAAGGGTGGATCTTGCATACTGATAAAAAACAATCTTGAATTCAAAGAGATAAAGAGCATTCAAAAATACAGTACTACAAATATTATTGAGTGCTGTGGTGCAGAATTAATTGACCAAAAAGTTACTGTAATATGTATCTATAGAGTACCAAGATATGATAATGAGTCATTTGATACATTCTTTCGTATAATCAATGATATTTTTCATGATTTTCTATATGAGAAAAACAGAAAGATAATAGTGTGTGGAGATTTTAATATTGACTTACTTAAAACAAATAAAAATAGTACAAGATTTGAACAGTTAGCGTTGAGGTTTAACTTAAAAATAGAGATTAGACAGCCAACACGACCAGCTAGCCAAACATGTCTCGACAACATACTTCACAACATTCGAGGAGGCAACAGCGAGGTTATAGAATTTTCTCTATCAGATCACTCTGCTCAATTACTACAATGCCCCGTAAACAAAAGCTACAGAATAAAGTACTGGTACATTCAAAAGAGGGACTACTGCCAAGAAAACATGATAAAATTTGCTGAGTATCTAAGTTCACTGTCCTTCAGTCAAGTTTACGAAGCAGAAGATCCGAAATATGCGTTCTCTGAGTTTTATAATATATTCACTTTACTATATAAATTATGTTTTCCTGTCATAAAAGTGAAATTATCTATAATGCGGAAACAAAAATGGATTTCGAAAGGAATCAGAGTATGCTGCAAACGCAAAAGAGAACTTCTTTGGAAGTATCGTAGGTGCCGCTCAGATGATAACAAAAATAAATATACTACATATTCAAGGAAAGTAAAAAACATAATAAAACTGACACAAAGATCGCAAAATAATTACAGAATCATCAATGCCGTAAATAAATGTAAAGTAAGTTGGGATATTATAAAAAAGTCACAAACAGACAAACCTAAAGAATACATATGTAAAATTTTGAAAGATAGTAACATTAGAACAGAACCAACGGACATTGCAAACATATTCAATAATTTCTTTATAGACTTGACAAATAATAATAAAAATTTATGTAATGAAAATAACTTCAATTTGACATCTAGTAACATAAATAACTATAATATAATAAATAATTGCAATTCAATATTCTTAAATCCAATTACATCCGCTGACATATCAAAAGTAATTATTTCATTAAAAAATACTAACAGTACGGGATATGACGACATTAACACAAAGGTAGTGAAATATGTCGTGCTCGTAATTTCACCAATACTGTGCCATATCATTAATAAATGTATGGAACATGGCCAGTTTCCAAATGAACTGAAAACTGCCATAATAAAACCGCTGTTCAAAAAAGAAGATAAACTAAATATTAATAACTATAGACCAGTAGCATTAATACCTATCTTTGCAAAAGTAGTTGAAAAGATTATGTACAAGAACATATATACATATTTCGAAAAATACAACTTATTTGCTCCTGAACAGAAAGGATTCAGACAGAATAAAACAATTAACATGGCAATTTATGACTTTCTTCACAAAATTTTAACAAATCTTGACAAAAGAACTCCTGTGGTAGCTATCTACATGGACATGACCAAAGCCTTTGACTTTGTGAATCATGAAATTCTTATAAATAAACTGTTACAATACGGAATAAGAGGAAATGCGATAGATCTAGTAAAATCTTATTTAGAAGCAAGACAACAAATGACACAAATTGATAGAATATGTTTAAAAACTAACATGGAGAAATCTTACCTGTCGGAACCTAGAGAAATAAGAAGTGGTGTGCCGCAAGGTAGCGTCATGGGACCCTTGCTGTTTTTGGCATATATTAATGACTTGCCTAAAGTAGTCCGCCACCCAATGGTACTATTTGCGGACGACAGTACAGTTATTATCTCCTGTGACGACTCAAGTGATCTTGTCAATGAAATTAATGACACGATACATAAAATAATTCAATGGCTCAATAGCAACAATTTAGTGATAAACATTGACAAAACAAAAATAATGACATTCTACAATAATATACAGACATCAAACTTTCACATTAACTATTTAGGTAAAGACATTGAACAAACCCAGGTCTCAAAGTTTTTGGGAATACACATAGACAATAATATGAAATGGAAAACGCAGATAGCAGAAACATGTAAAAAACTTAATAAATATTCATACGTGTTACACAAACTCTCAAAAACTGTATCAGAAGAAACTGTGATATTAGCGTATAACGGATATGTAGACTCTGTCTTGAGATTTGGTATAATATTTTGGGGAAATGGGGTAGGCAAAGATGATGTTTTTATAGCGCAAAAAAGATGCATAAGAGCTATTTGTAGAATCCGATACACTGAAAGTTGTAAGCCTCAATTCAAACGACTTAATATAATGACATTCCCTTCACTATACATCTATGAGGTAGCAATGTTTGTGAAAACCAATAAAAAACTTTTTATTAACTATTCTAGTACGCGTCACCAGACAAAGATCACCATGCCTAGTCATAAAACAGCATTATATAAAAATAATATTCTCGGCATGGCACCCATAATTTATAATCACATGCCTGATAGTATACGTAGGTTAGACAATATAATACAATTTAAGACAGAAATCCGCAAGTTATTATTGAATAAAATGTACTACTCCATAAGAGAATATCTAGACGATACAACACTGTAAGTATTAACTACACTATTGAATATTTGTATGCCACAGCGCCAAACGTAGAGATACGATATTATAACTATTTAAGATCAAATACTATAACCTATGTTTTACAAATAAAGACCTTTGACCTTTGACCTTTGACCTTTGACATATCCATAATAATTAAATATAATAATGCTATTAATTTTGAAACTGACATAAATAATACGATTAAGAAAATAGTTAACTGGTTAGAAATAAACAATCTTTGTGTAAATATTGACAAAACATCCTATATGACATTTTATAATAAAATTAAGCTTGACATCAATGTGACAGTCCAATATAATAATTCAGAAATAAAGGAATCCAATGAAATGAAATTCTTAGGTATTACGATTGACTCGCAACTATCATGGGGGCACATATTAAAAATATAATTAAAAAAATCAATAGGTTTGTGTTTGTACTCTACAGGTTGGTTAAAGTTGCAGGACATGAAACAGCAATGCTTGCTTATCATGGCCATGTCGCGTCTGCCCTACGATACGGCATAGTTGTGTGATGGGGCAACGCAGTGGAAGTCGGAACTTTATTTATTATACAAAAGAAATGTGTGCGCGCAATATGCGGAGTGAGCCCTCTTGAATCTTGTAGACCACTTTTAAAAAAACTAAATCTCCTCACTATAACAGGGATCTACATATTAGAAATCTGTGTATTTGTTAAGCAAAATATGGACCTATTTACAAGAAAATCAACAACATGTAATTTCAATACAAGGTTTCCCAATAAGCTGAGCATACCAATGCCGCGCACAGAACTGTTGAAGCGAAACTGCCACTGGATGGCGATCAAATTTTTTAATTATATTCCAATAGAGTTACAAGACCTACCGTTTGACATATTTAAAAATAAGCTGAGAAAATGGCTAATAACAAAGTGTTTCTACAATATCAAAGAATTTTTTAATTGTAAGGCACGGTTCTAAACAGAGATATATAATATAATAATTTTACAATTTATCAGACATTTTATAAATTACATACTAATATTAATTTTATGATTGTAATTTATCTTAGAAATCGAAAATTTGCGTGCCACTATGTGACAAATATGTTGAACCTATTAGCTTCTACCATCTATATTGTATGTACCATATTTTATGCAAACACATTTCATTTCAAAAAAGAAGATTTATTGTGGTTTAAACGGGCTATACCATCAGGCAATAATCCAATAAGACAGGGTTGTTATAAGTTAGAGATATTTACGCATGCGTCGATGACTGGCTGGGGAGCATCATGTGATGGTCAGCACACCGGTGGTCTGTGGACCGACAAAGAGCGTGCCCATCACATAAACTACTTGGAGTTACTGGCTGTCTATTCTGGACTTAAGACATTTGCCAAACTTTTTACGAATTGTGAGCTACTTTTGAGAATCGATAACACAACGGCTATCGCTTACGCGAATCGTATGGGTGGCATCCAATACCCTCATCTAACATACCAAGCTAGACTATATATATATGGAATTGGTGCGAAGAACGAAATATTTTTATATTTGCCTCCTATATCAAATCTTCCCTTAATACCGAGACGTATCGATAAAAATGCATAAAGAGTGAAAAATCTCTGTGTTTTGCCAGTTATTGGCATAAAACTAGACTCAACTTAAAAAAAACATAAATTGGAAAAAATCAGAACTAACCCAAAACTTTCCTTATTAAAAATACAACTTGACTGGATCATATGATGATGTAAGTAAGTACGCACATAACGATTTAGTGTCGGCTGAATTACGCTGGCAGCCCAATCACTCAACCATCGGGCGATCAAGAAGTCAGGAGTCTGAGATAGACTTAAGTAGAATCAGGGGCCCGAGACAACATCGAATCGTAGCAATCCCAACGTTTGGCAAGCCAAGTGCATATACCAGCGCTTACTGGGATTACGAACAGTGCCGTCTACGCAAGATATTGCGATACGCCCCCATTCCAGTTTATTGTGCAGTAATCAACGCTGCAGCTTGGTCGAGAATGTAGGAAGGCATTTTTATACTGTTTAATTCCAAAGATTTACTTGCTACGAAGCGCGTGTTGGAAATGTTGACTACATAATATGATCCAACTGCGCCCCTGCGTCCCCGGACGGAAAAACGGTGACGGTAAGTTTGTTTATCTACACACGTATCATAAACCCTTTTTACAGTGTCCAAAACCGCACGTTAAGACCAGCCTATGTTATACTACATGGTAAAAACTCATTTCTTATCTTATTATTGATACATTATGACCATAATGTATAATTTTTCGACAAATTATGACATTCAAATTTCGGACACCGACGCCCGCCTGCTGCTCCTATTTTGTCTGTGAAGTTAGTACTACTGAACAAGCTAAACAAGTGCAGATCAATGATCAATTCCACAATGCCGGTCGAACATGCGGTTCCTGAACACATCAAAGAGAGCTTATGATATGTGTGTACATAAACTAGTATATGCAACTGTACATAATTAGGCATTAAAATTCGCTCTCGAATATTAATGCCCTCCATTATGTAGCAGTCACATAAACTACTAGTATGTAACTGTACATATTTATGCATTAAAACTCTGGAGTGATATTATTATGAAACTCGAGTTTTAATGCCCTCCACTATATATCAGTCACATAAACTACTATTATGACCCCAACCCGACGAAAAAAGTTATACATTTGAAGCGTGTGTGGTGTGTGCGTCTGTGTGTTCGTAAGGTTGTGCGTCTGTGTGTCAGGGTGCACGTCTGTGTTTCAGGGTGCACGTCTGTGTGTCAGGGTGCACGTCTGTGTGTCAGGGTGCACGCACTCTAGCGCTCAAACGGGTAGGATTGATTTCAATGCGTTTTTTTATTGACAGTATTCACTGCAATGATTCTTGGATATATTTGATTAAAATCGGTTAGTTCGAAAGTTATCAGCCTAATAAGGAAACCAGGAAACCAAATTTTAGACTAAAGGTTTCATTGATGTCGGGGAGATGGTTTAACATTTTAATTTATAGTTTTGTTTTTTGTAGAGACACCGGACTGAATGGTGGCCAAGGAGGTTGAATATTTAGAAATACATGTAGTAGAAAGAGTAAAAACATAACTTTATCCCAGTCCGCCACCCTAATGTATACGCGTCGTTAATTTACTCTGGGCCTGAGTCTCATATAAAACTCGAATATGTATCTGTAGTAAATATATCTTAGGATTGGCTATGTCATAATATAGTCAACCAGGGATGAATCAGAATTTTCTTGAATATTTTAGGGTTGTAACGTTGTAAGTTACCGTTGTCTTCACTCTATCATTAACTGGTCTTATTTTAAATTTAAGTAGTAATTCTCTTAATAAAACTACCAAATGAGGCTAGTAATCACAGTATTAATTTTCACGCGCTGTACTAGCAACATTCCACTGTTGACAACTCACTCGCTCTGCTATGATTGGCCCGTTTTAAACTAACTAGCCGTGACCGCAACTTGACTTTGCGGCGCCGGCGTCATTCCGAAAACTCACTCAGCACTATACGCACGTCCGTCCTACTGGCGCTCTGTAACGGTCCCTTTTTACCGTACGCCGACGAACGACTCTAAACAGTAATTACTTACGTTTAATCATAACGTACTACTAGTAGTTACGTTTTAGTTTTGTCTGTGCTTCATATTAACCCCGATTGAGTTCGGGGTTCCTGGCACCTCTTCGGGATCACCGCTTTTCCTCGCTACCCTACGGTTTCCCGGTTCCTGGCACCTCTTCGGGATCACCGCTTTTCCTCGCTACCCTACGGTTTCCCGGTTCCTGACACCGCTTCGGGCTAACCTGCTTCCCTGCTCCGGCTGCATTCGGACCGTTACTTCTCCGACGTCAGCGGCACTCCGACTACGGCAAAACCCGCAGGGAAGATTCGTTGCTGCGTAACCAGGGTCAGACTACATTTGGAGAACCCACGTTAAATAAAATTTCTTGTTGGCTACCTATTTGGAATCTTTTTATTCCTCTCCAAGTAGGGACGTCACAGTGGCGCCCAACGTGGTTAGTCTGGCCTTGCTTACGCTGTAAGTAGTTAGTTGTTTGTGTGTGCGTGTTTTTGTAAACGTTTACCTGTGTTGTAATTTTGGTTTTGCTTAGCAACTTCTGTGTACGTGGTTATTATTCAAACTTTTAAATTGTAGTGTTTTTTTTTCAAATTCCTACGTTGGTTTTAATTTCTCGTTCTCTTATAAAAAAAATAACCACCTACCCACTAGTTGCAATATTTTTATTTGCAGTTTTAACATATATATTTTTTTCTACATCGTCATTCACTTCATTCATACCGTCAAAACCTAACGTACATAAATCATTTTGTAACAGAACGGAGACTAATTAGTAGCGTCATTTTCAATTCCTTGATTTCTCTTCCTGTGCTGTCCCGGGAAATCAAAAAAGAATACGGCAGTTGCATTTCCTCCTGTGCATGTCGTAAGAGGCGACTAAAGGAATCAGTACACTTTCACTACTCATCTCTTTGGTATTTATTATTTGAGCTGCATCATGTCTTTTCAAATTAAGTTTCTCTCTCTAAACAAAGCAGAACTGGAGTACGAAGTTGCCATCAGAGGTGAAAACCCAGGCACTACCGTAGAAATTTTACGTAAACAAATAACTAAACTTGTGACAGAATACCCGTCAGAGGACGTTCTGTTATCTCACCTTGAACCTAAGGACGACTTACTTGCAGTCGTCAAAATCTTGGACAAAGTGCAATCTACTCTTGACGGACCTGCACCAGATAGATCCTCTCTTCTTAGGACACAAAATCTGATGCACCATGTCTATCACAGATTAAGTCGGGTACCTACGGATGAAAAGTTCGAAACGGGCCATGATCAACTGTCGGAGATTTACCGAAAATATTATTCGAAGATCCTAGCTCTCTTATCACAAGCAAAGGATCCCCTTTCAATATCTTCCTCGTCTAATACTGCGTGTAGGGAATCAACGCCATCTGTTAGTGGCGCGAGCGTGATTTCTGTAACTTGCGAGCGTAGCAATACTTCCGAACTTAGTAAATTGAAGTACGACGGGAAATCATGTGTTCGGGCTTTTATCGAAAGGGTTTCGGAACTGTGTCAGGCCAGAAATATTTCGGACTCCAAACTTCTGTCCTATGCAACGGAAATTTTCACCGATCAAGCATTGCACTGGTTCCGAAGTATAAGAGATAGCGTTAACAACTGGTCGGATCTCAAATCTCTGTTGTTAGAGGATTTCAGCCAAACTGACTATGATTATCGTCTACTTTCTGAAATTAGGGCTCGCACTCAGGGCGAATCAGAAACGATAACCATTTATCTTTCCATAATGGCAGGAATGTTTTCGCGCTTATCGAAACAATTATCCGAAGAGGACAAATTAGAGATACTATTGCACAATATCCGGCCATGTTATGCGAGTACGTTGGCCTCGGCAACTCAGATTGTGGATATTGGGGTATTGAGAACGTTGTGCAAAAATTACGAAAATATACAAACCCGTATGTCACACTTTCGCGAGCCACCAACGATTACCACACACACACTAGCACCCGAATTTGCTTACAAGCCATGTAAGACGAAATCTGACAACCATGTCTCTGCGATCGCTCCTGCAACAACTGTAAAGTCAAATAACTTTTGTCTAAGATGCCGCTCTAACACTCACGATCTTCGTCAGTGTAAGGTTAGTCGTGACGTCATCGTCTGTTTTGGGTGCGGTAATAAAGGTGTAAAGAAACCTGAATGCCCTAAATGTACTCCTACCGTTCAAAAAAACTAATTAGCCAGAATTGGGACGGTTCTAAGGGTCATTTCGATAGAGTAGATTTTGAAAAATGGCTACAAACCCTTAGAAACTTCTTCTCTAGTTTCAGAGTCGCCTCAATTCTGGATAGTAAACCAACAAAGGACAGTAGACCCTATATTTCCGTTAGAATCGGGGACATCCCTGCTTCTGGTCTACTCGATTCTGGATCTGCTGTCACTATTCTCGGCAATGATTCTCATAAATTATTGTCGGACCATGGTCTAAAAGTATTTACCGATGATTGTATCTCCGTGACTGCTGCTGGAGGCCAGTCCCTTCAAAGTATTGGCTACATCAATCTTCCCATTCACTTTGAAGAACAATTCCACATTATTAAGGGTTACGTGTTACCAAATGTGGACAGCCCACTTATCCTAGGCATTGACTTTTGGCGGATTTTCAATATTTGTCCCAAATACTTAGGTAGCATCACCTTGTCCAACTCTTCTTTGGCAGAAATAAGTATCGACAAAAATGAGACTTTTATACAGTCTTACGATAATCTCTCTGATTCACAAAAGTCCACAGCCGATTCAATTGTCAGTCAATTCCAGGAAATCTCCACTGACAGTATGGGCCTTGGTAGAACTAGTCTTATAACTCACCATATCGATACTGGTGACTCTCAACCTATAAGACAACGTTACTATCGAATGTCACCTGAGAAGCAGCGAATTTTGGTAGAGCAAGTCGACGAAATGCTAGCGTTAGATGTAGTTGAACCTTGCGAGAGCGCTTGGTCGTCCCCTGTCCTCATTGTCTATAAAAAGAATGGACAACCTCGCTTTTGCCTCGACAGCCGTAAACTGAATTCGGTCACAAAAAAGGACGCATATAACCTACCCTATATAACTGAAATATTAGACAACCTACGCGATGCAAAATTCTTATCTAGCGTAGATTTGTCGAAAGCGTTCTGGCAAATTCCAATAGCTCCAGAAGATCAAGACAAAACTGCATTCTATGTTCCAGGCAGAGGAACTCTCCGTTTTAAGACCACTGCTTTCGGTCTCACCAATGCCCCTGCCACTCAACAAAGGCTTGTCGATCTTCTGTTCGGGAATTTTGATCTAAAGGCGTTCGCATATTTAGATGATATTATTATCATCAGCAGCAGCTTTGAGGAACACGTGTCCTTACTACTAGGCGTGCTGCATAAATTAAAACAAGCGAACTTATCCATCAACCTTGAAAAATGCAAGTTCTTCAGAAATGAGTTGAAGTACTTGGGTTATGTTGTGGATGCGCATGGCCTTCGCACTGATCCTGAAAAAGTCGAGGCTATCCTTAATTTCCCAACACCCACAAAAAAAAAAGATCTTAAACGCTTCCTTGGAACAGCCACGTGGTACCGCCGTTTCGTCCCCAACTTTAGCACTATTGCCGGACCACTCAACCAGCTGACTTCAAGTAAGAAGAACGCACCCAAGTTTCAGTGGACAACTGAAGCTGATGATGCTTTTAATAAGCTAAAAGAGTGTCTTGTATCAGCCCCGGTTCTCTCTTGTCCCAATTACGATTTACCGTTCGAAGTACACACTGATGCGAGCAATTTTGGGATTGGTGCCATGCTCACACAAACGATTGATGGTAAAGAACATCCGATTGCATACATGAGTAGGGCGTTGTCGGGATCCGAGAAGAACTACAGTATAACCGAGAGGGAGACGCTAGCAGTTTTAACCGCTCTAGAACACTGGCGGTGTTACTTGGAAAACGGAAAAACCTTTACCGTTTACACCGACCACTCCGCGCTCAAATGGTTCTTGTCACTGGACAACCCTACCGGAAGACTAGCACGCTGGTGTGTGAGGTTGTCTGCCTTTAATTTCGAACTTAAACATCGTCGTGGGGTCGATAATGTCATTCCAGATGCACTATCTCGTGCTTTCCCATGTGCTTCTATCAGTACGGTCAACTCTAATTTGACTACTACTGACACATGGTACAAAAACATTTATAACGGTTGTTTAGAAAAGCCGAACCTCTTTCCTAACTACTTGATCGAAGGTGGTGCTCTCTATCGCCACTCCAAAAATAAGTGCGAAATGATTTCGGAGTTTTCCTGGAAGGAAGTGGTGCCGAAAGAATTGCGTGACAGCGTCATAGAGGAGAATCATGCTGACCCTACTGCTGCTCACTTGGGTATTTTCAAGACCTATCGACGCTTACTTCTTCGATACTACTGGCCGGGCATGCACCAAGACGTCGTACGTTTTGTTGGTTCTTGTTCAAAATGTCTCACTTACAAACCACAAAACCATCCGACGCTGGGTACGATGGGTCGACCTAAACAATGCTCACGGCCGTTTCAAATGATATCCATTGATTTCATAGGTCCACTTCCGGTCAGTCGAAAGCAGAATAGTTATATTTTGGTCGTAACATGTTGCTTCTCAAAATATTGCCTTATTTTTCCCATGCGACGCGCTACTTCGGAAGCTGTCGTCAAGGCTCTGGAGGACTCTGTGTTTCTGGTCCACGGAATCCCACAGACAATATTCCTTGACAATGGTACCCAGTTTATTAGCTCGGTAACAAATACCCTCTTTAAGAAATACAAGATACCTAACGTATTCTTCTCTCCGAGATATACTCCGCAAGTAAACACTGTCGAGCGCTATAACAAAACAATAGTTACATGTATTTCCACCTACGTGGACAATGACCACAGAACCTGGGACACTAATATTCCCAAAATACAGTATGCCATTAACAACTCCGTCAATGAAGCAACTGGCTACACTCCATCGTTCCTCGTGTACGGACGAGAAACGGTTACTTGTGGTTCTCATTATACAGATAACGATCTGGGTGAGGAACTACTATTTCTGCCACGCGACATTTACGCTGAAAATCTGGGTCACCTGTCAAAATATTTTGATAAGGTACAGGCATCTCTTTGGCACGCACATAAAAAAAATACGGCGCACTATAATCTTAGGCGGAAAGAGGCAGAATTCAGCGTAGGCGACATTGTCCTAAAACGTGCTTATGTCTTGAGTGATAAAGACAAGTACTTTAGTAAAAAGTTAGCGCCCAAATATACCAAATGTCGCGTCTCCGCTAAGAAATCACCCTTGGTATACATTTTAGAGGATATGACGGGAAAGGACTTAGGCACCTGGCATGTTAAGGATCTAAAACTAGTTAAGAATATTTAGAATTAGGTTTTGGATTTTCATTACGTATGAAAACCCTTTACTGGGCGAGGGGGTATTGTAACGTTGTAAGTTACCGTTGTCTTCACTCTATCATTAACTGGTCTTATTTTAAATTTAAGTAGTAATTCTCTTAATAAAACTACCAAATGAGGCTAGTAATCACAGTATTAATTTTCACGCGCTGTACTAGCAACATTCCACTGTTGACAACTCACTCGCTCTGCTATGATTGGCCCGTTTTAAACTAACTAGCCGTGACCGCAACTTGACTTTGCGGCGCCGGCGTCATTCCGAAAACTCACTCAGCACTATACGCACGTCCGTCCTACTGGCGCTCTGTAACGGTCCCTTTTTACCGTACGCCGACGAACGACTCTAAACAGTAATTACTTACGTTTAATCATAACGTACTACTAGTAGTTACGTTTTAGTTTTGTCTGTGCTTCATATTAACCCCGATTGAGTTCGGGGTTCCTGGCACCTCTTCGGGATCACCGCTTTTCCTCGCTACCCTACGGTTTCCCGGTTCCTGGCACCTCTTCGGGATCACCGCTTTTCCTCGCTACCCTACGGTTTCCCGGTTCCTGACACCGCTTCGGGCTAACCTGCTTCCCTGCTCCGGCTGCATTCGGACCGTTACTTCTCCGACGTCAGCGGCACTCCGACTACGGCAAAACCCGCAGGGAAGATTCGTTGCTGCGTAACCAGGGTCAGACTACATTTGGAGAACCCACGTTAAATAAAATTTCTTGTTGGCTACCTATTTGGAATCTTTTTATTCCTCTCCAAGTAGGGACGTCACAGGGTAAAACACTGTAAGCTACCGTTAGGTGAAATCTAACGCGGGCGAGCGCAGCGAAGCCCCCAAACAGACATCGTGTTAGTTCAAAATGTACATCACGAAAAACACCAGGTAGTACTGAATACAAATGCATTAAATAAAATAAGTTTTCGGATAGTTTTGATTCACAAATTACCGTGTTCAATTTGTTTTGTGTTTCGTGAAATAACTGAAACGCGCGGACACGCCCGGCAGGTCCACGAAGCGCAAGCTATATAAGTAATATAATAGCCACAATTATATGACTTTTAGGTATTTTCAATGTTTTTTTAAGTAGATGGTTTTGTAAGTTATATAATTTTGATTCACAAATTGCCGTGTTCGATTTGTCCTGGAATAACCAGAACTCCCTGTCGCGCGCGTAGCTCGCGCCGAGTGCTCGATATTGGGGGCGCGATAGCAAGCAATAGAACTAAGGCCACAATTTAATGAATTGTAGGTAGTTTTCAGTGAATATATTTTTTTCATCAGTGGGGTTTATATAGATATAACCATCTCTGAGTCTGGCGTTACTTTATAAAACAACACCAGGGGCCCAATTCTGTTTCGGAGATTGCATCGCGATCGCATCGCGACCGCTCCGAAGGGCGCCAAACGCCGCATTTGACAGTCGGTCTCCAAACAAAATAGGTGCCGCCGACAAGCCCAACACGGCATTCCGCGCCCCTCGGAGCGGTCGCGATGCAATCCCCAGTACAGAATTGGGCCCCTGCATATTTTTACTTCATTGTCGTGTAAATAACCAGCCCTGAGTCGTCGGGCGTAACTTTACAAAACAACACCCCTTATATTCTTAAGACTCGTGCCCCGGGATTAATGAAATAAACACGACGGGAACTTATAATAGTGCGCCAAGCTTTGATAATAGAACAAAAAGTGATTCTTTTGCAATATTCACCTGGCCGCGCGCAGAGTTCCGACTGCGTCTTCAAACTTGTGTTCTCGCATGCATCTCTGGATTTTCTTCATGCATTCCTCCCTGGAACAAAGTAAATGGCTTTAATAATGTTGGCTTTAACACTAATTAGCTAACTCGGTGTTATCTTGTACCAAAGATAGAAGCACATCCATACGGACGCGTCCGTCGTAAAAGATGAATGGACGGCAAAAAGAGGATGTCTGATTTTGATAACCAATGTGGGACGTTCCAACGGTGATTGATAACATCGTGAGGAATCTTTCGTATCCCCATAGTTGCGTCGACGGGCTAGCCCCCTGTCACGCAAAATGGAGTACTGAATAACTTTATGGCAAATGGCGTGGCACTATGTTTATTTTGTTCGACCGAGTTGATTACATTACATTTACATACAGGCACATACATTGCTTCTGGCCCCAAACTGGACAAACATATAAACATCCAAGACCTGGGGTTTTTTTAATACCCAGCCGGGGTTCGACTCCGGGACCTCTCGCATGGTAGGTAGAGCCACAACCGCTACGCCACATAGGTTGTCTGTGATACCTTTAATATTTCTTTCCTTTAAAGTGTTTTTTCTTTCTATGTAACGTAAGTTGTAACTGGGAATAAAGTGTTTAATCTATACTATCATTAGACGTATCTATACATCATGACGACCCGAATGGCCGAGTCGGCAGTGACCCTGCCTACGAAGCCAAGGGTCCCGGGTTCGAGTCCCGGTGGGGGCAAATATTTGTTTGATGAGAACGGATGTTTGTACCCTAGTCATGGTTGTTTATCTATCTAAGTATAATTTTATCTATTTACGTATGTGTATCGTTGTCTAGTACCCAAGATACAGGGAATCCTAGTATGGGGCTAGATCAATGTATGTAAATAGTATCCGAGGTATTTTTATATTGTTATTATCTGCTTACTTCTGTTCATCTATAGGGCGGTCTACATCGAACGGCGCGGGATACTCGCTCAGCCCAGAGCTCAGCACGGCGGCCAGTTGAGGCCTCACATCCTCCCAGTCAGGAATCGAAGCTGGTGACTGCTTCTTCTGGGGCTGGGGTTTGCGCTCTGATACAATGGAAGGTAGTTTTACCAAGTTTAGTTAGGATAAGAAGTGCCCGTAATCTTCAACCCAGACAATGATACCCCAAAAGGGAGGTGTAGTGCGTAAGCACGATTATTCCCACTCGTCCACACCCCGTCGTCCGCACTGTTGACGATCGGGAAAATAAAATCCCATTCGTCCACAGTGTTGACGATCGGGAGAAAAGTTGAGCGCAGAGTAGTTTAAGAGCATTAACAAGACGTTAATCCCGTGGGAGAGGGGTCATTGTCTTTTATGGGATGCGACCTGTGTGTGCACGTTTGCTCCATCCCACATCGGCTCAACTGTAGTAACCCCGGGTGCTGCTGCCGAGTCAGCGGCACGGCAGAAGTGCATTAAATACGCGCAGTTAATGGGAAGTTATCTGTTCGTTCCTTTGGCCGTCGAGACTACAGGGGTATGGGGTTCGCAGGGTAGGGCCTTTGTCAGGGACATTGGGCGCCGCTTGAGGGACCGAGGGTTTGACAACCGCTCCGGGGCTTTCCTGGTCCAGAGAATCTCACTCGCTGTGCAGCGCGGGAACGCCGCCAGTGTAATGTGCACCTTTGGGCCGGGAGATTCTTGGGGCGGTTTGTTTGTGTAATTGTTTATGTCAGTTGTTTTTTCGCGTGTTATACTACGAAACTGTTTTTGTGAATTATATAATTTCTAATATACGCTATTAATTAAATTAAAAATAAATAGTAAAAATATTAACAAGTTATGTTATGGGATCCAAGCGATGCCTTCAGACACTTTAGGGGGCTTAGCGAGTGAACCTACTAAGAATCCTGACGTCTAGGTGTAGATCTGGGGGAGGCAAGGCGGGGGGGGAAGTACCCTTTTGTGTTTTTCGCTAGTTTTTACCAAATGGAGTGAGGAATCGAGAGATAACTAATTTTTGTGTGTAGGCCGGCCCAGCTCGTTCCTTGTCTTACTGTACGAGTATATCACCATCGAGCAATTGGAGGTGCCCAGTCTCCGACTACCCCTTTTTTGGTAGAAAAACGTTCTCATCATAATTGATGTAACAAAAAAAATTGAAGCAAAGAACTTACCTTAATACCTTAAGAGGTATATCTCACTGTAAAACAGCGGAGCCCACTTTAATTTAATTATTAATATTATTTTATTAGAATTATCTCAGAGAGAATCTTTTACTCCAGCAAGTAATCTCAATCGCATCATTATCAATCTCCGCATATTTTTTAAGCGCAGGACCAAAATGAAACGAAATTGCAACTTTTTATAGCACTTACTTTTAGATTTGGTCTTCTTTCGTACTTTTTTCTGTACGACTAATCCGGTCTTCTTACAATAATGCTCCAGCATTTTCAGAAACAAATGTATCGTCTCAACCAAATCCACTAAGTAAGACCTGAAAATGTAAAAACTGCTCTACAAATGGACACTTTGCGACGCTTGTAAAGGCAAAAAAACCGGCCAAGTGTGTGTTGAGCTACGTGCTGAGTGGGTTTCGTTTGCGACTTAAACTATAGTCTTTGCGGCAGGTAACTGTACATTCGCATACCAAATACGTTTATCACATTTCGTAGCAGCCTTAATATTTAAGACCTATTTACCGACAGCCAAAAAAAAAAAATCCTCTCTACATCTGGGACGGAATGACTTCGCAAACCTAATAAGGGTTCTGTTTTATACAGAACCCTAAAAATATAGCCGTACTTGACCTGCGTACAAATATGTGAAGACAGATTTTTGTATGCAGGTCGCTTATACATTGACGAGATACTCAACTCGAGAAAGTGCTATCTTAGCAAGGTAATAAAATATTTTACAAAAATGTCTGCAGCACCAAAAACTAATTAAGGCTCAAAGGGTCATCAACAACCGGCTTGGAGAGGCAATAAAAAAACAAACCTCGGCATCTTATTCTCGTCATAATTGAGAAACATGCTGAGCACAAACTCCCGATATTCCAGCACATAGAAAATATTACTCTTCAGAACTTTTGACGACTCTTTCACCGACTCGTCGGTACATTTGTCCATAGCCAGCAGTGTATTCAGCAGCTCCTTATAAGCCTTGAGAGCTAAATGCAGTCTTCTAATCCAGGGCGCGAACTTTTTCTTATCCACCTTAATCATATCGTAATATTTCTCCATTTGCTGCTGCACGTAATGAAACATCGGCACCGACATGGTCTCGCTGGAAAATTAAGTTTCCTTTTTAGCCGCTTTTTCTTGGGGAGAAATGTTTCATAACCTCGAATTAGAGGATTCATTTGTGTAACGACAAGGCAACGTTGGTTGGGCTTTTTAAATTAATATTTTCTATTGTAACAACGTTTGATGTTGTAATGTTTGACCCTGAGTGAAACCAACACCGGTTCTCTGTAAAATATTAAAATGATAGAAGAGATAGTTACAGAGAAATATTAAATCAACAATTACATACGCCGTTTATTATGCTTCGAAATTCTACACGTGTTTTACCTCTTGCTAAAATCGTCTGGGCATTTGTTACTATGCTAAAACTACTAGGTAATAAGTAATGCTGTAAAAGTTAAGTTTTGGGTGTTGCCACAATAATTTCGCCAATGTCACGTGGTACAGTTAATACAACGTTAACTTTAACCTGGGACTACGAGCCCAAATGCAGAATACTTCGTCTGTAGGTAAAAAGTGTTATATTTTTTACGAAGTCTGAAATTAAGATAACCCGTTTAAATAATGAAATTCTGAATACTACATATGTTGCAGTCCCAATAAACTGTTATCTTGAATATAACTTAATCAAACCTCTGAATTAATTAAACATAAAAAACAATAATTTCCTAACTACCTATATAAAAAATAAAGAAAAAAAACGTATTTTTTTAAAAAACAAGCTTTTATTAAAAATGAACTAAAAAGTTTTAAATAAATTAACTCCACTAACAAATATATCACTTTATGAGTTCATCGTAACCTTTAACGATAATTAAGCTACTTCGTATATCACAAAATAAATACATACCGTACATAATTATATATTTTTAACATTAACACCTTTACACTTTCATTGTTAAATCTTCCCGTTTTTATCACAGTCCCAATTTTATAAATAAAAGCGAGTTACATTTTGTGGTATGATTAAGAACATTTAGCACCTTCTTTTCCTCTCGCTATCACAATGATTGATTACAGACAGACAGACAACGGGACAGGTGAAACTAAATAAAAGCTTGTAAAAAGCAAATGAGTTCGTCCACTCTAACCACACCCAAAAAGCAGGTCGTCTATCACTTAGTAATATCTCCTCTGCTCTCAATAATTGCTATTATCCGCAGTGGCATTGACGCCACCAGCTCTGCACAGTCTTCAGGGGTGATGGAATCCGAAACTGCCTGAAGTTTGTTATAAATAATTTTCTGTTCTTGATGGATATTTCTTCAATCTTATTTTCATTTTCCACCATAAAATTTCGGTATGGGACAAGTCTGGGCTGCTTGGCGTCCAAATCATCGTAGGAACTTACTTAGAGTCCTTGTGACATGAAGCCCCATCTTGTTGTAAAATGAAGGTATATTGATTTTGCAAACATTGAATGGCCGTTAACAGACCCTTTATTAACATTTCCCTTGACAAATTTCAGCCGATCCTAACCCTGTGCTGGCATGCAACCCCATATCATTACTGATGCTGAAAGCATCAATTTTCGTTTGATGCAGTCCTTTTGATTCTCACTTTTATTTCTGATGATTTTTTTTCGTTCATCGCCAACAGTCACCTCAAAATTCGATTCAACGCGCCAAATCGATCTGAAGTCCTGTTCTGATGTTTACGGGGGAATTTTAATATTTCTTTTTTGCAGGGCAGTCAGTAAAGGCTTTGCTTTTCTTTTGCTGTGTAAACACCTCTCTTACAAAGTGTCCACTGAAACATTATTCTTGATCATGTCCCGCAATTCCACAGCGAGTTCTCCTGCTCGGACACGACGATGTTTCTTTGATATTATCCTCAGAATCTTGTTCTCTGTGTCACTTGTAATGCTGGCACGGCCAGTATCATGTTTGAAGAAGTCAAACATGCAACTGATTTGTGTTGTTTATAATGCTGGATGGTAGACCTTGGTAGAAACAGTTCTTTGGATATTTGGAATGTTGACTTCCGTTTATTAGTATCAGAAATTGTGATTTTTCAGACCTTTTCATAAATAGGTGATCCCATGGTTGAAGAATAGTGACCAGAAATCAATTTATTTTTCCGTTTTATACCACCTGTCAGCGAAACTGGTGAAAAGTTTTATTTAAATTCAAAGATTGAACACAAATCCTTATTTAAGTTCAGTTTCTGACTTTAACTGAGGTTTAACTAAACATAGACAAATTGTTTGCATCGATTAGGTACTAAATGAACTATTTTGCTTGCACCGAGACTATGTCAAACCGAGGATTGAAGAAGTTCCAAAAAATATTAATATAACATGACGACGTTAAAATAAAGTAGATTAAAGAGGGATAGTGTGTTATAACATGTAACGTATTATACCCTGCCTACAAAATATTTGGGTTTGAAAAATCTTGTATCTCAATGTACAACTAGACGAAGTATTCTGCATTTGGGCTCGTATAATCTAATATTGTTCGTATATTCGTATATTTGCATTACAAAGGTAAGCTTATCTCTTACAAGATTTTAAGTAGATCACTGCTGTTAAGAGTAACTAAACTTTGTAACAACAAAGGAGTTGAAAAGGAAACTTACCTCACCAATCCGACCTGAAAGTTTATACCCCTGTTGAACTCCATAAAGAACTTCACAGCCCAGAGGTAGTAGGACTCGTCGTGTTGCTGCGCCTTGTTTCTAACTAGGACATCCTTCACGTAGCGCATGAGCTGATTGTAGGAGCTATTGAGGAATTCTATGCAGAACTCCTTTAGGAATAATCTGAAAAAACGACCATTGCCAACCTCTAGGTACAGGTGTATTCGGGAAAGAAGAGGTGAATGGTGTCGCACAATGTACTGGTTGCAAAAAGGTGACTGATCAACGAATTAATGAATTACAATTATTTACAACAAAAAATACCAATGCATGAAACCAAAGACATAATAATTATTTATTGCACAAAGACAGACATTGCACACAAACATAAGTTTTGACAATCAAAGGTACTCACTCGCCTTGCAGCGCGGTAAAAGCGTGATGGGTACCTTTGGGTCGGGCATGTCCTGGGGCGGTTTATTTGTTTAGTATTGTGTTTTTTTATTGTGATCAATTTTTGTGTGTGTGTAGTTTTAAATTATTTGATAATACTTAGGTTATTTTAATTGACGATGCACTTTGCGGATTCTTTATTTTATTTTGATTATAAGTTCATTATGTTTTATTTTATCATAATTTTAACGACTTTTTATACATCTATGTGAAACCAAAGTACTACCTTTGTCATTAGAGACTAACATCATACCGCAGTTAAAAAAAAAATAAGGCGTCAAGTTTAAAAAATATATGGCACTTAGTTTTAGGGTATGCCTTACTATGTTTTGTTTCTTCCATAGTCTAGGATCGGTATCTCACGGTTTGGTTGATGGCCGAAAACATATAGGCACCACTTTTAGCCATCGGTTTGTCACCCCTCTTTCTCATCCACTTTTCGATTTCCATACCACGGCTAAAGAAGTTATTCACAACAAACGTTTGCTGACAACGATGTTTACTTTAATTTTATTACTTATTGTAATCTGCTGTCGCTACACAATAGAAAATAGATTTCAAAATTCCGCTGTACCCTACGTCTCGTTTTCGTTCTCGTTCACATCAACATATGTGAACACATCTACAATAAACTATGGGCAACAAATTAGGTCTAGCAATTTTTCTGGGAACGATAGCAACAGTCATCACGAACAACTTTCCCCAATAAAAAATAGTACTAAGGATTAACTTTTTTTATTTTGGGTTTCCATTCGGGAAACAAACATGTTCATTAATGGGTACTATCATTAGTTATGAAGTTAGTGGGGAATTTTTGCTCACATCCGCGGCTAACCGTGGATCAAAGTCAAAGTCAAAGTCAATGTACTTTATTACTGTAGATATTTACATATACTTAGCAAACGTCATTTTTTGCCTCTTCTCTACATTGGACCACTGTGGGAGAAGGAGGGCGTAGAAACTCCCACAGATTGATTTTTAGATCTCTTTTAAAAATAGGTTGTGCTTAACTAATACAATTATGATTTTTTTTATTTAATAAGCAGGCAATAATAAATAATTACAAAATTATTAACAGCGAGGTCTGTGTTGAGCTAGATTAACCCCATACAGTCCTGTCATTTAAGTAATCTCGAACATTGAAATATCCACTATCACGCACTGTTTCCCTGGAATGTTCAATACTGAATTCTAATAATATAAGAATTAGTTTAACCGGTTAATTAAGAATAAAATTTAAATGATGTCAGTAAATAGTAAGTAAATTTTAGTAGCGAAAGGCTCAGGACCGTAAGAGATGGCGTGGTAAAGGGGACTAGCAGTGGGTGAATGTGGACTGATTGATGATGATGATGATGATAGTAAATAAAGAGCAAGGTCACGAAAGTTGGTGACAAAGTTCAAGAAAGTGGCCACTTACCTAACAGTAAAAGCAGACCTCCTCTCCATAGTCCCACTCTCCGCCGGCCGTCGGTTCTTGGGCCGACTGAGCTTGTCCTTCTTACTGCCTTCAAACGATAGATTGGACATCTTGTTCAGTGGCTTCAGAGTTATCATGTCATTCTCGGATATTGACTTCATGTTTTGAACCACGTATGTGCCTCCGAATCGGGAATGCCTGTTGCACGGGGAAGATAATGTAAAGAAGCAGTTGAAAATCATTTTGGCAGATTTGCAAGCGATATAGCCTTTGGCACTTTATATTGACAGTACCTTTATATAAATTTATTTATTAAAACACCCCTGAACCAATAAATAAAACCTTAACTCTAACACTTGGTTGACTTGTTTCCTTGTTAAGCTGATTAATTTTGAACTACTGAACCAATTAAAAAAGAATTGCTAAGGACCATCGCAGGGAAGTATACTACCACTAGCAGGGGAACGGCTTCGATCGGGCAAACTCATGTAAAAATTGCCGGTCCTTACAAACATTAACCCCTCTTCCTCCCTCCCTCTCCACGCTTAACCCCTTAAGCACTGGCGACGCCACGTTTAGAATTTTATTAAAATGGCATAAGGTACAACATCGCGATACCTCATAACCAGGTCAAGAGCTCGAAAGGTTAATAAGGCCCTGTCGCTAAAGCCCTCCTTAGTCATTAGACGTCTCTTCTATACCTACCTCAAATGCAAGACAGTGTTTGAATTTCATACAACTCTAACCGCCCCACGCGTTCAGCTTTCAGTTTTGCTGTTCAGGAGAAATCATTGTCATTGTTTGCTGAACATATAATTGAATATATTTCTGGATTTGTAGTGAACTCGTTAATCAAAAGAATAAAATGTAGTAAATGTATTCAAGGATTAATATCTTTAAACGAAAAAAGAAATTCCCTCATATTTGCAAGAGACATAGGGGGTTTAATCTACCCATCTGAAATGGTTTATAAAATCTGTCGGCGATGTGAACTGGTTATAAAAAGCAATGATAATTACAAAATTATCAAACCCGATCGTAGGTTTATGTTCCTAACAACGAAAACATTGCAGTCGTTTGCCAATGAAGAATTGTTTCCCGAACTTGTGGGGGCAGAATTTTGATAATCTCATAATTCTCTCTGCCAAACTAACAGATTCATAGGTCGAGTAGTTTCTGATATACATACAAACTCTAACCTCCCCTTTTCCCTACTAAACTGAAGGACAGACAGACAGACTGACACTTCAAGGTTATAACACCCTTCTTTTTCATCAGTGGTTGAAAAGTTAGTCCACTATAACAAACCTTGTAGCCAAATACTGCTTGACCTTATCATTCCTCTTCTTAGTCTCCGCCATTCTTATTCTCAACAGCTCCTGATCATCTTTGAGTTTCTCATTGACGCTCCGTTGCAGCGCTGCATCAGCCAGGCTGGTTGGGTTCTGCTCCCGGAGGAGGAGGGACATGATCTCCAGGATATGCATGAAGTACTGCTTTTCGTTCTCCGAGGACATGTAGAGGATTATGTCAAGGATGCCAGATTGGTTGAGCGCCCAGAGTACCTGTGATCATTATTGTCATTGGATGCTTAGGGATGCAATCAAAGAGAACTAAGGATCTTCACAGACTGTTCTAAAACAAACACATGTACAGGCGTCGAGGCATTCTCGGAAGATCTAAACATGAGGAGATCAACATCAAGGTGGCCACAAACCCGACTTCCAAGCTGAGTGTATGGGCATCATAATGGCTACTATAGCTATTGCAGAAAAAGAGATAAAGGATTTTCCTATGGGCATACTATCCAACAGCAAGGCAGATTTGCAAGCCCTTCAAAGCAACACCATTACCACCGGGCTTATATATGAGTGTGACAAAGCCCTTTTAGAGATATGTAACCACAGTACTGTGTCCCTGCAGTGGATAAAGGGACACAGTGGCTCGCGCGGCAACGACGCAGCCGACACAGTGGCAAGGTTGGGTTCGGAAGCGACGTGGGTGGGACATGATATCCAGGATATGCATGAAGTACTGTTTTTCGTTCTCCGAGGACATGTAGAAGATCAAGAATGCCAGATTGGTTGAGCGCCCAGAGTACCTGTGATCATTATTGTCATTGGTTGCTTAGGGCCTAAATCAAAGAGAACTAAGGATCTTCACAGACTGTTCTAAAACAAACACATGTACAGGCATTGGGGCATTCTCGGAAGATCTAAACATGAGGAGATCAATATCAAGGTGGCCACAAACCCGACTTCCAAGCTGAGTGTATGGGCATCATAATGGCTACTACAGCTATTGCAGAAAAAGAGGTAAAGGATTTTCATATCGGCATACTATCCAACAGCAAGGCAGATTTGCAAGCCCTTCAAAGCAACACCATTACCACCTGGCTTATATATGAGTGTGACCAAGCCCTTTTAGAGGTATGTAACCACAGTACTGTGTCCCTGCTTTGGATAAAGGGACACAGTGGCTCACGCGGTAACGACGCAGCCGACACACTGGCAAGGTTGGGTTCGGAAGCGACGTGGGTGGGACCAAGACCAATAATACAACTGCCATTCAGCTGGTTGAGGAAAACCCTACAAACAAAGGTAACTCACTAGCTTTATTGGTCAACCTTGGATACTTGCAAGCAAGCCAGACAGGCCGATGATCAGGTCACAACTCCGTTTGGTAACCAGAGTGATAACTGGACATGCTTTGCTAAACAAACATTTACAGACTCTAGGTGATAGACAGTCCACTGTGCAAAACCTGCAAGGAGGTCGAGGAGACAGCCACCCATGTCCTGCTGGAATGTTCCGGTGTGGCTATCTACCAGGTAACACACCTCGGGTCACGGAAGTCGGTCCAGGAAGTCATCGGCAACATGAAGGGTTTGCTAGGCTTCCTACAGGAGCTAGTTTGGCAAGAGTAGTACCCCCAACCCACATCACAGAAAATAGGCGCAAATTTAAGTCATTAACTTGCGGAAAATCAACCCGCTATATAAACTATAACTATTTTGGTTGCTTATAGGTCACTTTTTGTCTGAAGTGACAACTAAAGTTAGGTCATACTATTAAAATAAATATATAAAAATAAAAATATCTTTATTTGACGTAAGAATAAACAATTACATATTGTACTTACATTCTAAAGGTTGTAAACTTACAATAGGTACTCAACGAATCGTTGGGATACACTCATTCATTTTCATTAAACTTATACATAATATAATTCTATGAGCACTAGCGCTTAAACTAGGCCTAGCCTGTATCTTAAACGCTAGTTCCTTCCAGTGTTTTGACAAATTGGTTAAGTTGATTCATTAGATGTTTATTCAGCTATATGAGGGTAGAATCTATATAAGTGGTTTCAATTGGTTAGACCATGGTAAATGTGAACTTCGACAAAGTTTTTAAGCGTTGTGGATGAGAAACTTGATATACGAGACTTGAATACGAGATATGAAGTTAGTGCCGTTATTTATTTACTTATTAGTATTCATTTAACTATTTAGTGTTAAGATTTTCTATTCTTTTAATTTTAGAACAATTTTAAAGACTGGAGTTACAAATTTTTAAATAGGCAAATTTTATTATTTTATATAATATTAACAAACAAGCTTTCTATTTTATAATATTCTTGAGTTTTTAGCCATTCAACCAGTTTTATTTTACATTCATAGATATTAAGGGGATAGATATTTAGGATTTTATTCAGATTATTGTACAACATGGGGCCTGTATAACATTGGAATTTTTGTATGTAACTTGTTTTAATTCGAATAGTGGGACAGACTTTATGTGTTCGTCTATTTGCGATGGCATCATCATAAATTAATTTTTTGTGTTGATAGATAATTATATTTTTTATGTATAGTTGTCTGACTGTTAGGACGTCGCATTCTGAATAAAGGTCGATTGTAGGGTACCTGAAAGGTTTAAATTTAATTACTTTGAGTAAGGCACGTTGTGCTCTTTCTAGGTTTATAAGATACGTCTTTCGAGCACCGCCCCATGACGAGATACAATAAGTCAAGATAGACTCTGCTAGAGCAGTATACACATTTTTTAGTAGTGTGTAATCCGCTACGTGCCTCAGTTTTTTAAAAATATATATAAGTCTCCTTGTTCTCTCCGCTAGTAAGTTAATGTGTGGGACCCATGTTAATTTTTCATCTAGGAGCACTCCTAGGTATTTAATTGTTTTGGTTCTATCTAGAAATGTGCAGTTGCATTTATTTTGGTTGTTGTATTGACAGGTGTGTAGTTGAATTTTGAAATTATTTTCAGGTGGTAACAATCGTATTGTATTCCCAAAGAGAATGAATTTCGTTTTGGTAGTGTTTAGCGTTAATAGATTACGGTTAAGCCATTTTGCTATTCTATTTAATCCAGTTTCTGTATTTGACTTTGCTTCATCCCAAGTTCTACCATGAAAAACAATAGATGTATCATCCGCAAAAGTGAATAATCTTCCGCTATTTATATCTAAATCGCACAAATTGTTGATATACAATAAGAAGAGTGTTGGACCCAAGACGCTACCCTGTGGTACTCCATATTCACAACATACAACGTCATTACTGTAGTAATTTGCCAATTTTACCCTTTGTTTCCTATTTTTTAAATAGTCTTTAAATATTTTCAGTGATGTCCCTCTAATACCAAGTTGTTCCATCTTGTTTAGCAAAATAGAGACAGAAACCGTGTCGAAGGCTTTTGCAAGATCCAAAAACACTCCGATACATTTATTTTGTTTGTCAATGTGGGTGGCAACATATTCTGTAAGTTCCAGTACCGCATCTGCTGTAGATCTGCCCGCTCTAAAGCCAAATTGATTGGTAGACAGAATATTTTCTTTTTCAAGGTACGATATTAATCTTTTGTTCAAAATTTTTTCTACTATTTTAGACAGAGCTGGTAATACAGATATGGGGCGGTAATTACCGACACAGTTTCTATCTCCTGTTTTGTAAATTGGATGGATGAGTGATGTCTTGAATACTTCAGGAAATATACCTGTTTCAATGCAAGAGTTTGTGATACGGGTCATAACAGGAACTACTATTGCTTTTAGCATTTTCAGAAGCTTTGTAGGGATATCATCCCATCCTGTGGCACTGTTCGAATTTAAGTTCATTAGGATCGCTTCAACTTCCTCTTCGGAGGTTTCTAGCATGGCCATCGAATTTACTGGATTATGGGTACGTTCAGGATCGTCATTAATGTGCAATTTTTGGGCTATAATTTTTTCAGCTAGTTCTTTACCAATACTAGTGAAATAGGTATTGGCTTTGTTGAGAGCGTTTTGTGGTGTAGTTTCCGCTTTGAGTATATGGGTCTTTCTTTTTTGTTATTTCTATTTGTTATACTGTCTATTATCTTCCATTTTAGTTTAGGATTTTTAATGTGTTTGTTTAATTGGCTTTTTTCATAATTTCGCTTTAGGCGTTTTAACAAATCATTGCAATAGTTTTTATATCTTGTGTAAGTAATTTGTAAAACAATATTATTAGTTTCTTTTTTACTTTTAATGTGCATTCGATCCCGATTTTTCATACACCTAAGCAGACCAGGAGTTATCCAAGGCTTTATACAGCGTGTTCTTCTAGGTGTTATTATTTTAAGAGAATTATTTAATATTGAAGTATGAATAATATCGACAAAAGCTTTTGCTGTATAATTCGGGTTTTGGAGATTAATAATATCATTGAAGTTTTTTGACAGTAATTCATTCACAATAGCATCGTAGTTAATTTTGTTTATAATGAAATTTTTAGACTGTTTTGTTTTGGCTTTAGTTTCGATTGAGCTTAAGACAGCGCAATGGTCTGTAATAGGTGCATCTATCACAATTGTAGAAGAATCAAAGGTAGCTTTAATCATAAGGTGGTCTATGCAGTTGTGTTCTCTTGTGGGATACGTATGTCCTGGAAGAATGCCATGTGATGCTAATAGATTTAAATAGCCTTCCGAATTTTTGTCTTCATTGTTAGGTTTGATATCTATGTTTAAATCACCAGCTACAATTAGGTTACGATAATTTTTATATTGCGTAAGTAATTTGTCTAGGGAAAGTAGAAAAGTATCGATGCTTCTTTGTGACGGTGAACGGTAGATACCAATCACAACTGTATGGTTTTCAATTACTAATGCTATACACGTGGCATCATTAAGTGCGACTTCTTCGACTGAGCAATTTAATCCCTGTTTGGTATACATAACTATCCCGTCATTTTGATTGCGATGTTCCCTTGTATAGTGCAAATCATAGCTCAGTAGAGGTGGGAAATTTGCAGCTTTTGAGTTCCATGTTTCCGTTAATATATATATTTCACAGGGAAGGTCTAATCTCTTTAAAAATACTTCAAAGGCGTCAAAATTTTTCGTTATACTTCTAATATTCTGTGTAAGGATGTTTAGATTGTGTTTATAATTTGATGCTAGGATTGATTTGCAGGATTCAACACTACACACTTTAGAGGTTCCTGGTTGGATCTTATCAATGTTTTTAATTAAATTCTCATTATTTAAAGAATCGAATGTTACGGTTGCTTGGTGTGACGTAGCTAAAAACTTGTTTTGTTGATCTTATCATTGTTTCAAAATTTCTTAGTTTTTTTGTTACCTCTGTAATAAATTGTAAAATAAATATTTCATTGTTGTTAACTTTTAGCAATTGCAGATTATCCACGAATTTTGGAAAAGAAAAGAGTAAAAAAATAAAAGATAAAACTACTTCTAGTCAGATGTCTGTTTTCAGCGAGATCAGTTGATTCTCATTCTTAATCTCGATGTGGGATGAGTCGGGAGTCTTACGGAGAAACACCTTCCCGTTGCTGGTCCAACAGAACTTGTAGTCATGGCTTTTCGCCAGGTCTCTGGCCAGGAAGAAGAGTCTGCGTCCTTTACTACTAAGAGCTTCAGAGACGTAGATTGGTGTCGGTGGGCTTTTAAAACCCAGGGCTGCGGAGTTAAGTCGTTGTGCAGGGTGTTGTTTATTGTGGGTCTTACACGCATTTATCACATCGTTTTTTGTTATTACTGATGTAAATTCAGCAATAATGGTCCCCTTACCAGCTCTCCCATTTAGACGGAAAACATCTCTGATTGCGGCTTTATCGACGCTCACCTGAAGAGCTTTGCCGGTGTTTTGTACAATTTCACATAGATCGGCTTTGCTTTCCGGTTTTTCTGGCAAGGGAATATTCCGTATTTCAATACTGGATGCTTTTGAGGATCGTTGCATGTCGTCTATTTTCATTTCCAGTTGAGCTATCTGGAGCTGATTTTGTTTGCGTTCCGCCTCGAGACCTTCCACTTTCTTCTTCATATTCTCGTATAGTCCATTGATCATTATCATCGATTTCTCAATATATTATATGGAAAAATGTTTAATATTTTAGAAAAAGAGTTTAATGCCGTATTTAATGTTAAAATTATAACACGTAATAATTGTAAATCTTTCTGCGACTGGGCTACTACGGGGATTCACATCAGTAGAAGAAAACTTTATGACCTGTATGCCGAAAAAACACTTACGCCAAGTCCAGAATTTCATGAGTATGTTAGAAATTACTCAAAGACATTTAAAAGGGTATGCCTAGCAGCTAAGATATTGCATATTAAAAATAAAATAGTTAAATCAGATGATAAAATTAAAACCGTTTGGAAGATGATTAATCAGGAATCTGGAAAGTCTAAATTGCAAGATAGAAATATTTGTTTCATCGTAGATGATAAAAAAGTAGACTCACCAGCTGAAGTTGCAAACATTTTCGAAAGGTTTTTTAAGGAAATTCCATCCCAACTAACCTATGGGCTTAATTCATCACCAGAAGCAGCAACCAAACTGCTGATAGAAAATGTTAGCAGATGTAATGAAGGTTTTTCATTTAAGAAAATTAGCGATTATACTATTATTAAAACATTTGGTCAACTTAAGTTAAAATCAACTGAGGACCACTGGGGACTATCAGTTAAGGTTATTAAATCCATTATAACAAGTATAGCTCCATTGTTGGCACACATCTTTAATGTTTGCATCAAAAATGGAATGTTCCCAGATCTCATGAAATTAGCTAAGGTTATACCATTATTTAAAACAGGAGAAAAATGTGATCCTAATAACTATAGGCCAGTTGCGATATTACCAGTGTTAAGTAAACTCTTTGAAAAGATTATGCTCAAGCAAATGCTTTATCACTTTAGTTCTAATGGGCTTTTCCACGCGAAACAGTTTGGGTTTACGAAAGGTAGATCAACTATTGACGCAGGCATAGCTCTTATATCCCATATTTATGATTCTTGGGAAAATTCAGAGGATGCTCTTGGAGTATTCTGTGATCTTTCTAAAGCCTTTGATTGCGTAAATCATGAGACCTTGCTCAATAAACTTAAACATTATGGAATAAGAGATAAGTCAAATGAATTAATTCATTCTTATTTGTCGAACAGAACCCAAAAAATCAATGTTAATGGTATTGCTTCAAACGGATGTGAAATGGAAATGGGTGTCCCTCAAGGATCAGTATTAGGACCATTTTTATTTCTTATTTATATTAATGACTTGCCATACCTTATGGAAAAATCTGCCGATATTGTATTGTTCGCTGATGATACTTCTATAATATTTAATATACAGAGACAATCTACATCTCTTGACAAGGCGAACTCTGCTCTATCGGTGCTACTAGATTGGTTTAATAAAAATAATTTAAATCTTAACACTAAGAAAACTAATTGTATAAAATTTGTTCTACCAAATGTAAGGCAAGTAGAAGCACCATTAAACCTGGGCAAGGAGACACTGGGCTTTGTCGAGAAGGCAGTGTTTCTTGGCTTAACACTGGATAGTAAACTGCAATGGGGTCCACATATTGAAACACTGGGCTCTAAATTAAGTTCTGCGGCTTTTGCTGTTAAAAGAATCCGGCAACTAGCTGATGAAAAAACAGCAAAGCTTGTATATTATGCCTATTTTCACAGTGTAATGTCATATGGAGTACTCCTTTGGGGCGGCGCTGCCAATGTTGAACGTATTTTTATCTTACAGAAACGTGCCATTAGGGCCATTTATAACTTGAAGGCTAGATCATCGTTGAGAGATAAATTTAAGGATATTAATATTTTGACTCTTCCCTCTCAATATATTTATGAAAATATTATGTATGTCCGCAAAAATATCAGTAGCTTTAATAGAAAATGTGATCTTCACTCAGTTAATACTAGAAACAAATTAAAATTATCTTATACTCATTTTCGTTTAAGCAAAGTTTCCTCTAGCTTCAAGGGGCTTTCTGTTAGGTGTTACAATAAGTTGCCCTCCAATGTTATTAATTTATCAGAAAAACAATTCAAGAAAACTGTTAAGAATGTATTAATTAAAAAGGCATACTATAAAGTTGAGGATTATTTAAATGATAAACTGGTCTGGCAGTAAATTAGCTCCATTTGACAGCTTCTTTTCATGTAAATTGACCAAACAATTATTGTTTAGACATAAGTACTTGAATTTTGAAAAGAGTATGCAATGTGTTTCTTGTGCATTCCTCACATTGAGGACAACATTTCGAATGCACCTAGGCAAGTAACTATTTTTAATTTTAATGACTATTTTTAAGAGGTTTTATATTAGATTCTCTATGTAAAATCCAATGAAAATAAACTATTTAAACTGAAACTGAAACTGAAACTCAATTTCTTCGTTTGAGCGTTTGATATCTTTGTTCTGTTCTTTGATCTCTATAACCTCGGCAATCAGTTTTGATAGCTTGGTATCCTGGGATTTTTGCCACTCCTCAAACATATTCTTGAACTCATCTCTAAAGGAGGGAAGTGCATCGTCATCACTTGATTGACGGCATCTTTTGTTACGTTGGGACACAAAAGTTGGAGTGGTGAAGTTAGAGGCTATTTTAGATACGTCAGAATCAGAAGATGTATGCTGTAAGTTGCTCGCAGGTGGGGTACGAAGAATGTTGGACATTTTCCAAGTTCGAAGTTTAAGCAGTCGTTTATAGTGTAAACTCGTTACCAGTTACCTTGATCTCTCGTAGCACCGGATTTGGTTGAGGCGAAGGTCTAACTGTCTTGGTTGTTGGTTTTATTTTGTCACTGTCTTAAATTCAAGAGACCGCCTTTACGCTCTGTGCGCCTAATACTTGGTTCCGAATTTTGATCAAACTTTTTGGAATATTTTGTTTAAGAAAAGTTATTTAATTTAAATGACACGTCTATTCGCTTTCGCGGTCCAGGGGGAAGGATTATTATATTCTGTGGTTAGGTTTCACAACTTTATAATACAACATGGAGCAGAAGTGAAGCAGAGCGAGTAGAAGTGAATCAGAGGGACCAAAAGTAGTAGTAACTATAAAATAGGGTGTACAATTTTGATAAATATTAATAAATTTGATGAATATTTAGTAAATTTAGGATGAAAATGTGTATTTTTTTTTAACTTTTTAGTCAATTTGATAAACAATTAAACATTGGCTGTGAAGAAATGGGGAGGAACATTATAGGAATAAATAAATACAGTATGTAAAATTCAATAAAAATAATCATGGAATATTCAATTTAGACTTGATGACTTTTTTCCACAGATGAGAACTGTTATTGTAAGGTAACTTTTGTATTAGCTGCGGCGAAGGCCAAAATGTTGCCACAACTATGCCTCTACCGCCGCTTAATGGAAAAGGGGTGACTCTATGTTGTTATGTTCAATATCTGTTATTTTTTATATTTATTATATTATAGTAAATATTTGTCCACACCTGATCATGAACACTGGCATCATTCTCTGGTCGCTTCTCTGTGTCGAGATCTGCCTGCACATGAACCACATTCCTGATGAGGATCAGAATCCTTTCTATAATCAACCCAGTGTCTTCATCTCTTCCACTCCAGTCCTACAGAGAAGAGTCACACAGTTACCCACATAATTTAGAATAAATGAACAATTAAATACTAGTTTACATACAATGCGGGTAGAGCAAAACTGCCTCTAGTTGTACAGTTATCTAGGAGTGATTCTGGTTTATGGGGATTTCTATACATTTCCATGCCGATCCCCATTTCCATTGGGGGATCGGCATAGCATGTAATGTCACCGCCATATGCTCCAATTCACTGCCAAACAGAATCCATCTCAGCACTATAGACGGAATAGAGAATCAAAAATGAACACTTACAATTTCAAGAATCTTAGCAAGTTTCTTAGCAAAAACTGCCCAAAACTCAACTTTAGTGAATGCTTCGTCCTTGTAACACTGTAAATGTTGCAATATCTGCAGGTAGTTGTGCCTGGCAGTCTTCTCAACCGGGACTTCTTCTCTATAGAGAAGTAATGCGGGGTTTGTGAGATTCACCAGTAATCTGAAAATAAGGAATGAAAAATAAGAAATTTATTTGCGAAATATTCAAAATGTAGAGTAATGTTTAGAGGATACCCCATTCCTGTACCAATAGGTAGGCCCATTGGTAAATGAATTAGCTACACACTTTACTCAGGGTTCATGCATGATTCTAACACCTGGTTTAGATGATTTCAAGGAAAATTCTTCAGGACAAAGATTCAAAAACATAACCTATAAAAGTTGATAACAAGTGGAAGTTTAAAACAAATATGCCAAATCATGTTTCGTTACCTCAGAGTGACATCAAATAGTTCGCCATTCTCCCAGTGATCAACAAGCATCGGTAAAAGGTCCGTCTGTAAAACTTTAGTTTGGCCGAAATGTCTTCTGATTTCGTGGTCTTCCCCATCACGCCGCAGATACCGGATCAAGTCTTTAATAGCATTTAGGGTGAAATCATCTATCAGGTACTTCCCTTTCTTCTTGTCGTAAGTGCCTAACGCGTTACAAGTGGCCGAAAGTTCAGCGGACAGAATTGAACTCATTTTGTGTTTGGAACTTAATTTTCACTTGTAAATACATTTCATGATAACGAGTGTGGGCGGTATGATGAATTAAATATCACAGTACAGCGCATAAACTACAGGAATACGACAGGCAACACGCAAAGCGAAAAAAAACAAAGTCTTTTATACAATTTTAACATCCCACAAGAGCAGTTCCCCAGTTTGTTTTTGTTGAGATGAGAAATATCAGTTTCGTGAGTTTTGTTTGACGTTACAAAGCGCGCGAATCAGGGCACGTTCCGAAGTTAAGCTGTCGTTATGGTTTGACCGTTTTTCAAACTCAAACTACCGATCTCGAACGCACCCCGTACCAAATGCCAATTTCATATGCAAACCAATCAATAGAATTACTTAACCCTTCCCTTGCCACAAGCCTCGCAAACGCATCTAGGGTCACTTGCCGCGGCGCAAATCGTGCGCACCACAGGTGGCGGGCCGCGCACCCCGCGCTTGCTTCTATCCTCCAAGAGGCGTAAACTTCTTATTTAATAGAAACAACCTGTATATATTTGAAAACTACATTAAACATACTTTCCAATAATGTAACATAAGCTGGGTTTGGTCAAGCAGTCTAGGTGTGAGCAAAGAAAGTATTCTGAAAATAGGGATTTTTTCTTCTCATTTTTGTCAAAAACTATTGAATTTTCAAAATTAAATGATAAAAAAATATTACTTGCCTGAGTTTTTTGGCATTTCTTTCTCGACCTTACAGCTTTACAAAACAGAGTGTATTTCTAAAAAAAGATTACCTACAAAATTTCTTTAGTTATAAAATAAATAGAATCAAGATAACATTACAATGAATCACTATATATTGAATATGTAAGACAACTAACCTACTAACTTCTTATGTAAATATGTAAATAAATATCTAGTAATTAAGCTCATTACTAAGAATGGATTCTAAGCTCAAAAACAGAAAGGACTCAATGAGCGAAAAAACAGCTTACAACGCGATGTGGTCATTGTGAATCATCCACATCGCAATTTTTTTGTTTTTTCTTATAAAAGCGCTCACGACGCGTTTTGGCACTAACAAAATAACGCTTCGCCTCACTCCGGTTCGTCCAGCTTTTTTGTACAAAAAGTGACCTAACCTCAGAAGACCGAACTTTAGTATTCATATAGAAAGTGAACTTTAGCAACCAAGGTATTTGAAAACAAGTTGCGTGAGTGCCACAACGCGTCGCTTGAGAGTTTTCATAAGAACCCTAGCACAAATTTCGCGGTGTGGAATATATCGCGACCACAACCCGTTGTGTGGAAGCTGTTTTTTCGCTCGACGAGCGTTTTCGGTCTGTGAGCTAGTTACAATAACAATAAAGAAACAAGCAGAGAGGTTAAATTAACCCTTTTTATAACCATAAAAAATCAAAATATGGCTACAAAAAGCCAAATTATCATGGCGGCCAGCCACATTACATTACCGATTATTTTATTTTTTTCATTTACTCAGCCAATCGACCAATCGTGTGTGACATACCAGAGAGAAGGTACCTTTATCCTCTATTTCCGGTCAGTATTGTAATTAAAAACAATAGCGGGTAGAGTCTGACAAACGAAAGCGTGACCTGAGAAAATGTGGTAGAATTAATAAAACCTCTATGTGGTATCACTAACATAAATCACTACACTCAGTTCAGTTATTCAAAAGATCTTTGCCTCTCTTTCTGCTGTACGGAAGCGTTACAGCTAGAAAGAGAGACAGAGGTTTAGTATAACGGAACGGAGTGTGACTATCTATCACGTTGTCGTTTGACGTGCCTTTGACAGCATAATATTGTTGCCATATTGAAACTTTTAAGAAAATTCCAGGTCACGCTTTCGTTAAAAATAAATATAAATATTATTCCCAGTCTATACTAGGTGTTTATGCGCGAGTGGACAGGTTAAACGTGTTGTTTCACTAATTTGGACTTTTTTAACAAACGTGTGGATTTAAACTTAGTTTGCGAAGCATGATTGCAAAACTAACTAATGCTCTACATTCACTAGATCACTTGATCTAATAATTTGTAGAATCGCCAGCCAGCACAGCCGTCTATTGCCACGACTTTGACCTAGTGCACCTTCCCTATACACTGCCTGCAGTGCCTAGAATAGAGAGCAGACCTTGAATCCCACCTTCGCCGCCGCCTCATCAACGGCTGCTCCATTATTCACATCTCTACCACCGCGCGAGGTCACGAGGGATGCCGCTATGTGATTATGTGACTCAAATTCATAGCTCCACCAAGAATTTACGACAGAATATTCATTTTCACAACTGTGCTTCTGCAGCCTCGTATGGGAAAGGAGAACGCTATGTTTTAAATGTAAATATTAAAAGTTGGTACATAGTCATATTTAGGCTATTATTGCAGGTGCATGATAAAGAGGCTGAAGATCCGTGGAGTACCTTTGCATAAACTCGTGTTCTTAAATCTTGATAATCTGTCTCCGTTAACCGAGACATAATCAGCAGGGTACCTCGCACGGAGTCGTTCAAACGAGCACAATGAATATTTGAGTGCACTTCCACCGGACTAATTAAAACCATAAATACCAGAAGGAAGACTAGTGGAAGGACCTCTCGAAAGTGTCTCTTAAGTGAAGTTCTGAAGATAGGCAAAGAGCGACGGTGGTGTTGAGGTAACAATTTCGTCAAAAACAAGTGACATTTCGAAACGCAAAGTTGATTTGCGTTTTGCAGACACAATTGGTATTTAACCTCTCCGAAGCCCGGCCGCCTGGCGCCAACCAGCTCTAATCCCAGGCATACATGAGCCCGCGCGGCGCGCGCGACTTGACCGACATATCAAGTGATTATGTCTGAATGGTAACTCTTAGAACTATGAGAGTTGTACATCTGAGTAGCTAATGAAACCCTCTCTTACTCAATGCGAAGAAAATGTCACTGTGACCTTAGTTTATTTTTGTACCGACATCAGAATCACAGACTTTTAATAAAATGCTCCCTCTCGTCACAAATGTAGTCGACATGAGTAAAACACAACAAAATACACATTTTGTTTGATACTTTCGTAATCTAACAGTGCTGCAGGCTTTCTAACAGTGTATCATACTTTACTACTTACCGTACAAAATTCTATACAAACTTCAATGCAAACATTCAAATGTTTACGAAAAGTGATTTTTCGAGTCACGTTTGCAGCGTCTTGAATGAATGAAATGAACAAAATACCATACCGGAAATAGAAGATTGGCTCATTGGCCGTTTTTACACACTAAAACCTTGCCCATACGAACACAATTGGCTAATTCATTCCGGTCTAAAAAAAAAGGTATCGAGTGCGTGTTGGTACGCTTGGGTCAATAGTGTTTTACGTTGACGTGTCGGTATGGTTGGGTCACGGAGAGGTTAAGCAAAGAGTCTATCAGATGATAGACTCTTTGCTTAACCTAGTATTCGACATGAGTAAAACACAACAAAATACACATTTTGTTTGATACTTTCGTAATCTAACAGTGCTGCAGGCTTTCTAACAGTGTATCATACTTTACTACTTACGTACAAAATTCTATACAAACTTCAATGCAAACATTCAAATGTTTACGAAAAGTGATTTTTCGAGTCACGTTTGCAGCGTCTTGAATGAATGAAATGAACAAAATACCATACCGGAAATAGAAGATTGGCTCATTGGCCGTTTTTACACACTAAAACCTTGCCAATACGAACACAATTGGCTAATTCATTCCGGTCTAAAAAAAAAGGTATCGAGTGCGTGTTGGTACGCTTGGGTCAATAGTGTTTTACGTTGACGTGTCGGTATGGTTGGGTCACGGAGAGGTTAAGCAAAGAGTCTATCATCTGAGGTTGTGCATCTTGTCTACGGGCTGTGATGTACCGTGTGCGGCAGCGCCATCTCCATATATCAGTTATTGCCACTTGCAGTTAGGGTAGACTGCACCGTTCCGATATGTTGTCGCTGGGAAGACACTCGCATGGCCTCAAACAAGAAAGGAAGAGCCCTGGGGTCGGATAGTCTGCCTTATTCATACAACCATACATACACAGCGTTACGGCTTTTCCCATACGGGATGGCAGAGGCACAATTGTGCCCAAGTTTTGCGAGATTTTCAATACTCTATTATGCGTGACAGGGGGCTAGCCCTTCGCTGCAGCTAAGGAGATTGACGGTTTGCTCTCGAGTTTACCAAGTAAATTACTTATCTCATTGGTACATACATGGTCAACACAGTGATTCAAACTTGCATCTCCTGCAAGAGAAGCAAGCGTGAAACCCACTTGACCGCATAGCTATTTTGTATGCATTCATTTATTTACATATTTACACTGTGTACACAGCAAACATCATATTATACAAGGTGGCCCATTTTGCATGGTCAGCAGGGTGAAATCGGAAACTGACCTTAGTCTGGCTTACATAATACAGGTTGATTTAAAATTCCAAAATCTGCGGGTTCGATTCCCGGCTAAGAAAATTAGCTTTCTTTAAATCAAATTATGCATTTTTTATTTTTACAAATCGATGTTATGGTTCCTTACAACAGTAAAAAATAGACGTTTTATTTTTAGGAAGCATGACATCGATTAGTAAAAATAAAAATGCATCATTTGATTTAAAGAAAGCCAATTGTCCTAGCCGGAAATTGAACGCGCAGATTTTGAAATTATAAATCACCCTGTATTATTATATCATTAGATAGTGTTGCTGATAAGGATACATTTCTGATAAGTAATGTCATATGGCAAAAGAGTGGAAAGTGTTTGTTCAGGCTTCTCAGCACCTAATGACCTCGTAGGGGCCCATGAGCTACGAGGTAGCGTGACGATCAGGTGCCAAGAAGTGATGAACGTCGGCGATTCACCGAGCTGAAGTTATGTGGGGTAGATCTAACCTGGTCTGTGCTTCGGTCCCGTCAATCTCCTGTCTCTCTGCAAGGCCCGGGTGCACCCTAGGCTCTTCTTGGTAGACAGGTTCTTCAGCCAACCAGGTATGACTGGCGGGCCAGCTTCAATGAGCACAGTGTTCCAACACAGGTTATGTTCTACGTGGTAAATAAAAATCGGGCACGAAAATCCGAACTTTATCTGGTTCGAGAGACAACGGCACACTCAGCTATATTAACAATCCTGAGGGAATCCCGAATACATTCCAGATGCCCTGCGATTTCATTTCATCCCCTAACCAAAACACGTTTACATTGCGAGGGCTTTCGTCTGTCAGTTGTCAAAACTGCCTGATTGACAGCTAACGTCAAATTAAAATGACCGTTCAGAAACCATCGATCGAATATCGATTTGGAATCGAACAATCACCCGCCCGGACAGGCACCCACCTGTTCCCTAATCTACGGGCAGCCGAGACAACGTTGCTAACGCTCGTTTTAGAACCGAGCCTCCTACTAGAACCTCTGCAGACCGGGGGGTCCCGTCCTTGCCAGGGAACAAGTTAACAATGCGCCCCCTGCGCCAACGTAGTGGCGGTAGGTTAGCATCCTTAACCAGAACTAGGTCACCAACACTAGGGGGGCTAGTTTTGTCAGTCCACTTAAGGCGCTGTTGTAAGATATGCAGATACTCGAGCGACCAACGCTTCCAGAAATTCTGAGTAAACTGCTGCAACATCTGATACCTTGACAACCGATACAATTTCACTCCCTCGAAGGGGTGCTTGGGCAACGCGTTAAGTGGCTGTCCTATCAAGAAATGGCCTGGGGTCAGAGCCTCCAGGTCATTTGGATCCGAGCTGAGCGGACACAACGGTCGCGAATTGAGAACGGCCTCGATCTTACAAAACAATGTCGCGAGCTCCTCTAAAGTCGGCGCGGTCTGACCTACTATACGCCCTAAGTGCGTCTTAGCTGACTTAACTACGGCCTCAAAAATCCCACCCCAGTGGGGGCAAATCGGTGGGCTGAAGGTCCACTGTATACCCCGACGGGAGAGGGCCGTTCCAATATCCACTTTATTTACATTCAAAAAGTTGACTATCTCTCGTAAGTATCGTTCCGCACCTATGTAGTTAGTGCCGTTATCAGAGCGGATCAAAGTTGGAAGTCCCCTTCGAGAAACAAACCTATCCAAACAAGCAATGAAAGCCTCTGTCGAGAGATCAGCAACGAGCTCGAGATGTACCGCCTTGGTGGATAAACAAACAAACACACATAGGTACGCCTTGTATTGCTTAGCGGTACGCAATCGTGAACTCTTCACCATAAACGGTCCTGCAAAATCCGTACCAACACCAGAAAACGGTCTGACCTCATTCACACGATCAGGGGGCAAGTCCCCCATGAGAGGTTACATCGTGGCAGCCTTAAGTCGATAACAAGGCATGCACCGAAACACGATGTTCCGTATGACACGGCGGGCAGATAAGATCCAAAACTCCCGCTGGAGCGTGGCCAACAACGCGTTACAGCCGGCATGCGCGTTTTTAATATGACGATCAGTCACCAGCAATTCAACTAACTGTCCCCCCTTGGGGAGCAGAAGTGGGTGACGAGCCGAATACGACAGATTCGCATTGCGCAATCTTCCTCCGACCCGAAGTAACCCGGTCGAATCAACAAAGGGGTTGAGACGCGCGACGGCTCCCTTCAATTTCGAACGTCCACTTCGTATAATCTCCAATTCTGCCCCAAACTTCGAGGACTGTACCAACCGGACCAAATTCAACAGCGACTCGTTTCGCTCTGCCGGAGTCAGAATAGGGTTCAACGTTCGCTGATCGCGAGGAGTACGACAATTTCGAGCGAATCTCCTAATCCAAGTGGACACGTTTATCAACTTGTCAAGTGAGCTATACCGGTCCAGCAGAAACCCGGCGTCAGGGTCCTCAGCCTTCTGGGTAACATGCACGGCCGCTCTGGGGCCATGATCCGAAGATACTACTACATGGCTGTGGGGCCAGTCCGATTCTCTTTTGGCAAGCCAGGGTGGTCCCCACCACAAATGGTGTCTAACGAGTTCAGGAGCCCGACATCCCCTGGATGCACAATCAGACGGGTTCAATTCTCCTGGTACATGTCTCCAGGTCAGTGAGACCTCAGACGACACAATCTGGGAGACACGGTTCGCAACAAAAACCTCTAAGTTATGGAACGAAGCCTTCAGCCAGCACAAAACAATCTGGCTGTCCGTCCACGCGTACACCGTATCCTCCAAAACCACTGACCCACGCAACACTGTTAGAGTGTGATTCAAAAGTTTGGTCAAAAGAGCAGCCCCGGACAGTTCCAGTTTTGGAATCGTCATCCTTATCCGAATAGGCGCTACCTTGCTTTTTGCCAAAACCAAACGCACGTCGACCTCCCCGGTGGAGGTGACGGTTCGCAAATAAACCGCTGCCGCAAACCCTCGTTCAGAGGCATCACAAAACCCGTGAAGGGTTGCCCTGTAATCCCCTGCAGGGACCAATTTCCTATCAGCGATACATTATTTATGTCCGATAGCGAGGTGAACATTCGCGTCCAATCAGTCAACAAATCACCTGAGAGGTGGGTGTCCCAGGTCAACTGAGCCGCCCATAGCCTTTGCATAAAACATTTGAGAGCAAAGGTGACTGGAGAAATCCATCCATTCGGGTCGAACGTTCTCGCAATCGTTGACAGTACTGACCGCTTCGTCCAGGCCTTCGGTGTTTCTAAAACCACCCGATAGGTAAACTCATCATGGACGGGCCGTTAATGAATTCCAAGCACTGACAACATGTTAGGGTTGTTAGGATTCTCAAAAACGTGCGGGTTTGTTGAAACTCATCTGGGAGACCAGCCATCAACTCAGGGGAGTTGGACATCCACTTGCGTAGTTCATAGCCGCCTTGTTCCAGCAATTGAATGAGCTCGTCACGTCGGTCCAGAGCTTCCTCTACACTGGCTGCCCCTGTGCAGACGTCATCGACGTACAAATCTTGCTCCAGGATAGCGGCGGCTCTAGGATAGCTCACACGGTCACGCGACGCCAACTCCCGCAAGGTACGCATCGCCAAATACGGGCTAGACCGTAACCCATACGTGTTCGTGTTTAACTCATAGACCTTGACTGGCTCGGCCGTGGTCTCACGCCAAAGTATCAACTGATACCTTCTGTCAGCCGGATGAATTACCGTTTGCCTAAACATCATCCGAATGTCTGCGACAAATACAATCTGGTGTCTCCGAAAGCTCGTGAGAATATCCGAAATATCACGACTCAACTTGGGTCCTGAATGTAGACACTGATTCAGGGACATCCCGTTTGAGGTAGGTGCTGACCCATCAAAAACAACTCGAATCTTGCCGGTAGGGGTTCGCAGGACGGCATGGTGTGGAAGGAAACAATGATCCTCAGATCTCCAGTCCACACCCGATACCGACATGTGTCCTAACGACTCATACTCCCTCATGAAATCGACGTATTTTTGTTTAAATACGGCGTCCCTTGACATCCTACGCTCCATCGACATCAATCTCGTCTCAGCCATCTTCCTAGATTCTCCTAGTGGCGGTCGATCGGCCCTGAAGGCAGTCGAGTTATAAAACGACCAGAACGAAGGCGACCAGTACTATTCTGGTAAAACAACTCGCACTCTTCTTCGTCTGCGTCGACTCGACGAACGGTGGGAGGTTCCTCTATCTCCCAGAAACGTTGGATAGCGTCTGACAACGCTGAGCCAATAAGTATGCCATCTGACTCGGCAGGCCTAACCATTGGCAATGCCGGACCCATGATCACGTGACCAAACTTAGTATCCACAGCAATCAACCCGTCCGGCTGAAGAACTCGCCGATCCGACAACAGAAACCTACCCAGAACGTCTGCTCCCAGTAGCAGGTCGACCGGGGCTGGAGTGTCAAAATCGGGATCCGCCAACTTGAGTCCTGATGTCAGGAATCGAACGGCGGGATTCAACTTCACCAAGGGGTGTCTGCCCATGACATGCGTCATTACTAAAGCTTGCACGGATGTTTTTGTCAAAATGTCATAACGTGGAGAGAACGTGATCACCGATTGACCAACTACATTCGTAACCGTAACATTCCCCACGCCCCGTATTGATTTATTATACCTATTTACCTTGAGGCCCAACCATTTTGCTAAATCATTCGATACAATGCAGCCCTGAGCTCCAGAATCTAATAAGGCGCGAACGTATGTTGGGTTGCCCGCCAAATCCCAAACAAGCACAGAGGCGATCGGTAACACCACCGTCTCCGGTTGGGGGGCAACAAATGGTTGGGCCGCAAATTCCTAGCGAGGGCCCCCGGGGCCCCACTCTGCCTGTAACCGATCAGGTATGCAGCTATACGCCAGAGGGTCCCATTGTACAAATGGCCCAAGCGCCGGTTCCATTGCCACCCTACGATTCCCCGTAAAGGGGGGTGAGCGTGAATTCAACCGTGGCCGCTCCATGAGCGGGGGGGACATCACATGTGACCGACGAGGACGAGGCGACGAGCGGGGCGACAACTGAGGCGGCGTCCGAACCGCACCCGCATAGCTCGAAGGTGTCCCATGCCACCCGCCCGTTACGGCCTGCTCAACACACCCAATGTCCCGCTGAGTCGGATGCTGAGTCGCAACCGAAAACTCAGGGCCCCCCCATGTAATGATCCTGAGTGCGGCCCTGCACCTTAGTACTGCCCTGTGCACGTGGGGACGTTGGCCCCTGAGTTGCGCTCCGAGTCGCAAACGAATTCTCAGGGCCCCATGCCGTGTCACCCTGGGTACGGCCCTGTGGTGGCTGTTGGCCGGACCGGTTCATGCACAACAGATTGTTGTGGGGCCCACCACAATATCCGCACATTTGTGTGCGCGTGCAGTCCCTAGCCATGTGTGGCCCGAGGCACAGGAAACACCAGCTCCGCTGCTTGGCCATCCGGCGCCGTCCCTGAACCCTAAGTTCCCCGAACTTATTGCAATTGGCCACAGCATGGCCAATCTGATGTCGTGTAACTATACGAACCTAACCAGAACCTTGTTAGGTTAAACAACCAGGATAAACTTTAAAAATGACAATTTATTAGGGCTATTTACAATGAATTAATTTAAAAAAATGAAAGGAAGATGAGGATGAATGAGGTGAGACAGGTTTTATAAAATACAGATGTCTGGATAGGAAGAAGGAAGCGGAGAACACGGAGCGTAGGAGACCGATGAAGCAGGTGTGTTTGTTGTTGTAGAAGTTGTTGAAATCGTCGTTGTAGGAACGGTAGCGGGCGTATTTGTAGTTACGGCTCGCAGGATCCCGTTGTAGGAACGGCTCACAGGATCGCGTCGTAGGCACGGCTCGCAGGGTCGTGTTTGAAGGAACGGCTCGCAGGATCGTGTTTGAAGGAACGATTCGCAGGATCGTGTTTGAAGGAACGGCTCGTAGGATCGTGTTTGAAGGAACGGTTCGCAGGATCGTGTTTGAAGGAATGGCTTGCAGGATCCCGGAGTAGTGCGACCCCGGGATAAGGCCTTTAGGTGGTTCTTCTAGTTCAGAAGCTGACGTGAGGCTCCAGAATTTCAGAAATGTTCCGTTCTTATACCCTTTTTGGAGAGTTCTAAAAATTATTTAAATTAAACGTAATTTTTGTGAGTGGCCAAGAGAGAAAAAGTATTTTTGTAAAAGTATTGAAGCAAACATATCAGACCGCTAACGAGTTTGAATGGACATTGCCATGACAACCAGATAAACAACGGCATCAACAGATGTCAAAGTTTAGTTTCAGGCTCGTAATACGGTAAACAACAAGAAAACCATGCAGTAAATGAAGTAACAATGAATATAAAAAGGTAGCGCACCAGCGCGCACGAAGCCCGAGATTGCAGAGTTTCGGAGAAAGCCAAATACAAGGTCACCAAAGGTAAACCCCTTCGCTATCGATTTAGAAGTGCTGATAGTGTAAAAATACAAAGCGAAAATGATTTGTTAATGTGTTCTTATGGTTTAAAACGTTACAGGGTCCTATGAAAATAAAGGTGATACCAAATATCAGACTGTACAGCTCAGCAAGCATCCAGCGTAATAGGGCAAGCAAGGACAGGAGCAGTTACCAAAGCTTCTTTAAGTTTCTCGAAAGCAGCTGCAGCCTTGGAATTTTTAAGACATTCAAGAAAATAGCACTTAAGTAGCATAACACTACATTTTCCCCCCGACCCTGGCAAAATTTTTGACTCAGCAAAAATTTTGATATGTACAAAAATAAACCAGAAAAACACAGCTTTGCAGAAACAGACATCACCAGGCAAAATCAGATATACCATCTCTTACATTCATCATCTTCATTCAGGTAAGGGTGGAGTTCACCTTCAATGACTACCACTCTAAAAGTGTATTTTCAAAACGACATTCAGGCTTACTTAAGGAGTTGTCATCCGCTCCTGCGTGGAAAAAAAAATAAGTAGAGGTAAAGAGAAACCAATTAATCCTAAGGTAGCTTTAGTCGCTTTGCCTTAAGATTAAGAACGGCCAGAGCGGTAGAGCTCGAAGCCAGAGATCAGCCACATCGCCAACGAGATGTGTCTGAAATAAAGAATATACATATATACAACACAGCGGTAGAGCTCGAAGCCAGATATCAGCCACATCGCCAACGAGATGTGTCTGAAATAAAGAATATACATATTTACAAATTAACAAGAAAATTTATGCTACTTACATGCAAAAATTTTATATCCCTAATGCTAAACTTTTGTATCACCTTCACAACAGAAGTTTGAGAAACAAGAGGAGGTTCCATGACAGTCGGATCAGCAGGAAGGTCAAGTGATGGAGAGTCATTTGCAGTTGAAGGAGGATTCAAGGATTCGAATTGTTTAGAAAATGTTACCTCTTTCCATTGTTATAGTTAAGTGTAGAGTCAAGTGTTATAGAAGTGAAGTGAAGTGAAGTGAAGTGAAGTAATGTAAGTTAAATGTAGGCCTAAATATAATCCAGATGAGTTGAAAAACTAGATGAAGTTTTGTTTTAGAATTTTGAAAAGTAAGTCAAAATAACCCTTTCCATTGTTATAGTTAAGTGTAGAGTCAAGTGTTATAGAAGTGAAGTGAAGTGAAGTAATGTAAGTTAAATGTAGGCCTAAATATAATCCAGATGAGTTGAAAAACTAGATGAAGTTTTGTTTTAGAATTTGGAAAATATTTAGGCAAGTGTTATAGAAGAGAAGTGAAGTGAAGTGAAGTAATGTAAGTGAAATGTAGGCCTAAATATAATCCAGATGAGTTGAAAAACTAGATGAAGTTTTGTTTTAGAATTTGGAAAATATTTAGGCTCAAATATTTATCGCAAAGTGTAGAGTCAAGTGTTATAGAAGTGAAGTGAAGTGAAGTGAAGTGAAGTAATGTAAGTTAAATGTAGGCCTAAATATAATCCAGATAAGTTGAAAAATTAGATGAAGTTTTGTTTTAGAATTTGGAAAAGTAAGTCAAAATAACCCTTTCCATTGTTATAGTTAAGCGTATAGTTAAGTGTTATAGAAGTGAAGTGAAGTGAAGTGAAGTGAAGTAATGTAAGTTAAATGTAGGCCTCAATATAATCCAGATGAGTTGAAAAACTAGATGAAGTTTTGTTTTAGAATTTGGAAAATGTGAAAAGGATGAATAGATAAAGATTTACGATTGAAAGAGAAAGCAAATCAAAGGGAAAGAGACAAGGCGCAGAAAAGGTGAAGAGTGGAGAAGAACTTTTACGTTGGGCGCCAAAATGTCGTGTAACTATACGAACCTAACCAGAACCTAACAGAAAACAACCAGGATAAACTTTAGAAATGACAATTTATTAGGGCTATTTACAATGAATTAATTTAAAAAAATGAAAGGAAGATGAGGATGAATGAGGTGAGACAGGTTTTATAAAATACAGATGTCTGGATAGGAAGAAGGAAGCGGATAACACGGAGCGTAGGAGACCGATGAAGCAGGTGTGTTTGTTGTTGTAGAAGTTGTTGAAATCGTCGTTGTAGGAACGGTAGCGGGCGTATTTGTAGTTACGGCTCGCAGGATCCCGTTGTAGGAACGGCTCACAGGATCGCGTCGTAGGCACGGCTCGCAGGATCGTGTTTGAAGGAACGGCTCGCAGGATCGTGTTTGAAGGAACGATTCGCAGGATCGTGTTTGAAGGAACGGCTCGTAGGATCGTGTTTGAAGGAACGGTTCGCAGGATCGTGTTTGAAGGAACGGCTTGCAGGATCCCGGGGTAGTGCGACCCCGGGATAAGGCCTTTAGGTGGTTCTTCTAGTTCAGAAGCTGACGTGAGACTCCAGAATTTCAGAAATGTTCCGTTCTTATACCCTTTTTGGAGAGTTCTAAAAATTATTTAAATTAAACGTAATTTTTGTGAGTGGCCAAGAGAGAAAAAGTATTTTTGTAAAAGTATTGAAGCAAATATATCAGACCGCTAACGAGTTTGAATGGACATTGCCATGACAACCAGATAAACTACGGCATCAACAGATGTCAAAGTTTAGTTTCAGGCTCGTTATACGGTAAACAACAAGAAAACCATGCAGTAAATGAAGTAACAATGAATATAAAAAGGTAGCGCACCAGCGCGCACGAAGCCCGAGATTGCAGAGTTTCGGAGAAAGCCAAATACAAGGTCACCAAAGGTAAAACCCTTCGCTATCGATTTAGAAGTGCTGATAGTGTAAAAATACAAAGCTAAAATGATTTGTTAACCCGTCAAACGTCCTATGCGCTACATAAGCGCATAACTTTTTTGGGCGGCTAGCGTCCTGTGCGCTGCATAAGCGCATAGAAAGTATTGCAAACTTCGACGTTTTATAATTATTCACCAAGTTTCAGAACGTTCCCGGAAGTAGTCTAAGATTATGAGTAGTTTAGTTGGCAACCGTGTGATATGATTGGAACTGACATTGAGACAGCCTATTTATCAAAATAAATAAAATACCAAGCCATGTCGCCATTTTGGGCAGGCGACCGGCCGCAGACTTACATTTTATGTTTGTCAATATTTATTTATTGTGAAGTAATAACTGTGTTTTGTAATAAAATAATACATCTTATCGCTGGAGAAATTAATAGTGGTGATCTGAAAAATGGAAAATAGTGTAAGTTTTGTGTTTGGCCCGTAAGAACGAAATATAAATAGAGGTGTCAGTGTCAAATAATGGATTCTGCAAACAATCGATGAAAAGCCTTATCAACTTTATTATCACATGTGAGTACTATACATCACAAGATAGGTAATTTTATAAACTTTATTATGGTATATAACATGTTAGGAAACTAATAAAATAACCTAACAAACTTATCAAATTCCTAACGCAAGTCGATTGAAAGTTTATTTTCGCCAGAACCTTGGACGCGTTAGGGTCCACGAGATTCGCTGTACAGGGACATTCCAGAGGTTAATGTGTTCTTATGGTTTAAAACGTTACAGGGTCCTATGAAAATAAAGGTGATACCAAATATCAGATTGTACAGCTCAGCAAGCATCCAGCGTAATAGGGCAAGCAAAGACAGGAGCAGTTACGAAAGCTTCTTTAAGTTTCTCGAAAGCAGCTGCAGCCTTGGAATTTTTAAGACATTCAAGAAAATAGCACATAAGTAGCATAACACTACACTGCCTACAACATGGGCAGGTCTCACCATGTGGGGTCAATTCACTCACAGTCCCATACGACTGCCGGTTGGTGCGGTCCTTCCTCGTTGGAGGGCTCCTACTCACAGCGCTCCCGGCAGCTCTCTGTGGCTCCGAAGGATGGGTGACCGTCAACCCCAAATTCTCTGCCCGTCGAGCCTCCTCTTCCAAAAATCCGACCAAGTCGGAGAAGGCGGGCAGGTCCTCGGCCGACCTCCCGTGAGACTGTTCGAAACGAGTCTGCACGTCAGCGGGTAGGCGGGAAAGTACAATGTACAACAGTAGGTACGACCATTCACCAACCGGAAGTCCAAGATTCTCTAGAGCCTTGGTGACGGACAACAATGGGTTCAAAACCTCCGTCTGTATGGCCCCGACCTTGTTCACAACCGGGATGCTAAACAAACGGTTCAGTTGGGCATCGGCCAACCTCCGTTTGTTGTGGTAACGTCTGACCAACAATTGCCTGGCCGTCTCATAGTTACCCTCCGTAACTGTCAAATGAGCGACCAGCTCCCTAGGCTCACCCCTCAATGCTGCCACCAGCTGAGCCATCTTGACAGACTTGGTAATGTCCGATCGCAAGTGCACCAAACTGTCGAACAGATTGATGAAGCTCATCCATTCACCGGACACGGCGTCAAAAGTAGGCATAGTTATGGCAGGTAACCTGGACCCCGATCCCTGATGCGTCAGAGGTGCTTCAGTGTCACCATCATGGATGGACTCGCGCTGTCTACGTATGTCCGCAGCCTTCTGCGTGATAGCAGCTGCCATCTCCATACATTGGTCGACATCCCCTATCAACCGTGACAGCCTGTCAGGTGCACAACCATCAACTGATTCCGCCTGCGCGGACAATTCGAGCACCCTATTGTAACGTTCCTTAACGTCCATAGACCGCTCCAATACCACATCATGCCTATCTAAACGGTCTATCAGACCGTGTGCGGAGGAAAACCATCTGAGTTCCTTAGAAACACCCTTATGGATTTCAGATAACGACATGATCGGAACGATACTTACTCACAATTTGCAGTAACTCAATTTTATTGGACCCTCCAGTCTATAACCCAAACGAGGGAACCCTAAACTATAACTTAAACAATGTTGTTTTCCTTAAACAATAGGAACCGAGTTTTATATCTATATAAATTCTGTAAATAACAATTTAGTCTCCCTTTATCACTACAACACACACAGATAGTCAATATTAGTTCAAGTTATAAATTGCTATAAACTGAAAACAATGTAATAGCCTGCTATCAATAGATGTAACTACCTATGTTAACCAAAATATTCATTCAATAGCATTACTAGACCACTAATAGATTAACTAACTGGTAATTCAATGCAAATTTCAATTCAATATCTGTCTGTCTACTACCAGCAATAGACTTATAGCTTACAATACTACCAATCTATGTGGATACAGGAACAACGAAGTTACTTAACCGCCTATACCTACAGATTGATAGTCCCAAATCGTGCCTTCCTGGAGCCCTTGACGGCTGCAAATCTCAGGAAGCCACGCTCTAGCTACCAAATTGTTCAGGCTTCTCAGCACCTAATGACCTCGTAGGGGCCCATGAGCTACGAGGTAGCGTGACGATCAGGTGCCAAGAAGTGATGAACGTCGGCGATTCACCGAGCTGAAGTTATGTGGGTTAGATCTAACCTGGTCTGTGCTTCGGTCCCGTCAACCTCCTGTCTCTCTGCAAGGCCCGGGTGCACCCTAGGCTCTTCTTGGTAGACAGGTTCTTCAGCCAACCAGGTATGACTGGCGGGCCAGCTTCAATGAGCACAGTGTTCCAACACAGGTTATGTTCTACGTGGTAAATACAAATCGGGCACGAAAATCCGAACTTTATCTGGTTCGAGAGACAACGGCACACTCAGCTATATTAACAATCCTGAGGGAATCCCGAATACATTCCAGATGCCCTGCGATTTAATTTCAACCCCTAACCAAAACGCGTTTACATTGCGAGGGCTTTCGTCTGTCAGTTGTCAAAACTGCCTGATTGACAGCTAACGTCAAATTAAAATGACCGTTCAGAAACCATCGATCGAATATCGATTTGGAATCGAACAGTGTTCGTTTAAAAAAAAATGTACATGATGTTCACACACTCCATATGTTAAAAAGAAATGGGATTAACATGAACGCTGCAACGGAAGCAAAATTGAACCTAGCCAGTCGTCTGTGGTTGTCCCGGTCCGGGACAAGTCAGGCAAGTGTCTATCTGTGAAAGCTGAATGTTTGTCCCGGACCGGGACAAAGAAATTATGTTCAATTTTGCTTCCGTTGCAGCATTCAAGTTAACCCTATCTCTTTCTAGCCTATTCAAATTGTACGAGAAAGAACAGGCTATCTAATGAATGGTTGATTTGATACTCTGTCTATCTGCCTAGTGCCTATGTGTGAAAGCTGAATGTTTGTCCCGGACCGGGACAAAGAAATTAGGTTCAATTTTGCTTCCGTTGCAGCATTCAAGTTAACCCTATCTCTTTCTAACCTATTCAAATTGTACGAGAAAGAACAGGCTATCTAATGAATGGTTGGTTTGGCTTAAATCTTGCTTTATTTTAAAAATAATACAGAAATAAGTACACCTCAGGGAGCTTCATACTATGTTACACCTATTAGCTGTTATCAAACTGAACTATTAGGCGTTGTGGAAAGGAAAAAGGGTAAAGAATTATATTAGGAATGTTATTCTAATAAGAATTATCCTTAATTCTAACAAGAATAGGAGAATTTCAACAAAAACTAAACATCGGCGCTCAAAAGTCATCGAACTGTGCGGTGGGCCTGTCCGGGACACACAGATGACGCGAATTTTACAAAATGGCCGCCACTTACGAGTGGCTAGTCACAGTGGTCCTGTTGCGGGAATTTCACGCACGGGGCCAAAATGACATTTCCCGCTGCGGGATTTTTCACACACTTAACACGAGGTTAAGAGATGTCATCGCTTACATCTGCATTGTAAGAAGTTTAGAAATACTTTTTTTAGAAAAGAAACACTTTCTACTATTTAGAACTTTACCTCCCAGAAACAGATCCTTACCACATGATGTTTCTACTAAAATCGTCGGTTTTTTTAATGACTACATTAATTGCATCCACTCTAGGGCATAGACAAACTTAGTTTGTTTCCGGTGTTGGTTCTTATATATCACATTTTTGCTTACAATTGACTATATTCTAGACACTTTGGACCAACTATTGGTGCCACCCCTCTCTTATTCTCTGTCTTAATCAACTCCATCTCCGATGTCATCTCCTCCCCATATCATCTCTATGCTGATGATCTTCAGATTTATCGTCATTTCCTCTTCAGTGATGTGAACCTGGCTATAGACACACTGAACTCTGACCTTGAGAACATCAGAACCTGGGCTTCGTCATACGGATTGCTGGTAAACCCCAGTAAGTCCAAGGCGATTATTATAGGTACCAGACATTCTTTAAACGTAAGTATTACAACAATTGTCCATACCGCCCGTTACCTATGACGGTACTTTAATCGCCTACAGTGACAAGGCCAAAAACAACTCTTCTGGACTAACCATGTCAGCGAGGTCAGTAGGCGCGTCTTTGCCACCTTTCACTCACTAAGACGGCTTCTGAACTTTCTGCCACATCAAACAAAAATTACTCTTGCTCAATCTCTTCTTCTCCCCTTGATCGATTATGCCGATGTTTGTTGGGCTAGCGCCAACGAAGAGCAACTGAACAGACTCGAGCGACTTCAAAATCTCGGGATTCGGTTTATCTTCGGACTGCGCAAGTTCGACCACGTCTCGCAGTATCGCAAGGAGTTAAAATGGCTGCCGATCCGTCTTCGTCGGGACACACACATCCTCACTCTTCTATTCATCATCTTAGCCAACCCTCGACACCCTAGCTTTCTCCGTGAGCTATTTCAATTTCTCCCTTCGGCTCGTCCACGTAGAACTCACACGGCTTCCCTGCTCTCTATACCTCATCACAATACCATCGCATACAAGCACTGTTTTCGATTGTGGGCGATCACTCTTTGGAACTCGCTTCCCTGCACTATTAGAGATAGTCCATCTCTGCCCGTCTTCAAGAATCGTTTGATATCTACTAAAAATATCCACAGATTATACAAGGTAGCTAAAGTATACCTATACATGCAAAATACATAAATATGTAGGTATATAGAAATTTAGCATTTGACTAAATTAATACTTATGTTTTCAATATTTAGTAGGTACGTCGTGGTGGTCTAGCTAATCTCTGACTCTGATCTAAGATCTAAATATTATACCTTATTCAGTGCAGCTAGTTTCGTTTACCGTGGAAACGCTCTAATCTGCAAGAACTTGAATTTACTAGGTACTTTACGGGGGCGCAACTAGGCGCGCCCTCATACTATGGTACTAGGGGAGTCTCCAAGAACAGGTATTTGGATCGAGTATTTTTTCGGATTGGGAACAGGTAGGCTAAGTAAGAAGTTACTAGTACGATAAAGTATGTAGTTATGTGTAGGTATCAACTTTAATAATGTATTTTTTTGCAATTTGAACATAGATTTCTCGCAAAATACATTTACGGAATTCATAAATAAATGATACTATTCAGCTGCCCGTAAATTATATATGTCACCGTAAGATAGTCAAAACCGTTAGTCGATAAACTAATGGGTTAGTTGATACTATGGTACTAGGGGAGACTCCAAGAACAGGTATTTAGATCGAGTATTTTTGCGGATTGGGAACAGGTAGGTTAAGTAAGAAGTAACTAGTACGATAAAATATGTAGTTATGTGTAAGTATCAACTTTAATAATGAATTTTTCGCAATTTGAACTTAGATTTCTCGCAAAATACGTTTACGGAATTCATAAATAAATAATACTATTCAGCTGCCCGTACAATATGTCACCGTAAGATAGTCAAAACCGTCAAAACGACACATAGTAAACCAAACCGACAGGGTTTAGAATTTACGTTTCATTTGTTCTTACATGTCAACCTAACACGAAGACTATTCCGGGGCTTCGCTGCGCTTGCCCTCTCTAGTCTTCACCTAAGCTACCGCAGTGTTTGGCCTGGTACTTCGTTTGCGATTCAAGGTTGAACCAGTTGACTATTTAACTGTTTTAACCGTTAGTTTATCAACTAACGCGTCATATAGTAAGCAGTACGCTACAGTTTATATCTGTCGATTTCACAAAGCCGTGTTCACGGGTACGTACGTAGTAATATTGGCGACCCCAATGGCCGAGTCGACAGTGACCCTGCCTACGAAGCCAAGGGCCCCGGGTTCGAGTTCCTGTGGGGGAAAATATTTCTTTGATGAGAACGGATGTTTGTACCCTAGTCATGGTTGTTTATCTATCTAAGTATAATATTTATCTATATAAGTACGTGTATCGTTGCTTAGTACCCAAGTTACAGATGCTGTTTCGATGCTGCGGAACAGAAGGTTTATTGTCTCCTTCCAAGGAAAAAGAAGCAGATGGCGCGACCAAAAAAATGGGCTGCCGCAGGGAATTGAGCTGTGTCCGTTGTTATTCAACATCTACACCAACGACCAGCCAATCTTCGAAAACTTGCGACATTTCTTCTTTGCGGATGATCTGGTACTGGCAGCCCAAGCTAAGAAATTTAAAACCATGGAATAACACGTGCCCTCGAAAGTATCTCGGTGTACTATGAGAAAAACCACCTGACCAACAGAGAAGCTGAACATCACTTGGCAGGGCAATAACCTGGAACATACTTTCACCCCGGTGAACCTGGGAGTAATGCTTGATCGCACTCTATCGCTCAAAAGTCACTGCCAAAAGAGCAAGCTCAAAGTCTTCGCGAGTAACAACCTGTTGCGACGCATTACGGGCACAACGTGGGGCGCTCACCCGCACACACTGAGAACCACTGCCTTGGCTCTCTGCTACTTAGCGGTGGAGTATGCTGCTCCAGTGTGGAACAACTCCCCCCACTCCAAGGAGGTGGACGTGGCGCTAAACGAGACCTGCCGCCTAATGACGGGTTGACTGAAGCCTACCCACACGGATATGCTGCACCGCCTGGCTGGCATAGCCCCGCCTCCTGTTCGCCGAGGGGTGGCCTCCATGTTCGAGAGGGGGAAACAATGCAACGACTCTCGCCACCCTTTGTATGGTCAGGAGCCAGCTAAACCTCGTCTTAAATCCAGAAGAAGCCTCCTGGAAACTACAGACCCTCTCGCTGAGGCGCCTGCCTCCGCAGGGCTTAGGCTTTGCAATCCACAAAAAGCCACATACGCCCTGATTGGGGAAAACCTGAGGAACAACTCCCTCCGCAAGGTTCTGGCCAAACCTGGCTGCCAGCCATTTTAATCCTTTAGATGTGTTTTGAGTTTCACTAACAGTTCCTCGAAGCAAAAACTTCTATCCCTCATAGTTTCCGATTTCGTCCTACTGCCCCTTCGAAACAGGCCATCCTGTATATGAGATATTATTCTTTGTTATATGTCTGTGGTGTAATAATATAGATCTGTCTTAATCTAAATAAAAAACATAATTAAATTTAATTAAATAGCTGCGGCGATGGGCAAGCCCCCTGACAAGGCTGAGTATACGTAGGCGCAACTGTGGCTCTGCTTCCCCGTATGAAAATAAGCGTGACTCTACGTTTTCATTTTTAGGTGATTTATGGCGCAGTTCTGATCTAGACAGGCAGTTTAGTCTAAATTTATACCAGTATTTAGGTCGTACAGGTCAAACTAAGATGATAGATTGGCCGACTTATTTCCAAGAATGGTCTGCAGATTCTCTCTTGGCAGATATGGAAGTGCAGTAGATACTGTACGTTCTACGTGAGTTACTTGAATTCGAAAGTAAACTTTCTAAACGCGAATTTTAACTTAGCAACTTTAACTTAGGTGTTGTATGCTCCCCATTTGGAGTGAATAACTGAAGTTGAAGATTCGAACCGCAGCCTGTTACAACTTTCTACTTACAAGTACTTTGTTTTTCCACCCCTTATTTTACAAAGTACCTGCTATACCCTGTTGTTTCTGTATTCGCGCATAATTTGAAATTACAAACTCCATACATTGTTCATCACAGCCCGTCGACACATTTGCTTACACTTCATTATACAGAAGTGACGGTACCACCCATATAAACTGCGCATACGTCATTATGCATTTGACGCTGCTGCTGCCTCATTTAATAATAATAATAAATGTAGACGATTAATGTCCCTACCGAGGGGCGGAAACGAGTAATATTGGGCCATACTCCACCACGCTGGCTGTGCTGGTTGATGGAGGGGTATCGGGCTTGTGGCCAACCCCACCATCAGATGTTATCAAGCTGCCCTATTAGCGATAGTAGCTGTGACCTCGTGTCATCCGAAACACGGAAGCATCCGAAACAAATGCCACATGGGATGCACACCCATCCAGTGCCCGTCTCGGCGAGATGTTGCTACCGTTGCTACCACCACAAAAAATAAACTCCTGTTCTACACTTGTTTCAAGACAAAAATGAATAGGATTTGACGCTTGTTTGAGGTTAAAATATGTTGTTATTATTCTTGTACTAACACGGTTAATGTCCAGGTTCCTGGAGGTACGTAGTAGTTCGTGGACTATCTATCAGCTTCATCAAAATAACAGCTAGGTATTTGGGTTGGTGGCATTCTTCAGAAAGTCTTTAAATAAACTAGCGTGGTTCTATGAGTATATCAATAGAGGAATTGAATTAAGTATTACTTATATCTTCACAAGCGAGAAACCCTCTCTCTGCTCACAAACGTTAGGATTAGACTATTTAAGCCCGGATCCAAAGATTTCTATTCTCTCTGTCGTATATCAGTGACATTCTTAGTATGCTGTAACTCTCTCTCGCTCAGGAAACAGTGCCATATGATTAAGAGGCACTTGTTGAAGCAACAGCAATCAGCCATTATTATCTCCACCTGCAAACACACTGCATAACCACTGTACCCTTCAGTGAGGAGACCACACAGTGAGGCCGGGCTAACTTTCAATGAGTGTTGTTTTAGAAAACCTCGAATGGGTGAACAGTTGCGTGACTCGAAACGTTGTGAGTTGAACGATGGCTTCTTGAGGCGAAGAACAAACAATGACGCCGATGGAGTAGATTGAATTGTATAAGGAAACGCTTATGCTATGTCAATAAAAATATATAAAAAATTACCTGAAAACATGAAGACAACAGACAGACACCACATTTAAAAAACCATTAAAACATTTCTTGGAGAGCAAGTGTTATTGTTCAGTAAACGAATAGCTGGTTGATAATGTATAATGCTCACTATCAATATATTTCCTGTTTTGATTTAAATTTTTATAATGTTCCTAGCATACAGTACATAATTAGGCTAAACGTGGCATATTTATATTATTTATTGTTCTAAGTTTAAAAGTTAATGTTCTTGTTGTGTAGTAAATTAGAGTAAATTAGATACTATACATAAATAGTATATTGCTTGTGCCCAACAGGGCCGATAGGCCAAGTAGAAGATGCTCAGTTGCGGCCAATTACTAATTGGACTTGGCCGACAAGTAGCTCATCGAGCAACCAATATGTTGTGCTATAAGGAGCGCGAGCGTCCCGGATTTACACTTGGCTAGCAAGGTGAGAGAAAAGTTTTCCACAAGACGACCCGATTGGAAGGAGCGTGAGCGTCCCGGATTTATACTTGGCTAGCAAGGCGAGTGAAATGTTTTCCACAAGACGACCCGATTGGAAGGAGCGTGAGCGTCCCGGATTTACACTTGGCTAGCAAGGCGAGTGAAAAGTTTTCCACAAGACGACCCGATTGAAAGGAGCGTGAGCGTCCCGGATTTATACTTGGCTAGCAAGGCGAGTGAAATGTTTTCCACAAGACGACCCGATTGGAAGGAGCGTGAGCGTCCCGGATTTACACTTGGCTAGCAAGGCGAGTGAAAAGTTATCCACACGACGACCCGAATGGCCGAGTCGGCAGTGACCCTGCCTACGAAGCCAAGGGTCCCGGGTTCGAGTCCCGGTGGGGGCAAATATTTGTTTGATGAGAATGGATGTCTGTACCCTAGTCATGGTTGTTTATCTATCTAAGTATAATATTTATCTATATAAGTATGTGTATCGTTGTCTAGTACCCAAGTTACAGGGAAACCTAAAGTCTAACTTTTTATCAGCTGCAGTAAACTAACGTTTCTAAATGTCATTCCGTAAAATAATGTTGACAGCCTAATCTCAATAGGGATGTGATGATGTGATTGATGTTCACAGAAGATATAATCGTTTCATAACTGACTCATAATGATCATACTTAATTCTATTTATTATTCATGTAAACAAAAGGTTGTATAAACTTTGATCCTTTTACACATATACAAGTTACCGCTCAAGAAAACGCTCTCTCAAGTTGGTAGTACTGGTTTTTAGTTACGGTGCTACGATAACGCTTAGCCGCCTGTTAACAATATTGAACATCACACTCCCTATACTTCCACTAAAAAGATCAATCCTCTACTTTAGTAATAATATAGAATAAAAAAATACATTACAAGTTAATATTAAATCTCAAAAAAAAAACAAACTGATCATTAATTTTTTGAATGATTCACTCACTCATTTAGCTATATCCCTATTTATAATTCTTAAAAAAACGGCAACCCACAAAATGTCATTTTACTGCAGCTGATAAAAAGTTAAACTGTAGTTTGGGGGTTTATTATTATTAACTCAAAAAATAAAGGGAAATATTAAACTGCACATCAATAATACTGATTTGTACAGCAAGTATACTGATTTTTACAGTAAATATCAGGGCAAAACTCTGCGGTAGCTTAGGTGAATGGTAAAGGGGGTGAACAAAGCGAAAGATTAGGTTGAACATGTCAGAACAACAAAAATACTTAAAGAATAAAAAGTATTTTTGCTCATCCATTTTTGCTGTGAAAATCAGTATTTTTCCTGTGCGATTACATACTAGTCAAAATAAATAGACTTCGACTAGAACAATATTCCATAATAACAATCTCAAATTGCACCATCGATTGTATTTTTTTTGGAGAAAAACAAGCAAAATTCGTCTCACTGTATTTTTTCAAATTTACATACTGACCAAGAAACACTAGCTGTTATTCTTTTGTCCACGACCCCCCCGGGGGTCGGTCGGGACCCCACAGCTTGAAAAACACTGGTCTAAATGGGCCCTTCGTTCATATAGTTGGCGCCAAGTTTCTTTAGCTGTGAGTGGGTTGTCACCTTTCTCTTTCTCACCCCACCTATGCGACAAAGAGAGTCAGGCTTCACAGCTCGCTTCAGACATGGCGTGGATACCGAAAGGTTTCTGGACCTCTCTCTCTTACCTATGTCTGCATCTCTCTTGTTCCCATGCACCCCTACACCCTCCAGGTGGCACCGTAGAATGGCACTATTATACACACACGTGCTTTGAAGTATTTGGAGTAGTACGCAAGATATAAAAAGGGTAATGGGAAACCCATAAAGACCTTCAAGGCAGGTTCATCCCTTTCTTCAGTTATGACTTAAACTTATTCGATAATAAAATACAGATGCCGCACCGCTACTCAAACCCTCAAATCTTTAGTTTCCCTTCACCCTAGGAATATTCACGCACTGTCGCCGGAATTTCCAATAGCTATAGACTTTCCTGTTACCTACTTAATGTACAATATCTTGGACTGCGGACGACGCGACGTATTAAATACTTACCGCTGTCTCGCTCACTCGCGTCAGCTCACGTCATCTGCAGTTGTGGTCGGAGGTATAGGTACCTACCTACTTACATAGCATGATTTATGTTATGTAATATTAATGTTACTTACGTATTACACTGTCCCCGCGAACTTGCTACCGCCGCCGCAGACCGCACGAACAAGGCGCGACAGGGCGGGACGGTGCGGCTGTCGTGCGGTGTGCGGCGCCGCACCGCATCTTGTGGCCCCGGACATGACAGTCAATGATGTGTGGGCTTCAATTACGGAAGATGGCGGAGTTCCGATCCTAGTTTATAAATATACAGTTTATTTAATAAATAAACTGTATATTTCTTTTCCGTCAATTTTCCCGATATAATAGTTTTTGCTGCTATTCGGGGTGGAGACGAATCCAACAAATATGAGATCATTAAAATCGGCCCAGCCGCTCTTGAGTTATAAATAAGTGGTGTATCCAACCCGACTTTGTATAACATATTTAATTACAATACAAAGAGATAAGTAAGGAAATAAACGAAAGAAACTTACCATGGGCAGAACACAAGAAAAATCCAGACGAGACCTCAATAAAAGGAGAATTTAAGAAGAAAAGAGAACACGTAACTAAACTTATACAGGACACAAAAGATTCATACTATTACAAGGAATTCAACAAATACCTAAACAAACCAAAGAAAATGTGGAACCTTATCAATACTCTGGCCACCAATAAGACTAAACAGTGTAGTGCTATTACAAAACTTGTTGTTAACTCTCAAGAGGTGACAGACCCGAATCAGATATATTTTTCGAATATAGGCCCACTATTGGCAGATGAAATACCAAAACAATTTCATGATAACTTCTCCTACGTTCTGCCACATTCCACCTCGTTCGAGTCTATATCGTCTTTTGAACCGTGTACTGAACAAGAAATTTCTAACATCATAAAAAAGCTCGATCCAAATTGTAGTGCTGGGCTAGATGGAATTAGTACGAAAATCATAAAATGTATAGCAAATCTTATAACTAGTAAATTGTCCCAATGCATTAACAAATTACTCGAGGATGGTAGTTTCCCGGATACGTTGAAAGTTGCGAAAGTAACTCCTATATATAAATCCGGGTCAACAACAGACCCGGGCAATTACCAGCCTGTCTCTGTGCTACCAGTCTTATCAAAAATTGTGGAAAAAGTCATACATAAAAGACTAGAAAAATATTTGGATGAAATCAATTATATTTCTGACAAACAGTATGGTTTTAGACCTAAAAGTAATACACTTACAGCCACTATCGACCTTGTTACCCAAATAAAGCGAAATATAGACCAAAAATATATAGGACTAGGTGTCTTCGTAGATTTGAAAAAAGCTTTCGATACTATAAGTCACAAACTACTCATTAAAAAACTAGAAACCATCGGAATTTCGGGTACAGCCATTCAAATCATTGAATCATATCTAACTCATAGGTTACCCAAATAGTTAAAACTAACAACAATAATAAAAGTAATGCGCTACCTATAACCTGCGGAATCCCTCAGGGTTCTAGTTTGGGCCCCCTACTTTTTGTGACTTATATTAACAATATACAAGACCTGAAACTACATAGCCGAATTAGCCTGTATGCGGATGATACCTGTTTATTCTACTTTGGTCCATCTATACATGACCTGGTTGCACAGGCACAAGAAGATCTGGCTTAGAAGCAATTTACTCACCATCAACATCTCGAAAACTTGCTATATCTTATTTAAAGCCAAAAATAAACCCATACCTTCGCACACTCCACTTACCATAGACAATGTACCCCTCCAACAGAAAACTCATGAAAAATATCTCGGCCTGTATCTTGACAGCCAATTAACCTGGAATATTCACATTGAGCATATAATTAGCAAACTAGTAGCACTCCGGGGCTCATTTCGTAGCATCGTACGATGCCTGCCTTACGTAAATTACGACTTACGAGTTACATTATATAATTCTCTAGTTAAACCACACTTAATTTATTTAATCGAAATATGGGGATCTGCTACAAAAACAAGGTTAGCTAAATTACAGCGTCAACAAAATAAAATAATTAAATTACTTTTCAATTATAATTATTACACACCGACAAAACAAGTATATGCAGAAACAAAATTAATGGATATCAAAAATCTTTACAAGTATAGCGTATGTATGTTTATTCGAAAATCCCTCAACAGTAGTATCCATACTAACATAACGTTAACCCAGCGAAAAAAAAGTTATAGGCGGCCGCTGTACGCGGCGAGGAAGCTTCCTAGTCATACCCAGACATCGAACTAATTACGGCAAAGCGATGATAACTACTGACGGAGCGCGACTTTATAACCAACTACCCTCATCTATAAGAAACGCTCAAACAATGTATGCATTCAAAAACTCAACATATTTTATCGACAAGTGGGAATGTAACCATACGTCCTTCGATACTTACATAGTTACTTCATATTTTTTTTTGACTTACCTACCCGAACTGTACTGGCTGTCACCTCGTATTGTACTTATTAGAACTATGTCGACGACAGACATTTAAATGTATTTTTATCTATGTTATCACGTTAATATTATATCGTCGCCTTTTCTATCCACCACTAATAGACGAGTCTCTGGGATACTTCGACATGATTTCGGTTTTCTTTCAGAAAGAAAGTGAAACAAACTGTATTTGTAACCTACTGCACTGTATAAACAAAAAAAAACTAGAAAAATAACAATTAATTTGAAAAACCAACATTTTGAATCCATACCTTTCTATGAAATGAGCATTTCTATATTTCAGACGAGGAGAGCCAAAACTGTTTGTCTCCATTACACTTAGAACTAGGACTACCATCAATTTCTATTTCTCTTGACTGAAATTGCCTCGCATGAGACCCAAGTGGGGCAATGAGAAACTTTATAAGTATACTTACCGACCTATATAAACTTACCTTTGTACCTGTGAATACGACTTCTCTTTTCAGCCCTATTTTCAAACTCCGACGAAAAAAGAGGGATGTTATCTGTCTGTCTGTTTGTATGTGTCCATCTGTGGCACCCTTACACTCAAACGGATTTTTAATATAGTTAGGTTAATGGACTTTATTAGGGTTCCTTACCCAAAGGGTAAAACGGGACCCTATTACTAAGACTCCGCTGTCTATCTGTCCGTCTGTCACCAGGCTGTATCTCATGCACCGTGATAGTTGGACGGATGAATTTTTCACAGATGATATATCTGTTGCCGCTATAAAGTAAATACTAAAAAACGGAATAAAATAATTATTTAAAGTGGCTCCCATACAACAATTATTTTAAAATACCATATACAAACTTATGAATACATCTGGTTACGTACATGGAGTGTGAAAATGGCCGCACCAATAACTTTGTAAACCACATTTTCAAAATATTTACTCCACACCATCCCTATCATTGCACGATGGTACGGAAACCTTCGTGTGCGAGACATACCCCCACTTGACCGGTTTTTTAGAATAACAATGAAATAAGTGAACCAAATTTTAGACTCTTATGGTTCTCAGGGTTTTATTTCAGTTTCTTCATTTTTACATATTCATAGTTCTTATCATAATGCATTTAAAGCGCACAAATAAGTATACAAGGTGACATTTAATAAGCTGACCATATTTTGGGGAATGATAGTACCCATTATTATGAACAACTTTCCCCAAGAAACATATGGTCGTAAACGAAATAAATTTTTGGGTCTCCCATAGTAACTTGTAATCAGCTGATCAGGTCAATGTACTGAGGGACGAAAAATATTTTTCATTTGCGACCATATGTTTCTTTGGGAAAGTTGTTCATAAAAATCGGTGCTATCAATCCCCAAAATATGGTCAGCTAATTAAATGTCACCTAAGATGTAGTAAGATCAAAATAAATTACATATAAGTCAAAGTCAAATTTATTTACTACTGTAGATATTTAAATATACTTAGCAAACATAACATTTTTGCCACTTCTCTACATTGGACCACTGTAGGAGAGGGGGCGTAGAAACTACCACAGGTTGATTTTTGGATCTCTTTTAAAAATTGCTTGGTGCTTAACTAAAACAATATTATAATACGAATTATTATAATTAATAAGCAGGAATAAATAATAAAAAAATATTTATCTACACACGTATCATAAACCCTCTTTACTGCGTTCAAAAACCGCACGTTAGGATCAGCATTATGTTAAACTACTTGGTAAAAACTCGTTTCGTATCTGGAAAACTACACATTATGGTCATTATGTGTAGTTTTCTCGCAGGCGATGCCCGCCTGCGAGAAGTTGGTACTACAGACCAAGTTAAACAATTGCAGAGCCACAATGCCGGTCAAACATGCGGTTCCTGAACACATCAAAGAGAGCTTATGATATGTGTGTAGATAAACTAGTGTATGTAACTGTACATAAGTAGGCATTAAAACTTTCGAGTGATATTATTATGAAAAAAACATAATCATAAACCCACTCTCGAATTTTAATGTCCTCCATTATGCAGCAGTCACATAAACTACTATAATAGCAAGGTCTGTGTTGAGCCAGATTAACCCCATATAGTCCCGTCATTAAAGAAATCTTGAACATTGTAATGTCTAAACCGGGGCGCACACAGACTGTGATTATTTCTTAGGTTAACATTACAGCATTATGAAGGGACATCTTCCGTTGTCCCTGAAATGCAAGCTCATGGACATGTGCATTCTTCCCATCCTTACCTACGGAGCCCAAACCTGGTCTTTGACTGACGCGCAAAGGTTCAAACTCGGGGTTTGCCAGAGAAACATGAGGCGCAGTATTCTCGGTGTTCGGCTTTTATACCGGATCCGGAATACAGAGCTGCGCTCCCGAACAAAGATAATAGATGTAGCTCAGAAGGCTGCCCATTTAAAATGGGACTGGGCTGGCCATGTTGCTCGGATGCTGCCGAATAGCTGGGCTAAGAGACCCAGCAGTGGGACATGGTGGGCTCGTAATAATAAAAAAAATAACATTACAGCTATCGCTAAGTTTGGAAAATGTTGTAAGGTTCTTGCGTATATACATTATATTTTTGAAAATAAATTGACTAGAATAGAATAGAATATCCATTTATTTACCGTATCAGCATTAACACATACATATAAAATAAATACAAAAGGCAAAACAGAGATTAAAACAGCTACAAAAAAAACAATCATACCATTCTTATTCTCCATACAGCAATTACCCACATAACGTTATGGGTGGTTTCACTGCCATGTGCACATGCTGCGACAGCAAAAGGGCTCAGACCACAGAGTACCTTGTTATATAAGCTCTGACTCAGCATATGTCACAGGAAGGCCTGTGACGCTGGTTTTCAGTCTAGGACCCAGAAAGTATTTAAAGGTTTGCACTCGTTAATGTCACCAGGTGGAGAGTATAAGAAACTACCTAAACTAAACACTTAACAAATTAATAAAGAAGGTAGTTACAGTGTCTGACCTATATGGAGACGGTAGAGTCAGCGTTAAAGCACCTCAACCTGCCTCTACTAGGAATTGTGTTGTTGAGTCCATAAGGATCCTAGCTCTTTCAGTTGTGTTTTAGTAATAGTCAGTCATAATTAGACCACTGAATAAATGGTTCGTTCTTTTTATTTTAAAAGTTAGTTTTTAAAAACATATTTCTCCTTCTTCGCGATTTGACTAGGTAGGTCCAAAATAAACATAAATAAAATAAATAAAATGTCGGTGCGAAAATAAATTGTGAATAAGATTTGCATAATGGATTAATGAATATTTGTTTGGATTAAGTTGTATTAAATAATATACACACATTTTACATATATACGCACTGCGATGTCGGGAAGATGATAAAAGCAGGTAGACGCGGTGCGCAGCGCTTTGTCATGGTAGCTTCAGGTATTCTGCTTTTGCTGTTCTAATAACCGTTCTAGAACTCAGTTTTTGAATGTGAATTTTGATTTTAGCTCTCGAAGTGGAGTGAATATATTATTCCAACATTTTGTGGCAAGAAATATAGCTACGACGAAACTTCGCAGTCCTGTGGCGGGGGATGGACAGAATACTGAAGGTGGTTCTATTTGTGTGGTGGCGCGAGGTTCCCCATGTCAGCTTCTCAGATAGGTATTCAGGTTTAATTACAGTTAGTATGACAATTTCTTAAAAAAAAATACTCCCAAAGAGTCTGTTCTTTTTAAATTATAAATTGCTCGAATAGGTCTTTTCTGCAAAAAAAATAATAGTTTGAATATCCGCTGTTTTCCCCCACAACAAAATACCATAGGACATGACACTATGAAAATTACTAAAATATACTAGCCTTTATGTAGCCACACCCGTGTTTTGTCAGATGTTCCTAACAGCGTAAGCTGCAGGACTTAATTTACCAGCTAATTTACCTATTTGGGATCTCCACTGCAATTTGCTATCAATGGTTATTCCAAGAAACTTCGTATAATTTACTAATTCTAACGTTTTGCTGTCTAACACTAAACTGGTCTCAACTTGCCTGACATTTGGAAATGAGAATTTGATACATTTGGTTTTACCAGCGTTTAACAATAAATTATTAACTGTGATCCAATTCAAGTTTAAAGACAATACACCAGTAACATCATCGAAATCTTCTTTTTGTCTTTCAATTTTGAAGACCAGTGAAGTATCATCAGCAAACATTACTATATCAGTCAATTTCTCCACCATGAAAGGCAGATCGTTAATATATACCAGGAATAAGAAAGGGCCTAACATGAAACGCCAATTTTTACACCCGATCCATCAGATTGAACGCCGTTGACTTCTGCATTTTGAATTCTATTGCTTAAGTATGATCATAGTAGATCTAATGCTTTATTTTTAACTCCGTTATCATTTAATTTCATTCGTAGCATATCGTGATCAACACAATCGAATGCCTTCGACAGATCGCAAAAAACTCCGATAGCATCCTGTGCGGCCTCCCATGCAGAGCAAATATGAGACATAAGGGTTCAATACCTGCATCCGCAGCCGATTTACCCCCAGTGAAACCGTATTGTTTGGCGTGGAGTTGTTTTGTACGGTTAAAGTGTAAGAGCATTTGATTAAGTATAATCATTTCTAATATTTTACTTAGTGCTGGTATAACAGATATTGGTCTAAAATTTGAAGGATCACCCTTGTGCGAAGCGATGCTTGATGCGAACTCATATACAAAGGCGAGATTATCTCTAAAACAGATTTCTTCCAGCAAACCAAGACAGTGCACAATTACCAGTATAAATAAAATTAAAAATATTTTATTATTCGTACTAATTTGGTATTATTATTAATGCATACCTACATTAACATTGAACCAGCCTTTATGCTCGTTGTCTACTTAAATTAAAAGGGTAATTAATTTAACTTTAGTTTAAGGCTCAGAAGATAATGCTTTTAACAACAACTGATTAACGCCTTCTCATAATGACGTCAACGAACAATAGAAGGCTTCTATTGTTCATTCAACGTTTTATTAGATAATAAAACCCATCGAACATCGTACGGAACCACTCATTTCTCGTACCACTATCAATAAATCCCTTATAATCCATAGCCCTATAACCTGCTATTGCACGGCCTTCGTTTGTTACTGTAGGACCATTTCTTATCCATCTCATGTTTTACTAGGGATTAGACAGAGAAGTGAAAACCCCTGGTGGAAAATTGATGAAGTGAATAAAGCTTTAAGTTCCACGTGAAATGATTCGGTAATTCTATTGTTCGGGGAAATTAATTAAAGTTTGAAACATCAATTAAATCAACGCAAACAATGTTTGACATGGCTGGTTTTGTCCTATACGCTATAAGGGTCGAAGATTAGAATAAATGCATGTTCATCGCTTTCTTTGATATGTCGTGGGTTTAGGAAAGCGGTAACTCTCGGTAACAACCATAAAGTATCTACATCAAATGTGTGGTTTTTCCAATCTAATTATGAAATTCCACGTCAATCCCGAAAATCTGCCAGTCCAGCCTACGAAGTTTTACTGACACGATATTTTTTTCTGGTTGGGTGATAAAGACGTCCTTGAACGTGTAAGGAATCTTTGATCGTGATATGCAATAATTTACCAAGTTAAAAACTTAATAAACCGACTTGAAGCTCGAGTCCTATTTCTTCCTCTCCGGTCGGAATGCGAATGAAGTCTATGTACATAAAAAGTCCTCATCAAAACTTTTGCTGCATGGAACAACACACCAAAACGTCATCTGTGTATATTATTTTATATTTTTGTGGATTTTTTCAAAAAGTGCTTAATTAATTTTGATAAAATTTATAAGAGACCCTCTCTGAAGTATCCTCCTTTTTGAAGTCGGTTGAAAATGTTTGTTACTGTACCTGGACAGGGTAACATTTAATAAGATGGCCATATTTCGGGAATGATGGTACCCATTATAATGAACAACGTTCCCAAGGGTCATAATTATTTGTCACCAAATGTTTATTAGGGAAAGTCTTAGTGTTAGGTACTTTCATTCCCCAATAAGTTGGCGCACATTAAGGATGGATTTAAAAAGCGTTAAAGAAGATAACTTGTCAAATTTAATGTTTAACGACATTCTAGAATTTATTGGAAGAACAAGAAGATTTGGGGAGGGACATCTGTTGACCCGACAGTAACCAGTGCCCAAACACTGGGAATTGGGTGAAATAGGCACAACAGAGCATCGATCATCCGCCTGAGCTTCAGCGGGCGTCCCACATCATTCCCGAAACTATGGTCAACTAATTAAATGACTCCCTATATAGGTAGATATTACGGTGGATCCAATAAACGGTTGTTTTTCCCTTTTACATGTTAATCGGTTTGTCCTCATGCTAATTACGAATTCGTATGTATGGTTATATCAACGTGACTAATGTATTCGTTTGTATGGGTGTAGTTGTAGCTATGGATATTATGTACATCATAATGAACAGCCTAACGTAGTTGTATGTTTTACTTGTCATAAGAGCAATCATAACAGTGGTTTAAAAGACTCCACCGAGAAGTCAACGGCCCGCTGGGTCTGTAACTTTAGCTTAGTAAAACCCAAACTAGTCGCCTCTAGTCACAGTTGTAATAAGGTTAATTGGGGCGTTAGAGACGCTCGTCGTTAGAGACGCCCCATCCAGTAATATTGTTTTTAGCTCCTTGCCACCATATAACTGCTTCACCTTTCCACCTTCACCAGAAGCCCTTAGAGTGCATCAGCATCAGTTACTCCTTCTACCGACTTGTACACTGATGCAGCAGCTAGAAAAGCTTCCACGGTGCCTGCGACCTTCTCACCGTTGTAAGTGATATTACAAGAGGCAAAAGATCTTCGCTTGGTTTCCATAATGGTTTGCAAGATTTGATAGCCATGTTGTTTACGACTCGATGTGGTTTAGGTCGTAGTCCTTCAAACTTCAATGCTTTACTCGGCCCGACGTTGTGCGCCACTTTGTATCGTTCAATATACTTTATTTACTCGAGCTTAGTTAACAATGAAATTTGAGGGTAGTTGTAAATACTAAGTGCAGATCTAGGTACTATGTATGTACTAAAGTATATTAGCACAGGTCAGTGAGCAAGTCACCGAGAGTATGCGTCAGTCTGTTAGAAGTTAGAAGTCGGTTCTCGGAGCTGTCCAGCCAGATTTTTTTTGTTGGAGGGGAAAAAAATGGAATTACCCATGCCCAGGAGTCAGACCTCCCTGCTATGTCCGGGTCCCTACATATTGAGCGGGCATCCGCTGGTGTGGTATACGGACTAAAAACAAACCCTTTGTGTTTACAGTTGTCCTACTAAGAATTTACTGTGAGCCATGGCCTCAGTATATGCTGAAAGCTTTCTACCTGCAATTTGCCCTTTTGGGCGATATATATGTGTATATGATTTAAATGGGAGGAGTTTGCCTGCTTACCCGATTTTATGAGCGGACATCAGCTCTTAGTCAACGGGCATGATAGCGGCATGTTAGGGGGCAGATAGCCCCCGCTACTAAGAGGTGGTTATGTATATTTTTTAAAACCTATCCTAATCCTAAACTACTTTATATTTGGGTCATTTAGGGGGGCTCTGACCTCAGTCCGGGAGGTTTAAAGGGGGTTGGGGAGACTGTGTGTTCGTCGAATCAAGAAGGCGATCTCTTTCAATCCAAATTTGGTATCTGAGACGCTGTAGTGCTTCGGGAACACAGCCTTCGTCAAGTTGACGTGCCTGAGGGGCGGGGTGTGGTTGGGCTTAAAGAGCTTTCATGATATCGTCCTCCGGTTCTAGGAGGACATCTTTGGGGTGCCTTTTGAAAAGGTGTTTCTTATTTATATCTGGGGTCGGATCATAAAGGGATGCTTGTACTATAAGCGGGTTTGGGGGGCTAGATGCATTAATGAAGAAGCGTTCGGACGCTTCTTTCATATATTGCTTTACTGTGGGGAGTCTAAAGTCACTATGGAGGTCTACGTTGCGCATGTACCACGGGGCACCTACGGCTTTTCGCTTGAAGCAGTTTTGTAAAACCTGAAGGGGCTTAAGGGAGTGGGAGCAGTGTGCAAAGACTGGACTTGCATACGTGAAGACCGGACGGATCCAAGTTTTAAATAGAGTTATTTTGCAGCGCAATGGGAGTTTTATTTTACTTCTCATGTGAGCGGGTGAAGCCTACTCATATAGAAGGCTGCTTTGTCGCGGACCGTTTTAGTGTGGGATTTGAAGTTTAGTCGGGAGTCTAATGTCACGCCTAAATACTTCACTTTATTTTCCCAGGGGATAGGGCGGTCAAAGAAGGTGATTTCGGGTAGTGAAGAGGACGCGCGGTCAGCTCGAGTCTTACCCCTTGAGAAAAGCACGGCTGCGCTTTTCTCGGGGTTCATCTCTATTCTCCATTTGAGAGCCCATTCACCGAGGTCGGTTACTGCTTTCAACTGCTACTTGACAAACGCGCGCCCTCTTTCTACCGGTGTAATAGAGCGCCGTATCGTCAGCGTAGAGGGCTAGCTCGACGTTTGGCGTGCGGAGGACGTCTTGGACGTAAAGTGAAAAGAGGGTGGGGGAGAGAACTGAGCCTTGCGGGACTCCGGCGGCTATGGGGTGGGGCCTAGAGCGCGATTTTTCTACTCGATTGCAAAAACTGCGCTCAGTGAGGTAGTCTTTGATAATGAGTACAAGCCTATCGGGGAGGTTGAGTTTGTAAAGTTTATAAATAAGACCATTGTGCCAAACTTTGTCAAAAGCTTTCGCTACGTCAAATAATATGGCACCGGTATCTTTGGACTTTGCCGTTGTGTGGAACTCTTTGTAAATGTGCTCCGTTATGCGGTGCACCTGTTGGACGCACGAGTGTTTGGATCGAAAGCCAAACTGCTCGTTGGGTATGAGGTTTTTATCAATGCAAATGTCTTTGAGTCGGTTGAGAATAAGCCGTTCATAGACTTTGCCTATTGAAGATAGTAAGCTAATGGGGCGATAGCAAGTGGGGTCGGTTCGATCCGATGAAAATTACCGTAAGGGTTGTTAGGAGTCTGAGAGGGAAGGATTTAATTGCCATATTAGTGATTTTATCAAGCCCCGGGGCTTTCTTAGGTTTGAGTTCGAGAAGTGTGATCTCGGGAAGGGAGTCAATGGGAGGGAGAGAGCTTTTATGATCAACTTCAGAGTTGACCATGTTAAGATGATCGGGGTCTATTGGTTGAGAGAAGGGAGTGCACTGGGTTTCTAGGCTATCGGCAAGACATTCGGCCTTTTCGTCGTCATCAAAGGCTGCGGGTTGGTTATCCCGTTTTAGGGGGGGCATGGGAACAATCTCATCGGATTTGAGGTATTTACTGAATTTAAATATGGCAGTGTGACTTGGGGCTATGCTGGAGACAAAGTCGTTCATGGGACTACCTCTGAGCTCTCGCATGCATCTGGTAACCTCTCTTTGGAGGCACGCATTTGAATTCTGTGATTGTCTGAGGGACAGTTATCGTAATCTCTCTGTGCCGCATTCTTTGCACTAAGCAGCAGTCTCAAGTCCTCTGGGAGTTCGAAGCGATGGTTGGCCTGTACCGGGACCTCGCTAGAGGCGCCGGTCAGGGCTTCGCTGAGACTGTTGCCTATGCCAGAGATTTTGGCTTCTGTTGGGCTCTATTGTCAATTTCTGATGTGATATCTAATCTTGGGTCCAGTTTGCTGAGAGCTTGTTTGAATTTACGGTTGTTAATAACGGTCCTGGTTTCAGTCGGTTGGTCGAATGACCTGCCGAGATAGTATAAGCCCGGTCTATGATCCGAGTGAAGCTCGCGAAGTACAATTATGTCCCTGACTGGGAGGCTAATATTTTTGAAGATACAGTGGGAGAGAATATCTGGTCTGTGGTCAGCTGTGTAGGGGTAATGGGTCGGGGAATAGGGAGCTATGACTTCGCAGTCATCGAGGGATTCGAGAAGTCTGTGTACGGTCCGTCCGTTGGTATTTGTCTCATTACAGTTCCATTGCTGGTGCTTGCTGTTGAAGTCACCAGCTAGGATAACTGTACTACCTAGTTCTAAGAGGGCTTTGATATCATTATATCAGGGCAACCCCAGACCGATTAGCTGACGATGTAAACAGCTCTGTAGTTTTTATTTCAATTAAATTAGTCAAAATTGCTTTTCTGCACGAGTAAACTTATTTTAAGTAGTAATTAGTGATTAAATAATGTGTAGATAAGAAACAGCTGTGCAAACATACAAACTTTGGAAAAAACAAGACCGATTGTACCGGCCGATTGAACTGTCAAAATCAGTTCAAATAGCAACGACGTAAACGGGGGAAGTATCGTTTTATTTCTGTATTTATATCAATAATCTCACCTTTCACACCCGTAACAAACTAAACAAACCTTCATATAAGTGAAACACTTGCCGTACACTCACTCAGGTACCGTTTTGTCTCTCTTTACTTGGCAAAAGCGGAAGCAAAGTTGAAGACGCAACATTCTGCCACATTCAACAAAAACACACACTTAACACCATCATTGTGCAATAAACTCCCTAGTGTTCGCTAGTATTCCACCCGGTCATACACTGACACCTATTCGCGGTTTTTTTTTCAGGCGAAAAAGGGTGCAATGCTGACCCGAAGCAAGATGAGCACACGCGATGTGGAGTTGAAGCTGAAAGCGACCTTGCTGGAGCTCAAGTAGAGCCAAGAGCTTTGTGAAATACTTCTACGAGAGCGAGATGAGTGTGAAGAGGAGATAGAAAAGCAAATTAAGAAAAATTCGGCGCTAAAAGAAGAGCTCAGTGAGTTGGACATCCAATGCCAGGATCTCAGTGCCCAGAGAGATGAACTACAACACCAAGTCGACTCATTTTACAAGTGTCATGATGTCCACCACGTAGCATTGCAACACATAAAATCACTTGAACAACAGCTTGCAGAGGCACACCACGAGCTTCAAGTTTTCAGCGAGCGGGAGGAACAGCGAGACAGTGCTACAACCAGGGCCTTATATAATGAGGTCATGAGCCAAACTGGCATACCAACTATTGACCTAACAGCTTGTGATCTCACGTGTGATAGTCCTAATAGATCGCAATCAGTAACCACTATGAGCTGTAGTAAAAATAAATTAAAGAAATATGTTAAATTGAATAATTATATAAAAAAAACACAAAAACTAGCTAATAGAAATAAAATATTTTGTAAAAATATAAATTGTAGCAAGGAACGTGTCGAATTAATTAACGAAATCGATGATTGTAGATTATGTTTGGAAAAAACTACAGAAAAGTACGAATGTGACACACGGCGACTCCAGTCAGATATGCATATTTTAAACTCATCATTACAAAGTATTACATGTAAATATGAGTCAGCACAATACGAAATTAAGGAACATGTGTCGGCTATGAATAGTTTGTTGGAGACGTGTAATTATAATTATGACACTTTCATATCTTTGACCGGCAATCACATCTGTGATTGTAAACAAGCTCCAGCGGACTGTTCCGTGCCGACCGTGTGTCCCGCCGAGCAGCCGGCCGAACAGCTGATACTGACCCAGGCGCCGCCGTCAGTCGACTTGAGTACTAATAGTGTTATCAATAACGCCTCCTTCTCTCGGACAAAGGATAGGTATATAATGTACAGCGATGAACTTGGAAAAAATATGGGTTTACAACTTAGTCAGCGCGTGGGCCAGGCAATATTAAATAACTGTATGCCTGGCGCCACATATTCACAAATATTAAACAAAGTGTTGTCATCGCAGTTTTTAGAACCAACCACCCTAATTATTTTAATTGGTAGAAGGGAAAATGTATCTAAAAAACTAATTACTAAATACTTTTCCAAATTAAATTCTTTACAAAATGTAGATAGAATAATCTTGTTTGCGTTTCCCTTCAGCCAATCTTTGTCACAACATGAAAATCATATAAGACATGATTATAATACATTTATAAACACATTGACATGTCGTCATACTGAAAAATTTCATTTCATAGACACCAATATTTGTATTGGAAAATATTTTTATTTGACTAAGGATAGGTATTACCTATCTAGGTTTTATACAAAACAGATAGCACAGTCACTATCTTATTTTATTTTGAACTCAGTCAAGTTTTTGACTAATGAAACGCCTGCTTCTATTGAGCAGTGTAATAATAATGACATGTACTCCTTGGAATCTGTTCCAAGATCTTTAAATTAACCCATAGGACAACAGAGAATAACTCTGGCAGTAATATTAATATTTGTATAAATATACCTTCATCTTGCCCATTAAATCAAGTTACTAGTAATGAAAAATGTAAAAGTAAGAATATTTTAAACGTGGTTCATCAAAATATACAGGGCATGTTAAGTAGAGAACTGGAAATTGAGTTATTCATGAACTGTAATAATATTGATATTTTATGTATAACAGAGCACTTTCTGAAGAGTTATCAGTTCATGTTCAACTTTAATAACCACCACGTTTCTAGTTCGTTCAACAGAAAAACAGCTGATCGCGGTGGCTCCTTAATACTTGTAAATAATAGTTTTAAATATAAGGAACGAGTTGACATAGTGAGCCTGTCTGTTGAGCGTACCATGGAAATAGCCTGTATTGAACTTGAACAACTTATTTTAATGAGCGTATGCAGACCACCAGATTCATCCTTTGATTTATTCGAAAAGAAAATGGATGAAGTGTTGATTAAAATCAGCGATAAAAACATTTTTTTTATAATTTGTGGTGATTTTAATGTTAATCTGTTAGAGGATAATAATATTTGTACTAGATTAAAATCTTTATTTTTATGTCACAACATGAACTATCTGTTTTTGGAGCCTACTAGAATTACTGCAACATCTGCTACCTGCATTGACAATATATTTACTAACATTACGCCCATTTTCAAATCGGTCATCAATAAATTAACCTCTGATCACTCTGGTCAGATAGGTATATTCAATATTAAAATAAAAAAGGACCAAAAAGAGGATATTACATGTGTGCCCGTTAGTGACACTCGGCTTGAACACTACAGGAATAATATTTTAGATAAACTATGGGAAATACCATACAGTGACGATCCAAATTTGTTGTACAACTCAGTATTTAACCTTGTCAAAAATTAATATGATACGGTATTTAAATCAAAAACTATAAAAGTTAATAACAAAGCTTTGTTTAGTGATTGGGCGACAGTTGGAATTCATAGGAGCAGACGAAGATTATATGAACTCTATGAAGAGAAATCATATAACAAAAATACCGCCTTTCAAGATTATGTTCGTAGTTATTCAAAAATGTTTAAACGCGTTTGTGCCGTAGCTAAATCTAATTTCATTAAAAACAAAATTGAATCTAGTAGCAATGTAATGAAAACGACTTGGCAAATTATAAACAGAGAGACTGGAAAGGCCAAAGCTACACATAATAACTTCAAGCTTAAGATAGATAATCAATTGCTAAGTACAGACCTAGAAGTAGCAAAAGATAGAAATTCCAGTTTCAACAACCAAGTCTTTAAATTCATCTCCCGCTGCTGCTGAATCTATACTTAAACAAAACTTTGAGGAATGTAAAACAGATTTTAAATTTAGGCACGTAAATAATGAAGACATTGTAAAAGCGTTTAAATCCCTGGAAATGAAAAAGACAGCTGACGCCCATGGTCTATCAGTAAAAATTATTAGTTCCATTGTAGATTGCATTGCACCTCACCTTTGTTGTATATTTAATCAATGTATAGATAATGGTGTGTTTCCTGACTTGATGAAACTAAGTAAAGTTATACCTTTATTCAAAGCTGGTAGTACATCAGACCCCACCAATTTTAGACCCATATCGATACTACCAACGCTTAGCAAAATATTTGAAAAACTCATACTTAATCAATTGCAAAGTCAGTTTTATCTCAAAAATTTAATTCATATTGCTCAGTTTGGTTTCACAAAGGGTCGTTCAACAGCCGATGCTGGTGTTGAACTAATTGACAATATTTTTGATGCCTGGGAAGACGCAATGGATGCAATAGGTGTCTTCTGCGATCTATCCAAGGCTTTTGATTGCGTCCATCATGACACTCTTGTCAGGAAGTTACGCCATTATGGTGTAAAAGATCAGGCACTTGACCTTCTGGAGTCATATCTAACAGATAGGGTTCAGACGGTCGATGTTAATGGGAAAAGATCACCTGGGTCTTCAATAAGTATGGGCGTACCGCAAGGTTCAATTCTTGATCCTTTCTTGTTTTTAGTATATATTAATGATTTACCTTACCTTGTTAAAGCAAAACATGGGTTAGTATTGTTTGCCGATGATACTTCTTTGATATTTAAAGTTAAAAGACAGCAATCAAATTTTGACGAGGTAAACAATGCTATCTCTAGTATAGTGAACTGGTTTACTGTTAACAATTTATTACTCAATGAAAAGAAAACTAAATATATTAAATTCGTGTTACCCAATGTGAACCCGGTAACTACAGACATATTTATAAAAGGATAGAGATTGGACCTTGTGAAGTCGACTGTCTTTTTGGGCATTACTTTAGACGCCAAACTACAATGGGATCCTCATATAAATAAATTGTCGAACAGACTGAGTTCGGCAGCGTTCGCAGTTAAAACAATTAGAGCTCTTACCGACGTAGACACCGCTAGACTAGTCTACTTTAGTTACTTTCATAGTCTAATGACCTATGGTATTTTATTGTGGGGTCACGCTGCGAATGCTAATAGTATATTTATTCTGCAGAAACGGGCTGTTCGTGCAATTTATAGATTAGGGCCTAGAGTGTCACTGAGGGAAAAGTTTAAAGAAATCAATATTCTGACATTTGTGTCTCAATATATCTATGACAATCTTGTGTATGTAAAAAGAAATATAACTAATTTTCAGAAGTACAGTGATATACACAATTTTAATACTAGAAATAAAGACAAGTTGGTTGCTTATGTAAGCCGACTACATAAAATTAGTAATTATTTTAAAGGCAATTGTATACGCTATTACAATAAGGTCCCTACTATAGGATATCTGATTACTTAGAGGACAGATGTCCATGGGAATAGATTGTTTGAGTAACAGGCTGTTTCGATATATAATTAGCATTCATTTTGTAATTTGACAATATTTTATTTAAAAAAGGAAACGCAAAAGATGCGACGACTGTGGAGTTTCTTCGGTGAGCTCTTCTCCACAGATTCCGCCATTGTGTTAGTGAACTCACCCAAAAAAATGTAATGACGAATCTAAGTGATGTAACAACATCCTATGGAAATAAATTATTTTTGATTTGATTTGATTTGATTTTGATTAGCCATCATCTTCTGTCCGGCCGGCAGATAGACTGATGCTATGACTATGGGATCGTGACCTGACATTGCAATGCGGATGGCAGTTGCTTCGCAATTATCTAGTTGGGGGGTGACTATAGGAGAAACGTGCAAAGATTTTTTATAATAGATGGCGGTACTGCCTTTGGGTTTTTGGGTCGGTCCTGAGTCGGTAAGCGGTCAGTACGGAGGAGACTATATTTGGCTATATTAAAGCGCCTATGTAGTGGTAGAGCGCTAAAGTTAGACTGTGGGGCTTTGTCCGTCCGTTTGTCGAGTTTATTAAAATGGGCGTACTATATACATGATGAGAATTAAGGTATAAAGGGTGGGTTGGTGGGTGGGGGAGGTGACGAAAGCGTATGTTAGAGGGCTGCGCCTGAAAGAGGCATTATTTGGGGGATATAGTGTGGGGAGGTCAAGTAGGCATGGGATAAATGCCCTAGGTGGGGGGGGGGGGGGATGTTTATGAAACTGGCGGCGCTTAAGGTGCCGTTGGAGGAAAAGGGGCCGTGGCCCGAAGCAATGTCCAAGGGGGTAGGTGTTGTGGGGTGGAATAAGGGGCTTAGGAAAATTTAGGGGGCGTTGAGAGGGCGCTTGTTGGGAAGAACTCTGGCTCTGTTCCCACCTGCGACTTGCGCCTGGGGCTGCCGGGCATCCGCCATAGTTGGCTGGATGGCCGGTCTGCCCGCACAACACGCAGGTGGGAGGGGTTGCCACGTCCTTCCCACAGACGGAGGTGGCGTGATTGCCTGCGCATTTCACGCAACGGGGGGGCATGACCATACATTTGACAAAATTACAACACTGTGAAATGATATTGTTGGATTTGGGGCTTTCAACGCTGATTTCTTTGAGGCCGCAGAGGGATTTAAGGGGGCTAATCTGCCTACCTGCGGCGGTAGGTTCGGCAATCACTAAAATCATATTAAAAGCCTTTGCAGGCCGGTACGCGGTTTTTGCACGGTGCATTCTATGCACTTCCATTACCGGGAAGTTGTTTGAGATTAAGTCATTTTTGATGACGGATGTGGGGAGACTTGTGGGGACGAGGCGGACTACGTATCGGAACGTCTTCTCCTTGGGGAGAGAGTAAGTATGAAAGGCTATATGGTTCGCCCTCAAGAATTTAGTTATGGCGCGGTGGCTTTTGGACTCTGCCACCTGGACGCGGGTTCCGGCTGATGTAAGCGCGGATGTACATTTAATGCCATTTCTTTGTAAATGGATCGATACCCGAGTCCAGGCGGTTTCGTCACGGACTATTACCGGTGGTAGGGGGCGAGTGCGGGGCGCGGGGGTCGGTGGGGCTACGGTATTCGCGGTACCGGTGGGAGATGGAGGGCTCTGAAGGATCAAATTCGGGGCGCGGGGGGAGGGGGGGGGGGAATTTGTTGAACGCGGTGTGGGTTTTGGGGTTAGCGGGGACAGAGACATGGCAGCGGGCCTGATCTGTTTGGCCTCGGGGCTTACGGGGGACTCGGGAGACCGATTCTTCCGCTTTTTGTTTTTCGAGATGACGGGGGTGAAATGAGTTTCTTCATTGAATTTGTATGGCGGTGAATTTACAGGGGAAACAGAGCTGAGGGTTGGGGTTGGGGTTGGGGGGTTCGCGGGGATGCGAGAACTGGCGAGCGAGGGTGAGAGTCAGCTTCGGAGCTGGTTGAGGGGCTAGCGGGGGGATCGGCGGCTCTAATAATTTGGATCAACGGGTGATCCGGAGGGTAAGGAGATAGTTGTTGGAGCACATACTCCAACAACATGGGGACAGTAGAATGGGGACAGAGAAAGAAGAATAGGTAATAAATAAAATTAAAATAATACGATCTGACTGGAACCAATCCAACCTGGGCACAACACACGCGGCGGACTGACCCGAGGGGGTCTCACGGGCGTGCGAGAGATAGATCTCTCGCACGCAGGCGCGGGCGCGCTCGCGGGCGCGGGTGCGGGCGCGGGCGAAAGAGAGGGAAACACTTGCTGCCGGGGCGGCAGCAAGAGAGAGTAAACACGACTGTCCTGCACGGCTGCTGGACGGTGGTTTAATTTGAATGATCGCTCCGCTTCACTTCATAATCTTCTCACGCACCCCTTCTGGGGCGTGGGGAGTCGGGGTCAGGTCGATGGACCTCTTCCCGAAGAATTGCCTCTGTCCACTCCTGTGGACAGGTCATCGGATGGCCCATGCGGGCGGTGGTCTTCTTGTGGCGCTGGTATGCAGTGGGTGATCGCCGGCTAGGCAACCAGGTCGCGTGGCAGGCGGCGGCGGTCGGGCGGGCGCGCGTGGTGCGGCGCCAGTTCGGCGATGTGCGGAAGGTGTGATGCATCCGCACGCGCGAACATGCCCTTCGCCAGCCTCTGGACAAACTGGTCCACGGTTCCCCATCTTAGGTCCCTCTGGATTGTCGCGTTCCTCACGTAGCGGGGGGCGCCGACGATGGTGCGCAGAGAGAGGTTCTCTTGGGCTCGGAGTCTCCGTTTGTTCGTCTCCGAGCACAGGGCGTACCATGCCGGAGCCGCGTAGGTGAGGCGGGATCTCACATAGGTCTTGTAGATCCCGAGCTTCGCCCTCAGAGGGAGGCTGGAGGATCGCTCCGGCTCCGCTGGCTCGCCTTATAAATTCAGCGGCGGAATGCGCGAGGCGCGCGCGACACGTCCCGAGCGCCCCGCGCACACGGCTCACGGTATCAGTGGGGAGTGACGCACGTGACGCATGGTATCAGTGGGGAGCGCGCGAGTGCCGTCAAGTTGCAGCGCATACTTCACAGTGCATTTACGGCGGTTGTTATGTTACAAAGTTTATTTTCTACCATGTTTTTTACTTTGAATCAATAAAATTTTAGTGTCGATTTTTTTCTTTATAAATGTCTTATAGTTTTCTTTGAAGTTTGAGTCTTTATGTATGATTTTTTCCCAGCCAATATGCCTAGTTTAAGCCGAGGGCTATGATGACTTGCCCACGTAAGGTTTGCATGATATATACTTTGGCATTGTCAAGCAGGTGGTGTGAAAATATAATTATGCTTCAAATGGGTAAGTTGTTAAGAATAATGGCTACCTAGAATATGAGTTCACCTTACTGTTACATTTTGAGCTCTAGCCAGAACAAAGGCCAAGGATAGATCTGGTGCCGATTGTTCAGGTGTCAAACAAAAAAAAAACTAAAACAGCAGAGTAGCGAGTTTGAAAATAGAATTCACGGCTACAGGCCATACATCCTGTGGCAGAAACTTTTTTTATTTATTTAAAAGCCCGCCAAATGCTAATGGCATGTCAGTCCCATACAATTGGGTTTCTTTGGCAAAACATGGCTCTTATTTCTGAATACTAATGTTCATGACTGTTCAGACTCCTTGACGTAGCGCCCATTAGCGTTTTTCGAGGCTTTATCGTTTCTGTAACTCAGTGTATCACTTTTGAGACTTGAGAATCGTACCCAGTAAGATTCCAATTACCAGTAATGTTAGCAATAGCCGATCGACTGAGATAGAACTGAAGCTGTAATTTGTGTTAAACTACAAGATACCTTCATTTAACAAAGAGATTCCTATCATTCCACACGCACTACTAATAGCTGTTTCTTGAGAATAACGTACAGGAACCATATGTATGGAAACATAATTTTGGCAGTATCTCTATCATGATAATTTCTTAATTTATTTAATATACTACACAACATACATGCTATTTATTAATTCAGAAATTAAAATACAGGCTGATGTTTAATATGCTGGAGTTTTTTGTGGAATGATAGATAGATTTCCACTTCTCATGCTCTAAAAGTTCGTCTTTATGTTGTACGTAGGCGACATATGGTCACTTTTTATACTTTAGTCTAGTGCATAAAATATTTCTTTTCTAATACTAAGATAATCAGGCCACATGCACAATAAAACATCGCAGAATAAAGTCGTTATTATATTCAATTTGCTTTCATTTATATCACTTCCGTGTTTCTATCGTTGATTTAATAAAACCAGATAAAAAGTTTTTATGATATGGCAGTATGAAGTTCCCAAGTCGAATGACACATGTTGAAAAAAAAAAGTTTCGTGGTGTGGTGGGAATTAGGTAATTATCTTTTTAAATTTTGCAGCTTTTGTAACTTTATTGAAGTGAACAGTGAAAAGTTATTGGAATATTCAAGTGACGACGTTTCATGTTCTCGCAATCAAAGTGAAAAGCAGAGTGTATAATTCGGGCATAAACGAGCCATTTTACCCATTGACTTAACTATCCAGCCTTGCCTTCGGGGTAAAATGGCTTTTTTTATGCACTAGTTGATTATAATGTTTTTTCTTTGTGTCAAATTGGTGTCCTGCACACTTCTGTCCCTGTTGGGTGGCGGGGCCGGCCCAGTTCCACTTAAGCTATATGATAATACAGTCCAGTTAGATAATGTAGTCCATTAATGTCCCCACTGAGGGGCATGGGCCTTTACTCGGATAAGAGTCAGATTGTGCCATACTCCACCACGCTGGCTCAGTGCGAGCTAGTGGCCAATCCGTGCGTCAGATGTTTTCAAGCTGCCCTATTAGGGCCTTTGACACAGCTTTACGACTACTACCACCGAGTAGCGATAGTACCCGAAACAATATGCCACATAGAAACACCCATCCAGTACCCGTCTCAGCCAGATGTTGCTACCCGCACGATCGTTTCCGATGTGCGAACAGCGCTGGGCCACAGACGCTTTAGCCACATAGTTTATTCCTTTTGTTAAAATTCCCTTTGACCGCACCACCTTGCCATGTGCCTGCTCTTTTCAACGAACGCCGACATTCACTCAAAGGAAGCCGCCGCCAAGGTAATAAAAGAGGTAATTTTTTGCTATTACTCTGTACAAAAATGAATATTTTTTACTTATTTATTTATTTATTTAGCCATAATACTGGCAATTTGTATCTAATTTAAATAATATTTACATTGTAGTTAAGTAGCATGCACAATAATATAATATTAGTCTAGTTTAATTACATTAAGATTTTGTATTGATTAGGTTATGTTCAATAAATATTTATTTTAAGGATTATTGTTTTTTTTTCATTATTGCACATTTATTTGTTCAGCTTTTCGTGTGACAAAGGCCTCTTCTAACGAATTCCAGTGCCTTTTATCTATGGCTATCATCCTCCATAGAGGACAGGTCAGGTTTCAAGTTGATATGTGACCATGTTTGGCAGCCATATGTTAGGACTTGTTTGTTGTTTGATAGTATATAGCCTATTTCATTTTTGTAGGTACCGTCTGGAGATTTTCATGTCCATTTTTTCTTTGGATTCTTTTAAACATGCTATTTAAGATAATGATATTATGTTGAAGAGCGAGAGTGACTAGTCTCTTTCCATTTTTACTTCGTTTCCATGCGCCAAACATCCCTATTGCATGCTCTTCTCCTCTCATTTCTCCATTTGGTCGTTGAAGTCTTCTATTACCATCAGATGGTTGTGTTCATTTTGTTGAATGAGCGTGCTGAGGCCCTTGTAGAATTGGTCTGACTTGGATTTCTTTGCTGTTTTTGTGGGGGCGTATACGTGAATTATACACCAAATCTTGTCATATCCGTGTAAATTAATTTTTAATACTGCAATTCTTTCAGATATTTCTTTTATTTCTCCACTCCATAAAGTCAGGGTTTCTCTCCTTTGTAGTAAAGATTATAGTCTCCCCCTGTCCTCGACATTGTCGCCAAGTCTTCTCACTTCACTTAAGCCAAGGATATCCCATTTAATGTTGGATAGAGCATTTTCCAAATCTATTAGCTTTTCTTCAGTTCTCAGTGATAGCGTGTTAAATATAGATATTTGAATTTTTGTTTGGTTTCTTTGTTATAGCTTTTCATATTATTTGTGTTTGTATGTGTTCCCGTTCATTTTCTGGATTCTGATTTAGAAGTTCCTTTTGTGTTTTGGTTTGGATTGTTCTGTTGTTGTCGTTGGGGGGTGTTAGTCTTCAACCCCCACGGTGACCAACCGGATTGGGAGTGCTGCTGGTGGTGATGTGCAGTGATTGTGATTGCTAGTACGGTGACTTGTTGTGTGACTCCTGGTATGCTGCCGCTCTCATGATCTTCGTTGAGCCTGTTGCCTCGTTTTTTTTTTGTGATGTCTCGGGTGAGAAATCCAGGGGTCTTTACTTAGACTTTCCTTGTCTGGGCCCACGTACCACAAGCTTATCATACCAAAATGCATAGTTTCCATTTTTAATATTCATTTTGTATCTTTTCTTGGAGGATTTCCTTCTTTCTAGAACACTCTTTGGGTAGTCTTCAGTTATGTACATACCTTGTCCACATTTCTTCTTGTTTTTTTAGACGGAGTTGTGACCACTATATATTAAATTTAAATACAATCGGTCTTGATTTGCCTTCCTTCTTTTCTCCTATTCTTATAATTCTGTTTATGTCCTGCGCTCTAATGCTTAAATGTCTGTCTGATTTGAACATTTCCACTATTTTTGCTTGTAGTTTGTTCAGGTTTTCATATTCCTCATTTTCTCGCATGCCGAATAATATAAGGTTATTTTCTTTTGCTTTTTTCTCGAAACTCTGAAATTAATTTTTTGTTATCCTACTCCAAAAGCTTTTTTTTTCCTCCAAGCCACAACTATGGTTTTCATGAGGGCTTCAGTCATACTTTTGGTCTGCTTTTCTATTTCCTCTCTTATTTGTTACATTAATTTCTTCTCAATGTTGCTCATGTTTTGGAGCGGTTTTTCGTGATCTATTTGTACACAGCTTTGTAAACGCACTTTAGAATGTTTGACTATCGCAATGACTGAATGTCAAACCGGATGGAACGGCTATCTCAGACTGAAATTGAGTCCGTAGCAATTTGTAGGGTAGATGAAAATTTGTCGTTTCCAGTTGTGTCAGCGCATCTTTGTAATTTTTCAGGCGGATTTCACAAATGTAACACTCCCACAGCTACGCCAGGCACCACACGCCACTTTGATAGCAGTATTATAGTCGTTTCTGTAGTTTTCGGCGGGTTTTTTGGACAATTTTTTGGACACCGTTTTCACTGCAAATTTATTTATTTATTTATTTATGTTGGGGTTAAAACAGAAAAGGTTACATAAAAAATATACAAAGAATAAATACACAATTACTTAAAATCTAACAAATCCCTTAGGGTATCCCAATTGTTAGTTAAGTGGTGGAAGAAGTGAGCACTTAGGGAGCAACAAACTCTGTGAATTACTCTGTCTCTGGTCTAACCAAAAAGAAGACAAAAATAAAAAGTAAAATTTTACATCTAACGTGACGAGCGTGAATCTGCGTGTAAAGTGAAACGCACCCACAGTGAAAAACAAGCATAACAATTTAAATGGCCACCAGATTTTTTTTTTAAGAAAAAATATTTGGTAAGCCAAAATTGGTTCACCAAAAGTTGCAAAAAATATCAGGGCAAAATACTGGCTGCGGTAGCTTAGGTGAAGGGTAAAGGGGGTGAGTGATGCGGAGCTCACTGAGATAACACTTCCACAAGCAGTTCTGGTGTCACACTCCACTTTGCCTACGATATTGTACTCGATAATGTATGTTTTAATGCAAATTGTAATTATATTTCAGGAGAAGATGTTTCTCACTTGACAGTTGGCAGCTTTTTAATGCAAAAAAAATAATAAACTCATAATTATGAACAACTTTCCCAACAAAAGATGTGATCACAAACGAAAAACCTTTTCCTTAGTAATTTGAAATCAGCTGATCAGGGTAATATACAGAAGGACGAAAATTTACCAAAATTTTGTCAGCTACGGCTACGTCACTTTTTAGCTGTAATCGAAAAGGCAACAATTGTAGATTGTTGCACCAAGCATAAAGTATTGTATTATTAATTCGAGTGCTTTTTTGGAGCCCGAGCGCTAGCGAGTGCATAATCTGCTTTTCTTTCAACTTGAAGAGAAATTAAAATAGTGTAATTAATAAATAGTTAAAAAATTAATAGACACATTACTACAAGTGTGCAATGTCGAGTCAACTAGGCTCATCTACATCATCTGATATTCAGACCCAAATTAAACAAACTTACATAATATTCCCAAATTAATTTGGAATGTTTTTTTTTAAATGAAGTATAACTTTTTACTCATTTTGGTAAACAGTACAATAATAAGCCAATCGAATATAGCTAAAACCGAATAACAGCAAAAATTTCAGCGAGAGATGATAAAGAATGGTTATTGTAGAGTAGGGTTTCCATAAATTATACAACCGTATACCCAGCAGTGGGTAAATTATGATTGATTGATTGAAGGGTTTCCAAACTCATTATAAATTAAGAAGTGACGAGGAGAATTCACATACCTCGTTCGGCTCGTACAAGTCGCGTGAAGTCTGAGTACCAGTGGAAAGGGTAACCTCTCTTTCTCTCACGCTAAGCGAGAAAGAGAGGTTACCGGCACTCAGATACAGAGAAACTTGACTTTACCTGTACCACTTAACTCTCTGCAAGCGAGGGCAGCCGTTATAAAGACTACGATGCGACAAACAGAAACACAGGAGTTGTTTAACCGGAGAAAGCAGTGATGTTTGACTCCCAGGAATATTTAGGACATTTTTGATGATCTCACATAAAAAGAGGTCTCATAATACTAGCCCAACAGACGGTAGATCGAGTATAATCTCGTGCAGAAGGCACAGCAAACTAATTAACCTTCCTCAGTATCCGGTCGCACAAAGCCGATATAATACGATTAGGCTTCGAAAATGTCAATTTAAAGTTTCGGAGGGGATATAAGTTATTCATGGGCTCGCGTGACGGTAGGCAGGGGAAGAGTTAACAGTATTTACACACACACACAAACACACACGCGCGCCCTCATAATAGGAAACATGAATTGATTTTACTGTAGCTCTAATTATCACGTATATCATATCGAGTAGACGACAAGCATATTATAAAATTAAAATACTATAATTTATTGTAAAAAATCGCAGGTTCAGACTGCCGTACAGTTCTGTGCTTACAAGACTTGTTTTGCTGTCACTAGACGCTGATGGGTGTGTTAAAAAACGTTCCGTTTGACGATACCTTAAAATATTAATTCTTGGCGAAAATCAATACTAAAAACCGGTCAAGTGCGAGTCTAAATTGCGCACGAAGGGTTCCGTACCACCGTTCAATGGAAGCGATGGTGTGGAGTGAATAGTTTGGATTTTACACAGCAAAATATTGTTTACAAAGTTATTGGTGCGGTTACTTTCTCACTCCATGTACGTAACCAGGTGCATCCATAAGTTTGTATGTGGTATTGAAAGAATTGTTGTATGGGAGCCCCCTTAAATATTCTTTTATCCTGTTTTTTAGTATTTGTTGTTATAGCGGCAACAGAAATACATAATCTGTGAAAATTTCAACTCTCTAGCTAGCTAGGTTCTTGAGATACAGCCTGGTGACAGACGGACGGACAGCGAAGTCTTAGTAATAGGGTTCCGTTCTTACCCGTTGGGTACGGAACCCTTATAAAAACAAAACGCGCACACGAGGGGCCTGTTATGTGTTTAGTTCTCAAATTGTTATTAAATATTATAAATATCATAAGTGAAGCTTCTCCATTAGCGTAAAGTCTTTTCCGATATGGGGTGGCAGAGGCACAGTTTGGCCCACATTTAGCCGGTTATTCAATTTATTTTGACAGGCAAGCCCATCGCCGCGGCTATGGAGGTATGAAGGTTTCCTCACGATGTTTTCCAGCACTGTCAATATACTATACATTTTACATAAAATACCTCCACATAGTTGACAGCTAAAGAAAACAGCTTCATTTATAACTTTACTTATACTTTGACGACCTCTTTGGCGCTGCGGTTGTGGCTTGCCTGCCATGCGAGAGGTCCCCGGTTCGATCCCCGGCAGGGGATAAAGAAAAAAAAATCCCGAAGTTTTGGATATTTATATATATATGTGTGACGAGGCTGTTTCATGGTTTCCACGATACAGGGGGTATCCTAGTGTGGGGCCAGAAGCAATGTATGTGCCTGTATGTAAACTTGTATGCTTATGTCTATACATTGTATGAATAAGTTAAGTTTCTGCTGAACTACCTGCATGCTCAAAAACAAATTGAGCCAAGTAATGTCTCAAATGGCTAAATGGTTCACTGCTAACGGAATCCAACCAAAGTCAAAGCCAAAGTCAAACCACTTTATAACTGTAGATATTTACATATACTCAGCAAACGTCATTTTTTGCCTCTTCTCTATATTGGACCACTGTGGGAGAAGCAGGGCGTAGAAACTCCCACAGATTGACTTTTAGATCTCTTTCTTAAAACGTGCAAACGTTGTCAAAACAAATCTGATGCATTTCCAGCTGCGAAAAACCAGACCATTACACCGAGACGTCATGTGTAGCAGACGTACCACAGGTCGAGCAGCCAAAGTACTTGGGCTTCATTATCGACTCTGCACTAACCTGATCTCCTCACATCGATGCTTTGTGATCCTGGCTCTCTGCAGCGTGTCATTCATTACGAATACTCGGTCCCAGTCTAACTAGACGTGACACAAAACTGGCCTATTACTGATACTTCTACTCCTGACTCTACCTCTGGGCAACAGCTGCTACAGCTCAGTTATCTTAAGCTGGCGCTTTCACAGTACTCAAACTAATGCAATTTAAATATTGATGTTTTTATTCTTACCTCAAAATACTAACGTGCGTCGATTGACATGTGACAAGAATACAAAAAAGATCACTCTATATTTATAAGCAGTAGCAAAAGAATGATATTTGGAGACAAATTCATGCTCATTAGTTGGACCGCGAGAGACAGACAGACTATTTTTGATGCCTATGCAGTGCATCGTCACGCCGCGCTCTTATTCACAGACACTACACAAGCGCAAGGTGTAAATGTGTTGAACGTGTAAGCTTTAGTTAACTAACCTCTAACGGGCACAATAACTTTTCATCTTTATTGCTCACAGTTAAACCGATTATCGATAACTGTCACACAAAAAAAAGGACTTGTTTTTAGTGCGTATACTACACGAGCTGATGCCCGCTCAATGTGTAGGTACCTACCCGGACATAGCAGGGAGGTCTGAATCCTGGGCATGGGTAATTCCATTTTTCCCCCTCGAACAAAAAAAATAAACATGATGTATAAGATCCTCATACTGCCGAGCTTCTATAAACCGGAGGTGAAGGCTAGTTGGAGCATGTTCTCCACAAAGTCTGACCATCATAATCGAAGGGTTATTTGGAAAAACAACCCATGTCAGAAAAAATCCAAAATGATATTTTGATGTCTATGGTTAGCTTTGAACAAGAGCTCTTCATTGGCTTATCACGATTTCTGAAGAACCGCCCTAGTCAACAGATATTCAGTCAAAACTGTTGTATGGATGTACGGAAACATAACCTATGTCCTGTTGATCCGAGTAAAAAGAACCAAAGTCATTTTGACAAAGGCGCTTTTTACAAAAATATAATCAATCAATCAATTTTTAGGTTTGATGGCTTCTACTGTGGATCCCTACAGTAATTCCGCCAATGTCACGTATTGAAGATGACACGAAGGGGATCACGTTGTACAGTTATCGGTGAAACTTCCCTTGAGTTGAGATCTCTCTATAACCGGACAAACAACAATTAGGACAGCACAAATTAACATATAATTTAAATGTTAAGTGATTACATATTAAGGGTGTTAGACATAAAAAGAAGACATACATAAATAAAATAATAATTCTACATCTAACTACAGTTTAATCTTGTTAGAGGTTATAAATTTAGAAAGGATGTGAATAAAGGAAGGGTCCGAAAGAGTCAATAAGAATTTAAGATTGACGGGACGGGGGATCTTACCGGGGAGGATGTCATACAATGAGGTTTGAAGTTTAGTGCATTCAAAAAACAAATGATCGGGAGTACCGTCAGCCAGGCCGCATTCACAAAGAGAGCTATCCCTTATCCTAATTTTAGCGAGATGTACTGGCGTGCAGGAGTGTATAGTTGATGTAACAGTCTTACGCATTTCCCTGTACTTGAAAAACCAAGGTTTTTTAGGTATTAACGGTTGAATTTGGCCATAATGCCTACCCTTTAAAGTTCTAGATGACTGCCATGAAGATTCCCATGATTTTTCCAGACGAGTCTTAGCCGAAGATACTAAGTCTTGGGTATGAATTTTGAAGTGTGATAAGTCACCAGATTCCACAGCTTCCTTTGCACAAGAGTCAACTATTTCATTACCCGAAATACCACTGTGAGCTGGAATCCAAGCCAGTATAATGTTGATACCCCGAGAGAGGCATCTGAACAGAGCATGGCGAATCTTTAGTACAATAGGGGACTTAAGTTTTGATTTAAATGGGTTAGCAGAAATTGCGTAAAGAGAGCTTAAGGAGTCCGAGAAAATTAAAGTGTTATCCAACGAATGGGATTCCGCATACAAGATGGCTTCAAGGATTGCCGTCGCCTCCCCGGAAAAAACGGAGGAACCCGGAGGTAGTTTGAAGTTTAAGATAATTCGGAATTTAGGGATCCACACGGCTGCTCCAACATTCCCGCTAGAGGAAAGCTTGGATGCATCCGTGAATATGGGCTGCCACTCTGACCACTTTTCTGTAATTATTCTATCAAATTGCCTATTGGGTTGACGTGAATCTTTTTGAATGCCAAAATCTAATAAGATTTGAGGTTTAAAAATAAGACAATGATATGGGAACGAAAAGAGGGGAAAAGTTTCATAATGGAATATGGGGTGACGGATACGGAAAAAGTTGATGAAACTTCGAAGTAAACAAGGAAGATCCCTCAGGGATCTGTAACCTTGAGCCCTAGTGATCTGGAAGAGTCTTTGGAGTTTAGAGAGTAAGGGGTGAGAAGAAACCTGAACAAGCTTAAAGAAAAATCGATCACATAAATACTGATTGCGGAGATGAAGTGGAGGATCGACACATTCAACCTGGAGAGCATTAGTTGGGGATGATTTCATTGTTCCTGAAATTATTCTCAGACACTTAGCTTGAATTCTGGAAATTTTGACGGTAGCAGCTTTATTACAAGGGTCTAAAAGGAAACCGCCTAGAAACTTGACTTTATTGTCGGTAGGGATAGGATCGTCTTCAATGAGAAGTTCCAAATCCGGAATGGTTCGTTTTTTTGTGAAAATAACTGAGGAACTCTTGGAGGCCGAAAGAGATAATCCGTGAGCATCGAGCCAATCATTTAGATACATCAGCGCCGAGTTTAGGCGAGATTCTGCAACTGAACATGAATCTACAGCTAAATAAAGGGCTAAGTCATCAGCATATTGTAAAATATTGCAGAAGGGGGTAACGCATCTTTCAAGATCGTACGTGTATAAATTGTATAGGAGTGGGCTCATGACAGATCCCTGGGGGAGACCTTTCCATACAGTACGGCTTGCTAACTGTCCACCAGTTAGTATTTTTTATGGATATAGATCTTTCCATGAGAAGATTGCATATAAATCGAGTCAACTTCTCAGGAATACTCAGATTTTGCATAGTTTGCCTGAGAACTGAGAGCTGGACGTTATCATATGCAGAAGTTACATCAAGGAATGCTGCCACCAAGTACTGTTTCTTCTTAAATGCCAGGTGGATATCAGTGACAATAATGCTTAGACTATCCATAGTGCTCATACCCTTACGAAAACCAAACTGGGATTTAGCTAGGATGTTATTATGCTCAAGGAACCACTCAAGTCTGGTTTTCAATAGATGTTCCATAATTTTACATAGGACGGATGAAAGGGCAATAGGTCTACGGGACTTAGGGTCAGAGGGATTCTTTCCGGGTTTGAGGATTGGGATTATAATTTGTTTGCTCCATGTAGTTGGGGAGGAACCAAAGTCAAAGAAGAAATTTATTAATTCCAAATATTTTAATTTACATTTTAAGTTGGATTTAGTTAAGAAAGAGTAAGGAATCCCATCGACTCCAGGGGAAGAGTCGACAAGGCCTTCCAGTGCGCATTCTAATTCGCGGATAGAGAAAGGGGCGTCCATATTCCCACATGCAGAAATAAAGGACGGGGGAGAGGGGAGATCATAAGAATTAGGAGAGAATGGAGGAGAAAGTCTGTCAGCAAAAGCGTCCAGCCAAACTGCCGGATCATTAGAGGTCACATTCTCTATGTTCATAGAGCATCTAAATCTACGAATGTTTCTCCAGACTTCTGAAGGACGCGTGCGAGGAGAGAGACCTTCACAAAAAAAGTTCCAACCTGCTCTTTTTTTCCGATGGATTGTTCTTTTCGCTCGAGCAGCGGCGTGCTTATATTTAATAAAGTTATCCATCGACATGTCAGAAATTTATAGTGTTTCAGCATCGTTTCTCTCCCCGATCACCAACGTACATTCGGAATCCCACCAAGGAGGTGAGACTCTATGATTCCTTGGCTTCTTAATAGGAATGTGTGAATTGGCAGATGACAAGATGGCATCAACAAAGTTATCATATATTGACAGGAAGTTATTAGAAGTGCATTGGGGAATTGAATCCATTTTAACATCTAGTGAGGAAGAGAAGTCATCCCAGTTAGCTTTAGACAACCTGTATCTAACAAGGGGGCAAGGGTCAATGGAGATATAAGACTGAGAATGAAGAGAAATAAGGATAGGGAAGTGGTCACTCCCAAAAGTACTAGAAAGCCTTTTCCAGAGACATGAAGAAGAAAGAGAGGGGGAAGTAATAGTAAGATCGACACAAAAATATATAAAAAAAGTTGTTTTTTTTTAAAGAAGTGCCAATGTCAATGTCAAGATGACATTTGCAATTTTGCATTTTACCGGGATCCTGAACATGAACCTGTGGTTTTCTCGTTTTCTCAGTTTCTTTTTACTCCAATACTACAAATTTCGGTTTTCTGAATATGGATAAAGTGCAAAGAGACAATGAGTGTAGTGTACAGTGGAATACTAAGAGGAAAAAAAGCATTCCAAAGAGAGAAACGATTAAAAAACGAAAGGTGGCAGGAGATCCCCACATTAATCATGTTGGCAAAGCGAAGAGTGGAGTCATATTAGGACCAGACTGCAGGTAAAAGTCTATAGATATACTCTTATCCATGTAATCTAGCCATTGTTATTATTCAACCAAATTTATCAAGTCAAAAGTACCAATGCATTCTATGGGAATCTGCATACTTTGGCATGGAAATTCTCTCGGCTCACCTTTAGCGGATGACATGCTGGGGTCATTTGATCATCTTTCTGAAAGTTTCAGGGTGCGGAATTCAATAGTTTTTAAGATATGATTTTTTGAAAATCTGAAAATACTTTGTAAAATTATGTAACGCAACGCAAATAATATGTTTAAATCTTGTCTGTGGTCAAAATATATTACCTACATTTCGTTGTACGCATATTTGAAAAGATGAGAATTCTCTAAAAAAAGGAGGAAATGTGGAATCTTTTTTTAATAATACCTATTATAATAAAAACGTTCATTAAACTTGCAATTTATGTTTGTTTATTTATTTTACGTCAATCAAAGTTAATTTAGTATTTCTTTCGTAAAATATCACTTTTGATAATAAAAAGGTTGTAATTTTTGTTTAAAACGGAACACATTTTGTTGGGGCGTTTTGCCGCGTTTTTGGTTGGGCGGCAAAGTAGTAGTCCCTTTTCTAGTAGTTTCGCGAATGTTCTATTTTCTTGTTCTCTCGATATTTACAAGCAAAAACAACTGGCTAGAGTAGGTTATTGTGGCTACTTTTCAATCGGGTTATAGGTTATGTTAGAACGTTGAAGAAGATAAACCGGAGCGGAGCGTATGCAAACAAAAACTATTGGCTAGAGTAGGTTATTGTGGCTACTTTTCAATCGGGTTATAGGTTATGTTAGAACGTTGAAGAAGCTAAACCGGAGCGGAGCGGAGCGTATGCAAACAAAAACAATTGGCTAGAGTAGGTTATTGTGGCTACTTTTCAATCGGGTTATAAGTTATGTTAGAACGTTGAAGAAGCTAAACCGGAGCGGAGCGCAGCGTATGCAAACAAAAACGATTGGCTAGAGTAGGTTATTGTGGCTACTTTTCATGTAAATTTGGAGCATGTAGCATTATGGAGCATTTGTGGAGGAGAAAGGTGTTGAGGCAGAAAAGTGACCCTTTCGAAGAAAGCAACTAGGAATTTCCGCGCGGGGGGGGAGTAGTAGGGGGGGGGGGGGGGGGGCATCTACCCCCTTCCCCCTCCCCCCACTTAAAGATCAAGGTCAGTCTAAATTTTGTTTTAATTTAACAACATAACCTCAAAACTTTAAATAATCATATCTCAGAAACTAGGCATTTCCGCGGGGGGGGAGAAGTAGGGGGGGCATCTACTCCCCTCCCCCATCCCCCCCTCCCCCCTCAGGGTCAACAAAAGTAGGTCATCCGCTAAAGTCCTTCCATTCTCTCTCTGTACGGTCTCCACGATACAGGTTAGACCTAGTGTGGAGACCACCAGTAATCTATCTTAATCTACCTGTGGTACCACTGTATTGTACGTACATATATTTACTGAAACTGGCAAATAAAGACTTGTATTTGTATTTGGAAATCCCTTCATAAATGTATTTTTTGTTACAGGTGCACTCGACTGAAGTGCTTCACTAATATATCTGAACAACAGCGGCTAAAAGTATTACAAGATTTCCTTGGGTATGATACTAAAAATCAGCAAGACGCACACTTGTCTGGGCTAATATCTTACCAAAATATCCAACAGCGAAGACCTCGAAAAGAACATGCTGATGGTGATGATTCATTTCAACACGAAGTGGCTTATCATTACAAAGTAAGAGTCCAAGGGTCACCGAGTCATCAAGAGGTACCTGTATGTGCCAAAGCCTTTGCAAGTTTACATGGCATTACAAGAGGATGATTGCGAACAATCCAATCAAAGGTTATCTCTGGTACAATACCCATAGATGGACGAGGCACACATGACACAAGACCTCATAAAGTTCCAATAGAGCTGATCCACTTGATAAAACTACATATTAAAAGTTTTAAAGCCAGGCAGTCACATTACTCTTTACGTGACAACCCCAACGTCATGTATTTGCCTGAGGAATTGTCTGTTAATAAAATGCATGGATTATTCTTACATGAAGTGAGAATCAATATTCCTTACAGGGTGTATTACAATGTATTTAGGAAAGAATTCAATATTAAATTTGGACTCCCGAGATCAGACACATGCAGTATATGTGATGAACTCAAGTTAAAAATCATGTGTGCTACTGATAATGAAAAAGATGAACTTATTGTCCAAAAAACATTACATTTACAAAAAGCCAAAAAATTCCGTGACCTGAAAAATGCCTATAAAGAAAAGGCACAGAAGGGTGAATGTATGGTGCTATCATTTGATTACATGCAAAATCTGCCACTGCCTCACATAAAAACTGGGGATGTGTTTTACTCACGCCAAATGTGGTATAACGTGTTTGGAATACATGACTTGGCAAATGATGCAGTTTCAATATATTGCTACACAGAAATGACTGGTAAAAAAGGAGCCTCTGATGTAACATCTTTGCTACTTCACTATTTAAACAACAGACAGATAACCTCAGATAATCTTGTATTGCTCAGTGATGGTTGTGGAGGCCAAAACAAAAACCACGTAATGGTTTATTTCCAATATTTTTTGGTGCATTTGCTGAAAATTTATAAAACAATAACACATGTATTCCCAGTAAGAGGTCACTCTTATCTTCCCAATGATACAGATTTTGCCCTGATTGGAAACAAAAAAAACAGATGCTCTCCTGAAGTTCCAGCTGACTGGGATGAAATAATAAGGGAAGCGAGGGTATACCCTAGCCCTTTCGAAGTCATACCAGTGACACAAGACTGTTTCTTCAATATGAAAGGAGCACTGACTCCGGCCTTTCTAAAGGTCCCAAAACCTGCTCTTAAGTTGCGACAAGCACGCATAATCATGACAAATGGTCAATATCCGTTCATAAAGGTTAAAAATACATTCACAGGTCCATCTTTTAGGAGCGAAATACGTAAAAAGCAGCCTCTCCCTGAATTTGTGCTTGATCCGTTGTATTTTGCCCCCATCAAAATGACAGATGCAAAAAAGGCCAATCTGATGAACCTCAGTAAATACTTAACTAGCTCTGAAAATCGAGACTACTACCGCCAGATTTGCGGCAATGCTAATCAGGAGGACACAGATGATATAGAAGTTGATGATGATGAAAATAGCGATGCCTGTGAAGACTGATGATTATAATAATATAACTCTGTAAGAAAAATAATGTAAGGATAATTAGTGATTGCTGATTAAATAAAAGACTTGTAAGTCATTGTGCTTTGTTATTTGCCTCCTTTTAAAAAAAAATGTTTGTAAAAACCGCACATGTCACAAATAAGTCACGTTTTGTTCGGAAAAAGCGCCTTAGTCAAAGTTATTTTCTTGAATATGTCCTTTGGTTTTTCAATGTTGTAAAAAATGATGTTCCAAGAACATTGTAAGTTTATTGTTTTAACATTTTTGATACAATACCTAGTTTTGTCATAGGTACAGTTCATGAAAGACGATTTTTTCGTCTGGTGCATAAAGTGTTGAAAGTGACTTGGGTTGTTTTTCCAAATGACCCTTCACAAACACATGACAGAGAGACAAACTTTATTTACCAAAAAGAAGACCGGCGAGATCTGACAAATGCCTGAATGTTATGGGTCCTAAAACATACGATTCGTTTCAATCGGAATTTATACACGACAAGCTTTTGAAGGGAACCTACTACGGCATTAAGATACAAAATACTTAACATTAAATTAATTTTATTATTATTAACCTTCTATAAATCGTCGGCAGTGACCCGGCCTACGAAGCCAAGGGTCCCGGGTTCGAGTCCCGGTGGGGACAAATATTTGTTTGATGAGAACGGATGTTTGTACCCTAGTCAAGGTTGTTTATAATTTTATAAGTTTATAATTGATAAATTTCCTAAGAATAGCGACAGGCACAATGTCAACACTAGAAATAGGAATAAACTAGCTATACCTACTACTAGGCTCCATAAGGTTAATGTATCTTTTAAAGGGCAATGTATTCGCTTTTACAACAAAATACCGACTGAGTTACAAGAATTGTCTGTAAATAAATTTAAAAATGTTGTTAAAAATCACTTATGTAAAAAAGGTTACTACAAAATATCAGATTATGTAGAAGACAAGAAAGCTTGGGAAGGTGTTTGCTCCAATTCTGTAAAAAATAACGTATAAAGCTGGAGGTTTCTAGTCGCCTCTTTGCCTCCACCATCTAAAACATTGAGGTGACGGAATTCAAATTGAGTTCTATATTTCCCTGTACCTTATACATGTGTTAGTTTAAGATTTGACATTCTCCAAATGTTACCTATGTGTTTCTTATGGAAATAAACACTTTTTGAATTTGAATTTGAATATCTATCTAAGTATAATATTTATCTATGTAAGTATGTGTATCGTTGTCTAGTATCTACCCAAGATACAGGGATCCTAGTTTGGGGCTAGATCAATGTGTGTAAATAGTGTCTCAGGTATTATGATTATGATTATCAGGTATTATGATAAATACCATGTTTATATGTATAGTATAAAAAATAACTAATTGTAAAAAATACGTACTTACTAGTGCCTGAGTTGCAGTTCTGGTAAACTTTAGTTTTGGCAGTCCAATATCAAAAACAAGTTATACACCATTGCATATAACATTGGAAAAAATAACCAGTGGCAGTGTTTTTTTTTGCGATAGTTCAGAACGTTAACCCGTCGCGTGCAACGCCCTGCCAAGGAGAAGAGCGCCTTGAGTACAGGCTCTTTTATGTGATATAAAAATGGAAGCTTTCCGAAGCGGTATTAGTTTTTCTTGAATTATATAGATTCAAATGATATTCAAAAAGTATTGGTAAAAATCTAAGAAATAAATATTTTGAAGTTTTGAAGTTTTGAAAGGGGCCGATGTCAGATATAGTCATATTTCTTAACGTTTCTTGATGTTCATGTGTTCTTGATGTGCATATGTTTGAAAAAGGCAATAAATTTAGTAAAGAAAAGAGTTAACTTATATTTTACTGAAAGTTTTAATTTAAGCTTCTTTTCATGTTCTGTGGTTGGAATATTTTTTCACCTGCGGAGCGGTGAGAAGATTTTGACCACCTGCTTCACGATTTGCTCCAAACATTTCACAGCACTAACACTTTGTAACTTGTAAAAAGTAGTAAAATTTTTCCCAGCGAAGAACTTGAAAAGAAGCATAAATGAAAATTACAGTTAAATGAAATACTTTCCTGTACTTAAAAGGCTTGTAACATTTTTGGCATACTAACTATCGAAAAATCACGATTTATGCAGCCAGTGATGAAACGAGGGTCGATCTATATAGTATTATTTTACATGAAAATGTTGTAGTTATAAATTTCTAAAACGATATACTTTTCGAGAAATCTGGCTTCAAAGGGAGACAAAAATTACTTTTTGCACTTTGTACTCCGATTTCTCGCAAAGGATATAGTTTTAGAAATTCTTAATTACACATATGAGTTTCAATAATTTACTCTATCGATGGACATTGGTTTCATATCTGGTTGCTGATATCAATAATTTTTAACAAACGGTTTGCCATTCTCCATACAAAAATGTTAGAAGCATTTAATGCCTTTTCCAAACACATATAATTTTTGTCATGAACACGAATAATAGTTGAGCAATATGACAATATCTGACACCGCCCCTCTTCCATTTTTACATGCCACAAAAGAGCCTGCACTGCTTGGACGGGCGTTGCACGTGACGGGTTAATATTTTGAACTATTGCAAAAATATTCACTGCCACTGCTTATTTTTACCAATGTTGGTGTTATAGTCCTCTTTCCATGTCGTCCGGGGTTCATCACTTACGCGGGGCTATCTAGTGTGCGTGTCGTGCGTATTTGTGATCCGGGCCGACGAGGGGCGCCATACTGACAGCAACCACGCGCCGGGTCAATCCCGCGTGCGTGATGAAACTCGCATGACACTAAAACCGATTGACCCCGCCTGCGCGCAAATACGCACGACACTGAAAGCGCACATAACCCTTCACCACATACTAACTCATACATGGTTTTCATAGGTTTTGATCTTTATTACGAGGCAATAAGGTTGAAAATCGCGACCCATTTCAGGTATGGCCATGCGTTACTATGTTTAATCAAATGTAATATGTGTAACTTCGTATGAAGCAATTCCATCGGCATTTTCTCTCTGTGCCGAACGATATTTAATCCAGCGTTTTACACAATTTCAATTTGAATTTCTTTGAAATGGTTCTTTACATTACTGTAATTGCTTTTATGTATTTACGTTCAAAGTATTTTCTTAGTACACATAATCTACTAGATAAAAAGAAATGAAATTCAGAGACTGTATGTCTTAAATCGTAAAAGTACCAAATATTTATACCAAATAGGCTTGTGTTTAACTCGAGAAGTGAAACTCACATTGTTCGGAGCATACTGTCAAACCTTCTACACCTGCAGCCTGTGGGTGGGTTAGCTACAAGCAGAGGACCTGCAGCGCTCTGCGTGTTCAATATAATAACGCATTGAGGATTGAGTTGGGGCTGCCGCGATTCTATAGCGCATCAACCATGTTCGCAGAGGCGAAAGTCGACGAATTTTTTGCTATTCTGCGAAAAAGAATTACCTCAACAATTAGTCGTATGCGCGGCAGCCCGAATACGATTCTCGATGTGTTGGCAAATAGGATCGACAGCCCTATCATGAGACACTGGGTAGGTGAACATCTAGCTCTTAATGACATTTCATTAGCTGACCATATTTTGGGGAATGATAAAATAAAGTTTTATTATTTTCTAATCTATTTGTAATTTATTTGGTGTAGTACAATAGAGAAATTACAAATTGACGTGACCTCTGTGGTGTAGTGGTCAAGGCTGTGCTTCTCAAGCGATATCCCCAATTTCGAATCCCGCCTGCGTAAAAAATAAACAACAGGCTATGTGGGACAAGAAGCAATGTATGTGCCTTTATGCAAATGTTATGTTATTGTTGTTTTCATACCAGACTCTTCGATAACTTAACTGAGAAGCTAGAAACATAGTGAACAAATTGGTGTAATAATATAGTCAATAAGATTGGCTTATACCATATATACCAAAAACGCACCTATTTTACTAATACCAATAAATTCGAAACGACCGCCAGAATTAGTAAACGACCACCAAATTGTGTTTGGATAAATGATCACCAAACTTCTTTTTATGTTTTGTATACTTAAGTTTATGTTTTAAGTATTTTTTGTTGTTCTTACATGTTCAACCTAACACGAAGGATAAAGGGGGCTTCGCTTTGCTTACCCTATTTACCCTTCACCTAAGCTATCGCAGTATTTTGCCCTGATATTTTCTGCAAGTTTTGGTGATCATTTACCGATTTTGGGTAGAAAAACATTATTTTGGTGGTCATCTTATTTGTTGCCAATAAGATTGCTCAGTATGATTCCAGTATAAATAATAAATAACCCTTGACTTAACTTATAGTTAAATCCCATACTTAGCTAGATAATGTTCTGGGCTGACAGGTAGTCCTATAACATAGTGACGTATTAAACCGATAGCTACACCACAACAGTTGCAACCCCACAGTAAAAAGGACTGGAAGCGCTGTTAGAATGAAATCCCATCTAATCCACAAAAATAACTGTCATTTGTTGCGGAGGACGAGGAAGTGTATTTACATATTTTTTTTAAATACAATAATAAATAAAGGCTTCTGGTTAAACTATTACCGAAAATTCAAAAATTTACTACGAATAAATTCGAAATGACTGCCAGAATTAGTAAATGATCACCAAATTGTGTTTGGATAAATGATCACCAAACTTCTATTTATGTTTATGTTTTAAGCATTTTTGTTGTTCTTACATGTTCAACCTAACACGAAGGATAAAGGTGGCCTAAGCTACCGCAGTATTTTGCCCTAATATTTTCTGCAACTTTTGGTGATCATTTACCCATTTTGGATAAGTTTTTTTTGTTATCATTATATTTGTTGCCATAAATATATTACTGTATATTCTATTCTATTCTTATTACAAAGATTCACAAGTACAGAAGAAACTATTTTTTGTAGCAAAACCGTACACTTTGCAAGACTGGGCAACAAATTTGGACCGGGCGATCAGCTGATTTATTTGGAAAAATAAAGTTGCTCTGACCAAATCGGTTTCATACTGAAAGTTGTTTAGAATGATGTCCTTAACAACCCCTTAAAGTTGTCGCGTGAGGACACGAACCTACGAGAACCTAACAGAAAACGACCAGGATAAAATTTAGTAGTATCAGTTTATTAGAAGTATAGTATTTACAGTGAAGTCTATAAAAAAAGATGATGCGAAGATGAGGATGGATGAGATGTGAAACAGGTTTTATAAAATACAGATGTCTGGATAGAAAGAAGGAAGCGGAGACCTGGGTGCAGGTGTATTTGTTGTTGTAGATGTTGAAATCGTCGTTGTAGGAACAGTAGCGGGCGTACTTGTAGTTACGCCTCGCAGGATCCCGTTGTAGAAATCGTCGTTGTAGGAACAGTAGCGGGCGTACTTGTAGTTACGCCTCGCAGGATCCCGTTGTAGAAATCGTCGTTGTAGGAACAGTAGCGGCGTTGGCACGGCTCGCAGAATCCCGTTGTAGAAATCTTCGTTGTAGGAATGGTAGCGGCGTAGGCGCGGCTCGCAGAATCCCGTTGTTTGAAGATTGATTTGAAGGTTTTGAGGGAGTTTGAAGGTTCGCAGGATCCCGGGGTTGAGCGACCCCGGGATAAGGCCTTTACTGGTACTTCCAGTTCAGAAACTGACGTGAGACTGTCTCGAATTGAAGAAATGTTCCGCTTTTATACCATTTTTGGAGAGTTCTAAAAATTATTTAAATTAAACGTAATTTTCGTGAGTGGCCAAGAGAGAAAGAGTATTCTTATAAAAGTATTAAAACAAACATATCAGACCGCTAACGAGTTTGAAAGGACATTGCCATGACAACCAGATAAACAATCAATATATCAAATGTCAAATGTTGATTTCAGACTCGTAATATAAAATCTAACAGTAACCCCAGGAAATAAATTACCTAAAAACGAAAGGAAAAAAGGTAGCGCACCAGCGCGCACAAACCCCGAGATTGCAGAGTTTCGGAGAAAGCCAAAACAAGGTCACCAAAGGTAAACCGTTTCGCTATCGATTTAAAAGTGCTGATAGCATGAAAATGCAGAGCGAACATGATTTATTAATGTGTTCTAATGGTTTAAAACGTTACAGGGTCCTGTGGAAGTAAAGGTGATACCAGATAATAAGCCATCAGCTCACCAAGTATCCAGCGTAATAGAGCAAGGTACCCTGAAGGACAAACAAAAAAGTTTGATGGTGGAGCTGGAGCTAAGGGATAGGAGACCAGAATAGCATGTACGTACAGGAGCAGTTACCAAAGCTTCTTTAAGTTTCTCGAAAGCAGCTGCAGCCTTGGAATTTTTAAGACATTCAAGAAAATAGCACGTAAGTAGTATAACATAACACTACATTTTCCCCCCGACCCCGGAAAAATTTTTGACTCAGCAAAAATTTTGATATCTACAAAAATAAACCAGAAAAACACAGCTTTGCAGAAACAGACATCACCAGGCAAAATCAGATATACCATCTCTTACATTCATCATCTTCATTCAGGTAAGGGTGGAGTTCACATTCAATGACTACCACTCTAAAAGTGTGTTTTCAAAACGACATTCAGGCTTACTTAAGGAGTTGTCATCCGCTCCTGCGTGGAAAAAAAAATTAAGTAGAGGTAAAGAGAAACAAGTTAATCCTAAGGTAGCTTTAGTCGCTTTGCCTTAAGATTAAAGACGGCCAGAGCGGTAGAGCTCGAAGCCAGAGATCAGCCACATCGCCAACGAGATGTGTCTGAAATGAAGAATATACATATATACAACAGAGCGGTAGAGCTCGAAGCCAGAGATCAGCCACATCGCCAACGAGATGTGTCTGAAATGAAGAATATACATATGTACAAATTAACAGTTTAGAAGTTAAGAAAATTTATGCTACTTACGTGCAAAAATTTTAAATAAAGATTCGTATCACCTTCAGAACAGAAGTTCCATGACAGTCGGATCAGCAGGAAGGTCAAGTGATGGAGAGTCATTTGCAGTTGAAGGTGGAGTCATTGTTATAGTTAAGTGTAGAGTCAAGTGTTAATTGAAGTGAAGTGAAGTGAAGTAATGTAAGTTAAATATAAATTAATGTAAATTATAGCAAAGTGTAGAGTAAAGTGTTATAGAAGTGAAGTGAAGTGAAGTGAAGTGAAGTAATGTTAGTTAAATGTAGGCCTAAATATAATCCAGATGAAATCCAAAAACTAGATGAAGTTTTGTTTTAGAATTTGGAAAATGTGAAAAGGATGAATAGATAAAGATTTAAGAGTGAAAGAGAAAGCAAATCAAAGGGAAAGAGACAAGGCGCAGAAAAGGTGAAGAGTGGAGAAGAACTTTTACGTTGGGCGCCAAAATGTCGCGTGAGGACACGAACCTACGAGAACCTAACAGAAAACGACCAGGATAAAATTTAGTAGTATCAGTTTATTAGAAGTATAGTATTTACAGTGAAGTCTATAAAAAAAGATGATGCGAAGATGAGGATGGATGAGATGTGAAACAGGTTTTATAAAATACAGATGTCTGGATAGAAAGAAGGAAGCGGAGACCTGGGTGCAGGTGTATTTGTTGTTGTAGATGTTGAAATCGTCGTTGTAGGAACAGTAGCGGGCGTACTTGTAGTTACGCCTCGCAGGATCCCGTTGTAGAAATCGTCGTTGTAGGAACAGTAGCGGGCGTACTTGTAGTTACGCCTCGCAGGATCCCGTTGTAGAAATCGTCGTTGTAGGAACAGTAGCGGCGTTGGCACGGCTCGCAGAATCCCGTTGTAGAAATCTTCGTTGTAGGAATGGTAGCGGCGTAGGCGCGGCTCGCAGAATCCCGTTGTTTGAAGATTGATTTGAAGGTTTTGAGGGAGTTTGAAGGTTCGCAGGATCCCGGGGTTGAGCGACCCCGGGATAAGGCCTTTACTGGTACTTCCAGTTCAGAAACTGACGTGAGACTGTCTCGAATTGAAGAAATGTTCCGCTTTTATACCATTTTTGGAGAGTTCTAAAAATTATTTAAATTAAACGTAATTTTCGTGAGTGGCCAAGAGAGAAAGAGTATTCTTATAAAAGTATTAAAACAAACATATCAGACCGCTAACGAGTTTGAAAGGACATTGCCATGACAACCAGATAAACAATCAATATATCAAATGTCAAATGTTGATTTCAGACTCGTAATATAAAATCTAACAGTAACCCCAGGAAATAAATTACCTAAAAACGAAAGGAAAAAAGGTAGCGCACCAGCGCGCACAAACCCCGAGATTGCAGAGTTTCGGAGAAAGCCAAAACAAGGTCACCAAAGGTAAACCGTTTCGCTATCGATTTAAAAGTGCTGATAGCATGAAAATGCAGAGCGAACATGATTTATTAATGTGTTCTAAGGGTTTAAAACGTTACAGGGTCCTGTGGAAGTAAAGGTGATACCAGATAATAAGCCATCAGCTCACCAAGTATCCAGCGTAATAGAGCAAGGTACCCTGAAGGACAAACAAAAAAGTTTGATGGTGGAGCTGGAGCTAAGGGATAGGAGACCAGAATAGCATGTACGTACAGGAGCAGTTACCAAAGCTTCTTTAAGTTTCTCGAAAGCAGCTGCAGCCTTGGAATTTTTAAGACATTCAAGAAAATAGCACGTAAGTAGTATAACATAACACTACAAAGTATAACTACACCATTCAGTTACAACCTGTATTAAGGAGTCAGCGCAGGGATGGCGTCTCCTTTTCTTAGCCTCCTTTGAAAACCATATCTGTAGGACGCAAGCACTAAAGCGCAGGACACAATGCGACGCAAATTGGCAACACTGAACGCAGGGAGTGACGTCACGCGCGGCGTCGCACAAAGACCGCGCTGAAACGGTCTAATTGCGACAAACGTGACCATGCTGGCGTGTGCACGTGACCATGTTGTGCCTACCTGATATGAGTGGATTATGCATGCATCTTGAAATAAATATGTTCAATACATTGGGCGCTAATAGTTGCGTATATACGTATGTAACTGCCCGATATAATAATAATAATAACCTTGGACACTATTTACACACATTTATCTAGCCCCAAACTAGGATTCCCTGTATCTTGGGTACTAGACAACGATATACATACTTATATAGATAATTATTATTATTACCACCCTCCCTACAGTAATTCCGCCAATATCACGTATTGAAGATGACACGAAGGGGAGATCACGTTGTAATGGGAGATCACATATTAAGGGTGTGAGACATAAAAAGAAGACATACATAAATTAAATAATGATTCAACATCTAACTACAGTATAATCTTGTTATAGGTTATACATTTAGAAAGAATGGGAATAAAGGAAGAATCCGAAAGAGTCAATAATAATTTTATCTACACACGTATCATAAACCCTCTTTACTGCGTCCAAAAACCGCACGTTACGACCATCATAATACTAATCTACTTTTTTAAAAATCATTTCTTATCTGGATATTGATACATTATGACCATAATGTATCAATTTTCGACAAATTATGACATTCAAATTTCGAACGCCGACGCCCGCCTGCGTACCGCCCCTAGTTTGTCTGTGAAGTTGGTACAAGCTTAACAAGTAGTTATAGTTAGCAACAAGTAGCTGTAGTTATAAGTAAGTATAATTTTGACATTGAATAATAATAATAACAATAATACCTTGGACACCATTTACACACATTGATCTAGCCCCAAACTAGGATTGCCTGTATCTTGGGTACCAGACAACGATACACATACTTATATAGATAAATATTATACTTAGATCGATAAACAACCATGACAAGGGTACAAACATCCGTTCTCATCCAACAAATATTTACCCCCACCGGGACTCGAACCCGGGACCCTTGGCTTCGTAGGCAGCGTCACTGCCGACTCGGCCATTCGGGTCGGATCGGTTAAGATGTTATTAAATGGGTAGTACTTAAACGAGTGACTGTAATTTAAAGTTTTAAGTAACAAAAAATATTAATCTAGCCTATTGTATTACTAAGTAAGCGACTGACTGCGAGTGACGAGAAATCAACAGAACAGCAACTTAAAAACATTAATTTGAGCTACAAAAAATACAAAATGAGACGCTTTTCTTTGCATAGGCCCCGCTCCGGTGTTGCTTCTTCTAAGTTCCAACTTAACCTATAACCCAATTGAAATTTAGCCACAATAACCTTCTCTAGCCAAATTTGACTTTTCTTTGCATACGCTAATTAACGCATATTCTAAGTCTAAGTTCTAACCGATTATTATTATTATTATCATTATTGTTATAACCTAACCTATAATCCAATCGAAATTTAGCCACAACAACCTCCTCTAGCTAAATTTGGTTTTCTGTGTTCCGTTATTGAAGTGAAAATTTCAACTGCCTTACTATCACGGTTCATGAGATACAGCCTGGTGACAGACGTACAGACAGACAGACAACGGAGTCTTAGTAATAGATTCCCGTTTTTATCCCTTGGGTACGGAACCCTAAAAATGTTCAATTCAGTGTCTTTTTCTCTTATTTAGAGAATTTCCGCTGTTCATGGTCATTCGCTCAGTGATTATTCGCTCAAGTAGTTTTTTATTCGATCGTTTTATAATTCCCCTTATTAAATGTGATAAATATCTTCTCGGAAACATCTCGATTTTCACTGTAATACCGTGGAAGGAGAAGGAAGTCAGGAAAGGAGTATTTCAATAACGAAGAAACTTTCAAATAGCTGCTGTCAAAAACATACCTTTCGATTGCTATGCATTTTTCTCCCTACAAGCAAATTATTAGCAGTGCGTGTACCAAATGTATGTTGAAACTTTTAGCGAAATTGAATCGATGTAGAACCCAATCATTCAAACACTTATATTAATAATATAAAAGTGTCTATTAAACCAATTTTTTCAACCCGCTTGCCTGAAATATTATAGCTTTATTATAGTCCCGAAGTATGTAGAAAGCAGGAAAAATAACCGTAAACAAAATGGGCTCCAAACCGAAAAATCACGTGTTCTTAAACCCCGCCTTGTCGCCATTTCCGTATCCACTCTCCGAATTCAAAGAAGTAATACGTAATCGAAGACTCGCGTTAAATAAACAAAACAGGGCGGCACTTCAAAGCAACTTTGGCCTGGCGGAAACTTTGTGCCCCGATCTTCCTTTGTTATTTTTGATATCGACTTTTTTCGCCCCAGTAGCTGCTCCTAATGGATTCTCAATATTTGTGTTGACAGACAAACAGACTATTCTGATCGAGATTTTTCAATAAGGTCTGGGTTCTAGACACCCCGTTGCGTTCCATTACCAGTGAATCGCCTTGATTATATATATTTTTGTTGAATTTGTTCCGCGCTATTGTTGGTGGGTATCGGAAACGGTTTTTGAGTTGTTTGATTTGGTTTTCCTCGTTCATATTTTTTGTTGAGAAAAATATGCATAAGAGGTAACAAATACGAAGGGATTGATCGAAACACCGTGATTCTGAATGAATATGACTCCCAAACATCAGCTGTTCACCGCTTTCGTTATTCCAGCAGTCGATATTTTTACACATTCGGGATCAAGCTTCACGGAGACGGTCTTCCATACCAACATTTGTTTCAATGCCTACTTTTGTTTGTGTCATACGAAAATTCCTGGCATGCCTACTTTGTTAACTTAACTAGGATTTGGATCTAGTATGCTTTCTAGTAACACCATGCCAAGTTAGAGAAAATAAAAAAGTGATCCTGTTTTGAAATCTCTGTACAGTATGATTATTTTAACTTTACCGCTCGTCACTTATCGGTTTTTAGGGTTCCGTACCCGAAGGTTGCCCAACGGGACCCTATAGCCAAGCATCCGCTGTCCGTCCGTCCGTCTGTCACACTGTATACAGAAGAAATTTTCACGCAGATGATGTATTTCTGTTGCCGCTTTAACAACAAATACTAAAAAATCTAATAAAAGAAATATATTTAAGGGGGCTCCTATACAATTATTTCAATACCACATACAAACTTATGAATGTACCTGGTTACGTTAATGGAGTGTGAAAATAGCCGCACCAATAAATTTGTAAACAACATTTCGCTATGTAAAAGCCAAACTACTTATTCCATACTCCACACTAGTGTGACGTGACGATCACGAAAATTTTCAAATCGAGTTAAACCGGTTTGAAGTTGCATGCAAATCGACTTGCAAGTCGAACCGTAAAAATCTATTTAACCTGGGTTGAACCCGGGTTCTTTGTAATAAACCTGTTGTAAGAAAACAATATAGGTACATACATACAAACAATATAGGTACAAAGTATTTTTTTATGAGATCAACATAGATATATGAAATATTTAATATCTACTAATAATTATTTAAGCCTTGTCGTCGAAATTGAAAACATTTTCATTAATAAATGTATATATTATTATTTATTTATTAATTAAGTTTAAAATCCACCTCGCTGAAAGTCACCATATCAGCTTATACCTACTGCTAGACGTAGGAATCCTTATATTGTATAGTTTATGAACATAAGTACCACAAATGAAATGCCTGTCAATACCAATTCCTGCGCCCCAAATCATTTTCGGTCAGGTGGACTTATCCCCTGAACTTTTATTATTTTGAAAGCTGTCATGTTAGGTTTGCTTTATCCGTGTTCTGCTTTTGTTTTGTGTCGTATTATATAAAATTATCGTGAGAATTCCGTTCATAATCGGTAGACAACTTGCAATAGTCAGAAGTAAGTATGTGTATAGGTAGTACCCGTATCCTTGATAAAGAGATTCGAACCCGGAGAAAGTATGATTGTGACGCAAAACATCGACCGCTAGGCCACAGAGGTATTCACTGCCTACCCTTAAAAAAAGAAGCAGTCAAGTGCGAGTCGGACTCGCCCAAGAAGGGTTCCGTTCCACAGTACAATGGGAGGGGTGGTGTGGAGTGAATAGTTTGGATTTTACGTAGCAAAATGTTTTTTACAAAGTTATTGGCGCGGCTACTTTCTTACTCCGAGTACGTAACCAGGTGCATTTATATGTTAGCATGTGGTTTACAGGTAAATAAAAAACTTGGCTATTCCGGGTAGATTTTCCTTTATTTTAGACTGTATATATTATATTAGGGTGGTCCTTATTCCAAAAACATATTTTTTTTCCTTCGATTTCGCTGAGCACCATATAATTTGGTTATATACCATAATAAACTATTTCAGTTTATTTTTTAAATGAAATTTTGGGGTCGCTACCACGGAGATTGAATTTTAAATAAACATCACTCAACATCTGTAATAAAAATAAAATCAAATAAATCTCCTTATTTTTGTTCATTTTTCTTTAATGCTTTTGAACTTTTTTGTCTTTGAAACGTCTTTGAATAGTTTTAAATTTTTCTCATGACATGTTTTTTTAATTGAATTGGTACCTATACTACCTTTTTCCCACAATTTTATAACTTCTCTTGCTATTCTTTGATTTTCTGCTTTTCTTTTCTTCATTTTTGTAATAAAAAAACAAACGCAATACTTCAACGATGGATGGCAAAAAAGAACTTTGACAGCTGGTAGCGACCTCTAAATCTTAACAAAAAAGTCATATATAGATGCATTTAATCGGGGATAATTAAAAAGTCCAAAAGGGGGGCATGACTTATTTCGTATTTTTTCGTTTTCTCATTTTTGTAGGCAATATTTTTTCCATATTATATTTGAATTATGTTGCGGTTATCAGCACTAGTATTTTTGCGCTAGATTTCAAGAATCTCTTGTAGTTCCTGAGAAAAAAGCTTGATAGTTGGACGGACGGACACGCGAGTGATCCTATTATAATAATAATAATAATACCTTGGACACTATTTACACACATTGATCTAGCCCCAAACTAGGATTCCCTGTATCTTGGGTACTAGACAACGATACACATACTTATATAGATAAATATTATACTTAGATAGATAAACAACCATGACTAGGGTTCAAGCATCCGTTCTCGTCAAACAAATATTTGCCCCCCACCGGGACTCGAACCCGGGACCCTTGGCTTCGTAGGCAGGCTCACTGCCGACTCGGCCATCCATCCATATAAGAGTCCTACCCTTTCGAGGGACGGAACCCTGAAAAAGTGTGAGTGCATGATGTATGTAAGTGTAAGTGTAAGTGTAAGTCCATTCTTCGTCCGGTGAGCTCATTATTTCATAATGTTATGGAGAGTGATGGCGTCTGCAAGATTTTGTATTTATTTAGGGTTTCTTTTGCCAGTTTTAGATTTTATTACGTTATACATAATTGAGATGTACAGGTTGTAACAGAAAGGTGTGTTATTTAAGTTTGTTAGGGACATCATTCTGAAAAACTTTCACAATGAAAATCTTTGCCTCAATTTATACTGCTTTGTTGCATAGGTTTAAGTTGAAACCGATAAGGAAAGTGAAACCTTAAGGTCAGTTACCTGCTGTAGAGAACTTTATTAAGTACTCAAAAACCGAGGGTAGTTGGGACGGGTAGCGATTTTTAACCTTAAGCCATGGCTGTAAAATTTAAAACCCTTAACGGAAAAGTATTCAAGAGGTTAAGCGACCTAATATAGCTCTCAGAAATATCGTTGTGTTCGTTTTTTTCAGATTTTTTTATGCTGCTATTTATTTTATTGAATGTCGCAATAGTAATAATAGCGCTCAATGTTTAGCCGCCGCAATCAGGCAGATCATAGTGACACTATCATTTAATTACCACAAAGCCTGTCAAAAGCTCCGTGGTTTAACGGGTATCACGCTTGCTTCTCACCCAGGAGATGCAGGTTCGATTCCTGACCATGTACCAATGAGATAATTAATATATCCTAAGTACATTATCGGACATTCAGTGTTTCGTATGGCACAAGTGCTTAGAGTGCCATACGAAACACTGAACGTCCGATCCACTACCACGTAGCGTAGAACGTCCCGGCTTCTATCGCCACGTGGTAGTGGTCGTTAAAACCACTCCATAACCCGCACTGAGCCAGCGTGATGGAATATGGCTTGGTCTTTCTCGTATCCGGATAAAGGAACATTATTATATTATATGTCAAAATCAAAATTTGATACGGCTCTGTCGTAAATGCTCTCCCTCCACTTTTTCCCTCCTCTAAGCAATTTCAAAAATTATACTGTCAATAACGTTTCGTGTCTTGAAACCAACTCCTGCCTATGTACAACCTCTTGAAACCAACTCCTGCCTATGTGCCTTGCACAGTAAATATCAGGGCAAAATGCTGCGGCAGCTTAGGTGAAGGGTAGAGGGGGTGTGCGAAGCGAAGCCCCCTTTATCCTTCGTGTTAGTTTGAACATGTAAGAACAACAAAATATACTTAAAACATAAACTTAAGTACACGTAATAGTAGTTTATGTGACTGATTCATAATGCCTAATTTTGTATAGTTACATACACTAGTTTATCTAAACACATATCATAAGCTCTCTTTGACGAGTTCACGAACCGCATGTTCGACTGGCATGGTGGCATTGACTATATACTACTTGGTAAAAACTCATTTCTTATCTAAATATTGATACATTATGGCCATAATGTATCAATTTTCGACAAATAATGTCATTCTAATTTTGAACGCCGACGCCCGCCTGCGTGCCGCCCCTAGTTTGTTTGTGAAGGTGGTGCTACTGAACAAGCTAAACAAGTGCAAAGGAATTATCAATGCATCCACCATGCCGGTCGAACATGCGGTTCCTGAACACATCAAAGAGAGCTTATGATATGTGTGTAGATAAACTAGTGTATGTAACTGTACATAATTAGGCATTATGTTGCAGTCACATAAACTACTATATTGTTGTGCAAATCAGAATTTTTGATGTGCGATTAAATACTAGCCTCATAATACAACGAACATCGCAGTTCCTTAGTTTCTAGGGTTCCGTACCCGAAGGGTTCCCCAACAGGACCCAATAACTGCGCCCCCGCTGTCCATCCGTCCGTCAGCTGGCTGTATCTTTGCAGCGTAATAAGTAGAACGTTGACATTTTCACAGAATGTGTATTTCTGATGCCGCTACATCAACTAACAATGTTACAGTACACACAAATTTAACCCCAAGATACTTTTGTGTTTTTTTTGTAACGGAACTCTTCGTTTGCAACTCCGACTCGCACTTGACCATTTTTTCCATCTTCTTGTTCATCTATTTTATTTATTAGCTCCGCGTTATTGCCTCCCGTATAACTGCTGTTGCGGCGAATCCTGATTTTATTGCCATAGCAAAAGATATACAGGCTTGTTTTCTTTGATGTTACAAGACAACCCGCTGCTTTACGGGACGCATATATTATTTAGAGAAAGGGATAGGAAAGGACCTACACTTGAAATAAAACCCTTACTTCCTGTATCTCTATTCTGTACGTTAAAATCGTTCCGAATAGCGTTCAAGTTGATGTTGACCAATCAGAACGCGATTATTTCATATTATCTGCCAAATACCGTGAAAATAGAGGTCATTGGCACATCCAATTTATGTATCGCTAATTCTGTCGCTTACCATACATTTTTGGTGAAGGTCCTCTATTGTGTCAATGACATTTATGGCCACGTTATTTGGTAGATAGTACATCAATTAATGCGATTGTAATTTGAATTTAAAGAAAGAAAACCTTAGGTCTTGGATGTTAATATAAGTATGATGTCGCTGTGCCTACGATACAGGTTATTCTAATGTGGGGCCAAAGGCAATGTATGAGCCTATATATATGTCGCAGTTAGTTGGTTAAATCAGGCACTTAACTAACACCCTAGACCGTTAATTAAAGACCGACGTTTAACAAAGTCGCTAAAGTTTCGTCAGACAAGTGAGTGAACGAAACGTTTAACGACTTGTCTAAACGTTCCTAGGCAACAAGACATATGCAATATAAATACACTTAAGCACACATCAAAAATATTTTATTTGTACTTCAGTTTATTTTAAGTATTGTTTGTTGTTCTTACATGTTCAGCCTAACACGTAGGATAAAGGGGGCTTCGCTTCGCACACCCTATTTACCCTTCACCTAAGCTATCGCAATGTTTTGCCCTGATATAAGCTGTGCAAATCAGTAGTGAAAAGATAGACCATGAAAGTAGTCTGCTGTTGTCGTGACGCCATCAGCCATCTTGTTTTACATTATTTAACCAAAACGCGGGCTTTCGGTAAGACAGATTGTTAAACGTTTTCGACGATGGCTTATTTAAATCAAAATGCTAGTGACTTGGTTTAACGTCGGTCTTTAATTAACTGTCTAGGGTGTTAGTTAAGTGTCTGATTTAACAAACCAACTGCGACATATATACAAACTTTTTTTTAAAGAAAACGTCAATGTCAAGAGATACAGAGTCGAGCAACTGTGTAGCACCTCTACTAGGCCCTTTGTAGACAAGGCCGCTTATTCCATCTTGTCTTGCTGGTAGTCCGATTATGAAATGTTTGAACATTTTTTTTTTATTTTTAGGCTGACTTCCATGATGTAACTGTTCCATAACATATGTACCTAAATATACATGTACGAAATGGTCATATAATAACAGACACTGAATGCTTATTAAAATAAGCTGTTCCTCTCTTTATTTTTTTTCATATTTTTATTGAAACTTGCTACACAATTTCAAAATATTTGTGTAATTATTATGTAATGTTAGAACGAACTATTATCAAAAAAATATGTTTGTCCCTAATCTTTTATTGAATTTTTCTTAATTGTAAGCAGTACACCATTAACAAAGATATGGCAATATGATTAAAGAAACTCCATTTGCTTAGAAGAAATAAAAAATATGTTCTTATTATTGAAATTACCCTTATTCCACTCAATTCCTAACACATTTATAAAACATTCCGGTACGTATCAATAGGTCACACGCCCTTTGGCAGAAATGACAAGCGTAGGTTTAAGTACATATTAATTAGGTAACGTAAGTGTTAATTATGATAAAAGTATGCTAAGTTGGTTATCACTCATGAGGCGGTTTTATTCGCTCGAACCGTTAGGCGAGTGCTGTAAGGTGTTAAATGTGTACGATCGATGCACACGAGTTTCATAGGACTTTTTTCAATACATTTGCAAGGAAAGAAACAGACTTGTATTCATAGAAACCACGCAATATTTATGGAAAATGGCGCTCTGGTTTTGTTTTTCTCGAGTGCCGCACTAAAGAAAGGCACCGGCAACATATTAATATTTTGAACAGGCAAATTGACGTATCAATTTGGGCGTGTGACCAAATATTGACGTATCAATATTTAGTTACACGCCCTTTTTTCAGAAATGACAAGCGTAGGTTCAAGTACATACTAATTAGGTAAAGTAAGTGTTAATTATGATAAAAGTGTGCTTAGTTGGTTATCACTAATGAGGCGGTTCGCTCGAACCGTTAGGCGAGTGCTGTAAGGTATTAAATGTGTACGATCGATGCACACGAGTTTTATAGGACTTTTTTCAATACATTTGCAAGGAAAGAAACAGACTTGTATTCATAGAAACCACGCAATATTTATGGAAAATGGCGCTCTGGTTTTGATTTTCTCGAGTGCCGCACTAAAGAAAGGCACCGGCAACATATTAATATTTTGAACAGGCAAATTGACGTATCAATTTGGGCGTGTGACCAAATATTGACGTATCAATATTTGGTTACACGCCCTTTTTTCAGAAATGACAAGCGTAGGTTCAAGTACATACTAATTAGGTAACGTAAGTGTTAATTATGATACAAGTGTGCTTAGTTGGTTATCACTCATGAGGCGGTTCGCTCGAACCGTTAGGCGAGTGCTGTAATGTATTAAATGTGTACGATCGATGCACACGAGTTTCATAGGACTTTTTTCAATACATTTGCAAGGAAAGAAACAGACTTGTGTTGATAACAACCACGCAATATTTATTGAAATTGGCGCTCTGGTTTTGTTTTTCTCGAGTGCCGCACTAAAGAAAGGCACCGGCAACATATTAATATTTTGAACAGACAAATTGATGAAATAACGATAAAGGTTTGATGATTGATTTTTAATAATAGGTGCAAAAATTGTGTATTCATTCACAAAAATATCAATTGTTTGCGGGCACAAGAACTCTTAGCGGGGATTAAAATAAACAGGTGAAGTAAAAAACGCAAGCGCGGTAATATAAAGTTAAAATTACCAGTGCGTAATAAGCTCAATTATGAACCTTATTGCGTTGCTATAAAGAGTCACTTTACGAGTAAGTGTATTGAAAAACAAACTAAATATACATACCGTCACCCGTTTTCCCAAACGAGATGGCAGAGGCACTGTCATGCTCACTTTAAGCCAATTATTTAACAGTCCAACAATGGTAATAATAATACTTTGGACACTATTTACACACATTGATCTAGGCCCAAACTAGGATTCCCAGTATCTTGGGTACTAGATAACGATACACATACTTATATAGATAAATATCATACTTAGATAGATAAGCAACCATGACTAGGGTACGAACATCCGTTCTCATAAAACAAATATTTGCCCCCACCGGGACTCAAACCCGAGACCCTTGGCTTCGTAGGCAGGGTCACTGCCGACTCGGCCATTCGGGTCGTAATAATAATAAAATAGATGTCATGGAGATTGGGCTGGATCTGACCTCTGAATGCGACTGCCGGCGGCGCCATACTGTGACGTCACTCGAGCGTGTCACGTGACCACCCACCGTGGTCACGTGGTTCACCGCTGTCGCCCGCTGTTGCACGCAACCGACACTACTGTATCGTAGTAAAGCACCGGCATATACCTATAGAATTATGAATTCTCCCTGGCACGCTAAATTGAGTATTGAATGACTGCTAATAGCTAAATGTGCCAATGCCACCTCATATGGGAAAATCCGTGGCTAAACTCCGCACGGAATGAGGTGTCCCATTATATACTTGTTCTACAACTTACCAGAACTACGTCTCGATACGCATATCTCGTAGCTTTCGTAGCACGCACCGCGACCGTAACGCCTCGTAGCAAAGTCAGTGACTTTCGTAACGCTTTCAGATTCATATCAGCGATGATAGAACCCTTGTGGCAAAAAGTGAAAAATAAACCCGTTCTTCCCTACCAGTAGGGATATAGCGAAAAAACAGTGGCATGGCATTACCAATAATTTAAGCTGGTACTTTATTTCGAAACAAGGTGGGTTAGAAATTTAAGTAGTTCCATTAAATCCCAATTTTTAACTTGAAATAGTAGTTTATGTGACTGATACATAGTTATAGTTATAGTTTGTCGCGGGCCACTTTTCCGCAACTCGACGTCTTAAATTTGCGCCTATTTTGCGTGACTTGGGTTGGAGGCGCTACTCCTGCCAACCCAGCTCCTGTAGGAAGCCTAGCAGACCCTTGATGTTGCCGACGACTTCCTGGAGCGACCTCGGCGTCCCAAGGTGTGTTGCCCGATAGATGGCCACGCCGGAACATTCCAGCAGCACGTGGGTGGCTGTCTCCTCGACCTCCATGCAGGTTCTGCACAGGGGGCTGTCCGTGACACCTAGACTGTGTAAGTGTTTATTTTGCAAAGCGTGTCCAGTTATCGCGCCGATTACCAAGCGAAGTTGTGGCCTCATGAGCTTACGCGACAATCCAGGTCTGATCATCGGGAGGGCTTGTCTGGCTTACTTGCAGGTATCCAAGGTTGACCAATAACGTTGGTGAGTTACCTTTGTGTGTTGTCGTAAGGTTTTCCTCAACCAGCTGAATGGCAATGGTATAATGGGTGCTGGTCCCTCCACCGTCTGTTCCGAACCCAACCTTGCCAGTGCGTCGGCTGCGTCGTTGCCGCGCGAGCCACTGTATCCCTTTATCCACATAACTGATGACTGATACATAATGCCTAATTATGTACAGTTACATACACTAGTTTATCTACAAACATATCATAAGCTCTCTTTGATGTGTTCAGGAACCGCATGTTTGACCGGCATTGTGGCATTGAGTTGTTTAGCTTGTTCTGTAGTACCAACTTCACAGACAAAGTAGGGGCGGCACGCAGGCGGGCGTCGGCGTTCGAAATTTGAATGTCATCATATGTAGAAAATTTACACATTATGGTCATAATGTTCAATATTCAGATAAGAAATGAGTTTTTACAAAGTAGTTTAACATTATGCTGATCGTAACGTGCGGTTTTTGGACGCAGTAAAGAGACGCAGTATATAAAAATAAAAATAAGTGAATCGTAATAGTAGATCATTTAGCTCAGGCAGTTCAATATTTTAAGTAAACGGTTACTTATTTATTCGTTCACCCCGACCATAACATCGTTTGAGGGCTATAAGTATTTTAGTATTAGCAGATAAACCTTTAAGCGTATGCTTAAAGGCTATTTGTTGACGCTCCAGAAATCATCCTAATCCCCAGCACTGTAACAGCAATAAATAAGCCAATTGCATTTCTTTTTTTTATCTAGTTTTGTTTTTAATTTTTACTGTAAATATTATATTAATGAAGCTGCATCTAGGTAGTGTTTACATTATTATCTCACTTTGTATTTATGTTTATTTCTCTTTCGCCTGTCCCAAAAATCTAAGTAGTTTATAGATATATATTCTTTTGGTATGACGTTTCCGTGAGTCACCGACTGTGCTGGCTGAAAATCAGCGCTGTAGGTGTCTGACATCTCAGCATAATGCTGAGCCAGTCTCCGGTTCACTGCCGCAGAGACACACTTGTTATCTGTTTTTTGTTTAATATGCGTGTCCTGTGTGTTTGTGAATAAATGTTTCTTTCTTTTTTCTTCTTCTTTCTTTCTATAAGGATGAAGTAGCTTTGGTCATCGTATAAATACATTATTAATCAGGCTAACTCAGTCAACTGTGCGATAATTTGATAAACCCGAACAAAGAGATATGGGTCAACATTGACCCTTACTGCGGTTATTTTCATAGGTTAAGTAAAAGTGCACAGGTAGATAGTTATTGAGAGTTTGATGACCTCTGTTGAGCTACGGTCGGGGACCATGCAAAAAAAAAACCGAACTCTGGATGTTTGTCTTATGTTTGTGTAGTCGCTGTTCTGGTTTCCACGTCACCGGGCATTCTAGTGTGCGGACAGAAGCAACGTATTTGCCCGTATGTAAATGTAAATGTGTTTAAATCAGGCTTATAGTAAACATTACTTAGGTAGGTAATCGCGCCAAGCTTATCTGTGTCTAAGTATCGCATGGAGGGGTAACCTCTATTTCTCGCATAGGGTGAGGGAAAGAGAGGTTACCCCTTCCACGCGACACTCAGATGCAGAGAATTTTGGTTCGACCTGGGTACCTATGCTCTTATAAAAAACGCGATAACTTGCGCCGCCGTCGAGTAAAATCCAAACGGAGCGAGAATTGAGATCTACTGCCATTTAGTAATAGATACGTCTGTTACTCCGTTTACTCGACTGCGCAAGAAGGAGGGTAATGGCTGGCTAAATTTAAGAGCAACTGTGCCGTTGCCACTCCATATGAGAAATGGCGTGATGTTATCTTTGTTTTGTTTTTCCAATTTTTTTATGTTCTTCTTTTAATGGCATCGTACTTCCTTATAACAATAGACGACCCAAATGGCCGAGTCGGCAGTGGCCCTGCCTACGAAGCTAAGGGTCCCGGGTTCGAGTCCCGGTGGGAGCAAATATTTGTTTGATGAGAATGGATGTTTGTACCCTAGTCATGATTGTTTATCTATCTAAGTATAATATTTATATTTTGTTTTTTTTTGTTGATGTAATAAAATAAAATAAAAAATAAAATAAAATAAAATATATATAAGTATGTGTACCTTGTTGCCTAGTACCCAAGATACAGAATCCTAGTTTGGGTCTAGATCAATGTGTTTAAATAGTATCCAAGGTATTATTATTATTTATACTTCGACCTAATGTTTTAGTTGGCATAACTTACTTTTATTATATTTTCAGTTGGGCTTCTTTTGAATCTCCTAATTGATCTTTTACATACCTACAATATCTATTTGGCTAATAAAATTTGTTGAATTCTGGACAGCTGACGATGTGTATTGGCGAAGTGGAGGTCAGGGTTAGTGACAGGTTAGGTTGACCTGTAACAATACAAAACCATATATTGTTGAGTATGTGAAATTATTGTCTGTAGTCTTTATAATGGTTATGTTTCATATGTTTCACGACGACCTCTGTGGTGCAGCGGTTGTGGCTCTGCCAATTATGCGAGAGGTCCCGGGTTCGACCCCCGGCTGGGGGTAAAAATAACCCCAGATCTTGGATGTTTATATGTGTGTGACGTCGCTGTTTCTGGTTCCCACGACACAGGGTATCCTAGTGTGAGGCCCGAAGCAATGTATGTGCCTGTATGTAAATAAATGAAATGTTATTTTGCCAGAGGCAATTGTAAGGAGAGCGACATCTTCGGGAGTAAAGTAAAAGGCTTGAGATGCGCGCAAATACGAAACTATACTAGACTACTTTATTATAGGGAATCCTAGCTTATATACTAGGTTGGTACATGTTATTTATGACGTGCATAAAACATAGTGCGTGATGAATATAAATATACCTTATCTGTTACGGTCGTCAACTTATCTTAACATTACGTGAAAATATGACTAACATACTCGACCGGCACAGTTATGTTTGTAACTTAGTTTATGCGTAATTATAACCCTGTCAGGTTTACAAAGTTGAGGTATAAAGGAATTCTGCCAAACAACCATTGTGTATATGCGTGTGCGTGCGGCCAATGGGCTGCTTGACAAGAGAACAGGAGTTTCTACGCCGTTCTTCTCCCACAGTGGTGCAATGTAGAGAAGTGTCAAAAATTACTATTGCTAAGTATATGTAAATATTTACAGTAATAAAGACATTTATCTACACACGTATCATAAACCCTCTTTACTGTGTCCAAAAACCACACGTTACGACCAGCATAATGATAAACTTCTTGGTAAAAACTCATTTCTTATCTGAATATTGATCATTATGACCATAATGTACCAAAATTTGTAAAATTATGACATTCAAATTTAGAACGCCGACGCCCCCCTGCGTGCCGCCACTAGTTTGTCTGTGAAGTTGGTACTACTGAACAAGCTAAACAACTGCAGAGCAATTATCAATGCCACAATGCCGGTCGAACATGCGGTTCCTGAACACATCAAAGAGAGCTTATGATATGTGTGTAGATAAACTAGAGTATGTAATTGTACATAATTAGGCATTAAAACTCTCGAGTGATATTATTATGAAATTCACCTTCGGCTCGTTTCATAAACCCACTCTCGAGTATTAATGCCCTCCATTATGTAGCAATCATATAAACTAATATTTGTATTTGGAATTTGGAACACTACACTGACGTAACTTACATGGTCTCACACTTCACTCTCACACTTCATCGAAGTCTTATACAGATGGAAGCTTTTATCTCTTATACAATAGAATACTATACTCTCGGATTTCAAGTTGTAATTAGTTTGTGTTGACAGCAGAGTAATCGCACTCATTGTTAAGTTGCGTATCCACAAATGTAAATAATTATCTAGTAAAAATAATGAGCAATTATATTTGCACAGAACTCACTCGAAACTCCTGAGGACCGGTTTTGTTTTACATTCGCCAGGGGAGGGCAAGAAAAGCGTTATTTCTCCAAATAAATTGGAGTTAAAAATTCGAAAAATTCTGCGTCTCATTATGAAACAGCTGCGCTGTCAATTAGAGTTAAAATATGGTCTCGAGAGAGAGACAACCTCCCCCCCTGCGCCCCTCTTACCCCTCCTCTCCCCCCGTTAGTCTTACCTCAACCCCGCGCGAAAAGACTCATTAGGGATCTTCGGATATATAGTCAGCTCTTGAACGGACAATATCGGAAAAGTTATTAAAATGGCTTACGCTTTTCATCAGTAATGAGCGGCGATGCTTAACTGCTTTTTTTCATGAACCAGCAGCAAAACTAAATAGTCTTTTTAGGTTAGGATGGCAAAAGCGGGCATTGACTCCTTTCTACCACTATGTGTATGCCCGTGAGTGAGTTAGCGATACGTACTTATTACTTGAAACTAACCCAAATTACAGTCGTTTAGCTTATCATGGTAGCTGTTACCGACCGTTACCATGAATACCATGTATGATTCAGTTCGCAGTAGCAGTCAGGTCAGTGACCGCTATCGCAATATCACATTTACGAGATAAACGAACGAAGCATGACTTCAAAATTATAAAGCGATCGCGGATGTCATCCTTGAGAACTGTGTTCTTTCACTCCGCGTGTATGAAATTGGGTGGTTTTTTGTTAATTATTTAGACTTGGGTAAATCTGTATTCAGCGGTTACTGTCAGGGATTTATCTCATTGTGGGAACTATCAACCCGTGTTACAAGGGTTCACTGCATTATATTTCGTCGGCGCGAACACACAATGCCTCCTAAGAGGAAATTTATGTTTGTGGGTTCGCGTTTGGTTGTATTCGCGTATCGTGCTAGCCACACGATCCATATCCCGTAGACAAGATCCAAAACGCACACAGAAATCGCCCGAACCGCCAAAAAAATGTACGCGATTTGACATTTCGAGACGCAAAGTTGTTAATTTGGTTTTCCATCTTGTCTATTGGCTTAGGTAAGACTGGAGACAGACTGGATTCCAATTCTACTAATTACCATAAACGTATTACAAAGAACAATCCGTCTCCCGCTAATTACATATCCCTGCATTACTTAAGTAAAAACGTATATCGAGATATTTTTCTTAAAATTTAGAAAAAGTTGTTTTGGAGAATGTTGAAATTTTGAAATTACGGAATGGAAGGGAATTTTGTCTTTTTCTTAAATATTTTTTTTTTAATTAGGTATTTCATAAGCTCCTTGTAAGCTCCGTGGTCTAATGGGTTTTACGATTGCTTCTCACACACGAGATGCAGGTTCGAATCTTGACCATGTACCAATGAGATAATTAATTTATCTTAAGTACATTAACGGACGTTCAGTGTTTCGGATGACACATAAGCTATAGGTCCCGTCTACCATCGCTATGCAGTAGTGGTCGTAAAACCCCTCTACCAACCCGCACTGAGCCAGCGTGGTAGAGTACGGCTTAATCTTACTCGTATCCGGGTAAAGTCCTTTGCCCCTCGGTGGGGACATTGATGGGCTTTATTTAAAAGTATTTCATAGTTACGAAAAAAATATCCTTGTAAAAAGCCCTCATTTGAATAGTCTTATGATACAGTTTGTTCACATTCGTGTTTAGGTCACATAATGAGTATACCAAATTTCGATTAGTTCAGAAAGCGTTCGTTTGATATTACTTTTCTAACTTGAACTCTTAGGACAGACACACGAGTTGTTTTTGAAAATTCCGTACCTTATTAAGGTATCTTATTAAATACCTTTTTAAGGTATCTTAACAAAGGACGCATTTTTATTATAGTTACGGAACTATAATAAAAATGCGTCCTTTGTTAATGAATAGGTTGAGAAAACGCACAACGCCACTGCAGCAACAAAAATAAAAACTCCTACCCTATCATCACTTTTTTTTAAATAAAATCTGCCGGCGGATCATTGAACAACTAGTTCGATAAACGCGTTGACTCAAAATATGCACATCAAGTACTCGTATAACCACCGATATTAGCCATTCATTCAGAAAAACATTTACCGTCTCTTGGATGTTTTTATGTGTGTCACTTGGCTCCCCACGACACGGGGAATCCTAGTGTGGGGCCAGAAACATGTATTTTTTCTGTTTATTTCATTATCTGACACTTAACCACATGCACTTGAGCAACGGTGACTCAGTCTGTATTTTAGTCGCCTTTCCGAATAGTATTCTAATTTCTAGGTTAATAATTTTCTTTTGATAATATCCAACATGAATTAATTAAATAATAATAATAATAATACCTTGGATACTATTTACACACATTGATCTAGCGCCAAATTAGGATTCCCTATATGTTGGGTACTTATATAGATACCAATACAACCATACATATATACCCGTATATATTTAGATAGATAATCACCATGACTAGGGTACAAACATCTGTTCTCATCAAACAAATATTAGGTCCCATATGAAATTGGCGTTTTGTATGGAGAAATTGAAGTTAACTCAATTTTCAGTACAAACATTTTTATATTTTTTTTAGGAATGACAGATCCTAATTTTATAAACTGTGTATGTATGAATGAGACAACGTTTAGCTCACAGAATTTTTTTTATAATTTTTTAAAAGTGTCAGCTGTAAAAAAATATTACGAATATTATCATGAAAATGGATGACATTTAGGAGGCACTGATTTTGAAGATAACATTTTAGTTATCAAACTGAAAATTAAAAGAAAATTTAATAAATAGATGTAAAATATTAAATTTAATTTTAAAACAAAAAAAAACTGGAAATAGCTATAGAATTACTCGAATTATGAACTCCTGAATCTGTAAGAAAAATTCGGCAATTTCATAGGTAAGCACCCAATATTTGCCCCCACCGGGACTCGAACCTGGGACCCTTGGCTTTGTAGGCAGAGTCACTGCCGACTCGTCCATTCGGGTACGGTACAAAAGTATCTCCAATTCAGTCCGATAATAATAAACAACGGCACATTACAAAGAACCTAGAGAAAACCAATGAAACTATTTAGCCGTCGCACAAAGCTTCTGCGAACGATGTGAATAAACCCTTATTTACAATCTTAGTAATCCGTGGCAGTTGGAACTTTCATTCCCATTATTCCTCGTGAGAAACCGCCCTTAATCCCTGCCCCGGCAGCCTGTCTATTTCCTTTGTACCTTTTGAGGAAAAAACTCCGTATTTAAAGTTGGTAAAATAAGTTGAGGCGTCAACCAACTTCCCTCCTTTATGTAGTGGTTTAAGAATCTGCGTTTGCTTAATTACTTGTCTAACCAATACCAAACATTGATGTAAGTAAATGTAATTTTAGTGAACTAACGCAACGTTGAAAACTTCTAATGGCTATGCCTTTCATGTCACGTGTAAGGAAACTGAGCAAAGGTACCATAGAGTTTTGTTGAATGGAAGGTATGTAGATACAAACTGCTTGCTTACCAATTTTAGACCAATCAGCGTCTCATTATTAGGACATGCCCTTTGCATTAAGCATAAAAAGTTTCCAAGTGCGTGTCGGACTCGCCCATGAAGGGTTCCGTTGTAGCAAGTAATTATGTCTCTGTTGTAACTTTGTTTTTCATAGTGTTGGTATGAATGAAAAAGTTATTTTTGCGGTTTTTAATAAATGTTTTATATCTTAAAAACTGCTTATTTTATTTTGTTCAAACAAATTTTTGTTGAAAGTGTGTATTGAGATAAACAGCATATATTTTTTGTAGATTTTTCACTCTCTTACTTTAAAAGTTAGATGGGGGGGACACATTTTTCCACTTTGGAAGGGTCTGTCTCTTTAACGATTTACTGGAAATTAAAAATGGTTTGAGGAACCTCAAGGTCATTTTTAAAGACTTATCTATAGACATCCCACACATATAGGTTTGATGAAAATATAAACATTTTTGGTTTCAGTTCCATGGGGAGCCTTTTAATTATTTTAAATTTTATATTTTTGTATAAAATCGTAAAGTGGTTTTATAAAATACATCTACATACTAAGTTTCAACTGTGTAGTCTTAATAGTTGCTGTGACATACGGGCGAACGGACAGACAGACACACTCTCAAAAAAATATTGCCATTGCAACAAAAAAACTTTGATGCTGGACAGTAGAGTAGTAGAGGTCAAAGGTGCATAGTTATGAGGGCAACGTTTTTATTGTTACTAAGTAAATTTACCAATTTTGATGTAATAGCAATAAAACATTGTTGAAATTACAATGCTAGAATTGTTCGTGTCACTATATGATTTCTTGTCCTTTTGTTACCATGACAAATGCCTTTAGCTATCATATCAAAGGTATATTGTCCCGATGACAAGGGGTTTTGCTAAAAAGACAAAGGTTTACTGTCCGTGGATCTAACTTTGTTTTGTTGAATTAGCTATCTTCCTTTGTGCTTTTATCAATTCACCGCTGCTTCTCCGACAAAGTTACTTTTCTCGTATATATTTTGCTGCTCTAGCAAAGTAACATGGCTAATCTTATCCCTGCACTTTGTTAATGGTACACCATGAAAAAATATTATATACTCCCCGAAGCTTCTGACTATCATTCCAGGAGTATGCGTACCCTGAACTATGTTTAATGTACACCATACATCTGTATGGTGCATACACAGAGCACTCCGGTCAAGGTACGTATACCCGTAACAATATATAGGAAGAATCTTCGAGGAATATAGATTTTTTTCTGTGTACCATTTACAAAGTGAAGTGATTGAAATCTACAATATAGTCATTGCTTGGGTAGCACAAGATACGATAAGAGGATAGAGGTATTTGAGAATCCTAAAAGAAAATAAGAAAATATTTATATCAAAAGTATGTAATAATCTCTACTTTACTTATTTATTCCTATGGCATTAGTAAACAGTTCATACCAAATTACAAGTTAATATATAGGGATTTAAGCCACTCGGAGGCTTCGTCAGTAAGCTTGATCAGGTCCTCGGGAGGTCCCCCGGTATATCACGTTTCTGGGCATTCAGAGATAATATGTTGGATGTCTTGTACTTCAATTCCGCAGTGAACGACAACGACAACGGGTCAACGACATGAACCTCATAATTGTATTAGGGCACTGTTACTTACCAAGCATAGACTGCAGCAGATGCCGCAGTTTATTTTCTGTTAAAAAAGTCTCCAATGCCATATTTCATATCACTCTTGAGCACAAACACTACTTCTCTGCACGACATCCACGTTGAAACTGGCAGAATAGGAGAAACAGTTTGCGCTTGCGAGAACAAGTATAAGACGTCACTTTGTAATTTTATCTAAGAATACTTTGTTAAAACATCTACTTCGTATTTTGTTAGTACATAACGTTGCCGTATCAACAACATCATTTAGCCGTAGTAACAACTGTTATTTTGATAGATTAAACTTTGCTGTAACATCACTTCATAACGTTGCCGTGTCAACAACACCATTTAGCCATAGTAACAACGCCTATTTTGATAGATCTTTGCTACAATATCACTTCATAACGTTGATAAGTTGACAACGTGCCGTTGTTATCCCGTTCAAACATTTTTAACATAGTTACCGTATCTACGTGTCTTCAGCTAAAATAACAAAAATAATTTCAACAATAAAAAAGTTGCCACAGCAACTATGGGCCTATAGCTGCAGCGACGATGCACTTACGTGCGGTAACAATAAAATTCTAACAAAGCTTTTATTGTCGCTTTGTTAGCCGATTTTTGTCTGAGTGCAGACTTGACGAAACTATTAGGGTTTCTTGTTTCTCTACGGAACCCTATCAAACGTTATTTTTTTTTCCCATAAGTGATCTTTAATTTATTTATGAAAACGTCCGCCAGTATCATTTATTCCTGCATTCTCTACTGCATTTCGGAGGATCTGATAAAATATTTACGATCATATTTCAGCAGACAAGTTGGGCATAAAATTGCTCCAGCAAAATCCTGGCTCTTCTTTCAAAGCGTCGTATCATTTTACTCCCAATCACGTTCTCCTAGCAAATCATAAAAGAGACGTAAAGAGTAAACTTGAGAAAGTACAAACACGTAAGACGTATTGGGAGTAGCCCCTCTAACAGTCGCTCGGAGAACAATTCAATTTACTTTTATAGCTGGACCTGATCCCGCCTTCTGGGATCACAGCTGAGTAGGGGACTACTCCGCTCCGATCCACGCACCTAATTCACCTAAGGTCCGACTCTATACGTATCCTATCCTGATAGGTTTGCTGGAAGAAATCTCTGTTGAGAGATAAGCTCGCCTTTGCCTTTTAATTTCGTGTATAATGGAAGAATCAGCCGTTACTTTTCTCTACTATACCAACTCAACAAGTTTTGATCATATCAATCATTGTTGTAAAATCTTCGAGTTAACCAGCCTCCTACTTCAGTTAGTAGAATACATTTAATCCAACTAAAATACCAACTCTGAACGTATCATAAACCCCCTAAACTCTTTACTGCGTCCAAAGACTTCACGTTACGACCAGCACAATGAAAAACTTCTTGGTAAAAACTCATTTCTTATCTGAATATTGATACAAATGACCATTTGTCAAATTATGACATTCAAATTTCGAACGCCGTCGCCCACCACCCCTAGTTTGTCTGTGAAGTTGGTACTACCGAACAAGCTAAATAAGTGCAGAGCAATGATCAATGCCACAATGCCGGTCGAGCATGCGGTTCCTGAACACATCAAAGAGAGCTTATGATATGTGTGTAGATAAACTAGTGTATGTAACTGTACATAATGGAGGATATTAATACTCGAGAGTGGGTTTATAAAACGGGCCGAAGGCGGTTTTCATAATAATATCACTCGAGAATTTTAATGCCTAATTATGTACAGTCACATAAACTACTTACTATAAAAGTCGCGTGTACAACAATTCGTGTAATTCTAAAGAAAAAGTAATGCTTTCTTTTTAGAATTAGTTAGGTAGGCAGGTAGTTTGTTTGAATTTTATTAGTATACGAGCATGAGTAGTATATATGTATAATATATATCTATATAATATTTAGGTATTTATGTTTAGATGTACATATATTCTATTTAAGAAGGCATTCGTTTATTTATTATTTATTGATAAACTGTACACATAGGTCAACCCCTGCTCGACAAACAACCTTTCTCATCGGAACTTGGTATTTTCTAAGAGATCTCTTATTATGGATTACCTCGCATTTGTACATTATTTTTTGTACGTCTGTTTTTTTTAATTGTTTGAATGCGATAAAGAATTTATGAGCTAAGCACCTGTATCTATTAATTGCTTTTAACCGGTCTTATTTTAAAGACTAGGTGCAAGCACTTTGGGTCGAAATTCGTAGCCGACCGCAAATGCCGACAACGTGTCGCTAACGTGAGTGAGCGAGACAGCGAGCGTAGAGCCCACCTTTGAACAAATAAGAAATAAACTTTAAATGCGAATCATGGTTTATATTTGGTTTTACGTATCCTATCCTGATAGGTTTGCTGAAAGATATCTCTGTTGAGAGATAAGCTCGCTTTTGCCTTTTAATTTCGTGTATAATGTATTGTTGTAATGTTCTGTGCAGTAAATAATTGTGAATTGGTCTTAAATATGCAAATTCAGTTTAACATGACGATAACCTCAACAACCACTCGCTTGATACGCTTACGCCATTGTGCCATACGCTTGTGTAATTGTTAAAGGCAACAAATATAATGATCACCAAAATATTTTTTTCCTATCCAAAATGGATAAATGAACACCAAAAGTTGCAAAAAAATATCAGGGCAAAATACTGCGGTAGCTTAGTTGAAGGTTTATCCTTCGTGTTAGGTTGAACATGTAAGAACAACAAAAAATAGTTAAAACTTACTAAATAATAAATACTTAAGACTTAAGTACACAAAACATAAAAAGACGTTTGGTGATCATTTATCCAAACACAATTTGGTGGACATTTATCCATTCTGGCAGTCATTTCGAATTTATTGGTAGTAAAATAGTTGCATTTTTGGTAATCGTTTAAACACAAGCCATTGTTAATTAGTTACCCCTACCAAAATGAAGTTCATTAAACTTTCGTAAATTTTCACAATCCCCGCTGAAGTAATCAGGCAACAGCACCAATGTTCAGGCACCCGTTCACCAGGAACTAATCATTGCCGAAGACTCTTGGTGCCGCCGCCTCCTCATTGACTTTAGAATCCGCGTCCCGGAGACGTTGACTTAAGAATCCCCGTCCCAGAGAAGTCTTGCACTCTTCTACCGATGAGGGAACGTTAACTTGAACCCGGTTTAATGCATTCAAGCTGGCTGTTCGACTCGGTCGAAAGCCTTTGAGACAGCTAGTTTTGATGAAGGGTTGCTGGCAACCCTTTGCCTATATTATAAATACTATTTGTGTTGTCGACGACCTCTGTAACGTATCGGGTGAGGTTCTGCCAAAAGCTAGATGGAAAGGAATAAAAATATCTTAACAAACTCATCAGAGCCATCAGAGACAGTTCTGAGTCCGTCAATTTAAACTTTTAAAAGTCGTTTGAAAGAACGCTATCTTTCTCTTCCATGACAAGCATTAGTATTTATTAATATGTAGACAATAAAACATTTTCTGACTTAAAATCCAAAACTGAACAAGTGCAACGTAATACAGTAATAATAATAAGGAGGAAAACACAAAACGCGCCTAACGAAACGCAGGTTGGTAGTTTATTATTTTTATTAATATATTTATTGTTGTGCACATAGATCTACCAGTAGTTTCTTTTTTTACTCTCCATTCTAGGTTTGCTGGAAGAAATCTCTTGTTGGAGATAAGCTCACCTTTGTATATGTTCTATGCTTTATCTTTGTTTTGTATTCACTGTTTTGTACAATAAAGTGAAAGTGATTTATTGATTGGATTATTTATACATTTGGGGCTTGGATGAGTATATGTTTCTGACGAACACACATAGTGTGGGCCATAAGTAATGTATTTGCCTTTATAAAAAAACGGCCAAGTGCGAGTTGGACTCGCCCACCAAGGGTTTCGTACATACTTGTAGATAAGGTTGTATTCACAGACCATAAATTAAGATATGGTGAAATGTATGGAAACCAAGCGTGTTCATTTTTGACTTCGCCCGTAACAAGGAGTTACCTACAAGCATAATATTTTTTTAATTCGCCGCGCTTTGCGATGTTTTTAGGCAAGCCAGACTCTAGGCAGCGACGATAGGTATATCATTTATTCTTTAGTAAGTCTATAGGGTCTTTCAACGATATTTTGGCGCATGAGTAACGTTTACAGGGGTCGCCAGTTCTGCGCAACTTAATTTATGGAAACAGTCGAAAAGCATTAGTTCCACCTATTGCCGCAAACCAAAAGATACGCAGAGCTGTGCTCACGTTAAGGCTGAAGGCAGAGTGTGTGAATGGTAGGCTGAATGATAGGTGAGCCTAAATCACGTGACTGAAAAAGTTGCATTGTCTGCATACAGTATCAAGAAACGCGTATGCAGACCAGTGGTACAGACAGTTAGTCAAAAATAACAGACAGATAGACAGAAATTTATAGTTTTTTTTACTTTTCCCTTGAATTGTGCTATGAGACCTTACTCTGTGCCAAATTTCATGATTCTAGATCATCGGGAAGTACCCTATAGGATTTGGTTCCCTTGCGAGTAGTATGAAAATACAACTTTTTTACAGCATAAACGGTCGTATCGTTTGATTTCGTTAACCTAGAAGCTTGATTTTTTCACAACTTTAAAGTACCACCAACTTGAGTAATTGATATCAATTTCAACTTGAACCCTCCACGCGTTACCCCACAACCCACCTGGTATACCGTCTCACACACTTATCGTCTAAGTAGCGCTGCAGTCATGCTATTGTGACATCTTAATCCACCTAAGTTTTCCACTTAAACCACCAGTTTACGCGTGAAATCCCTATATAAAAACGTGGTAGAGGCCATTGTATTTAATGACTTTGCTCGAAATCAATCTGTGTATACAGGGTGTCTCATTGAAATCGGTCAGTATGGAAAAGTCTGAAACTATAAGACATACGAAGATCTGTTCTTAGGAACCATGTCATCGATTTTAATAAGATGAAAAACTGCATTCACATATTTGAAAAAAAACCTGTACTCGGCTCGGGAATCGAACCCGGTGGTTTTGAAAAAAAAAACTTAGACTATTTATGTTTAGATATCGATTGTGTAGGTCTTAAGCAGTAAAAGGCTCTATGAAACATGATGTCTAAAATGAATAAAATGCATTGTTTTCACATACTTTAATTTATTTTAGTAGGTGTTCGAGGTGACCACCGTTTTTTCAATACAATATTCAACACGTTTAGGTAACGATCTTACAATTGCATTTTGTATTTTCATGTGATGAGTTAGCGTTAAAATTGTCTCTATGGTTGCTTTTACGTCTTCAACGGTGTTATAGCTTGTTTTGTACACTTCATCCTTAACGTAACCCCACAAGAAATAGTCAAGAGGCGTTAAATCACACCTACTAAAATAAATTAAAGTATGTGAAAACAATGCATTTTATTCATTTTAGACATCATGTTTCATAATGCCTTTTACTGCTTAAGACCTACACAATCGATATCTAAACAGAAATAGTCTAAGTTTTTTTTTCAAAACCACCGGGTTCGATTCCCGAGCCGAGTACAGGTTTTTTTTCAAATGTATGAATGCAGTTTTTCATCTTATTAAAATCGATGACATGGTTCCTAAGAACAGATCTTCGTATGTCTTATAGTTTCAGACTTTCCCATACTGACCGATTTCAATGAGACACCCTGTATACCGCGGATAACACTTATACCATCGGAGTACCCATTTGAGTTTAAAAGACTACAATTCCCTCTTGATAAGTGCCAGGGTCAGTCACTGAAACAGCAGGAATTGATCTTACGGGAGACTGCTTTTCGCACGGCCAGTTTTACGTGGCCTGCTCGAGAGTGAGCTCAACTAGGAGCCTGCTCGAGAGTGAGCTCAACTAGGAGCCTGCTCGAGAGTGAGCTCAACTAGGAGCCTGGTCGTATTAACATCTGATGACAGAACCTCTCAGAAATCAAAAAAGAAAATGTCTTGACAATTGTGAAAAGCAATCTAGAAACTTTATACTCAGTTTTCAAAATTCACAATTGGTTCGAAATATATTGACTACAAAAAAAAAAAAAATGCGGGCGAAGCCGCGGCAAAAGCTAGTAATCATAGTTTAATAATATATTTAATAATAGGGAACAAGGAAGAAATCGACCTATCATATAATTTGATGACAACTTCATATTATTTCCGATAGAAGAGAGAGAGAGAGAGATTGCTAACGAGTTAGTTCCATTTATTGAACTTTAGCGCAATGTCTTGAGGAGAAAAATATTTTCTTTTAAAATCCATTAAACTGAGAGCCCGGAAGAAAAATATTTAATTAGTTTCAATTTCATGATGAAGACTTTGCAGAGTACTTTGAGAACTTACAATTAGTCTTCCACTTGAGTTTTGTAGCAAAACGTTCTGTTTCGACGGCCGCAAACTTGCGGTGCGGATAGGGTCTCTTTGAAATAACCTTACAGCCATAATATTCATATACTCTTTATTCCTCTTTTTGCATTAATAGTACTTCAAAGGGATGGTCAATACATTTGGAATGCATTGGGCTAAATTGACAGAGTGGCGGTTTAAAATTGAGCTAATCTCTAACGAGATACGTTTGGCATTCGTCTCCTAATAATTACCTCTCCCATAAGCTCGTATAACACAAACTCAATAGGTTTGTAATTTTTACCATGATAATTATAATAATAATAATAATACCTTGGACACTATTTACACACATTGTGATGATGATGTTTATTCATGGGCCGAAAGAATAAACAAAAGTACTTTTCACTTCTCATGCTCGAAAAGTCCTTCATTATGCTGGATGTAGGCTGCATAAAATCGCATTTTAGGCACTAGTGCATAAAGTGTTGTCGTCATCTAGACCACAGATTAATAATCTAGATTCTAGACTAAGGCAATAAGGCAACTGACAGACGAGGTGACTGCATTAATAAATTTGTTATTTTCATACTTTAATTTATTTGCATTCTATGTTACATAGTAAAAAAAGAAACTTAAAACCAATAAAAACAAGTATAAAAAAACATTAAAAAATCCAAGTATACTCGGGCAGTATCGCGTACGACCTAAGCTAAAAATTACATGCAGAAAATTAAAAAAATCAAAGTAAAAATACAGTGGCGGGAAAGAGACTTGTTTTTTGACTTTTATTTAGTTTTAGTTGTTTTCTTTGCAAAATTAATTAATATGTCGTCAAGTGAAGAGGAAAAATTGCTTAAGCCTAATACACTAATGGAAACAAAAGTAAAATGTGTTTTGATCAGACATTGCCGCCTAAATCTATGAATCTATCTAAAACGTATGAAAAGTCATGCTCTGGAGAAGCGGCAAACAAGGCAATACATTCTCAGAAGGTATTTTTTACATTATCACTGTTTCATTTTCTCGTGATCGAAGTGAAAAGCAGGGTGTATAACTCAGTCATAAACCCCATTTTACCCTCGACTTAACTATCCACCCTTGCCTGCGGCTCGGGTGGATATCAACGTCTCGGGTGAAATGGCGTGTTTTATGCCCTTGTTGTACAATCTACTATGTACTTCTAATATTTAAAGGAAATTGATAATTATTGACTTGACCGAACGACAAAAACATGCGAGTTGGACTTGCAAACGTGGGGCTCCGTACCGTAGTACAATAAAAATACTAATAATCATGTCACGTGTATGTAATTAGTAGTTTATGTGACTGCTACATAATGGAGGGCATTAATACTCGAGAGATTATTTAATACATTAATAACGAGCCGAAGGCGAGTTTGATAATAATATCACTCGAGAGTTTTAATGCCTAATTATGTACAGTTACATACACTAGTTTATCTACACACATATCATAAGCTCTCTTTGATGTGTTCAGGAACCGCATGTTTGACCGGCATTGTGGCTCTGCAGTTGTTTAGCTTGTTCTGTATCACCAACTTCGGGCGTCGGCGTTCGAAATTTGAATGTCAGTACCAACTTCACAGATAAACTAGGGGCGGCATGCAGGCGGGCGTCGGCGTTCGAAATTTGAATGTCATAATATGTAGAAAAATTACACATTATGGTCGTAATGTGTAATTTTTCAGATAAGAAATGAGTTTGTACCAAGTAGTTTAACATTATGCTGATCGTAACGTGCAGTTTTTGTACGCAGTAAAGAGGGCTTATGATACGTGTGTAGATAAAAAAATAAATGTAATAAATATAAAGCTTGTAAATTTCAACTAGCTACCTATTACAGTACATGAGATACATATGGACAGTATAGGCTTAGTAATAGGGTCCGGTTGTACCCAAAAATGAAGTATGTTCTTTAATCAATATGTAGTACAGCCCAATAGGGGCCAATATCTGCCCAGTTTCGAGAACATCAGTACATATTACTAGTAAATAATACGCCAGTGTGCTTGTAACCGCGTTTAATGCAAGACTGAAGAGGTGGGGGGCGGTGACACACAGCCTATACACAACACCTCCACCCCTATTTAAGAACCTAACAAATTTACTCATAAGTACTATAAAATATTTAACTTATCTACTTAAAGGTATAAAGTTCCCTCCACCGGTACTATAATAATAGACAATGTAACAAACACACCGAAAGGTAACACTATTACTATGTCTTAACTACACCATCTCTTGGATCAACATAAACAATTTACTTTAAACATAATTTGCTGTTTTATTCCTAATTACCTAATTAGGAGACTAATTAATCTACCTCAAAGCCATATCTAGCAGGTGGTTTCCTGGGCCGCAATCGGCATACTCTATCGGTAACTTCGGTCACTTCGTCCGTATTCGTCGGTGCAGTGTGTGCAGCTACTATTGGTGGAGGCCTGCTGCTCGGTGGGGAGTGTGATGGTGTGCCTGATGTGCTCGCGACTGGTGCCGAACTCTCTCTCACCTCTGTCGGCGGGGACATTTCACTGACGACTTCCTCCTCTTCGGCAACCGGGAACAACAAGGATGACCGGCGTGTCTGACGCCTGTCAGTCTCTAGTGGCGCCGACGGTTCACGCTCACTTGCGTTATTGACCTCATTTACCCTTCGTCTCAATTGGTCTACGTGCCTGTGTACCTCGGTTCCTAATCTGGCTCTAACTGCATAATCCGTGCTCCCTAATGTCTCAACTACCTTGCCCGACAGCCATTTATCTGCTGTACGATAGTCCCTATACCAGACACAATCACCGGGTGTGAACTGTCTCTGTACTCCGCCTGCGGCGCGAGTGGTGTCCGCTTGTCGAGCGGCTACACGCGCCTCTCGCTCTGGCTTTAGACAGTCGAGCCGCATCCGTAAACTACGTCCCATCAATACATTAGCGGGGCTATCCCCAGTGGTGGCATGCTCTGTATTCCTATACGCAAGTAGAAATCTACATAAGGCCGTATGCACATCAATGTTTTGTTTGAATGCTTTTTTTATAGCTCTTTTGCAAATTTTTACCGCATTTTCAGCAGCCCCATTGGATGCTGGATGATAAGGGGCAGTAAAAACGTGTTCTATGCCATTTTGGGTCAAAAATATGCCAAATTCAGAGCTCGTGAAGGGAGGGCCGTTGTCACTCACCACTTGTTTTGGAAGGCCAAATCTTGCCCATAGGTCCCTCAACACCCTTATAACTGCCTGTGCTGTTGTTGTCTGCATTCTTATGGCCTCTACCCATTTAGAGCAAGCATCGACAACTACTAAGTAAGTCATGCCTGAGATGGGCCCCAGGAAGTCAAGGTGCAGACGTGACCACGGGCGTGTCGGCTACGGCCAGCAGCGCGGCTCGTGTCCGGGCGGCGCGTCGGCTAGTGCGGCGCACACCTCGCACGCGCGACACACCCCCTCCACTGCCTCGTCCACTCCTGGCCACCACACGTAGCTGCGGGCGAGGGACTTCGTTTTAACAATTCCCATGTGAGAATCGTGCAACTCAGTCAAAACTTTTTGCCTGCAAGCTGGTGGAACAACGATTCTGTGTCCCCACATAATACACCCTAACTCGCAATATAACTCGCCTTTACGATTAAGGTACGGTTTTAGCTCTCTCAATTCGACCTCGCTCGGCCAGCCATCCTTAATATAACTTAATACTCGACTAAGAATGGGATCAGCGCGCGTTTCTTTTTTAAGTACCTCCGCGTTTAATAAAAGCGCATCCGAGCTAAAATGCAAGTAAGTTTGTTCGGGCATATATTCTTCTTCTTTCTTAGCTTCGTTTTTATGAGAGCTAATCAACCTAGAAAGTACATCAGCCGTGTTCAAATCTGTTCTAACATACTCAATCTTAAAGTCGTACGCTGATAACTTGACCGCCCACCGCTGTAATCGGTTTGCTGCCGCACTTGGAATGCCAATGTTGGGTCCAAAAATGCTGACCAACGGCTTGTGATCGCGCGCGGCAGTATATCGGCAGCACATCACCTCGCACACACAGCTCCGCCTCACCGCCAGTAAAGCGACCCAGCGCACCGTCGAACAAGGACTTATGACTGGAAATAATATCATCCACTAATTTATTCTTATCTTTACCTTCTTTTCCTATGTGGTTATTTTGAACAATTACTGGGATGTTTAATTCTGTTAACCATTGTCGCCCCACTAAACTCGTTGTGCCGTTATCTATTACATACAGATCTAAAATTCTTTTATTACCCTTGTATTCTACCTCCGGACATAAATAGCCTAAAGGCCGTATGATTGAACCATCATAAAATTTTAATGATAAACAACATTTCTTTAATTCTAATTCGCTAAATAAATCACAGTAAACAGCCTTGCTTATACATGAAAGTGCCGATCCGGTATCAACCTCCATAACCAAAGTACGATTATGAACCTTAAGTTCAATACACACCGGTTTATATCTGCTAAGCGACATTTGGTACATTGGCTCTTCGAAGTCGTCGTCCGGTACCAGAGTGTCCTCCTCTTCGCTCTCGTAATGCGCCTGCGCATCGTTCTCCTCTTCTAGCAAATGCACCGGGGCCCGCTCCCGACCCCCTCTCGCTCCGCGCCACCCGCGCCCCGCGAACGCCCGGCCGCCGCCACCGCGACCTCTGCTAGCTCGCCACCCTCTGTTCAAGCGCCCTCCGCGTGACTCATAATAATCAGCAATACCCGCCGAATCCACCTGTCTTGCACTCCCGGCCCCGTAGGCCTCGCGTAGTTTTGGGCACATTCTTCGTAGGTGTCCCTTTACCTGGCAATAACTGCACACGTAGTCTTGGTATACACAATTATTCGTCATATGTTTACTATCGCCGCACTTCCGACAAACATTCAAATTTAATTTGTGAACACTCTCTGACACATTGGTGGTTGTGACGCCCGTTCTGTCCACTGCGCTGGCATCCTTCTCAGCCGCCTCAAGCGATAATGCCAGGGAAACCGCCTTATTGTAATCAATCGTGGTCTCGCTAAACAGCCGCTGCCTCGTTATCTCACTGCGCAAACCACACACCAACTGATCTCTGAGGTTTTCCTCTAGACTGGCATTAAAATCACAATATCGTGCCAGTTTCTTCAAATCGGCTACGTAGACCGCTATAGACTCCCCCGCTTGCTGCCGCCGCTGCCTGAAGTGATACCGTTCTGCTAAAATTGAGGGTTTTGGCTGTAAATGGGTACGCATCAGATCCACTGCTGTTTGAAAAACCAGTTCGGATGGTTTCTTCGGGCTGGCCAAAGTCGATAACAGCTCGTAAGCTTCTTCGCCCATCACAGAAATTAAAGTGGGTAGTTTCACATCAGCTGCTATTTTATTCGCCACAAAATACATTTCGAGTCTCTCAATGTAAGCCGACCAATTTCCCGTCTTCACCACAAACTCTCGAATTTTACCCACCGACATGTCTAATAACTTAATACAAAATCACTTTTTTATTTATGTATTTTAATCCTCGTTCGCCACTAGTAAATAATACGCCAGTGTGCTTGTAACCGCGTTTAATGCAAGACTGAAGAGGTGGGGGGCGGTGACACACAGCCTATACACAACAATTACCAACTATCGTGTCCACTTACACCCACACAATTGCACCAACACCCACACATTCAAACCACACCCACACACCCACACTAGTGGATCTGTGAGCTGGACATATCCCACCTCCACCCAATCTCATTCCGACTTCATGTCATAATGAGGCAAACGCGGGGGAGCAAGCCAACGGGTTAGATTTGCATGGAGCTCCTGTAACCCGCAGCTATGTCTGTGCGCCCCCCACATGGCTGGACCGGCCTTCTGTGCCCTCCGCCTGTCCTCTTCCCGCCTCTCCCCATTCAGGGGCGCGGGGAAAAGATAGCAGCCTCGCACCCTTCTGGTGATGTGACACACACAAACGGTGTGAGCTCGGTGCCGATTCCGCACGTCATTTAAAGTTTCAACCAAATTCCCAGCCACATCTCTTTTTATGCCACGCGTGCGCAAACTGGTGTAGCCGTGGGAAGTTCGCCTTTGACGAGACCAGGTCCTCGTAGTAGACTGGTCCTTCAGCCGCTCGAGTGATTCCGTCTAACATTCTCTTCCGTTCGTCGTCGTATAGTGGACATTCCCAAAGAGCATGATGCATACCTTCATCTTCTATGCCGCACTCAAATACACTCATCGGGCATAACGTCATATCATGCAGTCTCTTCCTGAAGCACCGTGTCCCGACAATAACTGCGAAGTTTGGTAGTACGGCTCAACCCAAGAGGCCTTGAGGCGAGCCGCCACGTCCGGAAAGAAACGGTATAGCTCTCGACCTTTCGTCTCATTCATCCAGCGTCCCTGCCATTGTGCAACGACCTCCCCCAGAGTTTGGCGTTTTATCGCTCTGAGATCTGTGAGCTGTAGACCTTGCGAGTGACACTTTCTTTTAATAACACATACAAACTTATGAATGCACCTGGTTACGTACATGGAGTATGAAAGTAGCCGCACCAATGACTTTGTAAACGACATTTTGCGGTCTTAAGCCCAACCTATTGAATTTTCACTAAAATTATATAGCCTGTTACTCTCACGGTCTCTATAAATCCAACGAGACCTCATTTGTTAGAATCCGTCAAGCTGTTTGGACTGTAACGGTTTTTTGAAATTTTAAAAGCGCCACATGTCCGCCATTTTGGAAATTTTCCAAAAACTGAATCGACAGAAAAATACTATTGAATTACTGAAGCTGCCCACAAAAACAAAACAGTTTATCATTAAGCTGACCGTTATTTGCGGTTTTTGAACGCATTATAGAGGGTTAATGATATGTGTGTAGATAAAAATGACGACCCGACTGGCGGAGTCGGCAGTGACACTGCCTACGAAGCCAAGGGTCCCGGGTTCGAGTCCCGGTGGGGGCAAATATTTGTTTGATGAGAACTGGTGTTTGTACCCTAGTCATGGTTGTCTATCTATCTAAGTATAATATTTATCTATATAAGTATGTGTATCGTTGTCTAGTACCCAAGATACAGGGAACCTAGTTTGGGGCTAGATCAATGTGTGTATTAGTGTCCAAGGTATTATTAAAAAAATAAAACACCCCCGCGACACACAATAAATTAAACCTTACGTCTAAAATTCGGCGAATTGTTTAATAAGCTGATAACTTTGAACCACTCAACTGATTTTATTAAAACTTGGCTAAGAACCAACGCAGGAAAGTCTACTATCATTTACAGAAAACCGCATTAAAATCCGCTCACCCGTTTGACCGCTAAGATTCCACGGACTTAAACACAGACATATACACACACATAGACTGACAAACGCTTCAAACTTATAACTCCCCGCTATTTACGTCGGGGCTTAAAAACTTATGTTGACTGTTTTAACTCCATATTATGAGTGTTTTAGAGACATTAATATCTTTATAAATAACACTGGAAAAGGTTAGGTTCGTCAATATCTGACAACGTGGATACGTGATGTCATTACGGCACGCTAAGGTAAATGCATTACATATGTTTAATTCCACGCCTCAACCGAACGGCGCGGAATCATGAGGGGCTGGGTTTTTGCCAGCACGGGAGAAAATCGTGAATGATACTTTACCTTGCCGTCGTAGACCGAAATTCGAAAGCTCGATTCGAGGCAGGAATACGGGATAGGAGCACAATTGTGGTAGGATAGGAACCGAATCTCACTATTTTCACTGCCCGACGCTGTCGCCGGCGTGTTGCTGCCGACACGAAGAGTCGCTGTCCGATACGACGAGTTGGGGACCGCACAACTTCAACCTTCACAACACGAATCACTCAACCGCTGACGCGAATCTACTTATTTCCCGACGATTATTATGATTAACACTCCGACCAGGCCCGACACCTGTGTTAGACAATTGTTACACCGAAATACAGTCAATGGCCCGACGCCATGAGCAGACATGTTTTTTCTCACGACAAGAAAGATAACCTCTAATTTTTCATCTCGTTGGTACGAGTGACAGCTGCGGTTCCGTTTCCGCTAGGGATGTCCCGATTACTCGCGGTCGATCCGCGCATCAAAAAACCGGTGCGTTCCGAAGCATAAATATTAAACAACATATATAAAGCTAGTAATTCAACACACAACAAACCCATTGGTGCTAGAGTCTGCGTTAACACGAGAGTGGAAACACACCTTATTACAAAGACAATAAGCATATATTTCGACAAATCTGATTACTTAACAGGGGTAAGGAAGATTCCATAGAACATTCCAGTTCGCTCTGCCTCCAACTAAACGAATTTCATTTGGCTCCGAATGGGGCTTCGGATACATACAGAGAAGTTTAAATGTTTTGTGAAGGAGTCGCCATGGCCACAGGTTAGATTTTTTCATAGGAAATTTCATCGTCGCATATTGCTGAACGACGTCTATCCTCTGCTGAGCATATACCTCTTTTCCATAGCGACTATCCTTGCGGTTAAGTGCAAACCCATCCCGCGATATCCCCGACGACCCGAATGGCCGAGTCGACAGTGACCTTGCCTACGAAGCCAAGGGTCCCGGGTTCGAGTCCCGGTGGGGGCGATTATTTGTTTGATGAGAACGGATGTTTGTAGCCTAGTGATGGTTGTATATCTATCTCAGTATACTATTTATCTATATAAGTATGTGTATCGTTGTCTAGTACCCAAGATACAATCCTAGTTTGGGGCTAGATCAATGTGTGTAAATAGCGTCCAAGGTGAATACAAGGGCTTTTGTTAAGCTGCTTACCAAATTTAATGAAAAGATACATCCGATATATTTTTTTATCCCAAATTAAGTAAATGTTTACCAAAATTGTACACCCTATCTTATACTAAACTAAATGGGGTGGCCTCGCTTCGTGGTGACCTAATAAACATAAACAAATACATACAGGCAAAAACATTGCTTCTGGTCACACACACATAAAATCCAAGACCTGTTTTTTTTTCTTTACCCCCAGCCGGGGATCGAACCCGGGATCTCTCGCCTGGTAGGCAGAGCCGCAACCGCTGCACCACAGAGGTCGTCCTAATAAACTTAACTTTAGTCTTAGGACAGAAAGTGTCCTATAGCAACAAATAAGGTTCTGTGGTGGCTATAAATTTGGTTAACATCTAACACATGTGGGAGAGAAAACTTATGACTTCTGTTGTATCAACTTACTTGTACATGCTTATAGGGATCGGCTGTGGGACATTCTCTGTAAATTCTCTGTAAATACTAATGTTAATGTCTGCAGTTTTACCTGATTGCAATTATAATTTCAAGACTATACACGCTGCTGTGAAAAATATTGTGAATATATATTTCCAAGTTTTTACTTTATTTTGTATTAGATAATTATTATAATTTAATTTAATACTTTATGGCAATTTTAATTTAAAATAATGGTATCTTAATTTATAGAATGCATTTTTATGTGTCTGACATTTTTTATACAGATATATATATCGGCGCGTGACCTGACAGGTAGGATAGGAGACGACCTGCCTTGATCCTCGTCTTCACTATCCATAGTAATCCGTAAATTAGACACAATTATTTATTACCGATAATTACTTATTATATTTTGTGGTTCAGTCGTGATTCACACACAATTATTGACACACTGAGTTGGCGCCGGTCGGACTCATTCTGCCTCTTCTCTCTCGCGCCAAATCGCCCACGGAGCACCACCCCCAGTGTATCACCTGATCCACGGATCGTTCTGATTGGTCGACGCCTGGCGCGCTGCCTTCTCATTGGCTCACGTCACATTTACAACCACAGTTTCATGCCGCCAAATGTCATCTGTCAGTCTGGGTGCGTTCGTGGTTCACTCAATCGTTGTAGGAATCGATTCAATTTTAAATGATCGAATAATCAAATGCGCTTGCGCCGACACGGCCACCCTGCCGCAGGTCGCGCTCGACATGCTCTGAAAATAAAAGTTTCCACAAAATCATTTGCCCACATACAACCTGGGCTTTACTACTCGGCCTTTCATGACCAGGATTTTTCAAAATTATCACAGTCTCAAATAAAGAAGTAACTAAACTCAACTTCACATAAGAGACCAGGACCAGGACCATGATCATTATTATCAATTTTCACTTGAAATATTTAATAAGAGGTTTGACTCCTTATCTCAAACCATCACTACACCGTTAGGAGGCCCCTGTCCTCAACTAACTTACACAACATCATTAAGAGGCTCCTATCCTCAGCTAATTCAAACAAAACATAATTAGGAGGCACCTGTTCTCATCTAATTCACACTTCAACATTAGAAAGCCTCTGTCCTCGAATAATTCGCACATAATAGTATTAGGAGGCCCTGTCCTCGACTAATTCACACAAGAATATTAGGAGGCCCCTGTCCTCGACTAATTCACACATAATAGCATTAGGAGGCCCCTGTCCTCGACTAATTCACAAATTACAGTATTAGGAGGCCCCTGTCCTCGACTAATTCACACATAATAGCATTAGGAGGCCCCTGTCCTCGACTAATTCACACATTACAGCATTAGGAGGCCCCTGTCCTCAACTAATTTACACAGAACAGCATTAGGAGGCCCCTGTCCTCAACTAATTTACATAAACAGCGTTAGGAGGCCCCTGTCCTCAACTAACTAAAACAAAACTTCTTTAGGTGGCCTCTGTCCTCAACTGCACACACAATACATCCAACAATTACGCCCTAAGTACAAATCAATGTAATCTCTAGAACAAACGTTTGTCAACACTCACCCTTATCCATTGTTATTGTCATGGTTTCATCTGACTTCAATTAATCAACTGGTCCCAACTCAATAGGTGTAGACCCCACTTCACCATCTAACAATCTGTCATCGACTTCATCTGGGTGTTCATCTATCGCCGACACGGGTTCCTGGTTTGTGTTTTGAACCAATTTTGGCGCCACACGTAGTTGATCATGAGCAGCTTTCTTTGGTCTGCCTCTACCAGTAATCTTCTTGATATAGTAACGGTCGTTAGGTAATATCTTCCATATTACATAAGCATCTGGGTACTTTAGATCCAGTCCAATTTGGCATCTGGGATTTGTTCTAAAAAGAACAATATCTCCTTTCTGAAATCGTTTTACTTGAGCTTTACCCTTGTCGACTCGTGTCTTGTCTTCCTTTCCTTTATCCTCTATCCTTTTTTGTATGTATTTATCCAACTTCTCTCGATCTACGGTTCCTTCTGCTTCGTCAATCAATGAAATAAGTTCGGACGGAACTGCACATTGTCTTCCTGTCAAAGCTTTTAGTGGACTTACATTGGTGGTCTTATTTTTCGTACAATTGATGGCTAATTGTAAAGCATCCAGGCTTTTCTTCCAGTCATTTTTTTCATAGTTGCGAATTATCGTCAGTCCATTTTTCACCACAGCCATCATTCGCTCTACTTGGCCATTGGCACGGCTTGCTCCAGGTGCAATAAAATGTTGTATGATTCCAAACTGTGTGCAGTATTCCTCAAATTCCGCCTTAAAAGCTGTGTCTTGATCGCTGATGATTTGTTTTGGGGCTCCAAATAGTCCCACAACCTTCTTTAGCACTGAGAGCATAGATCTTGCTGTTTTGTCAGTAGCATAAGTAAGCATTGTATACTTGGTATAGGCGTCAATGGCTACGACAACGTATTCATGTTTGCCATTTCTTTTGGTCAATCTTCCCGTCATGTCAATATGTATTGTGTGAAAAGGAATTGGCTCCTTTGCAATCGGATGCATTTGCACCTGCCTAGCTCCTGAAGGTCCCTTACTAGTCTTGCAAATAACACAGTTATCCACAAATGTTCTAACTGTGCTGGACATCTCAGGAAACCAGTATTCTTCACGCAGTTTTGAAATCGTCTTTTCCCATCCAAAATGTTTAAGTGAGCTATGGTAAGCATTGATCATACTCCATTGATAAGATTTTGGGACTACTTTCTTCCAACTACCTTGCCCTGGCTCAAACTCATCGGTTTGCTTTCTTTGCAAAACCATGTCACTCAAACGGTATTCGCTCAATTCTTCTCCGCGTTCCAATTTTTTGATAATGCCAGATAACTCTGGGTCACGTCTTTGTTCTACCTTGAGCCATGACTCAGTACTGTTTGCGAGATTGATACACGCCACCGGATTACGACTAAAGAAATCAGCGTGTTTCATCCGAGATCCTTGACGATATTCAATCTTAAAGTCATAGTGCTGGAGGTATGCCATCCATCTGTGAATCCTGGGTAGTAATTCATGCTTCGTGGTAGACGCTTTAATGGCATTGCAGTCAGTAATTATCGTGAAAGATCGTCCGTAAACGTATTGCCTGAAATGTTTGACTGCTCGGACTATGGCAAGCGTCTCTAACTCATAAGAATGGTAGTGACTCTCTGGTACTGTTGTTCTCAAGCTCATATAAGCCACTACATGCTGACGTTCATCTTTTATTTGAATTAGAACGGCTCCCAGACCTGTACTGCTTGCATCTGTATGTAGTTCTATAGGCAAGCCTTCCTAGAAGATCTGAAGGACTGGGGTTGATGTTAGTCTTCGTATGACGTCCAGCCTAGCGCTTTCACATTCGGCTGTCCATTCAAATTTTGAGTCTTTCTTGGTCAGGTTGTATAAAGGTATCATTCGCTCCGAGAATGCTGGGATGAATCTCCGAAAGTAGCTCGCCAAACCACAGAACTGCCGGACCTGTTTAACTGTTTGGGGCACAGGAGACTTTTCTAGGGCCTCAATTTTTCGCGGACTTGGTCTCACAGTCCCACCAGAAATCACATTTCCAAGATACTCGATCTTCTCTTTGAAGAAAGAACATTTTTTAGGATTTACTGAAAACCCAGCATCATGTAAAATTGACAAAACTTTATCGAGCATCTGTAGACCTTCTCCAAAATTCTGACATTTGATAAGCACGTCATCAAAGTATATTAGTATGTCATTAAGCAATGGACGCAGTGCTGTCATTATAGAACGTTGATAGACAGCGGGGGCATTCATCAGCCCAAACGGCATCATAACGTATTCATACAAGCCATTAGGCGTTATGAAAGCGGTTTTGTGGATCGATTCTTCTTCTACAGGAATTTGATGAAAGCCTTGTGCCATGTCAAGACATATAAACAACACAGCGTCTGACAATCTATCTATTTGGTCAGATATTATTGGTAGTGGAAACTTGACAGGGACCGTATTGCTGTTTAGTTCCCTGTAATCGATACACATCCGGTCGTCGCCATTCTTCTTCTTTACTAAGATCACCGGACTGCTAAATTCTGACGTACTCTCGCGAATAATTCCGTGAACAGTCAAATCTTCAACAATACTATTTATTTTTTCCCGCTCTATCGGCGTCATTCGGTATGGACGACGAGATACTACTTTGGTGGGGTCTTTTAACTGAATGTTCATGCTACCAGTTTTAACTTTTGATGTCGGTACACCGGTGACAAAAACATCTTGATGTTTTTCCAGAACAGCCCTAAGCTCCAGAATTTGTGTCTCGTCTGTCAAGTCGGTGTCAATAGAATTAATGAAATTCTCCTCTGTCACGTTCATGATAACACTAGTCCTAATCAGTGTCGCCCCATCCTTATTTATAACGACTGAAAGACCCGGAGTTCGCATTAGGTCATTCCCAATTAAGATGTCACAAGGAATTTCATGATCTTCTACCACATGAAAATTTATCTCCACAAAAATGTTTCCTGTCTCACAAGTAGCGGTGATTCTTTGATATGACATAACTGGCACCCCAGCTCCGAAGCCCTTTAGCATCAGTGAGTAATCTTCACGTTTTCCTGGTACTGATGAGCTGAGTGATCTTCTTACCAAGGAACGGTCCGCACCGCTATCAAATAGCGCAACTAGATTTTGGTTACCAATGTTTATATGCATAGGTGTTGAAACTTGACAGTCTGTTGTACCGGCTAGATTTACTCTTTTGGCATCGTCTGACATCTTTTTGAAACAGGTCTCTTCTATGTGACCCGTTTTGCTGCAATAATTACACTTCGGGCCATTTCGCTCATTTCTGCTGAAATTATTTCTCGCATCATTGTTTGTCAATAATGATTTTGGTTCGGTTACCTTTTCCGCTGTACAGGTTGATTGGAGGTGACCTGCCTTCCCACATCTGTAACAGGTAATGTCACGCCCCAACCGCAGGCGTGCTCGCTTTGCGGGTTGCGGTGCGTCACTTGGTCCAGATTTGCCATCTCGTTCCCGCTTCATTGTAGAGACTACTGAAATCAACTCAGGAACACTTGAGCATTTACTTGATAGCAAGCGCATTCTTAAATATTCACTGTCAATGCATCCTATAACAGCTTCAACAGCATCTTTTTCTTTGTCACCATTCATGATTCTCGTCCAAAGATTCCAAGCTTTCGTTATTGATTCAGCAGGGTTAGCAGCATCAAATTTATAGTTGCGGAGCTTGAAGAGATCATTGGAGTATCTGGCTTCCGGTTCAAAAGTTTGAATCAATGCGTTTCTCATATCACTCCATAACGGTGATTTCACAAGCCAGGTATTGCCTACTGTTTTGGCACGACCATTCAATAGTCCAGATATCTTAGTGCATACTTCGTAATCATTTAAATTCCAATGATCTTTTGCACGATCAACATGTTCACACCAATCGCGTATCGATACATCGCCATCAGGGTCAAAGGGTGCTATATACACGTCACGTAATCTAGACCTTTGTGGTGGAGCCACAGCCTTCGCCAATATAGCCGCAAGAAACTCGTTATTGGCTTTTAAATTTTCTTGTTGTTGGCGGGTTAAATTTTCCAGTATAGTGGCTAACGAGGTCAGAGTTTGATTGGATTCAGTACCACTTACTTGACTATTGATTAATCCAGGGGATGGGCCATGGCCACTTCTGATATCGGCGCGTGACCTGACAGGTAGGATAGGAGACGACCTGCCTTGATCCTCGTCTTCACTATCCATAGTAATCCGTAAATTAGACACAATTATTTATTACCGATAATTACTTATTATATTTTGTGGTTCAGTCGTGATTCACACACAATTATTGACACACTGAGTTGGCGCCGGTCGGACTCATTCTGCCTCTTCTCTCTCGCGCCAAATCGCCCACGGAGCACCACCCCCAGTGTATCACCTGATCCACGGATCGTTCTGATTGGTCGACGCCTGGCGCGCTGCCTTCTCATTGGCTCACGTCACATTTACAACCACAGTTTCATGCCGCCAAATGTCATCTGTCAGTCTGGGTGCGTTCGTGGTTCACTCAATCGTTGTAGGAATCGATTCAATTTTAAATGATCGAATAATCAAATGCGCTTGCGCCGACATATATTCATCAGTTTTTTATTTACAATCTGACATGTAATTGACACTTACCAATAAATATGTTTCAATGTTTCAATATAAAAATAAATTAATAAAAAAAACTAACGTACTAACTTAACTATAATAATTGATGTAACTACTATTAATCTAACCAATAATACTGTAAGCAAATAGTTCCGTTGTGGCTCAGGCTCCTGACATACAGGTCGCCCTAGTTTAGGAGTCCAAGGCCTCCCATGTAATAGGGTGTAAGAACCATCCTATGTAATAGTATATAAAATAAAAATTTCATTTCATATTTGTTGCAGAACATATTTAGAGCTAATACAATAACACTCGAACGCCTACAGGTGCTAAGTTTCCACCTCCTGTGGCCATACTCAAAGCTAGCGACGTCTACATTTTATCCTGAGGGATTAAGGACCTTCCCTGCGATGTCGGACGAATGTAAAAGGTGTTTATGAAAAAAATAGTGATAAAAAAACAAAAAGAAGCATTTCTCTGAGTTTCGTAAATGTAATAATAATAATCCTTTATTGCACAGAAAACACAGTTGAAATTTTAACATGAACAGTATGCAAAGGTAAGCTTATTTCTAAAAAGAAATTTCTTACAGCTAACCTGTGAAGAAAAGAGAAAAATAAAATATAGAAAGGTAGTCCTAGTGTACAATTAAGAGTTAAAAGAAATAATTAAAATCAATATACTATCAAATAAATCAAAATACACCCTTCATAATTACTATAAAATAAATAAATAGAATACAATAAATACATAGACACACATAAAATGAGATACCCACTATTCGGAAGAGGGGGGATGCTGTTTAAATTTTTTCTTGAAAGTGACCAAGGATTTGCAATCCCTAATAGCGCAAGGAAGTGCATTCCACAAACGTATTGCCCTTAACCTAAACGAGTACTTGTAAGCAACAGTGTTGTGCTGAGGAGTTGACAAAAGTGACACCGTGTGAGATCTCCGAAGTCTATCCCCTGAGAAAAGATACTCAAAACGTTCACGAAGATATGCAGGATAGCGCGGATTTCTCAAAATATTGAAGAGGAAGGAGAGAATGTGCATATCACGATGAAGTCGGATCAAGAGCCAGCCTAATTCCCTAAGATAGAAGATAAACCGAATCCCGAGATATTGGAGTCGCTCGAGTTTGTTCGGTAGATCTTCGTTCGCACTGGCCCAGCAAACATTGGCGTAGTCTATTAAAGGCAGAAGAAGTGTCTGAGCTAGCATTATTTTAGTCTGCCTAGGCAGGAAGAACTGCAAACGCCGAAGAGAATGAAAGGATGCAAAGACTCGTCTGCTGACCTCACAAATATGGGGCGACCAGGATAATAGATTCTCAAAAACAACGCCAAGATTTTTGGCTTTCTCGCTATACTTGACAATAGTACCGTCACATAGAACGGGGTCAACGGACTTATTCTGCAATAGTGGAATGGATGAAAACTGAGAAGTGAAGAGGAGAAAGGATGCCACCCTGCGGAACACCTGTAAAGAGCTTGCAACATTTCGTAGTGACCTCTTCAGACTTGATGTGCTGCTGGCTGTCTCTCAAGTAAGAGTCAAACCAGCGAGCCGAGTGTGAAGAGACGTTGAGCAATTTTAAGATTTCAACAAGTATATCGAAGTCGACGCAGTTGAAGGCGCTGCTAAAGTTTAGGAGAGTCAGGACTGTGAGCTGCTTCTTATCTATTGCCAGTTGGATAACGTCAGTTACCTTGAGCAGTGCTGTGGTGGTGCTATGCCCCGGCCTAAAACCAGACTGAAAAGGGTTCAGTTAATTCATGGAGGAAAGGTACGAGGACAGCTGGGTGTGGACAATTGATTCAAGGACTTTGGAAAGGATTGGTAGAATGGAAACGGGATGGAACTCTTTGAAGGAGGACGGGTTAGACTTAAATACATGAACAGTCACGAATTCATGCAGTTACCCTACACTTCCCTCAAAAAAGCAATTGAAATTAAAACTAAACTTTTTATTTCACCACAAAGCACACAAAATACAATAACATATTCGCAGATCAGAAAAGAATGAACGATGAAGCTACATCAGCAAGCGAAATGTGGCATCGTATGAGATGGATGAAAGGTTCCCGTCAATAATAATAATAATAATAATTTATTTACACACATTGATCTAGCCCCAAACTAGGATTCCCTGTATTTTGGGTACTAGACAACGATACACATACTTATATACATAAATATTATACTTAGATATATAAACAACCATGACTAGGGTACAAACATCCGTTCTCAACAAACAAATATTTGCCCCCACCGGGACTCGAACCCGGGACCCTTAGCTTCGTAGGCAGGGTCACTGCTGACTAGGCCATTCGGGTCGTCAATCAAGAACATATATCAATGAAAAGACAGCCAAGGAACTGCTACGTAACTTGACACCAGATTTTGTTTCTCCAAGTTACCCGATATTTACATCCAATAATCCATGTCTCATGCAAGGTATTTCTATGTATGAATTAGATTGTGCCATCAAAACGAAAGATACGGCCCCAGGAGATGATGGCATCTCCTTTTCCATGCTAAAACATCTTCCTGCTGTTGGAAAGCGTTTTTTAGTTGACATCTATAATAGGTTCCTGGCTGAGGGATTTGTACCTTCTCAGTGGAGAAAAACTAAAATTGTTCCCATACCTAAAGCGAGCTGTGATACCCAATCTTCTTCTGAAGTAAGAGATTTAATGTCGTGCCCATGCAAAGTTTTCCATACTATACTTAAACTTAGATTGGAATGGTATTTAGAAAAGAACAGTGTTCAGACAGGTCCTTAAAATGGGGAAAGCACATTAAGGAAATCACCCAGAAAACGCTTAAATTTTTAAAAGTGCTTAAAGTATTGGCTGGTTCTGATTGGGGTTTGCATCCCAAACATTTACGAAGACTGTATATTTCGGTTCTACGAATTCGATTGGACTACGGAAGCTTCCTTTATGACAATAGTGTTAAAAGCCATTTGTACAAAGTCGAAAAAGTTCAAAACCAAGCTATGCGCGTTGTTGGTGGTTTCATTAAAAGTACTCCAATCCATGTGATGGAAAATGAATTGTGTTTACATCCTCTCCATCTGCGCAGACGGTATCTAGGGGGAAAGTTCTGGCTAAGAAGTAGGGCTCTAGAACATAACAACAATGTAGTACTACTTGATCAACTTACTCGTCAATGTTCAACCACCGCACGAAATAATGATAAAATAAAGGCTACCCTAAACGGGGACGCAGTGGCGACAGTCAATGTAGTTAGGTTTTTGGGTGTTAATATTGATGCCTCTCTCAACTGGAAGCCCGAACTTACTGCCCTGGAAGGTAGTATTGGCTCAGCGTGCTATGCCCTGAGAAGTCTTAGGGACGTAGTAACTGAAGGACACCTGAAAATGGTTTATTATGCTCTGGTTGAGTCCAAGTTGCGCTATAGCATCAAGTTGTGGGGAAATAGCTATGAATATAATATTTTAAAAGCATTCGTGTTACAAAAAAGGGCAATCCGCACGATAGCTCGTATCCAACAGACGGAATCGTGCAGGCCGCACTTCATCAGGTTGGGTATACTGACAGTTCCGGCGCTTTACTTGCTTGTGCTGATGGATGTTCTAGTTAAGAATATTCACAAAATAGAAAACCAGGAACAGAGACATACACGAGAGAATTCGCGTAGAAAGGACTTTCCGATAGTATCTGCACCTAGGTTAGAAGTAGCAAGACATTCAGCGGGTTATCAGTCACTCAGGTTATTTAACCAGCTCCCGACAGAGCTTAAGCTCATGGTTACGCACAGCAGTTTTAAGGACAAGCTAAGAACATTCTTATTGGAAATGAGTCCATACAGTATTGACGAATTCTGCAATCAATCAAAATAACATTATACAATTTTTATTTATGACATGATATTTTATTCCTTGTGTTTATGAATTTATTTATTTATTGTGACATGCGCATGATTAATTTTAGTTTTGACGTTTAATTAGACGTACTTCACTTATGATTACTAATAACTGTTATGCCAGGAATGTGATTTGTATTTGTATTGAATAATTTATTTTGACATGTCAAAGTGTTTTGTTATTTTGTTTGTCTACCTATCATTTAATTTAATTTCAATTAATTTAAATTTTATTATATTTCTGGCTTATAATGATTTCACTTGTATAGAATTATTATACCATTTAAATAATATTTTAATTTTAATCGATGTATTTCAGACACAATTGTACTATTGTTTATGAATAAATACTATTGAACTATTGTTATTGGATTGATCGACCGGGTTATTGGAGTCGCAAAAAGAAGCCACTACTTACAGAAATACATGAAATGTTAAAAACATGTGCTATCCACTCAACTGAAACTCTAGAAATGTTTTCCTTAGATACATGGGTCCAAAATATAAATATTACAAAACATTTGTCGTGTTTCATAGAGGGAGTTACGAAAGCTAAAAGTGTAAATCATTTAAAAGAAAAATGCCATCAGATACTTAAAAACCAATATTGTGACTTTTATAAAATATATACAGATGGATCTAAAGAAAAGAGCGCCATCGGTGTGGTATTGTTTGACCCCCAGACACAAACCAAAATCAAATTTAAAATTGAGGCTGATGTTTCGATTATGTACACTGAATTATTTGCTCTATCTGAAGCCCTTTCGTACATAACGACCGTTAATTGTCAAAACTTTGTGATATTGACGGATTCCAGAAGTGCACTTCAGGATGTGGCTTGTTGCACCTCGAGCTTTCGAGGAGTACCGATAGCTTCACTATTCTGGATTCCATTCGCCAACTAGAAATATTAAATAAAAATTTTATTATGCAATGGATACCATCTCAGGTGGGGCTGCGCGGTAACGAGGAGGCGGATCGCTTGGCGAGGGAAGCCGTGTCGGACGGAATACCTCAAAGTGTGCCGCCATTTTATACAGATGTGATACCAACTTTAAAACAGTACATCTTCATAAGTTGGACTGAATACTTCAACAGCATGTCCTTACATAAAGGGATTTGGTATAAAACTATTCGATCAGAGCCTTTTCGTTACCCGTGTTTTGAGTCTGAAAATTTAGATAGAGGTTCACTTGTGACTGCATTTAGAATTCGATCCGGCCACATTCCACTTAATAAATTCGCGTTTTTGATGAAAAAGGTGATATCTCCCAAATGCGCAGAATGTGGGATAGTTGAAGACGAGATTAGTATTGTAGCATTACAGGACGGCATGGTCGCTTCATTTTGTGTAAAGTCCTTTAAATAAAGATAAAAATAAGAAAATAATATTGGGAGACAGAATAAACCATTTTTAGGGTTTCATACCCAAAGGGTAAAAACGGGACCCTATTACTAAGACTGGGCTGTCCGTCTGTCATCAGGCTGTATCTTATGAACCGTGATAGATAGACAGATGAATTTTTCACAGATAATGTATTTCTGTTGCCGCTATAACAACAAATACTAAACAACACAATAAAACAAATATTTATGGAGGCTCCCATACAATAATTCTTTAAATGCACCACCACCACTAACTTTGCAATAACATTTTGCTTTGTCAAATCCAAACTTTTCACGCCACACCATCCCTACCATTTACGATGGTACGGAACACTTCGTGCGCGAGTTAGGCTCGCAATTGACCCTTGTTTATCAAAATTAGGTTGAGACCGGATTTATGAGACTATGGACTTAAAAGAAAAACGCCAAATATAAAAATATCCAGTTGAATAATGTTGTCCCAGTATATTCTTTTCAATATATATGTATGTCAAAGTATGAAAATGTCCACATCGTTCTATTTAAGGTCACAAAGATCCACTCGATAAACGAACAACGTTATGATGATATTTGCTAATTAACCCTTCACATTGTACGACAAACAAAACTTGCCGCATAACTAATCCCTATCATCACCCAATATAAACCTTATAACGTCGAATATCGAATTAATTACCAGATAATCAATTTCCCGCTACAGTATCAAAGAGCTTAGATATTATTTTCTGGCAATTTCGGCTATTAGGCGTCGTTGTTATTGTTTAAGAGACGATGTAAATTAGCCACAGGAAGTAAAGAGTAATTAAAGCTGGATGCGTCTTTGTAACGTAATGCTGTGACCGCGAGGGGGGTAATATAGAGAGAATCACTCGATCATTTCGATCCATGGTTTGTTAGTTTTAGGATATTGCGACAGCGAGTTTCGTACCGCACCTTTCCGTTACATAGAATCGAGCACGCGGATTTTGACAGTTGGAAGTTTTTTTGTGAGCTCGATACTGGTGCCCGCTTGGCGAGGAACTGTCGAGTTAGTGGAAGACGTCAGCTCTCATGGCTCAGGAGGACCTGCACACATCGTTTTTTGAAGCGTTGCGGCTCGGCTGTCTGCCGAGACGATATTGTCAGGGCAAGTGTTCTGCCCGACTACCTTTTCATCTTAGCTGACTGCACGTGTCAGATTGGGGCAGGAGTGTGGTTGTATTCCTTGTTTGTTTGTGCAAGGATAACACTCTTAGCTTTGCGCCAGCAGACGAAATCTTTCCTCCTGTTATCCAATCGGAGACCACGAGGCTATCGGCCGCCATTTGGGCGCTTCGTGATCAAACGCGTACACCAGGTAACAACCACAGTGAGGCAAGGTTATATCTGAATCCAAGGTATATATTGTTTGATTACTAAACCTATGGTGATCCTTTTCGTCGTCGCGTTAACCGCCATGGTGGAACCGCTGGGACTTGTGCTCAATTATTTCGTGAATTACTTTGATGTGAGATTTTAATTTGATTAGACCCCCGCTGTGTTTTTATTTTCTTATGTTTTAGATTTCCTGTTTGATCGATCTCCAAATCTCAAACCAGAGAGAACTTTGAGAAGCGTGTTATTGGAATGTCTTTAAGTCAGTACTGAAAGAGACCGAGCTTCCCCGAAAGTGCAAGTGAATTGAATGTCGACTGAGATCCTATCATCTTTTTTGGCTAGAAAGATTATTGTGTCATAATTTAATAAACTTAAGCGTCTATTATTCAATGAAATGAGATCACCTGGAAAGGATACATTGAATCTTTATTTTAAATTCTTGAACATTTTCATAGTTAGGAAATATTTTTTCAGGTGTGAAAAGTAAGTTTTGCTCCACGACAAGAGGGAGCAAAATGCTACTTTTCTGTTCAAGCTACTTTTTTTACTTTATTCATTAGGGTGTAGCATTTACGCAATGTGCCAATTGAACATAGATCTTAATAAAATAATCGATTGTATTTTCATCGTAGTCGATTAAAAACGAACATGTTTCAAGTTTTAACTTTAAAAACGTTATATGAAAATTTATGAATATTTCGTAGTATTTAAAAAAAATGTCACAATAAATTATATGTTTTACTGAAATCAAAACTATCGATGACTGTTATTGTGATATAATGAATATTGATACCCGAAACCATTGTAATATTCGATTCGATTATTTTTACACATTGGTAAAAGTACACAGGAATATTTTATCTGTGGTGACCTTTCCCGAATCCTTCACAATCCGCCATTATAAAAATAAAAGTTTTGTTTACGTTGTTCGATTACTGTAAAAGCGGTGAAAGTATAATTCAAAGTTTAATTATTTAATTTTTTTAGAGCATTTAATTCAAATTTTCCTCATAGTCGGTGTGAAAAGTTGTATGTGTCACTCAGGAGCAAAATTATTTTCGGCATGGGCGTTAACGCTTGAATCCTTCGTTACGCTCAGGATTCTAACTTAGAATCCCTCGCTATGCTCAGGATTCTATCGTAGAATCCTTCCCTTCACTCTGGATTCAATGTACCGCCCTCGCCGTAAATACATCATTTTGCTCCCTTGTGACACAAATAACTATTGCTCGAGGTTAAAATGTTTCACGATTAGGAAATATTTGTGCTAGATCCCCACAAAGTGTGGAATTGTGGGGATTTTTCGTAATTGTTGTCTTTTCCTGAACTCCAAGAAATAACATCATGCGCCTTAATTGTGGTTCCACGTCAATAGTGGTTCCACGACTATGGATGAAGCGTTGAACACAAATGAACACTACATTTTATTACAACGATCCATATGTAAGATAAGTTTAGATGATAAGCTATTATTTTAGCACGGCCACCAAAGAATGGATCCCTTTTATAAAACAACTGGCTACCAGTAAATGCTTTTATTTTACTCAGGGAATTCCTAATTTATAAAAAAATAGGTAATCCATAATTCATGATTTATTTTTTATGGAGTTGGTTCCTGTTTCTTAGACATTTCAGTAGACCATGGGTCATCCAGGGCTTGATTATTCTCTTATTGCATGGGATTATATATACGGTTGTGTTTTTGTCGAGAGCTGTTTGAACCAGTTCAATTAACTTACCCGTCGCCATATCTAGGTCTCTTATTTCCATGATAGAGTCGAGGTCTGACTGTAGCATATCATCTTTGAAACCTTGTTTATTTAATTTGTTGTATGTGGTGGGTGGTTTATTTAGTCAAGGCTTGTGTTTAAACGATAACCAAAAACGCACCTATTTTACTAACAATAAATTCAAAATTACTGCCAGAATGGATAAATGTCCACCAAATTGTGTTTGGATAAATGATCACCAAACTTCTTTTTATGTTTTGTGTACTTAAGTTTATGTTTTAAGTATTTTTGTTGTTCTTACATGTTCAACCTAACACGAAGGATAAATGGGGCTTCGGTTTGCTCACCCCCTTTTCCCTTCACCTAAGCTACCGCAGTATTTTGCCCTGATATTTTTTTCAACTTTTGGTGTTCATTTATCCATTTTGGGTAGGAAAAAAATATTTTGGTGATCATTATATTTGTTGCCTTTAATCAATTTCTGATCTAAGTTAACACAATAAACAACATATTTATGGTCTGTTACGGTTGAGTGAACGACTAGCGTTAAAGCTTCATTCTTGGTTTTCAAGAGAATATGGTCGAAGCAAGTTTTTCTGGGGTCTCTCGTGACAAAGAATGACCAATTAGTAGTCCGCAATAGGCAATCAGATTCAGATATGCTCCAGCACGTGGATCATTATTTTCTGGTAAGATTTATATATTTATTTCACCAGCAACAAGAATATTCTTGTACGTGGAGACACTGTGCAATGCATGTTTTAGTGATTCATAGAATATATCAAATAAAGTGCACGATGGTGAGCGGTAGACAGCAAGTATCGCCGTGTCTAAGCCATGTCTAACAATGAGGCAGTTAGTATCCATAAAAACGGGCTCATATAAGGATACGTTTAAATTATCTCTATAATAAACATCATTTTGGTTTTTGAAATTTGTATATGCATAAGAGATAGTGATAGATGCATAGAGATAGATAACCAGAAAATCTACAAATTTTATGTTTTTCAAATAAAAATTTGCCTATTGTAAATTTTAATTATTAGGAGAACAGAAATTCATCACATAAATAAGTCTTTTATTACCATGGCGAGATATTCGTATTCGTATTCGTATTCACCGAATAGTAGGTTTGATATTCGTATTCGTATTCGTAAAAGTAGTATTCGTTGCATCACTAATAAGAGATAAAGCCATCTACCTCCGTGGCGCAGCGGTTGCGGCTCTGCCTACCATGTGAGAGGTCCCGGATTCGATCGCCGGCTGGGGGTGTAAAGAAAAAGTAATCCCCAGGTCTTGGATGTTTATATGTGTGTGACGTCGCTGTTTATGGTTCCCACGATACAGGGTATCCGAGTGTGGGGCCAGAAGCAATGTGTGTGCCTGTTTATCTAACTAAATGGCGTGAAAAGTTTCGGGGTCAACCTTGCGAGCGGGATTGATGAAAATGTTGCTTGTGCAGTACAAATGTGAAATGTCAAAGTTGCAGGATGCGGAAATAAAATTATAGCCCATTAATGTTCCCACCGAGCCATATTCCACCACGCTGGCTCTGGGCGGGTTGGTGGACGGGTGTCGTCCTTGTGGCCCACCGTGACATATTCCACCACGCTGGCTCTGGGCGGGTTGGTGGACGGGTGTCGTCCTTGTGGCCCACCGTGACATATTCCACCACGCTGGCTCTGGGCGGGTTGGTGGACGGGTGTCGTCCTTGTGGCCCACCGTGACATATTCCACCACGCTGGCTCTGGGCGGGTTGGTGGACGGGTGTCGTCCTTGTGGCCCACCGAGCCATATTCCACCACGCTGGCTCTGGGCGGGTTGGTGGACGGGTGTCGTCCTTGTGGCCCACCGTGACATATTCCACCACGCTGGCTCTGTGCGGGTTGGTGGGCGGGTGTCGTCTGTGACATATGCCAACCGTGACATATTACAGAGAACTAGTGACAGAAGTCTACCTGCCATATTAGGGCCCCTGTCATAGCTTTACGGTTACTAACAAGTATCGATAGCAGCCGGAACCTCAGATTAACGTGTCGTCCGAAACGCGGATCTTCCGAATACGTACTGATTGATATAGTAGTTTATGTGACTGATACATAATGGAGGGCATTAAAACTCGAGGAAGGCGAGTTTCATAAAAATATCACTCGAGAGTTTTAATGCCTAATTATGTAGTTACTTTTTTTTTAAGATAATATAATAAATAAATAAAATAAATAAATACATACACTAGTTTATCTACACCCATATCATAAGCTCTCTTTAATGTGTTCAGGAACCGCATGTTTGACCGGCATTGTGGCTCTGCAGTTGTTTAGCTTGTTCTGTAGCACCAACTTCGGGCGTCGGCGTTCGAAATTTGAATGTCACTACCAACTTCACAGACAAACTAGGGGCTGCACGCAGGGCATCGGCGTTCGAAATTTGAATGTCATAATGTGTAGAAAAATTACACATTATGGACATAATGTGTAATTTTTCAGATAAGAAATGAGTTTATACCAAGTAGTTTAACATTATGCTGATCGTAACGTGCGGTTTTTGTGCGCAGTAAAGAGGGTTTATCATACGTGTGTAGATAAAATAACTTAACTCATTGTTAAATGTTAGCACCAAATTTGAACCTGTATCTCGTGCGTGAGAAGCAAGCATTAAACCCACTGGACTACGAAACGCACGCGAATTATGATAATTAATTATAAAAATCAAGAATCAATCAAGAGCCCCGTGGTCTAATGGGTTTCACGCTTGCTTCTCACACAGGAGATGTAGGTTCGATTCCTAACCATGCACCAATGAGATAATTAATTTATCTTAAGTAGGTACATTATACGGACATTCTAACGGTGATGGAAAACATCGTGAGGAAACCTTCATTACTCCATAGCTGCGGCGATGGGCTAGCCCCCTGTCACGCAAAACGGAGCATTGAATAACTGGCTAAAAGTGGGCACAATTGTGCCTCTGCCACCCCATTTGAGATAAAGCGTGACGCTATGTTATTTGTGTTATAAAAATCATTCCAGAAATTTGAAGACATTATTTAAAAAAAATATCATCCTAACATTTCCATCAATTTTCGTGCTAGAATGTCTCATATTTTAAATTAAATATAGGTACTCGTTTTAAATAACGCAATAGAACTCATTCTAGCGTATTTAAGTAGCCTTTAAAATATTCAACTAGGAAACAAATAACATAAAGAGAGATTTATATTTAAATTCCATTGAATATACTATTACCAGAATCTTTAACTATAAAATATACTACGATATTAATGAATATTTAAATAATAAATAATGGATAACTAACTAAACTTGCAAAAGTTATTGGATGGTCTGGGTTTTCTTGCTGTTTCTTACTCGAGCAAAAAGCCCAAAGCTTCAACAATCAAAAGAAATACAAATAAAGTAAAATATATATATGTCACCGGAAAATAATACGATCCGCAAGTTTATAAATTTCCTAGGAAATTTATAAACTTCCTTCTAGATTATATTAGGCTAGGTTGGGTTAGGTTAGGTTATGTTAGGTTAGGTTAGTATATATAAACTTGCGGAAAAAATATTAGGAAATTTATAAACTTGCGGATCGTATTATTTTCCGGTGACATATATATCCCATCCCTTGAAACACAAAAGACAAAAATTAAGTTGTGTAAATATATATTATATAATTTGATATGACATATTTGAGATAATGTAAACCATAAACCATAACTTTTCAGCAAAGAGGTAATCGCGGGCGGGTCCAGTACTAATTGGCCTGAGCCAGAAAGGCTTCGAAGGAGATCCAATTAAATGCGCTCCGAAAAGACCCCCGGCAAGGCTTTGGGCACCGTGAAGTAAAATTATGACTGGGTCAATTTATTTTTTGTGTGCAAAATATAATAAATGCAGCGCATTAATGAGCCCACCGATGGGCACAGGCATTGACAATTACTTGAATTGCACAGGACCGAGTTAAATATAGTCAAAAGCGGGATCCCTGACAAAAGTCAAAGACAAAGTCAAGGTTCTTTATTACTGTAGATATTTACATATACTTAGCAAACGTCATGTTTTGCCACTTCTCTACATTGGACCACTGTGGAAGAAGAAGGGCGTAGAAACTCCCACAGATCGATTTTTAGATCTCTTTTAAAAATTGGTTGTTCTTAATTAATACAAATATTAAAAATTTAATTATTATTACACTGACGAGCTATGAAAAAGTTCCACCCACAAAATGCCGACAAACACCTTAATATCTCCTGAGACATAGAACCTAGCCTCATAAAAATATACGTTTTTAATTGGTAATATTCTGATGCGCTGTTAAATGTATTTCAATATTGCAGGCGGCGTCATTCAGCTAACCTTTCCCGTTTAGAAGTAAAATTTGGTGCTATGTCACTGGAACTTTTTCATTGCTCGTCAGTGTATTAATAAGCAATAATAAATAATTAGCCTGCCATATATGCAATAGACAGCCTGATGACCAAGCTGATGATGGAATCGTGATATAGGTAGTAGGAATAGACTCAATATCTAGAAAAGTGGGTATTCTTGGACAAACAATTCCAGACGAGCACGAATATTTGTATCTGACACCCTATCATTGTGAACACCGTTAGTTTATAATCTGGCGAAAAATTTCTCGCGATATTATAAACTGACGATAAAACATTTATTTCAGGAACATATATTGCTTAAGACCCCACACTAGGATAGCCTGCGTCATGGGAACTAGAAACAGCGACATCACTGACATGTAAACATGCAATGCCTTGTTTGTTTTTAAAAGAAAAAAAAACAGGGTAAAGACCCCAGCCGGGATCGAACCCGGGACATCTTGCGTGGTAGGCAAAGCCAACCTCAGAACCACAGAGATCGTCTGGATTGTACCGTAGCTTATAATATAATACTAATTTTCGAAAGTTTATCATCTATCCATGACATACCATTAAATTGTGAATTGTACAATATTGTTTACAATATAACGTAGGGACTCATTTTCGTTGGCTTATAATATATCGATGTCAAACCCCTAAGTAGTAAACTGGTTCAAACTTAAATTGCACAAGAAATATCTAGGCGAAGTGGTGGTGCAGGGTAGGTGAAGAATAAAAGGTAATTGAAGCGAAGCCCCCTTTATCCTTCGTGTTAGGTTAACATGTAAATCAATCTGTGGGAGTTTCTTCGGCTTCTTCCACATTGTTCCAATGTAGAGAAGTGGCAAAAATATAGTAATAACGATTTTTAATTTTTGTAAGAGCAAAATAAACATTTTAACCCTGTCGGTTAGGTTCACAATTTGACAGTTTGACAACGATACAGTATAAGCTATCGAAAAAAAATACGTTAAATTGAGTTAACAGTTTATCGATAGTTTACTTACAACCTCACACGATAGTAACGGTTTTCACAATATTACGGTGACAAATCTATTAAACATAAACATTTACATGAAGGCACATTTGTACATTACTTCTGGCCCCACACTAGGATACCCTGTGTCGTGAGTACCAGATACAGCGACACACACATATAAACATCCAAGGCTCTGTTTTTCTTTATCCCCAGCCGGGGATCGAACCCGGGACCCCTCCCAATGTAGGCAGAGTCACAGAGGTCGTATTTCAAAGTTTGTAAGAAAGGTTTATATTATAAACGACCCGAATGACCGAGTCGGCAGTCTACGAAGCCAAGAGTCCCGGATTCGAGTCCCGGTGGGGGCAAATATTTGTTTGATGAGAACTGATGTTTGTACCGTAGTCATGGTTTTTTATCTATCTAAGTATACTATTTATAGATATAAGTATGTGTATCGTCGTCTAGTACCCAAGATACAGGGAATCCTAGTTTGGGGCTAGATCAATGTGTGTAAATGGTGTCCCAGGTATTATTATTATTTTATTATAAACAAGTACTGGTACATTATATAATGTCGTAAGAAAATAATTTCTCCAAAAGGTCTTAGTCTAATGTAGCCAATTGTGAACGCGGCACATATTCTTTGTAGCCGTTAAAAGCATGTTGTGCTTTAGCTAATCTGTGATTTTCCATTAGCCGTCAGACAACGGCAACGAACCAGTCCACGGCACAGACATGGCAACAACGTCACATGCCGTGGCAATGACGTAACAGAGGGTATGCTAGTATATGGCCAAAGTAATGTGTTCGATTCCAAATCGATATGCGATCGATGGTTTCTGAACGGCCATTTTGAATTTGACGTTGCTGCCTACCTAGCAGTTTTTTGACAACTGACAGACGAAAGCCCTCGCAAAGTAAACGCGTTTTGGTTAGGGTATTGAAATTAAATCGCAGTCCATCTGGAATGTATTCGGGTTTCCCTCAGGATTGTCTATATAGCTGAGTGTGTTGTGGTTCCCCGAACCAGATAAAATTCGCATTTTCGTGGCCGATTGGTTTTTCCCACGTAACATAACCTGTGTTGGAACACTGTGCTCATCGAAGCTGGCCCGCCAGTCGTACCTGGTTGGCTGAAGAACCTGTCTACCAAGAAGAGCCTAGGGTGCACCCGGGCCTTGCAGAGAGACAGGAGGTTGACGGGACCGAAGCACAGACCAGGTTAGATCGACCCCAATTACTTCAGCTCCGTGAATCGCCGACGTTCACACTTCTTGGCAACTGATCGTTACGCTACCTCGTAGCTGATGGGCCCCTACGAGGTCATTAGGTGCTGAGAAGCCTGAACAATTTGGTAGCTAGAGCGTGGCTTCCTGAGATTTGCAGCCGTCAAGGGCTCCAGGAAGGCACGATTTGGGACTATCAATCTGTAGGTATAGGCGGTTAGGTACTTGGTTGTTCCTATATCCACATAGATTGGTAGTATTGTAAGCTATAAGTCTATTGCTGGTAGTAGACAGACAGATATTGAATTGAAATTTGCATTGAATTACCAGTTAGTCAACCAGTTAGTTAACATAGGTAGTTACATCTATTGATAGCAGGCTATTACATTGTTTTCAGTTTATAGCAATTTATAACTTGAACTAATATTGACTATCTGTGTGTGTTATAATGATAAAGGGAAACTAAATTGTATTTACAGAATTTATATAGATATAAAACTCGGTTCCTATTGTTTAAGGAAAACAACATTGTTTAAGTTGTGGTTTAGGGTTCCCTCGTTTGGGTTGTAGACTGGAGGGTCCAATAAAATTGAGTTACTGCAAATTGTGAGTAAGTATCGTTCCGATCATGTCGTTATCTGAAATCCAGAAGGGTGTTTCTAAGGAACTCGGATGGTTTTCCTCCGCACACGGTCTGATAGACCGTTTAGATAGGCATGATGTGGTATTGGAGCGGTCTATGGACGTTAAGGAACGTTACAATAGGGTGCTCGAATTGTCCGCGCAGGCGGAATCAGTTGATGGTTGCGCACCTGACAGGCTGTCACGGTTGCTAGGGGATGTCGACCAATGTATGGAGATGGCAGCTGCTATCACGCAGAAGGCTGCGGACATACGTAGACAGCGCGAGTCCAGCCATGGTGGTGACATTGAAGCACCTCTGCCGCTTCAGGGTTCGGGGTCCAGGTTACCTGCCATAACTATGCCTACTTTTGACGGAGTGTCCGGTGAATGGATGAGCTTCATCAATCTGTTCGACAGTTTGGTGCACATGCGATCGGACATTACCAAGTCTGTCAAGATGGCTCAGCTGGTGGCAGCATTGAGGGGTGAGCCTAGGGAGCTGGTCGCTCATCTGACAGTTACGGAGGGTAACTATGAAACGGCCAGGTAATTGTTGGTCAGACGTTACCATAACAAACGGAGGTTGGCCGATGCCCAACTGAACCGTTTGTTTAGTATCCCGGTTGTGAACAAGGTCGGGGCCATACAGACGGAGGTTTTGAACCCATTGTTGTCCGTCACCAAGGCTCTAGAGAATCTTGGACTTCCGGTTGGTGAATGGTCGTACCTACTGTTGTACATTGTACTTTCCCGCCTACCCGCTGACGTGCAGACTCGTTTCGAACAGTCTCACGGGAGGTCGGCCGAGGACCTGCCCGCCTTCTCCGACTTGGTCGGATTCTTGGAAGAGGAGGCTCGACGGGCAGAGAATTTGGGGTTGACGGTCACCCATCCTTCGGAGCCACAGAGAGCTGCCGGGAGCGCTGTGAGTAGGGGCCCTCCGACGAGGAAGGACCGCACCAACCGGCAGTCATATGGGACTGTGAGTGCATTGACCCCACATAGTGAGACCTGCCCATGTTGTAGGCAGATTGGCCATGCTGTGGCCAATTGCAATAAGTTCGGGGAACTTAGGGTTCAGGGACGGCGCCGGATGGCCAAGCAGCGGAGCTGGTGTTTCCTGTGCCTCGGGCCACACATGGCTAGGGACTGCACGCGCACAAAAATGTGCGGATATTGTGGTGGGGCCCACAACAATCTGTTGTGCATGAACCGGTCCGGCCAACAGCCTCCACAGGGCCGTATCCAGGGTGACACGGCATGGGGCCCTGAGAATTCGTTTGCGACTCGGAGGGCAACTCAGGGGCCAACGTCCCCACGTCCACAGGGCCGTACCCAGGGTGAAACGGCATGGGGCCCTGAGAATTCGTTTGCGACTCGGAGCGCAACTCAGGGGCCAACGTCCCCACGTGCACAGGGCAGTACCAGGGTGCAGGGCCGCACTCAGGACCATTACATGGGGGGCCCTGAGTATTCGGTTGCGACTCAGCATCCGACCCAGCGGGACATTGGGTGTGTTGAGCAGGCCGTAACGGGCGGGTGGCATGGGACACCTTCGAGCTATGCGGGTGCGGTTCGGACGCCGCCTCAGTTGTCGCCCCGCTCGTCGCCTCGTCCTCGTCGGTCACATGTGATGTCCCCCCCGCTCATGGAGCGGCCACGGTTGAATTCACGCCCACCCCCCTTTACGGGGAATCGTAGGTTGGGAATGGAACCGGCGCGTGGGCCATTTGTACAATGGGACCCTCTGGCGTATAGCTGCATACCTGATCGGTTACAGGCACAGTGGGGCCCCGGGGGTCCTCGCTAGGAATTTGCGGCCCAACCATTGGTTGCCCCCCAACCGGAGACGGTGGTGTTACCGATCGCCTCTGTGCTTATTTGGGATTTGGCGGGCAACCCAACATACGTTCGCGCCCTATTAGGTTCTGGAGCTCAGGGCTGCATTGTATCGAATGATTTAGCAAAATGGTTGGGCCTCAAGGTAAATAGGTATAATAAATCAATACGGGGCGTGGGGAATGTTACGGTTACGAATGTAGTTGGTCAATCGGTGATCACGTTCTCTCCACGTTATGACATTTTGACAAAAACATCCGTGCAAGCTTTAGTAATGACGCATGTCATGGGCAGACACCCCTTGGTGAAGTTGAATCCGGCCGTTCGATTCCTGACATCAGGACTCAAGTTGGCGGATCCCGATTTTGACACTCCAGCCCCGGTCGACCTGCTACTGGGAGCAGACGTTCTGGGTAGGTTTCTGTTGTCGGATCGGCGAGTTCTTCAGCCGGACGGGTTGATTGCTGTGGATACTAAGTTTGGTCACGTGATCATGGGTCCGGCATTGCCAATGGTTAGGCCTGCCGAGTCAGATGGCATACTTATTGGCTCAGCGTTGTCAGACGCTATCCAACGTTTCTGGGAGATAGAGGAACCTCCCACCGCTCGTCGAGTCGACGCAGACGAAGAAGAGTGCGAGTTGTTTTACCAGAATAGTACTGGTCGCCTTCGTTCTGGTCGTTTTGTAACTCGACTGCCTTTCAGGGCCGATCGACCGCCACTAGGAGAATCTAGGAAGATGGCTGAGACGAGATTGATGTCGATGGAGCGTAGGATGACAAGGGACGCCGTATTTAAACAAAAATATGTTGATTTCATGAGGGAGTATGAGTCGTTAGGACACATGTCGGTATCGGGTGTGGACTGGAGATCTGAGGATCATTGTTTCCTTCCACACCATGTCGTCCTACGAACCCCTCCCGGCAAGATTCGAGTTGTTTTTTATGGGTCAGCACCTACCTCGAACGGGATGTCCCTGAATCAGTGTCTACATTCGGGACCCAAGTTGAGTCGTGATATTTCGGATATTCTCACGAGCTTTCGGAGGCACCAGATTGTATTTGTCGCAGACATTCGGATGATGTTTAGGCAAACGGTAATTCATCCGGCTGACAGAAGGTATCAGTTGATACTTTGGCGTGAGTCCACGGCCGAGCCAGTCAAGGTCTATGAGTTAAACACGAACACGTATGGGTTACGGTCTAGCCCGTATTTGGCGATGCGTACCCTGCGGGAGTTGGCGTCGCGTGACCGTGTGAGCTATCCTAGAGCCGCCGCTATCCTGGAGCAAGATTTGTACGTCGATGACGTCTGCACAGGGGCAGCCAGTGTGGAGGAAGCTCTGGACCGACGTGACGAGCTCATTCAATTGCTGGAACGAGGCGGCTATGAACTACGCAAGTGGATCTCCAACTCCCCTGAGTTGATGGCTGGTCTCCCAGATGAGTTTCAACAAGACCCGCACGTTTTTGAGAATCCTGACAACCCTAACATGTTGTCAGTGCTTGGAATTCAGTACCGGCCCGTCCATGATGAGTTTACCTATCGGGTGGTTTTAGAAACACCGAAGGCCTGGACGAAGCGGTCAGTACTGTCAACGATTGCGAGAACGTTCGACCTGAATGGATGGATTTCTCCAGTCACCTTTGCTCTCAAATGTTTTATGCAAAGGCTATGGGCGGCTCAGTTGACCTGGGACACCCACCTCTCAGGTGATTTGTTGACTGATTGGACGCGAATGTTCACCTCGCTATCGGACATAAATAATGTATCGCTGCCGAGGAAATTGGTCCCTGCTGGGGATTACAGGGCAACCCTTCACGGGTTTTGTGATGCCTCTGAACGAGGGTTTGCGGCAGCGGTCTATTTGCGAACCGTCACCTCCACCGGGGAGGTCGACGTGCGTTTGGTTTTGGCAAAAAGCAAGGTAGCGCCTATTCGGACAAGGATGACGATTCCAAAACTGGAACTGTCCGGGGCTGCTCTTTTGACCAAACTTTTGAATCACACTCTAACAGTGTTGCGTGGGTCAGTGGTTTTGGAGGATACGGTGTACGCGTGGACGGACAGCCAGATTGTTTTGTGCTGGCTGAAGGCTTCATTCCATAACTTAGAGGTTTTTGTTGCGAACCGTGTCTCCCAGATTGTGTCGTCTGAGGTCCCACTGACCTGGAGACATGTACCAGGAGAATTGAACCCGTCTGATTGTGCATCCAGGGGATGTCGGGCTCCTGAACTCGTTAGACACCATTTGTGGTGGGGACCACCCTGGCTTGCCAAGAGAGAATCCGACTGGCCGCACAGCCATGTAGTAGTATCTTCGGATCATGGCCCCAGAGCGGCCGTGCATGTTACCCAGAAGGCTGAGGACCCTGACGCCGGGTTTCTGCTGGACCGGTATAGCTCACTTGACAAGTTGATAAACGTGTCCACTTGGATTAGGAGATTCGCTCGAAATTGTCGTACTCCTCGCGATCAGCGAACGTTGAACCCTATTCTGACTCCGGCAGAGCGAAACGAGTCGCTGTTGAATTTAGTCCGGTTGGTACAGTCCTCGAAGTTTGGGGCAGAATTGGAGATTATACGAAGTGGACGTTCGAAATTGAAGGGAGCCGTCGCGCGTCTCAACCCCTTTGTTGATTCGACCGGGTTACTTCGGGTAGGAGGGAGATTGCGCAATGCGAATCTGTCGTATTCGGCTCGTCACCCACTTCTGCTCCCCAAGGGGGGACAGTTAGTTGAATTGCTGGTGACTGATCGTCATATTAAAAACGCGCATGCCGGCTGTAACGCGGTGTTGGCCACGCTCCAGCGGGAGTTTTGGATCTTATCTGCCCGCCGTGTCATACGGAACATCGTGTTTCGGTGCATGCCTTGTTATCGACTTAAGGCTGCCACGATGCAACCTCTCATGGGGGACTTGCCCCCTGATCGTGTGAAAGAGGTCAGACCGTTTTCAGGTGTTGGTACGGATTTTGCAGGACCGTTTATGGTGAAGAGTTCACGATTGCGTACCGCTAGGCAATACAAGGCGTACCTATGCGTGTTTGTTTGTTTATCCACCAAGGCGGTACATCTCGAGCTCGTTGCTGATCTCTCGACAGAGGCTTTCATTGCTTGTTTGGATAGGTTTGTTTCTCGAAGGGGACTTCCAACTTTGATCCGCTCTGATAACGGCACTAACTACATCGGTGCGGAACGATACTTACGAGAGATAGTCAACTTTTTGAATGTAAATAAAGTGGATATTGGAACGGCCCTCTCCCGTCGGGGTATACAGTGGACCTTCAGCCCACCGATTTGCCCCCACTGGGGTGGGATTTTTGAGGCCGTAGTTAAGTCAGCTAAGACGCACTTGGGGCGTATAGTAGGTCAGACCGCGCTGACTTTTGAGGAGCTCGCGACATTGTTTTGTAAGATCGAGGCCGTTCTCAATTCGCGACCGTTGTGTCCGCTCAGCTCGGATCCAAATGACCTGGAGGCTCTGACCCCAGGCCATTTCTTGATAGGACAGCCACTTAACGCGTTGCCCGAGCACCCCTTCGAGGGAGTGAAATTGTATCGGTTGTCAAGGTATCAGATGTTGCAGCAGTTTACTCAGAATTTCTGGAAGCGTTGGTCGCTCGAGTATCTGCATATCTTACAACACCGCCTTAAGTGGACTGACAAAACCAGCCCCCCTAGTGTTGGTGACCTCGTTCTGGTTAAGGATGCTAACCTACCGCCACTACGTTGGCGCAGGGGGCGCATTGTTAACTTGTTCCCTGGCAAGGACGGGACCCCCCGGTCTGCAGAGGTTCTAGTAGGAGGCTCGGTTCTAAAACGAGCGGTAGCAACGTTGTCTCGGCTGCCCGTAGATTAGGGGACAGGTGGGTGCCTGTCCGGGCGGGTGATTGTTCGATTCCAAATCGATATTCGATCGATGGTTTCTGAACGGCCATTTTGAATTTGACGTTGCTGCCAACCTAGCAGTTTTTTGACAACTGACAGACGAAAGCCCTCGCAAAGTAAACGCGTTTTGGTTAGGGTATTGAAATTAAATCGCAGTCCATCTGGAATGTATTCGGGTTTCCCTCAGGATTGTCTATATAGCTGAGTGTGTTGTGGTTCCCCGAACCAGATAAAATTCGCATTTTCGTGGCCGATTGGTTTTTCCCACGTAAGATAACCTGTGTTGGAACACTGTGCTCATCGAAGCTGGCCCGCCAGTCGTACCTGGTTGGCTGAAGAACCTGTCTACCAAGAAGAGCCTAGGGTGCACCCGGGCCTTGCAGAGAGACAGGAGGTTGACGGGACCGAAGCACATACCAGGTTAGATCGACCCCAATTACTTCAGCTTGGTGAATCGCCGACGTTCACACTTCTTGGCAACTGATCGTTACGCTACCTCGTAGCTGATGGGCCCCTACGAGGTCATTAGGTGCTGAGAAGCCTGAACATAATGTATTTGCTTATATATGTCACCGTAAGATTGTCAAGACCGTTAGTTTATAATATAAGGTTTTTTCTCTCGATAGTTCACAAACTATCGAGAAACTGTAAACTGTACAGTACTGCTTACGATTTGAAGAGTTATTTTAATATAATGAAACCGTTGAATTGTGAGCTGGTTTAAACATCAATTGCAAACGAAATACTTACCAGGGCATACACTGCGGTAGCTTAGGTGAAGGCTAGAGGGGGCGAGCGCAGCGAAGTTTCGTTTCTTTTGTTGACATGTAAGAACAAAAGAAACGTAAATTCTAAACACTGTCGGTCTGGTTTACAATTTGTCGATAGTTTACAAAGTCGTAGAAGCCATATCACAGAAGTATTCATTTCATGAGATGGCCAACTATTTCATGATCTGGCCGACCATTTCATGAAATGGTCAGAAATGGTTGAATTTGTCTTTTTAAAAGCCTGTTCATTTGGTACTACTAATTTTTTATTGTGACATACTTGTAGAACTACCACGAAGACTATTACGCCGCCTTTAGTCTTCACCTTAGCTTCCGCAGGGTTTGTACTTAAAATATTTCATTGGTTCAATTAAAGTTCTTATCCATCCATGGTTTGCCATTTCATGACAATCAATTCTACGATATGGTTACAAGATATATACATGTTTAGATAAGCAAAAGCCTTGACTCTCCCCCATATCTGTGCTCTCCCCATAGATGCTACCTCCAAGCAATACAAGCCTATATTCGTCAAGACGGCTTTGTCCCCGTCAAAATCTATTTTGCAAGACGTTTACCTACAGGACGACGACAAAGACAGAACAAAGAAACCCTCATCACATCGGATAGATGCGGATTACAGTTGCTTGCTCGCGGTGACCGAAAACTTAAAGTGGGTCTACGGTTTCACAAAGTGCCTTGCAATACGATATTTTACCTTTAGTCTAACACCTTTACGTTGCTTGTTACCGTTTCTTTTGACTACGGCAAAAAAGGGTATAATTTTGGAAGTATATGTATGGTTCCCACGACACATGGTATCCTAGTGTGGGGCCAGAATCAATGTGCCTGTGTGTGTGTGTAAAAATGTGATTATGTTATTGTTGTGTTTATTTTTACGTGTATTCCTCTATAGCGCTTTCTTTGAACCGAGTTTGATAAATGAACACTGTCAATCGATTTTTATTTACGATCCGTATGACATGTTGCCGTTCCGTGGTCTAACGGGTTTCACGCTTTTTCTCATACAGGAGATGCAAGTTCGAATCCCGACCATGTACCAATGAAATAATTAATTTATCTTAAGTACATTGTCGGAAGTTCCGTGTTTCGGATGACACGGTAAGCTTTAGCGCGGCTACTATCGCTTGGTAGTGGTCGTAAAACCCCTCCACCAACCCCCACAGAGCCAGCGTGCGGAAGTATGGCTTAATCTTATTTGTGTCCGTGTAAAGGCCTGTGCCTCTTGGTGGGGACATCAATGGTCTCCATTTATTATCATTTATGACATATTGTTCTGTTGTCGCGTTATGAGACTTTAGTTTGGCATGCGATAAGAACAATTGGCATTACTTTATTGGAATAACTGGTTGAACGTGGTCACATGTGTGTCCTGCTACTCCGTATGAGAAAAGCCATTTTATCAAAATGACACCGCCGCTGGTCTGTAGACAAGACGAATTAATGTGACTACCGAGGAGCATGGGCCTTTACCCGGATAAGAGTAAGATTGAGCCATACTCCAACAAGCTGTCTCAGTGCGGGTAGTCGGAAGGGTTTGTGGCCAACCCGAAAGTCAGTATTTATGACGACCCGAATGGCCGAGTCGGCAGTGACGCTGCCTACGCTGTCTACGTCCCGGGTTCGAGTCCCGGTGGGGGCAAATATTTGTTTGATGAGAACGGATGTTTGTACCCTAGTCATGGTTGATTACCTATGTAAGTATAATATTTATCTATATAAGTATGTGTATCGTTGTCTAGTACCCAAGATACCTAGTTTCCTAGGGAATCCTAGTTTGGAGCTAGATCAATGTGTGTAAATAGTGTCCAAGGTATTAATATCAAGCAGCCCTATTAGGGCCTCTGACACTGCTTTGTGGCTACTACCACCGAGTAGCAATAGTAGCCGGGTCGTAAAGCTAACGTGTCATCTGAAACACGGAAGCGTCCGAAACAATTGCCACATAGAACGGACACCCATCCAGTGCCCGTCTCGGCCAGATGTTGCTACCCGCACGATCGTTTCCGATGCGCGAATACAGCTAGGCCACGGACGGGATTAATTGGCACTACGTAAAATTGAATAACTGGCTGAACGTGGTCATACCTGTGCCTCTGCTAGACCGTAAGGGAAAAGGCATAACGCCATAAAAAAAAAATTACACACATTGATCTAGCCCCAAACTAGGATTCCCTGTATCTTGGGTACCAGACAACGATACACATACTTATATAGATAAACAACCATGACTAGGGTACAAACATCCGTTCTCATCAAACAAATATTTGCCCCCACCGGGACTCGAACCCGGGACCCTTGGCTTCGTAGGCAAGGTCACTGCCGAATTCGGGTTGTCATATATTTTGTACCGCGGCATTTTGTCAAAACAACACCGCCGCCGGTCCGTAAGCAAGACGAATTTTTCAATATTCAATTTCCCGGAAGCGCCGGACTGTATTCTTGTTAAGAAATATAAAATTATTCCTCAACTAGCCTCAGGTTGTGATCGAGGAGCCAAGATTAAAGCGGTAATCGTGAGATCACGAGCCGACTCGGAATTAGGATTAGCATTTCAAATCCGCTACGTTTTCTTTGATGTTTTCAGTCAACTTTTTCTGAGACTCGGCGAGAGTTGTCTTTCAACATTGAAGGGATAATAGATTGGTATAAATTATGGGGTCAGTGGATATTAAAGCCGATTCGATCGTTTCACGTCTTTTTAATGTTTTGGGCTAACCGACTAATTATACTTACAGTAAATGTTTCAACCTGTCCATGTACGGACATGGAAGGATGGAAGTTAGCCGGCTGAGACGTCTAGGAATATTTCAATTACAATCATCATCTTCATAATATCAAACTTTAAAATTACAGAATTTAACCCCTCCGGCAGCTTTCGTACAATCTTCTTTGGGCAGACTTCGGTTTAGACAGCTTCGTTATCTAGAATGTTATTGAATGCCTCATACAATATATCCATATCTCGTTATATTATATATCACTTAATACTAGTGGCCCTGTGGGCAGTAGACCTCGCTAACAGGGGGGACTTTGAACCATTTTATAGGTAAGTATTTTAGATTCAATCAAGTAGTAAAGTTCCCGCACCAATAACTGTGTAAACTACATTTTGCGATTTCAAATACAATCTATTGACTTTCACGAAAATAGTTAAAGTCTATTTCACTCAATATCATGGTCTGTTTAGATCCTTTTTACTAATCTGTCTCCTACTTCGAGGAGTCCAAACTTGCTATGTTTTGAAAATATTTCTTGGATTTTTAGAAAACAAGCGGCCGAAAGGTAATGGTGTAGTATATTTTTAGAACCGGCTTATGAAGCCCTTTAATTTGAGACCCCACACGATAGGATTTAAAAAAAACATTTTTTAACAAAATCCAAACGATTTTGTTAAAATTTGCTTTATGTTGCTATTGGGGGCGAAAAATCGATCAGAACAAAGTCAAAGTCAAAGTACTTTATTACTGTAGATATTTACATATAATTAGCAAACGTCATTTTTTGCCTCTTCTCTACATTGGACCACTGTGGGAGAAGAAGGGCGTAGAAACTCCCACAGATTGATTTTTAGATCTCTTTTAAAAATAGGTTGTGTTGTGCTTAACTAATACAATTATGTTTTTTTTTATTTAATAAGCAGGCAATAATAAATAATCACAAAATTATTAGCAGCGAGGTCTGCATTGAACTAGATTAACCCCATACAGTCCTGTCATTTAAGTAATCTCGAACATTGTAATATCCCTTTTTCGACAAAGTCGCTTTAACATGCTTTTTAAATTGCTCAAATGGCAATTTCAAAATCTCCAGAGGTATCTTATTATAGTAGAGAATGCACTGACCCTTGAAATAATTGCTAACCTTCGCGAGTCTAAATCGGGGCGCACACAGTCTGTGATTATTTCTTAGATTAACATTGCAGCTATCGCTAAGTTTGGTAAATGTTGTAAGGTTCATGCGTACATACATTATATTTTCGAAAATAAATTGAAATTTCTTTAAAAAGCTCTCTTAAGGAGTCTGTTCGTTTTAAATTATAAATTGCTCGAATAGCTCTTTTCTGTAAAATAAAAATAGTTTGAATATCCGCTGCTTTCCCACACAACAAGATACCATAGGACATGACACTATGAAAGTAACTAAAATATACTAGCCTAGATGTAGCCACATCCGTGCTTTGTCTGATGTTCCTAACAGCGTAAGCCGCAGAACTTAGTTTACCAGCTAATTTATCTATGTGGGGTCCCCACTGCAATTTGCTATCAATGGTTATTTCAAGAAACTTCGCATCATTTACTAATTCTAACGTGCTGTTGTCTAACACTAAACTGGTCTCAACGTGCCTGACATTTGGAAGTGAGAATTTGATACACTTGGTTTTACCAGCGTTTAACAATAAATTATTAACTGTGAACCAATTCAAGGTTAAAGACAATACACCATTAACATCATCAAAATCTCCTTTTTGTCCTTCAATTTTGAAGACCATCGAAGTATCATCAGCAAACAACACTATGTCAGTAAATTTCTCCACCATGAAAGGCAGATCGTTAATATATACCAGGAATAAGAAAGGGCCTAATATGGAACCTTGTAGAACGCCAATTTTTACACCCGATCCATCAGATTTAACGCCGTTTACTTCTGCCTTTTGAATTCTATTGCTTAGGTATGATCTTAGTAGATCCAACGCTTTATTTCTAACTCCATAATGATTTAATTAAATTATAAGCATATTATGATCAACACAATCAAACGCCTTCGACAGGTCGCAAAAAACTCCGATAGCATCCTGTGCGGCCTCCCATGCAGAATAAATATGAGATATAAGGGTAATACCTGCATCCGTAGTCGATTTACCCTTAGTGAAACCGTATTGTTTGGCGTGGAGTTGTTTTGTACGGTTGAAGTGTGAGAGCATTTGATTGAGTTTAATCTTTTCAAATGTTTTACTTAGTGTTGGAAGAACAGATATTGGTCTGAAATTTGAAGGATCACCCTTATCTCCCGACTTGAACAGAGGTATCAGTTTACTGTGTTTCATGAGGTCTGGGAAAGCCCCATCGTCAACTCATTTATTGAATATATAAGCTAAGTGTGGGGCTATAACTAGAATTACTGAACCAATGACTTTGACTGATATACCCCACAGGTCTTCCGTATTTTTTATGTTAAGTAATTTAAACGTTTTGACAATGTCCTGGGGATATACATGATGAAAATTTAAATATAAATTACTGACGCTAGTGTTATTTTTTAATAAAGTCTCTGCTTCATATGGAAATGAATTTAGACGGTCTGTTGTGAGTAAGGGTAAATTGGTGAAGAATGTTTCAAAAGCTCGAGCAACATTAGCGTTGGATTTAACAACATCATCACCTATCTTTAGGCAGAAATAATTGTCCCTTGGTATTACTTTGCCAGTTTCGCGGTTTATTATTTGCCAAACTGTTTTCATTCTATTATTTGAATTTTGAATTTTTCTATTAATGTGTAAGGTTTTTGCAGTTCTACAAACCAAATTGAAAGTTTTGGAATATTTTTTAACATAGTCATGAAATTTTGGATCAATGTTATAGGTATTTTGTTCATAAAGGTCATATAAGATAACTCTACTTTCACGAATTCCAAACGTTGCCCAGTCATTAAATTTAGATTTACCGTTGTAGTCACTGACTTTCTTTTATTTAAAAACTTTATTGAATTCTGTCTGAATAATGTCTCGAACAGAACTCCGTCCCGCTAATAGCGAGTTCGTTTATAAATCCGGTCAAGCCTTGGTGTATTTTTACATTCATTGATCAAAGCTCGAGTTGGTATCTAGTTAATTATATATTTTATTATATTTTGCTTTTGACCTTTTTTCTCATACCTGACTGTTAGCCACATTAAAAAGAAAAAAAATATGGAAAAAAATCAATTCATACTTGAATGCAAATCATAACTGCATTAAATGTTTTCAGGGATTTGGATTGTATGTTTGCTTTTGTATGTCAGTATTATCGTGCAAAATGGGGACATGACCGGATAGGACTCGCGTGCAGATGTTTAAATCTTTATTTTTTTGTGGTGTTTGTTCTATTTTTTGCATTTTAACTTACTTTACCTAATAAAATAATATATTTAGATTACTTAGTTAGTATATATGAGTAGTGAACACCTTCACTTTACTAAGAATGCATAATTTATACGCTCGCCAAACGTTATGTTGCTCATTTTTAACAACACCAAATATTCAATGAATTAGCAACGCTGCGCGAGAGCAATACTGCGAACCTTGTAATATTTTACTGTAGTAATTTTTATGTTTATGTTTATGTGTCACCTATTATTTGTAGTTAGAGTTACAAAATGGACAAGCGGATCTATTGAGCTTCTATGGGTATAACCTCTTCTCTTCACCGCCGATCCTCACGGTCTAGTGCCAAGCTCACCCAGTGACATCCCAAGACCTTGATGATATCGTCGGACCATTGGGCAGGTGGTCTTCCTAATGGCCTTGTCGTTCCCGCTGGCCACCACTCCGTGTCTGCTTTCTAGCCAAGTGACCCGCCCACCTCCGACTTAGTTCCGTTATCCGCTTAACGGGTGGTAATTATACGAGAACAAAACCGACAGGATCGATGAGTATGAAGTTCAGAAAGTATTAGGTTGTTATATTTGGCTTGGCATTGGATGTAAATAGCTTTTTGATATTTTTAAATAAGAAATATGAATAATATAAAAATATTGGCAACCTTGTTTCAGGCTATTTCATTCCCGAGATCTTCGCGATGTTGCCTATGAGTAACGACTGTTTTCTGAAAAACAAAAACTTATTCCAAATATACAAAAATGTTACGAATTCACATTTTGTAATTCTGCAAACTACAAGGTTAACCAGTTGTTAACAAGTTTCTAAGTAAATATGAATCTAAGCCTTTTCCGATATTTCGTGGAAACTGCTCAGACTTATTTACTTCGCATTATCAACATACACAACATGCAAAATTTCGAGCAAATATTCTATTACGCTGTTCGCGTCCAAAAGCCACTTGGTAGACGCACAGGGGCGGAGCAAGTTTTATTTTTGTTTTGCCTTTCGTTATTATTCAAAGCGGAAGTCGGCGGAGGCTGCCAAGTAATTTGGCAGGGCGCGCGTCCGCGTTTCGCAGATAGCCCGATATTTACAACGTCTATTGCTAGGTCTAGACGTGGGTGCGTCGTAACTTGCCCCTTAATACCTTGTTACTGACGCCGACCCTGTCTGATTAAAGAAGTAGTCAATCTATTTTAAGTGGTCTGCAGTCTTTTGCTCACAAAATAAAATACATATTAGATTTAAATCCAAATATGTGTCTCGAAATTTTAATTAAGTTCAAAAAGGTACATATAATATATTGACGATTTTATGTTAGTAAAATAATTAGGTACCAAATAAAATTGTATGATAGACAAAGCATGCATGCAACAAGCAATCTCGAAGAATTTGCAATACCAAGAAAATAGTAAATTGAACACCAGTAGTCATTAGAGTATAATATATAAAATCAGATAAACCACACAAATCTCTAGATAAACCTAAAAGGGACAAAAACTCACAGGTGACGTTAAAATATAATCCCATAATTTCTATAGGAAGACACACAATCTAAGTTTGCGAATAGTAGCGACAAATCACAGCGTCCCAAGCACCGTACAAAGAAAATCGAATAAAAGGTATAATTTATCGAGCCCTTAACCAGAAAAGCATAATATGCAGTCAACAATAGCCACCCTAGCACCAAATACCCCACAAATTAATCCATACATCCCAGCAGACCTTTATTATAAAGGTTATACGTATTATTTTAGGTTGAAAATTTCGGAGGCCTTAAGGTTGCTAGTTTGGCTCTATGTACTCGTATTTTATCCCTGACATCCAATTCTTTTGCCCATTGTTATCCGGTATTGTTTGTTAGTTTTATCGATTGCTTCTCCTAAGTCCGCCCCTGCGGGTGACATGGGTTTAAACGTTTATAAAGAGCGTTTGACGACTTATGTGGCGTAGGGGTCAAGGTTCTGCCTCACAACCGGGTTTAAATCCGGGGAACAAAGAAATAAAATCACCGAGGCCTGAGTGTTATATGTTCCCCGACACAGGGTACAGCTGAGAATTGCGATTGTGTGCGTGCACAAGGCCGGTCAATAGTCTACTTGACAAGAGTACCTTATGTACACTGACGAATCTTACTTATATTGGGTGCTTACCAATGAAATTGGCGAATTTTTCTTACAGATTCAGGAGTTAATAATTCGAGTAATTCGATAGATATTTCCAGTATTTTTTTATTGTTTTAAATTTAATTTCAATATGTTACATCTACTTATTAAATTTAATTTAAATTTTCAGTATGATAACTAAAATGTTATCTTCAAAATCAAAGCCTCCTAAATGTCATCAATTTTAATGATAATATTCGTAATATTTTTTTACAGCTGACACTTTTCAAAAATTATATAGAATTTTCTGTTAGCTAAAGCTGAATTCACACACACAAAGTTTATAAAATTAGGATCTGTCATTCCTAAAAAAAATACAAAAATGTTGATTAAATAAATATGAGGTGCTGTTTTCATGTGTTTTTCAGGAAATACTGGGCAAATCGTAATTAATTTCTGGTATATGTAATTTGACTATATAATCTAGAGATTCTTAATTGGAAAACATGTTTGGATAAAATTTTCTCGATAGAAAATAAATACAAAGTCAACCCTTTTTTATGGTTTTATCCTATTACACCGCAGTAGTAAGTGAATATGACTGTGTGATAATTGCAATGTATGAACAATTATTATTTCTAACGATTTTCAATTTGAAAGTTAATTCCCTGAAATAGTTTATTTTTTATGATTTTTTTTTACGTTTTGGCGCTTACGTTGTTTCAGATTAGTCGCGAGTGCATTATTGGCATCCCGCTTTTTCTTATTCGCGAGTAATTATTGCATCTCACTTCCACTCGACAGCGCTTTTTTATTCCATCATCGCCTTCTCCATACAAAACGCCAATTTCATATGTAAGGACCTAATACATGAGATGACACGTCACACATTTCGTCGAAGTCTTATACGGATGCAAGCACTGACGTAAACGCATTTCTCAAGTCCCGCCTTCTGGAGTGTATCTTGCTATCTAAGGGTGTGCGATGAAAATCATTGTGAGGAAATCTCCAGAGCTGCGGCGATGTGCTAGCTCCCTATCACGCAAAATGGACTATTGAAAAATTTGTCAAACGCGGGTCCGACTCGCACACTTAAAGGTTCCATACCATCGTAAAAGACACGCCTGAGGCTTTGAGAGGTTAATGTAAAAAAATAATGAAACAAATAAGTTTTTGTCCGATCCGAACTAGGTTTCGAGCCTAGCACTGATAGCGGATCCAACTTCAAACAGATTGCGTCACCGAAACGATAACAGATAGCGCAAAATTCGAGGTATATTGAACGAAATTGATTTGGTAATTCGAAGGAGCAAGATTATTGAAACACGGCTCTTATATTGGGCTTTGATTAATTGATTTCATACTAAGCCAAGGGTCCCGGGTTCGAGTCCCGGTGGGGGCAAATATTTGTTTGACGAGAACGGATGTTTGTATCCTAGTCATGGTTGTTTATCTATCTAAGTATAATATTTATCTATATAAGTATGTGTATCGTTGTCTAGTACCCAAGATACAGGGAATCCTAGTTTGGGGCTAGATCAATATGTGTAAATAGTGTCCAAGGTATTAATAAAATCTCGTTCAGTTATTTGTTGATGTAGCCGCTACACCGTACTCCGTACCTCCGTACAATGGTAGGGATGGTGTGGAGTGGATAGTTTGGATTTTACAAAGCAAAATGTTGTTTACAACGTTATTGGTGCGGCTACTTCCACACTCCATGTTCGTAATACGTTTGTATGTGGTATTTAAAGAATTGTTGTATGGGAGCCCCCTTAAATATTTATTTGATGCTGTTTTTTAGTATTTGTTGATAAAGCGGCAACAGAAATACATCATCTGTGAAAATTTCAACTGTCTAACTATCACGATATCATCTGTCAACTGTATCATGAGATACAACTTGGTGACACACGAACAGACAGACAGACGGACAGCGGAGGCTTAGAAATAGATTAGGCAACCATAAAAACTGGATAAACGTAGGTATCCTCTCCTTGCCCTTATGGTTTCTAAGTAAGTTTCCTAAGAAAAATACCGACAATGACCGACAACCTTCACGCCAGAAAATCCTGAAATATAAAGTTGGCAATTCTCGTCAGTACTCAGTTTACCAACATTTTGTCACGCCCGGCCGCGTGTCGCAGCCATGGCTTTATTATGAAGAGGTGATAAAAAAGGTCATTCGAGCGGGAAAAAAACGAGGCGTACGGCTCTTATTTCCTCGGTCACTGCACCAAATGTGATAACATAGGGTTTTTAATGGTCCAGATGGAGGAAGGTCAGAGCAGAGCCTTTGCGGGTCAGAACTGATGGTTTTGTCTTACTGTGAATAATGTCGTTCTGCGGGTTCAGCTGAGAACCTTGTAGGCAGGAATTTGTCGAACAATAATTTAATAAGCCCGATAGCGATAGGCCTTTGTTTGTAAATTTCTAGGCCCTAGGACTTGTCATAGGTATTAGAATGTGGATAACACTAATGTAGAAGTAACTTACCAAGGGTTATTTTACTGTGAGTTTGAGTAAGCGAATAAAGGGATAGAACAGACTGATGTCTCCCTTTACTTAAATCACTTCTGTAAATCAGTAGTCTACCGCTACGCCGCGGCTTTGAGAAATTGTTCTCTAAGGAGGTCGCTCAGCTAGAAACCTTTTTGCTTACGTTTTCCTCGTCGACTTGCAGGCTAAGGTATGGCAGTGTCGTTAGAAAATAGGGTGTAGTTTGCTGATTTTTGTTAGTTTTAGCACGATTGGTTACATTAGGCATTGCGTTAATCCTTTCCTGTCGGTGTCATACTTTTGGACCACATTTTGTATCACAAGGAAACAATTAATATTTAAAAAATGTTCTCCCTCCATCATTATAACAACCCGAATGGCCGAGTCAGCAGTGACCCTGCCTACGAAGCCAAGGGTCCCGGGTTCGAGTCCCGGTGGGGGCAAATATTTGTTTGATGAGAACGGACGTTTGTACCCTAGTCATGGTTGTTTATATTTCTAAGTATAATATTTGTCTTTAAAAGTATTTGCATCGTTGTCTAGTACCCAAGACACAGGGAATCCTAGTATGGGGCTAGACCAAACTAAATAGTGTCCAAGGTATTATTATTATTATGTAAGAATCCAAATAGATAAATATACAATGCAACAAACTTAACTACGGTGATGGCATCGCTAGCGTCAAATATATATGAAAGTCATTTCGAACTAGCAACATTGGTTCTCTTTTGGCCGCCGGGTCAGTTATAAGTTTGTTTTTATAAGTTTGTTTGTATATAGGTTTGCCTGTGATGTAACATAACATACTAGCTCCTTTGATTCTTCCAACAGTTCAAGTCTTGCATTATAGGTGCAGCCTAATATTAAACAAAGAGCAAAAATGTATTACTCGTATCATCCTTCTCTACTCTTGTCCTTTCAGAACACCTCTCTTATCCCACCATGCCCGTACTGGCGCCTAAAGAAGACAACCTCTTTGTAGCTGGGTGCATGGCATGGTGGAAGGCTACTACAGGATTTAATAGCATTGCAAGCCTGTGAGTTCTGTTGATAGAATAGAATACTGTAGCATTATTCTGGTTGTCTGTTAAAAGTGTGGAAAAATACGCGTTATAGAGCCAGTTTATCCCTAGTGGCTTTTTGAAACAGATCTGTGTTGTAAATATTTATGAGGTAAGACACTTTCACTGCGTTTCAGCTAATTCCGTTTATTTCTGTATCTTGATTCTAGATTGATTTAATATAATGCAATGCTTGTAATGGGATCAAAAGTTTTTAACAAACTATCACAATCCATAACAGTCACCAACTCAGATCAACTTTTCATACATAAACTAAAAATACTTCTTATTAAGGTTTACTATTCCGTTAAGGAATTCCTTGTTGAGGCAAATGTGTCTTAATCCCCATAATTCACTGGGTTAGGTGCCAATAGTGCAATAATAATGTTTTCATTCTGACAAATGTAATTAACATAATAATTTAATGTGTATAATTATATGTTAAATGTAATTGTAGCTTAATAATTAATTTATTTAATTAGTATAACTCTTAAGTGCGTCAATCAATTGACATGTAACATACTGTTAGAATAAATGATGATTATGATAAGTCAGACACAAATCTGAGATCGATCTTAAACTGAACATCACAAGTGATTTCATTTTTGAAAAAATGTATTACACACTTGAATGCAATAACCTCAGACTCTCCGCACGCGGGGCTACGCGGCGACGACTCGTCTGCAACGAGTTGGTTGGTTGTCTGAGTTGGTTTTTGTATGGCGGCGAAGCGTAGTAATCTACGCGTCGCAGTCGTTGCTCGCCGCCATACGAAATCAAACAGCCCCAGAGTGCCGTGAATAATCGACTCGTCCTTGTAGTATGAGCTTGAAAATAATGATGTGCCTCATGTCCTCCGCTAGAAATTTCAAAGCCGTCAAGCCCTGATTGTGCTGGAGTAATTAAATAATGAATAACGGCATAGCAATAGTGATGGGAAGCGTAATAAAAGCAATTATGGCGGAATAAGTAAAAGTTGGCGGCGGGCCCGCAGCCGTCGCTCCGGCTTCAAGGAACTTGTGCCAATTATTGTGCCGTGGTCCATAAATGTGGGAAAAGTTGGGACTTATATTAAAACAATTGTATTATTGTAAGACAGTAAACCAGATAACACAAGAAATAATTTACTCGAAGATTTATTCTAGAAAAATGTCCTGTTAGTATTGTAGTCTGAATCTGGTGTATTAAAATATAAAACAAATATAGCGTCACACCTTATCCCATACCCGTTGGCTACAGCACAGTTATGCCCATGTTTAGCCAGGTCTATTCTGTTTAGTTATTTACATTACACTTTCTCGCGAAGTTACTCTTTGTGGCAACGCATTTAGGTTAATAATAGATCTACGCACTAGTCCGCACTGGTGCGGTACAATGTAACTTACTTTTTTTTAATGACCGCTAAGAGACTCGCCGTCTGCCAACGATTCGGCGTGAGGACGAATGAACCCCATCGTTGTCGTTGTGGTGCCAGGGTGGACCAAATAGGTCACCACGGCCTCTCCTGTCAGCGCAGCACCGGCCGTTGGTCCCGTCACGTCACAATCGGGTACTTTCCTAGGCAAACAAAAAAATGTTAAATATGTCATACTTATCGACATTAGTGAAAAAATGCTCATCAGTATCACCATAGTCCGATTGTATGGACAGTTAAATTAATAAACGAATTATTCTAAGTTTATGCCATAAATTGTTTCTTCTTATTCGCGATTCTGCACGATATGAATTTCACACATTTGCCTTTGGCCACAAGTTTTATGAAAATACATCATTTTGCAGTTTTCAACACAACTCCCGAACTAAATAAGCGGTTTGACAGTTCATAAAAAGTATCTGAATTAACTCATCAGGAAAATACTGTAATCCCGGAACTAAATCCCTCAGTTTACGCGGCATAAGTGGTTATTCAAATATGGACGCTGAAATCATGATTGTGTGTGTTTGTGGTTACTGCGGCGTATATCAGCTACAGTAAGCACCTACTTAACTCCAGTTTCACTAATGATTTGGATAATGAATCCATTGATGGAATAATATGCAATAAAACAACTGACATTGCATTACGTTGATGACTAGTCTAGTGGCTGACGATATCAGGACGCGGCTGGCACAGGAGTGTAAGTTTTTGCTCTACAGAAAAGAATCCCATACCCAGCTGGTTAGCTGCGGCTTGAAATGAAGAGCGTTATAATAACGATAAATAATTCTTAATATTACTTTGAATCAGGGCCATTTCAATGTCACAGTTCACATCCCAACATAGTTGTCCTAATTGTTTTCTTTGTTTTGATGTGCTATTTGTAATTATTATAGTTTCAACATTTTTTTTAATAGTTTTATTGATCTTTTGTTTATATTTCTTCGATGCATTTATATTTTTATCTACATGTAACATAAACCCTCTTTACTGCGTCTAAAAACCGCACGTTTAGACCAGCATAATGTAAAACTATTTGGTAAAAACTCATTTCTTATCTGAAAATTTGTACATTATGACCATAATGTACAAACATTTGTCAAATTAAGACATTCAAATTTCGAACGCCGACGTCCGCCTGCGTGCCGCCCCTAGTGTGTCTGTGATCAATGCCACAATGCCAATGAAAACATCAAAGATAGCTTATGATATGTGTGTAGATAAACTAGTGTATGTAACTGTACATAATTAGGCATTAAAACTCTCGAGTGATATTATTATGAAAATCGCCTTAGGCTCGTTTCATAGACCAACTATCGAGTATTAATGTTCTCCATTATGTAGCAGTCACATAAACTACTATAAATTACCGTACATTTAATGAATAAATAAATGTGTAGGGACATGCTTATGTCAGCAATATGTAACAGTGGTAGCGAGTGCGCTCTGCTTGCGAGTTAGTCGTTCCGTAATCGCGTTCTAAGTAACTTGTCTCTTCTGTGTTATCCCAGGTGTACCGTGTAAAGCTGAACCGTAATAAAGGATCTATACTAAAGACTAAGTGAATATTATTGACACTCCTAAATTGGTGACTCCGACTCTTTTTTCTGGGAATCAGTGCAGTGACAAGTGTATACCTACCTACGAACGAGCGGCGACGGGACGACTCCCGGCTAAGTAACCACGACTTGGCCGGAGTTTCAACGTGGAACAATGAGTAAGGGAGCGGGCCAAGACAAGGCTGGAGCCGCCGCCGGACCCAGCAAAGAAGAGCAACCATCTGAAATGGCGTCAATTTCGGTGTCGGCGAGAATCCCTGAATTCTGGCAGGAACAGCCGCGTTTATGGTTCGCGCAGTTCGAGGCGATAGTCAGCCCCCAGAAACAAGGTGACGAATATAAATACCAACTGGCAGTGTCAAAGTTAAGTAGGGATGCATTACAACAGTGCTCAGACATACTTTATACACCACCAGCAGAAGGGAAATATAATTCACTCAAAGAGAGGCTTCTCAAGGTGTACGAAGAGTCTCCAGAACGACAATTTCAGCGTCTGGTCGGTGAAATGGATTTGGGATCACAGAAACCCACGCAGCTGCTACGAAAAATGATGACTTTAGCAAGGAACTGCCAAGCGAGTGATGAAACAGTTCATAGATTATGGATGGCACGACTACCGACGCCTGTAAGAGCGGTGTTGACAGCGAGTCAAGATCAGACATTGGAGAACCTGGGGACAATTGCAGATAAGGTAGTGGAAAACATAACGAGTGTGAACGAGGTAGCGTCGGTAAGCAGCGGTGCAGCAAACTTCGCGATGCAAGAGATGATGACAGCTATGAACAAATTGGTCCTGGAGGTAGCTTCTCTGCGCGGCGAGATACGTGGCAGGTCACAAGCAAGGTACCAGAGTAGGGGCAGATCAGCGTCAAGGGGCAGATCGCCATCACCTAACAGAACTCCAGAGAGTCCGGACTGGCTCTGTCGGTACCATTTCCGATTTAGATCAAGAGCGACTAGATGTGAGAAACCCTGCGCATGGAAACAACCGGCGGAAAACTAGAAGCAACGGCCTCAGGAGACGTAGGAAATACCGTGCTGCGAGAAAATCGTCTCTGTGTGTACGATCGTAAAAACGCGTTGCGGTGGTTAGTGGATACTGGTGCGAACATTTCAGTTATTCCAAAATCAAAAGTGAACAAACATTTGCGACGTGGAAATGTATCTTATAAACTATATGCGGCAAACGGTTCGGAGATACAAACCTACGGAACTGTGACTTTAGAATTAAATTTAAGATTAAGAAGAGCATTGAAATGGGTGTTTGTAATTGCCAATGTAAGCAAACCAATCTTGGGAGCAGATTTTTTAGAGCATTATAAGCTGTTAGTTGATGTAAGTGGGAAATGTTTGCGAGATAAAATTACTGACTTAAAAACAATAGGAATTTTGGTTGATGATGGGGCTACTACAGTGAGCACTTTCGATGGCGGAAACCCCTGTAGCGAAATTTTGGCTAGATACCCAGACATAACCAGGCCTTTTAACCTGAAATATGATACTAAACACGGGGTACACCATTACATTGATACAAAGGGCCCACCTGTTCATGCAAAGGCGAGACGTTTACCCCCAGATAGGTATGACAAGGTCAGGGAGGAATTTAGGAATATGCAAGAATTAGGTATTTGCCGTCCATCGAAGAGCGAATGGGCAAGCCCGCTTCACGTTGTGCCCAAGAAAGATGGGCAAATCCGACCCTGTGGTGACTACAGGCAGCTGAACGCGGCGACCAAGCCGGACCGTTACCCCATCCCAAGACTGCAGGACTTCACATATGGACTTTCAGGTAAGAAACTTTTTTCGCATATTGATGCAAATAAGGCATTCCATAACATCCCAATCAATCCTCAGGACGTCGAAAAAACCGCAATAATTACCCCATTTGGGCTATTCGAGTTTCCCAGAATGACGTTTGGCCTATGTAACGCAGCCCAGACGTATCAAAGGTTCATGAACGACGTAGTATTAAAAGGCATAGAACAGATTAGGTGCGAGGCTACCAGGGAATCGAGTACCGAAAAATCGAACCTATTCTGTTATATTGATGACGTCATTACATCGAGTCATTGTGTGGAATGCCATAAGAAACACCTTGATGTGGTTTGCTAAAGGTATAGTGAGTGCGGGCTAACCATCAATATGGCAAAGTGTGAATTTGCAAAAGATAAAGTAGAATTCCTTGGTTATGAGGTATCGGCGGAGGGTATCACACCCCTCCAAAGTAAAGTGGAGGCCATCATGAATTTTCCTCGTCCACAAACAGTAGAACAACTGAGAAGATTCTTAGGGATGATTAATTTTTACAGATATCATCTGCCCAGAGCCGTGGAACAACAGCAGGAACTGAACAAGTTTCTGCACAACACTAAGAAAAGAGATAAGACCAAAATAACGTGGACGGAGGAGGCGAGTAAAGCATTTGAACAATGTAAGGTGAGCCTTAGAAATGCTATTACCCTAGCTCATCCATTGGAAGGCGTTCCTTTAGCACTGATGTCTGATGCGTCTGACTCGTGTATCGGCGGAGTACTACAGCAGTGGGATGGTAAGTCGTGGAGACCGTTAGGATTTTACTCAAAGAAACTTTCCGGTACTCAGACTAAATATAGTACCTATGACAGGGAACTTTTAGCAATATACTTATCAATCGAACATTTCCAGAACATGATCGAAGGCCGACCATTGATAATCTTCACGGACCATAAGCCGCTATCATTCGCATTTACAAAGCCCGACAACGGCAAGGAATTAGCTAGAAGAATTAGACAATTAGCATACATAAGTGAGTTCTCAACAGATATACGACATATAAAAGGCGACCTAAACATTGTAGCTGACGCCTTGTCCCGTGTAGAAACAATAGAATGTCCCACTGTGTTCGATTTCGCAGACCTAGCAAGAGCGCAGGAAGCCGATACTCAGATTACATTACTGCTAAATGAAGCGAGCGATAAAAATAGTTATGAATTGAAACAATGTAGCATGCCCAACTCAGACAGCAAGATTTATTGTGAAGTAACTCAGAAAAATATTAGACCATACGTCCCGGAAATTATGAGGAAACAAGTTTTTGATGCGATTCATGGCATCAGCCACCCAGGTATTAGGACAACAAGGAGAATGGTAGCTAAGAGGTACTTTTGGCCAGGTATGAATAAGGATGTAGGCCTTTGGGCCAAAACTTGTATCGCCTGTCAGCGAGCCAAAGTAGTGCGTCATACCAGCTCCGGGATAGGACAATTTGAGAAGAAAGAACGTTTCGAACATATTCACGTCGATATAGTTGGCCCGCTACAGACAACTCAGGAAGGGTACAGGTATGTATTGACAGTTATAGACAGATTCACCAGGTGGCCTGAGGCTTTCCCACTGAAAACAATAACGGCAGATATAGTTGCAAAAACGCTATACGAGGGCTGGATTTGTCGATTTGGAAATTGCAGGGTAATAACCACAGACAAAGGCCGGCAATTCGAGAGTGATTTGTTCACAAAACTGATGCATATGTTAGGGGTAAGTAGAATCAGAACAACCCCATACCACCCCGAGAGCAACGGCATGATAGAACGCTGGCACCGTAGCCTTAAGGCGGCGTTAATGGCAAGGTTATCGCAGACCTCGTGGGTGGACGAACTTCCAACGATCCTGCTTGGGTTGAGAACAGCCATTCGTAGTGATTCAGGGATAAGTGCCGCAGAACTGGTATATGGACAGACAATCACTTTACCAGGTGAAATGTATGTACAGAGTCCTCAGAGATCGTTAGATGAACATGAGTACTTGGAAACACTGCGTAAGTCAATTGCACAGAATAGGCCCCAGCCCAGTTCACACTCGAATTCTAGAACCGTGTTTGTTCATCCGGACCTGAAATTATGTGAGTATGTATTTATTAGAAATGACGCCGTACGCAAGCCTTTACAGCCACCGTATGACGGACCGTACAAAATAGTAAGTAGAACAGACAAATATTATTCGATACAGTTGCCCAACAGAATCACGCAAGTTTCGATAGACAGGCTTAAACCGGCGTATTTAATTAGGGAAGACGAAGATACATTAGGCAGAAACCCAAGGGTAGCATTGAGAGTTAGGGGACAAACAAACCAACAGACAATAGACATGCCACCCCCCTTTTCAAATTTCGAGCCAGCGGCAGATTTAGTACCCGCCAGCGAAAAGTGCACACGTAGCGGCCGCGTCGTCAAGCGACCCGTGCGCTTCATTAATTGAGCACACGCAATAGGTATAAGTTTTGAATAGAAAATAATATAGTTTAAATACGGATTTTGTCAGATGTTAAATGACGGATGTTGTTGTAAGAAAAATGTTTACCTCAGCGGTCAGCACCATTAATTAGAATAGTCAATAGTTTAAATATAGCTGTGCGAGAGTAAATCGTCATTATTACCGCAATATTGATAAGAGTTACTTATCGGGCCCATAGCGCATCAATTGTATCGAGTTAACAAAATTGCTATTTTTTGGAACACAATGGGTGGAAATCAAAGCAAGCACGAGGAAATACTCATTGCGCAAAACGGAGCTAATAACGCGAGTCCGCGCATCACAGAGGTAGAAACAAAAGTTAATAGTAATTTTGTGATGTTGATGGTGCTGACAGTGGCTGTAGTGCTTATGTATTTGTATGTGGCCTTCAGACTTTACAAGAATCATCTAAGAAAATTGTTTAGAAAGGACATGAATGCAGCATCCCAAAGTGTGTAGCGATTACGAAGTAGTCTCGTAAGTTTTTTTTCTATTGATTGTATTTGCAAAGTATTGTATTGTATTGTATTGCAATGTATTGAATTTCAAGTCGGGCATTGAAACACATGTACCGCATATGTATGTATCGTTGGCTTGGGGACACAAAAATGAATAGGTGTACGTTTATTTTTGTGTCACACATGTTAATATTGGAATGTACTAAAGTATTTTATGTTAGACTTAAGTGGGTTATCCTCAGTTCAGTTTTGTATAACTACAGTATTTCGTCCCAAGTAAGTTTGATAACGTATTGATTGATATACAACTTATGTGTAATTGTTGGAATGAGTATCAACGTAGGACTTTCGTGGGATTGTGTACTTAGTATGACGCCAAGGAGGTACTCATTCCAACAAGTTTTAACTAACGTATTTAATTGCAAGTGTAATTTCTAATCTTTGAATTAGAAAGGAATACATGTAGACAATGTTTTGTTAAACGGATGTAGGCATAAGCATTGTTATAAATAACAAATGAAACACGATATATATTAACAGAAGGTATATTTCATCATTCAGAATCAGAATACAGTTTTGCATTAGTGTTTATCATTGCAGCGTTGCTCAGAACTTAGAGTCAGCAGAATCATTACAGATAGTATCAGGTATTTTTGCATTGTATTGGACGTTTCAAAGTACAGTCAGTCAAGTAAGTTTTTGCATAATGTTTTGTAATTGTTAAAAATTTCAAGTAAAATTTTTGTTTTTTAAGAGGGGGATGAGTGTAGGGACATGCTTATGTCAGCAATATGTAACAGTGGTAGCGAGTGCGCTCTGCTTGCGAGTTAGTCGTTCCGTAATCGCGTTCTAAGTAACTTGTCTCTTCTGTGTTATCCCAGGTGTACCGTGTAAAGCTGAACCGTAATAAAGGATCTATACTAAAGACTAAGTGAATATTATTGACACTCCTAAAAATGTAATTATTTACAGTAATAAATGTAAACACTTACACTCTAGGTGTCACGGACAGCCCCCTGTGCAGAGCCTGCATGGAGGTCGAGGAGACAGCCACCCACGTGCTGCTGGAATGTTCCGGCGTGGCCATCTACCGGGCAACACACCTTGAGACGACGAGGTCGCTCCAGGAAGTCGTCGGCAACATTAAGGGTCTGCTAGGCTTCCTACAGGAGCTGGGTTGGCAGTAGTGCCCCCAGCCCACGTCACGCAAAATAGGCGCATATTTAAGACGTCCAGTTGCGGAAAAGTGGCCCGCGATAAACTATAACTATAACTATATATCTATCTGTACGAAAACATAATATAGCGTCATGCCTTTTCCAATCACGACCTCGTTTGTGGCTCTGCCTACCATGCAAGAGATCCCGGGTTCGATCCCTGGGGGGATACAGAAAACAAAATCCCAAGGTCTTGAATATTAATATGATTGTGACATCGCTGTTTCTGGTTCTCACAACACAGAGTATCCCAGTGTGGGGCCAGAAACAATGCCTGTGCCTCTATGTACGTACATGCTTTAATGTTTTCCTATACGGGGTGGCAGAGGCCCAATTGAAATCCTTCTTTTACCCGAACCCATGGCCACCCCAACCGCAACGTAAGTACGCTAGGGGGCGCCGCCGCGTCTTATCTCCCACTGCCGCCTCCGAGTAACATTTAATTGTCCAAGTTCTACTATAGCGGCCTAATTGCACCGATGCTATGGAGGCGAAATGCTGATACTGTCGCTCTTAACAGTGACTTTATAGATCTGCTGGCGATTTATCGGCTGGAGAGGCTGTTTTTGCGGTTCTGTAACGTACAGAACCGTCCCGTGTGTATAGACTGTACCCAGAGGGTGCCATACGGGACCCTATCACTAAGTCTCCGCTGTCCGTCCGTCTGTCGGTCCGTCTGTCCGTCAGGGGCTCTATCTGAAGAACCGTTATAATTAGTGAGTTGAAATTTTCACAGAATGTGAAGACATGTGACCGCTGTGGCAACAAATACAGTGTAAAAAACACATACGATAGATGTATTTTTACCGGACTGCAGCGAAGAGGAAAATAGGAGGGTTATGTGTTTGACCTGTATGTATAGGTAAACAGTGTGTAACAGAATGGTGTGGTTGTAAAGAACATTCTTCTTAAAAATATTACTAAGATACCGATTTGATCAGAGCAATTTTATTATTCTCTCAAATGTAGGAATATGTTTAAAAAAAGTTGCTTAGAATTATGTTCCTAGCAACCCTATAAAATATGACAACACCTTTTTGTTACACCCTGTATACGAATGTACACATTTATGTATGTCTGTCTGTTCCTTTGTCCTCTCGTTTTATGCTTAAAATCAGGAAATAAATGATGTAATTAAAATAATCAGCTAAGTGCATGTCGTACTTTGTACATTTAGGGTTCTGGAACAAAGGTAGTATGTAAACCTAAAAATTAGGGTATTTTAAAGAAAAAATCTGATTTTCTTTGATCAACGTAATAATAAATATTATCACCAAATTTCAAAGTCGATGGGAAGTAAAAAAAAATTTCGGGACAAAATTTTGTAAACATTCTATCTTTGGTGGCTTCTCATTCCTTTGTTTGCCGCTATTTAAAAAAATTCAATATTTATCTTCTTATCTAGTTCTAAACAGCGATACCCTATACGTTTGGGTAAGTAATTATATTTTTGTTACTATGGCATAGGGTTCAAAATCGATAAACATAAACATAAACATTTACATACAGGCACATACATTGCTTCTGGCCCCACACTAGGATACCCTGTGTCGTGGTAACCAGAAACAGCGACGTCACACACATATAAACATCCAAGACCTGGGGATTGTTTTTTTTTTTTTTTTTTTTTTTTTTTTTTTCATTACCCCCAGCCGGGGATCGAACCCGGGACCTCTCGCATGGTAGGCAGAGCCACAACCGCAGCGCCAAACGATCCGTCCTCACCACCCTTGGTTTTGTAGTAGTTAAACTGTCGGTAAATTGTAAACGGCTTACAATATAATGCGTTAGTTTATCATCAAACCGTTAAATTGTGAACTGGTTTAAACTTGAATTGCAAACGAAATACCAGGGCGAATTGGTGGGTCAGGGCAGGAGGGGACTAAAGGGGGTGAGCGATGCAAACTTCCCATTATCCTTCGTGTTGCATTGACATGTAAGCAAAAAATAAATTCTTAACCCTATCGATTCTATTACAATTTGTCGATAGTTTCAACTCACGCGTTAGTTTGTAAACTACATAACCGTTTTCACAATATAACGGTTACATATATAAGAAGATGAAAACTAGCGTAACATAGAGTGATTCTTCACTCTACCGACAAGCGTATATAGTATGTTAAAATGTATTTTTTTTAAATATCAAATCTTTTAAAAATTATTCTAGAGACAGTCAAGTTAAATTGTCTGAAACTGTAAATGAGTCCTTTTTTGTTCGTTTCATTTAAAAGAAAATGAAGGGTCTAAATTGCAGCGAAGAAGGCAGAATACTGGTAATGAGTAGCTATTATGCTTTCGTCTTTTACTTATATTATTACTTATATTTACTTAACCTTTCAAGCCCTAGTTGTCTGCGTACAAGCGTAGGTCTACTAGAAGTAAATTAGAATGTCGATGATCGATGATGGGTCAGTCAGTGACAAAATGATGGAATATATGTTAAAATTGACTGAATTTCAGGAATTTGCCTATTGAAATTGTGCCCTATTAAATTCAGGTTCTAGCTTCATCTACAACATAGTTACAGGGGGGGTCGCAAATACTCCGAAGTGATTCACCACAGCCATTTTGTTTTTTTACAACATCTTGTGTAGAATAAAGTCCTTTGTGTATTTATCAAATTTGATTGAAATCCGTCGATAAATAACGCTACAGAAAAATTCTCCCCTTCAACCCCAAAATTCAAAATTTAATTTGATCGCAATTTTTGATTGGGGGACCAATCAAATATTGCGATCACACTAAATTTTGAATTAAAACAAGAAACTTGTGCGCCAATTTTCGTCCAAATCGGTTGTAAAATACAATCTGTGGGCGAGAAAAGACATCCGAACAAAAGCATTTTTAGCCAATCTCAAAACTAGACGCTTCGCTCGCTCAGTCAATAACGATTCTCTTAAGTGGTGACCCCGAAAAATTTGGAATAAACATTGTGTCAAAAATTTCAGCAAAAATAACAACATTATAGAAGCAAAAAAAACATTCGAACCTTTACTCTCACACGCCTTTCACATTCGCATTCCAACTGAAGCACGAGAAAAGTTCTTAAAGACACATCCAACATCTAGACTTTATTTCATAATTTTCAACGGACATTTGCTCATATTTTCGAAGACAACATAGTGGCCGACGCGCTCTCCCGGATAGAAAGCATTTCTGAATCTTTGGCTTACTCGTACTCCCATCAGCACAGAAAATAGACGATAAGCTTCAAGCATAACAGGCACACCCCGGCATCACAGTACTCATCAAAGACCGCTACGTTTGGACCTCCGATATGGCATACGATAATATTGCTGAAACTGGGCCAAGGCTTGGTTATCTTGTCAACGCGCATAGGTTAAAAGACACATAAAGATGCTATTGGGTTCATTGGAAACTACATCATCAAGATTCAGAAATGTCTCCATCGATTTAGGTGGTCCACTCCCAGCGAGCAACGGATACCGATATAGATTTACAGCTTTCGACCTGGACACACGCTGGCCAGAGGCGGTTCCTTTGCAATAAATATATAACAGCTTAAACAGTCGCTAAAGCATTCCTTTACCATTGGATCGGAAGACTCGGCTGTCCATAGCAAGTCACGACCGACCATGACTGACAGTTTGAATAACGCCTATTTCGCTCATTAGCTGACTTCTGTGAAATACAGCTGATCAGATCGACCGCATATCATCCATAAGCAAATGGCACGTTTCAAAGATTTCATCGCTCACTGCAGGCCGCCATAATAGCTCAGAGAAACTCCTAGATGGTGTTTCTTCCTCTCGTACCCTAAGGATTCCAAGATAATTTTTTGACTCTTTTCGAGAGAAACTAGATACTCAAAATTTTGCCAACGATCTCATGATTCATATTTCCAAATTAAAGCCAAAGTTGGAATATAAACTTGTACCTATACATAAATCACCGAGAGAGGCTACACCCGTATTTTTACGTCATGACGCCTTGCGCAATTCTTCAAAAACAACGAGTACTGGGCCATTTCAAGTCTTGGGAAAGACCGACAAAACTATGACTATCGAAATGGGTTCTAAGGTCGTGTCCTTAAGTAGAATATAAACCAATGTATACGTTACCGTCAGACGATGATGTCAGCCAATCAGCACATTCACCTACGCAGGAACAGCACACGACCGCCTGGTCTGAGAGACAAGTACACTTCCCTGATCATCATCATCATGCATGCATGGAGCATGATACTCCGAGGGGGGTCCTGTTGGGTCTGTGCCCTTCCATCATGACGACATTGATGGCTAACTTTCGACACTCTCTCGCTAACTCTGGAGATGAATACTTCGCTCATGCAGTTCCTATCACATTTTATTGCTCTTCTTGTAGATACCATGCTTAATGTAAATTAATATCGCTTCTCTAAAAGAATTGTATTCCAGTAATATATTCCGGTTCCTGCATAGAACTAATTACAGCAAATCAGCAAAGAATATATATTTATCATATCAATTTAACATTCCGAAACCAAAAAAATAAAATATCAACTCCACGCCACTACTCCCCTACTACAAAACATACCATAAAACATTCCCAAAATAATTCCCTTGTTATAAGCTCACTCCTACATGTTAGTGTCTCAAAAGATTGATGATTCTCAATGTCTCCATTTCATTCCCCCGTTAATCCCGTTGTCTCCTTTAGATTACGCGATGTGGAAGGACGCAGCTATTTCCCCCAAACTATGTATAGAAAAATGGAAGCGCTTAGTGGAGCGACGGGGAAGCGGAGTGATATTGGGTGGACGTTGCTTGCTTGGTAGTTGATGTGAGTTCCCACTGGGGGAGAGAAGTGGGAAGTAAAGTTGCTTTAAATGAATCGGTGTCATAGGCTGAAGTTCATGTAGCGCCACTCATGCAAAATGATACAAAATTGATTCCTAATACTGCCGACGCGACGGATGCAACCTGCTTCACACTTTTTATAACATAAGCTGTCGTGGCCGCAGCGCGACAAAAATTAGACGCGTTTTTCTAAGACTTAGATTGTAACATAAAAGTTATAAAAGTGATAATCGTGGATAATAATACTAATGATATGTGCTGACTGGACTGGAGGATTGAAATAAAATTTCATACAAATACGAAACAGGAGGTGCACCTCTTCCAGTAACAACTAAAACAGTTGCTGATCAAGTGAGTGACTACCCCTTTCCCCTATTCGACTTTCCTTTTATGTCTGTCATAGGTTTCTTTATGAAGTGACTTCTCTTCTACCGTCTACGTTAGCACTCGACAATATTGTGTAACTCTTTTGGGAAGTCGAAGAACCGCCTATCGTTCGCATATGCGAACCTGAAGACGCCGTCTACAAAGATAAACTGAAAGAAACTTACTGTAACTCTGAAGGTTCTGCCGATTATGTTAAAGCTCAAACCAAGTCCTGATTTTGGCTTTTACCACGACAATCCCTTTACCTCTTTCTCAAATTACAAAAACGTTTTGCTCGTGAACCAGAGTTGAAAGCTGAGTACGTCGATTTCATGCGGAAGTACGAAGAGCTAGGTCACAAGCAGTCTATTGATTCTCCGTCTCCTGCAGTTGCATATGTGATTCCTCATCACTGCATTATAAGTCAGCAGTGTGTATCTTTATGTAAATTATAAGTCGCTTAATGATTTTGTATGTAATACAGGTTGTAAATGCTCAGAAGGCAGAGCTTCGCAATGAATGCAATGCCTGCGTCCGCCATTGCTGGAGGATCAACGCGAAGGAGGTATGCAGGTATAATGTAAACACTCATTCCCGATGACATTGCTAAATCGCTATTTCGAGATATATTTGCGTCGACACGATTGGCAATGGGCAGGGTGTAATGTAAACCAGACATCACACGTCTCAGTAAACTGTTTGTATACTTTTCCGTAGACTGTATATTTTTTTATTGTGGCTCCTCTACACAGTGGTCCATGATGGCCGATTACAGGCACGCACGGTTGTGAGAGAGAGCATAATCGTCTGCGAGTGGCTGTCATCGCCTGTACCCGTCGCTTCAGGAGTTATGAGCGGTGCCCTTGAATGCGCAATAGTATTTTTTAATACCTGTACGTATGCGCAGTACGCTATTTGAGCCCAGCGCTTTTAATTCGTGAGGCGACCTATAATCTTGAGTAATCCTTAATTGTTATTACATCATAGGAATGCGTGGCGATGATCGTGCGCGTGTCTACACAATCGCCCATCAAACAGTCGCGAGTTCCAAGTTTTAATTACCAATCAGCTTTCATCTGCGAATATTACCACGAATATTACAACATAGGTTTTCCAGATTAATCTAAAAGAGCCTACCGTAATCAGTCACATACTGAGTGCTCTGATGATATTAAGTTACGACTTGAGAAGCTTTTAAAGATTGATTTAGTTATAGTTGTTATAAAAATATTTTGTTGCTGACTTCTTTGATGCACTTGTTTTCATTTGGTGAACGGTAAGTTAGTATGGATTTCCTGTTTAGAGATTTGCGAATAAAAATACAAACATTGCACTTGTAAAGTTTTGTGATGTCAATTTTTTTTTTCACGTACGTTTTGTTATTGCTGTGGCTGCATTACACATTTTGTGAATATTATAAGGACACTTGTAGCGCTTCTAGAGCCTGATATATCCCTGTAATAGACGAACGGATGGGTGAACAAGGAAGTCTTAGTTAAACAACTTTTAATCATAAACATTTACATACATGCACATACATTGCTTCTGGCCCTACACTAGGATCCCATGTGTCGTGGGAACCTGAAACAGCAACGTCAAACACATCATATATAAGACCTGGGGAAATATTTTTCATTACCCTCAGCTGGGGATCGAACCCGGGACCTCTCGCATGGTAGGCGGAACTACAACCGCGGCGCCACAGAGGTCGCCTTTAATGAGTCCTGTCGGTATCATTGGTGTACGAAACCCTAAAAAGAGCACAAGAAAGTTCTCCAGTAGAACACAACCGCCTGCTATCGTTAAACCACCCAGATTATGCCAATTTAAGTGTGAACAGGAAACTATAATAACATGAATGGGAAATTCGCTCTCATATTTCAAAGATAATTCGGAGGGGCAGGAATTTTTACAACGCGTCTCTTGTAAGGGTTCCCCCTCTAAGCTCTGTATGCCGGATGTCTTCTAAAGAAGACATTTTTCCGTCATAGGTTTTGAATATTATTATCATTGCCAGAGTTTCAAAATCGCGATGCCTCCAACCAGGTACGGGTATCTTTATAAAATCTCGTGGAGTTTATCATATGTTGTTGTAGCGCCAACAGTAATATCAAATCAACACAATCAGTGAACATTTCAACACTCTACATATTACAGACAGACAGTCAGACAGACAGCGGAGGCTTCACTCTTCAGGTACGGAACGCTAAAAATAAAACTATACATTGCATAGAGCCTGCCTATATGTTAGAGTGTGCAATGCAATATAGGGCTTTTAGAGTCAGGATTATCTACAGAACTTTTCATTTCATTTCATTTTATTGCGATTAATTACAGTATTTGTTACAGATCTTAAGTAATATAATATAATGTGCTAATGTAATTTTACCAATGGCGGCATGGCAATTTAATAATCATAATTATCAATAGAATTAAAGTAAATTAGATGAACATTAGAGTAAATTAGATAATTGTATTTTCCGCTTGGAAAAACAAAAAAATACATAATCATAAATAATTTTATAAAAACGTTATTTTATTGGATTAGAATTGAATTGAATTGTTATTTTGAGTTATTATTTATGTCGCTAGTCAAAAGTATGTAAAACAATGAAATAAAAAGTCTAATCCGTAAAACAGTAAATACCTACTTTCTAAGACAATAATTTGCCGTATTCATCAAACTCAATCAACGTATAAGGACACATAAGCAGTAAGTACTGCTTCAAGGCCTTCAGAAACTGATCACCCGAGAGAAGCTTTATATTTGACGGTAGCTTATTATAAACGCAGACTGCCATATTACTAGTACTTCTACTATAGGACATAGTTCTACAGTACCTAGTCTTAAGGTCATGCTTGAACCTATCACTTAGCCTAATAATTATTGCGTTCAGAGCTGATGGGAAACTTTTCAGGATAACGCTTTATTAATTTGCAAAACTCGATAATGTAGAGCGCTGTGACTGTGTATTTCCAATTTAAAAAATAGGCCGCAACAAGTTACTCTATTTGATTTGACACTACTTAAAATACGAACGCATCTCTTTTGTAAAACAAACAACTTTTCTATGTCAACGCTGCCACCCCACAATGCCAAGCCGTACAGAAGCCTGGAGTGGAAAAACGCATAGTAAGCCTGCAGCATGACATGTGTTGTAGTAACTGTTGACAAGCTTATCAATGCATAGCAAAAACTACTTAGTTTTGACTCAAGGGTATCTATGTGCTTTTTCCAATTCATGTACTCATCTGTGAAAATCCCACTTAGCAGTTATTTTCATCTCGATTCTTTTTCAACAAAGTTGGCTCCCTTTTACGTTTAAGTTATGAATGAGATCATAATTGCAACAGTCAATCAAATTATTTGACATTACACAACAATGGTGTCTTAGAATGAATGGTGGAATTTTCATTAAGAAGACAGCCTTTCAACAACATTTCACTTTGATAGATTAAATAAATCAATCAGTTTTAAGCGGACGCAATCCATCTTGAGGCCTGCAGCCCTTACAATGGTTTCACAATACTCCACACAGCTCGATCTTCGATAAAGCATATAGTCTAGCTAGACGCTCCACATAACTAGTGATAAAATCAACGATTAAGTTTGAAATAATACTACGGATATTAAACTTTGAGGTGCGCAACTTACATTGAAATTCTACAGCATGAATAGTTGATGTATAGAAAACTCTAATCTTGTTCCGACAACTTACATTATGTATTATTTAATTTAACGTTCAATTAACAAAAACATATATAAATATTTTTTTACAGGTATATTTTACAGGCTTCTGGCCCCACACTAGGATACCCTGTGTCGTGGGAACCAGAAACAGCGATGTTAGCTACGATCGTTGATTTAGTACTGGATGAAGATTAAGAACGTTCCAGAAGAAATAATAACACGAAATATAACAGTTTTGGGTGCCGGTAATGCGAAAGGCAGGTGCGAAATAATGCGCACACGCTTCACGATCCGACGGCAAGCAAGGGCTAAAGGTCAACGACCTCCGGGGGTGGTGGGCAAGGGTGCGGGGAGTGCCGAGTATATTGGACATGCACCTTTGGTATTTTCCCGTTTATATAAACAAATATTTATTCTAATTACAATGCAAGTATGTATTTATGTATATTACTATGTGTTTTATACGTATAGATTTATTATATATATATTTCATATTTATATATCTGTGTATACATTTGAGTAGGTACATAAATAGTTTTAAGCTTCCTTTTCAGGTTCTTCAGTGAGCTTTTGTGTCATCAACAAGCGACATCACACACATATTAACATGCAAGACCTGGAGTTTTTTGTTATCCCCAGCTGGGGATCGAGCCCGGCACCTTTTCAATGGCAGGCAGAGCTACCACCGCTGTGCCACAGAGGTCGTCGTTCAAAACGTTCATTTGTATACTTTTGATGTCCAATTTATTATAATAAAATGTGCGTAAGCGACTAGACTAAGATACACAGGAATACCAATGTAAGAACGACCGCACCGTGACGAAATAGGATCATTCGTCAAAACCGAATGTGATCATTCTTTCGTGGTAGGCTGAGTCCCCTTCCGGATTTATTTTTTCATTTGTATCTGGAGTGATGCGGTGTGTAAGTGACTTTGTAAGATTTATCTCAGCACGTTAAAAGCACAGAGTTACGTCATGTCCCGTGAGGGGTGACAGAGTCTCAGCACAGCTGGGACCTAACACAAATCTTGCATATTTGTAATTGTGTACAAAGGCAGTGACAAGTTACCTAGTAGTAAACGCAACTGTGTGTACGACGAAAGCTCTGTGCTATTTGTTAAAAAATATAATACATATTTTGTAATGATAAACAGTTTGTTAAAATAAAGAAATTTTGTTTGCGTTTTATGGTTTACACTTAAATAAGTAATCACAGTTTCATATGTTATTACTTTAAATTAGAATGCAAATGATATAGTATTTATGCAACATATTTTTATATTAAGTTAATACTTGTTTGTCTTAAATATTAAAGAAATAAATCTTATTTATATTATTTTATTTTATGTATATTTATTATAATTTTTATTAAGATATACTATGATACGACAAACATGTGAACATCCAAGACCTAGGGATGTTTTTCTTCCTCCCCCAGCCGGGATTCAAAACCGGGGCCTCTCGGTTGGCAAGCACAGCCTCGGCCCTCACACCACAGAGAGCGTTAATCACGTCAGCACCAGTCCTCCAACTCCAACCATCACCGGATGTGAGATAGGGACCGAGTAGATTAAGCAATACTTTTAGTTCAACTTTATAATTCATAATTATTTATTGCACTTAGCTTTATTTAAAACTGTAGGTGATAGCCATACAATTAACACTAGAAATAGAAATAGGTTAGCACTACCATTATTTAGACTAAGTAAAGTAGGCACATCATTCAGGGGGCATATTCTCTTCTACAATAAAATCCCACAAGAATAATTGATCCTTCCTGAAAAGAGGTTCAAAAACTATGTTAAAAATGAGCTGATAAGAAAGTCCTATTATAGTATTAAGGAATACTTAGATGACAAAACTGCATGGTCCATACCATCTCAGCGCACAGAAATTCGAAGATGGATCAAGTCTATCACTCGCCGGCGAATTTCCTTGGACCTAAACCAGTAGTACCTGTTGTGAAGTCACTTTTTAAAAAAGAAGGTATAGTGGAGTTTCTTGCCGTTTCTTCTTAACCCCGAGGCCCAACTTCCAAAAAGATGTAGTATCTTTTTTATTAAAAAAAATTACTTGTAATTATAATTAAGTATAATTTTGACGTTGAATAAGATAATTTATTTATTTATATTCAATAAAAAAATGAATCTGAAGTCTGAATCACACAAATATTTTATATGTTACATTAAAAGACACATACATTCAAAAAAAGAGAGTAACTACTAAATTAGTGCTTATTTTTAAACGATCACCAAAACCGCACCTATTTTACTACCAATAAATTCGAAACGACCGCCAGAATTAGTAAACGACCACCAAGGTGTTTGGATAAATGATTAACAAACTTCTTTTCTTGTTTTGTGTACGATGTTTATGTTTTAAGCATTTTTTGTTGTTCTTACAAGTTCAACCTAACACGAAGGATAAACAGTTTACCGTTCACTTAAGCTACCGCAGTATTTTCCCCTGATATTTTCTGCAACTTTTAGTGATTATTTACCCATTTTGGGCGGGAGAAAATTATTTTGGTGATCATTTAAATTGTTCTCCTAAATAAGTACCGAAATGTACTACATACACTTTACATACAAATATATACAATAACTTTTACGAAATAGAAAGGTGCTCTTTAATACGGGTCTTAAAAGAGTGGGACCATCTCATAAGGTGCAAGGAAGTGCGTTCCAAAGTAGGACTTTGCCATTTCATGTTTTAGAATCATCGAGACGAATTCTAGGGCACTTCTATCTAACCGATCACGTCTATTTCTATGTATGATCTGACATAGTGACATAGCTGAGACAACTCTCGGAGCTGAGTGCGGCTTATTATTACAGGCCTCATCATTATCATTGTCTATAATATCACAGCTCGTCTTCACACACACACACACACACACACACACACACACACACACACCATATCCTTGTACGCATTACTTGACGAATGCCTTGATTACCCAACAGTCGCCGAGACGGACGGCCGCTTCTTTCATAGCTGCCTCCACCGACCCAGTATAAATAAACAGGGATTATGGTGCCAAGGAGGAGGGTTACAAGGAGGTTATAACCTCGTGAGGATGTCATTTCTCGAGTGTTGGATTTGGCGGAGTTAGCTCTTGAGGTCACCATGGCTGTGTTAGGTATATCTTAATAAAAGTATACAGGTACATACAGCTTTTGGCTATAAAGCATCTGCTTTGCACCAAGAGACAGTGTTTTGAGAACTAGAAAAAGCGATGCTACATACATCCGAGGCTATACTCCCTTTACGGGACTCGAAACTTCACAAAAGTCGAAAAAATACACTTTATATCTCTCTATGTTTAATATTTAGAAGAAAAACTAACACAAACATAAAATTTACATTCAGACACATACATTTTTGCGCCCACTCTAGGATACTGTGTCGTGGGAACCAGAAACAGTGACGTCACACACATATAAACATCTCAGACCTGGGGTACTAACTAAATGATAACTTTTGAATCTCTTAAACGCATTATGAAATATTTTTCTCATGCTGGCTCGCAGGTTCGCTCGTTGTAGTAAAGAATCAAAATTAACATTGTTCAGGGCATACTGCCAGTCTTACTACACGTGCAGCCTGTGGGTCAACTATACGCAGGGTGCATACAGCGCCCTACGTTTTCAGTACAACAATGCATTTAGGGTGGTGATGGGCCTGCCGCGGTACTGCAGCGCCTCAGGCATGTTTGCGGAGGCAAGGGTCGACGGTTTTGCCGCGATCATTAGGAAACGCAGCGCCTCGCTATTAGCGCGCGTACGCGGCAGCTCCAACTCCATTCTTCGCACGTTGGCTGGACGGTGGGACTCGCCGCTGCTGGCTCACTGGGTGAGGCTACACGTTAGTGGGTAGCCTAGGCACTCGTCCTTCTTCCCCTGCCGTGTGTGTGTTTTTATTTTTAATTTTTTTGACATTTTTATTTTGTATTGATTTATTTGAATTTTAGTTTTATTTTATTGCTGACATAATGTGTAATTTATTCTATGGGCTTTTATGCCTGCAATAAACGATTATTATTATTATTATAAACTAAACGTAAATTTTATATTAACTGCATTGGATTTCACATAGATTTGAGTAACAGAATAAGGGCGATTATCGAAATAACTAATACAATAAAACCTAGATATCTGTAGGGATTTCTAATACTTCAGGTACCAAAATCCGACAAAGCTTTCTGAAAATATGTTTAAAAGTTCAAGAGCTATTGTTGCCTGAAAGCTCTTGGCACAATGAAAATATTAGAGGAAAATTCTTTGCAAAGTTTTGGAGAAAAGTGTTGTAGTAACATAATGGCGTCGTACTTATTTTCGCTATTTTAGCTTTCTAGGTAATTTTTTTTAATATTACAAAACAAAAGTTTAAATCGTAACACACAACTTTTTAGGGAAGTTGTAGAGTCCATACATTTTATTACTTAGAATTAAGATTTTCACATTGAGAGCATTAATAGTACATTATACACCAAGGGGATAAAGCAATGTTTATATGTCACGGGCTCGATTTAATCCTGAATATAACGAAGGGCTTCAAGAGTTGACTGAGTGAGACCCGAGTGCAGTGAGGGGTTCAAGCCCAAGTCACAAACAGCTATAACCCAAAATAGTATACTCTACTTCCCCTGCGAGACAATAAAAAAGCAAGGATACCGAAAACAGTATTTTATTAAACTAAATTAAAAAAATGAAATTATCAGAATATTTATTTTAAAATAGATTCTTACGAACAGTTTTTGAATGCCACTTGAATCTAATCAATGCAAGTAAACTAATAAAAATGAAAATGTATGTATAATACAGTAATCCAGTTATGGAATAGAATTGCGTCTCCTATTTTTCAGAATCTTTGCAGTAACGTATACTGCAGCGTTTTGCAATACCCGCAGATTTTGTTTTATTTAAAATATCTTCCATTCAGCTCGCCGTGGCCAGCCCGATTTTCGAATCAGTCCGCGCCGCGGCGCTCCGCCTCCGCCCCCGCCCCCGGGGAGCTGAGCTTTAAGCGCCGGGCGTATGTCACATTAGATTTTAACAGCATATCAGTACGAACTATGAGAATCGAAAATCACTTATGACCCATTGGGTCATAATGATAACGAAGGTACAACATTATGACCCGGCTAAAGCTATAGGAAGTCTCGGTTAAACATTATTCAAACCCGAGGGCTATATTGACTTGCTTTACGTAGTGTTTGCATGGTTTGATGGTCTAAAAATTATACTCATACGCCAAATATATCAAAAACGAAATGAAACGTCGTTACTTCAATGTTCCATTGTTTTAGTTTTATCAATCACTTTTCACTGTTCACTTGAATTAGTTCAGTTACAAAATTTTGCAAAATTGATGAAGAGATTAGCTAATTCCCGCCGCAAAACTTGTTGATTTTCATTTATATTTGAAAAATTTGTCATTCGACTGTGGTACTTCATGCTGCCAAGTCATAAAAACGTTTCTTTGTGTTCTAACGATAACGATAAAAACATGGAAGAGATATTTAAAGCAAAGGACATAAATTGACAACTTTATTCTGCGACATTTTATTGTGCGTGTGGCGGTTGGGCCTAAGTGATTATCTTAGTCTTAGAAAAAAATAAACTTTCTGCACTAAAGCATAAAAAGCGACTTGATGTTACCTACGCACAATGTAAAGACGAACTTCCAGAGTACGAGAGGTGAAATAGTACATTTCCCACGAGTTCGCAAAGGCTTATATTTACGAACCGAGAAGTTTACGGCACGAGCTGAAGGCGACGGTCGTAGCGAGGTTCCTAAAAAGCCTTTTCGAACGAGTCAGGAATAGAATTTTTCCGCCTGAGAACCCAAAATCAGGCGGCAAAGGTGTGATTTTTAGCTCAGAAGTCGGAAAAATAAATTAACCTACTTAGGCAACATTTCATACGTATTTTAATAATACATTTTCCAATCATGAAAGTCGCTGCCAGCGCGAAGGTGAAACGAACATGAGGTAATCCCGCAAAATTGTGAATAATTCAATAAGTAAACATAATAAAGGCGCTTCGTACTCAAACGTATAACCTTCATTATATACCCGTTCATTGTGAACTGGTCCCTGAAGACTAAGAAAACCTTTTTCATTCGCTCGCAAACCCTTTCTGTAGCTTGGAGAAGAAAGTATCTCGCTCGCGAAAACCTGTTAGAAGTGGAAATAACTGAAACATAGTATGTGAAGGTTCCGTTCGTAGCACATGTAATTAAGCCCGATACCATAGAGTAAATTATGTGTCCAATACTTGATACAATGATACATTATGTATATGCGAACAATTCAAAGAAATGCAGAAGTATGTATATTTTATCAAAATCCGCTCCTAAACCTATACAACTAACTACAGGATTATCTGAAAAAGAGATGAGAGAGAAAACTTGATCAAAACTGATTTATTTCAGTTTATTGAAACTTAAACCGTTACGAAAACTGTATACGGAACTGGAAGGAAAAGGGAACTCATCAAATGCATAAACCACTGAAATAAACCAAAAACGAAATAAACCAAAAACCCAATAAATGTATCCCCTTAACTGCAGCGATGATCTAGTCCTAGCAGAAAATGCATGATACTGTGTGTGTTTCATTTGTTCGACTTCTAAAAGGTTTTTCAGAAAAACTACAACGATACCCCACAGACTACAGTGCAAATCCTGAAATGCGGGAAAACCCGCGAGAAACCGATTTTCCTTTTCGCTAAGTTGGCGCTGCAAACGCAAATTATTATGTTATCGGAGTCCTCGCCTTCCAACCTTGATGCTTAATATGGTACTATGAAATTATTTTCTACAATGATAAAATAAAACGCAGCTCTAAGAGGTTTCTTAAAAAGAAAATGGATTGAGCGAATTCGCGTTTGTTACGTAGCTGGATTTTATTGAGTTCAAACGTTTTATGTGTTTAAGTGCTCGTTCACACTATACCGCGCGATAATCGCGCGTTTCGCCACCTGTCGCGCGGCTGAGTAGCGGCAGATTACAATATTAATGACAGCCGCACGACAACAGCGAGAGAATCGCGCGGATGACTTAAGTGTTTCAAGCGCGGTTGCATGTCAAGGTCAGCTAGAGCTGACATTTTCCCGTTAAAGGTTTTGAATTTTATTACCATGGGATGATTTAAAAAATTGCGATTCTGCAAAGGACTGGTAAACCATCCCTACTTTATTAAACGATTAAAAGACTACTATCAACCAACAATGACGTTTCTAAGTTGTTATCTGTTTTCGAAATAAATCGTGGCACCTCGTGTTAATAGGCTAAAATGTAGTGTGAAGGCGAGTGCGGCTGTCGCGCAAAAACTACGCGACAGCCGCCGCCGTAGTGTGAAGGCACGCTAAGTACCGAGTCGACTAAATCGTATTATGAATTTACGACATATTTTATGTGTTCTTTTATCCTTTAAAATCTCGGTTGGGCGGGCTCCCAGCTGAGTTATATTCTATTTGGCATAAACGGAGAAAACTGTTAGGGCTATATTCGGCTGACATATTCGTGCCAAAAAAATTACACTTCGCTAGTTCGAGCGTCTCAAATGTATTTGGAAACATGACATTTGCCAGTATGCGCCAAATGGGAACAGGGCCTAAAACGCCACGGTAACGCAATCGCCTTCCATAAAAAAGATGTCCATTTAATCAAAATAACATACTGATACGCTTTTTAGTGTGCAAGATGGCTAAGGACACAGTTGAGAAAATGTATAGTCGGCTAATCAATAGTCTACTTTGCTTAACTATGGGCTAACATATCGCTGCACTGCAGCTATGCACATAACGATTGTGTTGGTATTTACATTTTCTCGATGTTTCTAAATATTTTTAAGTGCTATACTAACTATGGTAACCACACCTGCAGAATCACAATCATCTCACTGTCACATTCGGTAGCCAAAAAAAGGAAGATCAATATTGACTTAGTGCTCTTGGAGTTCTGTCATCGTCTGACAGAACTCCAAGAGCACTAAGAAAGTGTGCCATATTCTTAAAACCACAAATTATGAAGAAATGGTGCCAGCCAGATCCGATATCAATATAATTACTGTACCCTCTGGTAGAAAAGGTCTAATGAACTTGGTCAAAGCGGTTTCGAGTTCGTTCTAATAATTTAAGAACCATAATTAATTTGTACTAAGGAATTTCGTTGAATATTTTTTTGTGCGAAGAACTTTTCTATCAAAGAACATTATGATGTAGTTAGATTGGAAAAGTTAACTAGCTGAGTGGGTTTTGAAAGAAACACTCGTACCTAGAACGCCAGAAACTTAGCTCGGCGCCCACGAGGATTTTTTTTCTCCCCCTCTCTTTCTTGCTCTCGCCCTCGAAGCGTCACTGACGGATGCTATGACTTCATCAGAGCGAGGTGCTAAGTTTACTTTGGCGAGAATAGCAAAAAGAGTGACGCTTTGTGTCTAATCCCAGTGTTTCGAGTCAAGCTATTATTAGGAGCTGGATGGTTATAGTCCAAAGACTCAATGTCCAAAGACACAAGAAATGTTAACCTAAGAAATTATCACAGACTATGTGCGCCCCGGTTTAGACTCGCGAAGGTTAGCAATTCTTTCAAGGGTCAGTGCATTCTCTACTACAACAAGATACCTCTGGAGATTTTGAAATTGCCATTTGAGCAATTTAAAAAGCATAAAAAAGAAACTTTGTCGAAAAAGGGATATTACAATGTTCAAGATTACTTAAGTGACGGGACTGTTTGGGGTTAAGGCGATACCTCGACCGTGCAAAGGTCCCCGTTACTCCAGGCGGAAAGACCCGCAGTGTGAGAGGGACGGAATCGGGAAAAATGAAAAAATGTAGCGCTAAACCACAGAATAATTATTTAAAAATAAACTACGATGATAAATTCCACGCCTTAACCGACAGGGCGTGGAATCTTGGTAGGGTTGTTTTTCAGTAAAATGTCACAAAGCAGTACTGACCTTGACGCCGTGGACCGGAATTCGAAAGCTCAATTCGAGGCAGGAATACGGTATGAGGAACACCAGGGGGGGGGGGGGGTGAGGGGAGTCGAATCTTACTCTCCTCGCAGCCCCCGCTGCTGTCGCCGTCGTGATGCTTGCCGACACAAAGGGTCGCTGTCCGAACGCGACGAATTGATCCCCGAATCACTTCAACCTTTCACAACACGAAGCACTCACTCCGATGACGTGAAATCTACTTATTTCCCGACGATTGTTCCGTGCTTATTATAATTGACAATCAACCAAGCTTCCCGATGCTGGCGCCGACTTTTTTGCCATGTGCAAAAAGTAACCTCTAACTCGTCATTTTGTTTCTATACAAGTGACAGCTAGTGATGTCCCGATCACTCGCGGTCGATCCGCGCAACGAAAAACCGGTGCGTTCCGAAGCATAAATATTAAACAGTCACCCGCCCGGACAGGCCCGAACCTGTCCCTAATCAATAGGAAGGCGAGAAAGTGTTGCGACCGCTCTCTTGAGGACCGAGTCCCCACCTTGACTTCTGCTGATCGAGGCGTGCCATCCCGACCCGTGTACAAATTGACGATCCGTCCTCGTCTCCATCTCAATGATGGCAGGTTCACATCCTTAATCAGCACCAAATCACCGACTTGAGGGGGGCTCGTCCGGTCAGTCCACTTAAGGCGCTGCTGCAAGATGTGCAAGTACTCAAGGGACCACCGTTTTCAAAAATCTTGAGCCATCTGCTGCAACATCTGCCACCTAGTTAATCGACTTAACTTAACATCACCGAATGGGTATTCTGGCAGGGCGTTAAGGGGCTGACCTATCAGGAAGTGACCCGGCGTCAACGCTTCCAAATCATTTGGATCCGAACTGAGCGGGCACAACGGACGCGAGTTCAGTGTCATTTCAATTTTACAGAACAGCGTCGCAAGCTCTTCAAAGCGTAGAGAGGTTTCACCGATGATCCTCGTCAGGTGCGACTTAGCCGATTTAACCGCAGCCTCAAAAATTCCTCCCCAATAAGGACATCCCGGCGGACTGAAAACCCATTCAATCCCTCGTCGGGAGCAAGCCGTACCGATGGCGTCCTGGTTACCGTTCAGGAATTGAGTGACCTCCTGCAGATATCGCCTGGCTCCGACAAAATTTGTGCCGTTGTCCGAACGGATTAATGACGGGAGGCCCCTTCGTGAGACGAACCGGTCCAGACATGCGATAAATGCCTCTGTAGTGAGGTCACTGACCACCTCCAAGTGGACTGCCTTCGTGGCCAAGCACACGAAGACGCACAGGTATGCCTTCACTAATCTGGCGTTCCGTAGCTGTGAAGACTTGACCATGAATGGTCCCGCGAAATCCGTTCCGACACCCGCAAAAGGCCGGATTTCGTTAACCCTATCCGAGGGCAAATCGCCCATCTGGGGCTGCATCGTAGCCGCCTTGGCCCGATAACAAGGCAGGCACCGAAATACGACGCTACGCACTAAGCGTCTTCAAAAACTCAAAACTCAAAACTCAAAACGTTTATTCTGTAAATAGGCCACAAGGGCACTTTCACATGTCATTTCATTTCATTTTTTACAGAACATTTGGTATTATTATCATATTATCAGAAAAAAAAAGTACTTAATTATTGTTTCTGAGAGATGTAAAGAGTCTCAAATGTCATAATAAAATAATTAAAATATAAATAACAGAGATGTATAGTCACTTTAGTCAATAATACAATGATAATAGGAGATGTAAATGGTCCCCACAGTCAAGAGTTGTATAATTAAATTAATCTTTGGAGGTGTAAAAGGCCTCCAAGTGTCCAGTAAAAGAAACTCTGGCAGTGTGGATGCTCACAATTAATTAGAACAGTTCAGTCCCAAGCATTTTTATCGTCTATGTACTCTTTAATACTGTAGTAAGCTTTAGAAATAAGCCTTTGCTTGATGTATTTCTTGAACTTATTAATTGATAGATCTGTCAAAGTGCTTGGGAGTTTATTGTAAAATCTTACACAATTACCCTTGAACGAGTTTTTTATTTTATGGAGCCGAGTAGTGGGCACTGCAAGTTTGTCCTTGTTTCTAGTATTAAAGTTATGTATATCACAGTTTCTTCGAAAGTTAACAATGTTCTTATGGACATACATAATATTCTCGTAAATATATTGACTATGGACTGTCAATATATTTACTTCTTTAAACTTATTTCTAAGAGAATCTCTATTATTCATTTTATAAATCGCACGAACAGCCCGCTTTTGCAGCACAAAAATAGTATTTATGTCAGCAGCACTGCCCCAGAGCAGAATACCGTAGGACATAATACTATGAAAATAACTAAAATAAACTAATCTGGCTGTTTTTAAATCTGTCAAGTGACGGATTTTCCTGCATGCAAAAGCTGCAGAGCTCAGTCTGTTCGATAGCTTATCAATATGTGGACCCCATTGGAGTTTGGAATCCAACGTTATACCTAGAAACACTGTGCTGGTTACCAATTCCAATTCCTCATTTTTAATTGTTATACATGTCTGATTATTTTTAACGTTAGTAGTAAGAAACTTAACACATTTAGTCTTTTTCTCATTTAATAGCAAATTATTAACATTAAACCAATTTACCACTCTTGATATGGTATTGTTCACGTGATCATCAGTAGCGTGTTGGTTTCGCTTTGTTTTAAAAATAAGTGAGGTGTCATCAGCAAACAGTACCATATCATGACAGTCCCTTCCTAGATAGGGTAAGTCGTTTATATAGATGAGGAATAGGAAGGGTCCCAATATTGAGCCCTGTGGCACGCCCAAAGAAACCAATGATCCTGGTGATCGTTCTCCGTTTACGATAGAATCCAGAACTCGCGCTGGAGAAACGCCATCAAGGCGTGGCATCCGACATGCCCATTCCGAATGTGTCGATCCTGTATCAACAGTTCGACCAACTTCCCTTTCCTAGGGAGTAACAACGGGTGGCGAGCCGCATAAGGCAGGTTGGCATTCCGCAGCCGACCTCCTACCCTCAGCAATCCTTGAGGGTCAATAAACGGGTTGAGCCGAGCCACAGCTCCCTTCAGTTGGACGCGTCCGCGTCTCAGAATGTCCAGTTCGGACTTAAAGTGCACCGTCTGCACGTTCCGTACCAATGCGAACAACGCATGGTTCCGTTCCCGTGGTGTCAGGACCTGTGTCCGCACCCGTTGCGCCTCAGAATTGCGACAATTCCGCGCAAATCGGAAGATCCAGGCGGTCACATTGACCAGCTTGTCGAGCGAGCTGTACCGTTCCAGCAGGCTGAACTCCTCTTCCGGCTCTTGTTGCGTCGTATAGACACCGACTGTCAAGGCGCCGTTCGCCGAGGTAACGCGTGGACTCATTGGCCAATCCGATTCGGCTTGAGTCAACCATTTTGGACCCCACCACACGGGATGTCCAACTAACTCCGGAGCGTGACACCCACGAGACGCACAGTCTGCTGGGTTCATTTCCCCTGGAACATGTCTCCAGATTAAGGGAACCTCCGAATTCAAAATCTGCGAAACCCGATTCGCCACAAAAATCTCCAGCTTGTGAACTGAAGCCTTCAGCCAGCATAACACGATCTGGCTGTCCGTCCAAGCGTATACCGTATCTTCTAACGCTATTGACCCACGAAGAACCGTCATCGTGTGGTTGAGCAGACGAGTCAGGAGAGCCGCTCCCGAAAGCTCTAATTTGGGAATGGTCAGGCGAGTGCGCAACGGCGCAACCTTGCTCTTGGCCATGACCAACCGCACATCAACCTCCCCCGAGGAGTCGACCGTACGCAGATATACCGCAGCTCCGTAGCCCTTCTCCGAGGCATCGCAAAACCCATGCAGGGTGGCGGTGTATCGTTTGGTGGGGACCAACCTCCGTGGCAGTGAAATCCGATTGATGCCAGGGAGGGTCGAAAAGAACGATTCCCACTCTGAGCTCAATGACCCGCCGATCGGGTCGTCCCATTTCAGCTCAGCAGACCACAATTGCTGCATAAAACACTTGAGCTGAAATGTTACCGGGGTGATCCACCCGTTTGGATCAAATGTCCTAGCCACCGTTGAAAGGACGTTCCGTTTCGTCCAGACCTTCGGGGAGTCCAACTCGACCCGATACGAAAACATGTCTGACACCGGCTGGTACTGGACGCCTAATACCGACAACATATTCGGATTTTCCAAATTTTAAAAAATGTGGGGATCCTGCTGGTAGTCATCCGGAAGACCAGACAGTAACTCTGGAGAGTTCGACATCCATTTCCGGAGCTCGTAACCTCCACCCCGTAAGAGCTCAACCAGCTCGTCCCGTCGAGCGAGCGCCTCCTCTACGGAATCTGCACCGGTACAGATATCGTCCACGTAAAGATCCTGCTCCAGGATCGCTGCTCCTCTAGGGAAATTTAACCGTTCTCGATCCGCTAACTCCCGCAGAGTGCGAATCGCCAAATAAGGACGTACGTGTTGGTGTTCAGCTCGTACACCTTGATGGGCTGATCTGGGCTCTCTCGCCACAGGATCAGCTGATACCGTCTATCGTCAGGGTGAATGACCGTCTGTCTAAACATCATCCGGATGTCAGCTACAAACACAACATTGTGTCGACGGAACCGTGTGATAACATCCGCGATGTCATGGTTCAACTTCGGCCCTGAATGCAAACACTGGTTCAGGTTCATGCCGTTAGATGTTGATGCCGATCCATCGAACACTACCCGTATTTTGCCCTCCGGGGTCCTCAAGACCGCGTGATGGGGCAGGAAGCAGTGGTCTTCACGCTTCCAGTCGATACCCGAAACCGACATGTGGCCGAGCGACTCGTATTCCCGCATGAAGTCGACGTACTTCTGCCGGAAAATCCCGTCACGCTTCATGCGTCGTTCCATCGACAGAAGTAGAGTTGAGGCGTATATACTAGAACAGGTATAAATAATAGGTATTTTTAAATACTAGCCCGTACCTGATCCGCAAACGTACGGACTAGATCCAACGAGTATCAAATTTCGAGTATCGAAGCCGAGTTTATCGAGTATCTAGTATCAGTATTACCAAGTCTCGGGTATCGATACGCGTAACGCGTGCTAATAAGCGTACGCGGACTTGTTCTCAACGTTCCAATCCAAGGCATTCGGGGGATTTCGAGATGATTCGGAAATGTTCGGCGTTGCTCGTCAGCAGCCGTGCTGATTCTGCGTTTCGTACGTTTCATTGTAGGCGGGTGTGGGTTGGTGTATATTACTATCTCTTTTTCGCTTCATAATGAGTGAGTGAAAAGGACATCTTCTTTTCGCGAAATCGAACTTCGAAAACAAGGAGGTCGTTGAATCCTGTAATGAACGAGTGATTGTAAACCTACCTATGTATTTTGTGCTTCGTACGTTTTACCATAAGCGAGTGTGATTGCGTGTATATTACAATCTCTTTTTCGCTTCATAATGAGTGACAAGGACATTGTCTATTTGCCAAATCAAACTTCAGAATCACGAAGGTGGTTGAATCTAGCAGCGTAACTAGAGCAAGTAGACGAATTATATTGACATCTCGCCGAGATTCAATGATTCGAGATTCAATCAGGTGATTGTTTAATTATTCGGGTAATAATACTTTCCACTTTTTACGTGTTTCTCTTTCCTGCTCAAATAAAAGTCGACGTCTGAAATCACTGATTTAATAGAAAGACTCAACAAGTGGTTCGCTACTTAAAAATTGACGCTATGTTGGACAAAACTCAAGAAATATCAGTTACTGAACTTTATATACCTACCTAGGTGTAACTGCTTCCGAAGATTTATTTTTAGAGTAAATAAACGATATTTAAGTTGCGTCAACAAATGAAAAAGATGAAGATACTTATGCCTATATTTATACGTGACTTCCACCATTATACTGTGTAAATATTAGAAGGTTACTATAACATAAAAAGAACAAAAAATATAGGTAGGTAATAATATTAAAATATTAGTAAGTACCAAAAAAATATAATTCTAAGTATGTCGATGATGCTATGGAAGTAAGGTTACGATTAAAATACATTATATCACTTTACAAAATTATTGTTACTATTTGCGTAAACCTGCTGGATAGTGCTTTCAATAGAGTTTCATTGATTTGAGACGCGTTTTCGACTACCAACGCCTCCTTTGGCGAATAGCGTGTTTATCGATAAAATATTTATTCTTTTCCCATGCCATCTGTTGGCGAGTAGCGTGTAAATATCTTAGTTCTTCTTTATGATACTAGGTAGAGCTACTTTGTTTGGAGCTTTATTTTTATAGTTTGGTTCACTTAGTCAGTATAGTCTCCTAAGGACATAGGCCGAACAAACTAACAATGAAGAACAATAGATGCTGGAACGAGAGCCTAATTTAGTTATTATTAACCGACTGCATTCGTTTCATTGTCTTTATTTAAATCACTATGGTTAATGATTTTAATTACACGATCGTTTAGTTTAACCTGTCGATTGTCCTTGTGCCACCCCGTATGGGAAAGGCGTGAAGCTATGGTATGTTTGTTTAGTGGTTATCACTGGTATCGTCCTAAGATGTAAGACGTGACTTTACTTAGTACTTTACGACGATACCACAAGACTAGGGCGACCCCTGATACTACTAGGACTAGGTGATACTCGAAGAACAGGTATTTGGATCAAGTATTTTTGAGGACTAGGAACAGTTGGACTAAGTACCAAATTTACCTAGTACGACTCATCTCTAGACAGAAGCCGCATCTCGGCTGCATGGTGTGAACTGCCCAGCGGTGGGCGATCACTCCGGAATGGAAGACGTGTGAGAAATTGACCTGACCGAAGGCGACCAGTATTGTTCCGATAAAACTGTTCACACTCTTCTTCAACCGGGTCCAACCGGCGGACCGTAGGTGGTTCCTCCACCTCCCAAAACTTCTGTATCACCTCCGAGAGTACAGAACCGAATAAGGGACTACGAGTCGCTAGGCGTGGGGCAGCCGGCATGACCGGACCCATTACCGCATGGCCCAGTCTGGTGTTGACCGAAACCAGACCAGTCGCCTGCAACACGTGGACACCTGGCACTAACAGGTATCCCAAGGCATCGACACCCAATAAAATGTCTACTGGGCCCGGAATATCGAACTCCGGGTCAGCCAGTGACAACCCAGCGACCAACTGTCGCACCGAGGGCGACAACCGTACGTGAGGGTGTGAGCCCATCACATTATGCATGACTAATGCCGTGACCGTCAGATTCACCGATGAATCCACCCGTGACGAGAGAGTAATCCGACATACTCCCTTAACGGAACCGACTTCCGTGTTCCCAATTCCCCGAATGGAATGTGGATACTCCATTACCGAAATGCCCAACCGTCTTACAAGGTTGCACGAGACTAAGCACCCCTGGGCCCCCGATTCCAATAGTGCTCGTGCCACACAAGATTTGCCGTCCGAACTACACGCTATCACAGAGGCGGTGGGGAGCATGACCGTCTGTGGAGTAGCGGCACCCTGTAAGTGGGCGGCGTGTCCCTGGCGGGAACCTCCGCGGGATCCGAACCCGCTGAGACCTCCGTCGGCCGTGGAGTAACTCGGCTGCTGATATGCCACCGGCATATCAGACCGTATGTACATCAAGGGGTCCCAACCCGCATAATAGGCCCCTCGCTGTCCCGGTATCCGACCATACCGGACGGTGTACGGTGTGCCCGGTGGCCACCGTGGATGGATGGGGGAGAGCGGATCCAACCTGGGGCGGTCTAGGAATGGGGGCGACATCCGACTGTTCGCCTCCCTGTTCGCCTCCCAGAGCGACGGGCAGGGTGGCGCAGAAGGTGGTGGGCTCCCAGCCTTCGCGCCACTCATAGGTGCCATCTGACACCCGCCCGTAACACGCGGTGAACCGGCGGCCCGAAGTCCTCGCTGACCGTGGACAGTGGCGACCGAACCCCGGCTATCCCGCATGTTATCCCCCGCGCTGCCCCTTCCCCTCGGGGGGAATCCCGTCCGCGGGTACCCCAGTCACCCCGTTGGTGACTCCCGTTGCCCGGAGGGGGACTGGGTCCGGCCCTGGTTGGGCCCTGTGGCCGACCAACCTGAGTCCGGCCCTGGTGACCGTCCGAAGGGCCTGACCGATTCAAGCACAACACTATGTGGTGCTTGCCACCACAGCACTCACAGGGGAACGCGCGCGAGCACTCGCTCAGCGTGTGCGGCCCCAAACAACCGAAACAAATTCAGTGGCGGAAGACTATCTTCCTGCGGGCAGCTACCCCGAGCGCCTTAAAGTAGGCGCAACTGGTCACTTCATGACCGGCACTGTCGCAGTGCACACAGCCGTCACCCGACGGCGCGGCATTCAGAACGCCAAATTGTTTCGACCTCCCACCCCCCGTGGGGGCGGGGGGCGCGGCCCCTCCCGCATCCGCGCGGGTTGGCGCTGCACACTGGCCTCCGTGTCCAGTGTGTCACATCGCCTGCATTCACCCTCCAAGAAATCTGTCAATTGGACAAGTGTGGGCAGTTCCGTGCTACTGTCCCCATGCAGCTGTTCAAACCGACTTTGAATAGCTGCAGGCAACCGTGACAAAACCATATACAAAACAATGTATGACCATTGGTCTACCGGAAGACCAAGGTTCTGAAGGGCCTTAGTGGCCACCAGCACAGGGTTGAGCACCTGTACTCGGATGTCAACATCCCGGGTTACTCTAGGGATGCTAAACAGCTTCCCCAGCTGCGCATCAACCAACCGCCGTTTGTGTTGGTAGCGGTCAAACAATATGGACCTGGCTATCTCATAATTGCCCGCCGTGACCGTTAGGTGACCGACCAACTCCTTCGGTTCACCCCGCAGAGCCATCAATAGTTGGGCCAACTTGTAGGCGTTGTCCAGGTCGTCCCGACCGTGGACCAAACTATCAAATAAATTAATGAAGGCCGGCCACTCATCAATTGCCCCACTGAAGGCCGGAATCTCCAGGTGTGGCAGCCGTCCAACAACACCCTTCGGGGGTGGGTCTTCGTTACCCCCCCATGGTCATTCCTTCGCGACCGCTTAATTTCCTCCGCGCGACGCTCGATGTCACCCAAGCATTCCATCGCTTGGTCAGCATCCGCGCAGAGCTGTTTCACTGCAGCCACCGAGGCTTCATCCGTAAGCCCGAGAGCTTCAGCCTAGCCTCCGCAGGCAGCCGACACACCTTCCCGACGCATGTCATTGTGTCCTCCACACGCTTGAGCAGGACATCGTCCATATCCGGTCGCTCCACATACTTATGAGTATGGGCGAGCCATCTCATTTCCTCCCGGACACCATGCCGCAGTACCGTCAAGGGCAAAGACCGCCATGTTGACCGATTTAATAGATTCTGGTCTTATACTTCCCTACCAAACTAAGTATAGCCAGAGACCAGCACTGGCCCGTCAGCGCTGGGCACAGAAATTAAAACTACAACACCACCACAATATGTGTGCATCTGATATCGTGACGTCATTACGATGCTTTTAGGTTAATACATTCCAACGAGGTGCACAAATAATATGACCGGATTGTAAGTTGTCAAAACTAAGGCAACCACTAAAGCAATTAAATCCTAAAAAATATTTAATATGGTCGCCCTGTGGACATACACCTTATAACTATACACTCTAAATCAATTAGAGAATGCCACCATAAAGCACAATAAAAAATAACACACAAAAATTTATTATAAGAAAAAAGGCTATTTTTAATATAATGTAGGTAGCCGTGAACCTTCTAGAAGTGGCCCCTCCGATATGACCCACACTTCTACTGAGGTCAGCAAAATCAGCTTAATACCCCTTAAATAGCCTGACCCTGCTCTGTAATCCGAAATAACACTGCAATACTATGGAACCCGACTGCAATACTATAGTCCGACCGAATGACTGTTCCTTATGCACACCGAGTAGTTTCCGACTACAAATTTATAATAATTGTTCACTAAATCGTCAATTGTACGTTCACTAACCGAAGATGAACCTAAATTGTGGTATACCGACCACAAGACTCACTCACAATAAAGATTGCCGACCAATCTGAGATACCCTTTTCTCCCAACTACTATGTGGCAAAAAAAAAACAACCCTACAACCGTCCGTGAATCGATTTCCTACTAGGAAACCGCGCCTCTGCTACCAAAATGATAAATTCCACGCCTTAACCGACAGGGCGTGGAATAGAGATGAGTCGTACTAGGTAAATTTGGTACTTAGTCCAACTGTTCCTAGTCCTCAAAAATACTTGATCCAAATACCTGTTCTTCGAGTATCACCTAGTCCTAGTAGTATCAGGGGGCGCCCTAGTCTTGTGGTATCGTCGTAAAGTACTAAGTAAAGTCACGTCTTACATCTTAGGACGATACCAGTGATAACCACTAAACAAACATACCATAGCTTCACGCCTTTCCCATACGGGGTGGCACAAGGACAATCGACAGGTTAAACTAAACGATCGTGTAAATAAAATCATTAACCATAGTGATTTAAATAAAGACAATGAAAATAATGCAGTCGGTTAATAATAACTAAATTAGGCTCTCGTTCCAGCATCTATTGTTCTTCATTGTTAGTTTGTTCGGCCTATGTCCTTAGGAGACTATACTGACTAAGTGAACCAAACTATAAAAATAAAGCTCCAAACAAAGTAGCTCTACCTAGTATCATAAAGAAGAACTAAGATATTTACACGCTACTCGCCAACAGATGGCGTGGGAGAAGAATAAATATGTTATCGATAAACACGCTATTCGTCAAAGGAGGGCGTTGGTAGTCGAAGACGCGTCTCAAATCAATGAAACTCTATTGAAAGCGCTATCCAGCAGGTTTACGCAGATAGTAACAATAATTTTGTAAAGTGATATAATGTATTATAATCGTAATCTTACTTCCATAGCATCATCGACATACTTAGAATTATATTTTTTGGTACTAATATTTTAATGTTATTACCTACCTATATTTTTTGTTCTTTTTATGTTATAGTAACATCGAGGTAAGCAATTTATAGTAACCTTCTAATATTTACACAGTATAATGGTGGAAGTCACGTATAAATATAGGCATAAGTACCTTCATCTTTTTCATTTGTTGACGCAACTTAAATATCGTTTATTAACTCTAAAAATAAATCTTCAGAAGCAGGGAACTGCTTCTGAAGATTTCAAGTAGGTGGAAACCTAGGAAGGTATATAAAGTTCAGCAACTGATATTTCTTGAGTTTTGTCCAACATAGCGTCGATTTTTTGAAGTAGGGAACCATTTGTTTGAGTCTTTCTATTAAATCAGTGATTTCAGTCAGACGTCGACTTTTATTTGAGCAAGAAAGAGAAACACGTAAAAAGTGGAAAGTATTATTACCCGAATAATTAAACAATCACCTGATTGAATCTCGAATCATTGAATCTCGGCGAGATGTCAATATAATTCGTCTACTTGCTCTAGTTACGCTGCTAGATTCAACCACCTTCGTGATCCTGAAGTTTGATTTGGCAAATAGACAATGTCCTTGTCACTCATTATGAAGCGAAAAAGAGATTGTAATATACACGCAATCACACTCGCTTATGGTAAAACGTACGAAGCACAAAATACATAGGTAGGTATACAATCACTCGTTCATTACTGGATTCAACGACCTCCTTGTTTTCGAAGTTCGATTTCGCGAAAAGAAGATGTCCTTTTCACTCACTCATTATGAAGCGAAAAAGAGATAGTAATATACACCAACCCACACCCGCCTACAATGAAACGTACGAAACGAAGAATCAGCACGGCTGCTGACGAGCAACGCCGAACATTTCCGAATCATCTCGAAATCCCCCGAATGCCTTGGATTGGAACGTTGAGAACAAGTCCGCGTACGCTTATTAGCACGCGTTACGCGTATCGATACCCGAGACTTGGTAATACTGGTACTAGATACTCGATAAACTCGGCTTCGATACTCGAAATTTGATACTCGTTGGATCTAGTCCGTACGTTTGCGGATCAGGTACGGGCTAGTATTTAAAAATACCTATTATTTGTACCTGTTCTAGTATATACGCCTCAACTCTAGCGTGGAATCTTGGTAGGGTTGTTTTTCAGTGGAATGTCACAAAGCAGTACTGACCTTGACGCCGTGGACCGGAATTCGAAATTCGGAAGCTCAATTCGAGGCAGGAATCGGGATGAGGAACACCAGGGGGGGGGGGGGAGTCGAATCTTACTCTCGTCGCAGCCCGCTGCTGTCGCCGTCGTGATGCTTGCCGACACAAAGGGTCGCTGTCCGAACGCGACGAATTGGTCCCCGAATCACTTCAACCTTTCACAACACGAAGCACTCACTCCGATGACGTGAAATCTACTTATTTCCCGACGATTGTTCCGTGCTTATTATAATTGACATTCAACCAAGCTTCCCGATGCTGGCGCCGACGTTTTTGCCATGTGCAAAAAGTAACCTCTAACTCGTCATTTTGTTTCTATACAAGTGACAGCTAGTGATGTCCCGATCACTCGCGGTCGATCCGCGCAACGAAAAACCGGTGCGTTCCGAAGCATAAATATTAAACATACGATATTTTGTTCAAAAGTTTTTTAAGGAGATTTTGCGAATACATAAAATCTACATTTTGAACGCAGTTCCACATTGTAATTAGTTAGGATTTTAGAATTACAGGAAAAAATAAAACTATTTAGAGGTGTTTTCGTAAATAAATTCTATCGAGAAAATTGCATCCAATCGCGTTGTTGTTTAAGTGAAAATCTTAATCAAATAATCAATAAACGTTAATCTAAAAATCAAATCTGTAGATGACTTCATGGTGGAGTAAATGGATTCGAAAAAAACCCATTTTTTTTTCGTAGCACCTTAATCTAGCTCATACAGACCTTGCGTTAGTAATTTAATAATTATTTATTCCTGCTCATACATCATAATGATGAAATTTCTCATATTTGTATTAGTTAACCCTTTGTAAGGCTCTGTCCACTATATTGCCACCATATTTTCAACCTTATGGCATGGTAATAAACTCTAAAACCAATTAAAAAATATTTTTCTAATGCCATTAAAGGGTTAAGCACAACCAATTTATCTAAAAATCAATCTGTGGGCGTTTCTACGCCCGTCCTCCTCCCACAGTGGTCCAATGTAGAGAAGAGGCAAAAAATGACGTTTGCTAAATATATGTAAATATCTTCAGAAATAAACAATTTGACAATTAAATAAAAACAGACAAGATTTTCGGCTTCTAAATATAATTAGTATTTCAGTGCGTACCTAAATAATACCTATTTCGTTGAAATATTGTCATTGAAGACTCTATGATTAGCGTCGCAATAAATTCCTTCTAAAAAAGCGAGTTGCTTATAGTGACAACCACTCGGTGTTGGCATTCTTTCTATCAACAAGAGGTAATAAGACCGCGCCTCACCAGCTAATTAACAAAACAAAGTCCTCCAAATCTCGGGATGCAGAGGGAAAACCGGACACAAAAAGGACAAAAATTAAAAACTGGTCAAGTGCGAGTCGGACTCGCGCCGAGGGTCCCGCGCAAATTGCCTTTTTTGTGATTAAACTAAAATATTACGGTTTTCGGATATTTCCTTTTAATTGTGCTGTAAATGGTTGGCCTTTCATAATTCTAGGTCTACGGGAAGTACCCAGAAACATAGATTCCCTTGTAAATATAAAACGTTTTGCCGAAAAAATTGCGGCAGTTTGATTTCAAGTTATCCCGTTCCTGCGGCGGCAAAAGGCGTATGGTACGTTTGATCTTCGCCGCGTTCGCAAACAGAACGCGGCCTTACGCCTTATATATGCCTTACGTCGTCTTCTGTCTGCGTAACGCCTGAGGAAAGGGTCTCGGCAGACGGACCGTCAGACAGACGGAAGGATGGACGGACGGACAGCGGAGTGAACGTATGAAGGTTCATTTTCCTTTCAAGGTAAGGCACCCTAAAAACAAAATAATTAACATGGTCATTATAAATTCAGAAAGCATGAAACCGTCGGGCGAAGTCGCTTAGATTTGCATGCAATTAAAACTTGCACAATTAAACATCGAGGAGAGAAAGAGAGGGATAGATAGGGCCGAGCGTCGGAAAACGCGGGAAATTGAGATAATATGAATCCTCGTCGAGTAGTTTCACTTCAGAACAAGTATAAACGTAGTCGCCTCACGAATGAAATCCTCCACACAACATTGTTTTATTTGGGAAAAACCATGTCATTGCAGAAGATGAGAGAACATCTTAGTTGTAAACTAATTCGACGACCCGAATGGCCGAGTCGGTAGTGACGCTGCCTACGAAACCAAGGGTCCTGGGTTCGAGTCCCGGTGGGGGCAAATGTTTGTTTGACGAGAACGGATGTTTGTACCCTAGTCATGGTTGTTTATCTATCTAAGTATAATATTTCTCTATATAAGTATATATATCGTTGTCTAGTACCCAAGATACAGGGAATACCTAGTTTGGGGCTAGATCAATGTGTGTAAATAGTGTCCAGGGTATTATTATTATTATTATTATTAATTCTCGTCGCAACAAAAGTACACATTACAAAACTGGGTAATACAATGGTACTTATACTTCCATACGCAGAATCAATGACCAGCTGTGGTGTTGCTGTTCGAGGTTATGCCTTCCAAGCCAGTGGTTCAAGGCTGGAGAGGAAGAAATAATTTACCAAGTCTTGGATGTTAATATGTATGTGTGAGTGTTCTGGGCCCCACGACACAAGGTATTCTAGAGTGGGGCCAGAATCAATATATGCGCCGGTATAGAATAATCGAATGCATGTTCAGATCATGTACAATCACATTATCTATGCTGCTGAACTCCTTAAGGGCTGAACATAGGCCAATGGCATTGAGAATTAGACAAAGAAAACAAATACCGGTCGCATCGCGTCGAAGCAGACTGACGCATGCTCCCGCGCAGAGCCCCGCGGGGCAGCCCGGGCTCCGAGACCGAGAAAATTATAGAAAATATTACTAAACTCCTGTAATAATAACATTAAAATAAAATAAAACAACCAAAAATTTTCCCTTTTTTTACCTATTTTTGCGTGTAAGTTTCATATAGGAAACTGATTTCGTCTCCGAGCGCTTGTTCATTTAGTTGAATAATAATGCATTGCGAAAAATATTTTTAGTATTAAATATAACAGATATCCAGTAATTTTAAAAGTCCATTTTTATCTCTAATAGACCTTTTATAAATTTCTCCTACATTTTTATGTTGTCTAGTTTAGCCTAGAATTGAAGCTAAAGATGCATTTCTGGCCATATTTAATCCCTTTAATGACGCCACGAATCCTGGTGCGCAAATATTACTACCGTATTATACAATGTTCTAAGCATCCATTATCGTGTACTTTGGGAGAGGGGGAAGATGGCTGCTCCACTGCAAATTTTTCTTCGGCGAGTAGTTTCGCGTTAGTTTACCGGAGTTGGAAGATAGCAAGACTTGGCTGTGGACTCCCGAGAAATAATGAAAGCTTTATGAAATCGTTACTTTGTTTATTTTTGAAATCTATTCCACGGAGATACGATCGAAAAGTATACTGAGATAGAACTGCAGAGCTGCCAAAATCCATTTTGAATTCCCTTCAAAAATTGAGGAAACCTCCAGATTTTCATAGCTGCGGCGATAAGCTAGCACCATGTCACGCATATTGCAGCATTAAACTATTGAATCACCAGCTAAACGAGTGTTGAATTCTGCCATCTCGTGTGGGAAAATCTTCACGCAAAGTGTAGTTTCAGCCCTGTGAAAAACAGCGAAACAAAATCATAGTAAGATTTTTTTAATAAACCAATGCCAAACTACAGAAACTAATATTTTTCTTCCATTAGTGTTACCAATACTTATACATAAGTAGTGTAAGGCCTTCGTCAGATTTTTATTATTGATCACGCACGGTCAGGAAGTTGTAAGATAAATCTTACATAATAGGATTTGGCGAAAGAGGACAGTAGTTGGTTATTTGCAACGATGGGTCGGGTAACTCCCCTTTACTCCACGGCTCACAAGTTTCCTATTATTATCCTTTTGATAACGAGGTTTATATTACATGCCTAGGCTTCCTTATTTTCATGGTACGATGAGTTCGGTAATCCCTTTGTGAGCAGGGTTGATGCCTATACAGTGATGTTTACTTACAAAATATAATGTTATTTCAGTTTATTCTTAGAATATCGTTTTTGAGCCTTCAAACGGCTGCTGTTTTCACTGAATTTCATGATGCATAGCTATAAAGCAACCACCCTGAAATTGTATTAAGTCGACGGAATGTCATTGACTGCGGTTGACACCGGATCGTGATTGGTGCTATAAAGAAGAGACACAGTCACCCATTCAAGTACATACAATTTATTTATTTCTGTGGGAATCAATCTGTGGGAGTATCTACGCCACATTCAAATTCCAAATGTCTTTATTACTGTAGATATTTACATATACTTAGCAATCGTTATTTTTTGCCCCTTTTCTACATTGGACCACTGTGGGAGAAGAAGGGCGTAGAAACTCCCACAAATTGAGTTTTAGATCTCTTTTAAAAATTGCTTGTGATTAACTAATACAAATATTACAATATTAATTATAATATTATATTACAATATTAATTATTATAAGGAATAAATAATTACAAAATTATTAATAGCAAGGTCTGTGTTGAGCCAGATTTACGCCATACAGTCCCGTCATTTATAATCTTAAACATTGTGATATCCCTTTTTCGATAAAGTCGCTTTAACATGGTTTTTAAATTGCCCACCTTCTCCCACAGTGGTCCAATGTAGAGAAGTGGCAGAAAATGACGATCACTAAGTATGTGTAAATATCTACAGTAATAAAGATATTTGGAATTAGAATTTTACCCAACTCCAGCAAGGAGGAAAACAGGAGGGTTATGTGTTTGACCTGTATGTATATTTGGATGTATGTATGTCTGCTCATGTGTCCACTTGTAACTACGCAACGGCTCAACCGATTTCATTGGATAAAGGAGTCTTCAATTTCTTAATTCATGCCAGCCTTACATGACAACTTAGGCTAATTTTCCCAATGTCACGTATTTTTATTTGGCGACCTCTTTGGCGCAGCGGTTGTGGCTCTGCCCACCATGCGAGAGGTCCCGGGTTCGATCCCCAGCTGGGGGAAAAAAAAACTCCGGTCTTCTAGTGTGGCGACAGATGCAATGTAAGTGCCTAGTAAGTAATTGTTTATGTTTTATGAATTTCACTGTACTTACTTTCTTTCGAGAACCTGGTAATTTTAGTGATGACTTCTTGCTCCTAAGCACCACCCGGATGGACCTGAAGGGCTGTAGGTTCCAAGGTCTTGATGGTGCAAGTGTCTCCAGATGCAATTTAAATGCAGGTGGAACCAATTACATCTAATCACTTAATCATTTTATCGAATCTCAATAATTACGTTAAGTCGACAAGATGCTTGTTTAGAGATTTTTATTGCACCGCAGTTGGGTTTTTTGTTTTTAGGGTTCCGTACGTCAAACGGAGGAACCTTATAGGATCACTCGCGTGTCCGTCCGTCCGTCCGTCCGTCCGTCCGTCTGACACAGGCACTTTTCTCAGGAACTATAAAAGATAGAGTCTTGAAATATTCTGCAAAAATACCCATCTTGATAACCGCAACATAAGTCAATTATGATATGAAAAAATATTGCTTACAAAAAGAGGGAGGAGGTAAAATAACAAAATGAAAAAAAAAATACAATTCACCGTAATAAGTCATGTAAGGTAGGTACCGTTTTTAGGGTTCCGTACCCGAAGGGTTCCAAACGGGACCCTATTTCTAAGACTTCGCTGTCTGTCCGTCCGTCCGTCCGTCCGTCCGTCTGTCACCAGGCTGTATCTCAAGAACCTAGCTAGCTAGAGAGTTGAAATTTTCACAGATTATGTATTTCTGTTGCCGCTATAACAACAAATACTAAAAACAGGATAAAAGAAATATTTAAGGGGGCTCCCATACAACAATTCTTTCAATACCACATACAAACTTATGGATGCACCTGGTTACGTTTATGGAGTGTGAAAGTAACCGCACCAATAACTTTGTAAACAATATTTTGCTGTGTAAAATCCAAACTATTCACTCCACACCATCGCTTCCATTGAACGGTGGTACGGAACCCTTCGTGCGCGATTTAGACTCGCACTTGACCGGTTTTTTGTTTATTTATCCGCAAACCAAATACAAACTTATAAATGCACCTGGTTACGTACATGGAGTATGAAGATAGCAGCATTAATAACTTGTCATCCAATCCAAAATTCAAACTATTCACTCCACATTATCCCTCCGTGGTACAGAACCCTTCGTGCGCGAGTCCGATTCGCACTTGACAGTTTTTATTAGGGTTCCGTACCCGAAGGTTCCAAACGGGACCCTATTACTAAGACTCCGCTGTCCGTCCGTCCGTCTGTCACCAGGCTGTATCTCACGAACCGTGATATTTAGACAGTTGAAATTTTCACAGATGATGTATTTATGTTACCGCTATAACAACATATACTAAAAAACAGGATAAAAGAAATATTTAAGGGGGCTCCCATACAAAAATTCTTTCAATACCACATACAAACTTATGTATGCACCTGGTTACGTACATGGAGTGTGAAAGTAACCGCACCAATAACTTTGTAAACAATATTTTGCTGTGTAAAATCCAAACTATTCACTCCACACCATCGCTTCCATTGAACGGTGGTACGGAACCCTTCGTGCGCGATTTAGACTCGCACTTGACCGGTTTTTTTATTACGTTATTATTTACCAATTTATTTCAGACACGAAATTCATTCAAAATAACACAAGGCATAAAATACAGTAAATACAACAGAACAAAGAATTAGCACAACACAAAATAAAACAAAGCATTAAATATGCAGACACACATACACAAACTCATACACATAAACATCTGCCTCTCTCATTTAGAGGGATATTTGAGTTTGGAACTGAATATCAACCTCCAGTGGTGTAATAAAGGCTTCGTAGGATTATAAACCATCGCAGTAAAACTCTGGTACTAAATAACAAATATGCATCAAAATTAGACCGGACACCGAAATTAGTAGAACTAGTTAATCCAATTCAAATTATTATTAACGGCGGTGTGATCAATCAATTTACGTTATTTTGTCCATGTTGAGTGTCTAAATTGAATGCATTGTAGAATAATAATAAATGGGAACTGAAAAAGTAATTAAAAAGTAAAAACAGTCGCACTCTATGGTCAAAGACTCATTAACCCTTTAAAAGGCATAAGAGAAATATTTTTTCATTGGTTTTAGAGTTTATTACCAAGCCATAAGGTTGAAAATATGGTGGCAATATAGTGGATAAAGCCTTACAAACGGTTAACACATAAACACTAGCGTCACGCATTTTCCCACACGAGATGGCAGCGGCACAGTTGTGTCCACGTTAAACCAGCTAATCAATACTCCATTATGCGTTACAGGAGGGTAGCCCTTCGCCTAACCTATCCACCGGATGGCATAAAAACGTTGCCGTTCAATACTTTTAAACGTAAATTATTTCATTGACTTCTGCAAAACTGTTATTACTCTGTTGACGAATTTCTTAACTTTAAAAGTAGCTGACTAAGGCGTTCTATTTGTATAATGATATTATAACCTCTTTACCCTTGTCTTTGCAAATAAATTTCTTCTTTCTTATTTCTCTAGACTAATCTATGATTTATGGCCACCATCCAGACTTCGATAAAACACTTACGTGATATTGTTTTGTTTTCTGATGATACTTGACTTATTTCTAAGATTTCCGGAACCCAGAACAAAGCAATCCCGCTAGTTTTTAACTGGTTCACCATCAATAATTTAATATTAAATTCTAAAAATAGCAATGCCCAAAATTCTCACTACTTAATATCAGAGGAGATATCCCACTTTAAGTATTTTAATAAATTATGAGGCTTTACAACTAAATTCTTGGGTATTTAATAATTAATTGGTAATTTAGATTGAAAATTGCAGTGGGGTCCTCACACATCGTCTTTAGCTGGAAGATTGAGCACTGCAGCTTTTGCTGAACAAAAAATTACCCTCCGGCCGTTTTCGCAACTGTTATTTGTTACTTTGACAGCATTATGTCATACGGCATGGGGTAAATCCGCGGATATCCAATCGGTATTTGTGTTGCAGAAGAGAGCAATTCGCTACATATATATTATGAAATCCCGCGATTCCCTCCGGGAACGCTTTAAGGAGATCAATATTCTTGCAGTGACTTGTCTATTTAAATATATAGACAAGTCACTATATAGTTTATATATATACATATATAAAACTTATTGTTCATTCGGAACATGATTGACAATTTTGTCAAAAATTGCGATGTTTATAATTTCAACACCAGAAATAAAAATTCACTAAAAAGTTAAATAAAACGACTTCAAGTTCAAGCCATATTTGTCACGAAAAGTCCTCATCACCACTTTTGCTGAACGTAACCACAAACCAAAACGTCATTTGTTTTTTTTTTATAAAATTTGTATGCGACCTCTTCCTTTTTGAAGTCGGTTAATAATAAACCGAATGCACCTAGATTTCGGTCGCAGAAGGTAAACTGTTCATGTATGGGAAACTGTATACGTTTTCACTTTAAGTTACCACAGGGAATTGATCAATTACCTATGGAAATACTTAAAACATTTATTAAGGTTAATCTCATATAGAAAGCTATTTATGACTGTGTTAACCCTCTCCATCCAATCCATAAAAAAATGGCTATAAAAAGCCAAATTGTCATGGCGGCCACATTACCGATTATTTTATTTTTTTCATTTACTCAGTCAGTCGGCCAAACAAGTGTAAGATACCATAGAGAAGATACGTTTATCATCTATTTCCGGCCAGTATCGCCAGTAATAAAAAATAATAGTGGGCAGTAGTAATTATTGCATAAAAATAAATATTATTCCAAGTCCGTACTAGGTGTTCATGCGCAAGTGGACAGGTTAAACACAAACATGCATGACGTGCCTCAAACACCATGATAATAATATTTTTTGCAAATGCAAAAATGTAACTAATAGTCTGTTAATAAAATTAAGTATACAGAAGTACTATGAGAGGTGACTGATAACAATTTAATCATTTTAACGTAGAATCCAAGTCTGTTTCAAGAAACTAAAGTTTATGTTCATGCTCACTACAATGTCTTAGCTTGTGGCGTGGTGGCTCTGTGTTGCGGGTTGCTCCTCTCCCTCAAATATGGCGAGGGGGGTGATGGCTGGTGCACAAGTCATACTCGTGAACGGGTGCTACTTGGTGGGACAGGACCAGTCTGGTTTCTCACAAGTTCTGTTCATTACAGCTTTTGTTTGTTCTTATTTATTTCTTTTATCTTATTGGCATGCTGTAATATTGTGACAAGATGAGATTATTTGAATATTGTACATTGTGGCGTAAAAATTTGAAATATAAAATATGGCGGAAATTTAAAAAAATAGGTCCCCCTAGAGTTTCTTGGTTCTATCTTCTCTGAAGGGCATATTTCTGAACCATTAGTAGAGTTAATGGAGTTTCCTTTTCCTGTTCGAAATATAGCCATGAATCACCACTTTAAAGGGAAATTTCCTTTTTTAAACTCAAACCGTAATTACTCATTAGGTAGGTATTTTTTAATTTTTGTCTATGTAAATAAGACCTAAGTAAGTGATTGACTTGTAGAAAGAAGTGCATTGTTTTTGCCTACTTGCAATAAATGATTTGAGTTTAGAGTTTTGAATCTAATGGCGATGAAAGTCCTCCATGATGATGAAAAGTCCTCTAGCCCTCCATGATGATGGACAGTCCTCTAGTCCATGATGGAGTGGACTGGCAGAGCCCGGGCCGGCGCGAATTCTCGTAATTACCGGCGACAGAGGGCGCTGCAAACTAATGAGATCGACGATTGAGGCTCATCGTTAATCTAAAGGGTCTTCAAACACAACGGTTGGATGCGGCACAAGGTATAGGAAATATGCGATAAATGAAGAAGACCCAAATGGCCGAGTCGGCAGTGTCCTCGCCTACGAATCCAAGGGTCCCGGGTTCGAGTCCCGGTGGGGGCAAATAACTTGTAGTAGTTATGGTTGTTTATTTATCTTAGTATAATATTTATCTATATAAGTATGTGTATCGTTGTCTAGTACCCAGGATTCAGGTAATCCTAGTTTGGGGCTAGATCAATGTGTGTAAATAGTGTCCAAGGTACATATTATTATTATTATTGTTATGTTTGTACTCGTCGAGTGTAACGACTTTACGTGTTGTCAGGGTATTACATAAACATAAACATAAACATTTACATATGGGCACATACATTGTTTTTGGCCCCACACTAGGATACCCTGTGTTGTGGAAACCTAAAACAGCGATGTCACACACATATAAACATCCAAGACCTGGGGGGTTTTTTTCACCCCCAGCTGGGGATCGAACCCATGATAGGCAGAGCCACAACCGCTGCGCCACAGAGGTCGTATTATTACCTAAATTTAATTTGAAACTAACAAAATATGGATCCTTTTGTGTTCTGAAATAAAAGATATATTATATTATTATTAGCTTAAGAGACATTATTCAAAATTATCAGAACAACTTTGTAACTTGTCCTTGAGATTCAATCTTTATTTAGAACTTATTTATAATAATTGCGTTAAATGAGATAGATGCCTTTTTTATTTTTCAAGAAATAGACGTGAGAGAATAAACCACTATTATTATTTGACGTCCATGCATAATCTACAAATGCTGATATGCGTATAGCCGTATCAACAAACTACCTAACGCCGCTGAAAAATTAGCGGCGGCACGCAGGCGGGCGTCGGCGTTCAAAATTTGAATGTCATAATATGTCGAAATATTTATACATTATGGTCATAATGTTGTGTAATTCAGATAAGAAATCAGTTTTTACCAAGTAGTATATCATTATTGTATCACACTGACGACCCGAATGGCTGAGTCGGCAGTGACGCTGCCTACGAAGCCAAGGGTCCCGGGTTCGAGTCCCGGTGGGGGCAAATATTTGTTTGATGAGAAAGGATGTTTGTACCCTAGTCATGGTTGTTTATCTATCTAAGTATAATATTTATCTATATAAGTATGTGTATCGTTGTCTAGTAGCCAAGATACAGGGAATCCTAGTTTGGGGCTAGATCAATGTGTGTAAATGGTGTCCAAGGTATTATTATTATTATTATTGTGGCCGTAACATGCGGTTTTTGGACGCAGTAAAGGGGGTTTAAGATACGTGTGTAGATTAAGATATTAAAAAACCCATTTCCAAAGCAGAGCAAATTATTATTGCACATGCGGGCGACGATAAAGGCTTCGTCCCAGGGGCTGTAATGTTGCCAAATAAATGTGTCATAAACATAAACATTCTACATTACTTCTGACCCCACGCTAGGATACCCTGTATCGTGGGAACCAGAAACAGCGAAATCACACACATTTAACATCAAGGACCTGGGTTTTTTTTAATTTTATCCCCAGCCGGGGATCGAACCCGAGACCTCTCGCAGCGCCACAGAGGTCATCATCAAAATATCATTTTGAAAGAAAGAAAGAAACATTTATTATAAGGACAGTGAAACACACTACAATTACTATAATTACTACAAAGAAACCAAACACAGAGATGAAAAATGGCAATGACACATGATATAAAATGAAATGACAGTCGTGGTGTGTCACTGTCATTATAAATGGCGTCTGACTCAGCATTATGTTGAAGGCCAGGCCTTCAACGCTGATTTTCAGTCAGCGCCAAGTGTTACCTCGCGAGAGTCCTAGACTGCGGCGTGGTACAACCCATAAATACATAAATATAAAGAATATAGAAAAAATTGGTAAAATGGTAAATATAGATATGGCTGTTATATATGACACATACAATAAGTTAAATAAATAAACAAGGCCCGCGCTTTTCAATCCATCTCTTCAATAAACTTAAGTGCGATTTTGGCACCGTTAGCTCCCGGGGCAGTGAGAAAGTGACAGCATGACTGAGTGTCCATCAAACTTTGAGTTGGCAGTCGAGCATTCGGGCTGTAGAGCATCACTTGTCCCATAAACTAACTAGGCCGAGCGCAAAATATAACAGGAGCAGGGAACGTTGTTAGAACAATCGCCTAGTCTTAACAACCGCTCTCTTATGTAAGACTTACGTAGGAGAACGGGAAAGTTTCCCGGAACCTTCTAATGGAGTAGGATAAGGCGGGCTCTAGGTGCCTGTTTACCGTTTTTTAAAGCGTTGGGTGAATGTACTGAATACTTACTTTGTATATATTTTTAAATACAGGTACATAATAATACCTTGGACATTATTTACACACGTTGATCTAGACCCAAACTAGGATTCCCTGTATCTTGGGTACTTGACACCGATACACGTGCTTATATAGATAAATATTAAACTTAGATAGATAAACAACCATGACTAGGGTACAAACATCCGTTCTCATCTAACAAATATTTGCCCCCACCGGGATTCAAACCCGGGACCCTTGCATTCGTAGGCAGGGTCACTGCCGACGCGGCCATTCGGGTCGTCAAATACATACATACATTTCTTCTGGCCCTACACTAGGATACCCTGTGTCGTGGGAACAGTGACGTCACACACATATAAACATCTAATGCTTGTTTTTTTTTGGGAAATAATAAAATGACTGAATAAAAAACTAATTTAACAAATGCACAGCGGAATTTCCTGAAATGAGCGAAAACGATGCTGAATTGCGCGACAAAAATATTGATTAGCGTGACTAAATTACTGAATGGTTATCACCACCGCTTATTGACTAAATAAAGCCTGTCTGTGCATAAGTGGCTAGTCGGGGTGAGTGCAGGATAAAGGGGGTGGGCGAAGTGAAGCCTCCTTTATCCTTCGTGTTAGGTTGAACAAGTAAGAACAACAAAATCCAACGCTGTTTTTAGTGAAGACGAAGCCAATATTTCCAGTCGCGCTTTTTTGTCGCTATTCAAGAACTCAGGCAATACCAGTCTTTTTATTAGTTCGGACAGCCGGGATTCGAACCGGGATCTTGGACTCGCTTGGGAGGCTCAGCCTCGACCGCAACACCATAGAGGTCATCTAAATGAATACTTTATTGTACAAAATAAAAGATACAGACACTTTGTTGTACTTATTTCTAAGTCTTATTTCTGCTTTAAACCCTTATTTATATATTATTAGACCAACATGACAGGCCGCTTTATGGTAGAACAAAAAAAAAAGAGTTTCAGTTAAAGCTAAACCAAGACTATAAAAACATCGCCATGTTGCGGAAAACCTATGAAACTATTTTCTTCAAATTGCAATACTTTATTTAAAAAGTAATTAATGTCATCTGTCGATTGCTGTCAAAGTGGGGCGTCGATGGTTCATGGTATATTTCTTGTGTTTAATGAGTGAAAATGCCGAAAACTATTAACAGTGGTATAAGAAAAGTTATTCACAATCTATCAAAATATTTGTTGGATAGAAAGTCTGAAGGATTGGACTCTATTCCTCAAAATAACATCACCAGCCTCGTTGTCAAAATGACTGGTAGGTGCGTCATATAGTATGTGGAATGTGAATTGGCTAATTTGTAACTAATAATTGTATTTTCAAAATTTTAGAAACAGTTTTTACATTTGTAACTAATTAAATATAAGTAAAATTGTTTTGTTGTATTTTAGGATTATCCCGATCTTCCGTAATGAAAATACAAAATGACGGTGGGACGTCAGCTATATTTTTTACGCCTAAGAAAAATAAACCTAAAACCAAAAAGAAAATCAATCTGGACGATTTTGATAAATGTGCAATTAGGCATAAGATACATGAATTTTATTCTGTCCGAAAAGAAGTACCTAGTTTGTAACGGCTGCTTGCAGCTCTTAAAGAATCCATAAATTTTGTTGGTGGCAGAGAATCTCTTCGTTTACTCTTACGCAAATTAGGTTATAAATATAAAAAATGTAGAAATCAAAGGACAGTACTTATGGAGCGACATGATATAGTGGCATGGAAAGAGATGAAGTCAAAGATGTAAAGGAGAGTGGTATGCCTGTTCTATACCTTGATGAAAGTTATATTCATACTTCGCTCAATCATGCAAAATGTTGGCAAAGCGAAAATGAGCCCGGCGTATCTAAATCTGTAGCTACAGGAAAAAGATACATAATTGTTCATTGTGGTGGGTTCGACCCGAATGCTTTGTTAATTTATAACGACAAAGAAAAAAAAGCTGATTTCCATGATGCCATGAATAAAGTTAATTTAGAAAAATGGGTATTGAATAAATTATTAACCAATCTAAATGAACCCACCAGTATAGTCATGTAAAATGCTAGATATCATTCTAGCCAAATTAACAAACCACCAATCTCGGCTAATAGAAAAAACGAAATTGCAGAATGGCTTAGATCAAATTATATTGCCTACTTACCTATTTTTCTAATAGAATTGATTTTTCTTCGATGTTACTGAATCGATTTTACAACAACTAGGAGTTTAAAACTTGCAACATTAAAAGTAAAAAAACCGGTCAAGTGCAAGTCTAAATCGCGCACGAAGGGTTCCGTACCACCGTTCAATGGAAGCGATGGTGTGGAGTGAATAGTTTGGATTTTACACAGCAAAATATTGTTTACAAAGTTATTGGTGCGGTTACTTTCACACTCCATGTACGTAACCAGGTGCATCCATAAGTTTGTATGTGGTATTGTTGTATGGGAGCCCCCTTAAATATTTATTTTATCCTGTTTTTTAGTATTTGCTGTTATAGGCAACAGAAATACATAATCTGTGAAAATTTCAACTCTCTAGCTAGCTAGGTTCTTGAGATACAGCCTGGTGACAGACGGACGGACGGACGGACGGACGGACAGCGAAGTCTTAGTAATAGGGTCCCGTTTGGAACCCTTCGGGTACGGAACCCTAAAAAGGGCGAATCCAACTGTCATGTTGGTCAAGTTGTACAAAAATCAGAATTTACTGGACTCTTGTGTCAATCTCCATAGCTGCGATGGGCTAAGCCCCTGTCTCGTAATGAAACAGCTTAATAAAGATATAACACACAGGTTTGTACCCAAGTTTAGCCCGTAATTTAATTATCTTTTTTGGCGCAACAGTTTTCCAAAATATAATACCAAACTTAATTATTTCCTGCCAGTCTCAACAAATATAATCAAGGGAAATCCCTTGCGTTAGCTACAGACATTTTTTTGGCATACTAACTTTTGAATGTAACATGAGCTTGAAAATGTAACATGAGCGACCGAGTAATATCAAGCAAGAGGGATGCTACTTATTACTTGAAAACCAAATTAGTAAGCATTAAGTAGTTTGTCATTTAAGTTTTTAGCGTAACGCCATTTCCGATACAGGATAGATTAGTCACAATGAATCATTGACGGACGGACGTGCGTTTAAGTTGGCACCTGCGAGGAGTGCGGATTTCCCGCCCCTCTCTCGCTAGCTCTCGCCCTTGTATAAGTCATACTGTGACGGACGCTATGACATCATCAGAGCGAGGTGCTTTGGTTACGTGGATGATAGTACATATTTGGGGGCAAGCCAGTCCCCCCGCCAAGTCAAGTGAAGACACAGATATTATTTTCTTAAAGCCAATATTCAGGATATTTCCGACCCCTCTTCATCTTCGTTGTGGAATTTGCTTCTTTGTTTGTTTTGACAAGATTGATTTCAAGAGGTGTTTTTAGATTTTAAGCTCCTTCAATACTTCAATATTCTCCGCAAAAAAAAAAAAACAGAAATAAAAAAAAGAAAAGCAAAGAAATATGTACAAAGCCAGCTTATTTAACAAGAGACTGTTATAATTATCATATTATTGTTGTATAACTTAATAAGTTTGTAAGAATTAAATACATCAAAGAAAGTAAATAAATAAATTCTGCATTGCGAGCGGCGACTGCATTAGAGCATTCCTCCAGGGTCTGGTGTTACTCAAGACTATTGGATTAGCATAAAGTGAGCATTAAACTTTAATAAGATGGCGGTGGAACATAGTACACCAGCATACCCAGCGGGCATTTGTATACCTTTATACCACAAGTATATAGTACGTAGTTTTGTGGTAGTCTCTCCATAAGGGTCCAAAAACTTAATATATAAATGATAAAAATCAATCTGTGGGAGTTTCTACGCCCTCCTTCTTCCACAGTGGTCCAATGTAGAGAAGTGGCAACAATGACGATTGCTAAGTATATGTAAATATCAACAGTAATAAAGACATTTGGAATTTTGGAATACATCAGGTGCTGACAACCCCATAAATAAAACATGACCACGACTTTCTGTTACACCATGTATAAACGCTTCGGCACTGACCAAACTTCATAAAATACTGACTTTTACGTATTTCTGGAGATATCAGACAAGTTTCATTCCTATTTACTGATAGATATTTATAAAGTTAGATATTACAACAGTTTTTTAGGGTTCCGTACCCGAAGGGCGCCAAAAGGGACCCTATTACCACAGTATTCCTCTGTGCTATTACTAAACCTCTGCTGTCCGTCTGTCACCGGGCTCTACCGGATCAACCGAAATAGATAGAGAGAAGAAATTTTCGCAAAGGCTGTATTTCTGTTCCCGCAACAACAAATAATGAAACATACGGGTTTTTAAGCATTAAAATTAATACCCATACAAGAGATTGTATGGCCATTTTCTTAGCTATTTTGCTTTATTTTTTATCGGTGAACTTAACTCCCGATCTTATCGGAAAAGATCTTTAATTGCGGGTATTGAGTTTCGTGCAAAGTTATTTGTCATTATACGATTAATAATTGCTGATTCGAATTATAACAAATAATACTATGTTTTTTATCATATTTGATTTTATTTCTGTAAATAAGTTACTCAATTTCTATCCACTTCCGCTTTCCATGAGAAAAGAGTTTCGTTAACCTGAGAACAAAATTCACAACACTCTTTTCAATGTTTCGATGTACGGCCATGAATGTAGTTCTAGTTTGTATTTCATGTTTCATTATTAAAAATAAATAAGGTCTACGCGTAAAAAAGACTGTTGTTTTACGATATTGTATGTATGCAATAGTATGGAATCCTTCGTATGCGGATCCGACGTCCTACTTGAAATTGATCTGTTTTATTTGTTTTATTTTGTTTTTGGCTAGAAGGTATCCGCAGCGCTCTGCCCCTGAGACGACATTGCGAGTAAAATTTATTTATAACCAGGCATTAGCTATCCCAGCCTACCCCAGTACCTGTAGTCCCCATGGGATATCATGTCATGACATGACCTGTCATTTGCAATAGGATTTACACCCCTTTCGCTTTACGCGTCAAATTATCGCGAAGCCCATCGCAACCCGAATCCACCGACAAATTGGGGCTAATTTTTTATTCGGCTCCGTTACCAGGGCCCTGTTCTGTTAACACAATGGCGGCTCAATGACAGACTTGGATGTATCTGTATTCTGTGTCTGGTTCCCACGATAACTAGTGCCATCTACCGGTGCCGAATAGTGCTGTTAGGGTAGTTTCCGCCCGCAATCAGACGAATGCGGGGTAGAGTCCGTGGAGGGCGGGAGCGGCAGGGCATCGGTCGCCTACCGCGATGACCGCCTATACGTAGGTCCGTGGAGGGCAGGAGCGGCAGGGCATCGGTCGCCGCCCGCGATGACCGCCTATACGTAGGATGCCGTTGTTTTCAAAGAATGGGTGGTATATTTCCAACCAAAAAAGTAAAAACAAGCTTTATTGTTTTATTGTTAAGTCTTCCTATAGATCATGATGTTCAATGTAGCTAGGGGTTTTAAAATCAACCTTCATTTATATAGGTTGATTTTAAAACCTCTAGCTGTATTAGTTTATGTTTATATTTATGTTTTATGTTAATGGCGGACTTCGAATAATTTTGGCATTTGAGGTGTCCCCTGGGCAATCTATACTAACACAACTAAGGCGAATTAATTAACAAATGAGTGGTAACGTCACAGGAAAAACGATTATAGAAACACTAGTTAAAATAGGGTAGTATTTAATCGCACATCAAAAATACTGATTTGCACAGTAAAAAAGGATCAACAAAAACTCTTTTTATGTTTTGAATATTTAATGAGTACTCAAGTTTATGTTTTAAGTATTTTTTGTTGTTCTTACATGTTGAACTTAACAGGAAGGATAAAAGCGGCTCCGCTTCGCTCATCCCCTTTACCCTTCACCTAAGCTACCTCAGTATTTTTCCCTTATATTTGCTGTGCAAATCAGTATTTTTAATGTGCAGTTTTTTTCCCCGTTAAAATATACTTAAAAGGGACCGTCATTGTCATTGAGCTGCCATCTTGTTAGCAGAATCGGGCCACACGACAGCGACAGGTTAATACGTTCGTGGAATTGTGTAACAGGGCGCAGTAACGGAAGGGTCAATGCATTTAGCCTATCCTCGGCCCATTTAAACATATTTGTCTACCAATTACCAAAACGACCCGAATGGCCTAGTCGGCAGTGACTCTGCCTACGAAGCCAAGGGTCCCGGGTTCGAGTACCGGTGGGGGCAAATATTTGTTTGATGAGAACGGACGTTTGTACCCTAGTCATGGTTGTTTATATTTCTAAGTATAATATTTGTCTTTAAAAGTATGTGTATCGTTGTCTAGTACCCGAGACACAGGGAATCCTAGTATGGGTCTAGATCAACGTGTGTAAATAGTGTCCAAGGTATTATTATCATTATTATTATAATTTTCGAGTAGGTACACCTTGGCACGAAATTATAGCAATAAATGATGGCAACACCGACCTTGCCGGACTACTGCGTCTTATAATTGATGAACCAAACATTTCAGTTGTTTGAGCCACGCCAGTTGTTTGAGAAATCATTAGAATATTTGGGAAGCTGACGCTCGAGGAGTGCTTGGATGGATGAACCCAGAGAAAATATAATTAGAAAATATCAAGGAATTATCCGTCGTTTATTAGCCAGATGACACTGTCAGTACTAAAATAAAGATTATAAGATATGGCACATGTGTACTTGTAATTTCAAACATCAAACTGCAATATATTTATTTCATAATAGATTCTAAAGAATAGTTTTTGAACGTCATTCGGATCTATATAATGCAAGAAAAACTAGGTACTAGCGCTTCGGATTGTGTTAGGCATCGGAGTAGAAGCGGCACAAGGAACTCGTCCACTGCAATACGGCCTACTTTTCTTTTCTATTTTTTTTTTTCAAAAATAGGTCTTGTGTTACAAATGTATGTGTGATTCTTGTACTGCATTGGAAAATCAGAGCTCCATACCACTTTCTCATTAATGAAATCATCTAACCAATAATATAATGTATATTGTTGTATATCATGTAGGTAGTTGACATAAAGTCAGTCGTCATCCAGCTTGCGTGTGCGTTTCACTTCATGGTGGCAGCGGTGGCTTTTATTCGTGTTTGTTTTGGCAAATAGTGCAAATAACCCAGTAACAATAGTTGCTAACTGTTTCTAGATTCTTGATATTTGAAATAATAGTGATGGAGCACGCAAGACCACCGGCAGACCTCATATTTGAGGGTGGTCGAGCAAGTCGCGCCGACGGGTGGCGAAAATGGCAGCGCCAGTTCAAGATATTTCTCAAGGCTTCCGGAATTCACAAAGAAACATCAGATGTCCAGGCTAGTTTACTTGTCAACCTAATTGGGCTTGAGAGATACGATATTTATTCAACGTTCCGATTCACGAAAGAGGAAGAACGCGACGATGTTAACAAAATCATTGCGAAATACGACGAACATTTCAATACGAAGCCGAACACGACCATGGCCAGGTTCAAATTTTTCACCAGAAATCAAGAGAAAGGTGAAAGTGTCGACGACTATGTTACTGCGCTAAAACTACTCAGCCAGTACTGTGAATTCGGTGTGTTGGAAAACAGTTTGGTAAAAGATCGCATCGTCTGTGGTATCCTGAACTGTTCAGTACGAGATAGACTTCTCAGAACTGACGATCTGACCTTAGAGAAAGCAATGAAGATTTGTCAAGCTAGTGAAATGTCATCGGAGGAGAATAAACAAATCGAAGTTGTGAAGGGCGGTGGCAGCAGCGGTGAGTCGGCGAGCTCGTCGGCGATGGCCGTGGACGCGGTGTACGGTGCAGGGGCGGCGCGACGCGGTAGCGGCAGGTGGCGCGCGCGCGGCGGGGGCGCAGTCGCGGCCCGGCCACCGCGGCACCTCGCTGCACCGGCTGGGTCGGCAGGCGGGTGCTGTGCTGATTGTGGCGGCTCAAGGTGTGATGGTGGGCAACGGTGCCCAGCCAGATCTGCTAAGTGTTTTGTGTGTGATAGGCGTGGCCATTACAAAATTATATGTCCAGAGCGTAACGGTAAAAAGGTCCATGAAATATGTGAAGACGATGACGGTTTTTTTACGTGTCCACCATTGACGAAGGCGGACAGAACAATAGTAGTAAGTGGTATGAGTCATAGGGATGGTTCAAAAATTAATTTTAAATTAGACACGGGCTCTGACTTAAATGTAATTTCAATGTCAACATTTATAAGTATGGGTTTTACTTCAAGTGACATTAAAAGGAGGTGTATTAAAGCACAGTCGTTTTGTGGTAATTATATCCCAATAGAAGGGACTTGTGATATTTGTTGCATGTATAAAAAAAAATTGTACCAAATTACATTTGTTATTACAACAAACAATTGTCAAAGCGTCTTAGGGAAGTATACATGTGAGGAGTTAGACCTAGTTAAACGAGTGTTATCTTTAGCGATAGTTGAATATGAAGACTTGTTTACGGGGCTAGGTAAATTAACCGGTTCACATAGAATAGTGTTGGAACAAGATGCGAGCCCGACCGTATGTCCTGTCAGAAAAATACCTATCGGTGTTAGGGATAAACTATTTGAAACATTAAATAGTATGTTGCGGATGGGTGTCATTCGCAAGGTATCGCACCATACACCATGGGTAAACGCGATCGTATTGGCGGCTAAGAAGAATGGCGAGTTGCGCGTGTGCCTCGATCCCTGACCATTGAACCGAGTTATACGGCGAGCGCACTACCCGCTGCCGACACTCACGGAGATCGCGACTAAGCTGCATGGAGCTCGTTTCTTCAGTAAGTTGGATGCCAGGTCAGGCTTCTGGATGATCAGCATCGACCAGGAGAGTTTTGGTAGGTACCAGTTTTTGCGTTTGCCGTACGGCATAAATTCTGCATCGGAAGTATTCCATGCCAAAGTTAGGCAACTGCTGGAGGACCTCGACGGTGTGGACTCCTTCGTCGACGATATTATCTGCTGGGGCTCGACGAGAGAAGAACATGATACGAGGCAGAGGCGTTTACTGGACAGAGCGCGGGAATTAGGCATCAAATTCAATCGCGACAAATGTGAATTTTGTGTGAGAAAGGTAACGTATTTAGGGCACACCTTTAGCGAGAATGGCATGCAAATTGATAAGCAGAAGCTTAAGGCCATAGACGAGATGCCCCCACCCAACGACAGGACCTCGTTGGAAAGGTTTCTGGTCATGGTGAACTATCTGTCGAAATTTATTCCCAACTATTCCGAGACAGTGGCTCCACTCAGGTGTTTGCTGAAGAAGGAGGTCACGTGGTGCTGGGACGCTGGGCACGAGGCGGTGGTTTGGTCGCTGAAGCAGGCGCTGTGTAGCGCGCCGGTGCTGGCGCTGTACTCGAGCTCGGCGCCAGTGCTGCTGTCGGTGGACGCAAGCTCGCACGCGCTGGGCGCGGTGCTGCTGCAGGGCGGGCGGCCGGTCGAGTTCGCCTCGCTCACGCTCACTCCGGCGCAGACCAGGTATGCTCAGATTGAAAAGGAACTCCTCGCGATCGTGTTCGCGCTCGAGCGTCTCCATCAATATGTATTCGGCAGATCTGACGTCACAGTGGAAACGGATCATAAGCCATTAGTATCGCTGTTTCTCAAGTCGCTCAATTCCGTGCTATCGCGACTCCAGAGAATGATGCTTCGCATACAGTGCTACCAGTTTAAAGCAGTATACAAACCGGGAAAGTATATGTTTGTGGCGGACACTTTATCCCGGGCGGCATTACCGCAGACAACGCACGAAAAAGTCACTAATGAGCTAGAAGAGCAGTCGTGTTTTGTTATAGAAAACGTGCGATTCAGTAGTGATAGGTTGCAGTCGATAAGGCAGGCTACACTCGACGATGAAGACTGTCAGGTAATTGTAGATTACATTTTAGGTGGCTGGCCGCACAACAAGTGCGATGCGGACGCAAGGGTGCGCTCACACTGGGCGCACAGGGAGTCCCTGGAATACATAGACGGTGTACTATTCAAGGACAACCTTGTGTATATTCCACGCTCACTCAGGAGAGACATGATCGTGCGTGTCCACGAAGGTCACCTTGGCATCGACCAGTGCAAGCGACTCGCGCGTGACGTCATGTTCTGGTGTGGCATGTCACGAGACGTGGAGCGAGCGATGCGTGCGTGCAGGATATGCTCATATATCAACTCGCGCGACCACACGCGCATCACGTGCGACCGCGAGCGCAGCAAGGGCTACTACGACGCGCATGCGCGGGACCTGCCCGCACTGCAGCGGGGCGATGACGTGATCGTGGTGGACGGAGACAAAAGGCGCAGTATGCGCGTGCAGGCGCAAGCGGTGCAGCCGAGGTCGTACTTCCTGACTGACTCATCAGGTAGGCGCTATAGGAGGAATAGAAGACATTTAATTAAAGTTGAAAATATCGCAGCTGAGCAATCGCCGTCAGTATCAACTACCTCTGCATCCAACCACGAGAGAACGGAGACCGGTGAGTATCAATCCGACAGCGACAGTAACAGTAGCCAGGAGTGGTTCTCGGACGCGACGACGCGAAGGTGGAGACGCACTCACGTACGTGGGGAGGCGACTCTCGATCTCACCTATGAACCGAGTGAGATGGTGGATAGCATCACAGATGAGTCGCGTGCAAGTCTAGGTACCGCCGGAGCGGTAGGTAGTGATGCCGAGGTCAATGACATCCCCCCACTGCATTCCGAGATTGATAATGATAACCAACCACGAGTTAAGCGAGTAGCAGCGGAAAGAGCTCGCATTGGATTAGCAAATAACAACAAAAAATAGGTGTAAAAGTAACTTATAATGCTCTTGTTTTGTTGTGTAAATTAGTGTGATTTTTAGAAAATATGTTATTCTTATTCTCACTTAAGTTTTGATACCAACAATATAAATAACTAGGTGTTGAAATATAAAGTTAAACTGACAATTCAAAAAAATATATAGGTTCTACATATAGGGTTTTCAGATATGGTGATGGTATTAGGATTAGCTTATATTTGTTTTATTTAAGTCTATTTTCAATTATTTTATAAGGGGAAAGATGTTGTATATCATGTAGGTAGTAGACAATAAAGTCAGTCGTCATCCAGCTTGCGTGTGCGTTTCACTTCATATATAACTTAATGTTTTTAACTTTAGCAGCGCCTTCAACTGCGTCGACTTCGATATACTTGTTGAAATCATGAAATCGCTCAATATCTCTTCACACTCGGCTCGCTGGGTTGACTCTTACGTGAGAGACCGCCAGCAGCGCATCAAGTCTGAAGAGGTTACTACGAAATCGTGCAAGTTCTCTACCGGTGTTCCGCAGGGTGGCATCCTTTCTCCTCTTCTCTTCTCAGTTTTTATCCATTCCATCTCGGATGTATTGTCTTCCTTGTATCATCTCAATGCAGATGACCTTCAAATTTAACGGCATTATCCCCTGTGTGATCTTACTTTGACTGTAGGGGCTTTGAATGCTGACCTCGACAACATCAGGAAATGGGCTCTTTCGTATGGGCTATTAGTCAACCCGGGCAAGTCTCACTCATGATACTGGGTACACGGCACTTACTTAATTTGTTGCAGAATAGATCCGTGCTATATGACGGTCTTATTGTCAAGTAAAAAATACTATAATAGTACAAAATAGTAAGTACAAAAATAATTAAAGCCTGCAAGAAAGAGATGAAGTATTAGCTTACTTGATTAATTTGTCCATATAAAGTGGTATTTTTCCAGATAGATTAAAGATAAGCATTGTCAAACCTTTATTCAAAAAAGATGATAAGAATCTTATAGACAATTATAGACCTGTTACCCTAACACCAATATTTTCGAAACTCTGAAAAAATAATGGATAGTAAACTTTCATCATTTTTGTCAAAGTATAATATAACTGAAAATCAATATGGGTTTCAAAGAGATAAAACTACAACTTTAGCAACATTTAATTTGATAAACGAAGTATCCACAATCGTGATGCAAAATAAAAAATTGTTTACAGAAGCGAAAAACCTAACGTCTAGGAGCCTAAGGAAACCTAACAAACTTACCCTTGATGTGATCCCAAAAAGTGCAAGATTAAGGAAAAACTGCTACGCTGTGCGCAACAATTTGGAACAAATTACCAAGTCCCACCAAATTATAAGTAACAAACAGAAATTTAATAGTAGTTTATGTGACTGCTACATAATGGAGGGCATTAATACTCGAGAGTGGGTTTACGAAACGAGCCGAAAGCGAGTTTCATAATAATATCACTCGAGAGTTTTAATGCCTAATTATGTACAGTTACATACACTAGTTTATCTACACACATATCATAAGCTCTCTTTGATGTGTTCAGGAACCGCATGTTTGACCGGCATTGTGGCTCTGCATTTGTTTAGCTTGTTCTGTAGCACCAACTTCGGGCGTCGGCGTTCGAAATTTGAATGTCAGTACCAACTTCACAGACAAACTAGAGGCGGCACGTTGCTAGCGTCGGCGTTCGAAATTTGAATGTCATAATGTGTAGAAAAATTACACGTTATGGTCATAATGTGTAATTTTTCAGATAAGAAATGAGTTTTTACCAAGTAGTTTAACATTACGCTGATCGTAACGTGCGGTTTTTGTATGCAGTAAAGAGGGTTTATGATACGTGTGTAGATAAAAGAGGTATAAGATATTGGTTAATACAACATGTTTTCGATTACGGAATTTAATGCAACATGTTTTCGAAACGTATTACTCGATTAAGGAATTCCTAGAATATAATGTTAAAAATTGTGTCAACTTTGACTAATTTGTTACCTACTATTTAAAATTAGTTGGCTCTAAATCATAATTGTTTTTGCATGCTATAATTTATTTAGCTGGATGTGTGTATCTGACTGAAACTATATTGTACCACATTTGTATAACCATATCTATCGCATATCTATCTTTACCTTTAAAGCGAAAAAGCGAAAAATCTTGGCGTTGTTTTTGACAACCTATTATCCTGGCCGCCCCATGTTTGTGAAAGCAGCAGACGAGTCTTTGCATCCTTTCATTCCCTTCGGTGTTTGCAGTTGTTCCTACCTCGGCAGACTAAAATCATCTTAGCTCAGAGCCTTCTTCTGCCTTTAATTGACTACGCCGATGTTTGCTGGGCCAGCGCGAACGAAGATCTACCGAACAAACTCGAGCAACTTCAAAATCTCGGGATTCGGTTTATCTTCGGGCTTAGCAAGGACGTGGTCACGTGTCCCAATATCAAAGGGAATTAGGCTGGCTCCTGATCCGACTTCGTCGTGATATGCACATTCTCTTTTTCTTCTTCAATATTTTGAGAAATCCGCGCTATCCTGCATATTTTCAAACATTTTGAGTTTCTTTTCTCTGGGGATAGACTTTGGAGATCTCACACGGTGTCACTTTTGTCAATTCCTCGGCACAACACTGTTACTTACGAGTACTCGTTTAGGTTAAGGGCAATACGTCTGTGGAATGCACTTCCTTGCGATATTAGGGGTTGCACAGTATCCTCACTTTAAAGAAAAAAACAAACAAACGGCATCTACTATTTTCCGCATAGTAGGTATCTTATAGTACGTATGGGTATCTATGTATTTATTGTATTCTATTAATTTATTTTATAGTAAGTATGTAGGATGTATTATGATTTATAACTCTTAATTGTACACTAGGATACTCAGCTTACTCTGTAATTTTTTTTCTTTCTTCACAGGTTAGCTGTAAGAAATTTCTGTTAAGAAATAAGCTAACCTTTGCATATTGCTCTTGTTTTGTTTTCCATTGTGTTTTCTGTGCAATAAATAATTATAATGTTATTTTAACAGTGCCTCTAAATTTCTTCTCTGACAAATTTAATATCTCTTCCAGTATATTATTACAGTATTGTATACTAAGACCCACAAATGAAGTTCTTAATTTGTGATATCACAGCGTTGCATCAACGACACCTAAAAATCGGATATCCGATCCAGCGGATCTCAAAGTCGAGTTATAACCCAGAATGTACCATTCCCAAATCACTGACTTCACAATGCGATTACCCCAATTTACCCTGAACCAAACCCGATGCGTCGATTCCTGATTTAATTCCGAACGCGCCCGAAGCTCGCCGAACTTCTGAATACCGCCTGCCTTCTAGAGATAAAAGGCTTGCACGGGGTTTTGCCGAGCCGCAAGCTGTCTAATAAATAAAGGAGATTTCCACCTATGCTTGTAAACTTATAGGTCCCACATTTTGCCTAGCCTCGAACACTGCAAACGATTTAAACCCCTTTTGTGTAAGATTTTAAGGGCGTGAATAGCTTTGCTGTGTGTTAGTTACCAGCGTTATTGTTAGTCTTTGATTTTGCAACGTTTTGTGGTTTAATTAATTTGTGGGCTCGATGGAGTGGAAATATATTATTATTACAATAATGGGGATTGCGATCGAAGCATCCATGTAACCTAGGTATTATACATATCAGATCTGTAGTCAAATTGGTACCTACATAAATTAATTTATACATAACAAAAAAGAGTAAGTAATTCATTATTAGATTAATGGTTCATCACTTTGTTTTTACTCAAAAGTGTTCACTATGTTACCGATTTGTAATTAAAATTGTTCATGTTGTATTAAGACCAAGAATTCACTCTAAAACATTGCAGAGAGGGCAAAGAGAGTTCCTCGGTCTAGTGGGATTCACGCTTGCTTCTCACGCAGGAGGTGCAGGTTCGAATCCCGGTGCTGAGCATGTACCAATGAGATCAGTTAATTATTTTAAGTACATCATAAGGACGTTCTAACGGTGATGGAAATCATTGTGAGGACACCTTTATTACTCTAAAGCTGCGGAGCTGGGCAAGCCTCCTGTCACGCAAAACGGAGTATAGAATATCTGGCTAAAATAAAGAAGTGGGCACAATTGTGCCTCTGCCATCCTTTATGGGAAAACGCGTACCGCTATGTTACATTGCACTTGAGACTTGACGAGTTATTTTTCATACAACTCAGGAACTGAAGAATTTTGCCAGTTCATAACGCTCACATCGTTGTGAGAAATTGTTTCACATTGACGACTCGATGTAAATTTGTTCCTTTTTTCCCTGTACCTAAAACGCGGGTCTTGTTGATATTATTGACTAAGTAATCAGCAGCCGTATAGTGAAATTCCAATCTAATTAACTTCACTATAATCTACAACGATATACATGCAACCGAAGATCAAAATCATAAAGCGATATTCCGCTTGATTAAATTCTCCTTGGTGTAATCTGGTAAAATCGATGCCCTTCAATACTCTACATCGTGCTACCAAAGGCTCATTGTTGGAATTAACTTAGTCCAAAATATCAAACGGTGAACTCACCGCTGTATTTTGAAACTCGGTGACACAACTATTAGCCAATACAATAGTTTAATTAATAGATAGTGATTGGCAGTGCTTGATCGATAAGTGATTTTCCTAGGATTGATTTACACAAAACTAAATATATGCTTAGAAAACCAAATAAGAATTTGTTAATCGTCAAGCAGAAGACAAATGCACTGACTAACTGACTTTTGATAATATTTATGATATATATTTATTTCATTCAAATAACACACACACAAACACAGTGTTACTTTGGAAGGTTTGCTAGTTAGATTTTGAAACTGTCATGCTTAAGTTATCGAGACCTAAACGAGACAGAACCCATGATATTTGTAAGAAGAAATTTAGAATTGAAAAAATTGCTATCATGGGGATGAGATCCATAATAATAATGAATAGTTAATTCTTTCGCAAGTATACTTATGAATGTATTCAATAATGCAAGTGTTCTACTTTAATCCACTTCGCTCAGGTAAGTCATTCACAGGTGACTGTACCAAAGTAATCAAAGCTACCACTATAAACAACTATACAAAATACATTACATACAACTCAAAGTAAAGATATACTTTCATTTATTGTGAGCTTTCATCGTAATAATGTTACTTCGTATGTGGTAGAGTAGTGCAGAGGTTATTCCATTAAGGTTATTGAAAAATACCCTCCAGTGAGAGAGTTCGGTGCGGAGCGCGAAGCTTTGGCTGGCCCGACTGAACTAGTTCAGGGAACTACCTCCATATCTCAGTAGCTCTTTAACTCAGTTCTTGACTTGTTATTCGTAATTGCTTTACATACATAAATGAGAAACAAAGGCGAGCTTACCGCTAACAAGAGAAGTCTTATCACATATCTTGGTATATTTTACTGAACATGACTATAATATGGATTTTATGTGTATACTTGTTTCTGTGTGATATTGTGTGTCCAATGAAGGAATTATCAAAAATTATGAATCATTGTCATTTTAAGATTAAGGAAAGTAGGATAATCTGTCATTGTTTTTATACCTATGTAAATACGTCGATATTTCAATATAAATTCTTGTCATTATTTTATTATGTTCAAAATTCTTTGGTTACGCAATGTAGGTACAGAAAAACAACAAAATTAACTGAACTAGCCCATATTCAAAATCAGTACCTGTATCCTGGCCCTACTAACTCCTAGATCTGTACATAATGTAAAATTAGAGTTATTTTCTGAAAATAATACAAGGTGTAATCGAAAGCTGTAGTCATATATTTAGGGGATTGTTGGGGACATTATTCCGAACAATTTTCACGATAAAGTCGATAAAATCAGAGGAAATGTATTTGTCAACTAGCTGATGCTTTGAACTTTATCAGCTTGTTCATAGGAAGTATCATTTACCGATATAGAGTTACCCTCCTTCTAAAGCAGTCGGATAAAAATATCCTGTGTTGATGTAGCTCATAAACTATCACTGTGCTAAATTTCATACAAATCCGTTCAGCCGTTTTAGCGTCATCAAGGCACAAACACACAAACATCAAAACATCCCTACTTTCACATTTATAATATTAGTTGGATTCGCTGACCCAAAATGTGGGGAGTGACAAATAAAGTTGCTCTGGTCAAATCGGTTTGAAAGAATTAGTAGTTCAGAATGATGTCCCTTACATACATCCCCTTAAAATATGACTACACCTCTTCGCTACACCCTGTATAGTTGTTCCTTTCAGTGTACGGAGCAGGAATAACTACGCGTCGAATCGAACTGTCAGTGACTCTTTATCTACAATGACAAATTGTTCATTTTATCTGAATTCGAACACTTTTGCTTTCTGGATTTATTCCTGCTTGAGTCACAGTTCACTTCAGGGAGAGTTACGAGTTCCCATCACTAGCTCTCTGCAATCAATCCTCACGTATGTAGCACCTAGTGTGAACTTAATTGGATTTTTCCGTTTCCCGCGTCGCATTCAACCCTATTTGAATACTAAGTAGGTGTTTACAGATATGTAGTATTGCGCTGATTCTCTATGTTGTGATGAAAAAGTCGAGAGTTTTGGGCGGAATGACTAAAATCTGAAGGCAAGAAATATATTGCTTACCACTTTAGGTTTTTAATACCTAACCACTGTTCCCTAAAAACAGCAAGGAACATCAAAAAAGAATCCTGTGGCAAAAAGCGAATGTCTAAACCCGCATCACGAATAAAGAAGTATGTATGTCGTAGCTATATCTTAGCATTTGATTATTTCATGAAATAATCAACCATGGCTTGGTATAGTCAATTATTGAGTGAAATTATCAGAAAGGATTGAATTCACGAAAACATGTCTTTTTAAAGTATTTGTATTCAGTTGTACGTGGTGTTTTTTGTGTTGTACATGTCCAACTAACCCAATGACTATTCGGGGGCTTCACTGCGCTCGCCCCCTATAGTCTTAACCTAAGCTACCGCAGTGTTATGCCCAAAAGTATTTCGTTGTTCAATGAAAGTTCTAATTCAACCATGGTTGGCTATTTCATGATATAGTTAATTCCACGATATGGCTACGACCTGTATATCTAATAAAGTGATGCGTGAGCTATAAAATATCAACGCAAGCCAATAATACTAAATTCTCGCCAAATTTTGCGGCTCTATTAACACACGTGTTCCAAACAAACTGCAACGCTTGAAATTAAATCAAGTTACAGACCAAAACTAAACTATTTCACGTCAAATATATTAACTACTTATGAACTACCTACCTATAATAATACCTATGGTAAGCGAACATGGGAATACATGCTGCCTGTATTATTAAATGAACTACCTACCGTTACACTGGATAGCATAAACAATTCTAACAATATTAATAAGCGAAGAAGTGTCATAAAACATTACTTTCTGAAACATCAGCAGCCTATGGCTGTGTGATGTTAAGTAGTTACGTCATACTGATTACAATTATAAGTCTTCGATTAGCATTAGTTTGCGAACTCGTCATTCAACGTATAAACCTTCTGGTTTCTGTCGGATGGCTTTAACTATTATTTAAAAATAATGTAAATTTTGTCTTGAATAAATAAATTTAAAATATATATATATATATTTGCGGTTGACGTTACTCCCCCACAGTTTCACAGAACCGAATTGGTTGCTATTGATCACTTTCTGTCCAAATACTAAGGTTAGGTTGTGTTAGGTTGCCCTACCTACTATGCAACCTGGATCCGAAAGAAGCGGAGCGGTGCATGGCGACCCCATGCTCGTACCGGGAAATCTGCAAATTACCTAGTTAATGTGCATACCAACGGGTTCTGCATTCTTACGGTAACACATACATACATTGCAAGTCAGATAAAAGCTTTTAATAAAAGGGGCACCTTGTCTGAAATAAATTAAATTTGATAGTAAATTGGCTACTATTTAAATGATCATCAAAATATTTTTTTGTGCCTAAGACTAAGTACCAAGTAAAATATATAGACTCCATATTAACTAAATGCACTGTATAGCGATGTACCTAAAAAATGCTTTAAGTTCCAAAATAAACATACACTCATCAGAATAATTACACATTTTATATTAAAAATCTCTTTGCTTACCAAAATTGATAAATGAAGTTATTTTACTAAAAGAGTAACATCATCACCGCAAATAAATCTTGGGAAATATTAAACTGCACTTCAAAATTACTGATTTGTACAGCAAATATCAGGGCAAAATCATCTCATCAACTCATAAAACAATAAACAAGTAATACGCAATATTATAATCGATAAAAAAAAAATGTACCATCGACAATTAGCTATTTGTCTTAGCCAAGATTACTAAAATGTAAGTCGTGATATAAAATATTTGGTGACATCCATTAATATACATAGTCAGGTCATAAGTTCTGTCACATGTGCAATATGAAATAATTTAGACATGTTTATTATTTATGTAAACATTTATATAGCAAAATGAACTTAATAAAACATAGATTCTTATGGTAATAAAGTTTATTCAAAATGACCCCCGCGATTTTGAATACAGGCCTTTATTCTGCGCGGCCAGTCGTCTATCGCAGCATGAACGAGGTCCATGTCAATATCGGCGGCTGCCTTAATCAAGGATGCCTTGAGTGACTCCAAATCAGGATGAGGCTTTGAGCAGGCCTTTTCCTCCAAGTGTTGCCATATCTTGTAATCTAATGGACTCAAATCTGGACTGGAGGAGGGCCAGTCTTCGTGCCGGATGAAGTCGATTTCACGCGCCGCCAGCCAGTCTTGTGTGCTTTTCGCTCTATGAGCTGGCGCAGAATCTTGTTGGAATACCCAGTGCCTATTATTAAACATGGTATGAGAAACAGGTTCCACAAGGTTCTTGAGGACTGTATTTTGATACACAACTGCATTCGTTTTTCGCCTTTCTCACAAAAATGTACCTCAGTTAAGCCCCAATAAGAGACTCCAAACCAAACCATGAGCGAGGATGGAAAATGACCTCGTTGGACACGCGGAATACGGTTGCTCGCTTCTTCACTGCTGTGTGCGTATACCTTATCATTTTGTTTGTTATCGTTGCGGTTACGCGCCAATTCAGATTTTCGACTTACTGAAAAATTTGAATATAACCAAAAGATTCGTTTATCGTACCATAAAATGATACAATGAAGACTCTAGTGTAGATTACAGGTCACGAAGTGGTCGCCCTCGCTCTGTTAGGACTCCAGCAGTGATAAAAGCTGTGAAGGCGCGAATTCAAAGAAATCCCATACGTAAGCAGAAACTGTTGGCCCTTCAGATGGGGTTAAGCAGGACCACGGTGAAAAGGGTGTTAAATGAAGACTTAGGGCTTAGGGCATATCGAAGAAAAACAGGACATCGTTTGGACGCTCATTTAATGGACCTGAGACTGAAGAGATGCCGCGCTTTGTTGAAACGGTACGCGGGAAAAAAGCATCGGGAAATTCTTTTTTCGGATGAAAAAATTTTCACCGTGGAAGAGAGCTACAACAAACAAAATGATAAGGTGTACGCACACAGCAGTGAAGAAGCGAGAAACCGTATTCCGCGTGTCCAACAAGGTCATTTTCCATCCTCGCTCATGGTTTGGTTGGAAGTCTCTTATTGGGGCTTAACTGAGGTACATTTTGTGAGAAAGGCGTAAAAACGAATGCAGTTGTGTATCAAAATACAGTCCTCAAGAACCTTGTGGAACCTGTTTCTCATACCATGTTTAATAACAGGCACTGGGTATTCCAACAAGATTCTGCGCCAGCTCATAGAGCGAAAAGCACACAAGACTGGCTGGCGGCGCGTGAAATCGACTTCATCCGGCACGAAGACTGGCCCTCCTCCAGTCCAGATTTGAGTCCGTTAGATTACAAGATATGGCAACACTTGGAGGAAAATGCCTGCTCAAAGCCTCATCCTGATTTGGAGTCACTCAAGGCATCCTTGATTAAGGCAGCCGCCGATATTGACATGGACCTCGTGCGTGCTGCGATAGACGACTGGCCGCGCAGAATAAAGGCCTGTATTCAAAATCGCGGGGGTCATTTTGCATAAACTTTATTACCATAAGAATCTATGTTTTATTAAGTTCATTTTGCTATATAAATGTTTACATAAATAATAAACATGACTAAATTATTTCATATTGCACATGTGACAGATTTTATGACCTGACTATGTATATATATATATTTGTATAATAACATTAATATAAAATATTTTTCAATAATATGGGTATAATATATATATATATATATATATTAATGTTATAGAATAAAAAGAAAAATTGATTCATTTCTACAGTTCATGAAACACAATTTGGTGATCTATTTCGAATTTTTTGTTAATAAAATATGTGCAATTTGTGTAATCGTTTAAAAATAAGCCTAATAAGCTTAACTTTTTTTGAGAAAACTAAAGATTAGTTATTGTGGAAGAAAATATTTTTAGGAGTAAAAAAGAGGTATATTTAAATAACATTTCAGAATAAATTGGATCCCAATTTTGGTAAATAATTACTAATTGTGAGAAAAAATATTATTTATGGTGTCAAGTCCTTTATTTGACCGATTTACACTTAAATATATATTATTATGTAACGTATTGATTGGTATAAAATTTGTGCACGATTTTGGTGGGCAATTAGTATTTTTGGAATGAAAATGTATTTTTTGAGATTTCACTTTTTAGTCAATTTGAAAAGCAGTTAAATATAAGCCAATTATAAATGGAGGAAGTAGGTACATTATCAGGAACTACTCTTTCCCTACAAAAGCTTTTCTCTAGAAAAGCTCGCCTATGTACTATCGAACCATCTGAATCATGACCCACCATAAGCTTATTTTGCTAAACCCCTTAAATGCAAGTAGGTCGAAATTCGATTGAAGGTTTATTTCCTTGGTAACGAACTTGTTATCATTTGATTAGACACTGACATTTTGATAGATCTTACAAGTTTGAAAGTTTCAAACGAATTATCAGGCAAGTGGGTCATGATTCAGTTGGTTCGATTGTACTATATATCCACCTTCACTTGGCCGGAAAGGGAAACAAATGTGACGTAATCACAAAACTTGATATTCCAAAAGGATCACCACATTCAGTTGTAGACACTACTTTAAACACAAATATACAAGATTTCACTAAAACTGGTCTAAATTCTGCTTAGACTTAACATAATATCCTAAAATTCTACTTTCGACGAAAATCTGAACACAGAGAAACAAAATTATGATATATATGTCGCTGCTATAGCAGCGTCCAACGTTCAGCTTTATTGTCAGCAAGAAGAAATGCAGGGTGACTATTAATTATGACTATACGTTCTTATGGATGATAGGGATGGCTTTAAATAATTTTGAAATATAGCTATTTCGATACTTTTGTTCTACCATAATGAAAGGCGACGGGCTCCGTTATCAATAGGTAAGTTAGTTAGTTTAAGGTAAGATGTTAGTTGGTCAGGTATGTAAGAGGTCCGCGGGATGACGCTCATTCCGTAGCAGCATGGGAAGTCGCTGGTGGGGGACGCGACATGTGTTGCCACTCGTTTGAGAGATGGAGACCCAAGTAAATGAAGGAAAGAATTAATTAAATAGGCGGGAACGAAGGGTTGGTAACACAATTTCAAATATTTGTTTCTTTAGCTAATGGATATGCCATTTTTATTTTACAGATACGGCCAATTACATTTTTTCAAGTCTAAATATCCATCTGGTTTGTTTTTGTAGGACAGATACGAATATCACCTATCAGAATAACAAAATTTGTTATACGAAAGCTCCTACGTGCTATTGTTCGAGAAGGTACCTAAAGCTTTCCTACGTTACCTATACAAGAGGAAGTTTGGATACCCTTGACTTTATCCATCCGCTTTTATATTAGTTATGCTTGGATATAACTCACTAGAGGCGAGACATAACACCAAACAGCTGTCGATGGTTGCGAGGCGACAGTGACTGCGCAGCGCTTATCGGTGCGGTATGTGTACTATAAGTGCCTAACAACTACCTACGCGCGCGCACGCAGGCACCGGCTGCTAGCGGGCAGCACGCACCGCACGGTGGCGCGCGGGCAGTCTCCGCTAGTGCGGGCGTGGGACAGCCTCAGCACACTGTTAGCGGCAGCACCACTGAACGATCTGTTTAGTGGTGCATGGAGGGATATAGTGCGAGAATTTGGCAGGTTCTTTAAGAGGTAGGTATGATTGTGTTGTCCCAATTATATCTATAGATCTATGTTGTTGAATTATTGTGAATTTAAATTTAAATATTTTATTGTATAATTGAATCTTATAAATATTTTCTAATGTATGTTTGTGTCGATTTGGCATTTGGTGTGATGACACGAGCAAATAATGTAAATAAATTTAAAAAATGACAATCATCTTCAACGAAAATTGGTTTAAACAAAATAAAATAAGCAGTTTTTAAGATATAAACATTTATTAAAAACCGCAAAGATAACTTTGTCATTCATACAAACACTATGAAAAACAAACATCCAGTCACATAAATACTTGCTACAACGAACCTTCATGGGCGAGTCCAACTCGCTCTTGGCCACTTTTTTATGTTGTGTATCCCCGCCAGGGATCGAACCCGGGACCTCTCGCATGGTGGGCAGAGCCACGACCGCAGCGCCACAGAGATCGTCGTTTATCATATCTCTTGATAGGTATCTCGAAACCTTTGAAAGGTACTGCGATTGTGATTGTCACTAAAATTTTATACTGAGTTATTTACGTATATATGGTATCGAGAATGAAGAACTTATCTACTAGTAGTCGATTCCAAAATTTATTCATTTATTTCATTCACACAAAATAATTGAGCACGTAATGTAACACGTGGCAGGTACAACCTACCCTGAGTAAATCAGTGTCAAAATGTCATAGCTATGTCGTAGAATTTGCTGATTTCATAAATAGCCAACTATGAATTGATCATTTCATGTAATGGCCAACCATTTCATGATATAGTCAATTATTTCATGAAATGGTCAGAAAGGGTTGAATTTCACGAAAACATGTCTTTTTAATAGAATTTGTATTAAGTACTACGTGGCAATTTTTGTGTTGTACATGTCGAACTAACACGAAGACTATTTGGGGGCTTCGCTGCGCTTGCCACCTTTAGTAATTACCATAGCTGCCGCAGTGTTTCGCCCTAAAATATTTCTTCGTTCGATGAAAGTTCTGATTCAACCATTGTTACCTATTTAATGATATAGTATTTTTTTTATTTTTTATTTATTTATTCAAAATGTTTAACAATACATGATTATTTAAGTTAAAATCAGCGAAAACCTATTCAGGTTTATCTGCTGATATGATATGAGACATGTAATTTATATTAAATTAAAAGCTAATTTGGAGAATCTTTAGACAGGTATCGAGCAGTTACTTCTCGCTTTTATACAAATCAATGAAGTATTTTTTAAGATTGTATTTGAATTTATGTTTTTTTGTTTTAACAATTTTGCTTAGAATTGGGTGTGGAAAAGTATTTAATATATATGGAAGTAAATATTTCCAGTGTCGTTCACCATGCACATTTACATACTTAGGTAAGACATACATAGGCTACTGTTAGGTGCCTTAATGTTGATGTCAATTCTACAATATGGTTACGACATATATACAGGCACAAACATAGCATCTAGCCCCACACTAGGATACCGTTTCGAGGGAATCAGAAATAGCGACGTCATGAAAATATAAACATCCAAGACCCGGGGGATTACCACAACCTTTTAGCGATTCAAATTAGGTTCAAAACAAGAATATCACCAATCAATCACCATGACAACGATTTCCATTCCAATACGCCGCCGTGATGGGCTTTCGTTACCTAATTTAGGAGATGTCGATATATTTTTTTCATAATTATGAAATAATACCTAAAAAAATATTTAATTAAAAGGCAATCTCCAAAATTACTGCAAAAAAATTACGTTTCACAAGTTAATAACCACTATAACTTAAATATTACAGGAAAACATTGAGAAATGTGTGGTTTAAGGGGGGATAAATTCTCAATCATGTCAAATTTATTTATTACTGTAGATCTTTACAAATACTTAGCAAACGTCATGTTTTGCCTCTTCTCTACATTGGAAATTGGTGGGAGGAGCAGAGCGTAGAAACTCCCACAGATTGATTTTTAGATCTCTTTTAAAATTGCTTGTGCTCAACTAATACCAATATTACGATGTTAATTATTATAAATGATAAGCAGGACTAAATAATTACAAAATTATTAACAACAAGGTCTGTATTGAGCTACATTAACCTTTTGTTTTTGAGCATGGTTACCACCCATTTTGCTAACTGTTCATGTATTCTGTCCCGCTTAAGAGATTCTTCTATTGCTTGGAAGTTTGCCCTGTCGAAAGCACCCTCTACATCAAAGAAACATCCCAGGCCAAACTCTTTGTTTTCTAGTGCTCTTTCCACTTTTATCGTCAGGTTGTGTAGAGCTGTTTTTGTTGATTTCCCTTCCATATATGCATGCTGATTGCTATGGAGGGAAGAGGCACTTTCATTAAGTTTTATTCTTAAGTGTCTGTCCACTATCTTCTCTAGAGATTTCAATACGAAGGAGGAAAGACTTATACACCGGAACGACTTAGCTTCCTGGTAAGGTTTCTTTCCTGGTTTTGGTATGAAAGCTGCTTTTACTCTTCTCCAATTAGGAGAGATATATTCAAGTGCTATGCTACTCCTAAGAAGTTGCTAGATGGTTGCTAATAAATCTGTAGGCCTTTTGTAGAAGCACAGGCAAAAGCCATCAGGCAGGATTTGAATGGTGCAAATGAATTTATGGCCCATTCTAAGTTTTCTTCTTTTATTATATCTGGTGGATACTTCCATGTTCCCTGAGGATCCGATATCTTGCTCTCGTTATATTCTTCGCAGCCCGGGAAGTGTATCTCCAATATGGTTTTCAACGCTGTTTGGGTTTTAGAAATACGTTTTCCATCTATTTTCAAACTTCCTAGATGGCATGTTTTGTCGCTTCCTACCAGCATCGCACCAGCCGAACCGCATCTGAATATGTGCTCATCTCTTTGCAGTACAGGCGCCAGTTTTTCCTACTTTCTCCATGTCTTGTATTGCTATATTCATAATTCATAATTCATAATTTCTTTATTGCACACAAATCATACAAAAAACAAGAGTTACATAAAAAAAGTGTACAAAGGCGAGCTTATCTCTAATAAGAGATCTCTTCCAGCAAACCAGGCAAACAAGGGAAAAGTTGATGGTTGAGCAGGGGTAGACCTATGTGTACAATATATAAAATAATAAATAAAATAAATTAAATAATAACTATAATAATATACTAAATACTTATTATATACTACAAATACTATTTTATACACTATACTAATACATACTTACATGCATACTACCTATAACTCTAAAGGGAGAGGTAATGTTTCTTCACACGACTTTTAAAGATATTCAGATTAGGACTGTCCCTGATGGTGCAGGGGAGTGCATTCCACAACTGAATGGCCCGGGCTCTAAACCCGTTCTCATAGTAAGCGGTGTTATGCTGTGGAGTTGTGAGCATGGAAACTGCGTGAGTTCTCCGAGGTCTGCTGGAAGAAAGAAATTGAAAACTGTCTCGTAAGAAAGTTGGGTAGCGTGGATTACGTAAAATGTTGTAGAGGAAATTGAGGATGTGTGAATCCCGACGAAGACGAATCGGCAGCCACTTCAACTCCCTGCGATGTTGTGACACATGGTCGTATTTGCGCAGCCCGAAGATAAACCGAATCCCGAGATTTTGAAGTCGTTCGAGTTTGTTCAGTAGTTCTTCGTTAGCACTGACCCAGCAGACATCAGCGTAATCGATGAGGGGTAGAATGAGAGATTGAGCAAGAGTGATTTTGGTATGTCGAGGCAAAAAGCAATGAAGTCTCCTGAGAGAGTGAAAGGTAGAAAATACTCGGCGACTTACCTCATTGACATGCGATGACCAGGACAACTGGTTGTCGAAGATTAGACCCAGGTTTTTAACTTTATCGCTATATACGATTGTGGTACCATTAAAAGTGACAGATGGAATGGGATGTTGCTGCAACAAGTTAAGAGAATGTCTAGTACCTATTATCATGGCCTGGGACTTGCTCGGGTTGACCAGGAGTCCGAAGGATGATGCCCAACTTCTTATTCCCTCAAGATCAGCGTTGAGTGCCTCCACAGCAGAGTGTGCATCGTTGAGAGAGAAGTGGCGATAAATCTGGAGATCATCAGCGTAAAGATGATATGAGGAGGACAGGACGTCCGAGATGGTGTTGATAAAGATCGAGAATAGAAGAGGAGAAAGAATACCACCTTGAGGGACGCCTGTAGAGAGGTCACACCATTCAGTGGATATCTCTTCCGACCTGATACGCTGTTGCCGATCCCTCAAATAAGAGTCGAACCAGCTAGCAGAGAAGGAGGAGACGTTCAGAGACCTGAGAAGCTCAACGAGAATGTCAAAATCTACGCAGTTGAAGGCGTGAACTACTGAAGTCAAGTAAAGCAAGCACGGAAAGCTGTTTGCAGTCCATGGCTACCTGGATATCATCTGTGACTTTCATGAGAGCCGTGACGGTGCTATGACCCGGTCTGAATCCTGACTGGTACATGTTCAGCAGATTGTTTGAGAGAAGGTAAGAAGAGAGCTGGGTATGGACAATGGATTCAAGGACTTTGGAGAGGATGGGTAGGATTGAAATAGGTCGATACTCTTTAAAAGAGGTGGGACTGGAAGTTTTAGGGAGCGGGATGACTAATACTTTTTCCACATGGTGGGGAAGATGCCATTCGATAGGGAAAAATTTATAACATGTGTAATAGCTGGCAGTAGTTCATCCAGGATTGTTAAAAGCATTTTAAGGCAGATTTTATCATCACCTACGGCTTTCGAGCTCACTGCTAGTTCCGCCTTCTTGACCGCATAGATTCCAACATTGCTCAAGTTGAATGGTGTGGTGTCGGGTAAGGACTTAGAGCGCAGGCTCTGAAGAGTGGCTTGTTTGACAATGGGATCCATCACAACAGGTAGGGCAGAAAGGAACTGGTTGAGACCGTTGTGATCTACATTACCAGCATGAAAGTCCTGAGTCTTACCTATGCCAAGTGTTTTTAGAAACTTCCACACCTGAGCTGGTGTGTAACTTTCAATACTCTCGTGGATGTGCCGACGTTTAGCATCACGACAGAGACGGTTGCAGCGGTTGCGAAGACATTTGTAAGAAAGAAAATTGTCATCTGTCGGATTCTTACGGTATTTACACTTGGCTCTGTTCCTCTTGGCCATTAGACGCTTAATAGTATCTGTTAGCCAAGGGGCGGGTAGGTGTTTCACTCTCACTTTTTTTATAGGTGCATGCTTGTCGTAGAGACCTAGGACTATGATATTGAACTTGTTGATTTTCTCGTCCATGGTCTCGCTGGATATTATTTTCATTCATTCCTGACCCTTCTATACTCATCCCAGCTATATTCATCGTCCCTTGAAATGGCTAGCCTCATATCTCTCCAAATTCTTTTTCTTTGCCTATTTAGGTCTTTGTTCAACCATAGTTGACCTTTTCCTTCCGGAATTCTTCTTAGGGGGCATGCCTTGTGTTCCTAACAGTGAAAGCCACAGAACTTGATTTACCAGCTAATTTATCTATGTGGGGTCCCCACTGCAATTTTTTATAAATGGTTATTCCAAGAAACTTTGTATCATTTATTAATTCTAAAGTGTTGCTGTCTACCACTAAACTGGTCTTAACTTCCCTAAAAATTTGGAAGTGAGAATTTAATATACTTGATTTTACCAGCGTTAAGCAATAAATTGTTAACTGTGAACCAATTGAAGATTAAAGACAATACAACATTAACATTATCAAAATATTCTTTTTGTCTTTAAATTTTGAAGACTAGTAGGTTATCATCAGCAAACAACACAATGTCAGTCAATTTCTCCAAAATGAAAGGCAGATCTTTAATATATACCAGGAATAAGAAAGGGCCTAATATAGAACCTTGTGAAATACCAATTTTTACACCCGATCCATCAGATTTAACTCCGTTGACTTCTGCCTTTTGAATTCTATTGCTTAAGTATGATCTTACTAGATACAACGCTGTATTTCTAACTATGTACTGATTTTATTTCAACGATAGCATATCATGATGAACACAATCAAATGCCTTCGACAGATCGCAAAAAACTCCGTAAGGATCCTGTGCGGCCTCCCATACAGAATAAATATGAGATATAAGGGTAATACCGTATTTTTGTCGTGAAGTTGCTTTGTACGGTTGAAGTGTGAGAGCATTCGATTGAGAATAATCTTTTGAAATATTTTACTTAGTGCTAGAAGAACAGATATTGATCTAAAATTTGAAGGATCACCCTTGTCACCCTGTCTGTATTAGTTTACTGTATTTCATGAGGTCTGGGAAAACTCCATCGTCAACACATTTATTGAATATATAAGCTAAGTGTGGGGCTTTAACTAGAAGTACTGAACCAATGACTTTGACAGCTATACCCCACAGGTCCTTGGTATTTCAATTCCCACAGGTATTTCAATACCATATACAAACATATAAATGCACCTGGAAAAGTAGCCACATTAATTACTTTGTAAACAACATTTTGCATTGTCCGGTGGTACGGAACCCTTCGTGCCCAAGCTCGACTCTCATGAGACCGTTATAGTGTCCCGTAACTTTAAAGGAAAAAAAATAACTCTTATAGGATCACTTCGTTGTCCGTATATCTGTCTGTCTGTTCGTCTGTCCGTCTGTCAAGACACTTTTTCTCAGGTACACGTAAAGATATCAAGTTTAAATTAATATCGATTACTCAAATCTGCGGTCTGTTAAAGTTGTTAAAGAATAAACTTAGAGGTCAACGTAATCAAAAGATATCGCTATTTATGTCAGATTTTTGCTTAAATTGCTTGATATTGACAAGGGATAGAAAACCTATAGGGTACTTTCCGTTAACCTAGAATCATGAAATTTGCCACGAAGTAAGTCTTATAGTACAAATAAAGGTAAAAATCCGAAAACTGTAAATTTCTGTCTGTCTGCCTGTCAAAAACAATAAACTGAATAAAATAACTTGTAACTACAGCCTAAAGAATACAGTATTATTACATAAAACGTTAGTATGGAATTTGGGAGTATTATTTTATCAACAACTGTCTTTTGTCCCCATTACGATAGTATTGTTGAGAAGGCTCAACCAATGCATTCATCATTAGGACTACCAAAGACTTCAAAAGAGTTTAGTCTAGTCTCAAACATATTTGCAATAGCCTTATCAAAAGTATTCTTGAGTATGGCTAAAGTACGATCGCGGAACAGGCAGAATTTCGGTCATTAACCTGTTATTTCCTGTCTCTGTCGCTCCCGCGTAAGTATATTCACGAAACGCTCGCACAGGTGCAATGACCGCCGTCTGAGCGAGTGCGATGATAATACGCGGAAGCGACAGAGACAGGTAATATCAGGTTCATGACCAAAATTATTCCTGCTCCGCGATGATACTTAATCAGGTGTGATCAGGCTGTCCATACTCAGAGCATCGAACATGTCTTACATTATTTGTTAAATGTGCTATCATATCGTTGTAATCCAGGCCGTGAACTTACTAGTTTCCATGTTAAAATGTAAAATCACCTCCCTTAAATTATGACGCAAGGTATTGTATTTGAAGTATTTACATAATTTAATACACAGTAGTATTGATTTGCAAGCTCAGCTGGAACTGTTAACATTAAGTCACTTCACAATAACCCGGAGGTTACACGATTTCATGTGCCGTTCATAGAAATAATATAATGTTCAATGAACTCTTATACATTAGGTATGAGACGTCTCCATTTACTCGTTTTGAATTCTGAGGCTTTGAGAAATGCAAATAACTTAACTTATCAAGCGAGGATGGGATCGACATTTATTTATTTATAAAATAAAACAAAAACTCATTGTCATTGTTAAAAATGTAAATGAAACGGTCCATAAATTATTACCTGTCCTATGTTTGATGCCACACAAATTTTTATCTTATTTTAGTTTAGTTAGAATCTAAATTGTAATTGTTATAATTTTAATCTAATTTTCTAATTAATGATTAATTATTTTGGCAATTTTGCGTTTGCTACTGTAATTAAAATTATAATGTAATTATAAATACTTAGTGTAATATTTTCATTAATTTTGTAATCATTATGTCCCGCCTCACATACGTAGTAGCTATCTGAGCTTACATATTTAGTAAAGTAAAGTTATGTTTATTTGCATGAATATAGGTGTATATTAGGTATTTTATAATGTCAATTATAGTAGTTTATGTGACTGCTACATAATGGAGGGCATTAATGAAGGGTTTATCAAACGAGCCGAAGGTGAGTTGAGGCGGTTTTTAGACGCAGTAAAGAGGGTTTATGATATTTGTGTAGAAAAAATATTTTTCGCTACATTCTGCCATGCAGACGTTGCAAATGTTATTATACAACAGAATGAGCATAAAAGTAAATTATCTAAAATGTGTTAAAGTATTATTATTCAGAATAAATTTATAAATTTCTTATTATATTGTCTATACGTATTATGATACATATATTTGTATCATTATAATTAAAATATTTTTCGTTCCGATTTTTCGACTAAGAAATATCTAAGTCCAGCCTTGTACAAATAAAGTTGGTCAATGTCCCTAATCGATCTAGGCAGTCTTTTTGTATAGCACTTAATATTATAGAGTGTCTCATTTAAATCGGTCAGTTTGGGAAAGTCTGAAACTATAAGACATACGAAGATCTGTTCTTAGGAACCATCTCATCGATTTTAATAAGAAGAAAAATTGCATTCATATATTTAAAAAAACCTGTACTCAGCTCGGGAATCAAACCTGGTTATTTTGAAAAAAATAAACTTACACCTTTTCTATTTAGATATCGATTTTGTAGGTCTTAAGCAGTAAATGGCTCTATGAAACATGATGTCTAAAATGAATAAAATGCATTGTTTTCACATACTTTAATTTATTTTATCTACACACGTATCATAAACCCTCTTTACGGCGTACAAAAACCGCACGTTACGATCAGCATAATGTTAAACTTGGTAAAAACTCATTTCTTATCTGAAAAATTCCACATTATGACCATAATGTGTAGTTTTTCTACATATTATGATATTAAAATTTCGAACGCCAACGCCCGACTGCGTGCCACCCCTAGTTTGTCTGTGAAGTTGGTACTGACATTCAAATTTCGAACGCCGACGCCCGCCTGCGTGAAGTTGGTACTACAGAACAAGCTAAACAACTGCAGAGCCACAATGCCGGTCAAACATGCGGTTCCTGAACACATCAAAGAGAGCTTATGATATGTGTATAAACTAGTGAATGTAATTGTACATAATTAGGCATTAAAACTCGAGAGTGGGTTTATGAAACGAGCCGAAAGCGAGTTTCATAAACCCACTCTCGATTTTTAATGCCCTCCATTATGTAACAGTCACATAAACTACTATTAGTAGGTGTTCGAAGTGACCAACGTTGTTTTTTTTCAATACAATATTCAAAACCTTTAGGTAACGATCTTACAACTGCATTTTGTATCTTTATGTGGTGAATTTGCGTTAAAATTGACTCTTTGGCTGCTTTTAGGTCTTCAACGGTGTCATAGCTTGTTTTGTAATGAAGTGTACGTAACCTTCCTTCTTAACGTACCTAACCCCACAAGAAATAGTCAAGAGGCATTAAATCGGGCGACCTTGCGGGCCATTTGATAGGGCCGTTCGTACTTATTCCATTTTTGGGAAAAAAAAAAACATTTAAAAAGTCTCTAGCTATGTGGCTATTGTGAGCCGGTGCTCGGTCCTGTTGAAAATAAAGTTGGTCTCTTTCTTCTGCCGACATTTCTCCTAGGGCCTCTAAAAGATCTTCTAAGATTCTAATCTATCCAAATGTCCTTCATAAATTTTAATAAATTATAACACTTGTATTTGTATTTCTTTAGGGTTATATGAATAGTCGGACTTCGGTATTGAGACATTTGGTGTTGCTTCAAAATGTATTAAAACGTTAATTTCCATATTTCCATCACATTTTCTTTGTTTTATATTTTTTGGATTTTCAAAACTTCCATGGGTCTTTAAATTGTGAACAATTTTAATGAATGTCTTACAAGTAGTTGAAATACGTGTCGTATATTTAATATGTAGTGTACATGTAATGCACGGGAGCAATTTCTGTCATTTTCAAGCTTCCAATATTTTCAACTGCTCAGTGTTTGTAAAACGCATTTTCCCAACAACACAGCGATACACATAAAAATACTTAAGCAAAATTTCAAGTTCCCGCCAAAACATTGACACACAAATGTTTTTATTTTATTTTGGCTATTCAGCCAGTCACACCAAGACTTTCCATTTTCAAATGAGGTTTATCACGTCTTTGTATCTACATAATTATTTTAAGTGGGCTTTTCAATTGATTTTTAGAGTTTCATTAATAGAAGTAAGCAATTGCTTTTTTGATGTTTTCACCCCACACAATTAAACAAATTCATAAACTAAGCTCCTGGACACGAACATCTTTTATCGAAGGTACGTATATATATTTACATTTTAGTTATACGTGAAACTCTAATAAGCGTTTGTCGTTCTTGGGATTTCGTTTAAAATAACAATTGTTTATTTCATTTCTTCCATATTGCACTTATTTTTGGTATCATGAGTGCCTGTCGGAGACAGGAACTCTATAATGTGCAGTTTCAGGACGTGGAAGATTATGAAAATACAATATTAGTAAAAATTCGTAACACCAAAACGTTAAGAATAACAGGGAAGTACTATGAGGCAAATAATAGTAGTTTATGTGACTGCTACATAATGGAGGGCATTTATACTCGACACTCGTTTCATAATAATATCACTTGAGAGTTTTAATGCCTAATTATGTACAGTTACATACACTAGTTTATACACATATCATAAGCTCTCTTTGATGTGTTCAGGAACCGCATGTTTGACCGGCATTGTGGCTCTGCAGTTGTTTAGCTTGTTCTGTAGTACCAACTTCACGCAGGCGGGCGTCGGCGTTCGAAATTTGAATGGCAGTACCAACTTCACACACAAACAAGGAGCGGCACGCAGGCAGGCGTCGGCGTTCGAAATTTGAATGTTATAATATGTAGAAAAACTACACATTATGGTCATAATGTGTAATTTTTCAGATAAGAAATGAGTTTTTACCAAGTAGTTTAACATTATGCTGATCGTAACGTGCGGTTTTTGTACGCCGTAAAGAGGGTTTATGATACGTGTGTAGATAAAGAATATAATATCGCTTAAGCCTAATTCTTGTAAAAATCCCAGTTTCTTTATAAATTACCAAAGTGGAAATGCACTCAACAGGCTTCAATAAATTTGTAACTTAAGGTATATCTACAACCGATTATCTACAACTTCCGAACTCAGAGCAGTACTCTGGCCATTGCTTTAGACGAACTTCGGCAACCCTGCTAATTGACGCCGATGGGGATATCACAACATTGAAGCATTATGGTGGATGGGAATTGATAGCAGTGGCAGAAGGTTACATAGAAGATTCTATGACTTACAAAATCTCATTGTAATTTTCACAGATTCTAAGAGCAGTCTACAACATTTAGTGGGATGTGCTAAGGGCAGTATCGTCGGTAGACACGAAACTTACCTCATTATTAAATGTATCCATAGAATGATACGTAACGGGGTTGAAGTTCGTTTACAATGGATTCCTTCACACGTGGGCATCAAGGGTAATGAGATAGCAGACTCACTTGCATCCGAGGCTCTTCAGAACGGCATACCTCTCGACACGGTACCGCACTACACTGACCATCTTCCAAAATTGAAAATCGACAACTACTTTAGATTTAAATCCTATTTCAACGACTGCTCTCAAAACAGAGGCGTCTGGTACAGAACCGTTGTAGACGAACCACCTCGCGTACCTTGGTTTGCCTCACGAAGCTTCAACAGAAGAGAACTAGTTCTTTGCTTCCGAACCCGAACTTACCACATCCCACTTAACAAATTTAGTTTCATTATGAATAAAAGAGACGACCCTAATTGTACCCGATGTGAGAGGGAGGAGGACCTCCTTCACTTAGTTCTCGAGTGTAAAATAAATGAACAACCAAGGCTGGACCTCCTCGAAGAAACTCGGTGCTCTGAGGGGGATCTTCTCTTCCTTTTCCATCGAATTCTAAGCTCAAAGTTCACTGTCGAGTATAGTAACAGATTCTTAAGTTTCTTGATAACCTCTTTGAATCTCAGATGGGAACACTACAAAATACTTATGTAACTAACCAATTTTAGATTTATTTAATGTTTTTTCTTTTGTTAAAGTAATACTGTAAGCACTGTAACTTTGTTAAATATTTTTAAGCTGACTTAATCATAAGATGTATGGCTTATAAAATAAATAAGATTAAAAAAAAATATATAAAAAAAAAAAAACAATTTCAAATTCCATTCTAAACACCATAGGAAACAAAAAGAACGATATCAATAATAATTTGCCAATAGCCCCGACATTAAGAAGGAGCACCTCTAATGCCAATGCCTGCCCAGAAAAAATACACAATTCCATAATTGTACTTCATAAAATTTGAATTAATATAACTCCTCAGCACAACACTGTTACTTACCAACACTTACGAACACAAGTTAAGGGCAATCCGACTGTGGAACGCACTTCCCTGTGCTATTAGGGATAGTCCATCCATTTTCATTTTCAAGAAAAGTTTGAAACTGCATCTCCTTTCTCTTGCGTATTAAGTTTAAGCATATTAGTATTATGTTAATATATATATTATACTTTGACATATGTATGTAGTATAATATATAATATGACTTTTATTGTACTTAATTTGCTGCTTAAAGACTGCTCTTACTAGCAATAGATTTTCCTGGCCTGCCTAGGTTTGCTGGAAGAAATCTCTGATAAGCTCGCCTTTGCGCATAAGTATTCATTTGTTTTTACTCATTATTTACCGTGCAATAAAGTCTAAAGTATAACAAAGAATAAATTATTTCTTACTCTTTTAACTTTGATATTTTATTTAGCAGGTTCAACAATTTTTGATAGTAGGTAAAGTAGTGTAAGAAAATGCACATAACTTGGTATTAAAACACTCTTAAAAACTGTTATAAACCTATGATATACTGTTAAAAACCTCGCCTAAAACTCCGTTTATAAACCCACACTCTTGTTTTAATAAGCTGCTACATCCTGAAAGGAACTGATCCTGAAAATTTAACTACCTCCTTAGTCTTGTAATTTATCCATATTTTAATTCAACTTTTTAAGCAATCCAAATTATATCAAAGCCAACTTTTAAAAAGAAAACATTAATTTTACTTTCATTTTCTCACTCCGCACTGAAATTATGTGCTCTGAGTAAAGTCGGGAAAAAGTCATAACTTTGTTCCAAAGAAAAGAGGGTACGAAATAAAGTTTTACAAGATGGCTCCAAAACTGAGTTCCTCCGAGATGTAGGCAAAGGATTTGAAGCCGTCTCAATTACGAACTAAGGAACTCCCCTCATTGTGTATGTAACTTTTTGTAGCCTTTTTATGAGTTTATTTTGTCCCTTTTTCTTCCCGGCGGCACGCCTAACCCTTTTTATTGTAGTCTTTTAATTTTTGAAGTTGGCTTCCGAGACCACTTTGCCATTTAGGACGAAATCGTCGAATGCACAAATTGCTACTCAAATAAAAGGCCGCTTAAATATTGCCGGCCCAAATGGCCGAGTCGGCAGTGACTCTGCCTACGAAGCCAAGGATCCCGGGTTCGAGTCCCGTTGGGGTCAAATATTTGTTTGAGGAGAACGGATATATGTACCCTCGTTATGGTTGTTCATCCATCATTGTATAATATTTACCTATATAAGTATGTGTATCGTTGTCTAGTACCCAAGATACAGGGAATCCTAGTTTGGGGCTAGATTAATGTGTGTAAATACTGTCCAAGGTATTTTTATTATTATTATTATATTGTACTAGCGTTAACAGCTCCCACGCGTCCGTAAGTCTCAGCGTACTCCGACCACAAAACGTCGCCACAAAGTGTCGACCCTCTATTTCCTTTACTCTTATACATTTTATATCGACTCGCCACACACCGTCAACGCCGGTGGCCGCCACTCGCTACAAATTGCCGCTGCTCGCTTTTTCTGGCGCCACAAAACGTTGACACGCGCCACTCGCTCTAATCAACCCCAGCGAAGACTTTTATGCAAGCAACGCGGTACAAAATAGCGGCCGCCAACCACTTGTGGTCAGTAGTCACCACAAGTGGCGGCATTTTGTGGCGACGTTTAGTGGTCCGTGTGCGGTGAGGCTTACAAAGTCTGTTATTACTTTAAGAGTCAGTAAAACTTTAAGTTGTCGATAGTGCGGTTGTGTGACCGGGCCTGTATGGTTTCTCGTTTCGAGCATTCCTTGAGACATCTTGTGAGACGAAACGTTCTGTTGTTGGAATGCTTTGTGTTGGTACTTACCGCATGAGGGTTGTAAGGTTGGCGCGACTGTGTGTGACTGGATCAATGATATATAGAGTATAGCATACGTCTGAGGGTTTCTCTATAGTGGTTTATGTGACTGATACAGAATGCAACTATACATAATACAACACTAGTGTATCTAAACACATATCATAAGCTCTCTTTGATGTGTGGCATTGTGGCATTGATCACTGCTCTGCACTTGTTTAGCTTGTACAGTAGTACCAACTTCACAGAAAAACTAGGGGCGCCATGCGGGCGGGCGGCGGCGTTCGAAATTTGAATATCAATATTCAGATAAGAAATGAGTTGTAGTATATCATTATGCTGGTCATAACATGCGGTTTTTGGCTGCAGTAAAGAGGGTTTACGATACGTTTGTAGATAAATTTGTTTATTTTCAGCTATTTATTTAATTATGGACATGCAGTTGTTGTTAAATACATTGTTTCATATAATTTTTTTTTTACAATGTTCTTGATTTAATCAAATGCACAACATTTTAAGGTGCCCCAGCAAGCACGAAATTAGTTCACATACTGTATGTGAACTAATTTCGTAACAAGTAAAATAACACAATTTTTAGATTCAGTTTAAACAAATTATGAAACCTAATTATGACAGAGGACAATAGACATGCAAAAAAATCAATTATAGAAGAAAGAAAGAGCTCAAATACTTTTATAGTTGGTTTGAAAATAACCTCCAAACGAGCTCAAAACAACTTTTGCGAAATTAGGTAGGTTTTCTTTAAATTTATCAAGATCCCAGCAAATGGCGTTGTATGTTTTAGATTTTGGTGAAATGGCAGATAACTGTTTTAGATTTGTTCTAGCAGATGGTGTGTGCAGAAGTACAGCCCCAATAAGGGCCTGCCTTAGAACCCGGCGTGGTACACGTAAGCTAAGGGACTCCATTCATATGAATTTGAATTTCTTAGGATTTTGTAGAGGAATATCACGTCCTGCACTTGCCTCCAAACCAATAATTTATCGATGCAGTAGTGCTTTATTCTGTCCCTATATGAACGAAGGCCTATGTGTAACCCGCAGGTGAAGGCAAGATGCCTCAAATCTGCAACGAAAGGTAGACTTTGCATTTCATATCTAAATCGTATTTTTTTTAAAACATATAGGCACGTACATTGCTTTTTGCCCCACACTAGGAAACCCTATCAGCATGATAACTTTGTCATTTAAACGAGTTGAAATTTTGGACTTCATGCCATGGTAATAGAATTCAAAACATATAATGGCATATTGGGTACCCAGGGTACCCAAAGTCAATCAACGGGGTGTATCGTGGGAACCAGAAATAGCGACGTCACACACATAAACATCCAAGACCTATGGTTTTTTTTCTTATCCTCAGCCAGGGATTGAACCCGGGACCTCTCGAATGCCACAAACCAGCCACAGAGGTCGTCTGTTGAATTATCCACGCGATCCTGATAAAAAGGGTCTTGACAATCAGATATATTCCAAAAAATACAGGTTTGTTCCTCGGTAGGCTGTCACCTCTACCCTTATATGAAACACACATACTCACAAACACACACACATAAAACAATCACTGAACTGTTTCTCATTCGCTGATTACAAGAGTCCCGTGAACTTTAGTCGTGGCTTATTTATAATAATAAACACATAGCACGAGAGAGTGCGGAAAGTTCATTCGTCAACTTTAACATTCCATACAATCTCCAACAGCAATAGAAATTCACACAGGCTTGCGCCTTATCAAGCGTTCACTTTCAGTCGAGTGGGGCAGCTGAAAAAATTTTGTCATTCAGGTTGGTTTGGCCCGACACCCTTCATCAACCCGAACTGAGCCAGCGTCATGGAGTATGGCTCTATCACCGTAAGATTGTGAAATGATATATTAGTTTATAAACTCACGAAATGTGTCTCGCGAGATTGTAAACTATTGATAGATTGTACTGCTAACAATATAACGTATTCATTTTTGTTAGTTTATATTGGCTTGTTTTTGACAGTTTATCAAATTGACATTAACAAGTTACATAAAAAAAATACATTTTCTTCGCTAATTTACATATTGTTCATATTTTTTTCTAAAAGTTTATTTAATTTACTAAATGTTCATTAAATTTACTGAATGTACATGTAAATTGACTAAATAGTCATCAAAATTGCATACCCTATTTAATACCAAACAACATGGGGTCACCTCGCTCCACTCCACTTCGCTTCGGCTCCAGCCTAAAACACCTAACTAGTATTAGGACAGCAGTGACCTACTGAACCCAATACAGTTTTCTGAAATAACATGGGAGCTTTAAGACAATAGAGGAAATCTCTAGCATACAAGAACCACTAAAAATGTCAAAGGGTAAGCCCCACTTCAATATTACCTTAAATAGTACCCATCAAAACATCCAGGGGCTGCCTGGCAAATAAATTGTATTAAAATTATTTCTTAAAAATTCTGACATCGATTTTATTTGTGTTACAGAATACTGTTTAAAGGAAAATATGATGTCTTTTAACATAAATAATTACAAAGTTGTCAGTTGCTACAATAGAAAGACTGCTGATAGAGGTGGTTCTTTAATCTTAGTAAAAATAATATTAAGGTGAAACAATGGAAAGATATTCTTGCACTTACTGCTGAAAGACAAATAGAGGTATCCTATGTTGAGTTAGATTGCCATATTATTGTTTGTTTTTATAGGCCTCCAAGGGATGAAAATGCCATGGCAGTTTCGAAATATTTGAGAAAATTATGTAGGAAGACCTCACTAAACTAAGTAATAACAGAAAAAAGTTAATAATTTGTGGCGATCCTAATGTAGATTTGCTTGTAGGAACAACAATGAAACAACGATTAATATCTTTATTCAAATCATTTAAGTTATGTCATGTATTTCTAGAGCCGACGAGAGATACTAGATTACTAGCCAAACTTGCTTAAGATAAGGTTTTTTGTAACTACATTCACAAGTAAAAATGTAATTAACTGATTACCATTCGATCACAGTGGTCAAACAGTTTCATTCCCAATTGTTAGTAGTAGTAAGACTGATCCTTCATTTTATAGGCCTATTACATCCCATAGACTAGAGACATATACGAAAAACTTAGATATAAATTTGCCAGTACCGTACAGTAGATATATATTTCAAACAGAATTCAATATAGTTTTTAAATTAAAGAAAGTCAGTGACTACAACGGTAAATCTAAATTTATTGAATGGGCAACGTTTGATATTCGTAAAAGTAGAGTTATCTTGTATGATCTTTATGAACAAAAAAACTATAACTTTGATCGAAAATTTCATGACTGTTAAAAAATATTCCAAAACTTTGAAGTTAGTTTGCAGAACTGCAAAAACTTTACACATGAATAGAAAAATACAAAAATGAAAATGAAAACAGTTTAGCAAATAATAAACGTAGAACTGGCAATGTTATACCAAGGGACAATGATGTTTGCCTAAAGATAGGTGATGATGTTGTAAAATCCAACGCTGAGGTTGCTCGAACTTTCTAAACATTCTTCAGGAATGTACCCTTACTCAGAACAGAGCATCTAAATTCATCTCTATATGGATCATGTAGACTTTATTAAAAAACAACACTAGCTTCAGTAATTTAAATTTTAAAACCATCATTTATATCCCCAGAACATTGTCAAAGCGTTCAGATTACTTAACTTAAAAAATACTGAAGACCTGTAAGATATATCAGTCAAAGTCAGTTCAGTAATTTTAGTTATAGCTTAGGTCACGCTTTCGTTTGCCAGACTCTAGCTTATACATTCAATAAATGTGTTGACGATGGAGCTTTATATGGATGGAGCTCATGAAACACAGTAAACTGATACCTCTGTAAAGTCGGTAGACAAGGGTGATTCTTCGAATTTCAGACCAATATCTGTTCTTCCAGCTCTAAGTAAAATATTTGAAAAGATTATACTCAATCAAATGCTCTCACACTTTAACCATACAAAACAACTCCACGCTAAAGAATACGGTTTCATTAGGGGTAAATCGACTACGGATGCAGGTATTACCCATATATCTCATATTTATTCTGCATGGGAGGCCGCAAAGGATTGTTTCGAAGTTTTTTGCGATCTGTCGAAGGCATTTGATTATGTTGATCATAACACGCTATTAATGAAATTACATCATTACGGAGTTAGAAATAAAGCGTTGGATCTACTAAGATCAAACTTAATCAATATAATTCAAAAAGCAGAAGTCAACGGCGTTAATCTGATGGATCGGGTGTAAAAATTGGCATTCCACAAGGTTCCATATTATGCCCATTTTTATTCCTGGTATATATTAACGATCTGCTGGATCGTATGGATTGTATTTAACCTTGAATTGGTTCACAGTCAATAATTGATTGTTAAACACTGATAAAACCAAATGTATCAAATTCTCACTTGTCAGGCAAATTGAGACCAGTTTAGTTTAGTCTACCAGTGGGCGAAATGCGAGTTTTCAATAACATTTACTTTACTATCGCGTTGCCGCAAACCAGTTTTGTATAGAAAAGTCACGTGACCAGTGATTCGCCCAGGGCGACCCCTGCATAGTTTGAAAAGGAACTTACGTCCGAATACTGACTGCTGCTCAAAAAAGTGTTACATAAAAGTTATACTGGAGCTGTCATATTCCAAGCGAAAAATACTAACAAACAAACATTTATATAGAGGCACATACATTGCTTCTAGTCCCACACTAGGATACTCTGTATCGCGGGAACCAGAAACAGCCACACCACACACATATAAACATCCAAGACCTAGGTTTTTTTTTCTTGATCGACTGGGGAGTCGGGGATCGAACCCGGCAGAGCCACAACCGCACCGCAGCACTGCAGAGGTCCTGAAGGTGGTCGTCGTCGTCGCCAGAATAGTGACAGTACGACAACGCAAACTGTTACACTTTCGTGTACATGTTTAATTATAAACAAGACCCAGCAGTCTCATACTTTATCTCCGACATCAAGCGCGATTGAAAAAATCGACCAATCCCATCGCAGCTGACGTAGAATAACCGTGTTCTAATTAGATTTCGTAGATACAGAATAAGTGTACTGGACTTACAAAGAACAATCAGACAGACACACACATACACTTCCCATAATAAATACAAAATTCGTTCGACGTTTCTCATCGTTCTCGGGCCCTTTCATCTATAATGCTGTTTTAAAATCCTTTCCTAATATCCATACATATAGTCACCGGGAGGTTAAATTGCGTGTCACAAAGTGGCTAGCAACCATGGATTGTCATTAAACAGAATCGTTATTGTATAACAATGTGTGAATTTAATTTAATTTAATTTTTATAATTTATTTTGTGCAAAAGTATATAATTAAGACACAGTTATTATTATTATTGTCTGAATCCCACGATACAGGTTCGCCTAGTGCGAGATTCACAGAAATTGTCAAATGTTTTTATTGTATTGGAAAAAAATAAATACTTACAATACTATACAAATAGGATCACCTCAGGATGTGCGAGAACTGTAGCAGTACTTCAAACTTTATATTCAGCGCCACCTCTCCCACAACTCGGCTTATAATAAACAGAGACACGCGGAATTATTCAGCAACTTGCTCCGGAGCACAATTTATGGAGCGGCCGCAAAATTCCCGACAATGAACGACTCGCCTGGGTTTTGAGTTCCAACTTTGTTTTTGGGGTTATTTCACTTGTTCACTTGAGTTTTGCCATCGATCAATTTGCGGTGGATGTTGTTATCCAAATTAGATTTAGGTTTAAAGTTTTGTCGAGTAAAGAGAGTTCTGTGTTCTTGTATTTCGTGTTTTGCTTTCTTGTTGTGTAACTTTTACCTGTACACTTATACATACTGTAGGTACTCTCTTGAACAAAATCGTAGCTTGCCTTGCTTGCCGCATATATGGTAGATAGCCAATTTAGTCGCCATTCTATAGAAATATGTATAGTTTCAGTTGGTCTCAATAATTGGACGGCGTGATATTGATTGACCTCCGTTTCAAACAAGATCAACCTTCTTTCGTCCAACAGCCTCAGAGTACATACAGCCCTCTTATTATATAACTCAAAACCACAACAAAACCGAGCCAAATAGTGATATTTAATGTATGAGAAATTATTAATTTATTTATCATTCTTATACGGCGCATTTTTCCATCCTCAAATTACATTTATCTGTCCTTTTATCTGGGTAATTTGCCAGAATTTGTGCGTGTGAAATGTCAAATAACGTTATCCGACTGTTTATCTGGGGATGGAACAATTCCCCCCTCCCCCTTAGAAAATAATCATATTAATATCAAATATTAGAGGATAATCTTACACAAATCGAACTAGACTATAGTAAGCTCAACAAGGCTGTGGTGTTTTTTGTGTTTTATTTGGGTACTAGACGATATATATTTATTAAAGATAAAAACTTAAGTAAATACATAGCAAACATCCAAGACTAAGAAACAAATATTCATGCTCATTACACAAATATTACCCATATCGGGATTCGAACCAAGGACCGTCAGCTTCGTAGGTAGGGTCACTACCTTCTAGGCTAAACCGGTCGTCAAATAAATCTACACTGTTTTCTGTGGCATATGGAAGAAGACTGAAGTGAAAGGGAAGAGTTCTCTATAGAATAGACTATTACCAATTATTGCAATTTACTTTATTTGGTTTTCCTTTGACTGTACACCTTTTGAACTTGCATAGAAATTGTTACAAACAAATATACACCCACACAAGTTGACTCAACTTAAATTAAAATACATTAAAATTAAGGGAAATATTAAACTGCACATCAAAAATACTGACCTGAGATTTGCACAGCAAATATCAGGACAAATGCTGCGGTAGCTTAGGTGATGGGTAAAGGGGGTGAGTGAAGCGAAGCCCCCTTTATCCTTCGTGTTAGGTTGAACATGCAAAAACTTGAATACACATAAAATATTTAAAACATAAAAAGTGTTTTTGGTGATCCTTTTTTGCTGTGCAAATCAGTATTTTTAAAGTGCAATTAAATACTAGCCTAAAATTAACAATTATTCAATAAAAAAATACATAATATAAAAAATACACTGAGAAAATCTGTGAGTTTTCCGTCCGCTTTTTCGTCAATTCAGGTGTTCGATTCCAAATCGATATTCGATCGATGGTTTCGGAACGGCCATTTTGAATTTGACGTTGCTGCCAACCTAGCAGTTTTTGACAACTGACAGACGAAAGCCCTCGCAATGTAAACGCGTTTGGATAGGGTATTGAAATTAAATCGCAGTCCATCTGGAATGTATTCGAGGTTCCCTCAGGATTGTCTATATAGCTGAGTGTGTTGTGGTTCCCCGAACCAGATAAAGTTCGCATTTACGTGGCCGATTGATGTTTTACCACGTAACATAACCTGTGTTGGAACACTGTTGGCCCGCCAGTCACACAGGAGGTTGGCTGAAGAACCTGTCTACCAAGAAGAGCCTAGGGTGCACCCGGGCCTTGCAGAGAGACAGGAGGTTGACGGGACCGAAGCACAGACCAGGTTAGATCGAATCCAATCATTTTAGCTCGGTGAATCGCCGACGTTCAAACTTCTTGGCAACTGATCGCTACGCTACCTCGTAGCTGATGGGCCCCTACAAGGTCATTAGGTGCTGAGAAGCCTGAAAATTTTGGTAGCAGAGCGTGGTTTCCTGAGATTTGCAGCCGTCAAGGGCTCCAGGAACGCACGATTTGGGACTATCAATCTGTAGGTATAGGCGGTTACTAGGTAACTTGGTTGTGTTCCTATATCCACATAGATTGGTAGTATTGTAAGCTATAAGTCTATTGCTGGTAGTAGACAGACAGATATTACAGTTTTCCCTAAATGACCAGTTGTACTGAGATGTGACTCAGAATAGTAGGTACTCAACTTAGGTACATTGTAGGTGAATTGAAATTTGCATTGAAGTACCAGTTAGTCAATCTATTAGTGGTCTAGTAATGCTATTGAAGAATGTTTTGGTTAACATAGGTAGTTACATCTATTGATAGCAGGCTATTACATTGTTTTCAGTTTATAGCAATTTATAACTTGAACTAATATTGACTATCTGTGTGTGTTATAATGATAAAGGGAAACTAAATTGTATTTACAGAATTTATATAGATATAAAACTCGGCTCCTATTGTTTAAGGAAAACAGCATTGTTTAAGTTGTGGTTTAGGGTTCCCTCGTTTGGGTTGTAGACTGGAGGGTCCAATAAAATTGAGTTACTGCAAATTGTGAGTAAGTATCGTTCCGATCATGTCGTTATCTGAAATCCAGAAGGGTGTTTCTAAGGAACTCAGATGGTTTTCCTCCGCACACGGTCTGATAGACCGTTTAGATAGGCATGATGTGGTATTGGAGCGGTCTATGGACGTTAAGGAACGTTTCAACAGGGTGCTCGAATTGTCCGCGCAGGCGGAATCAGTTGATGGTTGCACACCTGACAGGCTGTCACGGTTGCTAGGGGATGTCGACCAATGTATGGAGATGGCAGCTGCTATCACGCAGAAGGCTGCGGACATACGTAGACAGCGCGAGTCCAGCCATGGTGGTGACATTGAAGCACCTCTGCCGCTTCAGGGTTCGGGGTCCAGGTTACCTGCCATAACTATGCCTACTTTTGACGGAGTGTCCGGTGAATGGATGAGCTTCATCAATCTGTTCGACAGTTTGGTGCACATGCGATCAGACATTACCAAGTCTGTCAAGATGGCTCAGCTGGTGGCAGCATTGAGGGGTGAGCCTAGGGAGCTGGTCGCTCATTTGACAGTTACGGAGGGTAACTATGAAACGGCCAGGCAATTGTTGGTCAGACGTTACCATAACAAACGGAGGTTGGCCGATGCCCAACTGAACCGTTTGTTTAGTATCCCGGTTGTGAACAAGGTCGGGGCCATACAGACGGAGGTTTTGAACCCATTGTTGTCCGTCACCAAGGCTCTAGAGAATCTTGGACTTCCGGTTGGTGAATGGTCGTACCTACTGCTGTACATTGTACTTTCCCGCCTACCCGCTGACGTGCAGACTCGTTTCGAACAGTCTCACGGGAGGTCGGCCGAGGACCTGCCCGCCTTCTCCGACTTGGTCGGATTCTTGGAAGAGGAGGCTCGACGGGCAGAGAATTTGGGGTTGACGGTCACCCATCCTTCGGAGCCACAGAGAGCTGCCGGGAGCGCTGTGAGTAGGGGCCCTCCGACGAGGAAGGACCGCACCAACCGGCAGTCATATGGGACTGTGAGTGCATTGACCCCACATAGTGAGACCTGCCCATGTTGTAGGCAGATTGGCCATGCTGTGGCCAATTGCAATAAGTTCGGGGAACTTAGGGTTCAGGGACGGCGCCGGATGGCCAAGCAGCGGAGCTGGTGTTTCCTGTGCCTCGGGCCACACATGGCTAGGTACTGCACGCGCACAAAAATGTGCGGATATTGTGGTGGGGCCCACAACAATCTGTTGTGCATGAACCGGTCCGGCCAACAGCCACCACAGGGCCGTACCCAGGGTGACACGGCATGGGGCCCTGAGAATTCGTTTGCGACTCGGAGCGCAACTCAGGGGCCAATGTCCCCACGTGCACAGGGCGGTACTAGGGTGCAGGGCCGCACTCAGGGTCATCACATGGGGGGCCCTGAGTTTTCGGTTGCGACTCAGCATCCGACTCAGCGGGCAATGGGGCCACAAGCACGCAGCCACCCAGGGGTGCAGGGCCGCACTCAGGGTCATCACATGGGGGGCCCTGAGTTTTCGGTTGCGACTCAGCATCCGACTCAGCGGGACATTGGGTGTGTTGAGCAGGCCGAAACGGGCGGGTGGCATGGGACACCTTCGAGCTATGCGGGTGCGGTTCGGACGCCGCCTCAGTTGTCGCCCCGCTCGTTGCCTCGTCCTCGTCGGTCGCATGTGATGTCCCCCCCGCTCATGGAGCGGCCACGGTTGAATTCACGCCCACCCCCCTTCGGGGGGCGTCGTAGGGTGGCAATGGAACCGGCGCGTGGGCCATTTGTACAATGGGACCCTCTGGCGTATAGCTGCATACCTGATCGGTTACAGGCAGAGTGGGGCCCCGGGGGCCCTCGCTAGGAATTTGCGGCCCAACAATTTGTTGCCCCCCAACCGGAGACGGTGGTGTTACCGATCGCCTCTGTGCTTGTTTGGGATTTGGCGGGCAACCCAACATACGTTCGCGCCCTATTAGATTCTGGAGCTCAGGGCTGCATTGTATCGAATGATTTAGCAAAATGGTTGGGCCTCAATATAAATAATGTATCGCTGCCGAGGAAATTGGTCCCTGCTGGGGATTACAGGGCAACCCTTCACGGGTTTTGTGATGCCTCTGAACGAGGGTTTGCGGCAGCGGTTTATTTGCGAACCGTCACCTCCACCGGGGAGGTCGACGTGCGTTTGGTTTTGGCAAAAAGCAAGGTAGCGCCTATTCGGACAAGGATGACGATTCCAAAACTGGAACTGTCCGGGGCTGCTCTTTTGACCAAACTTTTGAATCACACTCTAACAGTGTTGCGTGGGTCAGTGGTTTTGGAGGATACGGTGTACGCGTGGACGGACAGCCAGATTGTTTTGTGCTGGCTGAAGGCTTCGGTCCATAACTTAGAGGTTTTTGTTGCGAACCGTGTCTCCCAGATTGTGTCGTCTGAGGTCCCACTGACCTGGAGACATGTACCAGGAGAATTGAACCCGTCTGATTGTGCATCCAGGGGATGTCGGGCTCCTGAACTCGTTAGACACCATTTGTGGTGGGGACCACCCTGGCTTGCCAGGAGAGAATCGGACTGGCCCCACAGCCATGTAGTAGTATCTTCGGATCATGGCCCCAGAGCGGCCCTGCATGTTACCCAGAAGGCTGAGGACCCTGACGCCGGGTTTCTGCTGGACCGGTATAGCTCACTTGACAAGTTGATAAACGTGTCCACTTGGATTAGGAGATTCGCTCGAAATTGTCGTACTCCTCGCGATTAGCGAACGTTGAACCCTATTCTGACTCCGGCAGAGCGAAACGAGTCGCTACTGAATTTGGTCCGGTTGGTACAGTCCTCGAAGTTTGGGGCAGAATTGGAGATTATACGAAGTGGACGTTCGAAATTGAAGGGAGCCGTCGCGCGTCTCAACCCCTTTGTTGATTCGACCGGGTTACTTCGGGTAGGAGGAAGATTGCGCAATGCGAATCTGTCGTATTCGGCTCGTCACCCACTTCTGCTCCCCAAGGGGGGACAGTTAGTTGAATTGCTGGTGACTGATCGTCATATTAAAAACGCGCATGCCGGCTGTAACGCGTTGTTGGCCACGCTCCAGCGGGAGTTTTGGATCTTATCTGCCCGCCGTGTCATACGGAACATCGTGTTTCGGTGCATGCCTTGTTATCGACTTAAGGCTGCCACGATGCAACCTCTCATGGGGGACTTGCCCCCTGATCGTGTGAATGAGGTCAGACCGTTTTCAGGTGTTGGTACGGATTTTGCCGGACCGTTTATGGTGAAGAGTTCACGATTGCGTACCGCTAAGCAATACAAGGCGTACCTATGTGTGTTTGTTTGTTTATCCACCAAGGCGGTACATCTCGAGCTCGTTGCTGATCTCTCGACAGAGGCTTTCATTGCTTGTTTGGATAGGTTTGTTTCTCGAAGGGGACTTCCAACTTTGATCCGCTCTTAGGCACTAACTACGTCGGTGCGGAACGATACTTACGAGAGATAGTCAACTTTTTGAATGTAAATAAGGTGGATATTGGAACGGCCCTCTCCCGTCGGGGTATACAGTGGACCTTCAGCCCACCGAGTTGCCCCCACTGGGGTGGGATTTTTGAGGCCGTAGTTAAGTCAGCTAAGACGCACTTGGGGCGTATAGTAGGTCAGACCGCGCTGACTTTTGAGGAGCTCGCGACATTGTTTTGTAAGATCGAGGCCGTTCTCAATTCGCGACCGTTGTGTCCGCTCAGCTCGGATCCAAATGACCTGGAGGCTCTGACCCCAGGCCATTTCTTGATAGGACAGCCACTTAACGCGTTGCCCGAGCACCCCTTCGAGGGAGTGAAATTGTATCGGTTGTCAAGGTATCAGATGTTGCAGCAGTTTACTCAGAATTTCTGGAAGCGTTGGTCGCTCGAGTATCTGCATATCTTACAACAGCGCCTTAAGTGGACTGACAAAACCAGCCCCCCTAGTGTTGGTGACCTCTTTCTGGTTAAGGATGCTAACCTACCGCCACTACGTTGGCGCAGGGGGCGCATTGTTAACTTGTTCCCTGGCAAGGACGGGACCCCCCGGTCTGCGGAGGTTCTAGTAGGAGGCTCGGTTCTAAAACGAGCGGTAGCAACGTTGTCTCGGCTGCCCGTAGATTAGGGGACAGGTGGGTGCCTGTCCGGGCGGGTGATTGTTCGATTCCAAATCGATATTCGATCGATGGTTTCGGAACGGCCATTTTGAATTTGACGTTGCTGCCAACCTAGCAGTTTTTGACAACTGACAGACGAAAGCCCTCGCAATGTAAACGCGTTTGGATAGGGTATTGAAATTAAATCGCAGTCCATCTGGAATGTATTCGAGGTTCCCTCAGGATTGTCTATATAGCTGAGTGTGTTGTGGTTCCCCGAACCAGATAAAGTTCGCATTTACGTGGCCGATTGGTTTTTTACCACGTAACATAACCTGTGTTGGAACACTGTGCTGATCGAGGCTGGCCCGCCAGTCACACAGGAGGTTGGCTGAAGAACCTGTCTACCAAGAAGAGCCTAGGGTGCACCCGGGCCTTGCAGAGAGACAGGAGGTTGACGGGACCGAAGCACAGACCAGGTTAGATCGAATCCAATCATTTTAGCTCGGTGAATCGCCGACGTTCAAACTTCTTGGCAACTGATCGCTACGCTACCTCGTAGCTGATGGGCCCCTACGAGGTCATTAGGTGCTGAGAAGCCTGAAGATAGTTAATATTACCATAGTAAAGGTATAAAGCTGTTTGTCAAGAATTATATTTCAAATCGCTCCCGGTATCTCGATGCAACATCATTATGCTTTGGAAGCAGCGTCCACACCGCACCGCGCTGTCGCCCCGGGCGGGGGGGGCGGGGCCGAACACAGCGCATCGAGATAAAGCTGCGGTCACACTATGAGCCGTTCGCAGATAAAACCTTATTTATGAACGATCGATAATGCTGCAACGCCACTGTTACATATAAACCCAGGCAGACTATGTTCTCCGAGCGGGTTTGGTCACGGCGACTGTTAGTTTTGTTTTTCAAAATTCTTTATAACGCCATATATAACATGTGATACAACTTTAAGCACTTTAAGGTATTTAATACAGCTACAGGTCCATAATATATACAGATACTTTATCAGGCTAATTTCACCTATAAAAGTTTATAACATAGTAAAGCTAACTTATTTTTTTTAACAATGTTATTGTATCGATACTTGTTGAATGTTCTTACGTTCCAGAAAAAGCTAACACATGATTTCATTAGTGCTGAATGTCATTAGACTCCTTTAAGTATTTTTTTATATATTTCGTGTACGACCCGATCTTCAGTTTCTTTTTATTATTATTATTATCCAACATAAACAACAAGGATAATTATTACATCTAATTATAATTATGTTTATATCTAATTGTCTGACAGTATTCGATGATGTGGCAGTCTATAAGAACCGTATGTGTGAACATAAGGGAGGTTACACCTTTTAGTTTGCCCTATTGTTGAAATTTTTTATGATTTTAGTTGTATGAGTTTTTAATGTAAAACTTTTTTGATAGTTTTAATATATATTCAGAGTTTATTGAGTTCGTGCTTCCTTAGGTTCATCAACCAAGGCGTGTTGAAGGAAATTTTTATAGCTTTATTTTGTATCACGTCACGGCAACTGTTACGGCTGGTGAAGGCGTCGTCCGTGTGCCCTGGTACGGCTCACGTGGCCCATTTTATTGGTAAAAGTGCGGTGGCACTGGCTACAAGACGGCACGCCATTTTTCTGGCTGGTCTCACACTAAGATACCCATGTCATGGGCACCAGAAACCTCACTACAGCGATTTACATTAAGTTTGAACAGCAGCTTGTGTGTACTGTGAAAATAGTTTGTTTGACCGGCCGGGTTAAAGCGAGTGAGGGCTAATTCCGAGTCAATTTTGAAATAGAAAATATGCTGAAATAAACTTAGTCTAAGTCGCTTTCCATTTTTCTGTCGCGGCTGAAAGTGGAACAGTCTACTTTGTACTTAGACTGTACATCGAAATTGTAAAAGCGCATATCGCTTAGACTCAAATATAGGTCGTGGGGCGGATATGTAGGTACATGTATGTTCGCCAACAACATCGCAGTTCTATCGGAAAACTATGAATTTTAAACACGCCGGCCGAAGCCCTTTTAATTCGCGTAACTGTGAAAATAGTTTGCAGCCAGCTAACCGAATAGGAGGGGAATTAGTATAATAAAGGCTGTACAAAACATAAATGTGTAATAAAGTGTTATAGCGATGTTCAATATTATGGATTTAAATAACTTTCACAAATTATAATTTATTTACAATAATCGTAACTTCAACTTTACCGCGCTACACTTCTCGGTTGTAGTCGCCGAAAGTGATCAAGATATCCTGGAAACTTAGAAAGCCGAGCAGTGTCGAACGGTAAAGTTTAAGTAATCGTACTGTACCAGATTTGATCAGAGCAACTTAATTGTATACCTCTCCACCTCTTCAAAATAGGTTTGACCGGAGCAACTTTACTTTTTAGGTTTTCCGCAATTAAACTATTTGAAAATAAAGTTTATTATCATTATTACCACGAGTCACTATCTCCAACGGACCTCTCTCCCACTTTTTCCACTCTATCCGATCCTAAGTGGTCTCCCTCCAGTCCTTATCCCATAAACCCCACTCATTTCGGGTCACCCACTTCACTGTGTCTTTGAATATTATGGGAGCCATTGAAGCTCAGAATAAAAAGTACCTCTAAAGGGGGGAAACTGATAATACCTATAAAAATCCACAATTCAAGGACAGTTTTAATAAAACTCACCAGTTTAATGACGAAAGTTACTGTTGTATAGCTAAGTAACTTTCGTCATAACGCGGGTTATGGGCTATAACTGGCTGTACAGAAAAAGCATTCTGTTTTTATTCTATTTCAAATAACACGAATTGAAAATTTATGAATCAGAATGAAAATTCTATTTTCAGAGGCACCACAAAAATGGCAATTAATTGTACAAATGCCTTTTACTTTATTTTCCGCATCGTTGTTACAAATGTTCCTCAATTAATCCTGGAAATGGAAACATAATATTCTTCAGTATTTCCTGGTTAATTAATGACAGTTTTCGCGTTTTTTACTATATAGACGACGTTGACCTAAACTATCTATGTTATGTAGGACTTACTTATTTTGACTCAATAAGTCAATGGTCTTCTCAAACTGTGAATTTATTAAAATTTTCACAATATAAGACATAAAAAGAGATGTAAGGTAGAGGAACAGCCGAGTGTAGAAATATTGTATATGGAGCTAGATGCTATACTAATGTAATGAGAAATGGCTGGCTCATCGCCAGATAGAACTTACTCGTACACCTTAGTGCTTATACCGTTCTAAGTATATAATATTGTTGTTACTAAATAGCATACATATTTTGGTAACGAGACAATTCCCAAAACAAACTTTTTCTTATTACTAACCGAATTGTCGTAATTATGGTAATATCTAATCCCTCGACTGCCTGAATGTGGTTAGTGTAAGTTGTTCAGGGCTTCCCCAGAGAGTATTTCCCTCAAGTGATCTACTGACTAGCTGACCCGACTCGCAACTGATTTGTGTTTTAATCACTCCGAAATAAGAAAGATATTCGTTTATTTTGTTATGCACAATAACCGAACATCTTCACTCACTAAACATTTGCATTTTATTTAAATGTGATAAGAATAGCTACTAAATACTGATTTCTTACAAAATATACTAAATTACAATCGCCGAGCAGAAAGAATCTCGTACATTGAACCGTAGCCACTTGTCTCTTTCGCTTTCGTAAATTATGTTGGCACCGTGCTCGCACAGTTCAATTGTGAGCATGACGGCAATATCATATACGCGCAATATCATTTAGGGTCTTAAACTGAATCGGCATAACCCGTTGTGTTAACCCCCCAAGTCCATCGACTCGTCTGTGGGTATATCAAAAGTATGGTCCGCGATTTTTAACCTTTTGCTTGGTAATAAAGTTCAAAACCTATGAAAAATAATCAATCATCTGTTGATGGCCCCACAGCAGAGTAAATCCATATTGAACAACCCATCCGTTCAGGTCGTACAGGTCGCAAGTTTTCTTGCCGATGCTTGTGAAATGAGAAAAACTGATGAGAGTAGGAATTCAATAAGACTACATTAGGAGTCGAATTTATTTAATGTATTCCTGTGATTTGATTTATTCAGGCTTACTCAGATGTAGGTGGTAAAATTACACGTAAGAAACAAGTCTTAAATAATATCTTTGTTATTCCTGATGCTGACGCTGAGTAGAGACCAAAATTATGGTCTATATTATACTATATCTATTCTTAGTCAACTTATAACAGTCTTTTCTCAGGCCTCCCATACAATATTAATTACAAATACGTAGTTTGTATTATGAAAAAAGAGAAAGGAGAAAGGTCGTGCTGCCTATAAAAATGTTTTTGATGACATTTGTTTTGATAATTGTCAAGTTTCGGAAGGGTATAGATCAAAAAATATAAGCTCTATCATGCAGTGAAATCAGCAACAAAAAATAAACGGTCAAGTGCGAGTCGGACTCGCGCACCAAGGCACACTTGTAGAGACCGATTAAGTATGTATGTCATGTATTTTTTCGGACGGATTTTTTCATATATGCAAAAATCCGTCCATCACGGGAATTCAGTCTCGAAAATCAAATTGGTTTCATAGTGAAACTTATTCAGAATGACGTCCATAATAACCTACTAAGTATGAATAAACCTTTCTTTTACACCTAGTATACCTTTTTTCTGGCCTCATACTAAGATAGCCTGTGTCGATGTCATCGGAACTAGAAACAGTGACGTCACACACATAAACATCCAAGACCGTGATATTATTCTTCTTCCGCCCCAGCCAATTACTAATTAATTTATCATCAGTCTGCTCATTAATCATAGGCTGTTTACTTACGTACGTGTAGGCTGAATGATTGAATATCTGAGCCTAAATCACGTGACCAAAAAAGATGTTTTGAATTCAACCTCATTTGTCTGTTTGTAGCGGCAATTTATTTTGCTGTTTTGGATTCTGCTTGGAAAAGCATATGCCGAACAAAATTATATCGAAATGAACTAAGTTGATGATGATAATGATGCTTAGGTACTTAAAGGGGCATCCAATTTTCTGGTCATAAACAATGAAAAGCCTAAAAACGCGAGCTGTATAACCCGTGCCCACGGGCAGCATATTCATTAAGTATGTATTAATATAAAAGTTAGGTTATTATACAGTAACATACATAGCACGATCCCTTTTCCCACAAGAGTTGGCAGAGGCATAGATAGGTATATGGTCAGCAACGGGATTCAAACCTGCATCTCCTATGTGACAGGTAAGGGTGTAATCACGACTACGGAAGCTCATAGATGCATTTACAATAGGGTCTATAGGAAAACTACAAATTTACAGTTTTCGGATTTTTTCCTCCACCTTGCTTTTTGCAAAATTTCATGATTCTTGGCCAACCGGAAGTACACTATAGGTTTTGATTCCCTTACGAGTATCAAGCAAAAGCAAGTATGGTAAATTTGGGACATAAACAGCCGTATTTTTTGATTGCGTGGACCTAGCTAGACCTAATTTGAATTTTTTCATAGGTCCAAGGGTTTACAGACCTCAGTAATTGATATAAATTTCAATTTGATACCTGCACGTGTTCCTGAGAAGAAGGGTTGTGACAGACGGACTGACGGACAAAAAAATGTACCTTTTTCCCTTTAAAAACTCAAAAAACTCAAAAAACTCAAAACTCAAAACGTTTATTCTGTAAATAGGCCACAAGGGCACTTTCACATGTCATTTCATTTCATTTTTTACAGAACATTTGGTATTATTATCATATTATCAGAAAAAAAAAGTACTTAATTATTGTTTCTGAGAGATGTAAAGAGTCTCATGTCATAATAAAATAATTAAAATATAAATAACAGAGATGTATAGTCTCTTTAGTCAATAATACAATGATAATAGGAGATGTAAATGGTCCCCACAGTCAAGAGTTGTATAATTAAATTAATCTTTGGAGGTGTAAAAGGCCTCCAAGTGTCCAGTAAAAGAAACTCTGGCAGTGAGGATGCTCACAATTAATTAGAACAATTCAGTCCCAAGCATTTTTATCGTCTATGTACTCTTTAATACTGTAGTAAGCTTTAGAAATAAGCCTTTGCTTGATGTATTTCTTGAACTTATTAATTGATAGATCTGTCAAAGTGCTTGGGAGTTTATTGTAAAATCTTACACAATTACCCTTGAACGAGTTTTTTATTTTATGGAGCCGAGTAGTGGGCACTGCAAGTTTGTCCTTGTTTCTAGTATTAAAGTTATGTATATCACAGTTTCTTCGAAAGTTAACAATGTTCTTATGGACATACATAATATTCTCGTAAATATATTGACTATGGACTGTCAATATATTTACTTCTTTAAACTTATTTCTAAGAGAATCTCTATTATTCATTTTATAAATTTTATAAATCGCACGAACAGCCCGCTTCTGCAGCACAAAAATAGTATTTATGTCAGCAGCACTGCCCCAGAGCAGAATACCGTAGGACATAATACTATGAAAATAACTAAAATAAACTAATCTGGCTGTTTTTAAATCTGTCAAGTGACGGATTTTCCTGCATGCAAAAGCTGCAGAGCTCAGTCTGTTCGATAGCTTATCAATATGTGGACCCCATTGGAGTTTGGAATCCAACGTTATACCTAGAAACACTGTGCTGGTTACCAATTCCAATTCCTCATTTTTAATTGTTATACATGTCTGATTATTTTTAACGTTAGTAGTAAGAAACTTAACACATTTAGTCTTTTTCTCATTTAATAGCAAATTATTAACATTAAACCAATTTACCACTCTTGATATGGTATTGTTCACGTGATCATCAGTAGCGTGTTGGTTTCGCTTTGTTTTAAAAATAAGTGAGGTGTCATCAGCAAACAGTACCATATCATGACAGTCCCTTCCTAGATAGGGTAAGTCGTTTATATAGATGAGGAATAGGAAGGGTCCCAATATTGAGCCCTGTGGCACGCCCAAAGAAACCAATGATCCTGGTGATCGTTCTCCGTTTACGTCTACCCTTTGTATTCTTCCGTTCAGATAAGATTTTAACAAATTCAATGACGTGTCTCTAACTCCATAATGATGTAATTTCCTGATCAATGTTTCATGACAAACGCAATCAAAAGCCTTAGATAAGTCACAAAAAATGCCTAGGGCATCTTGTGACTCTTCCCAGGCATCAAAAATACTTTCAATGAACTGAATTCCGGCATCTGTTGTTGAACGACCGCGAGTGAATCCAAACTGTTTGTTATGCATTAGCTTATTTGATTCAAAATGATGTAATAGCTGTGATAAGATTAATTTCTCAAAAATTTTACTAAAAGTTGGTAGTATTGATATAGGTCTGAAATTGGTGGGGTCTTGAGTACTACCTGCTTTGAAGAGGGGAATTATCTTACTTTGTTTCATTAAATCAGGAAATTCACCGCAGTCTATACAATTGTTGAAAATGACCGCTAGGTCAGGTGCAATTAATTCGATCAGGGATTTAACGACGTGAACAGAGAGTCCCCAAAGATCATTCGTTTTCTTAACATTTATCAATTTAAATGCTTTTACGACATCTGAACTTGTGACGTGCTTAAAATTCAAGTATGAAGCACACTCTGAGACATTATCTTTTAATATTGCAACAGCAGACAAAGGTGGCGAATTTAAATACTTAGTCGTGGAAGCCGGTGCATTAGTAAAAAACGATTCAAATTCAGTTGCAACTTCTAAGCTAGAACTCGTAAGCTGTCCATTGATTTTTAGTTCGTAATCGTGACTCGCTTTTTTACTACGACCGGCCTCCTCATTAATTATTTTCCAAGTCGTTTTTATAACATCGGAACTATTCTTAATTTTACTACTCAGAAAATTACGTTTAGCTGTATGACAGTCTAATTTAAATTGTTTGGAGAACTGTTTGACTTGTTCTTTAAATTCGTCACTCATGTTGAACCGTCGTTCCTCATACAATGCATACAATGCTTGCCTGCGTTTATGCAACTCTGCAGTAGCCCACGTACTAAAGTCGTTTGAACCACTAACCACAACCGATTTTGAAGTGAATATCGCGCTGTACTGTTTCATAAAGGTTTCAAAGAATAAGTTATACATTATATTAGGAGACTGTTCAGCAGCCAAAAACGGTAGTTCCTGGGCTAAAGAGTATCTCATTCTTTCTAACCGGTCAGCAGTTATTGGCACAAACGAAATTTTCTTTTTAATGACAGGTTCTCTAATAGAATCAAATTGAAATAATTGACCTAAATGATCTGAATCCAATTCACTGATAACACTTTTACTGATTGGAATAACATCAGTAAAAATGTTGTCAATGCATGTAGCACTAGTAGCAGTCACTCTTGTTGGCTCCATAAATAAATGGCTAAGCCTAAATGATGAGAAAAGATTTATTAATCTAACGCTGAGAGTAGTTCTTTCTAACAGATTAACATTAAAGTCACCACATATAATTAATCGTTTCGTACTGTGTGATGAAATAGTTAGGACGGATTCCATTATTTTCTCGAACATTTCAAAGTCGCTCAAGGGTGGCCTATAGACACATATAACGATGAACTGTTCTAATTCCACAGCTGCAAGTTCTATAGTTCGTTCAACAGATAAGGAAACAATGTCCTTACCTTCCTTGAATTTCATATGATTGTTTAGTATGATTAATGCCCCACCATGTATTGAATTAAGTCTGGTGAACGAACTAACAACCTGGTGATCTTTAAAGCTAAACATAATTTCATTAATAGTTAACCAGTGCTCTGTTATGCACAAAATGTCAATTTTATTACAATTTAAAAATAACTCTATTTGTAGATCTTTGCCTGTGTGATATACTTAGCATGTGAGCTTCCCTTATTCTTAGGGTTTTCTAATATACTAGAACATATGTTGCCAGAGCCTGGGTCCTCTGTTGTCCTATGAACTAATTTAAATGCATCCTGTTATTCTGGTCTGATACCAGATTCATATTAGGCTGCTCAGTAAAAGCAGAGTTAGAAGCCAAATTTTTGGCTGTAATGTCATATAAATATAATAGTGACATAGCTATTTGTCGTTTACAATAATTTGAAAGGTAAAATGTACCTTTAGTCATAGTAAAATAATTACTAACATAATTGTTAGTGTCAATAATATCAAACTTATTATTATATGTACATAAATTGTACATAGTTATATTCATATTATGTCTATATACATTTTCATTTTGTGTCAATTGGTTGCAGTAGGGAAATGTGAACAATATAATTTTTTTCACACTAAGACCATTCAATGTTTCATAAAATTTTATTAAATTATTTTTGTTCACATCTCCCCTATTGCCCATGAAAATTATCAGTGTGGCACTGGCTGTGATAGTGCTGTCATTCAAAATTTGATTTATAATATTATCTACAGTGCTAAAAGGTGAGCAATTACTAATAACACTATGTCCCTTAGAGTATGAGTGAAGTGCTGAGCCCATGCCACTTCCAATCTCATCACAGTACATTATAATATTAGGTGTTGTGGTCATATCAGACTTGGCAGAACTATTATCAGTAACACCTTGTGTTGGTAAACTGTCACACAAGCCCGGAGAGTTGCCCGCTGTCAAACAACCACCTTTCTGCTCACAGCGACAAGTATGGTTGTTGGTCAGCGACTCAAACCGCTCACAATTATGGTTCATTTCTTGAATTAAATCATCCATAGCCAATGAGTATTCATTTATAACTTTCTCAGAGTTCAAATATGCACTGTTTAGTGATCTCAATGAATCCTCCAAGCTTTGGATTTTCAAATGTAAGTTTTGTGTGTCAGTTTCATACATCAACTTAGTACTTTCTAATTCTATTACACACATATTCAAATCATGTAATAAGTTTACATTTTTCTTGCTTACTTTTAAGTTTTTAGTACACAATTTATTATGTTTTATTAATTTCTGAGTTTTCCGTATATACCTATTTATTTTACCTAGTTTATTATTGCTGCAACTTAATAACCTTGATGTGGGCAATGTGTCATTAGTTAAATCAATGACATCATCAAGGCTTCCAGTTGCAACAGTAACCAGCTGCGGGCTGATCCCTACGACTTCACTGTAGAGGCTCTGGGTCTGCAACGCTGCGGTGTTTTCCTTCTCCTCCTGGAGTGCATGTATTTGTTCATGGGCATCGAACAATGCTTTCTCCAGGGAATCAATCGATTTCAGGGCTTGCTCGTACTCTGCACTACATACAGTGAAGCTATCTACGGTGACCTGCAGCTTGTCCCGCTCAACAATTACATCACTACATTCTTGTTCTAATACACATAATTGTTTCTTTAGCTTATCTCTACTTTCAAGTACTGATAATAGCTCTTTCTCATTTTCCTCCCTTTCACAGAGTAATTCGGTGACCATTACCTTTGATTTTTTTTAATTTAAGGTACGGAACCCTAAAATGGCTTTCGCACATGATCAAAACTTCCGCAAACGGAACGAGTTTGCAAGAAATGTAATGGAAAGTAATTACGGAGTCTGCTTGTGAGATTGAGGGGTGCATAATATAATATGTCAGCCATTGTATGCAAGTTTTGCTTGTAATACTGGGGAGTCTTATACTCAAGGATTACGTATAAATAATGTTATACGGATACCATAATCATTGTTTCTATGATCAAATATATAGGCAGCCCATTTATGTCCCCACCGAGAGGCACGGGCCTTTACCCGAATACGAGTAAGATTGAGCCATACTCCACCACGCTGGCTCAGTGCGGGTTGATGGAGGGGTGTCGGGCTAGTGGCCTACCCGACTGTCAGATGTTTTCAAGCTGCTATATCAGGGCCTACAACTACTATCACCGAATAGAGATAGTAGCCGGCCACATATAAACGGACACCCATCCAGTACCCGTCTCAGCCAGATGTTGCTACCGGCACGATCGTTTGCGATGTGCGAATACCGCTAGGCCTCGGACAGTTCTGATGATCAAATAGCCTGCCTGAAATCTTTGAGAATATGTAACGGGAATTTGCTGACTGAACAGATCGGTTGGCGAGTGTATGGACCATCGCTTAACAAGTTACGTCTGCCTTGAATATCAAGTTCAGCTCCATATTCAATGAAGAGGTAACCTTTTTGGTTGCTTAATTAACAATAATATTAATTTGTATTCCTTGCAGTGTTCAGAATGGGCTTGTGGCTATAGCACCGTGTAAATGCTTGTTGTCAATAATTATTCATTAAGGGTGTTTTAAGATTATTTGAGTATTATTTTATGCAATGCTTTCTGGTTGGTCGCGTCTTAGGATGGTTGCGTATGATGCTGTTTATTTTGGGGAATGGTGTATTGAATGAATTGCTCAACGAGGGCGTAACAAGGCTTCTGAAACGTATGTCAAAATCGTAGTAATATAAATTCTATACTCTGCCTACCCGCATTTTAGGAAAACGTCCTAAGCATTGTGAATGTGTCGTGACCAAATCATAAAATTGATCATTTCATCTTGCCAACCATAGTTGAATTAGAGGTATAATTAAACGAAGAAATATTTTAAGGCAAATATTGCGCTGCGCCGGCTTTGCTGAAGACGAACGTAGCGAATAGAAAGCATGCACATTTACTGCACTACTTTTATCTGACTAGTATTTAATCGCACATCAAAAATACTGATTTTCATAGCAAAAAAGGATCAACAAAATCACTTTTTATTTAAATATTTTATTTGTACTTAAGTTTATGTTTTAAGTATTTTTGTTGTTCTTACATGTTCAACCTAACATGAAGGATAAAGGGGGCTTCGCTTCGCTTACTCCCTTTTCCCTTCACCTAAGCTACCGCAGCATTTTACCCTGATATTTGCTGTGCAAATCAGTATTTTTGATTTGCTGTTTAATATATCCCCTTTTATTTGAGCTTTCATTTCCACGAATATCATGCCTAATAGACCACGAGCGTTGCGTTTTTTTAATAAGTTTTTTTTTGCCAAAGATCGCGGTTTTGTACTGCCCCTGGACAGACAGAAGGACGTCTGACGCATAGCTCTGTCCCTTACGTATGTGTCATGAAGTGTTGTGTTTTGTTGCTGATGTGACGCACTAGAGTATAAAGCTGGTGGTTGTTTTGAAAACAATTCAAAGTTTTACGTTACTTTGAATTCATATTTTTTGTAGAACCTCCATTTAAAAAAATATATATAAATATTAGAAGACAAATTGAAAGAGGCCCATAGTAAGCTCAACAAGGCGTTTGTTATGGATACTAGACGACGATATATTTAATAGAGATAAATACTTAACTAAATACAGAGAAAACATCCAAGACTAAGAAACAAATATTCATGCTAATCACACAAATTACCAGGAATCGAACCCAGGACAGTCAGATACGTAGGCAGGGTCACTACCCGCTAGGCTAAACCGGTCGTCTATTTATTATTATTATTTATGTTTTTGGGTCTCAAAATATTATAAAATGTTATAAATATTCACAATGCAGCTTTTCTGTCACCACGTAGCGTAGTGCTTAATAAACCTGCTTTTAAGGACTATGTTTTCAGTCAATTCAACCTTTCTGACCATTTGATGAAATGGTTGGCCAGATTAATTTAATGGTTGGCCACATCATGGAACGATTGTGATCTGGCCTCGACCTCGTACTCGTGATACCATAACCACAGAGGAAGAAAGGACCAGAGACAAAGGTTCATAGAACCACGCCGTCGTAGGTAACCCACTACAAGCATGCTGCGCATGTATGAGTGAGCACTGGCCGCTGTTTCAAATACGCGCCGCCACTGGATAAAACCGGTTTGCGCTCGTTCGGTCAGTGCCCAAACGGAATGCCTGCACAAACTACGTCTTATTTGTTGTCAACTACTTTATACATATAATTGTTTGTTGTTTGATGTGAATAAACTGTAAATAGTTATTAAACTGTTTAAGTATACATTTTGGACTTTCAAAATGGTGTACTGTACTGTTTGTATTAATAACAATAGAAACAGAAAAGGCTTTTCATGTTTTAACTATCCCAAGGAGTCTACTAGGTAAGTAAATGAATACCAGACTAGGTATACCTATTTAAAATGTTAAAGTAAGTAGCACAAACCGTGTTATTTAGTTAGGTAATTGTTATTCGTATTATTACCCTACAAATGTTCCATGATGAGTAGTTGAGTTTATAAGTGGGTGACCTCATGTGACGAACTGTATTAGATACCTAAGTATTTTAATGGCATACCACCCTAAGAATTAGATAATAAAATCGCTCGGTCAATAAAAGCTCGTAATAGTTTGTTAATTTAATTTTTTTCTCTTTTGCTAACCCTACTAATATAGCTATGAATTTTGCAGGCTCCTTAGCACCTTTCTCCCTGTTCCTATTTATTCATCTGTGCCATAACACTGCCATAACAATACATTTAAATCCAAACTCCGAAACGTCAAAGTAAACCCACGAGGCTACAAATAACTTTATTACGAACCCCGATCATTCCTCCATTAGTACAAGTAGGAAGGCGTACATGCATGAGGAAGGGTAATACATAATGCTCAACCCTCAATTAAATCGCTATGGAAACAACAGGCGGCTCGACTATTATTTCACGTGTGAACTAAGTTGGGTCCCCCGGGCTGGACGGTTCCCAAAGTACTAACAGATCTCGTTGTTAGTGTTTTGATGTATTTAATATTATTAGGTATCAAATACAATCAATATTTCTTTGTTACTGTAGATATTTACAATATACACTGGCCTGCAAAAGTAAGTACCATATTTTGAAGAATTACATTTTTGCTAAACTATTTATAGAAGTTAGAGATTTCAAATAAAAAAAGATTTAGAGCAAATTTTATCAGCTTTCTTTGAAACATAGTACACAATTAAACTTTTTTTCTAGTCTTTTTATTTTGAAAGTATATCTTGTGTACTTAAAAAGTAATTGCAATTTTAAAATTGTTTTGCAGGCCAGTGTATTTGGTCAACGTCATTTTTTTGCCTCCTATCTACATTGGACCACTGTGGGAGAAGAACGGCGAAGCTACTTCCACAGATAGATTTTTTGATATCTTTTAAAAATTGGTGGTGCTAATAAAAATATTACAATATTATTTATTATAAACAATATATAGGAACAAATACAAACAAAATTATTAACAGCGAGTTCTGTTGAGTTAGATTAAAGCCTTGTTTTTATGGTGGCCCACTTATGGGCCACCTTTAGTATAAGGCCAAACACGCAATTTTCTGTCTTTGTTACAATCTGTCATTACATTAAGTCACTTTGTACTTCATATCTATGAATGGTCTGACGATATCATGAAGTTATGAAATTGAAGTGATATCACTGAGTGCAGTAGGCATAGGTCCACAAACATTGGCGCTGCAGACAAGAGGCCTATACTCGGTAGTGGGTCAATCTGGGCCGAGCAAAATTATGGTGATGAATTATTATCAGTGATCGGAATAGGTAGGCCTGATGTAACTATAGTTTGTGGAACAGAGAAGAAAAGTGGAGCCTTCCTTAGAACATTTTATTTTTATAGAGTTTCTTGGTGCTATTTTCTCTGTCGGGCGTATTTCCAAAGCACTAGTAGAGTTAATGGAGTTTATTTTCCTGTGTGAGATTCAGCCATGAATGGGAAATTTCCTTTTTCAAACTCAAACCAAGTGAGTAAGCATTATTTTTCTCCATGTATGTTTCTGACTTGTAAAAGTGCATTATTTTTACCTACTTACAATAAAATATTTTAGTTTGAATTTTTCATATCTCAAAACATACATATTTATTAATATACGTATATTCATACAAATATTGCTTATTTAATAGTATAGGATTTATATATCATAACATTATTTATTTATAAAAACCAATCCTAGCACTTTCACTGCATTTATTTTAATACATTTAAACGATGACCCATAACCGGGACAAATCCCCAAAAAAATATTATGGTTATTATTCCGCTCCCTAATCAAACTATATTATTTGATCATGGAGAAATTGTAAAATCTATTAAACGTGTTCCATTTAAAATCCCGACCTACTCATTAGAGTACCTACGTCGGGATTTTTTTCGTTACCGTTACGTTCGGATACGTTACGTTCGCAGCACAGCTACAGGGTCGTTTAGGAACAGCCCTATAGTAGAGATAGCAGGAGCACTAATTACTTAACTTTTTGTTGGCTTTACCGCAAGTTTAGCGCCATTACGTTGTCAGAGCTTACGCGGGCGTGGCTGCGTGCCTGCCGACTGAGTCCCGAGCATGACATTACGAGCTTTCGTATTAGAAAGTTGCTGTTATCGACGACATCTGTGGCGCAGCGGTTGTGGCTCTGCCTACCATGCGAGAGGTCCCGGGTTCTATCCCCGGCTCGGGGTAACAAAATAACCCCCAGGTCTCGGATGTTTATATGTTTGTACACTAGTCATGGTTGCTTATTGTGCCGGTCGAATATGTTAGTCATATTTTCAGACAAGGTATATTTATATTCATCACGCACTATGTCTTATGCACGTTATTAATAACATGTACCAACCTAGTATATAAGCTAGGATTCCCTATAATAAAGTAGTCTAGTCTAGTCTAGTATTTGCGAGCATCTCAAGCCTTTTACTTTACTCCCGAAGATGTCGCTCTCCTTATAATTGCCTCTGGCAAAGTGGTGACCCGACTCCTGAACATCAGCAACCTTCGGTAATAGCAGCTTGGACCCAGCCGCGAAGAAAACTCCGTGTGCTGCCACCTTAGAAGTGCAAGCAATAGCACTTCGTCCAAGATCGCCGAGCCCCGACTTCGGTTTGACATAATCAAGACCCCACTCAAACCAAGACAACATCAAGCAAGCTATGACCGGACCAGATTTGAAAACGGACCAGAAGCCAAAAGATTTCAACTGAAGATTTCCCGCATCGAACTCAAGATACCGCAAGAATAATGAACCGATAGTCAGCCGACTGCTGATTTATCAAAATGGAGCTCGCACCAGCAGAAACGAACGCGTCGGCAAATTCATTCACAGCAAGCAGCTTTTTCAAGTTCAAGACATAGGAAGTCGTTCTAGCCCCCAGAAGAGTATTGAAACATCATCTATATACCTAATTCAACGAATATTGAAATCATCCAGGAAGAACATCGCACGAACAATAATCAAATCACTGAAGAGAGAGAGATATATATATATATTTATATATAAACGATTGGTGTACAAGATGTGCCCTATGTTGCCAAATCCCAAGGTTTTTAGGCGCACAAATTTCATCAATCGACAACTTAATATTTACTCAAGAGTGAAGAGCACGCACGTACATATGACGTACGAGATCATTGACTGCCTACAGCCAAGGCTACAGATTTAATGCTGACGCTGATTCAGCACAATCATCCTTGTGTAGGTACGGTCGCAATTATAAACAAACAGTGATTACAACTTCAACGACGTGCGATGTAAATTGACTAATCGATTCCTGAAAAACATGGGCGGCTGCAGCATCAGACGACTCTCCTGCGGATCTTTTCCAGTTATAGGTTAGGTTAGTTTACTAACCGCGAAGCCCCATTTTCCTAGTGTTTTTCTGTTTTCCAGTTTTTAGTTTATTTTATGTAGTGTGCGGCCAGACACAAGACTTGCCTGTAGGTAAATATTAAGTAATTCTTTAAACTTATGTAGAATTCACATAACCGTAGTTCCTTTATTTTTCTAATTCGTGTAAGACTTACCTTTAGATTAAGTTGAAGTATGCGCTATTACTATCTAGTTTTATTTAACAATAACTTTCCTTATATATAAAAATAGATTAAGTTAAAATATGCACAATTAAGATCTGGTTTTATGTTTATTAAAATACTACTAGTTATTATTGCAGTTGATAAGTTTTTTATGGTATCTAACTTAGATTTTTTCCATTGTTATAAGTACATTCATTTATTATTTTCCCTAAAGGGGGGTGTATCTGTGCCGGTAGACTATGTTAGTCATATTTTCACGTAATGTTAAGATAAGTTGACGACCGTCACAGATAAGGTATATTTATATTCATCACGCACTATGTCTTATGCACGTCATTAATAACATGTACCAACCTAATATATAAGCTAGGATTCCCTATAATAAAGTAGTCTAGTCTAGTTTTAGTATTTGCGCGCATCTCAAGCCTTTTACTTTACTCCCGAAGATGTCGCTCTCCTTATAATTGCCTCTGGCAAACTTATCTATATAATATTTATCTACACTGGCCTGCAAAACAAAGTATCACACTTTAAACATTCCAATAACTTTTAAAGTACACAAGATATACTTTCAAAATATAAAGGACTCGAAAAATAGTTTAATTTTGTACTATCGTTTCAAGGAAAGTTGATAAAAAAATATATTTTTAATCTCTAACTCCAGTTGAGAGCAAAATAAAATTTAATAAATGTAGTACTTAGTTTTGCAGGCCAGTGTATATAAGTATGTGTATCGTTGTCTAGTACCTAAGATACAGGAAATTGCAGTTTGGGGCTAGATCAATATGTGTAAATAGTGTCCAAGGTATTTACTATTATTATTATATGTTTGTAATGTCGCTGTTTTTGGTGCCCACGACGCAGGGTATCCTAGTATGGGGCCAGAACGAATGTACGTGCCTGTATGTTAGTGTTTATGTTTAAGTATATTTATGTTATAATGCCGAAAACCATAAAAATAATTATAAATAATGCTAAAGGTCCCACCCTAATAAGTATTCTGTGCCTCGGTGTTTCTGGTTCCCACGACACAAACATATCTAAACACCCAAGACCTAACAGTTCCTGTGCCACTCCGTCTGGTACTATGATAGACCTCATCATCATTGGCCTTATCATATCCTCAGATGTTCATTACAGCTGCTGTGTATTCTGAGATCCATAATGATGGTAGTGAACTTATGCCCGAAGTAGGTACAGAACCCGGCAGTTCCCTGCATTATACGGAACTGAAGTTAATGCTATTTGTTGTTTTGCAAGAGGATTATGCTTTAAGGACGGTGTTTGTCTCTTTGTGGGCGGAATTATCATCTTGTTCGTAGTTCTGACTCTCACTTCCAGAAGTCTTGAAAACTTCTGCGGAGTTACCACACAGTCACAACATCCATCTTGGATTCTTGACGTAATTACGGCGCACTGAGATTATTATGATCATATGGTTACGTTATTTGTGCATCTAGGAAGTTTAAAAAATCACGTGCATATGTTGTGATATTTAATTTGACGACCCGAATGGCCGAGTCGGCAGTGACCCTGCCTACGAAGCCAAGGGTCCCGGGTTCAAGTCCCGGTGGAGGCAAATATTCGTTCGACGAGAAAGGATGTTTGTACCCTAGTCATGGTTGTTTATATATCTAAGTATAATATCTATCTATATAAGTATGTGTATCGTTGTCTTGTATCCAAGATTCAGGGAATCCTAGTTTGGGGCTAGATCAATGTGTGTCAATAGTGCCCAAGGTATTATTATTACTATTTTTAATTTCTGTACTAATTATCGTATCATTGTGATCTACAGGATTACAATTCTTATCCCTATCCTCCGCATGATCCATGATTTCATATATGTCGGATAATGATTGAAATCACATAGTAACACCTAACACTTAGTGGTTGTTTCAACTAAACATTACCTTATTAAGGAAATTGATGGGCTTGTGATAGATGGCAATGCGAATCATGAACTCGCTATGAAACTTTGTTAGCTGCAAAATCATAAATAATAGATTACACCTGTTGATCCACAAAGCATTTATCGGCTTCCGAAAGCTCCTCGCGTTTTCAGAAAAGCGGTACATTCTCTCAGATAAACACTAAATCACTGAGAAACAGCACAGCCTCTGGGACCGCATTGCAGTTCCTGAATTATTTATAAAGAAACCTTTTGTTGTTTCTACGAAAACTTGCCGTTTCTAAGAACTGGGACAAATAAGCAAACTTACACGAAACCTGTAGAGATTTATGCTCGCGCTGAGCTCTGGGCGTCGCGATCGTTTTATTTTCTGTCTCTTTTATAATTGCTGCGCTAGAATGAGAAAGGCGTGGAGAATCGCCGGCGCTTACTAATAAGTTAGGTAAGATACAAATCATCTAGTGAGTATTAGTTTTGTTTGTTGATGTCGTTACGGGAACATTCAGGTTAAAAATATGTCAATAAAAAATATATTTATAGTTTAAAAATACACAACATTCGTTAACACACTATAAATCTTACCTAACTTAATGGGGGGGTGTCATAGCCATATCGTAAAATTGATAATCTCATGATCTTTCATGAAATGGTTGTTTTACATGTATTTTTTCAAACCATTTTTATTCAGCACCTGCGTGTTTGTTTTTGTATTATAAGTGTCTAAATAACACGAAGACAGTGTGGAGGTTCTCTTCGCACGCCCTTTAGTCTTCAACAAAGCTACCACAGTATTAAGCCCTAAAAAAACAATCTTCACTGTTAGCCACATCATGAAGTGATCAGTTTTATGATCTGGCCACGAGATAAGTGTTTATTAATTTACGAAAAAGATCCACACATCAATTGTTTCAATATTTAAATACAAACACAATACCAAGAAACACAAGACAGACAGTGCCACAAACGTTTCACGTTAACAGTTGTCTGTCTATCTTACAAGGTAATCGCGTTAACTAAATGCCCTCATAACTTACGCGTAATATTACATCTGCCCCTACCTTGGTCGTGATATTAATAAATGGCAATAGTACAGTGTTGACACAATTAAATTAACAATCCCTACGTCAAGAGCAGGATTACGTTTCCGTTTGTGTAATGTATCATTTGTCAATGTCGCAAATAATTTGTAACAAACAATGATCAGATGTCAACTGCCATTAACTGTTGTTCCGCCTCTAACACGACTTTACTAAATGCTAACATATAATATCCCATTGCTGGGCAAAGGTCTCTAATGTGAGAATAATTAAAGTGAGATAACTTAAGTACCAAGACATGAATAAAACAAATTTACCTAGTTAAATATCATTTATTTTAGTCCTTAATCTATCAACAATTGCGCTCCCCGCAATAGACTTACTATCATATCATTCATATGATAGTAAGTCTATTGCGGAATGTCACCCTTTTTTGTTATAGTATCTCTCCTCATGTTCATTAGGGGTAACTATAGACATATGAGTACCATCTCCACAAGCCAGAACCCCTGGCAATCTGTACTTTTTGAAAAATCTGAAAATAATAAACATTTACATACAGTGCTCCTGGCCCCACACTAGGGTACCCTGGGTTGTGGGAACCAGAAACATCGATGACAAGACTGGGTTTTGTTTTCTTTATCCCCCGCCGGGGATTGAACCCAGGACCTCTCGCATGGTAGGCAGGGCAACAACCGTACATAGAAGCAGCACCACAGTTGTCCTATACCTATATTATAATTAGTACAAATTCAAATCAAATCAGAGACAGTCCGACAACTTACATTTTTTTAAATTGTTTGTTTTAAAGAACACTATCTTTCTCATCAATGCTAAGTATAAGCATGTATTAGTATGTATTTGATATATTAGTATATGATATATATTTTAGTATTATGTAGATATTGGTAAGTAGTAGTATTTAATGTTGTGCACATATGTAGCTCTACCTGTAGTTTATATTTTACCCCTCCAATCAAGGTTTGCTGGGAGAAATTTCCTGTTAGAGATAAGCTCGCCTTTGTACATGTTTTTATCTTTATATATTTTTATGTATTCTCTGTTTTGTGCAGTAAAGTATATATTTAAACTTATAATCCACACAATCTTGGTATGCTTTTTTTTGTTTATTACCAAACCAAAAGTAATAATCTAAAATAAATTGTGATAGGCAAACTAATAAATAGGAATTGTATGATGAGGCAGATAGGCAGACCACCGGATAGATGGACGCTGAGACGCTGGCTGGCAAGCAGTGGATGCGGGAGGCTCAGGACCAGAGTAGATAGTGTGGTAAAGAGGAGGCCTATACCCAACCGTAGGTAAATGTAATCTGATTTGAATTTAATGGAATGATGTTAACATATAGTTACTTACTTCCTTTTAATTTGCTCCCTATCACGAATCTGGCTTGTTGAATGCTAAGGTGACTTGTTTTACAATTTTGGAGACACTTGACTGGTAAACACAGTGTTTCCGGCTTTCTCATCCAATCGTCTGGTAGGAGCCTGTGGCAAAATGCTAAACAACCAGTACCTGAAACAAAATGTAAGCACTGTTACTAAGCTCACTTAGTTCTGTTCTTGGGAAACAGGGAACAAAAATTGATCATGTCCAAAGAAAAGTAAATATGCTGTGATACATTTAGTACTTTGTATAGTGTTACTAACCTTCGTGTCCACATCTAAAGCACTAGTTGGTGGCAAATTAAGGGTCAACTGAGTAATTAACGTGTCCACAAGCTAACTCCTTCGACAGTCAATTTCGCTTGATAAAATCCGATTCTCTGTTTTAGATTGGGCTCCCGCTATAGCTATATCACACTCGTAGGCCATTTCCAAAGTCCAGATACATCAATTTCACGATTTTCACCCACTTTTCATCTCAACAATTCTACAACGGTCGTGAAAAAGTAGCTCCGCATATACTTTAACAAAACCGTTCGTTTGACAGCGGTTATGGTCCAATTCCAATCGAACTTCGGTTCAACCATCTGTCAAAACATTAGCGCGATACGAAAAGTCCTTAAAGTCGTGTTTTGGATATGGTTCAGCTATGGTTCGGTTGATATTTTTTACCGCGATCGCCCCCCTGATACTCTCACTGTCTCCACAAATCCAACGACACCTCATTTCTTAAAATCCGTCCGCTTTGGGCCTTTGGCGGTTTTTTGAAATTTTAACGCCCTCGTATCTCCGCCATTAAAAAAAAAAACGACAAAAAATATATATTTAACTATTGAAACAGCTCACAAAAATTCACGAGAGAGAAACACGGCGTGTAGAGGATAACATTCGGACATACGAAAGCTTTATTGCCCAATGCTCGGTCAATTTATATAGGAATGGGTATTATTCGAATAATCGTAACGATTGAATTGGCCAACTATGACTACAACACTATTATTTTCTACCATAAAGCGGAAACTCACCAACTGTCATGTGTCTAATTGCATATTAGGTAAATAAGGGCTTAGAATTGTTTAGAAACTACTTAGTATATGGTGTCGCGTCTTTTCTCATACGAGGCAGAGGCACAATTGTAATTTATCATAATAGTCATTATTTCTGTTTTTATATTGTATATTTTATATAAATATATGTAGCACATTAATGTCTCCACCGAGGAGCACAGGCCTTTACCCGGATACGAATAAGATTAAGCCATACTCCACCACGCTGGCTCAGTTCGGGTTGGTGGAGGGGTTTAACGACCACTTACCACGTAGCAATAGTAGCCGGGACAATGATAATATAAACTAATTATCTCATGATTCGAACCTGCATCTCCGGTGTGAGAAGCAGGCGTGAAACCCTTTAGACCATATGGTTTATTTATCTAGTTTATATAAACTATGCAACATTATTATTTTGGAACACTCCCTATTAGACATTATTGAAAATGTAAAGCCGATAACCTCGGGGTTGCTGTCGAGGCTGTGCTTCCGGAGCGAGAAGTCCCGGGTTTGAATCCCGGCCGGGGAAAAAAACCATGTCTTAGATGTTCACGAATTTGTGACATTGCTGTTTCTGGTTCCCACGACACGGATCCTGGATTGGGACCAGAAGCAATGTATGTGCCTGTATGTAAATATTATCAAAGATAATTAAATCCTATTATGCCTTTTGCCGTGCAGGGTAGCAGAGGCAAACTTGAGCTTACATTTAGCCGTAGTTTTTATTTTTGCGTGTTAGGGGGCTAGCCCATAGCCAATGAAATATCAGAAAATAGCTAATAGTAATAGCTGAAAAAGTAATACATCAAAAACAGCGCACATTCAATAATAAGAACACGGATGTCTTTATGAAATTGTGCTCGCGCGCGCTGACAGTGACAAATGACGTCACGGCTGTTTTTCACTGTCAGATCGAAGTGACATGTTGTCCCCTGCTTGTGAAGTGTGGAATCGGCGAAGTGAAATAATCCCGCGAAAAAACCAGCGCCAGGACCTAATGGATGCGGAAGGAATTAAGGCGAGGATGGGAGGTTCAATGTTGCGTTTTTCGATTCGCAGCAACTTAACGTCCTCATTTCCTGCGCAAACAGCGTTTGTGTGTTTTGTTGATAGTTTTCACAGAAAAATGTAGCTCATTAATGTCCTCACCGGGAGGCACGGGCTTTTACCCGGATACGACTAAGATTGAGCCATACATACAGGTCAGTGCAGGTTAATGATGGAGGGGTGTCGGGCGTGTGGCCAAACCGATTGTCAGAAGTGATCAAGCTGCCCTATTAGGGCCTCTGACACAGCTTTGCGAACACTACCACCAAGTGGCGATAGTAGCCGGGACCTATAGCGTAACGTGTCATGCGAAACAATTGCCACATAGAATATAGTACATACATACATACATAGCTTTTAATTGCTCAAATGGCTGTTCAACATCTCCAGAAGTATCTTGTTGTAGTAAAGTATACTCTGACCTCTGAAAGAATTTTCGCGAGTCTAAAGTCTGCGCGGGGAGCCTACTAGTCTGTGATTATGTCTTAAGCTAACGTTACAGCTATCGGTAAATTTGTAAAATGTTGTTAGGTTCTTGCGTACATATTTTCGACAATAATTTGACTAACCACAGCTAGTATGTCATCGTTGAAAAAATCTCCAAGTCTGTGCGTTTTAAATGATTAATTACTCGAAAATATATTTTCTGTGATATAAAATAATTTGAATATCTGCTGCTTGCTCCTACAACAAAATACCACGAAATTTCACTGAAAGTACCTAAAATAGGCTACCCCAGCTGTAGCTACATGCATGTTTTGGTATGATATTGCTTTCAACGTCAGCAGAAAAACTTGATCTACCAGGTAATTTATCTATGTGGGGTCCCCACTGCAATTTACTATCAACGGTTATTCCAGAACTTTCTATCAATGTTTAATTCTAACTCGTTTGCTGTCTAACACTAAAATGTTCTCAACTTCGTTTTACCAGCTTTTCACAACAAATTAATAACTGAGCCAATTCTGGCCAAACGAAAAACTGGAAACCAAAAAAAAACATCTCAAACCTTTTATCAATCCCTTTTAGTTGTACATTTGAGTCCTCTAAAGCCGACAAATTGAGCGAAATTGATGTTGGTTCTGTCGCTGAAGGAATAAATAAGTCGACCAATGTTAAAGAACAAATTACACATACAATAAAACATTATTTCTATTGAATACTTTAAGTATTGTCGTCACGTTTCTTGTGCCGAAAAAGTCAAGTTGGCGTTCTAACAGAAACATTTATTGCATTACCTTTCAAGAGTCGTGGTAAAAACAAGACAATATGCGAGGACTTATACCTACTACACGCCCAAGGTTACTTAGCACCTTGCTCTGATGGCGTCATGTCTATGCCCTTCTTCTCCCACAGTGGTCCAATGTAGAGAAGGGGCAAAAAATGACGTTTGCTAAGTATATGTAAATATCTACAGTAATAAAGAACTTTGACTTTGACTTCATAGCGTTCGTCACTGTCCCACTGATGCGTCGAGGGCGAGACCAAGTGAGAGAGGGTGGAGAAAACAATTCCTCGCGGCTGTCAAGTTAACTTTGTGGCATAGTACAATTCACTGTTATTGGCTGAATGCACAGTCAAATAAAGTGCTACTTAAATGTCATACTGCCGCGGTCAATTTCCGAGCGAGAGATAGTGACCACACGGCTTGGAATGTCTGCCGAACTTTGTACAGGGCATGCCAAAAATGTGATCTAATTGGTGAAGGAGCTGTTTTGGTTCGTTGACGACAAACAAGACGTAAATATGGACAGTTGGACATGCCCCGGAATTCACCATTCAACCGTCCGATGGAACTTTAGTACCAAGCGCGTCGTTAAGCCGCGTAAGCAACCGAGTTTCTGGATACCGGACGTTTGATTCACTATTGTAGTCTAATATAACAAAAATGCAAAACATTTAGCAGAAATATCTCAATAGGTTTCGGGCGTGTCCATATTATTGCCACGAATCGCAAATATCCAAAATAGCTCTGACTTTTCCGATTACCGGTTATAATAATTATAACATAACATAGCGTCACGCCTTTTCCCAAATGGGGTGGCAGGGGCACAATTGTGCCCATTTTGAGCCAGTTATTCAAAACTCCATTTTGCGTGACAGGGGGCTAGCCCATCGCCTCAGCTATGGAGGAAGGAAGGTTTACTCACGATGTTTTCCATCACCGTTAGAAAGTCCGTACAATGTACTTAAGATAAATTAATTATCTCATCGGTACATGGTCAGGAATCAAGCGTGAAACCCATTAGACCACGGAGCTCTTTATAATTAATATTTCAGAAATATATTAAGTTCATGTTTGAAGTCTGTTTCTGATTCCCATGGCATGGGTGTCATAGTGACTCACTAGGATGCCGAGAAACAATGTACATATACCATATTAATGTTTTCGTATCTTGAACGTTTCCGAATGGATCCGGTCTCCGGCGGGACAAAGCCGGATTAGTGCGGGACACTCAGATAGTGCGGGCTTACTGCTATATTAGCGGGATAACAGCCCACTGCGCACTAACTATTACCTATATTGCTGGTCTGTGGATGACATCATGAAATAGGGGGAAATGACGATGGAAATGGTCAGTAAATATACTAGATAGAATCGGTTAACTTAGAATTATGGGAGGTGTATATATTTAGGGAGGTATCCTTGCTTGTGGCGATGAAAAGGCAATATTGTGACCGCATAACATTCATACAAAACAAATATAGTGTGGTCCTCCATATTTTTATCACGCTTTTATTAGCTTAACCTGTATGTTTGTTTGTTTGTATGTAACCGACTCCTTTGAACTTAATTTTGACCCACTTTAAATGGACAGATTCAATTCAAACTTTGTACACTTATCAAGAATCAGCAACAATGTAATAATTTCATAAGTTTATCTCATTATCCTGATTAGGATCGCCAGGGTTAATTAATTTGTCACACAACCTCTGTGTGAGAGCAAGTGAATCGAACAAAACTCGAACTAAAAAATGAAAAATAAATATAGTTTAAAAAAACTAAAAAACACGCTTTTAAAGCACTTCGAACTAAAAAGTATAAAAATATTTTTCACAATAATAATAGTATTTTTTATTCATTATTGTTTTAAGGTTATATTAAAAATTATTTTTAACTTTTTAGTTCGAAGTGCTTTAAAAGCGTGTTTTTTAGTTTTTTTAAACTATATTTATTATTATTTTATTGTATGGGGTGGCAAAGACACAGTTGTGCTTACGTTTAGCCATTCAATAGGTGCTGAATGAGGCTTGACAGGTGGCGAGCCCATCGTCGAATACACCACGTTATGATGTAAATAATTACAAAGCAGGGACTCACAGAATATGATTCAATGTTCCATTTCGCGTTGACAGAAAGGTTTTCATTACAGCATACATTATTTAAATCCGCAACACCCGATCTCCCCCTCACCACATTAAGCCTCGTCTCCACGACACATCTCTTCATGTGACGTTTTCCTCAACCGCAAGTGTCTACATTAAGATATAAGCATGTCTTGCTTGGATAATCAACTCGCTTGCTATCTTACATTTGATCATTTGCAACTCGGTACGTACATTCAAATAGATTACATTTTGGATTTTGTATATTTTTTTTAAAGAGCGCTTGTGTCACCAAGTAAGTGTGCTTTAATATCTAGATGACCAAGCTTACTGAGTCAGGAAGGTAAAAAATAAATGGGTAAATAAAGAGATTCAACCCGACCAGAGAATAAATGAAATGGGATCAAATTATCTGCGTGAAAAGACGCGTTTTTCCCTGAGATCAGACCTAGTTGAATCGATTTTTCTCTCCCAAACACCCTTAAAGATTTCAACGAAATCGTTGATGGTCGACATGGAAATGCCTGACTATACCATGGCTTATTTTGAAATCCATCTTATAGACCGATGGATAAGAACTTGGCATAATTCAAACAAACATTATTTAAGTGCAAATATACCAACCATTTAGTACAACAAAAAATCGCGTGAAAATGAAAAGAAGACAATCAAACGAACAATCTTGTCAAAGTCTTGGGTCACGATTACTCACAAGCTTTACCACCCACAAAATGTGATAAATGGATAGTCATAAGGAGATGCGGTTAGGGTTAGGATAATTCATATCATCTCATAAGCTGTACCTAAAATATAAAGAGTCCTTTACCGAGTCCCGTTATAAGAGATCTGGATTTTAAATCTCATGCCATGATAATAAAATTGAAAATCTATGAAAATGTCAGCAGTAGCTGACCGTGGCATGCAATAGGTTAATGCAGGTTGTTCTAGCCTTAAGAAAAGGTTTTTATTTTAAATTGGCGATGAATAATCAACTTTTCACAGATGGTACATTAGAATCTATACCTCTTAGGTTAGCTACCTTAGCTCCTCATTATCTAAGTTGATTGTATCTGGTCTCTTTTTATTTTGAAATAAAAGAAAGAAATAAAATAAATTTATTTATCATGAACATAAACATACAGAAAAAAATGAAAAAATTATAATGGAAGGATCTAGTTTATGACAAATAGTCAATAGTCAATAGTCAAAGTACTTTATTACTGTAGATATTTACATATACTTAGCAAACGTCATTTTTTGCCTCTTCTCTACATTGGACCACTGTGGGAGAAGAAGGGCGTAGAAACTCCCACAGATTGATTTTTAGATCTCTTTTAAAAATAGGTTGTGCTTAACTAATACAAATATGAAAAATTTAATTGTTATGATTAATAAGCAGGAATAAATAATTACAAAATTATTAACAGCAAGGTCTGTGTTGAGCCAGATTAACCCCATACAGTCCTGTCATTTAAGTAATCTTGAACATTGTAATATCCCTTTTTCGACAAAGTTGCTTTAACATGCTTTTTAAATTGCTCAAGTGGCAATTTCAAAATCTCCAGAGGTATCTTATTGTAGTAGAGAATGCACTGACCCTTGAAAGAATTGCTAACCTTCGCGAGTCTAAAACGGGGCGCACATAGTCTGTGATTATTTCTTAGGTAAACATTACAGCTATCGCTAAGTTTGGAAAATGTTGTAAGGTTCTTGCGTACATACATTATATTTTCGAAAATAAATTGACTAGCTACTGTTAGTATGTCAATTTCTTTAAAAAGCTCTCTTAAGGAGTCTGTTCGTTTTAAATTATAAATTGCTCGAATAGCTCTTTTCTGTAAAATAAAAATAGTTTGAATATCCGCTGCTTTCCCCCACAACAAGATACCATAGGACATCACACTATGAAAGTAACTAAAATATACTAGCCTAGATGTAGCCACATCCGTGCTTTGTCTGATGTTCCTAACAGCGTAAGCCGCAGAACTTAATTTACCAGCCAATTTATCTATGTGGGGTCCCCACTGCAATTTGCTATCAATGGTTATTCCAAGAAACTTCGTATCATTTACTAATTCTAACGTGCTGTTGTCTAACACTAAACTGGTCTCAACTTGCCTGACATTTGGAAGTGAGAATTTGATACACTTGGTTTTACCAGCGTTTAACAATAAATTATTAACTGTGAACCAATTCAAGGTTAAAGACAATACACCATTAACATCATCAAATTCTCCTTTTTGTCTTTCAATTTTGAAGACCAGTGAAGTATCATCAGCAAACAACACTATGTCAGTTAATTTCTCCACCATGAAAGGCAGATCATTAATATATACCAGGAATAAGAAAGGGCCTAATATGGAACCTTGTGGAACGCCAATTTTAACACCCGATCCATCAGATTTTACGCCGTTAACTTCTGCCTTTTGAATTCTATTGCTTAGGTATGATCTTAGTAGATCCAACGCTTTATTTCTAACTCCGTAATGATTTAATTTAATTAATAGCGTATTATGATCAACACAATCAAACGCCTTCGACAGGTCGCAAAAAACTCCGATAGCATCCTGTGCGGCCTCCCATGCAGAATAAATATGAGATACAAGGGCAATACCTGCATCCGTAGTCGATTTACCCCTAGTAAAACCATATTGTTTAGCGTGGAGTTGTTTTGTACGGTTGAAGTGTGAGAGCATTTGATTGAGTATAATCTTTTCAAATATTTTACTTAGTGTTGGAAGAACAGATATTGGTCTGAAATTTGAAGGATCGCCCTTATCTCCCGATTTGAACAGCGGTATAAGTTTACTGTGTTTCATGAGGTCTGGAAAAGCCCCATCGTCAACACATTTATTGAATATATAAGCTAAGTGTGGGGCTATAACTAGAATTACTGAACCAATGACTTTGACTGATATACCCCACAGGTCTTCCGTATTTTTAAAGTTAAGTAATTTAAACGTTTTGACAATGTCCTGGGGATATACATGATGAAATTTTAAATATACATTACTGACGCTAGTGTTATTTTTTAATAAAGTCTCTGCTTCAAATGGAGATGAATTTAGACGGTCCGTTGTGTGTACGGGTACATTGGTGAAGAATGTTTCAAAAGCTCGAGCAACATCAGCGTTAGATTTAACAACATCATCACCTATCTTTAGGCATTCACTGTCCCTTGGTATAACTTTGCCAGTTTCGCGGTTTATTATTTGCCAAACTGTTTTCATTCTATTATTTGAATTTTGAATTTTTCTATTAATGTGTAAAGTTTTTGCAGTTCTACAAACCAACTTGAAAGTTTTGGAATATTTTTTAACATAGTCATGAAATTTTCGATCAAAGTTATAGGTTTTTTGATCATAAAGGTCATACAAGATAACTCTACTTTTACGAATTCCAAACGTTGCCCAGTCATTAAATTTAGATTTACCGTTGTAGTCACTGACTTTCTTTAATTTGAAAACTTTATTGAATTCTGTCTGAATAATGTTGAAGAAGTCTGAGTAGATTTTGTTTGGGTTCTGTTCATTAAAATCCGGTACTGGCAAATTTATATCTAAGTTTTTCGTATATGTCTCTAGTCTATGGGATGTAATAGGCCTATAAAATGATGGACCAGTCTTATCCTTAATAGTTATTGGGAATGAAACTGTTTGACCACTGTGATCGGAGGGTAAGCAGTTAATTACACTTTTACTTGTGAATGCACAGTCACAAAAAACGTTATCTAAGCAAGTTTGGCTGGTAAGTGTAATTCTAGTCGGCTCTAGAAATACATGACATAAATTAAATGATTTGAACAGAGTTATTAATCGTCGCTTCAGTGTTGTATCTACAAGCAGATCTACATTAAGATCGCCACAAATAATTAACTTTTTTCTGTTATTACAAAGTTTAATGAGGGCTTCCTCCATAATTTTCTCAAATATTTCGAAATTGCCATGGCCTTTTTCATCCCTCGGTGGTCTGTAGACACAAACAATAATATGGCTATCTAACTCAACACAGGATACCTCTATTTGTCTTTCAACAGTAAGTGCAAGAATATCTTTCCGTTGTTTCACCTTTATATTATTTTTCACTATGATTAAAGAACCACCTCTATCAGCAGTCTTTCTATTGTAACAACTGACAATTTTGTAATTATTTATGTTAAAAGACATCATATTTTCCTTCAACCAGTGTTCAGTAACACAAATAATATCAATGTCAGAATTTTTTAGAAATAATTCTAATACAAGTTCTTTGCCAGGTAGCCCCTGGATGTTTTGATGGGCAATATTTAACTGGGGCTTACATTTTGACATATTTAGTGGCTCTTGTATGCTAGAGATTTCCTCTATTGTCTTAAGAACTAATTTAAATTACTTGGAACAGATTCCAATGTTGCATGCAAAGTATAATTAACAGGTGAATTCCCAATAGGGGTGCATGTTTTATTACTCTTAAAATAAGCTGATGTCAAGTTGAACTTAGGTAAACCAACTATAGCTGCGTCGCATATATTATAAGCTAACAATGTAGCTACTAATCTTCTATATTTATTAGACAGGTACAATGTATCCCGTGTCAGAGTAAAGTTATGAATAAAATTATTCATGTCGAAATATAAAATAGCATCGCTGTGATGACATGTTAAATTAAATAAATGAATATTCATTCTATGCACAGATTTGTTCTGTAGTTTTATCAAATTACAGGCATATGGAAAATTGCATAGTATAAATTTGCATTTCATCCTACTATGTAAGTCTAGAAGTGTTTCAACACTTTTATTCAAATCATTCCGACTAATGTTTGAATGATTTCCTACCATAATTACAATTGTGCTGTACTCATCATAGATACCGCGACTAATCATCTTCACTAGATCTACAAATGAACTATTTGGACAGCAAATGTTCGTTACTTTTTGGTTAAGCCGGTTATGTAATAGAGTCCCAAATCCTGCACCTACTTTGTCGGAGAATAACAGAGTTTTTCTCTGAGCACATATTTTGGTAGCTGGCGGTACACGAGTGGAGGTGAGTGGCGGGACACACGTGTTGGAGTGCGGTTTGATGCACGTGGCGGCGGTTGGCGCGGCATTCGCGGCAGCGAGCGTCGCAACGTGCGCAACGGCGAACGGCGCGGCCGTCGGAGCAGCTTGCGGCATGACACACGCCTCAGCAGGGACAGCGAGCGGCGCGGTGCTCGCGCTGTTGAGCTGCGAGGTGTCTCCTCGTCGACGACGGCGACGCTGTTTTTTGGTTGGGGCAGCGGTGGACGCTGCAACACTCTCGTTGAGGGGGGTCGAGACCAAAGTTAGTGATGTGGGCTCGTCCTCCTTGCTGGTCTCATTCTCCTCATTCTCAATTAGAATGCCCACCAATTGGCGTGAGATGCCAACCAAAATGGCGTGAGTTCAGCATGTGTTACGTGTCGCAGCTTCACGTAACGCTGGTTTTCAGCTCACGCCAATTCACGCCAAAAAAATATGATTGACAAACTCATTTTGCTTATTTACTACTATTCATCTTATTTATTTACCAAGATTCTTATTTTAATTGCTTACATTGCTTTATCAAAGAGCTCTTTTCTTAATAAAGGAAAATTATTGAATTACTGGGTATAGTTTATTTCTTCGAAAAGATCACTTCGCTGAATTTCTGAATACTTATTCAGTTATTCATTCAATTAACCGTTTTTTTTCTTACTTAATATTCTCCACATTTCTCCAATACGCAACTTTTTATTTAAACATGCTCATATCCAAAATTACACTGAAAACATGACCAGAATATTTTTATTTGCCGCTACCATTCATTCACAAATATCACATTTATTTTCACTTTTGACCAAAAAATATAAGTAAGTTGATAAACAACTACGAGTGGCTATTATAATCTGGGTAACTATACGTATAATTTTGCATCCATAGCTCGTCCTAATAGAACAAGTTAAAGAACTGCCTTTCAATTTCATGTCCCATTCAATTCGACTTCGTTAGAACATCAAAAACATCGCTATGAATGAGCGAATCTGAAACAAAGGATAAGTTAATCACAAAGTCCATATCTCCCGAACCCTCATCTCCCGATATCAGCGATTATACAGGGTGTTGCAGAAAGGTGCGATTGAAGATGGGCTTGCACCATGATGGATACGGGCTAAATGTAAACAGAGCTGTGTCCCTGCCATGGTTAGTAAGCGTGTTGTACCTAGTATCCCTATATAGTCTATATAGTCTGTTGTACCATACGTAATGTATATCACAGGTTTAGATCACAGACCCTTATTCTAGGTTGACGCCGCAAATGCACCTTCTTCGCTTTGATGTCACAGAGTAAGTAAGCAAAGAGTTTCGTTTATCTGATGTTGGTGTTCTGCACATCCTACCGGAAAAAATACACGGTTCGTTTGCATACATATTCGGGTGGTAACGGCGTCTATTATGGTCTGTGGTTTAGTAAGTCCCAGTTTCACAGACTCCGGATAAAGTGTGAGAAATACATTATAAAATTTGTACGTAAAATCACGACTTATCTATGACATACCTAAGGTTTAACCCGGACATTGTAAAACATGCCGTAGTCTTGTAAAGGTACGTTTGACCAGAGTTGATTTTTCCCACAGCATTTTTAGGGTTTCGTACGCTTCGTAAACGCACGAAAAGTTTCAAACGGTGGTCCCGTATCACAAAGCCTTAGATGTCCGTCCAGTGTTCGATCCCCGGCTGGTGAAAAAGTAAGAAAATCCACAGGTCTTGGATGTATATATGTGTGTGACGTCGCTGTTTCTGGTTTCCACGACACCGGGTATCATAGTGTGGGGCCAGAAGCAATGTATGTTCCTGTATGTAAATGTTTATGTTATGTTTATATCTTTCCATCAGCGGCCTTTATCTCATGAACCATAATAGGCAGAGAGTTGAACTTTTACAGAACGTATACAGGCAGTTTAAAAAAATACAATCGACGTTTTTTTTTCTTGCACGATGTTTTTTTTTGCGTTTTTTCTTGGTGTGCAAGTCCGACTCATATTTGACTGATTTTATTTTTCATTTTTTTAGTTTAAAACTTATGAAGTGGTGAAAACCCAAAAAACCCAAAATTTGACTAAAGTCTATTCAGCGAATTACTTTACTTTTAACAGGTCCAACGCTATACATTTTTGACATTTCAAATGGAAAATAAGGAAATGTTACCTTTTAGTTACACCCTATAAAATCGTACATTCCATGATGGAATTCATTAGCTCCCGAATTCAATAGGGTGCGAAGTATTGCCATTTACAATTTGCAAATTGCATCGCTCGCACCCGTGAAAAGAAAACTAATTTGATTTTTGCGACTATCTTTGTCTGCAATCTCGTTGAGAGTTGGGACCTGCTGGAGGCGTTTTGTAGATTAGCTTTTTTTTGTCAAGCCCAAGGGATGAAGAGACGATCCTCCCTTTAAGGTGATATATCGACAAAATCGTCACTTTTTGAAGTTATTTCTCTGCTGTTCAAAAGAAGTTCCAAGTTTAATAAATTACTTCAACAATTTTGGGATCATTTCTAGATTTTGTGTTATCAGAAATGCGATTGGAGGAATTTCGTTCGATAGAAATAATTATTTAAATGAAGGCTAAATTAACAATTTTATTACAAATTGGAATAGCATACAGACTTCAAAAATGTTTAGTTAGATGGGTTTTGACAATACCTAAATAACTTGTTATGGAAATTTTCATACCTATTTTAGTTGATTTTGTATTAATTTAAACCGACTTTTTGTAATTTTTCCCCGATTCCGTCCATGTCATACTGCGGGTCTTTCCGCCAGGAGTAAAAGAGACCTTGAACGAACGTTGCATCCCTTTAAGATTACATTTCAATAAACTCACTGCTTAAACCCGAGTAAGGGAACTGTGTTTGGATGATAATGCACCAGATTTAATCTATTTATAAAGGAGTGGGTCTATATAACTAGCTGCTGATTTGATACAAGACAGACAGTAAATCATGAAACTTTACTGTTAAAACTGGTACAATACGGTATTAAAAATAAAGCTCTAGAACTTTTGAGTTCTTATTTGGATAATAGAATTCAGAAGGATCAGATTAACAGAACCAAGTCATTAGGATCTCGCGGGAAAATTGGCGTGCCTCAAGGTTTCATATTAGGTCCTTTCTTATTTTTGGTCAATATTAATGATTTGCCTTGCATGGTTCAGAATTTGTCAAAAAGTGTGTTAGTTGCTGATGATACATCACTTATATTTAAAGATCGACATGTACAGAACTATGACGATGTTACAAAAATAGCTTTCAAAATAGACAAAAAGAACACCATTCCCCAGCGCGCCCTTCGATTCCCTTTCGATTTTTTCAATTTAATCCAAGTTTTTATGAAACTAAAACTGACAGATGTTAAATGGGAACTGTTACAACGTACATACAATAACCACTCGTCTGTGAGTGGATCAAAAAGTACCCCGCGATTTTCGCGAAATCAAGTCCCATTGCTTTAAATTTATGTTTTGATGATGGTGTAGAGGTAGTACAGGAATCCTTTCTTTTCTAAATTTTCGTGTTCGATTCCCGCGGTGACATAATTGTATTTAAAAAAAAACGAATTATGCAGTTTTATGTCCATCAAGATTGCTGTCCTGGTTCCTTACAGCAAAAACTTCTATCTCCTATAGTTTCTGACTTCACCATACTGACCCTTTCAAATGGTCCAATTATACATGTGTATTGGTCGTATTGCCATTAAAAATTTCTACTCTAAATCCTGAGCAACTTCGCAGAATAACTAATGCGTTTCGTACAAAAGTTTAGTACTCTGAGGTACCAAATTGAATAAAACACGACCTCGCCATTACCAATGAGGAGTCTCTGTCCCGGGAATTGTGACTCCGACAAAGTTCACGGTAAATTCAGATTATAACTCGCTCAAAAATGTTGCTTCATACGGTAAGAAATAGAATTAGCTTGGCTGGCCTTGCATAATAATTCAACATGTGTAGATGTATGCTTAATTCCGATACGCTCCATCTGAACACTGAAACTAATAATGGTTGGATTTCGCTAAATTTTTACTAAATTCCGAGATGCATGCTCGACTCTACTAAGAGATTTATTCCAGAAAATCTAAAATAATAAGGACGAGAATATTAGAGGTGAAGTTGACATGGCAAAATTGTGTTCTAAGTAAGTATAAATATAACTTGGAAGTAAGTATAACTATGGTCCCCTTTTCATCTGTTTAGGTATCTTCCCTCATTTTATATTCTGGAACCGGATCAAATAATTCGTGTCGTGATCAGCGGGGGAAGTGATATCTCGTTATCTCCTCTCAGTTCGTCACAGACTCAAAATCCATTTTACGGTTTAACATTAGGATAAAGCTGCTCTCAGGAAACTTTGTTAAATCAAGGTACAATGTTTAACACATAAAAAATAGTAAATTGATGCAACACAAAGTAATACATATTTATTTAACGTCGATGTCTAAGAATCGTGAAAGTGACCCCTTGAAAGTGCTGTGTTACGGGAGCCGGACATTTTTATTTCATAGCTTTTGAACTTTATAACCAAGCAATAAGGTTCAAAATTGCTGGTCATTTTTATATGGACCCACGCTGACTGTTTAAAAGGTTTACATAGATGCGGGTGAATATGATAAAGTTTTTCAATCATGCCATCAATACGAAGGCAGAGGACGAGCTTTTCAAAAAGCATGATACATAGTTCAAAAAACAAACACGGTGCAATTTTAGAGAATCGTGGAGAAATGTCTCCAAATAGTGAGTTGCAGGCCTCACGAATCAAAAACAAATAGGTAAACCAACAACATCAACCTGGATTGATAAAAAAACCTAATGGTGAGTACACTAAAAGAAAGAAAGAGCTCTGTAGTGTATTGCTACAAACGCATTTCCCGGGGTGTACAATCCTACCCGTAAAGGAGGTAGAGATATAGGCGTAAACACCAAGGTCCTCGCTAACATCAAAACCCCTGCCGAAAGCATGGGTGGAAGTAAATGACCTGATAGATGAAGAGAAAGTGAGATGGGCGATCAACTCCTTCCCTCCATATATATCACCAGGACCAGAGGGCATATTACCAGCCTTACTGCAATGGGGAGCAAAGCTCATTATACCAAGACTTGTAAAAATATTCAGGGCGTGTCTGGCACTCGGTTATATAACTAAGATCTGGAAAGAGGTAAAAGTTGTATTCCCGTCGAAACCGGTAAGGGTAAGGCCTATAAATCTTACATCATTCATTCTAAAAACGTTAGAAAGAATGTGTAATAGAAAGATAAGGGATTGGCCCATGAGAACACAACTGAACACAAGAGGATTTGACTCAATTACATATGCCGATGATGTGACAATACTCGTGAACAGCCTCTTTAGAAACTCCATATTTGACTGCATACTACGAAGCATAGAAACATGGTGCAACAAAAACAAACTCTCAGTAAACCCCGCTAAAACTGAGATGGTACTCTTCACAAAAAAGATAAGCCACGGCAGTTACAGGTAACCCTAATTCTTTAATTAAACACTTTCAAAACACGTCAAAATATTAAGGCGTGTGTCTTGATCACAAATTAAGTTGAAACAAGAACATGGAAGCGACACTAAAGAAAGTCACCATATAGTTTTTCCAGTGTAGGAAGATGATAGCGAACGAATGGGGACTTAAGCCTAAAATATGTCGATGGATATATACGGCTGTGGTGAGACCCATTATCACATATGGCTCCCTGGTATGGTGGCATCGAACAACACAAACTACAACAGCATCACAACTACAGCAGTTCCAGAGAATGGTATGTGTAACCATCACAGGCTGCATGAGTTTAACGCCGTCAGCGGCACTAGAAATCATGCTAGGTATACCACCATTGGACCTATTCCTACAGCAAGAGGCCAAATCGGCAGCCATAAGGCTTTACAGTACAGGACAATGTTAAGTATAAATAGCAGATAAAGGACACTGCACAATTCTAGCCAAGGCATTCGAAGGAGTGCTGGAAGCTGTTGGATATTGAATATATGTGGGTAGGAGATCATAATAAAAACCAGTACAAGCTCAGCACTCGTGTTTGATTGACATGGCGCAGCCGGTAGGATTAAAAAACGATTACCTGTAACGCGAAAACCTAATATTTCATTTAAAATAGTAAACAATAAAGTGTTAAATATCCGTGAAAGTTAAATTTTACACCTAATAGAAAAATGGAGGCGGTGTTGAAACCGCCGTCGGCGTTTCAATTTGATAACAATTTATTGAGTGTTACATCTGGTAATCTATGCAAGTCGTGGAAGGACTGGAAAAAATCTTTTATGGTATATTTTGAAGCGTGTGAATTATCAAAAAAGACAGAAACTGTTCAAATTAACATTCTGTTACACGTCATCGGTCCAAAGTGTCAGGAAGTTTACGAACAATTTAGTAAAAAAAGTGCAACATTAAAGGAGGTATTGTCTCAGTTCGATGATTTCTTTTTGCCTAAAAAGAATATCACAGTGGAAAGACATAAATTTTTTACACGTGAGCAAAAGGAATTCGAGTCAACGGAACAGTACGTGTACGAATTGAACAAGATGGCGGCGACGTGTAATTTCAAAGATCTTTGCGATGACCTGGTTAAAGATCGTTTAGTCTGTGGCATTAATGACGGTGCACTACGTGAGCGATTATTAAGAGAACAGGATTTAACATTGAGCAGAGCCCTCGACATATGTCGGTTAGCGGAGATGTCGCGTGCACAAGCCGGCAGTATTAAAAGCGAGAAGTCAATACACGAGGTAAATCATCATCACGGAGATTGCTTGGAGCAGCCAGGAGCACGCGAAGGATCAGTCAGTTGGGTGCAGTCTGGGCGCTGTCGATGTGGAGCAGCGCAGGCGCAGCACGCCTCCGGCACGCAAGACGTGCGTGACCGTCGCAGGCGTGGGCGCGGCCGTGGCCGCGGGCGCGGCCGAGGGCGCCGAGGGCCGCCCGCCGCTGCCGCCGCCACCGCCACCCCGTCCTACAGCGGTTCTAATAATTATGCAAATAAAGTGCAAACCCAATGCTCAAAGTGCGGTCTAAATCACGAGCTATACAAGTGCCCGGCCTATGGAGTGCAGTGTAACAATTGTAACCGTTACAATCATTATTCAAAAATGTGTAGGCGACAAGTTTATGCTATAGATGGCGAATCGTCTGACCAGGTAATTTATCATGTTAGTTCCAAAAATGACTGGTGTTCAACTTTATTTGTAAATGGTTGTGCTGTAAGGTTCAAGTTGGACACTGGGGCTGATGTGAATATATTACCTATAAGATTTTTAAAACAAATTGGAGTATCAGAAAGTGAGCTAACTGAAACATCAATTAAATTGCGAGGTTATTCAGGAAATATCATCAAAGTGGTAGGTAAATGCAACTTGAAGGTAGTTCATAAAGATAATACGTATATTATAAAATTTATCATAGCGGATGTCGACTCTCCACCAATAATAGGCAGAAGTTCATGTGAGGAACTAAACTTAGTAAGACGCGTGTTGTCGTTATCAAAAAATAAAGGAAATACTGATATTTTAGATACATACTCTGATGTGTTTGAAGGTTTAGGTTGTTTACCAGGATGCTATAAAATACAACTTAAAGAGAATGTGAGTCCGGTAGTGCATGCGCCGAGAAAGTTACCAATAGCATTAAAGGATAAGGTTAAAGATAAATTGACAGAAATGGTTAAACAAGGTATCATAGCCAAAGTAGAAGGACCTACAGATTGGGTTAGCAGCATGACGTTAGCGAAAAAGTCTGACGGGGACTTTAGGATTTGTTTAGATCCGCAAGACCTTAATAAAGCAATACGTCGTGAGCATTTTAAATTGCCAACACTTGACGAAATAACAGCGAAACTGTCGGGTGCAAAAGTGTTTAGTACGTTAGATGCAAAAAAGAGTTTTTGGCAGTATAAATTACATAACGATAGCACAGACCTTTGCACCTTTAATACGGCGTTCGGACGATACAAATTTTTAAGGTTACCATTTGGTATATCGTCAGCATCTGAAGTTTTTCACAAAACTCTTCTGGAACATTTTGAGGATATTGAAGGAGTTTGTCAGTTCGTGGACGATTTATTGATATATGGAAAGGATAAGAAGGAGCACGATGAACGTTTGCACCAAGTATTAGAAAGATGCCGAAAGATTAATATAAAGCTAAATAGAGAAAAGTGTAAAATTGGGTTAAATGAAATCACATATTTAGGTCACAAAATTAGTGAGAATGGTATATTGCCAGATGATTCACATACGTTGGCAATAAGAAACATGCCGGAGCCAAAAAATGTCAAAGACTTAGAACGTTTTTTAGGTCTTGTAACGTATGTAGGCAGTTTTATTCCACATCTGTCAGAAAAAACCTCAATATTAAGGGAGTTACTTAAAAAGGATATCGAATGGCACTGGAATGACAGGCACGCGGCTTGTTTTAAAGCTATAAAGCAGAGCTTATCGAGCCCGCCTATATTACAATTCTATAGTTTAGATAAACCAGTTACGTTATCAGTGGATGCTAGTAAAAATGGGTTAGGTGCATGTCTATTGCAAGACGGGCTACCTGTTTGCTATGCCTCAAAATCTCTAAATAAAACAGAGCAAGCTTACGCGCAAATTGAAAAGGAGTTATTCGCGTGTGTATTTGCGTGTGAAAAGTTCTATACGTACATATATGGCCGTACGGATATTACGATAGAAACCGATCACAAACCGCTCATTAGCATAATAAACAAACCTATAATAAATGCGCCTCCCCGTTTGCAGAGAATGCTAATGAGATTACAGCCATATACTTTCACACTGGTATATAAGCCGGGTAGGTATCTATATGTTGCGGATACGCTATCGCGCGCCTGCCACTCGTATAGCAACAGCGTTGACCGTGACCTTGAGCCCCGGGATCACCTCGATGCGCAGGCGCAGGTGTGTTCGGTAGCCATTAATAATCCTCTCACTGATTCACATTTCCTTGAAATTCAGAAGTACACTCGTAATGACAATGAGTTGCAATTATTAATAAAGGTAATAAAAAACGGATGGCCTACACATAAAAAAGAGGTTAATGAATTAATTAGGTGTTATTGGTGTGTAAGGGACGAGTTAACCGTTCAATACGGTTTAGTTTGGAAAGGTACTCGCATTATTATACCTAAATGTATGAGACAAGAGATGTTGCGTAAGATACATATAGGACATTTAGGTGTAGAAAAGTGCAAATTGAGAGCGCGTGAAACCATGTATTGGCCTAACATGAACTCCCAGCTAGAAGATATGATTTCTAACTGCCAAGCATGTTTAACCTACCGAAGGGCCAATTGTAAAGAGACATTGTTACAACACGAGATTCCTAACAGGGCTTGGTCTAAAATAGCAGCGGACTTATTTCACTACCGGGATCAAACATATCTTTTGGTTGTTGACTATTACAGCAAGTTTGTGGAAGTTATCAATATTCAGTCGATGACGTCACAGTCCGTGGTTGAGCAACTGAAGATTGTATTTAGTAGAAACGGTATTCCTGACGTCATCATGACTGACGGAGGCCCAGAGTTCAAAAGCGGATTTTTTATGCAATTTTCTGCTGAATGGAACTTCAAACATGTTACGTCATCTCCTAGGTATCCGCAATCTAATGGCCAGGTAGAAAGAGCGATTCAAACGATAAAAAATATATTAAAAAAGACTACCTATGATAACTCGGACTTCAGATTGGCACTATTGGAGTATTTAAATACACCAATTGATAATGTGTTACCTTCACCTTCCGAATTACTTAATAACAGGAAAATTAGAAGTGTTGTGCCATGCTTACCTACTTTATTACAACCTAAAATACATAGGGACATATGTTCGAAGTTAAAAAATCGTAAGGTTAAAGAGAAGCGTTATTATGACAAAAGTGCTAAGGATTTATCTTTATTGCAAGTAGGTCAAAACGTTAAAGCATGGTTAAATAACAAATGGCAAAATGGTATTGTCTGCGGTTTAAAAGGACCACGATCGTACGAAATACAAATGTACTCAGGTAGTGTAATTGTGCGGAATCGTAGACATTTAATAGAAGATTCAGTTAGCCGTCCCGAGTCGCATTCGTATAATAATAATAGCTATTGCTATGATGATATCGTGACGATGACTCAGCCGAGTAGTGCTAGGTCCCCGCGCCCGCGCAGCCCCAGTGTCCCACTGCGAACACCTATACCTAATGTAACAGCTGATTCTTACATAACTCGTTATGGCAGGACGGTGAGACCCCCTGATCGCTACGGCTACCCCGCGGCACCATCCACCACAGCTAGGAATTAGTTTAAAATTTTCAAGTATTATTATCTGTATAGAATAAATTGTACCTAATATCAATTAATGCGAATGTTAAATGAATTACTATTAAATGAATAATTTAGTTATAATTTTTTTTTATAATTTACAAAGAATTTCAAGTATACTGCCGATCTTTGTTAGTAAATATTATGTCGTATAATTTATAATTGTTATATATATATTATCTAATGTAATGAAATGCGTTATGAACTAATGAATAATGATTGTTAATATACCTTTATTACACAAGTAGGCAAGAGGTGAGAACATACCTACCTATGTACCTAATAATTATGCAATATACCTAAGCATACCTATGTACAGAATAAATTTGTGGTACTTAAGTACTTACCTACATTGTTACATGTTCTATGTTCTGTTACTATTGTCTAAATCGAATGTCTTCGTAAGGACTAAACAAAATTACTTAGGTACCTACTATCTACAAGTTTTAAGCATGTTATTTTCTTTTGTTTTTGTTTGTTTGCAATACAATGCATGTTACATATATGAATAATAATGATCAATAATTAATAATTATAGTCCAACCATTTTATGAGAAAGATAAACTGTCGTTGTTGAATTGTGTATTTACCTACTAAGTTAATTTAATACATGTCATTGTGTTAGTGATTAGTTTGAATTATATTATGCATGTTTAAAGAGATGGTACTGTTGTGTCATATTATTGTGTAACAATTATTTGGAATTATTTAAATTTCTATTATTCTTTTTATTCGTTATAAGAAGAGGGATGTTGGATATTGAATATATGTGGGTAGGAGATCATAATAAAAACCAGTACAAGCTCAGCACTCGTGTTTGATTGACAGAAGCTACTATAGGAAAACAGAATTCCTATTCGGTAGGATATATTAAATCATAGCTAATGACTTGGAAATACCAACAAAACCAAATCATAAAAGCATAACAATATACAATGACGGTTCAAAGAAAAGCAGCAACACAGGCGCAGGAGTTTTCTCGCCGGAACTACACATTAAACTTTCCCTAAGCTTCGGAAAGGAAACGACATTGTTTCAAGCGGAAACACTGATTCTCTTACATGGAGCAATGCACATAATGAATGATGGAGATGAAATTATCTTTAAAACGGAATGCGCAGCAATGAAAAACCAGGCCTCCAACTCCAGCTGCTGTAGGAGTTGGAAAGGCTGAATTAGTTATGCAGGAGAAGGAGACATGCACAAAGGCCCCGCTCAAGTGGGCCAGGTGTAGGCGCTACACCCCCTTTAAGAGCAATAAAATAATAGAAGGAATACAAATATAATCAGGCCGTATGCAAAGCAGGCGTTTGAAAGAATCGGCAACTGGATAAAAGATGTCGGATTTCAAGCTCAGATAGTTCGTAAGTCATATTTAAGAATAAATAAAACCGGTCATATGCGAGTAGGACATCGGACCCGCACATGAAGGGTTCCATACCATGCCAAAACGTAAAACGACAGTTTTTTGTTCGAGTAGATACCTATTTATTTTTAATTATAAAAAATGAAATACTAGGTAGGACTACATTCGAGGCCGTACATCGAAACATTGAAAAATAGTTTTTTGTTTGTAGTATGTAAGTATTAAACTATGTACTCAGGTTAACGAAACTCTTTGCTCATTGAAGCCGAAAGTGGATAGAAATTTATTAACTTATTTACAGAAATATCAAATATGATAAAAAACTTAATATTATTTATGATAATTTGAATGAGCAATTATTAATCATATAATACTAAACATACAACGATAAATAACTAAGCACAAAACTCAATACCTGCAATTAAAAATCTTTTCCGATAAGATCGGGAGAGTAAATTTTCTCACCGATAAACAAATAAAACAAAATGGCTAAGAAAATGGCCATACCAATAATTTCTTCTATGGGTACTTCTTTGAATTCTTGAAAATCGGTATTTTTCATTATTTGTTGCTGTTGCGGCAACAGAAATGTACATTCTGTGAAAATTTCAGCTCTCTACCTATTTCAGTTGATCCGATTGAGCCCGGTGACGGACGGACGGACGGACAGACAGACGGACAGTTGACGGTAGTTAGTAACAGGGTCCCGTTTGGCACCCTTCGGGTACGGAACCCTATTATAGTAATGAAAACTTTACGGTTGATCATTATTTCATCATAAGTGAAGTACAGCAATAAAACTGTTATAAAATTTATATAACGAATAAAATATAAAATTACACAATAGAATATTGCAGTGAAGTTTTCCCTAGATGTATTATGTTGTGTGGTTTATTGGACACAAGTTAGTTTATTGTTACTTTTAGACTGAAGTTTTTATGAGAAGTATGGCCGTGGGGCAGTCGTATTGGAGCGAAACCGGTAAAAGCGTTATTTTACCGCTAATTTAAACGTTGTACCACCTGAGGCATCGATTAGGAAGCATTTGAATACTGAGTTACTCGTAATACTTAGGCCTTTTTGCAGCAGACTTTTGACATCCGCTAATTAAAGTTTAGATGCAACTTAAATATAACACGGCTATGTTAAGTAGAGGAACCTGGCTGACATGCAACATTGCCGTGCTTGACTACGTGAATTAGGCGTGTTGTACTAAAGTTGTGTACAAACTGTATTTAGCGGTGCGGCGGTCAAAAGTCTGGGGCAAATAGGCCTAAGAATCTTGTATTTCGAGTCTGGTGCAAGTCGCCCTAAATGGAGTTATTCGACCACGCCGAAGCCCAATAAATTCAGGGTAAATGTGCCCGTTACTACATTAAGAGCTCCGTGGTCTAGTGGGTTTCACGCTTGCTTCTCACGCAGGGGTACTGGTTCAAATCCCGGTGCTAACTTATCTTATTACATTATCTTAAGTACATTATACGGACGTTCTAACGGTGATGAGAAATTTCCTGAGGAAATTTTTATTACTCCAAAGCTGTGGCGATGGGATAGCCCCCAGTCAAGCAAAATAAAGTATAGAATAACTGGCTAAAAGTGGGCACAATTGTGCCTCTGCCGTCCCTAATAGTAAAAGGCGTGACGCTATGTTATGTTATGTTATATATTTATACCCACCATATAACTGACAGCAAATTGTTATCCTACCTGCAATATGTTAGGGCAAAAGGCACTGCATTCGTACGTGTACGTACATAATATTATTACAATACCTTGGACACTATTTACACATATTGATCTAGCCCCAAACTGGATTCCCTGTATCTTGGATACTAGACAACGATACACATACTTATATAGACAAATATTATAATTAGATAGATAAACAACGATGACTAGGGTACAAACATCCGTTCTCATCAAACAAATATTTGCCCCCACCGTGATTCAAACACGGGACCCTTGGCTTCGTGGGCAGGGTCAACTCTGACTCGGCCATTGGGGTCGTCAATAGTTTAGTTATTTAGTTTCATAAGTGTTAATGCCAAAAATACTAGGTGAGTTATAAACTTCCTACACAAGCTAAATCAACTTACTACTTTCAATAGAGAAGCTCCGGTTAATATATTTATCACATTTATTTTACTACCCGTATAGCCTAGCGGGCAGTGACCCTGCCTACGATGCTGGCGGTCCAGGGTTCGAGAGAACATCAATACAATATATTTGTTTAGGACTAGGGAAGACAAATATATTGTGCTTTTACTTTAAAACATATTAATGGACGGGCTGGCCCTGATGGCGCTTGGAAGTTTGTTCCAGATCCTGAAAGCTCGTAGTCTGAACCCATGTTCATATGCGGCTGTGTTTTGTTGCGGAGTTAAAAGCGGTGACTGAGTGTGAGATCTCTGAGGCCTATCCGAAGGCGGATATTCCACTACCGACCCGTGGTCCAACAGCTATGTCCAACTGGTTGCACCACGGGAACGTAACTCTACCCATGGTCCAACTGTCAAAATACTCATTTTATTCTTATGACCCGTGGTACAACTGAGGGGCAATAGTCCAACTGTTATTTGAACAACTGGTTGTACTACGGGGAAGTAAAATTACCTTGGGTCCAACTGTCAGAATAGTATTATTATTGACAGGACAGCTGTCACAGTTTCATGATCTTGGCAGGTGTTACTATTTTTAACAGGTGTAAAACTAAAAACTGTCATATCTCGGATAATACTGATCCTAGACCACTGGTTCTCGCAGATCTCGTAAGAAGCCAGCCAGCCAGCTATTCGACATGAGGTACGTGAAAATGAGAGCAAACATAAAATTAATTAATGATTCCTATTCAAAACGCGGATTTGCACGACAGGTTTAGAATTTCAAATGAGTATTAAATGTTTTTTGGCCGGTGATCTTTTAACTCGACATAGGGCGAATGAGTTTGAGCTCAATTACGTTTCATTGGTTGGCAGGTTGTTCGCTCGTTTCACCCACTGTTGGTTGTTTCATTTAGCGTGGAACAGCAGGAAAACAGGTGTATAACAAAAATAATGATTCCGTTTTGCCTTTTTAACGTACGGAACCCAAAGACAGCGCCAGGCCATTTCCCATGCGGATTGATAGAGGCATAGTTTGCCCCCACTTTCAGTTAGTTATTCCATCGATCTTGGGGTGGGGGGGGGGGGGGGCATGTGAGAGATATATAGTTAAAATTATACAACGTGAAATAAAGAATTAGCCGGTCGGACTTGCACACGAAAGGAAATAACCACTTAAATAAAGATACAAAAACCTTTTTTTATTGTTATTTTATTGTGTCTCAACGTGGATACGAACCCAGAATACTAAGATTGCGAAACCGTTACCAAACCAATTGCGCCACCACAATCATATGATACATAATAGTTTATGTGACTGCTACATAATGGAGGGCTTTAAAACTCGATTGTGGGTTTATGAAACGAGCCGAAGTCGAGTTTCATAAAAATATCACTCGAGAGTTTTAATGCCTATGTACAGTTACATACACTAGTTTATCTACACACATATCATAAGCTCTCTTTGATGTGTTCAGGAACCGCATGTTTGACCGGCATTGTGGCTCTGCAGTTGTTTAGCTTGTTCTGTATTACCAACTTCACAGACAAAGTAGGGGCGGCACGCAGGCGGGCGTCGGCATTCAAAATATGTAAAAAAATTACACATTATGATCATAATGTGTAATTTTCAGATAAGAAATGAGTTTTTACCAAGTAGTTTAACATTATACTGATCGTAACGTGCGGTTTTTGTACGCAGTAAAGAGGGTTTATGATACGTGTGTAGATAAACGAAATCTACGATCATATTTGAATCATATTATGGTTTGTTATACCGCGGGTGATGTTAAAACAAGGTTCTTGTAGGGATCCCCCCTTCAATTTATAAAACCTTGCGTAGTTAATTATTTGTTGCTGTATCGGCAACAGATATACACTTTCTGTGAAAATTTAAACTCTCTACCTATTACGGTTCATGAGATATAGCCCGCTGGACGGACAGGCAGACAGACGGACGGACTGAGGTGGCTTAGTAATAGGGTCCTGTTCAGCACCCTTCGGTTACGGAACGCTAAAAATGAGGAAGTTACTACACTTACGAGTAGTGGTGAAATCACTACGACTTTTTCAAACAACGACTGCTTACAGTTTACTATTAGAATGGATCCCGTTGTATCTCTTACCTTTGCGACACTTCTCTTGAACGCGAAGCATCACCTAACATCGACTCAAGTATTCGTCTGCGTCATGAAGCGGGCGTGCCCTATACTTCGCCGAAAATTTACGAGGCCTATAAAATGAAAATCGGCTTCCAGGTTCTTTATTCGTGTAAAATTTCAATTTCACACTGCAATGCGCCCTATCATGTGACATCTCTGTATCACGTGAGATACGGTGTCGGTCTGTCTTTATAGAGGCGAAGAACTTTGTCTTTGAGTTTGATAAAAAGTAAGGCGTATCACTACTATAATAATACCTTGTACACTATTTACACACATCGATCTAGCCCCAAACTAGGATTCCCTGTATCTTAGGTACTAGACAACGATACACATACTTATATCGATAAATATTATAGTAAGATAGATAAAAAACCATGACTAGGGTACAAACATCCGTTCTCATCATACAAATATTCGCCCCCACCGGGTCTCGAACCCGGGACCCTTGGCTTCGTAGGCAGGGTCACTGCCGACTCGGCCATTCGGGTCGTCAAAACAACAACATAGCATAACGACTCATCCCATACGTATACGAGGCTCAGTCTCTGTTTTGAGTGAGAGGGGGCGAGCCGGTCGCCACATCTATGCAGATAATAATTTTTTCTCACGCTTTCTTCCGTCTTGGTTGGTACTTCCGTATTATGTACTTAAGATAAAATACTTATCTCGTTGGTACACGGTCAGCGCAAGGAATCAAACCAGCATCGCCATGATGATAGGCAAGCGTGTGGGCACTGGACCAGCAACGCTTCTGAAGACACAAAGCTGATGTATACGTTAGATATAATTCGTTTTGTAATTCAGAACTTGTTCGGTGGAGGAGGCGTTCGCAGTTTATTAATTAACTCAATATTTGTGTTTCTCTGTGAGAGGTGAGCGAGGAAACTTTGCCGATGTTTGTCTTGGTGTACTTGTTTCCTTTAAGGAAATATTCTAGGTACAGTCTACAGAACATCTATCTATCTTCTCTATACTCATACAAATTAATCGCAGTGCGTCAGTCTCGCAAAATCTGGAAAATCACCCGACTGGTTGTATAAATCCTATTTGGTTTTATTCTACTCCATCCGAAAGAGGTTTAGGTAAAACACGATTAGAAAAAAAAACACAAAGTAAAAATAAAATAACCTTTTGTATCGGAAAATCGTGGGAGAATCCGAATTTTCGTTGGTGGGGACTCAGAATAACGAAACTCTTGGTTACTTACTTTATGTTTGACAGCTGCGCGATGCATTGAGTTATTATGAAAAAGTATCGTTTATCTGAGGTGCTATGCCATATTATGCCAAACTGTATTTACCAAAAACGCGTTGTGAAACCGCGCCACGGGCAGCTAGTTTTAGGAGGCTGAACCTCATTGTTTATCAAATTGTCTAAAAAGTTACAACAAAAAAAAAACATCCCAAATTTACTAAATGTCCATCAAAATCGTACACCTATTTTATACTAAACTAAGCACATGGGGTCGCCGTGGCTCCAGATTTTAAAAGTTGTTACCTACCTCTTGGGGTGGGGCGTGTATGTCACACATGATCGAGGTGAAGCGAGCTCAAAGATCCGTACTCAAAGTTATGTTCTTTCTTCCCCGTATGTACCCTACATCCCATGTATACAAGGCTGCACCAATACTGAGTGTTAGAAAGCTATTTATATATCAATGCCTTAGGAGGTTCCACCAACATGTAGTCCCTAATCTAACAGTAAAAAACAGTAGAACTAAATTAATACCACAACCTGTAACTAAAAGTGAATTCGCTAAGAGACTGTTTAATTTCCCACGCCTACCGAACGGCGTGAGAATCTTGAGGGGTTGTGCCTTTGCCACGTGAGAGAAAAGAAGTGATGAAATTTGTTTATTACCTTTGTCTCCGTAGACAGGAAATCGAAGGCTCGATTCGAGACAGGAATTCGGGAAAGGGGGCACAGTTGGGATAGGATGGGATCGAACCCTTGCCGTCGCTGTCCGACGGCGTGGCCGGCGCGCTGCTGCCGACACGTGGAGTTGGAGACCGTACAACTTCAACCTTCACCACGAATCACTTGACCGCTGACGCAAATCTAATTACAATCAATAGCCCGACGCTATGAGGTAGATTTACACTCTGACCAGGCCCGATGCCTGTATTATGGTAATTGATACACCGAAATACCAATCAATGCCATGGGGACCGAGCCGCCATGTTATCTCACCGATGAGACCAGAACCTGAGGAGTTAACCTCCAATTTCTCCTCTCGTTTCCGATACGAGAGACAGCTGCGGTCCGATTCCGCTAGTGATGTCTCGATTACTCGCGATCGATTCGCGCAACAAAAAACCGGTGCATTTCCGACGCATAAATACTAAACAGTCACCCGCCCGGACAGGCCCGAACCTGTCCCTAATCAATAGGAAGGCGAGAAAGTGTTGCGACCGCTCTCTTGAGGACCGAGTCCCCCACCCTGACTTCTGCTGATCGAGGCGTGCCATCCCGACCCGTGTACAAATTGACGATCCGTCCTCGTCTCCATCTCAATGATGGCAGGTTCGCATCCTTAATCAGCACCAAATCACCGACTTGAGGGGGGCTCGTCCGGTCAGTCCACTTAAGGCGCTGCTGCAAGATGTGCAAGTACTCCAGGGACCACCGTTTCCAAAAATCTTGAGCCATCTGCTGCAACATCTGCCACCTAGTTAACCGACTTAACTTAACATCACCGAATGGGTATTCTGGCAGGGCGTTAAGGGGCTGACCTATCAGGAAGAGACCCGGCGTCAACGCTTCCAAATCATTTGGATCCGAACTGAGCGGGCACAACGGACGCGAGTTCAGTGTCATTTCAATTTTACAGAACAGCATCGCAAGCTCTTCAAAGCGTAGAGAGGTCTCACCGATGATCCTCGTCAGTTGCGACTTAGCCGATTTAACCGCAGCCTCAAATATTCCTCCCCAATGAGGACATCCCGGCGGACTGAAAACCCATTCAATCCCTCGTCGGGAGCAAGCCGTACCGATGGCATCCTGATTACCGTTCAGGAATTGAGTGACCTCCTGCAGATATCGCCTGGCTCCGACAAAGTTTGTGCCGTTGTCCGAACGGATTAATGTCGGGAGGCCCCTTCGTGAGACGAACCGATCTAGACAAGCGATAAATGCCTCCGTAGTGAGGTCACTGACCACCACCAAGTGGACTGCCTTCGTGGCCAAGCACACGAAGACGCACAGGTATGCCTTCACTAATTTGGCGTTCCGTAGCTGTGAAGACTTGACCATGAATGGTCCCGCGAAATCCGTTCCGACACCCGCAAAGGGCCGGATTTCGTTAACCCTATTCGAGGGCAAATCGCCCATCTGGGGCTGCATCGTAGCCGCCTTGGCCCGATAACAAGGCAGGCACCGAAATACGACGCTACGCACTAAGCGTCTTCCCGATAGAATCCAGAACTCGCGCCGGAGAAACGCCATCAAGGCGTGGAATCCGACATGCCCATTCCGAATGTGTCGATCCTGTATCAACAGTTCGACCAACTTCCCTTTCCTAGGGAGTAACAACGGGTGGCGAGCCGCATAAGGCAGGTTGGCATTCCGCAGCCGACCTCCTACCCTCAGCAATCCTTGAGGGTCAATAAACGGGTTGAGCCGAGCCACAGCTCCCTTCAGTTGGACGCGTCCGCGTCTCAGAATGTCCAATTCGGACTTAAAGTGCACCGTCTGCACGTTCCGTACCAATGCGAACAACGCATGGTTCCGTTCCCGTGGTGTCAGGACCTGTGTCCGCACTCGTTGCGCCTCAGAATTCCGACAATTCCGCGCAAATCGGCAGATCCAGGCGGTCACATTGACCAGCTTGTCGAGCGAGCTGTACCGTTCCAGCAGGCTGAACTCCTCTTCCGGCTCTGGTTGCGTCGTACAGACACCGACTGTCAAGGCGCCGTTCGCCGTGGTAACGCGTGGACTCATTGGCCAATCCGATTCGGCTTGAGTCAACCATTTTGGACCCCACCACAAGGGATGTCCAACCAACTCCGGAGCGTGACACCCACGAGACGCACAGTCTGCTGGGTTCATTTCCCCTGGAACATGTCTCCAGATCAAGGGAACCTCCGAAGTCAAAATCTGCGAAACCCGATTCGCCACAAAAATCTCCAGCTTGTGAACTGAAGCCTTCAGCCAGCATAACACGATCTGGCTGTCCGTCCAAGCGTAGACCGTATCTTCTAACGCTATTGACCCACGAAGAACCGTCATCGTGTGGTTGAGCAGACGAGTCAGGAGAGCCGCTCCCGAAAGCTCTAACTTGGGAATGGTCAGGCGAGTGCGCAACGGCGCAACCTTGCTCTTGGCCATGACCAACCGCACATCAACCTCCCCCGAGGAGTCGACCGTACGCAGATACACCGCAGCTCCGTAGCCCTTCTCCGAGGCATCGCAAAACCCATGCAGGGTGGCGGTGTATCGTTTGGTGGGGACCAACCTCCGTGGCAGTGAAATCCGATGGATGCCAGGGAGGGTCGAAAAGAACGAGTCCCACTCTGAGCTCAATGACCCGCCGATCGGGTCGTCCCATTTCAGCTCAGCAGACCACAATTGCTGCATAAAACACTTGAGCTGAAATGTTACCGGGGTGATCCACCCGTTTGGATCAAACGTCCTAGCCACCGTTGAAAGGACGTTCCGTTTCGTCCAGACCTTCGGGGTGTCCAACTCGACCCGATACGAAAACATGTCTGACACCGGCTGGTACTGGACGCCTAATACCGACAACATATTTGGGTTTTCCAAATTTTCAAAAATGTGGGGATCCTGCTGGTAGTCATCCGGAAGACCATTATTATAACGTTTGTTCAGAAAAAGCACTTAAGTATACAAATTATAAGTCTGCCAAACTGCTGGGCAGTTTGTCGGCAGGTTGGTTTGGCTCTTAATTATAACAGTACTTTATCTTTAGATTAACACTTAACCCATCCCCCGTCCCTTATTTATGAATATTTATAGATTTTTAATATAATATCGTTTCAGCATACCTTTAAACTTCCCCTTGGGCATAGTATCTATATGGAACTCATCTGGCATTCTATTTAGTATTTTAGGCAGCACCCTACAAGCAGTTCTAGACCCATAATAGTTAATATGTTTAGGAATAATGTATTTGATCTTAGTACTTTTAGAGCTACGAGTAGGGTAGCCATGGTCCCTCCTTTTCAGCTGGTTCCGCATTCCAAATGTATCTAAAGCAATTTGATATTCTACTTTCCTGTCAACTGGTATGATTTTACAAACTTTATATAATTTCTCGTAATTTTTGTAACATTGTTCTTTATCCTTTTTGCTAACTAAACATTTCAAAAACCTTATCTGTATTTTTTTAATTTCATTGAGATATGTTGAAAAGGTGCGACCATAGCTACTCAACCCGTATCCTATAAGTGATTCTACCAAGGCATGATATATGCTGTACAATACTGATCGATTTACATAATATTTTAAACTTTGAAACTTAGCTAGTAGTATTCTTAATTTATTACATAGGTTTTTTATGTGACACTTCCAGTTCATATCTTTATCTATCGTCAATCCCAAGTATTTAATTTTATCCACTTTTTCTATAATATCACATTGACAACCAGTCTGATCCTTATGTAAACAATCATAATTATGACCTTTTATATTTATGTTCATATCTTTTTTCTTACTCATTGGAGATCTGATATGCAGGAGTTTTGTTTTCTGTGCATTAAGAATTATACCATTATCATGTGACCATTTCATTATACTGTCAAAGTCTTAACAGTAAACAAAGCCAGTCAGTAACTCTGGAGAGTTCGACATCCATTTCCGGAGCTCGTAACCTCCACCCCGTAGGAGCTCAACCAGCTCGTCCCGTCGAGCGAGCGCCTCCTCTACGGAATCTGCACCGGTACAGATATCGTCCACGTAGAGGTCCTGCTCCAGGATCGCTGCTCCTCTAGGGAATTTTAACCGTTCTCGATCCGCTAACTCCCGCAGAGTGCGAATCGCCAAATAAGGACTAGACCGTAGCCCGTACGTGTTGGTGTTCAACTCGTACACCCTGATGGGCTGATCTGGGCTCTCTCGCCACAGTATCAGCTGATACCGTCTATCGTCAGGGTGAATGACCGTCTGTCTAAACATCATCCGGATGTCAGCTACAAACACAACATTGTGTCGACGGAACCGTGTGATAACATCCGCGATGTCATGATTTAAATTCCGCCCCTGAATGCAAACACTGGTTCAGGTTCATGCCGTTAGATGTTGATGCCGATCCATCGAACACTACCCGTATTTTGCCCTCCGGGGTCCTCAAGACCGCGTGATGAGGCAGGAAGCAGTGGTCTTCACGCTTCCAGTCGATACCCGAAACCGACATGTGGCCGAGCGACTCGTATTCCCGCATGAAGTCGACGTACTTCTGCCGGAAAATCCCGTCACGCTTCATGCGTCGTTCCATCGACAGAAGCCGCGTCTCGGCTGCATGGTGTGAACTGCCCAGCGGTGGGCGATCACTCCGAAATGGAAGACGTGTGAGAAATCGACCTGACCGAAGGCGACCAGTATTGTTCCGATAAAACTGTTCACACTCTTCTTCAACCGGGTCCAACCGGCGTACCGTAGGTGGTTCCTCCACCTCCCAAAACTTCTGTATCACCTCCGAGAGTACAGAACCGAATAAGGGACTACGAGTCGCTAGGCGTGGGGCAGCCGGCATGACCGGACCCATTACCGCATGGCCCAGTCTGGTGTTGACCGAAACCAGACCAGTCGCCTGCAACACGTGGACACCTGGCACTAACAGGTATCCTAAGGCATCGACACCCAATAAAATGTCTACTGGGCCCGGAATGTCGAACTCCGGGTCAGCCAGTGACAACCCAGCGACCAACTGTCGCACCGAGGGCGACAACCGTACGTGAGGGTGTGAGCCCATCACATTAGGCATGACTAATGCCGTGACCGTCAGATTCACCGATGAATCCACCCGTGACGAGAGAGTAATCCGACATACTCCCTTAACGGAACCGACTTCCGTGTTCCCAATTCCCCGAATGGAATGTGGGTACTCCCTTACCGAAATGCCCAACCGTCTTACAAGGTTGCACGAGACTAAGCACCCCTGGGCCCCCGAGTCCAATAGTGCTCGTGCCACACAAGATTTGCCGTCCGAACTCCACGCTATCACAGAGGCGGTGGGGAGCATGACCGTCTGTGGAGTGGCGGCACCTTGTAAGTGGGCGGCGTGTCCCTAGCGGGAACCCCCGCGGATCCGAACCCGCTCAGACCTCCGTCGGCCTGGTAACTCGGCATTAGGGGGTCCCAACCCGCATAATAGGCCCCTCGCTGTCCCGGTACCCGACCATACCGGACTGTGAACGGTGTGCCCGGTGGCCACCGTGGATGCAGGGGGGAGAGCGGATCCAACCTGGGGCGCTCTAGGAATGGGGGCGACATCCGACTGTTCGCCTCCCTGTTCGCCTCCCAGAGCGACGGGCAGGGTGGCGCAGAAGGTGGTGGGCTCCCAGCCTTCGCGCCACTCATAGGTGCCATCTGACACCCGCCCGTAACACGCGGTGAGGCAGCGGCCCGAAGTCCTCGCTGGCCCTGGACAGCGGCGACCGAACCCCGGCTGTCCCGCCTGTTACCCCCCCGCGCTGCCCCCTTCCCCTCGGGGGGGGTCCCGTCCGCGGGTACCCCAGTCACCCCGTTGGTGACTCCCGTTGCCCGAAGGGGGACTGGGTCCGGCCCTGGTTGGGCCCTGTGACCGACCAACCTGAGTTCGGCCCTGGTGACCGTCCGATGGGCCTGACCGGTTCAGGCACAACACGACGTGGTGCCTGCCACCGCAGCCCTCACAGGGGGACGCCCGTGAGCACTCGCTCAGCGGGTGCGGCCCCAAGCAACCGAAACACAATCGGTGGCGGAAGACCACCTTCCTGCGGGCAGCCACACCGAGCGCCTTAAAGTTGGCGCAACTGGTCACTTCATGACCGGCACTGTCGCAGTGCGCACAGCCGTCACCCGACGGCGCGGCACTCAAAACGCCAAATTGTTTTGACCGACCACCCCCCCGTGGGGGTGGGGGGCGCGGCCCCTCCCGCATCCACGCGGGTTGGCGCTGCACACTGGCCTCCGAATCCATGGTGTCGCATCGCATGCATTCACCCTCCAAAAACTCCGTTAATTGGACGAGCGTGGGCAGTTCCGAGCTACTGCCCCCATGCAGCTGTTCAAACCGACTTTGAACAGCTGCAGGCAACCGTGACAAAACCATATATAACACAATATATGACCATTGGTCTACCGGCAGACCAAGGTTCTGAAGGGCCTTAGTGGCCACCAGCACAGGGTTGAGCACCTGTACCCGGATGTCAACATCCCGGGTTACTCTTGGGATGCTGAACAGCTTCCCCAGCTGCGCATCAACCAACCGCCTTTTGTGTTGGTAGCGGTCAAACAATATGACCCGGGCAATCTCATAATTGCCCGCCGTAACCGTTAGGTGACCGACCAACTCCTTCGGTTCACCCCGCAATGCCATCAATAGCTGGGCCAACTTGTAGGCGCTGTCCAGGTCGTCCCGACCGTGGACCAGGCTATCGAACAAATTGATGAATGCCGGCCACTCATCAATTGCCCCACCGAAGGCCGGAATCTCCAGGTGTGGAAGCCGTCCAACCACACCCCTAGGGGGGGGGGGGGGGGTCTCCGCCACCCTCCTCGCGGTCATCCCGACGCGACCGCTTAATTTTTTCGGCACGACGCTCGATGTCGCCCAAGCACTCCATCGCTTGGTCAGCATCCGCGCAGAGCTGCCTCACTGCAGCCACCGAGGCCTCATCCGTAAGCCCGAGGGCTTCAGCCTCGGCAGCCAGCCGACACACCTTCCCGACGCGTGTCATTGCGTCCTCCACACGCTTGAGCAGGACATCGTCCATGTCGGGTCGCTCCACATACTTCTGGGTATGGGCGAGCCATCTCATCTCCTCACGGACACCATATCGCAGTACCGTCAAGGGCAAAGGTGCCATGGTTACCGATTTAATTGTTCCTGGTCCTATGCTTCACTACCGAACTAAGCACAGCCAGATACCAGCACTTTCCCGTCAGCGCTGGGCACAGAAATTAAAACTAAGTTGTAAAACCCAAGGCAACCGCTAAACAATTAAATCCTAAACAATATTTAATATGGTTGCCCTGTATACACACACCTTATAAATATATACTCTAAATCAATTAGAGAATGCCACCATGTGGTACGATACAAATAACACACAAAGGTTATTATAAAAAAAAAACAAAATAATAAGTGGCTTCTTATGAACCACACTTCCTTTGAGGTCAGCAAATCAGCTTAATACCCCTTAAATAGCCCGACCCTGCTGTGTAAACCGAAATAACACTGTAGGACTACAGAACCCGACGTTCCACCGTAAGTAATACAATCTAGGCTTCGCAGAATGACCGTTCAATCCTTTATGCGCTGGTAACAGTAGTTTCCGACTACAAATTTATAACAACTGTTAACTAAATTGGCACTTATACTTTCACTAACCGAAATGAACTTTAATTGTGGTATACCGACCACAGACTCATTGCCGACTTGAGCCAATCTGACAATGTGACAAAGGCAGCCCTACAACCGTGAATCGATGATTTCCCACTAGGAAACCGCGCTCCTGCTACCAAAATGTTTAATTTCCCACGCCTACCGAACGGCGTGAGAATCTTGAGGGGTTGTGCCTTTGCCACGTGAGAGAAAAGAAGTGATGAAATTTGTTTATTACCTTTGTCTCCGTAGACAGGAAATCGAAGGCTCGATTCGAGACAGGAATTCGGGAAAGGGGGCACAGTTGGGATAGGATGGGATCGAACCCTTGCCGTCGCTGTCCGACGGCGTGGCCGGCGCGCTGCTGCCGACACGTGGAGTTGGAGACCGTACAACTTCAACCTTCACCACGAATCACTTGACCGCTGACGCAAATCTAATTACAATCAATAGCCCGACGCTATGAGGTAGATTTACACTCTGACCAGGCCCGATGCCTGTATTATGGTAATTTATTCACCGAAATACCAATCAATGCCATGGGGACCGAGCCGCCATGTTATCTCACCGATGAGACCAGAACCAGAGGAGTTAACCTCCAATTTCTCCTCTCGTTTCCGATACGAGAGACAGCTGCGGTCCGATTCCGCTAGTGATGTCTCGATTACTCGCGATCGATTCGCGCAACAAAAACCCGGTGCGTTTCCGACGCATAAATACTAAACAGAGACATTACTCTAATATTTCAATAAGACTATATAATCTACTACTAAAATGGAATAAGGATATATCTGTGTTAAATAATTACCAATTTAAAGTTAAAATCATAGAATGGCTAAAAGAACTTGACTATGACACCATAGAGGGTTTCCTATAGTTGATATTTGTTGTATAGCTACTTGTTAATGCAATAGTAATCTATTTATTAAGCAATAGTAATTTATTTATTATTGTTCCTTCCTTTCTTAATATTCCAAAAAATTGCTTTGCCTATGTACAAGGCAATTCAGAGACTACCATTACTTAACTATGTTATGTTAGTTTCTGAGTTATTTATTATTTATCATTCATTTTTCATTTAATTATTTGTTAAATAAGAAACATAACTACCTACTCATTTATTGTTTCAAAAACTAATTAGGTAATCTTAGGTCCAAAATGCCAATTGTTTCGTATCTGTAGGCTCTGTCTCCTGACATACAGGTTCCCCTAGTTTAAGAGTCAGAGTAATGCCAGTAACTAGGACGTAAGATTTATAGAAAAATAAACATTTTCATTTCATTTCATTTTCATTTCATTTCATTTCACAATCTTCACAAAATATAAGGCCCGTTGGCCCAAACTTAATTTAACTTTATTACGTCAGTGACACCGACGCTGTCACCGGGCCTTTTATTTTGTGAAGACTGTAACAAACCCAACTTTAGTATTCGGACAGAAAATTACCTATAGCAACCAATTCGGTGCTGTGAAACTACATGCCGAAGATGGTGTTATAGTAAAAATGCTGCACGCGGGAGTAGAACCTATTTTAGGAGTCCTGGTAGGGCTCTTTAACACAGTAGTATTAAGCAGCTTGATACCACACGCCTAGAAAAATTCGATAGTAATAATTTTGCACAAGAAGCTTGCTACAGAACTGCTGACCTATCAGCCTACTATCCCAGATGTACCAGCTGTTCTCTAAGGCCTGTGTAATAGACTGACCCGAGTGCTGGATGAATACCAGCTAGTGGAGCATGTGGGCTTCCGGAGTAGATATTCTACTGTCGACCATATATCAAGCCACTGATGGAGAGATGTAGAGAGTACAACCGGCCCCTGTGTCTGGCTTTTGTCATCATGTGATGATGACTGGCTGATCGTCTATGTCAGCAAGCTAATCACGAGACTGAAGAGTCCCGAGAATCACGAGGCAGACCACCAGCCAGATGGACATGACATCATCGCCCTAGCTGGTAGGTTGGTAGGCGTGGTAAAGAAGAGGCATATTCCCAGCAGTGGGTTAATTTGTGCTGACTGATTGAACCAGCTCTGATCTTACTGGGACGGAAACAAAAAAATACAATTTACTGCTACATTCATTGGCATTGTTTATTGGCATGGATTTACAGAAGAAAATAAGAAATGAATTCGGTAAAAGGAACCACAAGCTACCGCGCTATCGGAGTCTTGCTTATTGAGGCAAAAATAACACAAAATGCATCCCATTCATTTTACATTCAAGTTCGCAATGAGCAAATAATAATAATAATAATATAATAATACCTTGGACACCTTTTACACACATTGATCTAGCCCCAAACTAGGATTCCCTGTATCTTGGGTACTAGACAACGATATATATACTTATATAGAGAAATATTATACTTAGATAGATAAACAACCATGACTAGGGTACAAACATCCGTTCTCATCAAACAAACATTTGCCCCCACCGGGACTCGAACCCGGGACCCTTGGTTTCGTAGGCAGCGTCACTACCGACTCGGCCATTCGGGTCGTCCAAACTGCGCCCTGTCTGTAGTGACTGTTCCAAGTCTAGGGGCCGAATTCTTATAATAATAATGTATAATTCTTGAGAGTAACGACGATAAGGCCGAGTTGCGCCTGATTTTTGACAGACTTTACGAACTTACAAATACAGTTTACACTCAACACGGTTTTGTTAATTGGGAATCTGGCTGCCAGGCTAACCTTGCCGTGACTACGTAACTTGACACTGTTGCAGTTAAGTTGTGTTTGAACTGTATTTTGCGGTTGTCAAAGGTCTGGTGCAAGTCATCCTAATAATGGTAAAGTAGGTAGGTAGGCTGTCCTGGACGCTCAAGCAAAGCTATCTTTGCATACACGAAGGCAGAGTTCCTAGCGTGGCCTAACTAGAATCAGTGTTTTTGTCGCCTCAATCCCATACTTCAAAATATGGAGTTCTTAAAGTTATAAAGGCTTAAATGTCCGTTCCTAGTCCTTGAACTTTGACTTTGACTTTGAGTGAGTCAGTGAATGACACTATTGTAGCAATGATTATTTAAGAATGACCCCTTTGTCTAAGATCGAACTAAGACCGGAGGATTTAACTCATGCAAAATAAGAATTGCAACTCTTACTCTCCGCAAAAATAGAAACAGCGTGGAACCAACAAACAAACTAAAAAGGCATCTTTGTTCGCAGGGGACTTCCTTATCAGCCATTGGAGAACATTTAAAGTGCACATTAAGCACATTAATGCACATTGGTGCCTCTTTTAATATACACATTGTAAGACTTTATCTGTAAACTATTTTAATTAACTTGCTTATTAGGCGAGCGAATCGTACGAGAGCAATCCAGCATACCTTGTGGTACACTTTATTACCCCTGTAGGTTTGAGCTGCGACATAGTGATTTAAGTTCATGTTTAGTTTCCGCAAATATCGTTGAAATCCTATTTTATAAATAATCTCAATATATAAAACATGAAATAAATTGTACGGGCTGCAACTATTGTTCTAGACCTGCGAGATTCCATAGGACAAAGCACCGATTCCTTTCAAAGACAAGACCTCAAGAGACATCACCTTTTGCCCGCCCTTACAAAGCTGCGCTTTTTGCTAGTATTTAAACAAATTAAATAAAGAGTTTTAATCAAATATTCACACCTGTATATTTAGGATGGCAGGAGATTTAACAAAACAAACGTTTTTTTTCATTCAGTGTGGTAGAAACTGCGGCACAATTTGGCCACGAAAAAAAGCTAAGTATATTTTGCATCTAGTGGAGTTAATATATGGTTGATATTTCTTATGTTTAATGCCTTTAGAATATATATCAGAAGCGTACTAATTAATACTTTATAAAGTTGGTAAAATAGACGTTTGTATGTATAAATAAAACAATAACACAGTAAATCAGAACACAACAAAAATATAAAACAGACAAACAGAATAATGGCCCATAAAGGACGAGTCCCAATCGTTTTATGACAGAAAACCGCCACAAAAATGAAGGAAGCAACCCGAGTGCGAAGAATTTAATTAAAACGACGATAAAGACAAACATTTTACAGCTTTTAACCGCAGTTTTGTTGTGCAAAGGTTATTATCTGCTTTTTAAAGCTCTCTGTTTTGGGGAGGAATTAAAAACGGGAATAAAACGATTCTCTGTTTTCGGGCGAACAATGCCGCCCTTCCGTGGCGTCCGCGGGTCGTATCGCGGCCTGCGACGAATAAACTCAATTGTTTCACAGAGATTTACATCTTCTATTCATAATACGGTTGCTCCTGTATTTTGTCTCTGAGAGTATGCCTTTGTGGTACCGCCAATTTTTTCACTTGTCGGCCGAAATCGTTTAAACTGCTCCCCAGACACTAATTAAGAAAATGTAAGCCCTAGTCTAGTTCTCGTAGGAGTGAGCAAAAAACAGGCCAAGAGCGAGTCGGAATCGCATTCCCCGAGGGTTCCATATAAACCCTTTATTTGCGATGAGACATTGATTTTTACTAGTAAAAATATGCGAAAAACCTTAATGCCGTATGCTTAGATCGCGGTGAATTAAAAGTTGTTTTTTGTTACAGATTTAAACGTTTCCACACTTGAGTGTTTGTTATTAGCTTCAATTTGAAATCTCCACGCGTTCCCGAGAAAAGGGTCTTGACAGACGGACAACGAAGTGCTTCTATAAGGGTTCCCTGTTGACTACGGAACCCTAAAAATGTACAGAGAATTAAGCAAAAATCCGTGAATGTCTGAGAAGTACATCGGTCATTGCCCTTTCTCGACGTTGATGTTGATTAATGGGCTGGAAGGCTGTATTGTTTCTTTGGCCAAATTGAAAAAGGGACCTTTTGAATATTACTTCATTTTGGTAAATAAAATTTGCCCTTTGTCTAACGATTTGAGGCACAACGGGTATACGGGAGAAGGTAAATCTTTTTGGGGTAATTAAAACAATGCGTCTTCCTTCAACACCAGTGTAAGCTACAGTTTGTAACTTAAAAAGTTAATGTTAATCCGTTTATGCTTGACAAGTGTAAGGCACATACACAACATGCGAGAAAGAAAAAATATTTGGTTACTCCAGTAGTGGAGAGGCACTACAAGAGGAAGTGTATTAATATATTTAAGTGACAGCTCAATGACAATTACATGACGATTACGCTCAACTTTAGATATCCAATATCTGACGATTTTGTAATCCCATTTCTTTTTTTGATTTACTAAATTATTATGCTTACCAATTAACTTAATTTTTACCATAATTGCCTAAAAAAATATTCCCCAAACGCCGAATATTGGGTATCAAACGTTGACCGTAATGGTCACGTAATTGTGTACCGGAATTTGGCCCAGATTATGAGTTGTGCCGGTTCTATCATGATTTGTCCGTATTTTTTGTATGTTTACGGTTAACACATAGTTTTGCTGTCGGAGTCGGAAAATAATTCGAAATAAGTAATTAATCTTGAACTACCGGGCCTATTCTAAGCATACCGTTCAATGACTTGCCGGAGCTAGTGTTCGCAGAGCAATCAAATACATCGAGATTTTTCGAAGATTCAGTGTTTGGCCTAAATACAACTAAGTAAAATAGACCATACAGATTTCGGCTGATGCCCCACATCTGCCGAAATCTGTATTGTCTATTTTACTTAGGTAACCTAAATCTTCGTATTCCTTTATGAATTCTGAATATTGTATCTTAGCTTTATTGTTTCTTGGTACAACTTTCTTTTCAGATAAAATAAGCGACGTTTTGCCATTTGAAGAATCGCCGAGTGATGATTTGAGCGATTCCATGGGCATTGTGATCTGCAACCTACCATCTGGTAAGGGTTTCGTATTTTCAAGATAATGTGGTTCGCAAATTTAATTTTCCTTTGTAACGGGAATTTTGTCGGTAATTTACAGTCTTCTATTTCCCAGAATCTCTTTAAGGATTCAGTTATTTCTCCAGTGAAATAACAGCGCCGTGGTCTAATGGGTTTCACGCTTGCTTCTCCCACAGGAGATGCAGCTTCGATTCCTGATCATATACCAATGAGATAATTACGGACGTTCTAACAGTGCTGGTAAACATCGTGAGGAAACCTTCATTACTCCATAGCTGCGGCGATGGGCTAGCCCCCTGTCACGCAAAATAGAGTATTGAATAACTGGCTGAACGTGCACAATTGTACCTCTGCCACCCAGCTTGGGAAAAGGCGTGACGCTATGTTATGTTGAAATTACAGTTAATATTTTTTAATATTCTTTCAGGCCAGGGAATAACAAAGATCCTCCTATAATACAACCGAATTTAGAACTCTGTATAACCTAGGCATTGTAACGGCATAAAGGCTAAGGACGAGCCACCGCTATCAGTAGCTATGGTCGCCTATTCTATCTACCCCAAAAGAGATGACCCGATTCAGCTGTAAAATTTATAAGTTAAGAATGATAAGTCTGAATTTTCTTGTTCAGTGAGAAGTTCGTTAGGCGTACAATAGTCGAACGGAAGATTGGTTCAGGAAGTTAGAGTTTCAAGTTAGACAGAGAAAGCATATATGCCCGCAAGCCGGTATTTCGCATCAGTTAGCGGTGTATTGCGCCAGATCGATCATTGTTGTATTTTGTATGATGGTACCATTTATTTTTTGTATATATGGGCGCTTGGAACTTCTTTTGGTGGTCGACCACAATTTATAATATTTGTTTGGGATATCGTATAGATATCCGTCGTAGTTTTACGACGTGAGTACTCAATGATATTTCATGTGCTCGCTAGTAGCGGCTTGTGGTGGTTCCAATTATATAATTAGTTTACGGCAATAACGATCCGAAAAGACCGGGTTTACACAATTGCGATTTGATTTTCCGAAATGGGTTTAAAATAGCGGTTTCCTCAAAAGGTCCGTAACATTTTGAAACCTTCAACTCTGCGCAATTTGAGCTGGATGTTATCGAAACTTTGTCATTAGCGCTTTTGGAGATCTAACCCACACCACAGCGAAGTGCATACTTCGGTAAATACCGATCTATGAATCTCGCTGACCTCAGCACGTCCTCGACCAAGCCCAGTCATAAATACTCGACTCAGCCTACACATTAGACCTCCAGCGAAATTTACATTTAATTTAAAGATGCAACTTGAATCCAAACCGATCCAAGGCAAAGCAAAACAATCTACCCGGTCCTAAACAATGAACTTTAGACTGTAATTTGATCTCTTCGCGCGTCCCCGACAACACTCAAATGTCAAAAATATCAACAGGATAGGTTACCTGTGTTGACAACGTTTAAACTTTGTTCTGAATTTGTTATTTCCATCCGCGGAACCTCATCGATCAAACAGTCTCCCTATGCCCTGCCAACCTAGGTTCAGCCGCAACTAAACTCCTGTCTAGCCTAGTCTAAAATCCTAGTGTTATACCACATCCATTATCGACACCACTCGAAAATGGTTGAGTTTGATTTGACTGTGTTTGTATGTTTAATGACTGTGTGTGTGGGAATTTCACAACTCGCTACTCGAAAGGAATGAGGAGAGGATTAGCCCGCGAATATCCTAAGAGCCAATCCAGGAACGCTATGGTGAAGGAAAAGGAATTTAGGGTCGCTCCAAGCCCAGACTCAGACTCAGATCAATTACCTACAAGTTCTTATCTAACGACCCAAGGATAGTTTTGGAATTTGGGGTAGGTTGATTTAATGGATAGGAACCGAGGTATATCTCGGCGCTTCAGACACTCACGAAAATCCACGCACACACACACCCAATCACAACTCGTCCAGTTCTAGACGCGTAAAACGGCGGACCGAACTGTTTAGAATTACTGAAAGACGAGTGTCACAGCAGCTTGACGCAGAGACTGAATGCCTCTCCCTCCCACGCTCTCGTATTTATAGACCCCACATGTCTGAAAAAAAATGGCGTCCTTTGCGGAACACGCGCTGCCCAAGCGAAAGCTTCTTATCCCTAACTACACAGGGTCTAATTTCAATCAAACATGCCATGCAGATCCGCCGTTCTACAAATTGTGTGTACGCATAGTTTCTAATCAACCATTGGCTATCACTCAAATCATTTGGTATTGCCGATACACAGAATTTGTCGATCGCTGGCTATAAAAAGCGGTTTTGATTAATTTAAGCCTTCCCGACCGCTAGCGTCTAGGACAAAGATCACTAGAATGATATTCAAACCCGTGATGTCAAACTCGCCACATCGTACCAAACAAACGCAATTGTATATTTGCAGTCAATATAATAGCTTTCTCCGTATCGTTCCATAATAACCTTCCATTATTTAGTTATTCATAATTTATTCAGCGAGCAGGCAAATCGGCTCTGATCCCTACACATTTCGCAGGAATGCGCCAAAAAACCTGACCTGACCAACCTACGCTCTCGGCTTATTGTTTTTTGCCAACTTACCCTGAGCTACTCAAAAACCCAAATGTTAAATGAACTGACTCTTGTATTCAATGTGTGTAACAATACAGCGCGGCGATGGGCTAGTCCTCTGTCACGCAAAATGAAGTATCAAATGCACTGACTCTTGTGTACCATTACAGCATATTTGAACCTAGCTTTATTTGTCGCTACAGTCTTCCTTATTTCGTCAGTTAGACGGGCGCTGTCACGGGGCCTTCTATTTTGTAAAGACTAGTTAACTATATCATAGAAATCCTCAACGCCCAGGAGGAGGTCCACATCATGTAAGCTCGGGTCAGTCAGCGGAAAGTTCAATTCTGAAGCATTGATCTCAGCGTTAAGTCAGTTTTCAGTAGTTTGAGGTATTACCAATATTTTAGCTGCACATTAATGAAGTTGTTAATGAATGCAATGTCATTTTACAGGATTCTGAATCGTGAAAAGTCAGATCGTTTATTTTTTTATGTTTTTAACATATTATTTAATAATGTAACAAGTACGATATACAACATTACAGGTATACAACCAATGCGCTGTACAAAATCAAATAGTTATACAATGTCAGTATCAATTTAGGTAAGTCGATTTCACAGGTAGGGAACAAAGGGTACAAATTCGTAGGAAATACTTCAAATTAAATAACATTAAACATTAAATTCAGGTTAAATTCAAATAGTATTAAACATTATTAGGTATGTCACGGGTACTGAAATAAAATGTCAATGCAAAAAATAATCATAATAATAATTCCTCCTTCTTCATCTCGCAGAACCTGCCACATTCTCGGACAATATGCCTCCACGCATCACCAAACAGATCAGTCAGTGGTGCTGCAGCCAGCAGAGCATTGAGGCTATCCCGCGACCTCACCAGCGGAGATTGCTGGCGCGCCACCGTGCGGTACGTGCCGCCCGCTAACAGCTGCTGCCTACGCGCGCGGAGATATCTGTCGGGCACGTATAGCGCGCATACCGTACCGACAAGCACGGTGCAGTCACTGTCGCCTCGCAACAATCGACACACAGTCAGAAGCTGCTCGGTGTTACGTCTGACCTCTAGTGAGTTGTATCCGAGCATACCCAATATAAAAGCGGATGGATAAAGATAAGGGGAGTTACATTTTTGTACCTTTGGCTGTGGAGACGACCTTTCTTCCATTCATTCCTTATGCAGAGGATTTCCTTAGCAGTGCAGCGGGGCAATGCCGCTAGTGTCATGGGGACCTTTGGTAGGGAAGTGTCCCGGGGTGGGATTATTTAGTTAAGTTATAGTCGTTAGCTGTATACTTGTCTTATTTTAGTTTAGCAAGTGTTTAAGTTTAGTTTTAAGTAATTGACGAAGCTTCCTGCAGATAAATCGAATCGTAAATTATGTTTTGAACAATTGAATTTAATAAATGTAGGGTAGTATCCAAATCTCCACGGAAAGCTTTGTGTACCTTCTCGAGCAAAGGTATTGCTCGAGAAGGTTAAACGTAACGATATAAGTTACCTACCGAAGGTGTTCCACATCCTACAGTTTTGTTTGCGGATGACTGTTCCGTTGTCATAAAATGTACAGAGCCACTAAACTTTGAACTATAGATATTAACAATACATTTAGTGGACTAGCCAATCGGGCTTCAGAATAACAATCTAAAAATTAACCTACAAAAAACTATTATGCACTTTCATCAATCAAAAGCAAACCCACCGAAACTAAATATAAACTATGATAACAATAACGTAGAATTAGTAAAAACAATAAAAATCCTCGGATTGCACCTAAACCAACACTTTGCTCGCTTTGCTTGCTCGGTCAATAATAAAAAAACCTAGTTACAAACACGGATAAACTTTTTTTGTCTTTTTCTTTGTCATATTTGTTTAATTATGGTCTTATTGGTGGCTAATCACGCTCCATAGAATCAATTATCTTAGAAGCATTTAGATCTGGATTTTTAAATGATGTTAATTCAATATTATATATATATATATATACACAGTCAGGTCATAAGTTCTGTCACACAATAAAAACTTTTGAATTTAGAACGCTGGCCACAATTTTTTTTTATTGAATTCGAATTTCGAATTTTTCATGAAAATAAAAATGTGTACTTTTTAGAATTTTCCTCATTTTTAAATATGGAGTGGACACTTAACCTCTGGAATGTCCCCGTACAGCGAATCTCGTGTACCCTATAGCGTCCATGGTTCTGGCGAAAATAAATTTTCAATCGACTTGCGTTAGGAATTTGATAAGTTTGTTAGGTTATTTTATTAGTTTCCTAACATGTTATGTACCATAATAAAGCTAATGAAATTACCTATCTTGTGATGTATAGTACTCACATGTGATAATAAAGTTGGTAAGGCTTTTCATCGATTGTTTGCAGAATCCATTATTTGACACCGACACCTCTAATTATATTTCGTTCTTTCGGGCCACTCACACAAAACTTACACTATTATCCATTTTTCACATCACCACTATTAATTTCTCCAGCGATAAGATGTATTATTTTATTACAAAACACAGTAATTACTTCACAATAAATCAATATTGACAAACATAAAATGTAAGTCTGCGGCCGGTCGCCTGTCCACCCGCGCTATTCAACAGCGAGGTACCGTTCGCACGACAAGTTGAAACGCGTTCGTATTTTTGTATAGATATTTATATTATTGCCCAAAAGAACAGATTTATGAATAAATGGGTAATTGTTGCGCATTTTGGTCTGGCGAGTCTGGTAGACTACAAATTCAGTAATATCAGTATCATAATGAAAACTGAATGTTATGGCAGAAAATAAAATTACATGGGAAAACAGTAAACAAACAGGTGATTTTATTCTATCTATCTACACTCTCATTATATTATTACAAGCCCCCCACCATACCTCCTGGGCGGAAAAGTTGCTTATAAATAAATAGTGATAAATAGGTCGAGCGCCGAGAGATGGCACCACTCGCTATAACATCGCTTTCCCGTGGTGTGATTTGTTGGATTTAGAATTTGATAAATGCAGTCTCGGCCTCGCTGCCAATATGCGGCTTCGAAGTTAGGCTGTTACGGCTGACTAACTACACTATTTGATAAGTTTGGCAGAGGGACACTCGATTTATTTGATTTTATACTTAACATAAAACAAACTCACTTCAACATATTACTAATAAAAATGCTTTAGCAATATTCTAGTGGGATTCGAACCAACATATTTGATTATGTACTTGCCTGTTGTTTTGTGAGGATTACTCTGGTGGGATTCGAACCCACTTATTAGGCACTTGAGCTGCGGGATTTGAAAAAAAACGATAAAATATATGTATAAGAAAAAATATTTTTAATAAAAACAGACATTTTGAAATTACAAAAAATACAATAGGTACAATCAATATGTGTGTATATAGTCTAGTTTACAAATTGTAAATAGGTATTGTAATTCAAACTCATATCATGTATTATCCATACAATAAAAAAAAAAACATTTGTGAAAGTGACAATATTGATGTTTGGGTCAAATTATTAACTTATAATGAAAAATTATATTGAAATTAGTACCTACACAATTGTAGAGACATTACAGTATTTCGTTGCACATTTTCAAATTACAGTAAAACACGTTTTTACAAGATACTACACAAATTTTGTGTTGACACATTTTCAAATTACAGAAAAACATAATATACAAGAGAAAAAAACACTTGTTGAGGAGACCTGGCGAACTATAGCATCTGCAAGAAACTAGATGGTTAGGTTGCCCAATATGGTTCTGAGAGAAATGTATGAAAGAAAAAGGAAAAATGGCACTTGTATATTTTTATGAGATCGGACGAACATCTTACATGAATACTGTACTAATGACCGCCATGAATTCCGCCTGGTACAACTTTCACCATAAGATAAATATCTGTTTTTACAATACGGTGTCCCCGATAATTGCCCTGTTTATTGAAAGAAGATTGTGTGAGTACGTTATATGCTAATTGCTAGAAATACCAGCCAGGCACATTCAAATCCCGCTAGTAAAAAACCTTTTATTCATCTAATCTACATATATCAAGCACCTGTACTATCTGTCTATCCAGCCTCCCGCCCCCACTGTTGAGTATAGACCTCCTCTCCTCTTGTACAATGGCATATTAGGGAAGCGAAAATAAAATTAATTATTTTCGCTTCGTTAACCTGACATGTACATTGCGGCCAGGCAATTCTCGAAGAGAATGCCAAATTTTCCAGCAAGGCTTGGGTGCAAAGCAGAGAAACTCTCCGCAGGTGACGCATTTTGTAGGCACCGTCCGACGCAAACCTTGCCGGTGACAGATATGGCAACGCTTTCGTTCCTGTTGCGAGACATGCATAGGTTCGTGCATGATAGTGGTATTCAGACGCACCCCAAATTCCAACAACTGATCTAAGCCGACCGCTGGTGGAGATTGGCTGTGAACCTTCACCAACGTTTCAGCCAGATCTATGCGGAAATTGCGATGCGTCATCGGAGGCAAATCATGACGTTTCCTCGAGTCCGACATCAGAACTAATGCGTTGTGTACAGATACGTTGAGCAACCTTTTAAAAATCTTCATATACCATTTCAGGCATCTCTTTCTTTCCAACAAATACATTGAGAGTTTTTGATCTTTCAGATCAATACCTCCCATTGTATTGTTGTAGTCCTGTACAACACAGGGCTTCACCAATTCCTTACCACTCTTCCGACCTACGACGGTCTCCGAATTGTGATAAGTGGAGATCAGGTTCACCTTTTTGGTGTCTTGCCATGCAAGACATGTCACATCACCAGAATGGCGAGCAATAATCGCCCCCTTATCAAGCTTCTTCGGAGCCTTCGCGATCGCTTCCGGTACATTCTTGCGATTAGGACGCAACGTCCCCACACAATCAAATCCTTTACTTTTAAGGTACCTCGCCAACGCTGGAGAATTATAATAATTGTCCATCGTGACGCAGTGACCCCGATGTTCCAGACCTTTCAATAAATCGAGTACCACTTGGGTACTCTTACCAGCCAAGTCTGCACCAAGATTCGCGACGTCGCGATCGGGATTCGAGTTCTTGCCCGTATAGATTTGGAATCTATACATGTACCCAGTCCTTGATTCGCACAGCTCGAATGATTTTACTCCGAATCGCGCAGCCTTTGACCTTATCGCTTGGACCCAGGACAAGCGGCCTTTGAATAAGGTCAAAGACTCGTCGATAGCGACATCTTGGTCGAGTTTGTAAAGACTTGAGAATTTTTCATTGAGGTGCACGATGAGTGGTGCTATCTTCCGCAACCTTGCAGAGAGCATAGCCCCTCCGATTCCCGGCAAATGTTGACTAATACCAACATTGTCCGAAAAGTGAAGGAACTTGTTCAGCAAAATGAAGCGGTTGTAAGACATCACCTGCCTGAAGTAGGGCATTTGTAGAATGCCGGTCGTTTTCCAATACTCGTGCTGAGATGTGTGTTGTACATAACCCATCAACATATACATTGCAAGAAGCAAACGCATCTCGTTTGCATTGGTGTCAGTCCATCGATCCAAACGAGACGACTGCTTCAAATTTCCTGCTTCACGTTGTGCGTTGAGCGTCTGTTCAGCATATCTATTGGTTTCCTCAACCATAAGACCAATGATGTCTTCGCTCCAGATATCACAAAAGGCATCATAGGGCGTATTGTAGTCTTTGACAGCTCCAGGGAGTGGGCCGGAAAATAATTCCTGCACACCCCTGAAAGTGGCAAAGTCTGTCTGCCAAGTAAAACCATCAGATGGGCCCACCAGACGTTCAATGGCTTCATCCATTTCACTCTCAACCATAGCTACCAGATTGCGGGTTTGCGGATCTAACTCGCTGTCGTCAGGAATAGCCCTACTCGTGGGATCATGATCGGCAATGATCGCGTCAACATCGAACTGGTCGTCGAAATCTGAATCGAGATCACTGCCGTTATTGATCGATACCACAGCAGCTGCTATCCCTGAAGAAGACGGAACAGCATCCATCGGCACAATGGAAGACACTGCTAACCCATAGTGACTGCTAGTATCGGGTATCTGCTCATCAGCCTGAACACTAAAACTAAAGCTAGTTCCAGGTCTCGACTGATCAGCATGAGCACGAATACCGGCAATCAACGACAGATCAGCAGGTTCTTTCGCTGGCCCAAGCATGCTGCGAGAAGGTGTCGTGCTCTCGGGCGATCTCGGCAACGAAGGCAACCCATCCACCCATTTCCTTACATGATCGTAGTGATCCGCTATAGCCGCTTCCCCCTCCTCAGCGTCCAGCCCGCACTCTTCAATGATTTCCTCAGGACGAAGGCTGCAAAAAAAATAAAAATTAGCTATCTATAAATATATCCGTAATACAAAAATCGGCGGTAGCTCAAATTATAGGATGCTGGCCACTTACAAAATCGACTTCTTCAAGTCCTTGCGCTGCTGTAGCCGTATGGTACCCCCGGGAGTCGCAACCACCGGGATCTCTAGTTTTCGTTCATGACTGAAAAAATAATTTACAATTAGCAACATATCTATATCATATAAAATAATATAAAAAGTGGCGGTAGCTCTGGTAATAGGATGCTGGCCACTTACGAAATCGACTGTTTGAGCCGCACGGTACCCCCGGGAGTGGCAACCAGCGGGATCTCACTTCCCGCGACTCGCACTGTCCCTGGGGGTGTCACATTTATGCCCTCCAGCGTTGGGCGTCGTGGAGGTGGCGGCGCGCTGAAAGATATAAAAACATTTGAATACTAATAAAAAAATAATATAGGTAGCACAATTTTACTGGCATTGACTTATTTAGAAATAATAATTTTACATAAAAAAATCACTCACGGGATCACCGGTCTCCAGGCTTTCGGGTCGTCTGACTCAGGCTGTCTGCTTGAGGCGAGTGCAGATGACACCAGATTCAAGCAACGCCTGGCCCGCAGCTGGCTGTCGCTTGGTCGCTGGGGCACAGGCGTCGCCGATCGGGACCGGGACCGGGATCGCGACCGCACCGATAAAGATCTAGAAGAAAAATAAAATACAGAAATAATTCTTTCTCACGTTTGATTGTATTACCCTTGACACCATTTGTGGGACAAATACCGGTTGGAGTGTAAATAATAAAAAAAAATATATATAAACAAAAAAAAAATAATTATGACGCATTATATTTTCATTGTACCGTGTAACTATGGATACTTATCTGAAATAAATTATTATTATTATTATCTCGAGAAGGGTGAGGTTCACGATGAAAATGTATATGACCTAAAATGATGGCAGTAAGCAACACTACGCGATACCGGTGTAAAACAAAGTAGTAAAAAAATATTTTATAATGTAAGTACTCAAAAAAAAAATAAAAAAAAATATTCCGCTATCACGTAGTGTTGCTTTTTGCCATCACTTTAGGTCATATACATTTTCATCGTGCAACTCACCCTTCTCGAGATAATGCGTCAACAAAAATAAGTAATTTCGTTGCTGACCCTACTTGCACCGAAAAATTTCACGTCTTTGGTTGGAATTGCAATTTTACTACTTTTACGATAAATTACGTTAAAAAAAACATGAAAAACTAAATCCTGGTGAAATAACGAAAAACCTGATGTATTTCTTTTAGCAAACTAACATCAGAATATTCATCAAAGCTACAATGGCTGCCAGCCGTGTGGTAGAATAATTCCGACGCATAAAGTTTGGAGGGTTTTTTCACATACATATTCTGCGAAATGGCTAAAACGAATACTTGAAACATATTCTCCACTAAATTCTTAGTTATCAGGTATATAATACATAATACAACACTTACCGTTTCATGCGTCTAGACATTATTTTATTCCCGTAAACAGACACTCACGAGCGAACCGAACACGAAATGTAGAAAATGGCGACATGATTTGCTATTTTATTTTTTTTGATCTGATTGGCTGTCTCAAAGTCAGTTCTATTCATTTCACACTGTTGCCAACTAAACTACTCATAATCTATGACTACTTCCGGGAACGTTCTGAAACTTGGTGAATATTCATAAAACGTCGAAGTTTGCAATACTTTCTATGCGCTTATGCAGCGCACAGGACGCTAGCCGCCCAAAAAAGTTATGCGCTTATGTAGCGCATAGGACGTTTGACGGGTTAAAGAAGACCGTGTCGCAGTTATTGCGTTGCATCGTTGCGGTTACGCGCCAATTCAGATTTTCGACTTACTGAAAAATTTGAATATAACCAAAAGATTCGTTTATCGTACCATAAAACGATATAATGAAGACTCTAGTGTAGATGACCGGTCAAGAAGTGGTCGCCCTCGCTCTGTTAGGACTCCAGCAGTGATAAAAGCTGTGAAAGCGCGAATTCAAAGAAATCCCATACGTAAGCAGAAACTGTTGGCCCTTCAGATGGGGTTAAGCAGGACCACGGTGAAAAGGGTGTTAAATGAAGACTTAGGGCTTAGGGCATATCGAAGAAAAACAGGACATCGTTTGGACGCTCGTTTAATGGACCTGAGACTGAAGAGATGCCGCGCTTTGTTGAAGCGGTACGCGGGAAAAAAGAAAAGAAATTCTTTTTTCGGATGAAAAAATTTTCACCGTGGAAGAGAGCTACAACAAATAAAATGATAAGGTGTACGCACACAGCAGTGAACAAGCGAGCAACCGTATTCCGTATGTCCAACGAGGTCATTTTCCACCCTCGCTCATGGTTTGGTTGGGAGTCTCTTATTGGGGCTTAACTGAGGTACATTTTTGTGAGAGAGGCGTAAAAACGAATGCAGTTGTGTATCAAAATACAGTCCTCCAGAACCTTGTGGAACCTGTTTCTCATACCATGTTTAATAACAGGCACTGGGTATTCCAACAAGATTCTGCGCCAGCTCATAGAGCGAAAAGCACACAAGACTGGCGGCGGCGCGTGAAATCGACTTCATCCGGCACGAAGACTGGCCCTCCTCCAATCCAGATTTGAGTCCGTTAGATTACAAGATATGGCAACACTTGGAGGAAAAGGCCTGCTCAAAGCCTCATCCTGATTTGGAGTCACTCAAGGCATCCTTGATTAAGGCAGCCGCCGATATTGACATGGACCTCGTTCGTGCTGCGATAGACGACTGGCCGCGCAGAATAAAGGGCTGTATTCAAAATCGCGGGGATCATTTTGAATAAACTTTATTACCATAAGAATCTATGTTTTATTAAGTTCATTTTGCTATATAAATGTTTACATAAATAATAAACATGTCTAAATTATTTCATATTGCACATGTGACAGAACTTATGACCTGACTGTGTATAATATATATGTATGTTACCGGCCAAACCCGATTTCAGGACAAACTAGTTTTGCCTAGGATAAACTAGTTTGCACAGCTTATATCAGGGCCCTCTTTATCCTTCGTGTTAACGTGGTAAGTAAACATAAACTAGTTTATCCTAGGCAAAACTAATTTGTCCTGAAATCGGCTTTGGCCGGTAACGTATATAAATATTTACCTTTCATAAATGAGATCCATAATCAAAGTGATTCATACTTCTTCCTATGATACAAAAATTATATTATTTGTAATCACTATGCCAGAATGGTGTCCCCGTATTTATAGCGATTTTATAATAAAACTTAGCATGCTAAGTAAATGAGGCTCTACTTTAGTCAGTGCATTAAGTCGTAAAGCAAGCCTCGGACTGCGGAAGTTTTCGACAAACAAAGTGCATTATTCGGTAAATTTGCATAGCTCCGAAGTTAAACATAAGTTTCCGCGCAGTGTCGGTGCTTTAACTGAAGTGTACGTAAAAGTTATCAAATCATCTATAGTACGTACAGTTAAACTGAATCTCGTTGAATAATCACGAATAACACCCAACAACGAGTTAACCGTTCAAGACCCATAAGACCCCAAGTTCAGTTTAAAAGAACAACAATTTGCAAAGTTAATTAAAATTACAAAGCGTAACCCTCAGATAAGGCAGGAACTATTGTCTCCGGAACAAGTGGCAGTGGGCAACTAAAGGGTCTCAGCCAAGTTTCTTATCAGAGTTGTTTGCATGAGTTATCATGGCAAGACGTAGAGGGGTACGTTCGGATGTCGACTTTAGGACGGTCACTTTTCTGGCAATTCTCGATTAATTTGTCAGTAAATAACTTCAAATAACAAATGTCATGACTGGCGGTTGCGGCATTTTAGGCTCCCCGCGTTTGAGATGACCCTCATCGACTCGAGAAGAAGAAAAACGGAAATTATCCTTTAATACGTTTTGATTTCCTTGCGAGATTCAAGCAAATACAACAAAATTGCGGAATACATGTTGATCTAGAAGTTTTATTTGTTCCAAACAAATAAAACTTCTAGATCAACACGGACATGAGTAATTGATATTAATTGCAACTTAATATGTCATAATTTCTGGGAAAAGGGGACTTGACAGAGAGACCAATGAGCAGACAGATAACGAAGGGATTCTAAAAGGGTTCTTTTTTTCCTTTTAAGGTCCAGAACCCTAAAAATGGAGTCAAATGTCATCCATTGTTGTCGTTATTATAGCATAGCGAATTACATAGCGAATTAGGAAATCAAATTCAGATTTGTCTCAGCCTAAGGCCCACTAAAAACTATTGTCAATGTTATTCAGTACTTACTTACTTACTTAGTTTTAAGTGGTTGTCAAAAAAAATGTTTTTTTCCGTTACAATAATGCGCGAACACACGTAACTCTTCGCATACCTACGGTAGGTATCTAATATCTGCCGCCAGAGATGCTATTTTATAACCTATCTCATTTTGTCTGAATAACACAATTCTCATGTCTTCGGGTTGAATCAGAATGTTCACTCCATCTTAATGCAAGGTAAGATGGTAATGTAGAAATTGTGGAACTGGCACAGGCGTCTTACTATCTCTTGGTAGAGCCCAGTGGCCAGTAAGTTATAGCTTAATTTGACCAGCTCTACCGCAATGCCTAAGGTTTTAGTACCACTTTGACCTCAATTCCGGATCTCATAAGGTGTCTAGTCGGTTGTTTTAGAAGCGTTTTAACTAAATTTACGACTTTTCACGTTGCAGTTCCGTTTTCAAAATACATGATCAGGAGTTACGAGAAATACTTTTAGCAATAACGCTAGCTCCCATTCAGGGAAGCTTTGACTTTCTACTTTTAGTTGAATTCATCGAAATGTCCAAAATTTTTGTATGGGGAAGTTAAGAAAATTTTCGAAAAACTACGATTTTGTCAAACAAGCCTAACTTAAACAGTTAGAAATCACATATGAAATGTAGCTCTGTGATTCCAGCTTCTCATGCTTAGCTTAGAAACTTCCGTGAATAGCTTAGTTCAAGTCAGTATCGCGTTTGATAGGCTTACTGTGAGTCTAGTTACCAATAGTTGCTAACTAATGCTTGGAATACGATCGATATGGAATAGACAGGAAGGAAGGATATGGACGAACAAGACAGTGGTTGGTGTACACAGATGTATCAACGATATTTTAACATTTACACCAAATTAAATGGAAATCAATCCATAGATAATTCAAATGAATTTCCTGTATGACATTGCGGCAATTTCAAATGAATTGCCGCAATTCCATACAGGATCTGTGCTTTTCCCGTGATACAAGCTTATAAGTTTTAGCAGTCCAGTCCTGTCAAATTCAGACTACGTCATAATTCAGTTTCATGTTAGCAGCAGTAGTAAGAGCATAGTTACCCTAGTCGCCAACTTAAACTGTGTCATTTATTGAAAAACTATGCTTCTAAAATAAAAATCGGGGCTATAGTGTTTAATTATTATTATGGCACAAGTAGAATGGTTGGTAAAAAATAGAATTTAGAACAATATTTGACCAGAAAATGAACCCATAAATTAGTCCAGCCATTTGAGCAATTTAAAACTAGTCAAGTGCAAATCTGATTCGCGCACGAAGGGTTCCGTATCACTGTACGATGGTGGGGATGGTGTGGAGTGAATAGTTTGGATCTTATATATCAAAATGTTGATAGCAAAGTTATTGGTGCGGCTAGTTTCAAACTCCATATACGTAGCCAGGTGCATTTGTTAGTTTGTATGTGGCTTACAGATATATAAAAAATCTTGATAATTCCGGGTAGGTTTTTCGGACTTAGTTATATTTCTTGTATTTTTTTTATAATATAAGACTCATTAGTTACGGAGATAATGGGGGAATTAACAATTTTTTGCACTTTTTAGGTCATAACTTCTGGATTTATCAAAACTTGAATTAAAAAAATACATATTTGTAAAGTTTATAAATAACCCTTATCAACGATGCCCTACATGACTTATTGCGGTGACTTTTTTGTTTATTATTTTACCCCCTCCACTTTATTTGTATGCGATTTTTTTATATATATTTTTCATATTAGACTTGAATTATGTTGCGGTTATTAGGATAAGTATTTTTGAACAAGATTTCAAGACTCTATCTCTTGTAGTTCCTGAGAAAAATGATTGTGTCGTCGGACGGAACTATAAGGGTTCCTCCTTTTGAGGTACGGAACCCTGAAAATGCAATCAAATTCAGAGATGCATTACCTGTCAGACATAGAGAGAGATTCAGGCTACAGGTAAATTCTAAAGCCTATTCAGTTTAGGCCCAAAATGTCTCTTAGTTCTGTCTGTAAATCCTTGTCTCTCATTTCATTGGCCAGCACATTTGCTCTAGCGTCACTCAGGATCGATATAACGATCCACAAGGCCTAAGGCTATTGTAGCCAGATAGTTCCTCAGGGCAATCAGATTGGAAGCGGTCTCCGAAAAATACTCTCTCTCTCTGGGTGTCGTTTGCTATGGAAAATGAAGTAAAGTACGCACACATTACATTATAGGCAAAAAAATTGTACTTTTACGCACACACGTAAAATATTGGTGGCTAAAATAACTTTGGGGAAATTTTAAATCAGGCGAATGCAAAACTAATGTGCGACTGAAATGGAAGACTCATCAATTAGTATTTCAGTTAGAATAATTTCGGATTTTATACAAAAAGGAAGGTGAGCATTTCTGCCCCTGAGACCAATAACCACAGACATATGTTATTGGAAAAATATTTTAAACCTCTCATTAACTTATAAGGTAGCTAGTCTGAAAATACTGAGAAAATAAAGTTGCCTCGTTAACATCTTTATATTTATTATTGTATGAAAATACATAATATTTATGTATACTGACAGTAGTATAAAGAGTAGGCGACTGTTTGCCACTTTCCACTCCCGCAGGCGTTTTCGAAACGTCCTGCCTTGTCAGACAAAAATCACGCTTGCCCAGTCTCTTCTTCTTCCCCTGGTCGATTACGCTAATGTCTGCTGGGCAAGCGCAAACGAAGAGCAACTGAAAAAACTTGAGCGAGTTCAAAACCTCGGTATTCGGTTTTTTTTTGGTTTGCACAAGTTTGACCATGTCTCAGAGTATCGCAGGGAGTTGAAATGGCTCCAGATTCGCCTTCGACGGGATTTCCACATCCTCATTTGCCTCTTCAATATTTTATGTAATCCTTCTTCTTACGGGATCGTTTCGTTTTTCTGTCTTCGAATAGACCACGGAGATCTCACACTCGGTCACTACTTACAACTCCGCAACATAACCCTGCCGCTTATGAGAATGGGTTCAGACCACGAGCTATCAGTCTCTGGAACAAACTTCCCAGCGCCACCAGTGACAGTCCGTCAATTTACACTTTTAAAAGTCATTTGAAAGAACTCTATCTTTCTTTTCCGTTATAATTATAAGTATTTATTTATATCTATTTATGTACATGTTACATATTTATATCTAGCATTTTTTTAGTATAATATAGATATTGGTAAGAAGTTTATAATTTTTATCAACATATTTATTGTTGAGTATATAGTTCTACCTGTAGTTTTTATTCCTGTCCATTCTAGGTTTGCTGGAAAAAATTACTTGTTAGAAATAAGCTCGCCTTCATTCACTGCTTTGTGCAATGAAGTATCCTGCCAAAAACATTTTCATGTAAAATGTTGCCAAGACGAGACCATTCGGTTGGCCCTGTCAAAAAGTTATCAGATCTCATATAGAGCTAAGCTTCTATCTATACACGATCTAACTCTACAAGATCTAACTTCACAAACTCTACACTTTAGTCAAGACATCATATCTCAAAAAATTTGTTAAACTACTATAATCCAAACCCATGTTGTGAGGGTTCAAAAAATCGACGAAACGCGTCGAGAAAAGGTCCCACGGTTCAAAACACACAAATCAAACAAAATGAAGACACAAAAATTACACAAGATGACGGTACAATAAATAAACAAGATAATGACCACAAGACTGAACAAATTATTGAACACAGTATAAAACGGGTCGGTGACCTAAAATCCAAAGAAATCACGAAGGACGTCTGGAAGCACAGGGTCATGATTTTCTCCGATGAAGGAGGCCTTGGTATCAGAGATTGTCTTCAGGATCTTCTAGGTCAAGACTTTTCAGTGACCTCGCTTATCAAGACTAATGCTACATCTGACCATGTGTTGTCTTCCTGTCTGGATATGTGCAAAGACTACACTGAATCTGATTATGTTATATTTTTGTTAGGCTCAAATGATAACAATCCCACCAAAGTACAGTCGCATCTCTATCACTATATGAGTAAATTAAAAACAAACATCTTACTTGTAACAGTCAGCTCGACAAAGTACCTAAATGAGCATATGATGAACAGAATGTTTCACTTCTTGTGCACACATTTTGATAATGCGACACTGGTAGATTTATCACAAGTTGAAGAGAAACTCCGAAGACGTGTAACTACTTGCAGATTTATTCTTAGGGATGTATTGCATATATGTTATATATGTATATAATGTATATATATGTATAAATGTATATATATATATGTTATATAATAACTATAAGGGTCACACAAGACATAGCCCAAAATATGAAAACAAGCCAATGTTATCCAAACCCCATTTTGTTCTAAACCCTACAGACTTGAAAGGTAAACCAGGGCTCCAGAAGGGCACCATTCCGCATTTCTTTCAGAGAATCACTGAAAAGAAAACGACTGAAGCAGACAAAAAATCAAAAGATCGCTCTAAGAAGGGCACCATACCATATTATTTTACAAACACGTCTACAGGAACCTCAGCACGAAATGATCAGCAGTTTATTCTCTCAAAGTGATGACAACTCAGACAGGTATAGTAAATGTCAGTAAAAACATAGCGGGAAAATGTAGTAAAATAGTAAAACTTAATATTATTCATCAAAATGTGTGTGGAATCACATAAAAAAATAATGAATTAGAGGTATACCTAGATAGCTTAAGGAAAGAATTTCATTACATCTGTTTAACTGAGCACTTTTTAAACAATTATTTGGCTCCATTGTTTGAACTAGAAAATCATAATATGGCCACTTACAATACCAGAGTTACAATGAAACGTGGTGGTTCCCTTATCTTAGCACACAATAAAAAATCATATAAAGAGCTCGAAATTTGTAAAAGGTTGTATAAAATTAGGTCGTTCGAAGTCTGTGGCGTTTTAGATGAAGATACAAACCTTTGCATAATTTGTTGTTATTGAAATCCGGACCACGACACGTATGATGAGTTTGTGGTAGGACTAGGGAAGCTTTTGGAGCACTTTTTCAATAAAAAATGCATTATATGTGGAGATTTCAATATCGACACCCTGTGTGAAAACAATAGACGCAATTAATCTTTTGCTCTTTTAAGGTGCTATAATTTTAGGGATCTCATAGAAACGCCTACTTTTGTAAGAAATGATACGTGCTGTTGCCTCGACTTTATTGGACAAGGCAAAGCAGTCCACAAAGGCTTTGTGGAATGTCGTGAACAAACATAGGAATGAAAAACTATTTCCTTAAGAGATAAGTTTTTGCTAAAAGTTAACGATAAATTAATTCATAAGCCTATAGATATTGTAGACGTATTAGCTGAACAATTTGATGTTAAATCCTCAGGATTCTTTAACGGGGCACAGAGAGCAGCTGATTCTCTTATAGCGAACTGTCCGAAAATCATATGTGACATGGAGTTTAGACCGACAACCGTAATCGAAGTTACTAAAATAGTGCGACACTTTGAGAACAAGCAATCATGTGGTTTTGACGACATTCCAATAACTGTTATCAAAAACAATATTGATATATTGGCGGAACCTCTAACAAATTTCTTTAATAACTGTTTAAAGGCATCCATTTTCCCAGATCATTTAAAGATAGCTCGTGTTCTGCCAGTGCATAAAAAATAATCAAAAACAGATCCGTCCCACTATAGGCCCATCTCGCTATTGCCCACCTTATCTAAAATTTTTGAAAAACTTATCAAGGACTTCTTGCACATTTAGTAATGAACAAAAAACTGAGTGACAGACAATTCGGTTATCGGAGGGGCATGGATACAACTGACGCTATAGACACACTGGTAGACGATGTGATAAGTAAATTAGATCAGAAATTCCGCTGCACTGTTTCTAGATCTAAGCTCTGCCTTTGATTTTGTAGTCCATGGTATCTTAACTTCTAAGCTGGAGCATTATGGCGTGAGAGTTAAATGTTTAGAACTAATAGAATCCTACTTACACAACAGAAAACAGTTTGTTGAATTGAGCATAACTGACAGTGGACAGCAAACGGTTACTAAGTCGAAATTACTCAAATACCTACTACCAAATGTCTTTATTACTGTAGATATTTACATATACTTAGCAATCGTCATTTTTTGCCACTTCTCTACATTGGACCACTGTGGGAGGGAGAAGAAAGGCGTAGAAACTCCCACAGATTGATTTTTAGATCTCTTTTTAAAAATTGCTTATGCTTAACTAATACAAAATATAATATTTAGTCATTATCATAATTAATAAGCAGGAATAAATAATTACAAAATTATTAACAGCAAGGTCTGTGTTGAGCCAGATTAACCCCATACAGACCCATCATTTAAGTAATCTTGAACATTGTAATATCCATTTTTCGACAAAGTCGCTTTAACATGGATTTTAAATTGCTCAAATGGCAATGTCAAGATCTCCAGAGGTATCTTGTTGTAGTAGAGAATGCATTGACCCTTGAAAGAATTGCTAAACTTCGCGAGTCTAAACCGGGGCGCAAGTAGTCTGTGATTATTTCTTAGGTTAACATTACAGCTATCGCTAAGTTTGCGAAATTTTGTAAGGATCTTGCGTACGTATATTATATTTTCGAAAATAAATTGACTAGCTACAGTTAGTATGTCAATTTCTTTAAAAAGCTGTCTTAAGGAGTCTGTGCGTTTTAAATTATAAATTGCTCGAATAGCTCTTTTCTGTAAAATAAAAATAGTTTTAATATCCGCTGCATTTCCCCACAGCAAGATACCATAGGACATGACACTATGAAAGTAACTAAAATATACTAGCCTAGATGTAGCCACATCCGTGTTTTGTCTGATGTTCCTAACAGCGTAAGCCGCAGAACTTAATTTACCAGCCAATTTTTCTATGTGGGGTCCCCACTGCAATTTGTTATCAATGGTTATTCCAAGAAACTTCGTGTCATTTACTAATTCTAACGTATTGCTGTCCAACACTAAACTGGTTCCAACTTGCCTGACATTTGGAAGTGAGAATTTGACACATTTGGTTTTACCAGCATTTAACAATAAATTGTTAACTGTGAACCAATTCAAGGTTAAAGATAATACTCTATTGACATCATCAAAATCTTCTTTTTGTCTTTCAATTTTGAAGACCAGTGAAGTGTCATCAGCAAACAACACTATGTTAGTCAATTTCTCCACCATAAAAGGCAGATCGTTAATATATACCAGGAATAAGAAAGGGCCTAATATGGAACCTTGTGGAACGCCAATTTTTACCCCCGATCCATCAGATTTAACGCCGTTGACTTCTGCCTTTTGAATTATATTGCTTATGTATGATCTTAGTAGATCCATCGCTTTATTTCTAACTCCGTAATGATTTAATTTCATTAGTAACGTGTTATGATCAACACAATCAAATGCCTTCGACAGATCGCAAAAAACACCGACAGTATCCTGTGCGGCTTCCCATGCAGAATAAATATGAGATATAAGGGTAATACCTGCATCCGTAGTCAATTTACCCCTAGTGAAACCTTATTGCTTGGCGTGGAGTTGTTTTGTACTGTTGAAGTGTGAGAGCATTTGATTGAGTATGATCTTTTCAAAAATTTTACTTAGTGCTGGAAGAACCGACATTGGTCTGAAATTTGACGGATCACCCTTGTCTCCCGACTTGAACAGAGGTTTTAGTTTACTGTGTTTCATGAGGTCTGGAAAAGCTCCATCATCAACACATTTATTAAATATATAAGCTTGGTGTGGGGCTATAACAAGTATTATTGAACCAATGACTTTGACTGACATACCCCACAGGTCTTCAGTATTTTTTAGTTTAAGTAATCTATACGTTTTGACAATATCCTGGGGACATACATGATAAAATTTAAAATCTACATTACTGATGCTAGTGCTGTTTTTTAACAAAGTCTCTGCTTCATATGGAGATGAATTTAGACGCTCCGTTGTGAGTAAGGGTGCATTGGTGAAGAATGTTTCAAAAGCTCGAGCTACCTCAGCGTTGGATTTAACAACATCATCACCTATCTTTAAGCAGAAATCATTATCCCTTGGTATAACTTTGCCAGTTTCACGGTTTATGATTTGCCAAACCGTTTTCATTCTATTATTTGAATTTTGTATTTTTATATTTATGTGTAAAGTTTTTGCAGTTCTACAAACCAACTTGAAAGTTTTGGAATATTTTTTAACATAGTCATGAAATTTTATATCAAAGATAGGTTTTTTGTTCATAAAGATCATACAAGATAGCTCTACTTTAACGAATTCCAAATGTTGCCCAGTCATTAAATTTAGATTTACCGTTGTTGGCACTGACTTTCTTTAATTTAAAAACTGTATTGAATTCTGTTTGAATAATGTTGAAGAAGTCAGAATAGATTTTGTTCGGGTTCTGTTCATCAAAATCCGGTACTGGCAAACCCATATCTAAGTTTTTCATATACATCTCTAGTCTATGGGATGTAATAGGCCTATAAAATTATGGATCAGTCTTATTTACACTAGTAATTTGGAATGAAACTGTTTGACCACTGTGATCGGATGGTAAACAGTTAATAACATTTTTACTTGTGAATGCACAGTCACAAAAAACGTTATCTAAGCAAGTTTGGCTGGTAAGTGTAATTCTAGTCGCCTCTAGAAATACATGACATAATTGAAATGATTTGAACAGAGTTATTAATCGTCGCTTCAGTGTTGTATCTACAAGCAGATCTACATTAAGATCGCCACAAATAATTAACTTTTTTCTGTTATTACAAAGTTTAATAAGGGCTTCCTCCATAATTTTCTCGAATATTTCAAAATTGCCATGGCCTTTTTCATCTCTCGGAGGTCTGTAGACACAAACAATAATATGGCTATCTAACTCAACACAAGATACCTCTATTTGTCTTTCCACAGTAAGTGTAAGAATATCTTTCTGTTGTTTCACCTTAATATTATTTTTTACTAAGATTAAAGAACCACCTCTATCAGCAGTCTTTCTATTGTAACAACTGACAATTTTGTAATTATTTATTTTACAAGACATCATATTTTCCTTTAACCAATGTTCTGTAATACAAATAACATCAGTGTCCGAATTATTAAGAAATAATTCTAATACAAGTTCTTTGCCAGGTAGCCCCTGCATGTTTTGATGGGTAATATTTAAGTGGGGCTTGCCCTTTGTCTGAATATTATTTAATATTGGGATATTATTAGACTTTTTTGACTTATTTAATTCGGGCAAGATATTACACATTTTTGATGTCCTATGCTTGCTTGATATATTTATTGGCTTATGTATACTAGAGATTTCCTCTGTTGTCTTAAAAACTAATTTAAATTACTTGGAATGTCTTCCAATATACCTTGTCTGTGCTCAATAGAAGCAGTCAGGTTAGCCAAATTCTTGGCTGTAATACTAAAAAAATAAGATAGCGACACAGCTACCTGTCGTTTGTAAAAATCTGAAAGGTAGTAACTACCTTTGGTCAAATAAACATTATTACTAACGTAATTGTTAGAGTCAATCAAATGAATCAAACTATTATAATATGACATTGTATGTAATGTCATATTTAGCTTATATCTAAGATCATTTTCAGCTTGTGGCAATCTTTTAATGTATGGGAATGTAAACATAACAATTTTATTAACATTCAGTGAGCAAAGTGTTTCAAAATATTTAATTAGGTCCCATTTGTTTACCTCACCCTTATTTCCAAACATGAGTATTAAGTTTGATTCAGGTGTCAGATCAAGTGTCTTTGTTATTTTTTGCATAACATCATGAAAACTGGAGTTTGGTAAACAGTTATTTATGACTGAGTGTCCCAACTTATTCAATAATATGCCTAAGTTTCTTCCAATTTCATCACAAAACATGACAGTTTTGCTTGTGATGCTTTTGTGCGACCCTGAAATCCTGGGTCGGATACTTATTTCAAGGCTCGTGGTTGAAGCTGGTCTCTCCGGCTGTTGCAAGGAACGTTGGCATTCACACAAATGATTGGCCACCAAAGAGTCATAGCGTTATTATTATTTGACAGTTTAAGCAGCTCATCCATGGCCAGGGAGTGCTCCTCAATGGCCTCTTGAGATTTTTCATAGTGGGCAGTAATAGATCTCAAGCAGCCATTGACAGTGGCAAGTTCAGACTCAAGATTTTGCAGGTCTTTCTCATATTTTGTTTTATTAATCTCTAACTCTGCCATACACATTTTAAACTTTTCCAAAATATCTATTTTACTCTTATTATATAAACTTTTATTGAGATTTTTATGAGATTTTAATTTTTTTGATGTTTGAGTGATGTGTTTTTTAATTTTTACATATCTTTTTGATGCGTTTTTGCTGCATGTTGAACCAGTGCCCACCACTGAGTCTTCATGAGTCAAATCAATCACTGCACTGGACACATCACTACATGCAACAGAAACTTGGCCGGTCACTTATCCGCTAATATCAATTCCTCAAATAAATTTTGGGATTTTTGTGCTGCTGAACCATGAGACTCCTCTTCTAATTGTGTGATTTGGTTGTGGGCATCAGACAGGTCCTTTTCCAGGGTAGAAATTCTCTTCAAAGCAAACTCATATTCAGCAGCGCACTGATCAAAACCATGAATTATCATTTTTGACCTATTTTGTTCTTCAAGTACATTTTCATATTGTGAGTGTAAAGTAGACAGCTCGGTTTTTAGTTTATTATTATTACCTAATACTTCTAGCAATAGAAGCTCCCAATAGCTAGAGGAGTACCTCAGGGATCCATATTAGGCCCGATTTTCTTTATTGTTTTTACAAACGACTTGTTTGAATATATAGGAAAATCTTTGCCCGATAGTCAGCTAGTAGTATACGCGGATTATGCAGTCGTTTCGGCAAACAACTTGGCATCGCTTGAATCAAAAGTAAATTCAATTCTATCAAAGTTCCATTCCTGGTTTACAGTAAACAACTTGAAAATTAATACTAGTAAAACTAATCTTCTTCTTTTTAAGACCACTGCTCGTAATAGCGACACGATAAATGCAACCTTGAACGGTGACACAGTGACTATGGTGGATGTTTTCAAGTTTTTGGGTGTACACATTGATTCCCACCTAAACTGGAAACCAGAACTTACGGCTATTGAAAGAAGTGTCAGCTCGGCTTGCTACGCACTGAGAAGTCTTAGGGACGTCGTTGATGTAGACCACCTGAAAATGGTATACTATGCTCTGGTCGAATCTAAATTGCGCTATAGTATAAAACTATGGAGTAATAGCTATGGTTACAATATCTCAAAAGCATTCGTCCTTCAGAAGAGAGCAATCCGCACGATAGCTCGCATTCCACAGATGGAATCGTGCAGGCCACATTACATTCGACTTGGTATACTCACAGTTCCTGCGCTTTACATACTTGTTCTGATGGTTGGTTTGGCTAAGAACTTTCACAAAATAGAAACCCCGGAACAGAGGCTGAAACGAGAAACATCGCGCAGAATGGAGTTCGTAATAGAATCCGCTCCTCGTTTAGAGATATCCAGACATTTAGCTGGATATCAGTCATCACGGTTATTTAAGCATCTAACAGCTGAGCTCAAATTATTGGTTACACACAGTAGCTTCAAACAAAAACTTAAATTATATCTATTGAAGAAGTGCCCCTATAGCATTGAAGAATTTTGTAAGTGAATAAGTTGAGTTGACATCCGGTTTATAGTAAGCATTTGACATAATTTTATGGTATATGACATGTATTGTATGCAGGTGTCTTTGGTAGAAAATTTTAGTTGACCTTATAGACATTTGACAGAATTATTTTTATATTCAATTGCCACTTTACTTTGTATTTTGACATTAGGTATTATTTGATTTGATTTGATTAATATTATTTGAATTATTTGACTTTGATATTAGATATTTAATATAATTGTATTACCTATACTTATGTATGACATAATGTTAATATTTCACACACAATTTATATTGTTTATGAATAAATACAATACAATACAATACAATACACGTCCCCAGATATTGAAATGATTAGCCAACACTTTCCAATGAAAGCAAAACTAATCATACTAGGGTTAACATCTTGAATCTTTGTACGTTTTATCTGTCATTTATGGTTACGGCCAAAGCTAGAAGACCGGGTAATCCAGGATTTATCCAATTTGAACATATTTTGTAAGAAAAATAAAAAGGTTTTTATTTTGGCGCTAATTAATTTCCCACAGTGTTTTGGACTTTTTGTAACAGTAATAATTAAATCTCGGTGAGTCCTTTCCAACTATGTTTGTCATGTCGTTACTGCTAGGTGAGGCAAGGACTCTCAAAAAACCGCCCCCCATCCTTTGTATTTCGGCATACGGGTATGCACAAGTGAGGCGTCTCCACACTTAAGCCTTCTGTGTTAATTTGCTCTTCAGACCCTAATTAATCCAATGGCCATCCCCTGTCGTACATTAGACACCTTACCCCAGCGGGATCCACCTGAAACTAACTACGGATTTGCGAACCTAACGCAGGATGTTTGTATGTGTAATGACTACGGATTTGCGAGCCTGGATGTTTGTATGTTTGTGACGTGACTGTTTCTCTATCTTTAAGATCTATCTCAATCCACTTCAAATTGATGTTTTGACGCTTGACCAATCAGAACGCGGTTGGTCGCCACGAACTGTCATTTACAGAAATTGTAATTTGAAAATAAAAATTTAAACATAAACATTTACACACAGGCACAGACCATGTACCATGTGTAGTGGGAACCTGAAATAGCGACGTCACATACATATAAGCATCCATGACCTGTTTTTTTTCTGTATCCACAGCCGGGGATCGTACCCGGGACCACAACTGCAGCGCCACAGAGGTGGTCGATAATCAGTATTTGTAAATAGACGGGTTACAGTAGCATTAGTATGTATTTCTAAAATCAATAGTGTGCCGGTACATACGCCCGCCACAGATATGCGGAAATATCTATTTCCACGTAATGTAAGTAAGATAAGTTGACGACCGTCACAGATAAGGTATATATATTTATATTCATCACGTAGTTTTGTAGTAAGTTGTATATAAGCTTAGTATATCCTATAATAAAGTAGTCTAGTTTAGTCTGATATTTGCGCGCATCTCAAGCCTTTTACTTTACTCCCGAAGATGTCGCTCTCCTTATAATTGCCCCTGGCAAAGTGGTGACCCGACTTCTGAACATCAGCAACCTTCGGTAATAGCAGCATGGACCCAGCCGCGAAGAAAATTCCGTGTGCTGCCGCCTTAGAAGTGCAAGCAAGAAGCATTTCGTCCAAGATCGCCGAGCCCCGACTTCTGCATACCTATTTCAAACCACGCTGCAGAAATCCATAATCAAGACCCCACCCAAACCAAGACGACATCAAGCAAGCCATGACGGACCAGAAGCCAAAAGATTTCAACTGAAGATTTCCCGCATCGAACTCAAGATACCGCAAGAATAATGAACCGATAGTCAGCCGACTGCTGATTTATCAAAATGAAGCTCGCACCAGCAGAAACGAACGCGTCGGCAAATTCATTCACAGCAAGCAGTTTTTTTCAAGTTCAAGACATAGGAAGCCGTTCCAGCCCCCAGAAGAGTATTGAAACATCATCGATATACCTTATCCAACGAATATTGAAATCATCCAGGAAGAACATCGCACGAAGAATAATCAAAACACTGAAGAGAGAGAGAGAGAGAGATATATATATATATATATATATATATATATATATATAAAACGATTGGTGTACAAGATGTGCCCTATGTTGCCAAATCCCAAGGTTTTTAGGCACACAAATTTCATCAATCGACAACTTAATGTTCACTCAAGAGTGAAGAGCACGCACGTACATATGACGTACGAGATCATTGACTGCCTACAGCCAAGGTTACAGATTTAATGCTGACGCTGATTCAGCACAATCATCCTTGTGTAGGTACGGTCGCAATTATAAACAAACAGTGATTACAACTTCAACGACGTGCGATGTAAATTGACTCATCGATTCCTGAAAAATATGGGCTGCTGCAGCATCAGACGACTCTCCTGCGGATCTTTTCCAGTTATAGGTTAGGTTAGTTTACTAACCGCGAAGCCCCATTTTTCTAGTGTTTTTCTGTTTTCCAGTTTTTAGTTTATTTTATGTAGTGTGCGGCCAGACACAAGACTTGCCTGTAAGCAAATATTAAGTAATTCTTTAAACTTATGTAGAATTCGCATAACCGTAGTTCCTTTATTTTTTAATTCGTGTAAGATTTACCTTTTAAGTTGAAGTATGCGCTATTACTATCTAGTTTTATTTAAAAATGACTTTCCTTATATATAAAAATAGATTAAGTTAAAGTATGCACAATTAAGATCTGGTTTTATGTTTATTAAAATACTACTAGTTATTATTGCAGTTGATATAAGTTTGTTTTGTTATCTAACTTAGATTTTTTCCATTGTTATAAGTACATTCATTAATTTTTTTCCCTAAAGGGGGGAGTACCTGTGCCGGCACATACGCCCGCCACAGATATGCGGAAATATCTATTTCCACGTAATATTAAGATAAGTTGACGACCGTCACAGATAAGGTATATTTATATTCATCACGTAGTTTTGTAGTCTCAGCTTAAAGTATACATTTTATTAACTGTTCCACGTGATTTCCTATTGTGTAGGTTTCGTCACGTGACTTTGGCGAAATTATTGTGGCAGCACGCGATAGAAGCCATAACCAAAAACTTAACTTAACTTAACTTAAGTTACAATCGCAGAAATAAGTTGCAATAAAAGACAGCTCGTATCAAATAGTCGTGAAATTATAAGAAATAATTTTATGAATGATATTGATATCAAAATTACTTATCAGGCTACTGGTTCCCACGGTGCAGGGTTTTGTGTAGATAGTGTGGGGCAAGAATCAATGTGTGTGCCTGTATATAAATGTTTTTGTTTATATTATAGTGCTGCAAAGCTAACTCAGCAGTAAGATAAAGTGTGTAGACGGCGCGATGTTCGATGAGTAAAAAGACCGAAATACGACTAAATTAACGTTTATTGTGCAACACACAATGAAATTTCAAAATTACAAAACAGACGCGGTGTTGCCTATGAGTTGAAAACAAAACGACTGACGACAGCGCCGCGCGCTAACGCGGCGAAATGTGCAAACTATGTCACACCACATTCTCTATACATAAAACTAAATGATTTGTCTGAATGTTTTAACATTTCACACTTAGGATTAGACAAACATTGTACGTAATAAAATTACAACAGATTAGGTCATATAAAGAGTTACTTTAAACTAACAGCTTATGTGTTTTATTTACGTTTTAATACAAAGATACAAAAGTATATTTGGTTCTATAAACATTGAGTGCGGACAGGCAAAGCCGCGGGCAAGACATAGTCATCTCACCTGGAAAGTTCTAAGGAGCGTTCGTAATATTTATAATCTACATACTATAGGTAAGTAATTATGGCTATCAAATTAAAAATGGAACGCGTCGCTAACATATCCCACCCTAGTGCTGACTCAGCACTCAGCATCAACTGGAATCCATGCGACGCGCGCCACAGGGCGTCGTAGGTAGCCTGACTTAGTCTTAACTTCCACGACCCTGATTCGACCATCTTTCCCGGGAAGTACTTTTTCCACCAGACCTTTCTGCCAAACATTGCGGGGCGAATCGGGATCCACAATGTAGACTAAATCACCTACCTGCAGTTGACGATTTAATTCTTGCTGCCACTTTCTTCTTGGGTTAAGCTCCGGTAGTACCTCCTTTCTCCATCTACGCCAGAACATGTCGGCTAAACACTGAGCCTTACGCCACTGCTTGCGCAAGTCCAGGTCTTCCTGAGTGAATGAACCAATGGTAGGAAGATTAGACGAGCTGCCCAAAAGGAAATGATTTGGCGTAAGACTTTCCATGCTACCAGGCTCCACTGAAACGTGTGTCAGTGGTCGACCATTGACCATATTTTCTACCTCGGTCATCAGCGCGCTCGTTTAAAATTACCTTTAGGGACGTTTTTACGCTACGAACTAAACGTTCCCAAGTGCCTCCGAAGTGCGGGCTTGCTGGGGGAATAAAAACCCATTTTAGACCAACGTTCATACCTTCTAGCTTCAAAGCGTCACGGTCGAGCTCCACCAGAGCTTTTTTCAGTTCCGTATCAGCCCCACGCATGTTCGTCCCATTGTCGGAGTAGAGACAACGAGGCCAACCACGCCGTGAAGCCATCCGCCGCAGAGCCAGGATCAAGGAGTCAGAGGTAAGATTCGGTACAAGTTCGAGATGCACGGCTCGAACTGTTAGACAGGTAAATAGGACCCCATACCTTTTTTCCCGACGACGACCGACGGCGATCTCCATAGGCCCGAAAAGATCTAGGCCGCAGTGAGTAAATGGACGAAAATTGTGCGCCATTCGACCGGGAGGTAAGTCACCCATGCGGGGCACCTGAGGTTTGCATTTTCTCATTCGACACAACATGCATTGGGTCACGATGTTTTTAACAGTAGGCCTTAACCTAATCAACCAATAAAGTTGCTTCACCTCGTTCACGACAGCTTCTTGACTACCGTGAGCCAACTTTATGTGGTAGTGTCTTACAATTAACTTAGCAACCTGGTTGCCGCCTTCCAGGATTACTGGTCTCTTTGTTTCAGATGGTACACCAGAAGCAGCGTCTATGCGGCCGCCGCACCGGAGGATCCCGTACTCGTCAAGGTAAGGTGATAGGCGTAGTAACTTACTAGAGCGACTAATACATTTTTTTTCTTTCACAGCTGCCAGCTCTTCGCCAAAGGATTGTGCCTGTGAGTATTTAATTAGCAAACGTTCCGCCTGTTGCAGCAGTTCACAGGACATTTCAAAGTTTTGTTTCCTACACTTACCTATAAAAAGTAGAACGTTCGCCGTGGCCCTCTTCAAACGTAGCCACGAGGAAAAACGCTCCGGCTCTGGTACAGATGGTGGCGTAGTATATGATGCATTTTGGACTACGGCTACACACTCTAAATCACTACTTGTAGTAGTACTGCAATTTTTGTAAGCAATTGTATGCTGGGGCCACGATGACTCATCGTGTAATAAAAATGTAGGGCCGTTTAACCAATCGCCAATGAAAAGCGAGTGATCAAATGTATCACGTGTTGCTAAATCAGCAATATTTAATTTGGTAGGTATATATCTCCACTCCTTGCTCTGCGTCAAATCATCAATCTCCCCTAACCTGTTCGCGACAAAAACATTGTAATTGCGCGAATCATTATTGATCCAGTGCAAAACGACTATCGAATCGCACCAAAAATATTTACGCGTGACATTAAGTTTATGCTCTTTGACAATAGTGTCCGCTAATTTAGCGGCTAAGACACTCGCTTGTAATTCCAAACGAACTACGGTCATAGGTTTCACCGGGGCGACTCGAGTTTTACTGGCAACAAATGCAACCACAGTTTGTCCTTCTTTGTTTATCCAGCGCCAGTAGGCCACAGCACACATTGCTTGCAAGCTTGCATCGGAAAATACATGTAGCTGTAGGTCATTATAATCGCTATCAGCTGATGCTACCGCGGGCGCGGGAGTACGTACCGTCGGCGGACGGGGTTGAGGATGTATATCCGTCTCGCTCCCACCCGTCGAGCGCTGTGCGCTAGATAAATAGCACCTAGGTATTCTTACCTTAGCAATCAGTTGCAGTATCCCGAGCCATTGAACCCATTTGTTGTGGATTTCATCGGTGATAGGGTCATCCCAGTTGACATTCGACTTCCAAGTGTCCTGAAGCATAATTTTACCTTGAATGATAAATGGAGCTAACAAGCCAAAAATGTCAAAAACAGACATTATGACGCGAAGTAATATTCTTTTACTAGGCTTTTTCTTACCATCGATAATGTCGACAGGAATGCGTTTCATCGACACGTCGAAGCCTAGCGCATCTTCAGCCGGGTACCATATAAGACCAAGTGTGCGTTCCCCTTGAGACTGCTTATCGACTTTGAACTTTATAGCAGCAGTACCTAGGGTCGACGCGGGCACGCTGTCGAGAACAGCTGGAATATTGCTAGTCCAGTTGCGAATTTCGAAACCCCCAGATTGGTGTATTTTTGTTACACATTTGACAGACTCGATCGCGGTGGTTTCTTCCTTAAAACTATCTATATAGTCATCCATATAATGCTGATTTTGAATGGCATCGACCGCCGAAGGCATAGATAATTCATAACGCGCAGCATTTTTATTTTTAATATATTGGGCTACGAATGGGGAGCAGTTAGCCCCGAAGATCAGTGACGTCATATTATATGTTTTTATTGGATCACTAGACTTTTCCCGCCACAGAAATCTTAAACAATTTTGATCTTCGTGGTTAATTTTGACTCATATAAACATATCTGTCAGCGCCACCCTGTACTGCCTAAAACGTAGCATTATCCCGAATAAAGATACTAAAAGATCCGGGCCTGTCAGTAGGTAATCATTCAATGACAAACCTTTTGTTTTGGCTGCGGCGTCAAAGACCAGGCGTAACTTTTTTTTATTGGGGTTGTCGACCCCGAAGTGAGGTAGGTACCAGGTGCGCTGCGGATAGATGTCGTTACCTGTCAGCTGACTAGCGTAGTCATTATCAAACAAATGCTGCACCCGTTCGACATACCTACCGGCGAAATCTTGGTTCGACTCCATCTTCTTCTCAACAGATTTGAACCGTTTGAGGGCCGTGTCGTAGCTGTCATTCATCTTACAGTTAGGGTCTTTCCACGGGAGACTTACATACCAACGGCCATTAACCAAAACTGCAGATTCGTCGAGCTGCTTTCGAGCTCGTTCATCATCAGCGTTCAACCTCGGTTTGGAAGATACACCTAGTGCGTCTATAGCAAAAGAACGTTTAACCTCATCATGCAGTTCCTGTAGCTCGCGCTGCACTTCAAAATGTTGTTCCGTGATAAACAGCAAGCTGGCTGATTGTGTGCGTGCGCTGCTAGGCGCGGAGACCACACCGTGCACACACCAGCCCAGAGCGGTCAATGTTAACGACGGTTCCATTTGTTTACCTATCTTACACACTATCGGGGCTAACAAATGGTAATTATCTTGACCAATCAGTAATTCAGGTTTCAAATCGGTATCAAAAAACAATGAATTTTGGTTTTTCAAAAACTTCAAGTTATCAAATTGTAAACAATCGACTAGTGATATATTTTGTACAGGCAAGTTCAAATTCTTACAAGTGCGTATAGTCAGAGAATGCATTTTATTGTCCATACCTGAAATGTTCATTTTTACCACACTCGACTTGAGCTCCAGCTCGCTGTCCGACCAGGCGCCGCGCACGCGCACGGTGTCGGGGCGGCCACGCAGGCCGGCGCGCGCCGCCAGCTCCTCGCTCACCAAGGATATCGTGGAGCCGTCGTCCAGCAGCGCGCTCGTATGGATCACACCTCTGGGGCCGTGAATCTTCACCGGCACGACCTTCAGCAGGACCTTGTAGCTGTTCGCGTTGACGTGCGCCACCGTTTGGGTATCAGTGGCGGGCCTGGCGGGCTCGGACTCAGGTTCCGGCGGGGCCGGTGTAGGCTCCGACTGTGGCGCCGCGCTGGCGTCTCTCGCACTAGGCACGTAGTGTAGCAGACGGTGGTGGGCGGCTCCGCAGCCGTTCTTGTCGCAGGTTGGCGCGGGGCACGTTTCACGATCATGGCGAGCAGCTAAGCACTTGTAGCATATACCACTACGCTTAACATGGCTCCACCTGTCCTTACGCAAAGCCTTTTTAAACTTTCGACACTCCGTGAGCTTATGTTTTCCGGCACGGCAGTACATACACTTGTACTCGCTTTGATCGGACTGCACTAGCAGTGGGAACGCACGAGACGCACTATTATTATTATCTACGAACTTTTGAGGCTTATTTTCACTCCGCGCACTAATACCACTAATAGCACTTATGTTAGCCGTCGTAGATATCTTGATTGCCTCTTCGTTCAGGAAATCTGCCAATATCTCCAGGCGTGGCTTTCTGCCTTCTGCGATCAATGCGTAACTATAGTCCGCCCATTTAGAAATGAGTACGGCTGGGAGTTTGGATAACACGGTCGTAGCCACGTTAACACCTTTCAGGTACTCCTCTCGGCCGACGGCGCGGACAGCCGCGACGAAATTCTTGATTTTGACCGAAAAAGTGACGATGTCCTTATGGTACTCAGGCGACATTGGCTGTAGCTTGCGTATATCACTCATGATTTTTCCCACGATTACGTCTGGATTGCCGAAGCGCAACTGTAACGTAGACATAATACTGTCGGGTGTGGAGACTGTTATCAGTAACGCTGACACGGCTTCTTTGGCCGCGCCTTGAAGGCATTTCCTTAACCTCCAAACATTCTCTCTGTCACTGTAGTTACATAATTGTGTGGAATCCTCGTACGCCATTTTAAACTGCAACCATTCTATAGGGTCCCCGGAAAAATTTGGTAGGTCCCGGGGAGTGCTCATTCGGCTGAGCATGTTGGCGTTTCCACAGTTGGCTGTTACGGTAGCGGAGAGGTCCTTGAGCGCATTAGCCAGCATCACGGTGCCGTCGTGGCTTGCAGGCGCCGACGGCGGCGGCGGGCACGCCCCGTTCGATTGTACCGTCTGGGGAACAGGATCGTGCGATTCGTGTTGGCTACGCTCAAGCCACTTTTCAATATGTATTCTGGAATTTACTTCGCTATTGCGTGGACTGTAATTTTCTTCGTCGTCCAGAGCGGCGATTTCACACTGGAGCCGTTTGTCTATCAATTCCATTCGTATCTTGGCCTTCTGTTCTTCTGCAATAAGTTCCAGCTTCCTTCTGCGAGCATTCACGGATGATGACGTCGACATAGCACTCGCCTTGGAGCCAGGCGCCGAAGGTAACGAGGGGCGCTCCAACTTTTTCGAACTACCCACATTTTCGGGCGTTTTCTGATCCGGTGACTCTGGAAGGTTTTCTTCTGGAAGGTTTTGAGCAGATTGGTTTGCGGCGTCGTCTTGATTATCAGCATCTTGTTTTTCACTTACACCAAAGGCGGCATTTTGACGACGCGTGTTCACCATCGCGGGGGTGCGGTACATTTAGATGTTCTGCGATCCGGTTCGAAGACCACTTTGTAGACGGCGCGATGCTCGATGAGTAAAAAGACCGAAATACGACTAAATTAACGTTTATTGTGCAACACACAATGAAATTTCAAAATTACAAAACAGACGCGGTGTTGCCTATGAGTTGAAAACAAAACGACTGACGACAGCGCCGCGCGCTAACGCGGCGAAATGTGCAAACTATGTCACACCACATTCTCTATACATAAAACTAAATGATTTGTCTGAATGTTTTAACATTTCACACTTAGGATTAGACAAACATTGTACGTAATAAAATTACAACAGATTAGGTCATATAAAGAGTTACTTTAAACTAACAGCTTATGTGTTTTATTTACGTTTTAATACAAAGATACAAAAGTATATTTGGTTCTATAAACATTGAGTGCGGACAGGCAAAGCCGCGGGCAAGACATAGTCATCTCACCTGGAAAGTTCTAAGGAGCGTTCGTAATATTTATAATCTACATACTATAGGTAAGTAATTATGGCTATCAAATTAAAAATGGAACGCGTCGCTAACAAAGTGGGAACCCCAAAAAAATATTTGAACACAGCAACACTCAATAGCTGTCTCTTGAGTAAAGTGTTGCCAATTTTGCGAATTTAACGCTAGAAATAGCGACTTTCAACTATTCTATTTTATCTGTTTGTCATGTTGCCTTTTTTCTCATTTTGATCTCAGATTTCTGGCAAACTAGGGACAGGAGGAATTTTCAATTTAGGGGGGCCAATGAATTATATATAAATGAAATTTAATAGAGAGGGTTCCGCACTATTACAAATTATCGAAACTTAATAATTACGTCAAGCCTTATCTACATGTTTTGTGCTTTAGTCGGGATTTTTGGCATTTTTAATCCCGTTATTTATTCACTCTAGCGATGGACATCGGATTCGTTTCTGGCCGCGGTAAGCAAGACTTCTCAAATGGCGGAACGTTATCTGAATATAAAATGTTAGAGATAAACTTCTGGCGATGCTTCGTGTTGAGTCTAGTGACCTGGAATTTTAGAAGTACACTCAATTAATCCTGGTGTGTTTTCCTTTTTTCCCACGTCCTCATGTTTTATTATTTATTGTTATAGCAGCAGGAGCAATATAACCTCTGTGAAAATTTCAGCTCTCTACCTATTTCGGTTGATCCGGGAGAGCCCAGTGATGGACGGACAAACGGATGGAAACTTATTAAGAGCGTCCCGTTGGGCACCCTTCGGGTATGGAACCCTAAAATACAAAAAAACTTAATGTGTGAACTAGGTTTCGAACCTAACACCCCCCTACCTACAGAGATCAAATCCGACGTCAAACCAATTTTTATTTCATTGATATAATTAATATTATTATGCCAGTCATTACAATTTCATTTGAATTATTTATAATAAATTGCACATATAAATTGTGTACTTGCAAATTCCAAATTCCAAATTCCAAATGTCTTTATTACTGTAGATATTTACATATACATAGCAATCGTAATTTTTTGCCACTTCTCTACATTGGACCACTGTGGGAGTAGAAGGGCGTAGAAACTCCCACAGATTGATTTTTAGATCTCTTTTTAAAAATTGCTTATGCTTAACTAATACAAAATATAATATTTAGTCATTATCATAATTAATAAGCAGGAATAATTAATTACAAAATTATTAACAGCAAGGTCTTGAGCCACTTTTGTGCGTCCGTTTTGGCCCTGGCAGAATACCAGCGTCACAGATTCGTCTGTGACATTGCTGAGTCAGGGCCATTTCATTGCCGTGGTACAGTCACATAACCACACAGCTGTACGTATTGTTAATTGCCTATCTATGTTTGTGAAAAGTGCTGTCTATAAAATTTGATCTTTGTTGTAATTATTTTATGTGCGTGTACCATGTCACCTGAATAAATGATTTATCTATCTATCTATCTATAAATTACGCCACTCATATAATAGATGACGCTATATTTAAATGATGATGATTTGGCAAATCGCAGAGGTATTGAATCACGTCTCCTGTATGGGAACCCCCTTTAATTTATTAAATTTCATGTACATTATTACAGTACGCTATTTGTTACAACTCTCTACATATTACGGTTCATCAGGCAGAACCCGGTGACGGATAGATAGACAGACAGACAGACCGACGGCGGAGGCTTAGTAATAGGGTACGGAGCCCTAAAAAGGTTAATGTAAAACATTAAGGTTTCTCCCAGATTTTGCTCTAATTTATTATGGCATATGTAAACGTATGGATGAAGATAATGAAGGCAGGGTATAAATCTAGAGGGGAAACATTTGTCACCGGCACAAAGGCAAGGTTGGACAGATGGGGATGAGGGATGTTGTTAGTCGACGGGGCACTACCTGTTTGTAGATCCATGTAGAAGGTAGGGTGTGACCCTAAGATGCTCTGTGAAATATAAAATTATCGCGGAACTAACTACTGCTTAATGAGGCCTAAAAGATAGAAAGCGAGTCTGAACCAATCAAACATTATCCATTTGTCTCCTCATGTTCCATCATACATTTTAATCCAGAAAAGAATCCTGAGTTACAGGCTGTGCGGGAACCATAGGTTGATACATAATTTAATAATAATTAATACAAAAAATAATAAAAAAAACTTAGGTCTTGGATGTGTTTATGTGAGTGATGTCGCTGTTTCTGGTACCGACAACACAGGGTATCCTAGTGTGGGGCCAGAAGCAAATGTTTGTGCCTGTATGTAAATGTTTAATGTTTAATTCCCCTGTCTAAAGACCAATATAAAATGTACTGAATTTTTGGGTAAAAGTAATGTTTTTCACCGCAAGTAAATGTTTGCCATATTATTCAGAGATTTTTAATTAGCTGATCATATTTTGGAGGAAGATAGTTTTTTCGTCTTCGAGGGTGAATAAATATAGAAGATAAAACTCCTATTTCACAACTGGACAAATATGAACATCAATTTTCACTCTTTGTATACTTGAATAAAATGCCCTCTCTCAAAAGTTGAGAAAATTAAAGTATATATTCCACGGGGAAAACGTGCACTGAGGACTCACTCGGTCAACTCATAACACCCCCGCTACGCTCGTGACTTAAAACAGTGCTTTATCCCCATGGTGTGAAGTCCTTATTGTCCATATCTCTATTTGTGTTTATCTTAAACCAATAGACATACCACAGGTATATTCTAAAGAACACGTCATCATTAACCCAAGATCAGTGTTCAACTCGCATTTATTGATGTCTAAGTACGTCAATACTGGAGTATGTAATTGTCTATTAATGTGCCAACACGTCTGGGTCACGTGGTGATTCTTTTTCTTACACTATTGCATTCTGTGGTCACAATAAAAGGTAGCTCGGGTATCAGCCTGGGGACTCATGTAGGTATATCTTATAGTATCAAGGATTCTTGTTGTAGTGCCTAAAATATAGACACAGGGTATGCTACTGTGGGGCCGGATGCCATGTATGTGTCTATATATAAATGTTTATGATTAGGCTTGGTCGATATTTCCCAGGCCTGCGTAACAATATTGTCTACTAAACCGCCACGAGTCCCGAGATACTGGTAGATACAGTTAGATAGAGATTGCAGACAGTTGTAGCGTCACGCCTTTTCCCATACGGGTTGGCATGGGCACAGTCCTGCTCACGTTTAGCCAGTTATTCAATAGTCCATTTTGAGTGACGGGTGCTAGTCTTTCGCCGCTATGAATATGTCTCCGTGCCTCGGTCGGCCCATGTACTCTTGGACGTATATCATTACGCCATATCGTCACCCTGACAGTATGAGTAGTAACTCGTACTACTTGTACGTGGTGTAGTGAATAAGCACGGTGATGTTTCGCCTTTTGTAAACATCACTACACTAACCCACTGAAAAATGTCAAAAGCCTCGCATTTCTTAGTGCTTTGCCTCTCTACATTCAATCTATTTGGTAGTTATAGCCACGCTCAGTTATTCAATAATCCATTTTTACGAGACGGGCTTGTCCATTGCCACAGATATGTCTATGCCTGGGGACTTGTGGTGGATATCCTATCACGCAATATTGTCGCCCCGTCGTCACGCGCGCTGGCGGCATCCTCGCGCCTCTCCTCACTGCCAATAATGCGTACGCGACACGAATGCCAGATGATGATACTACTAAGGAGACTCGCTGCATCCTTCAAGCAAGGTCCCGATATACAACTCCCAACTGACAAATGGGACGCGTCTTGTGCGTTTACCGTCATGTGTACTATTTCGCAAATAACTTATCACCTATTCAGAGAATAGTGTTAACTCGCGTTCTAAATAGTCGCCCCTAAAGTCTTGCTGGTAATTATCCCTCATTCATTCTGGAAATGACAGTACCAGGCATGAATTGAGCAACAGTTTGCAAATTTGAGTTAGCTGCTTCAACATATTAGAGCGGCTTACATAATTTAGAACTAATAATTACTCAAATATTTCATATAAATAAAGTAGTAAAATAAAATATGTCAAAACGATACATACTTTTTCCCGGAATAGGGGTAGACAGAGGCTATAGACCTCCTCTTGCTATGATCCTGGCATACATCTCTCGCTTCCTCGACATTCATAAGACTGTTGCTACAAGGTCGCCATTTACGGGTGCGTATTTTCCCCTTCACTAATAATTCTGCTAGGAAGAAATTCCAAACTCTCAACCGACAATAAACTACTTGTCTATAAATCCGTCATAAAACCTATTTGGACATACGGTATACAACTATGGGGATCCGCCTGTGACACAAGCATACAAAAAATACAGAGAGCCCAGAATGCTATGCTGAAACAAATCTCCAACGCACCCTGGTTCATCAGAAACGCAGAGGTCCACAACCACCTAAATATGAACACAGTAAAGGAGGAGATAAAGTACTACAGCAAACAGTACAAAACCCGCCTTACCAAACAAAATCAAAATCAAAATCAAAAATCATTTATTTCCATAGGATGTTGTTACATCACTTAGATCCGTCATTACATTTTTTTGGGTGAGTTCACTAACCCAATGGCGGAATCTGTGGAGAAGAGCTCACCGAAGAAACTCCACAGTCGTCGCATCTTTTGCGTTTCCTTTTTTAAATAAAATATTGTCAAATTACAAAATGAATGCTAATTATATATCGAAACAGCCTGTTACTCAAACAATCTATTCCCATGGACATCTGTCCTCTAAGTAATCAGATATCCTGTAGTAACCTTTTTTATACAATTTCTGTTTTATTATTATTTTAAACTTGTCTAAAGGTAAGTTTTTAATATCAGTAGGGACCTTATTGTAATAGCGTATACAATTGCCTTTAAAAGAATTACTAATTTTATGTAGTCGGCTTACATAAGCAACCAACTTGTCTTTATTTCTAGTATTAAAATTGTGTATATCACTGTACTTCTGAAAATTAGTTATATTTCTTTTTACATACACAAGATTGTCGTAGATATATTGAGACACAAATGTCAGAATATTGATTTCTTTAAACTTTTCCCTCAGTGACACTCTAGGCCCTAATCTATAAATTGCACGAACAGCCCGTTTCTGCAGAATAAATATACTATTAGCATTCGCAGCGTGACCCCACAATAAAATACCATAGGTCATTAGACTATGAAAGTAACTAAAGTAGACTAGTCTAGCGGTGTCTACGTCGGTAAGAGCTCTAATTTTTTTAACTGCGAACGCTGCCGAACTCAGTCTGTTCGACAATTTATTTATATGAGGATCCCATTGTAGTTTGGCGTCTAAAGTAATGCCCAAAAAGACAGTCGACTGCACAAGGTCCAATCTCTGTCCTTTTATAAATATGTCTGTAGTTACCGGGTTCACATTGGGTAACACGAATTTAATACATTTAGTTTTCTTTTCATTAAGTAATAAATTGTTAACAGTAAACCAGTTCACTATACTAGAGATAGCATTGTTTACCTCGTCATAATTTGATTGCTGTCTTTTAACTTTAAATATCAAAGAAGTATCATCGGCAAACAATACTAACCCATGTTTTGCTTTAACAAGGTAAGGTAAATATCATCATTATTAAACACCCAAACCAACTTGCAGTCCAACTGACAATTCCCTCCTACATGGGGCGCCTGAAGAGACGTAATATATTAGACCTGGACAGCATCTAAGGCACATTAAAAGAGTAATCCCAAAGAGGAATCACCTCTACATAACACCATCACTCAAAAAATCTGCTCATAGTCAAAGACTGATTGTATGATAAAATAATAAAAAAAAAAAAACACCAATTCAGTGTTTAAAGGACCTTTTTGGGCGTCCCCTTAAAAGGACTTCATTCATATCCGCTGTATTGATCTGTTTCGTCAATCTCCTTTCATTCATCCTTCCAACGTGACAGTTCTGGTTCCCGCCATGGCTGAACTCAGACAAGGGGCCCATAGCTAGAATGAAACATGGTCCAGCCTGGATGGGAATTCAGAACGTCGGCGATTCACTGAGCTAAAACTTCAACATCCTCATCATCGGCCTCTCAGGTATAGAGTAGTCAGTATCTTACTGTTGGGTATAGGCTTTCTCATAAACACGCCATTCAGAACGGTCCTGCGAAACCCGCGTCCATTGCTTTCTTGCAATACCAGCTAAAACTTACGAACTAATAAATACCTGGTAACCTTGCTGCTGATGCTTCACCGACAGCTTTATCGAGCTGCTCCGATGCTGTTTTGGATGCGCACCCAGATGTGGATCTCGTTGAAGTTAGTTACGGTAAGCAAAGAAAAATATCGCCATGTCCTTTCCTTAAATGCTAACAAGACGTGGTCGTCAAAAATAGAACATGTAATAATGTAGTATTGAAATAATTGTTGTATGGGACCCCCTTAAATATTAATTTTATTCTGTTTTTAGCATTTTATAGCGGCAAAATAAATACATCATCTGTGAAAATTTCAACTGTCTAACTATCACGGTTCATGAGATACAGCCTGGTGACAGATGGACAGACAGACAGCGGAGTCTTAGTAATAGGGTCCTGTTTGTACCCTTTGGGTAAGGAACCCTAAAAATTACATCTCCGTAAAGTTTTTTGGTGCTATCTTCATTTGTGGTGTCTCCGACGGGCGTATTTCCGAAGCTCTGGTATAATTAATGGAGTTTCCTTTTCATGTGCAAGATTCAGCCACGAGTTACCACTTGAAAGGGAAATTTTCTTTTACAAACTAAAACAATCATTTACTTAGTTACTATTTTAGTTGATCATATTTGATTAATTTTTTATTTTTCTCCATGTATAAGTGCCCGACTTGTAAAAGTGCATTATTTTTGCCTACTTAAAATAAAATATTTGAATTTAAGTTAGAGTTTCAATATCTCTTTAATATTATTATTTCTTGTAAACATGCTACTCAAGTATACAAAACTAATTTATTCCACTTGTTCATAATCACACTTTCAGATCCTTCTCCATTTTTTTATAAAACCATAAACTTGGTCTAAATTTACTTACATTCACTTTCATTTTCTTCTTCTTATATGATTCGTTCATGAGAGTTACCATCACGCAGCCCATCCACCGACGATGTAAGAATAACTTGATCATGGCCGTATAAGATTCAAAGTCAAAACTATCAAGTTACTAACTTAGGTCTGTGTTTGCTGCTTGATGCAAGTGAAAAATTGTTATCAATATGTATGTTCTCACGGCTTTATCGCTATTATAACATTGCCAGAGTTGTCATTATCATATATAATCAAGAATTCCACAACGATGTTCAAAAGCGAATAGAAGTATTTTTCGACTAACATGTAAAAGGTTACCCTAGTAGGGGACTCCTACTGCTGTTATTGAAGTCCATAGGTATGAAGACGCAAAGTATTTGTATAACTATATATGTGTTTTTGTAGATATTGAGGTGTAGAGAGGCATTGCGGTGCACGTGCGTATAAAATATAGAGATGTCGTACATAACGCGACGAGAATGAAAACAAGGGGAAATGTGAGAAATATTGATTTTATTTGGTGACTTATCTTTGATTTAGGACATGCCACATACATTTTAAATATTGCAAAGCTGAATTCTCACTAAGAGCTGATATAGCTATTAGATATTCGGTTTATTTTAAACTATTTAAAAGCAATTCCAACGATATAACTTTCTTAGAGAGCTCCCATAGAAAAAATAGACATATCGTCATTTTAATGAAACGGGACGTTAGCGCGCGGAGTTCGCGTGCGACCCCGTGACAGAAGCGGCCATTTTGAATTTTTGGGTTTGACATATCAGAGGTTATGTTAGCGTCGAAAGAAAATGATACGTATCGCCCTCGATGCACTTCTGTATCGTTTCCGCGTAGTACTTCGTTTCGTGGTACGGGGTGGGGTGAGCGACGCTACCAGTCAGAGATAACAAACCTGTTTGGACGTGTTTAGAATGACGACGCCCGGTGTGAGGAGAACACTTGAGAACAGACGGAGCTTCGGCGTCAGGCATTCCGCCCGCTTGCGTGTGTTTTGATATTTTCGGTTACTTGTTAATGTTTTAGTTTAGTTAGTATCATTTTTCCGCTGTTAAGTTTTCTGTTAAAGTTTCCTTGTTTTGTTGGACATGTTTTTATCGTTTTTCAAGAGATATGGAGCCCGTTTAATCCACATCAAAACCATTTAAAGACTATGTCACCACAAAAGAAGCGCAAGACGAGTCATATTTCGGAAAATGAAAAAAATATGTTTGTGAACATGTTTAAATATGTGCAAGAAACCTGGCCTAGTGACAAATATAAATCGAAAACAGATATGAAAAATAAAACAGCTGAAATTTTAGGCATATAAATTTTACGAATACACAGAAAATGATACGGTGAGGTCACCAGCTCCACCAAAGAAGTGTCTTTAAACTTTTGGATCTGAGCAGATGAGAAGAGATTTCTTATGTTATTTGATGGCCTGAACTCAAATCTTTAATCCGTGTGTCAAAATTGGTTCTAGTTTTCGAGTGTCAGCTTTTAGTTGCTCAGGTACAAAACCGTGTATACTTGTGTAATTAAACATCTTTTAGATATCAGCAAACAATTTTATTATAAATAACATACATAAATATAAAAGATAAAAATATGAATTATAATTTTATTTATTCCCTATATTCATACGACCGATAATTTTTTAACCTCACCAAAAAAGGTTTATGATCACTGTGGTAGGCAAAAAGGTCAATGTCCGTGTTTTCGCCTGCCCTACAGACTTTACGCGTAGTTAAAACTATTCAACGACATTGCTACGTAGGCGTTACGCCGTAGCAGTAATACGTCATAGCCGTTACGACCGTACCGATCGCCCTGCAGTCCCGACAAAACCGATAGCGAGCGCTGTGCGACCGCTTTCGGTTGAAACGTGATAACTATGCAAAATACAAAAGTTTGTGATACTGTTTGTATCGTACTACACTACTCAACTCTTTTATTTTGCTAAGTTATCACTTTACAACCGGCGTCGGTCGTACAGCGCTTGCTATCTCTCTTTTATTCCTAGTAAAAAGTTGAAAACGTTCGCTAGGCAGCAGTGTTTGCAAAAAACTGCTAGGGTGTACTGCTTCCACATTCTGTCGTCTCTTTCTAGCAGCAGGCTAGTAGGGAAGCCCTCTGTTAGCCGGGAGTTCAGCCAGCTGTCAAAACAGTAATTAATCACACCGTCTCATACAACTTCAAAGGTTCGTTCAATCATCTGTGAATGCTCGGAGCGTCTGCGCCATTATACAGTAGTAGCGAAGGTGCGGTGGTGCAGCACCATTGAGGTTGTTATGCGGCGATAAGCAAGCCCCCTGACACTCAAAATTGAGTGAACCCAACCATGGGAAGAGGAGTGACGCTGGGCTATATGTGTAGTGCGACAAAGAAGGATTAAGGTGTTTTTTAACTGATTTAAAAAAATGAGGGTGTTTTCAATTCGTTTTTTTTAATGTTTATTACCTCAAAACTGGTACTATTTATAAACCGAGCTAAACCGAGTTATATAGGACAAAAGCGACACTAGTCCCACATTAGGTTTCTCTGTGTCCAGGGGGGTTACCACAACGTCTTATGCCGATTCAAATTAGGAACCTAATTTAATCCGCCAAATATCGTGATCGTTTTAAAAAAAGTCTTGGTTGTATGTAAATAAAGCTCATTATGGCGAATTGGAATGGAAATGGTTGCCATGGTGATGTTCTTGTTTTGAACCTAATTTGAATTGGAAAAAGATTGTGGTAACCCCCCTGGGCACTAGGCTCTACCAGAATAACAGATAAGGGTACATTTATAAATAAATGAGTAGTACAGTATTTATGTAAATTCTACTTAAAACTAACCACATATTCACTTATGTGAATCTAACTATATTTTATTTTTTATTTTTTATTTTATTACATCAACAAAAATCCACAGCCGTGCTTACATGTAATCTAAAAAAAATGATCTTTGAATGAGGCCAATTAAGGATTTTATTATATAAACAAAATAGGAAATCAAAAAGAAGAAAAAGATAAAGATAAAGGTAAATAACCAAAACAACAGCATGAGTGCCTTACCTATGTCATGTGTGTGTAGGTTGTGTTTGTTATTTGGTGTTGTATACTTGTAAATATATAATTGATTAAATACATTGTTTGTGTGTGTGCGTGGGAAAGGGGGGGGGAGGAGGAGGGGGATGTTTTGATAGGTATGGTTCATAAATTGTAGGTTTGTGAAGCTGAGACCAAAAACTAATAAGCGAATAACTCAATGAGATACTGGAAATCAAGTGGCGATGCAGTAAGGTAAGGTTGACATGGTGCTACTTTTTGCTGTAATTTAAAAATTAATGTTAGTAAGTTTTTACAGATCAGATCAACTCTGACTTTTAACTTCTATTTCCTTCAATTAAATTCAAAGTAACCATCCGCTTGAAAGTAGGTTTACTTTTGCAGAATGGGTCTAACCCAGAGAAGAATTTGTTGTACATATGAGGTAGCCTGATACACGTACAGTTTGATGCATAATTAGTGTGAGAGAAGGGAATAGAAAATAGCATAGTGTGTCTGGTCCGTGTTGACGGTACAGACAGTTTTAGCATTTCAGTAACTAAACGGGGGCAGTCCAGAGCACCAGAGCATATGTCATGCAGGAGCGACATATCGGCCACAACACGGCGCTCGGTTAGCGTAAGTAGATTGTGGTGTTTGCATGAATCTACGTAGTCCGAAATTGGCGTATGTGTGCGGTAGTTAAGAAACTTGAGGAACTTCTGTTGCATAGACTCGATCTCTTTTATGTTAGTTATGTATTGTGGATTCCAAACAGGGCTACAGTATTCAAGTACACTACGAACGTAGGCGAAATAAATAATCTTTATGCAGGCGGGGTCAGTGAATTCCTTACAAGCACGCGTTACAAAACCAAGATTCCTGTATGCTTTCTTTATAATAGTTTCAAAGTGAGCCGAGAATGTCATTTTCGAGTCAAGTATGATGCCGAGGTCCCTAACAGTTTTGCCTTTATTTATGGTTACATTGTTCAGTTGGTAGTCAAACCGAACCGTTTTGGTTTTTCTTGTAAAACTTACGTGTAAACACATGGTTGTGTTTACACCTATCCTGTTCCGGGCGTAATATTCGCCTAGACGGTTAAAATCCTCTTGTAGATGTTGGGTATCAAGAGAAGTTTTAACATTGATATATATCTTTTTGTCATCTGCATAAAGTAAAAATCTAGCATGCTTAAAGCATTGGTTTATGTCGAAGAGATATGCTGCATATAATAGAGGACCAAGCAAGGAGCCTTGAGGAACGCCAGATGGTACGTAAATGTAGTTAGATCTGTACCCACCAACAACCACGGCCTGTCTACGCTTAGAGACGTATGACTCCATCCATCTAAGAAGATCCCCGTGTATGCCTAGCGCCTGTACTTTCCGTAGCAGGATGATGTGGTCCACTCTGTCAAAGGCCTTTTCAAAGTCAGTGTAGACCACATCAACCTGTCCATGGGAGCTCATACCACGAAGCACATCACTGACAAACACAGCTAGATTTGACGTGGTAGATCGACCCCTAATAAAGCCGTGCTGCTCCTCTGGGATACCTTGCATTAGCACAGGATAAATATTATCAAGGATGAGTTTTTCAGAGTTTTCCGAATATATTTAAGATTGATATCGGCCTGTAGTGTTCCACGTGTAATTTAGAGTCTTTCTTATGAACCGGAACTATGAGGGCCTCCTTCCACCTTGAAGGAAATACACCTTCATGCACCGAGCGAGTAAAAATAATACTGAGGGGCTGCGACAATGAGTCCTTACATCGTTTAATAAAGCAAGCTGGTATACCGTCATTACCAGGACCTTTGTTAGGGTCAATGCTGTCTATAAATCTAGAGATAAGTTGATTGGAGAAAGTAAGTGTGTTGATCGAGTTCAAATACGTGGTTTGAGCGTCAGCAGGAGGGTAAACATCAGATGGTGTCATAAACATTTTCTCAAAGAAGTCACTGAAGGCCTCACATATCTCCTGCTCCCCGCTAACTTTATCGCTACCTGTATACATAGTACTTGGGTACCCAAAAGCACTTTTTCTTTTAGATTTTATGTATGTCCACAATTGTTTGGGATCCTTCTTAATAGTAGCTTGTGACCTTTTTATATAAGAGTTATAGTTTTCGGCTTGCATAACTTTTTGGCGTTTTCTAAGAAGAGAGAATGTGGCATAATCATTTGGGTTGTTATAAAGTTTCAATGTGAATGTGCTTTGGTTTTTTCTTTGATAACACAGACAAGTGCTCGACTATACCATATCGGGTACCTGTTCGATGTTTTAGTAATCACTATAGGCACGTTCTCCTCAATCACGCTATTTAATTTAGTGTATAAAACTGAAACTGCATCGTCTACTGTTCCATGATTGAGAATCTGTGTCCAGTCATTACCAAGTAGTGTACCATTTATATTTGTAAAGTCGGCTTTTCGGAATAGGTACTTGCGTCGGGGAATCTTGGATAGTGGAGGTACGGTGATTTCATTCGCATTGGCACATAACGTGGTGTGAGCTAAGTCCTCCTTAATCATCGGGTCATGACACTTTGTAACCTCTAAAGTGAAATTAGAAAAAATAAGGTCTATAGTATTACCAGATACATTAATAAAACGGTTGTATTGACGCAGACCTAGTAGATTTGTGCAGTGTGTAAATTCAAGTGCCGAGTTTTGCAACTCAACAGTTCCAAGTCTAATGTGTAGAGGTTCACCGGTTTCCCATTGAACCATACTCAAGTTAAGATCACCTGCTATCAAATGATAGTCTTCAGGGTACTTAGTAACAAATTTAGTCATCCACTCAGTAAACTTTGAAATACGTTGAGCGTGTTTTTCATGTTTCTGCGAGTCCGGCGGTATGTAAACCAACGCGATATGAATTATGATATTATAATACTAGATTACACTGCTGTACTTATGTTTATGTTATATAAGTATAATAAATATAAGTACCGTACATTCTTTTATTTCGTTTAAAACGTGTGGTCTTAACTGTCAGGCAGACAGATTTTGTAGCCTTGTTTTTGTGTATTTTGACGACAATCGCATCTCGACCGGGGCGAAGAAATACGGCTTGAGCTGTAAGTCGGTTTTTTAAAGTTTTTAACTTGGTGAATTACATATGGCAAATACGGACCTTTATGTGGCGACTTACATAAAGACATTTACAAACAGGCACATACATTGCTCCTGGCCCTACACTAGGATACCCTGTTTTGTGGTAACCAAAAACAACGACGTCACCCACATATAAACATCCAAGTTCTGGCTCAGTACGAGTATTGCTGAGTTCGGGCTAATATGACTGAATCACAGAAATCAGAAATCAGAAATCAGAAATCAGATATTTTATTGTTGTTTTGTTTATATGCTTAGTACACTGGGACTGTACTAAGCATTGAAGGTAGTTTTTAATAAGATAATTAAGTTTCAACGTACTTCTAAGCCAAATGTAATTCGAAGACCTCTGTGGCACAGCGGTTGTGGCTCTGCCTTCCATGGGAGAGGTCCCGGGTTCCATCCCCGGCTGGGGGTAGAGAAAAAATAACTCAGGTCTTAGATGTTTATAAGTGTGTGACGTCACATTTCTGGATCCCACGATACAGGGTATATTCTTGTTGGGCCAGAAGCAATGAATGTGCATGTATGTAAATGTTTAGGTTTATGGTAAATTAGGTTTTTAATATGCGCAGAATGACACACTTTATCTTTTATTTCAAACACAGTCTGAAAATAACTGAATATTTTTGCAACAACTGTGCCACCCCTCATAGGAAATAAACGTACTTACATACCTACAGTTGGCGACAGGTTGGGATGGCCATCGGTTAAGACATGGTACAAGTAGAATTACCCGTCCACTTCATTACCATGTTAACCCTCTAATACATCCCACTGTGTTTATTTACGCAAAAACCGACGTTTGTTGGGATGGATCGCGATTCTGAATCCTATGCCATGGTAATAAAAATGTAAACCTATAACGGAAAAAAGGCGTTAGATGAGCCACAACTTACTTAGATCGTATCTTATCATGTCATTCCGAGTGCCATCCCAACATGTCACGAACTATACATTTTAAACATGTACAGTAAAGGTATTCCATTAAAAAAATAAATTGCATGTTTGTTGTGTCAACAGCAGTAACAGCACTGTACCTGCACTTTCCAACCATTATTCAACAAGGCCGTTTACACATACTTGCCTTGTTATCTGGCGCGTATTTCAACAAGTAATCAAGTATGAAATAACTCTATTTTGCGCGAAACGGAATGCAGCGCTAATGATCATGCGTTGAAAGGAATGTCGTCAGATGGAAAGCTTATGAAACAACCTTGGGAATGACTAGGAAATTTCACATTTTGTTACGAATGATTGCCTACTGGTTTTAACTTACGTGTTTTAGGGTTAAAAGGAAAAAAAGGATCCAGATCGAAATCGACTGGTTGATCGTGGCTATAAGTCCAGTCGATTGCGGAAAGGTAAAAAATCTGGCTAAGTACGAGTCTGACTCGCACACAATCGGATCCTTACCGACGTAAAAAATCGCCGCTTTGGCCACCCCTCATAATAAAATATGTTGTTTTAGTTTCTTATCTCTTGAAAAGCTAGCCAAGTTAAATTTCGGGGGCGGCTTATGCCGCCTCTCCTAACAGGTCTTTTAGGTTGTTCATTATTCGGCTTGTTATAAATATAACTTCTTAGTTCGATTGTTATTATAAATTAATTATATTGTTACGTTGTATTTAAGTAATTGTGTATGCAGTCTATTTTTAGCAATTAGGGTTATCAGTATAATATTGTTTGTAGTATATATTACTCGAAGTATTTATAGAGTTTTATTGTGCGCGCAGGTCTGCCCCCGCTCAATATCACCTTTCTTACCATCTTGGTTTCAAAATCAAAATCAAAATCAAAAATCATTTATTTCCATAGGATGTTGTTACATCACTTAGATCCGTCATTACATTTTTTTGGGTGAGTTCACTAACACAATGGCGGAATCTGTGGAGAAGAGCTCACCGAAGAAACTCCACTCGCATCTTTTGCGTTTCCTTTTTTAAATAAAATATTGTCAAATTACAAAATGAATGCTAATTATATATCGAAACAGCCTGTTACTCAAACAATCTATTCCCATGGACATCTGTCCTCTAAGTAATCAGATATCCTATAGTAACCTTTTTTATACAATTTCTGTTTTATTATTATTTTAAACTTGTCTAAAGGTAGGTTTTTAATATCAGTAGGGACCTTACTGTAATAGCGTATACAATTGCCTTTAAAAGAATTACTAATTTTATGTAGTCGGCTTACATAAGCAACCAACTTGTCTTTATTTCTAGTATTAAAATTGTGTATATCACTGTACTTCTGAAAATTAGTTATATTTCTTTTTACATACACAAGATTGTCATAGATATACTGAGACACAAATGTCAGAATATTGATTTCTTTAAACTTTTCCCTCAGTGACACTCTAGGCCCTAATCTATAAATTGCACGAACAGCCCGTTTCTGCAGAATAAATATACTATTAGCATTCGCAGCGTGACCCCACAATAAAATACCATAGGTCATTAGACTATGAAAGTAACTAAAGTAGACTAGTCTAGCGGTGTCTACGTCGGTAAGAGCTCTAATTTTTTTAACTGCGAACGCTGCCGAACTCAGTCTGTTCGACAATTTATTTATTTGCTGGCAGAAATCTCTTTTTGAAATAAGCTCGCCTTTGTATATGTTTTTTTTTTCTATTATAAGTTATCTGTATGTCTGTTATGTGTTGTACAATAAAGAAATTACGAATTACTCGTTAAAAATTTGAGGGCCCATTATATAACGTGTCATCTTAGATGCTCATCACTAGGCTTGAAGCCACGTCAAAATTCGGGAGAGGCTTGCGCCGTTCTTCTCTCTCTTTTTGGTTATTCATAAATCAACTTGTTATAAATGTGAAATTTCTTTATATCATAACAGATAGCGGACTGTATAACGAAAACGAAATAGGTTTGTGAAGTTAAGTTTGTATGTGTGGTAGGTAGGTGGAAGGTAACTTAGAGTTCTAGTTCCTGGGTCAAGATACGCAAGCTTGGAGGTGCGGTGGTCTGCTATTCCCCATCTTCACGGTCACTACCTGGATCTGGGCGCGGCGGCTTGAAGTCCCACTGCTTCTTGCTGGTTCGGTTCTGCTTATCTGGGCTTATAAAGTTTAACGCCTTAACACTTGTATACGATAATATACGACAGATGTGAGAATATCATTTACAGCGCGACACGAAATATGAAAGAGATGTTTACGAGTCAGCAGTCAAAGGTGTTTGTGTCGACGCAGACTAACGCCAATTCCAACGGCAGAATATTGACAGTTTTGGATTCAAATTGGAATCCAAAACGTCAAATATTGTGACATTGGCGACTGTGCCGGTCGACTATGTTAGTCATATTTTCACGTTATGTTAAGATAAGTTGACGACCGTCACAGATAAGGTATATTTATATTCATCACGCACTATGTCTTTTGTACGTCATTAATAACATGTACCAACCTGGTATATGAGCTAGGATTTCCTATAATAAAATTAGTCTAGTATAGTCTGGTATTTGCGCGCATCTCAAGCCTTTTACTTTACTCCCGAAGATCCTTATAATTGCCCCTGGCAAAGTGGTGACCCGACTTTTGAACATCAGCAACCTTCGGTAATAGCAGCATTGACCCAGCCGCGAAGAAAACTCCGTGTGCTGCCACCTTAGAAGTGCAAGCAAGAAGCACTTCGCCCAAGATCGCCGAGCCCCGACTTCTGCATACCTATTTCAAACCACGCTGCAGAACTCTATAATCAAGACCCCACCCAAACCAAGACGACATCAAGCAAGCCATGACGGACCAGAAGCCAAAAGATTTCAACTGAAGATTTCCCACATCGAACTCAAGATACCGCAAGAATAATGAACCGATAGTCAGCCGACTGCTGATTTATAAAAATGGAGCTCGCACCAGCAGAAACGAACGCGTCGGCAAATTCATTCACAGCATGCAGCTTTTTCAAGTTTAAGACATAGGAAGCCATTCCAGCCCCCAGAAGAGTATTGAAACATCATCTATATACCTAATTCAACGAATATTGAAATCATCCAGGAAGAACATCGCACGAAGAATAATCAAATCACTGAAGAGAGAGATATATATATATATATATATATATATATATATATATATATATATAAACGATTGGTGTACAAGATGTGCCCTATGTTGCTAAATCCCAAGGTTTTTAGGCACACAAATTTCATCAATCGACAACATAATATTCACTCAAGAGTAAAGAGCACGCACGTACATATGACGTACGAGATCATTGACTGCCTACAGCCAAGGTTACAGATTTAATGCTGACGCTGTTCAGCAAAATCATCCTTGTGTAGGTACGGTCGCAATTATAAACAAACAGTGATTACAACTTCAACGACGTGCGATGTAATTGACTCATCGATTCCTAAAAAAAAACTGGGCGGCTGCAGCATCAGACGACTCTCCTGCGGATCTTTTCCAGTTATAGGTTAGGTTAGTTTACTAACCGCGATGCCCCATTTTCCTAGTGTTTTTCTGTTTTCCAGTTTTTATTTTATTTTATGTAGTGTGCGGTCAGACACAAGACTTGCCTGTAGGTAAATATTAAAAATTCTTCAAACTTATGTAGAATTCACATAACCGTAGTTCCTTTATATTCCTGATTAAGTTGAAGTATACGCTATTACTATCTAGTTTTATTTAACAATAACTTTCCTTATATATAAAATAGATTAAGTTAAAGTATGCACAATTAAGATCTGGTTTTATGTTTATTAAAATACTACTAGTTATTATTGCAGTTGATAAGTTTGTTATGGTATCTAACTTAGATTTTTTTCCATTGTTATAAGTACATTCATTTATTTTTTTCCCTAAAGGGGGGAGTATCTGTGCCGATCGACTATGTTAGTCATATTTTCACGTAATGTTAAGATAAGTTGACGACCGTAACAGATAAGGTATATTTACATTCATCACGCACTATGTCTTATGTACGTCATTAATAACATGTACCAACCTAGTATATAAGCTAGGATTTCCTATAATAAAATTAGTCTAGTATAGTCTGGTATTTGCGCGCATCTCAAGCCTTTTACTTTACTCCCGAAGATGTCGCTCTCCTTATAATTGCCCCTGGCAAAGCGACATATGGAACAGTAAGCATATAAAAAATTGTGGAAAACCCTGTTAGTTCATGGGTTTTCATCCGATGGTGCTTGCCCCCCGTAAAAATAACAATATTATCGCATACTCTGCGTCTGTCTGTCCGTCTGTGGTCTCTTGAAGTTGTGAAAAATTTAAACTTAAGTTTAATGGAATCAAGAGACACTATTTATGTCACAATTTTTCTGTAATAGCCCCCCGTTCACCTAAAATCTAAATGTGGCACAAAGCAAGGTCTTATAAAACAAGTAGAGGAAACAATCCGAACGATGTAAACTTCACTCCTTCTGTCTGTCTGTCCGTCTGTCAAGTCCCTTTTCCCCACGAACGCGTGGAGGTATCAAGTCAAAACTTATATCAATTACGCAGGTCCGTGTTATCTGGTATCTTGAAGTTATGAGAAAATCAAGCACACGTCAACACAATTAAAAGATAAGTTAAGTCACAATTTTTCTGAATATGCTTTATACTTACAAGAGAATCAAAACCTATAGGGTACTTCCGTTTGACCTAGAATCGCGAAATTTAGCAAGAGGCAAGGTCGTATCACACAAGTAAAGGAAACAATCCGAAGACCGTAACTTTGTAGTTCCATTAAATATGTTATTTGTGCGAAGCCCTCGGTGCACAAGTCCGTCTCGGACTGAGCCGGTTTTTTGGCTTATGTTTAAACGATCACCAAAAATGCACCTATTTTACTACAAATAAATTCGAAACGACCGCTAGAATTAGTAAACGACCACCAAATTGTGTTTGGATAAATGATCACCAAACTTCTTTTTATGTTTTGTGTGCTTAAGTTTATGTTTTATGTATGTTTTGTTGTTCTTACATGTTCAAAGTAATACGAAGGATAAAAAGGGCTTCGCTTCGCTCACTTCCTTTACCCTTCACCTAAGATACCGCAGTATTTTGCCCTAACATTTTCCGCAACTTTTGGTGATATATCCATTTTGGGTAGCATTATATTATATGCTATATTGGTATTATATTGGGTAGCATTATCTAGTACCCAAGATACAGGCAATCCTAGTTTGGGGCTAGATCAATGTGTCTACATAGTGTCCAAGGTATTATTATTTACCCATTTTGGGTAGAAAAAAAATATTTTGGTGATCATTATATTTGTTGCCCGGTTTTTTTAGCTTAATGATACCGATTTGTGGTATCATGCAGTGTCGCTACGCTAGTAAAGTCATAATTAAGTAGGTTACACTAAAGCAGTACAGTCGTTTGAACGAAGCTAAGCACGGTACGAAAGCTTGTAAATATAATATTTAATATATATATACACAGTCAGGTCATAAGTTCTGTCACACAATAAAAACTTTTGAATTTAGAACGCTGGCCACAAAAAAGTTTATTGAATTCGAATTTCGAATTTTTGATGAAAATAAAAATGTGTACTTTTTAGAATTTTCCTCATTTTTAAATTAGACTTAGGGCTTAGGGCATATCGAAGAAAAACAGGACATCGTTTGAACGCTCGTTTAATGGACCTGAGACTGAAGAGATGCCGCGCTTTGTTGAAGCGGTACGCGGGAAAAAAGCATCGGGAAATTCTTTTTTCGGATGAAAAAATTTTCACCGTGGAAGAGAGCTACAACAAACAAAATGATAAGGTGTACGCACACAGCAGTGAAGAAGCGAGCAACCGTATTCCGCGTGTCCAACGAGGTCATTTTCCATCCTCGCTCATGGTTTGGTTGGGAGTCTCTTATTGGGGCTTAACTGAAGTACATTTTTGTGAGAAAGGCGTAAAAACGAATGCAGTTGTGAATCAAAATACAGTCCTCAAGAACCTTGTGGAACCTGTTTCTCATACCATGTTTAATAACAGGCACTGGGTATGCCAACAAGATGCTGCGCCAGCTCATAGAGCGAAAAGCACACAAGACTGGCTGGCGGCGCGTGAAATCGACTTCATCCGGCACGAAGACTGGCCCTCCTCCAGTCCAGATTTGAGTCCGTTAGATTACAAGATATGGCAACACTTGGAGGAAAAGGCCTGCTCAAAGCCTCATCCTGATTTGGAGTCACTCAAGGCATCCTTGATTAAGGCAGCCGCCGATATTGACATGGACCTCGTTCGTGCTGCGATAGACGACTGGCCTCGCAGAATAAAGGCCTGTATTCAAAATCGCGGGGGGTCATTTTGAATAAACTTTATTACCATAAGAATCTATGTTTTATTAAGTTCATTTTGCTATATAAATGTTTACATCAATAATAAACTTGTCTAAATTATTTCATATTGCACATGTGACAGAACTTATGACCTGACTATGTATATATATGTAATTTTCAGAGGACATTTAATGGGCTATAAATATTATACTAATATATACATGGCATTTATTTACTTAATTAATGTCATGAACAATGGCTTCAATTGACCTTTTATTCCCACTATTTCAATTAGACAGTCTAGTTGACTAAACTAGTGTTTGTGTAGTTTTTTTCCCATTAGTTTAGATGAAAATATAACATGCTTTTTGCCTGGCTTCACCTCTAAGGTACTAATAATATTAAGGCCCTGTGCCCATATTATAAATATTGCGGCTATTATTTTCAAGAATAAGCATATGTATTTTATCTTCAAAAATATTTTAAAGAAGCATTATCTTTCTCTTTCGTAAACTTAGGGATTTAATATGAAAGTATTTGTTTATTTATAATTTGTACTTTTATACAAGGTATTTATGTTCTTCTATATGTACCTATAGTATATTTAGTGGTTTAGTAAATACACTTAATTATATTATTTACTTTTATTTCTGCGCAAAGGGACTACCTGTCACTGCTATGTAATTTATCCTTATCATCTTGGGTTTGCTGGAAGAAATCTCTTGCCTATGTAAATGTCTTTTCTACAAATTTGTAATGTGAATTTTCATGTGCAATAACATATACGAAATATACGAATCACGAATAAATAAATCAATCATAACTCAAAGCGAACATTAAATAAAGTAAAAAACGCAAGAAATATACCTGCATAATCAACATCGAAAACTTCAACATTACGGTTGTAAGACTTGCTTCAAGCAAGTCAACCATGAGGACTAAGTAACTGCCACCACAAAAAGAACAAATCTTTGATTCGCCAACGAAAAATAAATCGGAATCCAACACCGCTTGCCTTAAAAGTTTACAAACTTAGTAGAATGGCGGAAAATAGAGTTTTTGTACAGATAATACTTCTCAGCAGAATGTGTCTGTGCGTTGCCATGTACTGTCTCGAACTCGATCCAGATTAAATCCTGTAACACAAAGAGATTAATATTACAAGGTGTAACAGAAAAATAGTAGTCATATTTTAAGGGTTTGTTAGGGGCATCGTTCTGGCCAACTTTCGCTATAACACCGATGTGACAAGAGCAACTTTTTTGGGCCGGACGGTCAGCTGGTTTGTATGGAGCGGTGAAAAATAAAATTACTCTCTTAAATCGGTATCTTAGAGAAAGTAGTTCAGAACGATGGCCCTAATAACATCATGAAATATGCCTTCACCGTTCTGGAACACGGCAAGCACGGCAATTCTGTCTCAACAGCTTTCCTTTATTAACAATCGGAAACGATTTACTTGTTCCTCAATACCAGTTTCGAAATTTCACATCAATCAATCAGACTCGAATTTCAAAACATTTGCAACATACGATACCGTATGACTGTCCTTATTTGAAACACAGTCATGAGTCCATGTGGTAGATTAAACATAAATAAAAAAATGTATATGCAGGCACATACATTGCTTATGACCCCACACAATAATCACACACTAAATACAAATACCATGAAATTCGAACAAAAAGAAAGCCTCATCCTATACTCTTTGTCCTCATCTAACCTAACTTACCAAGAGAGGCACTAGGTGGGTGTTTCTATGAGCCATTTTCTTCGGGCGCTTCCGTGCTTCTATGTTTCGGATGACACGTTACACACACACACAGTTACTCGTTGTTAGTAGCAGTAAAGCTGTGTCAAAGCTGTGTCTCAGTCAGGTTGGCCACTAGCTCGACACCCCTCCATCAACCCGCACTGAGCCAGCCTGGTGGAGTATGGCTCATAAAAGGCCGTGCCCCTTGGTGGGAACATTAATAGGCATTAATTATTATTACAATTATAACCTTATAAACTAACTCAAATACTAACCACAGTCTCTCAAGCGGCTATGAAAATGAAAATAATAATCTGGAAAAATCCCTAGGATTTCGATGTCTGTATGTGTGTAGCGTCGCTGTTTCTGGTTATTACTACACAGGGTATCCTAGTGTAGGGCCAGAATAAACGAATACGCCGGTATACAAATGTTTGTGTTTAAGTTTATCTCAAGAGCATACTCAGACTATAGTGCCGCAGCAACACCGAAAGTCTCCCAGAGAGATCCCAAGTCTATAAGACGAGCGGAGCAGATGGCGCTGTTTAAAAGTTTCCCTATGACTATGCGACGTTATGTTCTGACCCAACTACTTACTCCGTAAGAGATGTCGCCTTTAATAATTTATGAGCCTCTTATCCCCTGAGTTGAAACTTGGATGTGACCGCTGGGATGTTGGTATTAAAAGTGTGTGGCCATTGGGTATGCAAGCGACGCGAGTCAAAACTTTATCTGAATAGCTTTGATAACTCTATATTATATTAATGTGTGTATGGAAATGTCAAAGTTATTCAAAGAATCGTTTTGACGCACTTTAATAGTAGTTAGCCTAAAAATAAGAATGCCTCATTTTTATTTTATTTTTTTATCACACGATTTTAAATATAATAAATTATCCTAAAGGCTGTTTTGACAGCATGCTTTGTAGTAGTGTTATGGACATATGGTATCTACAGGTTAGTTAATAATTATTGGACTAAGTTTAGGAGAATGTCAGAGCCCTTTATACACCAACCCCAAATTTAATTAATTAATTTGGATTCAAGTTAATCCAAGTGCGATAGATGATCATCATTTGATTTTAGGTACTTTCATTTATAGCGACTGTTCAATTTACTCACCTATCATTTTAAAGGAATCGGAATATATTAATAAATCCAAAATAAACCTACTGTAGCATTCACAGTCGCTTTAAAAGACAGCTCGTGAGAAATATTAATCGCTCAACTGTAGTCTTATTAAATATTTCTGATATCAATCGCAATTGATTACATGCCAAGGGTCCATGCTCAGTAATGACGGCCTCTGTTGCGCTGCGGTAGTGGCTTGCCTACCGTGCGAGAGGTTCCAGGTTCGATCCCCGGCTGGGAATACAGGAAAAAAATCCCCATGTCTTGGTTGTTTATATGTGTGTGATGTCGCTGTTTCCGGGAATCGTAGTGTGGGTCCAGAAACAATGTATGAGTCTGTATATCTATAAAAAAGGCTACAAATAGCTTAGTAATGTGTCCATGAAATCAATACTATTTAAAATTGACGACACGACACGAGTTTGTAGTTCTGTTTGGGCGATTTCACAATTAAAATTCCTAGATATCAGAGATACCATATAATCTATCTCGGATATCTAGGAATTACAATCAGGCTACTGAATAGAGACTGGTCTCACCAAAGGCGGTGGGATCATTGTTTCAAATAGAGCCTCAATGTAGTCAGCATTGTTCCACTATCCCCGCACCCTCACATGATAAACGGATTTCATCTTGATTTCGTGAGCCGTTCATTGGAGTAATATGATTTGCTCTGATTGATTGTACAGAAATGCTGTTGTGATTTTCGGTGAAATATAGATAACTGTGCTAGCGAATGCTCCTTTGCTGTTAAATAATAACTTGGACTTGGACACTATTTACTCACATTAATCTAGCCCCAAACTAGGATTCCCTGTATCTTGGGTGCTAGAAAACGATACACAAACTTGTATAGATAAATATTATACTTCGATAGATAAACAACCATGACTAGGGTACAAACATCCGTTCTCATCAAACAAATATTTGCCCCCACCGGGACTCGAACCCGGGACTCGTGGCTTCGTAGGCAGGGTCACTGCCGACTCGTCCATTCGGGTCGTCAAATTTTGTTTGCTGGCAAAAACTAGTTAGATCTGTTTTTTTGGGAATAAGGTAGCTTGGAGCTTCGTGGTCTAATCGGTTTCACGCTTGCTTCTCACACAGACTCCTGACCATGTAAAAATGAGATAATTAATTTATCTTAAGTACATTATCGAACGTTTAATGTTTCGGATGACACTTTAAGCTGTAGGCCCCGGCTACTACCGCTACGTGGTAGTGGTCGTAAAACCCCTCCACCAACCCGCACTGAGCCAGCGTGGTGGAGTATGGCTTGATCTTACTCGTATCCGGGTAAAGGCCTGTGCTCCTCGGTGGGAACATTCATGGGCTACATTTATTAGGTAGATGAGCGTGGCTATTGTTAAGCATAGAGACCGATTATATTCCATTTATTAAAGCCTCATTTCGAAAACAGGTTTCAACTATTATAGCCTCATTTCGAAAACAGGTTTGAACAAAAATAATTAAAAAACATGCGCATAAAGCCAAGGGGCTTACCACGGCCTGCACCGTTTATAAATCCGTGTCCGCGTCTCATCTGCCGCCTAAACCTTGGCTGCGGAGCTCGAACAATGCAGTGAGCTGGTACAAAGTCCGTCAGATAATGGATATTGCTTTCCTTGGCGCGACTCAAAGCAGCCTACTTCGAAACCTCTCTTAATCCGCTTACAGATACACAATGTTGCCAGTAACAGGGATTAACGTGGATATTACGATTTTTGCACAAATCTTTTGAACTAAGTTGGTTCAAATTTAAATATGCGGTGGGTATTTGGTGGTTACCAAATTACTTAAAAAACATAGAGAAATAAACACTATTCATTACTTATTTAAAGAAGTTCCTCATTGAAAAATGCTATTATGATGTGAAAGAATTTTTCAATGATAAAATTAGGTAAACATTTCTAGTCGCTAATTACTTGGTCATTACATGTTATTACTAATTTAATGTTTATATAATTTACTCTTTATTTATTTATTTATTGTTAATAATAATAATCTCTACAATATTTTGTTAATTGTCTCTATACAATTTTGAACATAAATGTAATCATTTTTCAATTTCTTTTTCAATTTTTCGTAAAATGGACAACTGGCTGTCCTTCGCATGTTGCTGTGCCCTAGCAGGGCGTCACAATGTACTAACTTTTATTTTACCACCTTGTGAAATTTTGTGACTTTGCAATAAACTATTATGAACTATTATTATTATGGTTTTTCGGTTGCGACGATCGGCTAGTCCCTGCGCTAAAACTGAATATTGAATTTCTAGCGTGTTATTTTTATGTATACTTCTGCTATCGTATGGGAAGACAGGTATTCTGATTCTGATAGATTTCGGTAGATACGGACAGAGACAAGAATATAGGGTTTGATTATGCTTCTAGAAATAAATACCCACGAAGGGGACTAACACTAATATCGTCTGCTGTAATAGTACTAGTAATAGTGTAATGGTACACGAGAGTCAGTACATTTGATACTTCATTTTGCGTGACAGAGGGCTAGCCCATCGCCGCGCTGTATTTGAATACAAGAGTCGATTCGTTTAACGTTTGGGGTTTTGAGTAGCTCAGGGTAAGTTAGCAAAAAACAATGAGCCGAGCGCGTGGGATGGTTCGAGGAAGGTTACAGGTCAGGTTTTTTGTCGCATTCCTGCGGAATGTGTAGGGATCAGAGCCGATTTGGCTGCGCGCTGAATAAATTATGAATAACTAAATAATGGAAGGTTATTATGGAACAATACGGAGAAAGCTATTATGTTGACTGCAAATATACAATTGCGTTTGTTTGGTATGATATGGCGAGTTTGACACCACGGGTTTGAATATCATTCTAGTGGTCTTTGTCTAGCGCGCTAGCGGTCGGGAAGGCTTCATTAATCGCAACAAGCTTTTATGGTCAGCGATCAACAGATTCTGTGTATCGGCAGTACCAAATGATTTGAGTGATAGCCAATGGTTGATTAGAAACTATGCGTACACACAATTTGTAGAACGGCGGATCTGCATGGCATGTTTGATTGAAATTAGACCCTGTGTAGTTAGAGATAAGAAGCTTTCGCTTGGGCAGCGCATGTTCGCAAAGGACGCCATTTTTTTTCAGACATGTGGGGTCTATAAATACGAGCGAGTGGGAAGGGAAGCCATTGAGTCTGAGCGTCAAGCTACTGTGACAATCGTCTTTCAGCAATTCTAAACAATAATATAATAATAATAATAATAATACCTTGGACACCTTTTACACACATTGATCTAGCCCCAAACTAGGATTCCCTGTATCTTGGGTACTAGACAACGATATATATACTTATATAGAGAAATATTATACTTAGATAGATAAACAACCATGACTAGGGTACAAACATCCGTTCTCATCAAACAAACATTTGCCCCCACCGGGACTCGAACCCGGGACCCGAACAGTTTTGGTCTGCCGTTTTACGCGTCCGAACTAGACGAATTGTGATTGCGAGTTTCAGTGGATTTTCGTGAGTGTCTGAAGCGCCGAGATATACCTCGGTTCCTATCCTTTAAATCAACCTACCCCAAATTCCAAAACTATCCTTGGGTCGTTAGATAAGAACTTGTAGGTAATTGATCTGAGTCTGAGTCTGGGCTTGGAGCGACCCTAAATTCCCTTTTCCTTCACCATAGGGTTCCTGGATTAGCTCTTAGGATATTCGCGGGCTAATCCTCTCCTCATTCCTTTCGAGTAGCGAGTTTTGAAATTCCCACACACACAGTCATTAAACATACAAGCACATTCAAATCAAACTCAACCATTTGCGAGTGGTGTCGATAATGGACGTGGTATAACACTAGGATTTTAGACTAGGCTAGACAGGAGTTTAGTTGCGGCTAAACCTAGGTTGGCAGGGCATAGGGAGACTGTTTGATCGGTGAGGTTCCGCGGATGGAAATAACAAATTCAGAACAAAGTTAAACCGGTGTCAACACAGATAACCTATCCTGTTGATATTTTGACATTTGAGTGTTGTCGGGGACGCGCGAAGAGATCAAATTACAGTCTAAAGTTCATTGTTTAGGACCGGGTAGATTGTTTTGCTTTGCCTTGGGTCAGTTTGGATTCAAGTGGCATCTTTAAATTAAATGTAAATTTCGCTGGAGGTCTAATGTGTAGGCTGAGTCAAATATATATGATTGGGCTCGGTCGAGGACGTGCTGAGGTCAGTGGAATTCATAGTTCGGTATTTACCGAATTATGCACTTCGCTATGGTGAGGGTTAGATCTCCAAAAGAGCTAATGACAACGTTTCGATAACATCCAGCTCAAATTGCGCAGAGTTGAAGGTTTCAAAACGTTACGGACCTTTTGAGGTAACCGCTAGTTCAAACCCATTTCGGAAACCAAATCGCAATTGTGTAAACCGGTCTATTTGGATCGTTATTGCCGTGAACCAATTATATAATTGGAACCACCACAAGCCGCTACTGGCGAGCACATGAAATATCATTGAGTACTCACGTCGTAAAACTACGACGGATATCTATACGATATCCCAAACAAATATTATAAATTGTGGTCGACCACTAAAAGAAGTTCCAAGCGCCCATATATACAAAAAAACAAATGGTACCATCACACAAAATACAACTACGATCGATCTGGCGCAATACACCGCTAACTGATGCGAAATACCGGCTTGCGGGCATATATGCTTTCTCTGTCTAACTTGAAACTATAACTTCCTGAATCAATCTTCCGTTCGACTATTGTACGCCTAACGAACTTCTCAACGAACGAGAAATTCAGAATTATCATTCTTAACTTACAAATTTTACGCTGAATCGGGACATCTCTTTTTGGGGTAGGTAGAATAGACGATCATAGCTACTGATAGCGGTGGCTCGACCTTAGCCTTTAATGCCGTTACAATAGCACTCTGGCTATGTGCTCTTTATCCTGAGCCACGGTATAATTTTTTTGGTAATTCTACTGAGAGAGACAAAGTTTTCAAACATCAGAAAAAAGCATCAGGACCTTATTTAAAAAATATGATATTGTAACATTGCCATCAATATTCATACTGGAATTTCTAATGTTTATAAAGAATATACACGTTTTAGTGATTCCTAATATCGCATCGATGCGATCTCACTTTCCGCATATAAACCTAATAAGGTTTCTGCGGTTAGTTCACATGTTAACAAATACATATAAGTTTTTGTTTTGGATAAATAAATAAATAAAAAAATATATAACTCATTCTAGAAACATACTTAATAAAAAAACGGTAAAGTGAAATTTAGACTCGCGCATGAAGGGTTCTTTACCACCGTACAATGGTAGGGATATGGAGTGAATTGTTTAGTTTTTTGTCATTTTACCCCCTCCACTTTTTGGAGGCATTTTTTTCATATTAGCCTTGAATTATGTTTCGGTTGGCAGGATAAGTATTTTTGCACAAGATTTCAAGACTCTATAATTCCGGAGAAAAGTGCTTGCGACACGCGAGTGATCCGATAACGGTTCCTATTTTTGAGGTAAGGAACCCTAAAAATTACCTACAATTAACATTTACAAAATGCGCACTTTATCGGAATAGCGTTGTCTATGTAGCCATTAAAATATTCAACTTATTACCAAATGACATAAAGACTTAACATTTAAATTCCTTTAAAAATGCTATCACTATAATCCTTAAAAAATACTGTGATATGAATGAATACTGAATGAAAGAGAATTTATTACTAACTAAAATTGCAAAAGTTATTGGATGGGCTGAGTTTTAAAAAGTCAAACTCAGCCCAACCAATAAAAAGCGAAGCGTAGTAGCATAATTTTATAATGGTATTAATAATTGCCCGCTAATCGCAATAAAAATCACAATGGATACAAACAAAATAAAATAAATATCTATTTTTTTACTTTAGATATTAAATTTTACTTAGCAAACGTCATTTATTGCCTCTTTGATCACTGTGGGAGAAGAAAGGCGTAGAAACTCCCACAGATTGAATTTTAGATCTCTTTTAGAAATTGGTTGTGCTTAACAAATACAAATATTACATATATACATTACATACATACATTATTAATACATAGTCAGGTCATAAGTTCTGTCACATGTGCAATATGAAATAATTTAGACATGTTTATTATTTATGTAAACATTTATATTACTCAGAACTCCCCCCCGCCCCTCGTGAGGTGATGGTTGGTTGTTCGGGCGCTCCCGCTTATTTAATTCTAAAGCAGGCAAAATGCCGTATCTAACCCTAGCAGCAGTGGAATCAGTGATCAAAAAGTGCCTAGAACCAATTGAGCGAAAGTTAAGTGAGCTAGAAGCTACTATCGTGCGCCTAGGAGAAGAGAAAGAAGCCAAACAAAGTGATCCAAAGCAGAATACAACGGCCGCCATCACTCCCCGGCTGCCGCAAAACACCGCGGCACAAAAGAAGCCAATTACGAAAGAGATTACAAGACGAGTTTCAACATCTGGCCGAGTTGGAGCGACAGGCCCAATCACAGCTCGTGCCGAGACTCGCAACAAGCTGGCTCTGAACCAATCAGCAGCGCCCGCTGAACATAATGAGACTACGCCAACGACGCTTGCGACTGCGCTGCCGGCGCAAAATGAAATCAAGGAGGTGACGATCGATATTGTTCAGATTCCACCTCACGAAACTTTGATTCCAGGAGATCTTGAAGTTAAAACAAATGACGACAGTAACTGGCAAGTTGTACCAAAACGTGGACGGCGACGACGGAACACAAGAACCAATGTAATATGTGGTACAGGTGTGGATGACCCATACTTACAAACAGTGGAGCGGGCGAAGAAAATCCACGCATGCTTCTTACGCCCAGAAGTTACAGCAGAAAGCATGATAGCATATATGGAAAAGAAGAAACAATCAGGAAAGTATAGAGTAGAAAAACTCGAGCTCAAGCACACGCACTACGCTTCATTTGCCATCTTCGTCCCAACAAGTCTGTTTGATTTCTTCATGACACCGGCCAATTGGCCTCCGGGGACTGAAATCACAGAGTGGTTTCGCCCCAGCACACGGCGAGCGGCGCGTTCGTCACCTGACTCCAGCAGCACCGGGCGAGCTGCGCGCGGCGCGCGAGACAGAGGCCACGGCGCAGCATACCGCGCCCGCGGCACCGGCGCCGACACCCGCGGCGGCCCCTCAAGCTCCACCCCTCCCACAAGTGCAGAGAACCACCAACACAGTAAATAGACTAAATACTATTACCATAGCCCTACAAAATGTGCAGTCCCTAAACAATAAAACAAGAAATATAGAATTGCTAACACAAGATGAGCTGAAATGTGATGTTTTTGCCGTAACCGAACACTGGTTAAAGAGCGATCAACTAAAATGTATTAATATCACTAATTTTAATTTGGTCTCAAGCTCCTGTCGAGCTAACTTCGAACATGGTGGCTCATGTTTATTCATAAATAACAAGACCAAAGCAATTGAATACCCCGACCTATGTAAACTATCCGTTGAGCTGTATTGTGAAATATCGGCAATTAAATTAATAGACTATGATTTACTTATAGTATGTTTTTATCGGACGAACGCAATCAAAGCATCTGACTTCATAACTGTACTGGACAAACTTCTCGGTAAGATTAACGATACTGGCCTCGAGTGCATACTTGTAGGTGACGCGAATATTGACACATTAGTTAGTAGTCCTGAAAATAAAGAGCTCAGTGACACACTCGCATCACATAGTTTCAGGAACTTGGTAGACTTCCCTACGCGAATAACATCAACATCGGCGACATCACTCGATCACGCGTACACCAACACTGGGCACCGGTTCAGGCCGGCCGCGAGACCGCTCACCACCAAACTGAGTGACCACCTCGGCGTCCGCGCGGAGCTGGTATGCGGGGAGCGCCCCCCGCTGCCGCCCGCCACCCGCCTCGTTCGAGACTACACACGACAATCGAGAACACAATTTGCGCTAGCTATAGATAGTGTGGATTGGGAGGATCTGTTTTGTAGCAAAACAACTACAGAGGAGATTGCCCAAGCTATAATAAATGTTATTGTGTGTAAAGCACAAATATGCTTTCCTTTAAAACACAAGCCAAATGTCAACAAAGAAAACTCATGGCTCACTGAGGAAACACTCTGTCTCAAGTCCTTGGTGTTCGATCTAATTGAGTTACAAACTTTTTATCCAAACGATACAATTATTAGTGACAAAGTTAAACAGATGACTGAGAACCTCAATAGCAAACTTTACTCGCACAGACTTCAGCATTTTTCCTCTTTAATCAATAATAGTGACAATCCTATCAAAACAATGTGGAAGATAGTGGGCACCGAAACTTGTAAAAGCAAGAAATCGAGTGTTGACTATACGGAACTCATCAAACACCCGACTGGGATAGTCTTTCCATCTAAAAAAGAAGTTGTCGACCATCTCAACTCACAGTTTGTGAATGCAGCTCGCCTGTGCGGAGCTCCGCCAGCCAACCTGTGCGCCGCGCGCGCCGCGCTAGTAGCTGCGCGCGCGCCGAGTGACTCATCGCTGCGACTCCGCCCGTTCACACCAGCGGAAGTCTACACTATTATTATAAAGCGAGTGGCAAATAAGCCTACAACAGACATCTATGACATTTCCATCAATCTTGTCCACAGTATAGCACGCAACATATGCATGCCACTCTGCGTTATGTTCAATAAATGTATTAAAGGTGGCATATATCCTAGATGTCTAAAACAAATTAAAGTTAGTCCACTGTATAAGGGCAAAGGAAGTAAAGACGACTCCAGCAACTACCGCCCTATCTCAATCATACCGGCGATAGCAAAAGTACTGGAGAACGGTATCAGTTCCCGTTTAACTAGCTTCCTCGATAGCACCTCCGCTTTCACTGACCGGCAGTACGCGTACCGCGAGGGCCGCTCCACCACCCAGCTGGCACGGGAGGTAGTGCGCCGAGTGCTTGATGCTCGTGAGCGACAACAGGCTGTTGCCGTTCTCTTCTGCGACCTCTCGAAGGCATTCGATGTCGCAGATCATAACGTACTACATATGAAGCTTCAGCACTATGGCATCACTGGGCCAGCATTGTCGCTACTTACGAGTTTCATGCAAGAAAGAATGCAGTTCGTAGTGGGTGCAGCAGGCGCTGCAAAGTCAGACGGACTCTCGGCAGACATGGGCGTACCACAGGGCTCTTCATTATCAAATATTGCTTTTTCTTTACTCATAAACGATCTTCCAAGTGTGCTTAGGGAGGGGGAGATTTTCTTATTATGATTCATGTCATGACGTGTAATGAATATTATCAATAAATGATGTCTATGTCTATGTCTATGTCTATGTCTACTAACTAAAACATAGATTCTTATGATAATAAAGTTTATTCAAAATGACCCCCGCGATTTTGAATACAGGCCTTTATTCTGCGCGGCCATTCGTCTATCGCAGCACGAACGAGGTCCATGTCAATATCGGCGGCTGCCTTAATCAAGGATGCCTTGAGTGACTCCAAATCAGGATGAGGCTTTGATCAGGCCTTTTCCTCCAAGTGTTGCCATATCTTGTAATCTAACGGACTCAAATCTGGACTGGAGGAGGGCCAGTCTTCGTGCCGGATGAAGTCGATTTCACGCGCCGCCAGCCAGTCTTGTGTGCTTTTCGCTCTATGAGCTGGCGCAGAATCTTGTTGGAATACCCAGTGCCTGTTATTAAACATGGTATGAGAAACAGGTTCCACAAGGTTCTTGAAAACTGTATTTTGATACACAACTGCATTCGTTTTTACGCCTTTCTCACAAAAATGTACCTCAGTTAAGCCCCAATAAGAGAATCCCAACCAAACCATGAGCGAGGATGGAAAATGACCTCGTTGGACACGCAGAATACGGTTGCTCGCTTCTTCACTGCTGTGTGCGTACACCTTATCATTTTGTTTGTTGTAGCTCCCTTCCACGATGAAATTTTTTTCATCTGAAAAAAGAATTTCCCGATGCTTTTTTCCCGCGTACCGCTTTAACAAAGCGCGGCATCTCTTCAGTCTCAGGTCCATTAAACGAGCGTCCAAACGATGTCCTGTTTTTCTTCGATATGCCCTAAGCCCTAAGTCTTCATTTAACACCCTTTTCACTTTCAATATCCCTTTTTCGACAAAGTTCCTTTAAAATGCCTTTTAAATTGCTCAAAATTCAAAATCTCCAGAGGTATCTTATTATAAAAGATAATGTACTGACCCTTGAAAGAATTGCTAACCTTCGCGAGTCTAAACCAAGTAAAACGGGGCGTAACTAGTCTGTTATTATTTGTTAGGTAAACAAGAAATTGACTAGCTACAGTTAGTATGTCAATTTGTTTAAAAATCTCTCTTAAGGAGTTCGTTTTAAATTGTGAATTACAAAATATAAATCGAATGGCTCTTTTCTGAAAAAAAAAAAAAGATTATCCACTGCTTTCCCTTAATTTATCAGCTAATTCATCTATGTGGAGTCCCCACTGCAATTTGCTATCGATGGTTTGAGTGATATTATTATGAAACTCGCCTTCGGCTCGTTTCATATATCCACTCTCGAGTGTTAAAGCCCTCCATTATGTAGCAGTCACATAAAAGAACTAATGTACACCATGGTACGCCAATAAGTGTTTGTTATTTTTTCATCATGGACAGCAGAATAGTATTTTATCCTGAAAAATCTGTAGTTTCTTATTTCATCCCTTTTATCACTGCTCATCTAGACTTAAAACAAAACCTTGAGAGTTGCAGTACCTATAAATGTTCTCCGTATATCTGGCAACCCTTAAAAACTCCCAAGTAGGTAAGTTATATTGTATTTTAGTGCAAATATTCGGAGCGCTGAGATTCACAACATGGGCTATAAAATCCCGTCTGTTGTGGCTTTTTTATTCTTTTGCCTATAAGTGGGGAAGGGTCAACGGCACTAACGGCATGAACAAAGAGTAATATGGAGGATTTTCCTTCATAATTCAATGTGTGTGATGATCACCTTGAGTACGTGTATCATGAAGTATGTATGAAACAAAAAATACATATTAACTTAACAAGAAATGGGTAAAATTGCGGGCTTATTTCAAATACGTATGCGCTTATTATATCTTATTTCAAGCCACAAAGAAAGTGGAAGTAAATACGCTAATTAACTTCACTCAAATAATAAAATACCAGTGCAATAATTTATTTTCATCACTAAAGCGAGAAAATTGCATGGAAAGTTGTAGGAAATATATTTTTAACGAGAAAATTACTTTATAGGGTTTGGTACACAAAGGGTTCAAATGAGACCGTATTATCAAAGGCTGTCTGTCCGTCCGTCTATCAGCAGGCTGTATTTCATGAACCGTAACAGGTAGAGAGTTTAAATTACTGCGAACACAGAATCTGTATTTCTGTTGTTGCTTCATCAACAAATAATTAAATGCACGAGATCTTACAAATTAAAGGGGGTCCCCATACAAGAGACTTGTTTTAACAGCACCCCGATATAATAAACCATAACATGATTTAAATATGATCGTAGATTTCGCGGCTTATCACATGTTTGTGGTGGCGCAATTGGTTTGAAATCTTAGGGATCTGGGTTCGAATCCACGTCCGGTCATAATATTATTCTCTTTTTATTTTCAACCGACTTTAAAAATTGTAGGTTCTCAATTCGTCAGATTTTTTCAGCGTCATAAATGTTGAGCCAGTGATTCAATACTCCATAAAACATAAATATTTATGATCAGTTTCACAATGTCCGGATAATCCCTACGTGATAGATAATTCGTGATGTTACGACCAACACAGCTAGGCGCATGACAGGACTGTGATTTCGGTGCCTGTACCCCTCCCAAAATACGTACTCACGTGATTATTATTATTATATATTTATTTATTTCAGGTCATTGAATATACCCATAGAAGCACAAATACAAAATTATGTAGAATTTAAGATTACAATATCAAAATGGCGCAATAGCAAATTATTATTGTCAAAATTATAAATAAATATAATGAAAGTTAGACTATACAATGCAAGTTACTTCCTGTTCCCAGCGTGGTGCACGTTATTCCAGTGCTGGAAAAATGGTCCGCTCGTGCTCTCCATAATGTGGGAGGGGCATACGTATACTTATACGTACATACCTGTACCTACAAGTCACTACCATGAACTAAGTATGTACTATATGGTATGAACCACCGTTCCGGTGTATCCTCCGGTATTTCAATGAACGCTTAGCTGTTAAGCGCCTAGTTGTAATGCTCGCGTAGTACCACCATTATTTACATGTGACTATCTGTCATCATCATCACATCACTGTCACTGTAGTCTTTCCGGACATATTGAAATAGCCCTATAGAGTTATGAACTGCAGACCATTACTCTAATGCACCTGCTTCGCATATCGTACGTTGGTGTTCTTCACCTACCGATCCGCTCAGTCGCTCTATCACTGTTCTATGTCAGACATTTTTTGATATGAAAAAAAACAACGATTCGATTGGTTCGCATAAATATTGGGATACGGAAATATAAGACACCTTACAAACAACTATAGTCCAAGAAAACTTAACCACTAAAAAAATACAACAACGACTTCAATTTCAGCTCAGCGAAGCCCCCGAATAGTCTTCGTGTTAGGTTGACTTTTTAGAACAAAAGAAACGTAAATTCTTAACCCTTTCGGTCTGGTTTACTATCTGTCGATAGTTGATCAACTAACGCATTAGTTTATCAACTAATGATTTTGACTATCTTAATGTGACATATACATACAGCGCACTCTACTGGTCGACACGAGCATCCTGCCCATTCTAACTTACGGCACACAAATTTGGTCGTTGACTGAGCATTACAAGTCCAATCTCAAGGTTTGTCAGCGAGCGATGGAGCACAGTATTATAGGTGTTAAACGTATGAACCGCGTTAGGAGCACTATACTGCGCTCCGAAACTGGCATAGTCGACCTACCGCCAGACTCAATGGGACATGTCTGTCGAATGGAGAAAATCAGCCACTGAACGGTTGCCCACAGACGGATACCGGCGTAGGGGAAGGCCCAGAAGGAGATGGAGGGATGACCCGGACAATTTCCTGCCAGGGTGGATTGATTAAGCTTTAGCTAGAGATATGTGGGCTCAAACCGATGAGGCCTTTGCCCAGCAGCAAAAAAAATGTCCTCTCTACCAAAAAGTTTTGCGTAATCTTCCCTATTTGCAAAATTGTCTGCAAGTAAAGTATGAGCTTGCACTAGTGAATACTAAAGCGGTGTTGAACACAGCGATGGAGTGGCAGACGGCAGTAAATCTGTACGCCGCGCGTCGCCAATTAGTGCCGGCTCTCATCCGCAAAACGTTGTTAATGCCCCTTTGATTCCAGCTGTTGTTCGCTACAACTATGCTGGGGCCCGCTTCCGCTGGCAAAGTGGCGGCTCGATGGCGCTACGAAGGAAATATTAAAAGTGCATTTCCTTTATCTTCAGTAATGTGTACAATTAATCACGATACGTTAGTCTTAATAAATCTCTAAAATGGCCCGTTCTGTTTGTATAATTCATATTTGGTTTTATTCTCCTCAGTCCAGAGAAGGTTTAGGCAAAAATAAAATCATGAAAAACGCAAAGAAACGGCCAAAAATATAAATATTTTTTATAAAATATAATATTTTATGTTTAAACGATTACCAAAAACGCATCTATTTTACTACCAATAAATTCAAAATGACTGCAAGAATGGATAAATGTCCACCAAATTGTGTAAATGGATAAATGGATAAATGATCACCAAACTTCTTGTTATGTTTTGTATACTTAAGTTTATGTTTTAAGTATTTTTTGTAAAGGGGGCTTCGCTTCGCTGACCCCCTTTACCCTTCAACTAGGCTACCGCAGTATTTTGCCCTGATATTTTTTGCAACTTTTGGTGTTCATTTATCCATTTTGGGTAGGAAAAAATTATTTTGGTGATCATTATATTTGTTGCCAATATTTTGTGTGGAAAGTTCAGCCTATTTTGCAAGATGGCGTTGGTAGTCATTAATTTATTTACTACATTCAACCTCTTTGTTGGTAGCGGAACTTATGTTTGACAGTGCGATGCATAAAGTTTGTAAGCAAAGAGTTTCGTTAATTTAAGGTCTGATGCGTCTTATGCTGAACAACGGGGGCCGATAATGTCGAAAGTACCTCTAAAATGATAAACGAATAGTTTTATGACGGGGAACTTCTTAGTTCCTCGTCATAAAACTATTCTCATGAATATGAATAACGCATTGCGAAGCCGCGCCAAGGGCAGCTAGTGCATATTTTCTTTTGTATTTTATGTGTTTGACGTACATATATATTTTATTTATTTGGTAAGTATATTTTATTCATATTTTGAAAGTAATTTTTGAACGTATATATATAGTGTTTAATTGCGCAGTAGCACTGCCTTTTCATAAACTCTCCTGTCCTGCTTAAGTTTGCAAGAAGATAAGCTCTCCTTTTAATATTTCTTGTAACAGTCTGTACCTTTATAATATCTGTACAGTAAAGAATAAGAATGGTCCAGTCTCTACTTCAGTAATTGAAATTGACCGAATATCTGGTAATACTAATAATTCGTAACAACTTTATTGTGCTACATAATATAGATATACAGATGATCGAAATGTGTATGGTTTCCCATACTTTAAATAAGAAATTCATTTAAAGTCCGCCGATTATATGGTAAATTGGAGTTGCTTATTAAGAGAGCAATATTCATATCAATGACTACTAATATCAAAAGCTCCATTACAGATGGCGCCGGTGTAGTTCAACGCTGTAAATCTGTTGAAGTTGTCAAATTCTATTTACTTCATATAATATATGGCGCGCTAACCTCAATTGAGGATAAATTGCCAGTGTCAATTGTGTTTGAAAGAGCACGTTATATGTTTTTGAACCTAACCTCAGATAGATGAAATAGCTGCTATTAATTTTCTTTCGGGGTAGCACTTAAAAGGCAATGGTAAAAATTAATGTGATTTATAATCACATAAATTCGATACCAATAGGTACATCAAGGGAAAAGAGAGAACAGAAGCATCACATAATGAACATCTACGCTTTGGACAGCTAATGTCATGGGCACTGTCATTGAGTTGCCGTTTTGTTAGCAGAATCTAGTCCGAGAGTACACGCGCTGGATACGGACCGAAGCGACGTGAAGGGTGGCTTTTAATGCAAATAACTTTAGTCGAATTTATACTATGCTTTTTTGTGGTAAAAATCCCCGAAAAATATAGTTTCAAGCGTATAACGATGCCTTTAGACCATCGATCAAGCAAAACTCAATATACTCCGTAGTCATTTAAACTACTTGGTGATGGTATGATATTGCCAAGAGCACAGCCTGTATGGCCTAAAACTAGCAGGTTGAATCTATAGTAATTGTAGTAGTTCTGTCACTTTTGCCAACCTCTATCACCATCATCATCAATCAGCCCACAATTACCCACTGCTGGGTATAAGCCTCTTCTTTACCACTCCATCCACTCCGGTCCTGAGCCTCCCGCGTCCACTGCCTACCCGCTATGGCGACGATGTTATCCGTCCATCTGGCTGGTGGTCTGCGGACTGTTCGTCGTGCGGTTCTGGGTAGCCACTCTGTAACCGCTTTGGTCCACCTTCCGTCATCTGTCCTTGCAAAGTGTCCTGCCCACCCCCACTTCAGTCTCGTGATTCGCTTGCCGACATCGACGATCTTAGTACGACGTCTTATTTCTGTATTGCGAATACGATCCCGAAGTCTAATGCCTAGCATGGAACGCTCCAATCTCTATATATAGATAAACCACATGAACTAAAAACAAGAGAGATGTTACTGAGTTGGGAATTTATGTTACTAACTAACATGTCTCCCTTTGTTTTCACCCAGTAGATCAACATAACTTCCCTTTGACACATTACCTGCTTGCAAATACTAACAAAGCACTCTTTGGCATCTCAAGTACTTATAACTTGCACAACGTGCAGAGCGTAGAACCTGAGCACACAAAGTGGCTGTTTGACCAATATTGGCTTGTTTGATATCAGAAAACATGTGGGTCGGAATAATTCTGATTTACTCACTAGGAAGTTGTCATTCTGATGCTGAATATACTTTAAGGCAGTTAACAAAACGTTTATATACAGGCACATTCATTGCTTCTGGCCCTACACTAGGATATCCTGGGTCGTAGGAACCAGAAATAGCGACGTCACATTATATATAAACATCCAAGAACTGGGTTTTTTTTAATCCCCGGCCGGGGATAGATCCCGGGACCTCTCGCATATTAGGCGGAGCCACTACCATAGCGCCGCGGAGGTCGTCGTGTTTGGTAGTTAGCATACCAGAACAAAGGCCTACAATAAAAGTGCAATCAAAATAGTAGTTTTCAAACTCAAACTCAAACTCAAAACGTTTATTCTGTAAATAGGCCACAAGGGCACTTTCACATGTCATTTCATTTCATTTTTTACAGAACATTTGGTATTATTATTTGTATCATATTATCAGAAAAAAAAGTACTTAATTATTGTTTCTGAGAGATGTAAAGAGTCTCAAATGTCATAATAAAATAATTAAAATATAAATAACAGAGATGTATAGTCTCTTTAGTGAATAATACAATGATGATAGGAGATGTAAATGGTCCCCACAGTCAAGAGTTGTATAATTAAATTAATCTTTGGAGGTGTAAAAGGCCTCCAAGTGTCCAGTAAAAGAAACTCTGGCAGTGAGGATGCTCACAATTAATTAGAACAATTCAGTCCCAAGCATTTTTATCGTCTAGGTACTCTTTAATACTGTAGTAAGCTTTAGAAATAAGCCTTTGCTTGATGTATTTCTTGAACTTATTAATTGATAGATCTGTCAAAGTGCTTGGGAGTTTATTGTAAAATCTTACACAATTACCCTTGAACGAGTTTTTTATTTTCTGGAGCCGGAGTTTATGTGACTGTTACATAAAGAAAGGCATTAAAATACGAGTGCGGGTTTATAAAACGAGCCGACACCGAGTTTCATAATAACATCACACTACTAGTGTTTTAATGCTTATATCTATATACACTGCTTTATCTACACACATATTTTAGGTTCTCTATGATGTGTTCAGGAACCGTATGTTACGACGGACATTGTGACATTGACATTTAATTTCGACTCATCTCGACTGGTCAAGTGTCAACTTGGGGTCTGTTCAGGCTCCTCAGCACCTAATGACCTCGTAGGGGCCCATGAGCGTAGCAGGTGCCAAGAAGTGATGAACGTCGGCGATTCACCGAGCTGAAGTTATGTGGGGTAGATCTAACCTGGTCTGTGCTTCGGTCCCGTCAACTCCTGTCTCTCTGCAAGGCCCGGGTGCACCCTAGGCTCTTCTTGGTAGACAGGTTCTTCAGCCAACCAGGTATGACTGGCGGGCCAGCTTCAATGAGCACAGTGTTCCAACACAGGTTATGTTCTACGTGGTAAATACAAATCGGGCACGAAAATCCGAACTTTATCTGGTTCGAGAGACAACAACACACTTAGCTATATTAACAATCCTGAGGGAATCCCGAATACATTCCAGATGCCCTGCGATTTAATTTCAACCCCTAACCAAAACGCGTTTACGGTTGTCAAAACTGCCCGATTGACAGCTAACGTCAAAATAAAAATGGCCGTTCAGAAACCATCGATCGAATATCGATTTGGAATCGAACAATCACCCGCCCGGACAGGCACCCACCTGTCCCCTAATCTACGGGCAGCCGAGACAACGTTGCTACCGCTCGTTTTAGAACCGAGCCTCCTACTAGAACCTCTGCAGACCGGGGGGTCCCGTCCTTGCCAGGGAACAAGTTAACAATGCGCCCCCTGCGCTAACGTAGTGGCGGTAGGTTAGCATCCTTAACCAGAACTAGGTCACCAACACTAGGGGGGCTAGTTTTGTCAGTCCACTTAAGGCGCTGTTGTAAGATATGCAGATACTCGAGCGACCAACGCTTCCAGAAATTCTGAGTAAACTGCTGCAACATCTGATACCTTGACAACCGATACAATTTCACTCCCTCGAAGGGGTGCTCGGGCAACGCGTTAAGTGGCTGTCCTATCAAGAAATGGCCTGGGGTCAGAGCCTCCAGGTCATTTGGATCCGAGCTGAACGGAAACAACGGTCGCGAATTGAGAACGGCCTCGATCTTACAAAACAATGTCGCGAGCTCCTCAAAAGTCAGCGCGGTCTGACCTACTATACGCCCTAAGTGCGTCTTAGCTGACTTAACTACGGCCTCAAAAATCCCACCCCAGTGGGGGCAAATCGGTGTGCTGAAGGTCCACTGTATACCCCGACGGGAGAGGGCCGTTCCAATATCCACTTTATTTACATTCAAAAAGTTGACTATCTCTCGTAAGTATCGTTCCGCACCTATGTAGTTGGTGCCGTTATCAGAGCGGATCAAAGTTGGAAGTCCCCTTCGAGAAACAAACCTATCCAAACAAGCAATGAAAGTCTCTGTCGAGAGATCAGCAACGAGCTCGAGATGTACCGCCTTGGTGGATAAACAAACAAACACACATAGGTAAGCCTTGTATTGCTTAGCGGTACGCAATCGTGAACTATTCACCATAAACGGTCCTGCAAAATCCGTACCAACACCTGAAAACGGTCTGACCTCATTCACACGATCAGGGGGCAAGTCCCCCATGAGAGGTTGCATCGTGGCAGCCTTAAGTCGATAACAAGGCATGCACCGAAACACGATGTTCCGTATGGCACGGCGGGCGTGGCCATCAACGCGTTACAGCCGGCATGCGCGTTTTTAATATGACGATCAGTCACCAGCAATTCAACTAACTGTCCCCCCTTGGGGAGCAGAAGTGGGTGACGAGCCGAATACGACAGATTCGCATTGCGCAATCTTCCTCCTACCCGAAGTAACCCGGTCGAATCAACAAAGGGGTTGAGACGCGCGACGGCTCCCTTCAATTTCGAACATCCACTTCGTATAATCTCCAATTCTGCCCCAAACTTCGAGGACTGTACCAACCGGACCAAATTCAACAGCGACTCGTTTCGCTCTGCCGGAGTCAGAATAGGGTTCAACGTTCGCTGATCGCGAGGAGTACGACAATTTCGAGCGAATCTCCTAATCCAAGTGGACACGTTTATCAACTTTTCAAGTGAGCTATACCGGTCCAGCAGAAACCCGGCGTCAGGGTCCTCAGCCTTCTGGGTAACATGCACGGCCGCTCTGGGGCCACGATCCGAAGATACTACTACATGGCTGTGGGGCCAGTCCGATTCTCTCTTGGCAAGCCAGGGTGGTCCCCACCACAAATGGTGTCTAACGAGTTCAGGAGCCCGACATCCCCTGGATGCACAATTAGACGGGTTCAATTCTTCTGGTACATGTCTCCAGGTCAGTGGGACCTCAGACGACACAATCTGGGAGACACGGTTCGCAACAAAAACCTCTAAGTTATGGAAATCTCAGGAAGCCACGCTCTAGCTACCAAAATGTTCAGGCTTCTCAGCACCTAATGACCTCGTAGGGGCCCATGAGCTACGAGGTAGCGTGACGATCAGGTGCCAAGAAGTGATGAACGTCGGCGATTCACCGAGCTGAAGTTATGTGGGGTAGATCTAACCTGGTCTGTGCTTCGGTCCCGTCAACTTCTGTCTCTCTGCAAGGCCCGGGTGCACCCTAGGCTCTTCTTGGTAGACAGGTTCTTCAGCCAACCAGGTATGACTGGCGGGCCAGCTTCAATGAGCACAGTGTTTCAACATAGGTCTACGTGGTAAATACAAATCGGGCACGAAAATCCGAACTTTATCTGGTTCGAGAGACAACAACACACTCAGCTATATTAACAATCCTGAGGGAATCCCGAATACATTCCAGATGCCCTGCGATTTAATTTCAACCCCTAACCAAAACGCGTTTACATCGCGAGGGCTTTCGTCTGTCAGTTGTCAAAACAGCCCGATTGACAGCTAACGTCAAAATAAAAATGGCCGTTCAGAAACCATCGATCGAATATCGATTTGGAATCGAACAGGGTCAAATCAAATTGCTTTGTTTTTCAGAGATGTTCGAAATTTTAATGCAATAACATAATGGAACTCGGTGTTATTATGTGGCAATAATAACATTTTCACAGATAATAATTTTTATTTTAGGGTGTATGATATGTGTGTAGAAAATCGTGTTTTATCTACACACGTATCATAAACCCTCTTTACTGCGTCCAAAAACCGCACGTTACGATCAGCATAATTTTAAACTATTTTGTAAAAATAATTTCTTATCTGAATATTGAACATTATGACCATAATGTGTAAATTTTCTACTGATAATGACATTCAAATTTCGAACGCAGACGCCCGCCTGCGTGTCGCCCCTACTTTGTCTGTGAAGTTGGTACTACGGAACAAGCTAAACAACTGCTGAGCAATGATCATGCCACAATGCCGGTCAAACATTCGTTTCCTGAACACATCAAAGAGAGCTTATGATATGTGTTTAGATAAACCAGTGTATGTAACTGTACATAATTAGGCATTTAAACTCTCGAGTGATATTATTATGAAACTCGCCTTCGGCTCGTTTCAAAAACACACTCTCGAGTTTTGATGCCCTCCATTATGTATCAGTCACATAAACTACTATTATGTACCATGTACCAACATGCATAGGTACATCTAACTATAATAAAAAAATAACTATGAAAAAGCTGCTGAATCGATTTTAATGAAAAACTCTGTTTGCTTTATGAATAATTTTATTTAAATATTGTATCTTAATAATAACTACTCATGTATTATGTATTTTGTCCTCTAGCATTTATTAATTTATCGACTTATACTTATGGGCTTCTTTATACATCAATATATATATTAATTAATATAATTCTGATCCTAACTCATCAAGTAACTTGTAATTTCATTATGGAACTGCAAATGACATGAAATCTCATAGAATTCCTACTGTCAGCAACACACATCATCATGTCTCCTGAACGACACAGGTATGTGCCATTAACTCAACTGGCGAGGCTCAAATAACACTCGCAAATGGGGCTTCAGACGCTCGAAACTCGCTAATCTTCATACGCAGAACAATTATGTATACTGCTACTAGAACCTGTTTGCATGACTGCTGAGTTCCGTCCAAAAATGTGTCTGGAATCGTCTTTCAGGGTTTTGTACCCGAAGGCCATATGGGTCCTTTTTATTAAAACTCCGCTGTCCCTCTGATCGACGGACAGTCTGTCAGTCCGTCCGTCAGCAGGTTGTTTCTCATGAACCATAATAAGGTGGGTCCAGACATATTATTTTGTCCGTAACGCACCTCCGTATCGTATCAGCGTCGCGATCCAAGAACGCAAGTTTGGACGCCCGGATCGGCTGCGATTGAGACACGCCGTACCACCGTACCGTACCAAACGGGCGTTCTTGGATCGCAGCCGATCCGAGCGTCGAAGCTAGCGATCTTGTATCGCGAGTCTGATACGATACGGAGGAAGTACTTCACGGATAAAAAAACATGGTTGGACCCACCTATAGGTAGAGTTAAAATTTTTACAGAATGTGTATTGCTGTTGCCGCTACAGCATCAGAATTACTTAACTACACGAGTTTTTGTAAATTAAAAGTGTTTTATTGCCCCTGGCCCCGGCAAATTACCAAATCATCAAATATCAAAGGTCATTTCGCGATAACGGTAACATAACTTCGCCGTTGGCATAATTCGGACTGAGATAACCATTCGCTATAATTGTGTTCTTGACTAAACTTATTATTATTCCCATCTAAAATATAAAAGGATTACTGAAATCTTCGTAATTTCTTTTTTCCATTTACACTATGTTGTTCTTTATTTGTCCTCCACAGCGCTGCTTGCTCAATGTTTGTAGAATTATGTTCGCCGTTAAGTTGGCTGTCTTGTAAAACTGTCAAATATCAATAGTTTTCCCGTCGGCCAATAACTCAGTTGTCATTATAACTTAGTTGATACGTTTTTTGTTTGTTTTATAAAGTGATATGATGACTATAATAAAGTCCAATTGATCCAAGGTCCACTCAGGGAGAAGAATAAGCTACTAATTACCATCCACGTACCATTATTTACCATCTTAAGCACTTTGGCAGCATTCATCGTGATTTTTTTACAGTTTTACAATTGATATTATTTGCACTGATCTAAACATACGTTAAAAACAATGTTATTAGTCCATAAATATAAAATCAAGAGTTATTTTTAACACTCTTTTGCATATTTTTTTTCGTTTAGAATCAACCAGGCTTCAGTAGCCGTTATTCTTTTGATCAAAATTATCATATTTAATTTATTTTTATAAATAGGCAAAAAAAAAAGTACAACATACTATTTTAGCATGCCTAATTGGTTTGAAGTCAGATTCGCAATCTACCGAGGGACTGCTATCTAAACCAGTCTAGGATTTTTTTTTGTTTTGATTTATTATTTTTAGGCCATAATTTTTCTCGTACGATCGGTCCGGTCCGGTCCGGTCCGGTCTGGACCCCATCGTTTGCGAGTCCCACCCGTACTTGGCCGATGGTTTTAGTATCATCAGTCATTACGTAAATAAAAAAAATAGCGCGTCACGCTTTTTTCCAAAAGAGGTGACAGAGGCCCACGCTTTTTCTAAACGAAAAAAAAAAGAACTTAGACGTGGTTCATAAAATTCCAAGTAGTGTAGATATTTGCACACAAATTCCAGTAGTCATCCTTTTGGGCTTTGCCGCAGTTAAAAAGGAGTTAAAAAATCGGTCAAGCGCGGGCCGGACTCGAACACGAAGGATTCCGTAACAGAAAAACACATTAAATCCTAAATAATAAAATCGAAACAAAAAGGAAAAATATATGTGTTCTCTGAGAATCGAACCCGGAACTTCAAGATTGCGAAACCGATACGAAACCGACTGAGCCATCTCAAAGCTATTAAGAACAACGATATTTATGGTAATATTGAATCATGGTTATGAGGTATTTCGCAAGGGCAGGGATTTAAAAAAACATTCACTTGTATGGGGAACCACTTTAATTTTTTAAATTGCGCGTTAAAAATTATTTGTTGCTGTTGCGGCAACAGAAATGCACATTCTGTGAAAATTTCAGCTCTCTACCTATTTCAGTTGATCAGTTGATCAGGTGACGGACCGCGGTGGGTTAGTAATAGGGTCCCGTTTGGCACACTTCGGGTACGGAACCCTAAAAAAATATCTTTTATTCATTTTGTCAAATGTCACTTATACATTTCTTTGTATACATTGGTTTAAATACCGAATTGAATTGACTGTAACAAAAATTACAACAACAATTTAGATTCATGCGCAATATTATACCAGCATTATTGATAATTTAATATTGTTTGCAGTGCAATTTCTGCCAGTCTATTCGATAATTAGATGATGACCGATTCATGCGTTAGCGTAGTCAATTACCGATATTGGTATACAGGATATTTAAAATCAGAAACGGAAATTAAAGGGTTTCACTAGGATACAAAACGTCTTGAACGCTTCATAGCGGCGGCGATGGGCTAGTCCTGTTGTCACGTAGGTAAATGTGGAATCTAAACTAAGCCACCCGCCCTGAGAAGACCTTTAACAATAGACTCCAATCAGCAATTTGACTTATGTCTACGTAAATACTTCTGTGGATTAGAGTTACGGAATACGGCTGCAGGTCGTATTCAGAGCGAGTTGTTTAAAGTGTGTTATGTTAGACTGGGGATTTGAAGTAGCAGCGAAGCTCCAGCCAGCGTTTGGTTTCACTAGTATGCTCGTTTTATTCTTGCTGTACATACAGGTTGTACAAGAAAGGTGTAGTTATATATAAGGAGCTTGTTTGGGACATCATTCTGACCAACTTTTACTATGACACCGATTTGATCTGAGCGACTTTATTTTTGGGCCGCGCGGTCAACTGATTTGTAGGGAGCAGTGAAAAATAAAGTTGCTCTGATGGAATCGGTTTCGTAGTGAAAGTTGTTCAGAATGACAACCCGAATGGCCAAGTCGGCAGTGGCCCTGCCTACGAAGCCAAGGGTCCCGGGTTCGAATCCCGGTGGGGGCAAATGTTTGTACCCTAGTCACGGTTGTTTATCTATCTAAGTATAATATTTATCTATATAAGTATGTGTATCGTTGTCTAGCACCCAAGATACAGGGAATCCTAGTTTGGGGCTAGATCAATATGTGTAAATAGTGTCCAAGGTATAATATATGATGTCGTTAACAACCCCTTAGAATATAATTACAACTTTCTGTAACAGCCTGTATTCCTAACCGGAGCACATTCAAATTTCATAACAGTAACAATGCTCCGCTGTTTGAAAGTGCAAATACTTACTGGAGATTCCCGCATTTATTATGCACTTGCATTTATAGGTAAAGTATTTACGGGTCAGCACTGCAATAGTGATCACAGACCAGCATGCGCCGCTGCGAACCGAATCATTTATAGTAACGGCCGGTCAATGTCAATTTGTCAATTGTAAGACTGGCTGGTTTCCGCAACTTGACGACGAAAGCGCCTATTTTGCGTGTGGGTGGCAATGCGACATCATTCGAGCCAACCCAACTCCTCCAGAAACGCCAGCAGGCCCTTTACGTTACCGGCTATCCCTGGAAGGTCCCTCGATTGACCGAGGTGTTTCGCCCTGTAGTCCGCTACTCCTGTGCACTCCATGAGGACGTGAGCAGCCGTTTCTTCTGCCTCCAAGCAGGCTCTGCAAAGGGGGCTGTCGGTAACACCTAGGACATATAGATGTTTATTAAAGAAACCATGGCCAGTAAGTGCTGCAGTCACCAGTCGCAAGCGCGGCCTACTCAGAGTAACGGCTGGTAACCATGGTAACGATCGGTGACGGCTACCATGATAAGCCAAACGACAGTTATTTCGAACGTTGCACGTAATAAGTAAGTATCGTTGACTCAATCACGAACATACAGTGTTAGAGAGGAGTCAATAACCTGGAAAGACTTTAGACAAGCTAACCCTTAGATGAACTGCAAATACAACGAAACCAAATGACTTTATTTTTTTCAAAGATTTAGTCTTATTTTCAGGGCGCTCATGAAACGCAATAGAATAATAATTGACTAAACATGAGAAAAATGTGACTATACAGGGTGTGAAAGAAAGATGTAGTCATATTTCAGGAGGTTGTAAAGGACATCATTCTGAACAACCTTCTCTATGAAACCGATATGTGAAAAATAAAATCAGCTGACCACCCAACCCAAAATGCATGGAGGTTTCAAAACTTAAGTGGCTCTGATCAAGTTGGTGTCATAAGGAAAGTTGTTTAGAATTATGTCCCCCCCAACCCCTTAGAACATAAGACTACTCCTTTCTGTCACACCCTTTATTTATGTTTTTATAAAGGAACGAAAAACATGTTCAAACGACATAAATGATGCGTAACGTTGCGTTAACCTGCGTAATTGATAATTCCCTGCTATCATTCTCTTAAGTACTAATACACAGTACAGTTAAACCTCCTAACAACGGCATACCTAAAAGGATTCAAACATACCTGAAGCATTAAACTAAACGACCAAGAATTACCTAACTCGAGCCTAATCCTGGGTTAACGAGCCAAATCCTGGGTTAAATCCTTCTCATTATGAACAGCCGTAGTCTAAGCCACAACACATATACGACTGTTTTAAGACTGGATTTTAAGTTCTCATTCTAACTACCATTGAGTTGAGCAATTTAAGTACTTGCGACGCTTGAGTGTAGCAGAAAGGTTTATTCATATACATATAGGGGATTGTTGAGGACATCATTCAGAAGAACTATGAAATTTGATCATCATTATCATGATCATACTTAGCCCACATCGACCCACTGCTGGGCATAGGCCTCTTCTCCAATTTTACCGGAGAACCTTAATTAGGGTTCAAAGTCAAAATCAAAGTCAAAGTCAAAGTACTTTATTACTGTAGATATTTACATATACTTAGCAAACGTCAATATTGCCTCTTCTCTACATTGGACCACTGTGGGAGAGAAGGGCGTAGAAATTCCCACAGATTGATTTTTAGATCTCTTTTAAAAATAGGTTGTGCTTAACTATTACAAATATGAAAAATTTAATTATTATGATTAATGAGCAGGAATAAATAATTACAAAATTATTAACAGCAAGGCCTGTGTTGAGCTAGATTAACCCCATACAGTCCTGTCATTTAAATAATCTTGAACATTGTAATATCCCTTTTTTGACAAAATTGCTTTAACATGCTTTTTAAATTGCTCAAATGGCAATTTCAAAATCTCCAGAGGTATCTTATTATAGTAGAGAATACACTGACCCTTGAAAGAATTGCTAACCTTCGCGAGTCTAAATCGGGGCGCACATGTGATTATTTCTTAGGTTAACATTACAGCTATCGCTAATTTTGGAAAATGTTGTAAGGTTCTTGCGTACATACATTATATTTTCGAAAATAAATTGACTAGCTACTGTTAGTATGTCAATTTCTTTAAAAAGCTCTCTTAAGTTCCGTACTACAAAAGGAGTAACCCTTATAGGATCACTCGCGAGTCCATGGCTCACAGTTAATTCTTACTCCATGGCTCACAGTTAATTCTTAGTAAGACAACTAACTGTTAACACAAAGCGGTTGTTTTTAGTCCGTATACCACACGAGCTGATGCCCGCTCAATATGTGGGGACCCGGACATAGCAGGGAGGTCTGACTCCTGGCCATGGGTAATTCCATTTTTTTCCCCTCCAACAAAAAAAAAAAAAGATCACTCGCGAGTCCGTCCGTCTATCCGTCTCACTTTTCTCAGAAATTATAAGAGATAGAGATAGCCTTGCAAAAATAATTGTCCTGATAACCACAATACAATTCAAGTCTAGTGTGTAAAAGAATTGGCTACAACAGAGTGGAGGGGGTAAAACGACAAAACAAAAAAATGTAGTGTCTGTAAAAAAGGCTCTTTATAAACTTTAAAAAAATAGTTTTGTTTATTTTTTATCTATCTAAGTATAATATTCTATAACTAAAAAAAAATACAATCAAAATACTATCCACACACGCTTCGTCAAAATGCATTTAAATATCAATTAGAAATTATAAAATGTCACAACTTGAAATTAACCGAATAAACCGCCCCGTGACATTTCCGTGCTAAAGGTTCCAATAACGCTGGCAGCAATTCACGCTGAACAGCCAGTTATATCCTCTGCATAAGAAATTCCCCAGAGCGGTAGTTGAAACCTTTCTCCCTAAAATGCCGCCTTAGGGACAAAGGTTTCAACTACCGCTCTGGGGAATTTCTCTCCCAACTCTCTTATAAAAAAAAAATTTAGTCTTTTTAACTTCAGAAGTTATGATAAAAAAGTGTAAAAAAATACCATTCCCCTCTTATCTCCGAGACTACAGAGTCTAAAATTATAAAAAAAACGTATATAGAACTTAAGCCAAAAATTACAGGAAAACCTACCCGGAATTGACAAGGCTTTTTTATTTATCTATAAACAAACTTAAAAATGCACCTGGTGCCGTCCATGGAGTATGAAAGTAACCAATAACTTTGTAAACAACATTTTGATATGTAAAATCCAAACAATTCCCTCCACACTATCCCCACTATTGTACGACGGTACGGAACCCTTCGTGCGCGACTCCGACTCGCACTTGACTGCTTTCCATTGTTCACTTATCCATTTCAATAAGCCGATCGCCCGTCCCGCTCGAAATGGATGTCAAAAATTAAGTTGCTCAGTTAGAATCGGTTTTATAGAAAATGTTGTTCAAAATGTTGTCCCTCACAACTCCTTAACCAGTCCACTCGCGTATGAACACCTAGGATGGATTTGGAATAATATTTATATTTATTTTTATAAAATAATTAACGTACTACCTCTTTGACCATATTGGCTACTGGCGGATTAGCCAGTTAAAAACTAAAACTATAAAAATTCGGAAATTCGGGCCTGGAATCTCGTCTGGCAGCTGATTGTTTTTTTGAGGCAGACATTGTTTGAGCTCTGAAACGTGAGGTTGTATCTTCTGCATCAATAATTTTTAAGTCACGCCTTTGTTGCGGCGATGGGCTAGTCCCTTTAGTACTGTAATGGAGCTGAATGTTTAGTTGCTGTAAAGTGCAGTAGTTGATTTGAAACTTCCCTACTATCCCCAATCCATGGGTAAGCATTGGTTCGTAGTTAGTCTTTCTTATTTTCGTGTATTTTATACTCTCTATGTATTTCCCTTTTCTATACAGTGTCTATTGGACTGCGGCACTCTTAGATCCTAATTACCCTAGGGCCCTCGTCGGAAGTCTCCGTGTGGGGAGCCGTCGCCTGATAGCTGGGCGCTGTAGTGCTTTTGTATTCCTATCATTCACACTGGTCTCTTTCCAGGGTTCCACGCTGAGGAGTAATATCCTCCTGGCGCTAACGGAGCTCTGAATCGGTTCCACGCCGAGGAGTAATATCCTCCTGGCGCTAACGGAGCTCTGAATCGGTTCCACGCCAAGGAGTAATATCCTCCTGGCGCTAACGGAGCTCTGAATCGGTTCCACGCCGAAGAATTATATCCTCCTGGCGCTAACCGCATAATCACTTGTTGACGTCTGGAGAAGTGGACCAGTTGGATTGAGTCTACCAAAGAGCTGAAATCTACAAATTCCCGGCGAGTCCCTATCCAGCGTTTCAACTATATCACCAATATTCGACTCACGACCCTGTGATTAATAAATGTATCTTGAGCCTGCCAACAATCTCTTTTGGTCAGGTTAGAGTCCCACTGTTTCAACTACTACCCACTATTATTTTATATTACTGGCAATACTGACCGGAAATAGAGGATAAACTTACCTTCTCTCGTATCTCACACTTGACTGGTCGACTGACTGAGCAAATGAAAAATAAAATCGGTGATGTGGCTGGCCGCCATGACAATTTGGCTTTTTACAGCCATATTTTGTTTTTTTATGGCTATTAAGAGGGTTAAAACATAATTACATCTTTATGTTACACCCTGTTGGACACCAAAAGATTATACACGGTAGTAAAGCAACAACAACACAGATAAAACTTCTCTACGACATTACGTTAACAATTCATCCTGCGACTTATATTATCCAACGGTTTTAGAAACCATTTTGTGCTTTACAATAGCTATTATTTAATCGTGTGTTGTACAGCTAGTCTTGGACGCTTTTGCAGATGTTGAGTACGTCCCATATAGTTACTTGGTCTAAGTTGGTGTGAATGGTTTTGCACAATATATTGATAGCAGAAAGACGATTAACGTATGAATTAATTACACTTATTAACAACAAAAATACCTTATGCACGAAACGTAAGCCTATATATTTTTGGACAACAAATATAAAGATCACCAAAATATTTTTTCCTATCCAAAATGGGTAAAATGCTATCCAAAATGGGTAAATGATCACCAAAAGTTGCAGAAAATATCAGGGCAAAATACTGTGGTAGCTTAGGTGAAGGGTAAAGGGGGTGAGCGAAGCGAAGCCCCCATTTATCCTTCGTGTTAGGTTGAACATGTGAGAACAAAAAAAATACTTAAAACATAAACTTAAGTACACAAAACATAAAAAAAGATTGGTGATCATTTATCCACGCAATTTAGTGGTCGTTTACTAATTCTGGCGGTCGTTTCGAATTTATTGTTAGTAAAACAGGTACTGTACGAGCCATTAGTACAATTTAATTATGCTTACTCTGCAGTACCTATCTAAATTACGCCACTCATTATTTGAAATATATTTTTTAGTTCAATAAACACATTCGTTAGTATCGGTCGTCTCTCCTTTGACATCTCTCAACCCTCGCCATACTATCTGACATTCGGTGTGTGATCATAGCAGCCCGCACCGTACATTTTGGTCCTTCGAACCGGATTTGACTTTGTATTTCGGGACTCTAAATTCAGTGCAGTAATTTGAGACTCGGATTTGTGGTTAAGTTTGGAACTAGAAACTCAGATTACAGTTCATAGTGACACCAGTGACAGTGTAGAGTGAATCAAACTCTTTTGACAGTTTGAGTTATACAAACTCAAGCACTTCAGCACACTTCGAGTAATAAAAAATCGAAGCCACCAGTAACCAGCATACTGCGGGTCAGACCCACTTGTAGCGACATTATACTGCAAGCCGGGTGGACACGCAGCCACAGCAGCTCAGGCAGACCTGCTGTACGAGAAGCAAGCAGCAGCCGGCCAGCAGCCGCGACTACATACAGTTCGGGGCACGGTACCAGGGTGTGGGGTTTTTGGTGATCGTTTAAACATAAGCCTATTTTTTGTTAGAGTTAGTCACCCTTAACTTTATACTGAAGACGAAGAAACTTTGGGACGTCAAGTTTTATAAATACTGAGTTTCGGCGTTAACATACATTGTTTTATTTGTTACAAAGTCGAAAGAAAGTAGGCACTACTTTTAACCATTGGTTTGTGTCTCCTCATTTTTATCCACATGTCGATTTCCTGATCACGGTTAAAAAGGTTGTTCACTTCAAAAATGTATCAACGTCGATGTTTATTTCTATTTTATTTCTTGACAGTTTTGACATGACAGAAATTTCCGAATTTCGCCGTCTTGTAGCTGTCGTCTTCACATCAACATATACTAATAGACTTCTACCTAACTCAACATATTAAAGATAGTTACCCTAAAATCTAGGGGTGAGTTCTTTCTTCTATAAGATCCATCCCTATTCAGCCCAGGATCGGAACTCACCCCATTTTACGGTATGTCAATAAGTTACTGTCACGCGGTTGTTTCGTTAAAGGGTTTTAATCAAAAGTTATTTAACTTTAGTTTACTTTACAAATGTTAATTTCCATTGTCTCATCTCTCTCTCTCAAACCTGCGCTGAACTCATTAGAACTAAGCAAACAAACATACATTAATCTTTGGCATTTCAACTTTAAGCGCTTGATGAAATAAATTAAACGGAACAAAATGTATCCCCGTAAGAAATATCGCCTTATGATATGATACTGATACGGTGTAGATCCAAGAAGGTTTTATTAAAACGATAAATTGTTACGTCACAAGCACTTGGTTCGCGGAGTCGCGGACGAGAGGGCGCAGTCCGTTTTGTAACAAATGCTACTTTACAACTTACAATTTTATAATGAGTTGCTACGAAGTTTTTGAATAAGATAGCTTACTTAAATATGTATGGATCTAATGGGTTTCCCGATTGCGTGTCACACAGGAGATGCAGGTTCGATTCCTGACCATGTATCAAAAGTTATTCATTTATCTTAAGTACATTATTGGACGTTCAGTGTTTCGCATGACACGTTAAGCTGTAGGTCTCGGCTACTATCGCTACGTGGTAGTGTTCTTAAAACCCCTCCATCAACTCGCACTGAGCCAACGTGGTGGAGTATGGCTTAATCTTGCTCGTAAAGATCTGTGCCCCTCGGTGGGGATATTAATGGGCAACATTTATTAAACTTATAGATGTATAATGTTATCACAGTTTATTTCCCGTCAGCTAGTTTTGCTTTCTGTGAAGTATTCTTTGACGTAGAATTCAAGATACTGCTGCCTCCCAAGCAAGAGGGTTCCAGGTATGATTCTCTGTCTCTGATAGGTATTGCGACTTGATATTTAATTGCAATTTTGAAATTACAACTGTCAAACCTTCCGATTAAGTTCATCCGAATCCTTGAAAACTGTCAAACCTCAGATTACGTTCATCCAAATCCTCTATAAGTGTCAAACCTTCAGGTTAAGTTCATTCGAATCCTTAATAACTGTCAAACCCTCAGATTAAGTTCATCCAAATCCTTAATAACTGTCAAACCTTCAGATAAAGTTCATCCAAATCCTTAATAACTGTCAAATCTTCAGATAAAGTTCATCCAAATCCTTAATAACTGTCAAACCTTCTGATTAAATTTATCCAATACCTTAATAACTGTCAAACCTTCAGATTAGTTCATCCAAATCCTAAATAACTTTCAAACATTCAGATTAAGTTCGTCTAAATCCATAATAACTGCCAAACCTTCAGATTAAGTGTATCCAATACGTTAACAACTGTCAGACCTTCAGATTAAATTCATCCAAGTCCTTAATAACTGTCAAAACTTCTTATTTAGTTCATCCGAATCCATAAAAATTGTTCAACCTCAGATTAAGTTCATCAACATCCTCAATAACTATCAAACCTTCAGATTAAGTTCATCCATATCCTTAATAACTGTCAAACTTTCAGATTAAGTTCATCCAAATCCTTAATAACTGCCAAACCTTCAGATTATATTCATCCAAATCCTTAATAACTGTCAAAATTTCTATAGAACAAAGAAAATCTAGCTATGTTTGTAACGTTTCTAGTCTCCACGACAGACCAACACTAGGTATCCTAGTTTGGAGCAAAGCAAAGCAACATATATGCCTTTATACATACAGATGGTCATATGGATAAGATTACGTTTTTATTACCCATATATGTATTGTAGTGTTATGCTACTTACATGCTATTCTTGCTTTTCATGCTTTCATGCTTTTCAGCTGGATTCTTGCTGAGCTGCATAGCTGTATATTTGGTATCACCTTTATTTTCATAGGACCCTGTAACGTTTTAAACCATAAGAACACATTAACAAATCATTTTCGCTTTGTATTTTCACACTATCAGCTCTTGTAAATCGATAGGGAAGGGGTTTACCTTTGGTGACCTTGTGTTTGGCTTTCTCCGAAACTCTGCAATCTCGGGCTTCGTGCGCGCTGGTGCGCTACCTTTTTATATTCGTTGTTACTTTATTTACTTCATGGTTTTTTTGTTGTTTTCCGTATTACGAGCCTGAAACTAAACTTTGACATTTGTTGACGTCTTTGTTTATCTGGTTGTCAGGGCAATGTCCATTCAAACTCGTTAGCGGTCTGATATGTTTGCTTCAATACTTTTACAAAAATACTCTTTCTCTCTTGGCCACTCACAAAAATTACGTTTAATTTACATAATTTTTAGAACTCTCCAAAAAGGGTATAAAAGCGGAAAATTTCTGAAATTCGAGAGTCTCACGTCAGCTTCTGAACTGGAAGTACCAGTTAAAGGCCTTATCCCGGGGTGGCACTACCCCGGGATCCTGCGAGCCTTCAAACTCCCTCAAAACCTTCAAATAAATCTTCAAATAACGGGATTCTGCGAGCCGTGCCTACGCCGCTACCGTTCCTACAACGAAGATTTCTACAACGGGATTCTGCGAGCCGTGCCTACGCCGTTACCGTTCCTACAACGACGATTTCTACAACGGGATCCAGTGAGCCGTAGCTACAAGTACGCCGCTACCGTTCCTACAACGACGATTTCTACAACGGGATCCAGCGAGCCGTAGCTACAAGTACGCCGCTACCGTTCCTACAACGACGATTTCAACAACATCTACAACTACAAATACGCCCGCAACCTGGTCATCACCCCACTGGTCTACTTCTCTTCGTGTTCTCCGCTTCCTTCTTTCTATCCAGACATCTGTATTTTATAAAACTTGTCTCATCTCATTCATCCTCATCTTCCTTTCATTTTTTATATCGTCTTCATTGTAAATAACCAATAAACTGCTACTACTATATTTTATTCTGGTTGTTTTCTGTTAGGTTCTGGTTAGGTTCGTATCCTCACACGACAGTATACAAGGCTGTTTCTGACTATAACATAATAAGTATATCTAGTTCACTGCATTCACACATCAGTGATTCAGAGCACAATTATTAATTAACATTGCTTGGCAAACTCGGGACATATTACTTTTAACAAACCTTGTTATTTCAGAGAACATTGTCTAATACAGATGCCACTAACATGAAGTAAAACTGTAAAGCAATCCAATACGGCAACTCCGAAAATTTTGGTCATTTTAAAATAACGTTAAACAACAACCTAACATTTGCACAATTAATTAATAATAATTGTGATGATAATTGATAATACAAATGGGTGAATATTGGAAACGGATTATCCAAGGCAATCCATATGAAGAATAATTCATTCATTTTTCATTCAAATATCATCAAACTATGTATCGACAGGTATACTTGTAATAGGCATGTATTAATAGACCAAACTCTATATTCGTACAAGTGTTAAACTGTAAGGTCTACTCGTACGACGCCATACAAGAGGTCCTGGTTTCGATCCCCGGCTGGGGATTAAAAAAAACCCCAGGTCTTGGATATTTATATGTGTGTGACGTCGCTGTTTCTGGTTTCCATGACACAGGGTATCCAGAAGTAACGTGTGTATCTAAATTTTTATCTGTGTTTTTATGTTTATGAATAAAAAACAAGGTGTCACGCCTTTTCTCATTCGGGTTGGCAGATGCATAGTTGTGCCCACTTTCTACTCGTATTTATTTTATAAATCTGCCCAATACTAAAACTTCCATGAAATTAGTGATCGGTGTTGAATTTTCTGGATCTATTAATTAATACCCTATATATGGAAGTTCAGGGTTTAACAGACAGAACAACCACGAATATATTTAAATGTACCTCATGGTTACCTAAACTCCAGAATTCTTATCTGACTCATCTTAAGAACAACCAAAAATATTCCGAAAGCAAGTAAATTAAGTTTCTCAACATTATTGTCAAAGGTCTACCCAACTCCTGTTTTCACAAATCGGCTAAATTCGGAGCGCTTTTTCACGAGCCGAAAATCACAATTTCGCGAAACGCAAACTCGCCTTAATTAAATGAATAATTGAACAGCTTTCCCTGACTTGTAGTTTACAAATTTTATCTCAACAAAATCTGGGCCAAAAATTCTGCGGCAGTTAACACGCTGCCGCTAATTTTGAACTTTTTGCCGCTAAGTTAGTTCGCGGCAAATAGTCGTGATTTCGGGACAGCTTTATTTTGCAATTTTCAGCGCTATTTTTGGTGTTTCACATCGCAAGCCAGCTGTTTGCATTAATAATTGCTGGGCAATTGCTGAGTCGGTATGTTGAGGCTGTCGGTGGTTTGACCTAAACTAAATGTACCTTATGATTACATTAGATATGTCACCGTAAGATAGTCAAAACCGTTAGTTGATAAACTAACGCGTAATGATCAATTATCGACAGATAGTAAACCAGACCGACAGGGATTAGATAGAATTTACGTTTCTTTTGTTCTTACACGTCAACGTAACACGAAGACTATTCGGGGGCTTTGCTGCGCTCGCCCCCTCTAGTCTTCACCTAAGCTACCGCAGTGTTTGCTCTGGTATTTCACTTGCAATTCAAGTTTAAACCAGTTTACTATTTAACGATTTTAACCTTTAGTTTATCAACTAACGCGTCATATAGTAAGCAGTATGCTATAGTTTGCTATCTGTCGATAGTTAACCAACTAACGAGAAAAAAAACGTTAGTTTATCAACTAACTGTTTTGACAATCTTACGGTGACAGATACATACCGGTTCGGGAGTATTAAAAAACAGGTGTTGGGTGTTTATATTATGTTACGCCGTTGTTTCTGTTTCCCAAGATACAGGGTATCCTAGTGTGGGGCCAGAAGTAATTTATGTACCTGTACATAAATGTCTATGTTTATATGTACAGGCCCCGCCAGATTTCTTGGCCCGTGATCGAGCTCTCATCTCTCTGTATGCATCTCTTTTGTACCCATGTGCCCCTGCTTCCACCAGGCGGCTTTCAGAGACCAAGAAACCTGGCGCTTCCTTTACATATTGTGCTCCAAACAATATTTTCCGCACATTCAAAATCAGCGATACGCTCTATCCTATAAAACGTTTTAACCAGGTTTTGCCTATGATATAACACTCCACGAACTTTTACAAAATACTTTCGTTATGTCTTTATTATTATTGCTTTTCTATTAATCACTCATTTCACAGAACATGTCGGCACAACATACCATCTATTCTGAAGTAGACCATAAATAACTAAATATAAATTCATGCTAAACTTATAATAAACGCAATTAAGAATAAATTGTTCGCCACCCTTCTACAGATATCTAATAATGTACACGCACTTACTGGCAAAGGGGTGGATATAATTTCATTGTACGAAACGGTTTACTGATAACATTGTTTTCTCGTGATTTAAGGTCATAATTATGATGGTGATTCTACTTATATGCTGTATAATTCTCATATGTGTCCAATAAGGACAGATATGAGAATTATATTTTGGAAAAGTTGTTTATTTTTTTGGAGTGCTATGTGATTTTTTTTGAGAGTTGCTTGATTTAGGACAATTATCGTCCTTCCTTTGGAACTTGTAATATTATAAAGTAGCCCATATTTGTTTTCATTTAAAACTAGCAGAAGCAAACATAACGTAGAATCTTCTATTCTGCCTTCTTTAAGGCTGTCAATGTCATGAGAGAAACTTATATTTTATGATGAGAAACATGCAATCCAAACATATTTCCACCGTCAAAGACTTTTTGATGATTCAAAAATCTCGGAGATTTGCCTGTAAATATTTTTCTCGATACAAATTCGTTTGTTCCTAAGGACACATACGGAACAAAATTGCTTGCAAGACCGACAACAAGGCCCCGGGTCAGCAATTTAATATTTGATCAAAGCAGATTATTGGACCACATGCCTAAATATATCGAACAAATGCGTCATAGAATAAGAAACTACAGATCATCAGATTGAATTTTGTGTACCAGTCAACGAGTAAAATAACACAAATAATAATAATTTTATCTCTTACTTGCCATTAAAATATTTTCATTTCTTAATTGCCTCGGAATGTAACGTAATAAGATAAGCATGAATTTATCTTTATTTAAGCATTCTAAACGCTGTCATTCTATTTATTGTTGTTTCATGGTTGAGCATCTTGATATATTCAAAGGTTGCGAACCGCTCACATACTATGTTAAGGAAACTCAAAGATTTAGCTAATGACAGCCAAAAAATATCTTTGAAATTTTGAAGCCTCATATAACTGTAATGGTGTAACAGTTCCATATTTATTTTGTATTTTTTGATAAAACCCGGCTCGTATTTCTGAGTACATAATGTTCATCATAGTTCACACGCCTTGACTTTGCTCCCATTAGCATTTTGCGGGGATTTTGCAACTCGATGATAGTCATAGCCGGCTTTACAATACAATACAGCTTTACAATTTAAAGATAGTTCCTGTAAGTACAGGAACTATCTTTAAATTGTAAAGCCCCATTAAACGCTAATTATGTGTAAGTTCCATAAAAAAATATATTTTATTTTATGAAACATCGCTCTTATTTCTTAGTACATAATGTACACGACTGTTAACACGCCTTGACGTTACGGCCATTACCGTTTTGGGGCTTTAAAATTTAAAGATTGCTTATGTAATTGGTTTTAGACAGTTTAATATTTATACATGCCTTATGTTATAAATGATTTGATTTGATGATGATTTCGTTGTATGACGACGGACTTTTTGTATCAAGTCTGATTGCGGGTTGCATTATTTATCTTCTGTTCAATTAATAATCATCAGGTAATAATTTAAAGCAATTTTTTCCGCCCCGCTGCACCCATGGCACGAGCTCCGTGGTATAGTGGTTTCACAGTTGCTTCTCCCACAGAATATGAGGATTGGAATTCTGAGCTTACCATGCACCAATCAGATAAGTAATTTATCTTAAGTACATATGGAAGTTCTAGCGGTGATGGAAACCATAGTGAGGAACCTTCAATCTTCATAGCTGCGGCGAGAGGCCAGCCCCTTGTCACACAAAGAAAGAAAGAAAGAAAGAAAGAAAGAAAGAAAGAAAGAAAGAAAGAAAGAAAGAAAGAAAGAAAAAAAAGAAAGAAAGAAAGAAAGAAAGAAAGAAAGAAAGAAAGAAAGAAAGAAAGAAAGAAAGAAAGAAGAAAGAAAGAAAGAAAGAAATAAAGAAAGAAAGAAAGAAAGAAAGAAAGAAAGAAAGAAAGAAAGAAAGAAAGAAAGAAAGAAAGAAAGAAAGAAAGAAAGAAAGAAAGAAAGAAAGAAAGAAAGAAAGAAAGAAAGAAAGAAAGAAAGAAAGAAAGAAAGAAAATAATTTATTGCCAAACTTTCGATCAAATATTAATAATTTCAGCAGGGCCCCTGATTAAAATTCCACGCCTCAACCGAACGGGCGTGGAATCTTGGCAGGGTTGTTTTTCACCAGGAGTACTGACCTTTGACGCCGTGGACCTTAATTCGAAAGCTCAATTCGAGGCAGGAACACGCGATGAGGAGCACAAGGGTGGGGGGAGAGGAGTCGAATCTTACTCTCGTCGTAGCCCGATGCAGTCGCCGTCGTGTTGCTTGCCGACACAAAGAGTCGCTGTCCGAATGCGACGAATTGGGGACCGAACCACTTTAACCTTTCACAACACGAAACACTCACTCCGATGATGTGAATCTACTTATTTCCCGACGATTGTTCCGTGCTTATTATAATTAACATTCCGAACAGGCCCGACACCTGTGTTAGACAATTATTACAAATAAAATACAGCCAAGGCCCGAATGCCATGTGCCGACATTTTCCCATGTGCAAAAAAGTAACCTCTAACTCGTCATCTCGTTTCTATGCAAGTGACAGCTAGCTAGTTCCGTTCCGATCACTCGCGGTCCGAGTCGCGCAACAAAAAAAAGGTGCGTTCCGAAGCATAAATATTAAACAGCCCCTTTCTCAAAATATGCATTAGGAAATGGAGTATTGAATACAACGTGGACACAGTTGTGCCTTTGCCACCCAAAATGGGAAAAGGTGTGGCAGATGTGCGATGTGTTTGTATATGTGCGTGTGCTACACCCATCTTCCGATAACATTTAACTAGTTAACGCAACCATAGTTTAACTAAACCAATAGGTGCTACATCTACAAATAGACTTGTCACAACGTCCAGCGTTCAACGGCCTACGGGCGGCCATTCCATTCAGCTTTTATTTGCGCTGCTGAGGCAATAGAGCACAACTTATTGGGGTCGAGAGACATCGCACAGTGGGCTGGAACAGGAAAATTTTAAAGGCTAGGAAAATGTTAGATCCTCCGCTAGCGATGAACTAAAAACTTGTCAGCTATAGTTATTCTACTCTCCGCTGGCGTTTCATATATTTCTAAACGTGATGATCTTTATTTGTTCCTCCTGTTTCCTCTTGCTGCTGTTAAGCGAAAAAGCAATAAACCTGAGCTGATGATATACCATGAAATCCCTTTAAAAGCGACCTGCCGCGAATGCTTTAAATGAAAACTAAACGAGAAAACCTCCCAATCATCCAAATCATGATTTTCCCACCTATACTTATTAATTTTATTTTTATATCATATGGCCAAAAATGACTAGAATTTCAAATAGATTTCAAATAGATAGAAAGTGTGGAAAACATTATTAATAAGTTAAAAAAAATGTAAAGTCAATTTACATTGGACCCTGAGGGGCTTTTCGCTCTCCCCAATCCCGTTGTAGAAATTAAATAATTTAATAGTACCTACAATTAGTAAATATAATAAGGTCAAGGTAAGGTCAAATATAAACATAGAATTTAAAACTTAAAGAACAAATTGAAATCATCATAAGTTTTTAAATTTATCATTTAACTTACTAACATTTGATCTTGAAATAAATTACTTTTGTCTTAGTTTTGACTGGTCAAGTGACTGATTTTAATCCATGTGCAATGTTGCTATTTCATTAAGTTCTAGGGTACCTAGGATAGGGATTATTATAGGCCTTTTATTTTTACTTCTGCCTCGTTGCGCTCAACGACGTTTCTCGGCCAGTTACTATTACGTACGTCATAAGTATATTAAGTATTGTATTATTCTATTATTATGTTACCTACATAACTTTATAAGCTGAGCGTCTGCCACCGTTTGAGAAAAGGTTTAACACAAGGTTTTTTGGTCATGCATGTTTTTGTATTGTTGCGAGTGTTTGTGATGTCGTTAGTGGAAGATTCAATAAGTAGTTTACATCGATTTCTTACGTTTCGAAATTATACTGATTTGAAATTAATTGTTATTAGTATTGCACCTTACAAAATATTGAGAAATGGGTATCCTAAAATAGCGTGCAAATGCGAACGAATATAATAAATTAATATAACTTGTCAATTCTGCTTCTTAAATGTATACAGGCTGGACCATTTTAAAGGGTCAGTTTGGCAAAATCAGAATCTATAAGAGATATAATTTTGATAAAAAATCAAACTACATCATTAGATTGAAAAATATATATTTACCTAGCCGAAAATCGAAAGCGCAGATTTTGAATAAAAACGTAACCTGTTATTATTTATTATTAATTATTGCACCACCCGAAAGTGTTGTTTATAAGGATTGAATTCTGGGAAGTAATGTTACATGGCAAAAGAGTGGAAAGAGACAATTCAACATTTCCCAGAAATTGATTCTTAATCAAATGATGTCATAAATAATACACGGTCTGACTTTTGTATTTTAAAATCTGCTGGTTCGATTCCCGGCTAGTAAAATTGTTGTTTTCTAAATCTTTTTCTAATTATTTTTCATCAAAATCGATGTCAAGATTCCTTCCAGCAAAATATTCATTTATTCATTATTTCTATCTCTTAAAGTTTCTGATTTCTCCATACTAACCCTTATAAATGGTCCAGCCTGTATTTGAAAATACGGCTATAAGTGTATTTGAAAATACGGCTATAAGGACTACACAGCGGTTGGTAGAGAACGTGTTTCAAAAACCATTAAACTTTTTAATTACTCTCTAACGACATCGTAGAGTAGCTCATTTAGCAGAAGTGCATGAATGTGCAGAACCCTGCAACTGCTGGCTTTCAGAGAACTCAGTCTAAAGTGCTAATATGAATCCCAAGCCTCTTCAGAATCTCAGGTGATTTTTTTGCGATAATTACACACTCATTTTAGTAAAGTTCTTTCTTTCTAGTCGTTCCCTAGTGGCTGAGGATCGTGGCTGTCATGGTTGTTGGTAAACAATCAAAGTGATTTCTGAGGCAAGACAAAGATGACTAAAGCTTGCGTAAGGACTATCTTGTCCTGAAAGTGACAGACGTCACCTAGAGTATGGAAGATTCTATTGTGGGCATTTGTGGAGGAACACCATAAAATTGGCTCAATGTTTATGTGTTTTTATTTTATTTTCCGAACAGGAGCGAAGTGAAGGTGTTTGAAATTATTCAGAGTATACAAATATCATTGAGTGCGTTATTATTACTTAAGCAAAGTTCTGATTGCTAAATCACAAGTCAGAGGTCTCGTTTTCAAATCCGGTTCGAGGTGAAACACAATCGGTCAAAAATCACATGTCCTATGTGATCCGGAGGTAATTTATATAGGTTAAGGTTCTCTGCGAGTAAGTGTGTAATCATGGCCAATCGTCGAACTGTATGTGTACTAGCACAAACTAATTAAATATAATTATAACTTCACCCAATCTATGTAATCCAAAGTTTTTATATCACTAATTTATTGTCACCTTAGATCTCCAACGGCGCATATAATGAAGTTCCCTAACTTGAAATTAGTTGGGTCATAATGCTTACCCACAATGATGCTGGTACAATCGACCCCACATACATTATGGGCTTTTACTGGCAATGTAACCTCATGGAGTGCGCTAATAATAAGTAACTGACTAAACGTGCGCAAAACTGCGCCTCTGACATTCCGTTTGGGATAAGCGTGACGCGATGTTCGGTGGTTAACTCAAGTTATGTTTCCAAATTATCAGTTTAGTTATCCTTTTGGTTAGCGCGAGTGTACTTTGTCGTATACGACGCATTAAATCGTGATTTAAACTAAAGCTGTTAGGGCACGAGTGTCGGTGGCTAACTGAAGCAGAGTATAATTTAATTCTGCATTTGAACTTTGTATTTCTTTATTGCGTTATGTAATCTAAAATGTATCATATTTGTTTGATTACTTAGAAAACTTCCATGATACCTATGAGAATTTTGTGAGTATGTCAAGCCTCACCATCCAACGTACTTATCAACTTGATAATAATGTGACAGAAATGTGATCGTATTCGAACGTAATGTTGTCCCTATAACTCTTTCATTTCCTTCCTGAGGTTCCTTTGTTGCTTCCCTATCTGTGCACGTCACTACCTGGATAATGACGTCATGAACGAGGTACCCAGGTAATATGGCCTTGCTGTATATTCTTGAAACCAAACTAAAACATGAGTTTCCCCTAATAATTCTGTTATATTTAACTATAACAAGCGTGCGAGATAGTAAAACGACGACGTACATTTCATTCTTCACATTAGCGATAACAAGCAACGATGGGGAAACATCGCATAAAGACTTGTTGTTATTTCTATTTCATTTCTATTGTTATGTCATTTTGTTATCGCCCTTGTTATCTGGCGGAGCATCTCAATTTATGTTATCCAAATTCCAAAAGAGAAATCAGTTTCATTGAGAGAATGTCGATTGGTATTGTCAAGGTGATACAAATTACTTCGCTATAAAGTCTTTTACAGATTTGATTATTCGGCTAACGTTTATTAAGTATTTAGTTAAGATTCTCACTGCAGGAAAACGCGATTGGATGGTTTTCTTTAGATAGAATTTAATTGTGAAAAGATCTCTAAATTGTTTTATTTTATCCTGTAATATTGATATGCTCACTGATTTCATTGCGGAATTGCATTCCAAATGTGGATATTATTTATTCGTAATCTCTTCTTGAAAATATTTTTGACAAAACAGCGTAGTTTATTTTTAAACTATTTTCACGCTACGTTATTTTAGTTTGCGCTCTCTTTTGCTTTCTTATGTGGAAGTAATTAACGCTGTCACTTTCGTATAAATTCGTATTCCTTTTATATATATATATCTGTGTATCTCCTTAACATCATCGCAAGATCAAAAGCAATACAGGAAAATAGTGGTCTTGGAGGCAAAGTTGTAAAATCACTACCATACAAGTCTAAGGTCCCTAATTCGAATCCCGGCCAAGGGGGAATAGGTCCCTACATACCATATCCTCTCCCCAGTTAGGCACTAAGCAAATTTATCTTTAATCTATCTTATTTAGTTATCGCAAGCAATATTATATAGTTATAGCAAGTAATCGCCATGATTTAAAAATCTGGTATTCAAAATTCACTACAGCTAGACAACCAAGATTCTAAATCCATGGTATAAATCAAGGGCGCTTGGACAGAAAAGAGACTTATCTGTGAAGATCTTCGTACCATCTTTGAACGACGACAGCTTGTGCACAAGATATATTTCTTTATATTTTGTTGTTATTTTTGTATAGGAAAAGCTTTGAAGATTTATGTCTTCCTTGCTGGAAGTTGCAATATATGTTAGTCAAGTTTCTGTGGGTGTTGAGAAAAAGAGATAATATATACTGTATCAGTATAGATTTCTAGTGAAAACCTAATGTGATCAATGAGCTATTATAATAAATGCCGTACATAAAATTTAGGACAAATTCGAAGTCAAAGTCAAAATGTCTAATCGCTGTAAATATTTACATTACATTTACTTAGCAAACGTAATTTTTTGCTCTTCTCTACAATATACCACTGTGGGAAGAGCAGGGCGAAGAAACTCCCACAGATTGATTTGATTGATTGATCTCTGAGATGGGAAAATCGTTGTATAGACCACTGCCCCAGAAATGTCAAAGTCAAAGTCAAAGTACTTTATTACTGTAGATATTTACATATACTTAGCAAACGTCATTTTTTGCCTCTTCTCTACATTGGACCACTGTGGGAGAAGAAGGGCGTAGAAACTCCCACAGATTGATTTTTAGATCTCTTTTAAAAATAGGTTGTGCTTAACTAATACAAATATGAAAAATTTAATTGTTATGATTAATAAGCAGGAATAAATAATTACAAAACTATTAACAGCAAGATCTGTGTTGAGCCAGATTAACCCCATACAGTCCTGTCATTTAAATAATCTTGAACATTGTAATATCCCTTTTTCGACAAAGTCGCTTTAACATGCTTTTTAAATTGCCCAAATGGCATTTTCAAAATCTCCAGAGGTATCCTATTGTAGTAGAGAATGCACTGACCCTTGAAAGAATTGCTAACCTTCGCGAGTCTAAAACGGGGCGCACATTGTCTGTGATTATTTCTTAGGTTAACATTACAGCTATCGCTAAGTTTGGAAAATGTTGTAAGGTTCTTGCGTACATACATTATATTTTCGAAAATAAATTGACTAGCTACTGTTAGTATGTCAATTTCTTTAAAAAGCTCTCTTAAGTCTGTTCGTTTTAAATTATAAATTGCTCGAATAGCTCTTTTCTGTAAAATAAAAATAGTTTGAATATCCGCTGCTTTCCCCCACAACAAGATACCATAGGACATCACACTATGAAAGTAACTAAAATATACTAGCCTAGATGTAGCCACATCCATGTTTTGTCTGATGTTCCTAACAGCGCAAGCCGCAGAACTTAATTTACCAGCCAATTTATCTATGTGGGGTCCCCACTGCAATTTGTTATCAATGGTTTTCCAAGAAACTTCGTATCATTTACTAATTCTAACGTGCTGTGTTCTAACACTAAACTGGTCTCAACTTGCCTGACATTTGGAAGTGAGAATTTGATACACTTGGTTTTACCAGCGTTTAACAATAAATTATTAACTGTGAACCAATTCAAGGTTAAAGACAATACACCATTAACATCATCAAAATCTCCTTTTTGTCTTTCAATTTTGAAGACCATTGAAGTATCATCAGCAAACAACACTATGTCAGTTAATTTCTCCACCATGAAAGGCAGATCATTAATATATACCAGGAATAAGAAAGGGCCTAATATGGAACCTTGTGGAACGCTAATTTTAACAACCGATCCATCAGATTTGACGTCGTTAACTTCTGCCTTTTGAATTCTTTTGCTTAGGTATGATCTTAGTAGATCCAACGCTTTATTTCTAACTCCGTAATTATTTAATTTAATTAATAGCGTATTATGATCAACACAATCAAACGCCTTCGACAGGTCGCAAAAAACTCCGATAGCATCCTGTGCGGCCTCCCATGCAGAATAAATATGAGATATAAGGGTAATACCTGCATCCGTAGTCGATTTACCCCTAGCGAAACCATATTGTTTAGCGTGGAGTTGTTTTGTACGGTTGAAGTGTGAGAGCATTTGATTGAGTATAATCTTTTCAAATATTTTACTTAGTGTTGGAAGAACAGATATTGGTCTGAAATTTGAAGGATCGCCCTTATCTCCCGACTTGAATAGAGGTATCAGTTTACTGTGTTTCATGAGGTCTGGAAAAGCCCCATCGTCAACACATTTATTGAATATATAAGCTAAGTGTGGGGCTATAACTAGAATTACTGAACCAATGACTTTGACTGATATACCCCACAGGTCTTCCGTATTTTTTAAGTTAAGTAATTTAAACGTTTTGACAATGTCCTGGGGATATACATGATGAAATTTTAAATATACATAACTGACGCTAGTGTTATTTTTTAATAAAGTGTCTGCTTCATATGGAGATGAATTAAGATGGTCTGTTGTGAGTACGGGTACATTGGTGAAGAATGTTTCAAAAACTCGAGCAACATCAGCGTTGGATTTAACAACATCATCACCTATCTTTAGGTTCTGTATTATTCTATATTATTTGCCAAACTGTTTTCATTCTATTATTTGAATTTTGAATTTTTTTATTAATGTGTAAAGTTTTTGCAGTTCTACAAACCAACTTGAAAGTTTTGGAATATTTTTTAACATAGTCATGAAATTTTCGATCAAAGTTATAGGTTTTTTGATCATAAAGGTCATACAAGATAACTCTACTTTTGCGAATTCCAAACGTTGCCCAGTCATTAAATTTAGATTTACCGTTGTAGTCACTGACTTTCTTTAATTTGAAAACTTTATTGAATTCTGTCTGAATAATGTTGAAGAAGTCTGAGTAGATTTTGTTTTGGCTCTGTTCATTAAAATCAGGTACTGGCAAATTTATATCTAAGTTTTTCGTATATGTCTCTAGTCTAAGGGATGTAATAGGCCTATAAAATGATGGACCAGTCTTATCCTTAATAGCAATTGGGAATGAAACTGTTTGAGCTTACTTGTGAATACACAGTCACAAAAAACGTTATATAGGCAAGTTTGGCTGGTAAGTGTAATTCTAGTCGGCCCTAGAAATACATGACATAAATTAAATGATTGGAACAGAGTTATTAATCGTCGCTTCAGTGTTGTATCTACAAGCAGATCTACATTAAGATCGCCACAAATAAATAACTTTTTTCTGTTATTACAAAGTTTAATGAGGCACAATGTACAATGGCTTCTCAATAGCCATAGCTAATAGAACACGTAGGAAATAATTTTAGCTTTATTTTTGCTCTCAGTCAGAGCTAGAGTGGGAAATAGCACCATTTTGCAATAGCAAAACGATAACACAAAACTCTTGATTAAATAGATTTAGCATCAATTTTGGATTGCGTACACTTTTGTTAATGGTTTGGTTTCTTTTGGTTTATTTTTGCTCTACAGAATTAGGTAATACTCGCCATGTGTTTAGTTTGTCAGACAACAACGAACTCTTCAATTGCGTCGAACAGCATCTGTCATAGTCATAACATAAACAAATACTGAATATTTCACATCTAAACTTTCGGGAAACGTTATTTTAATTATAAAAGTGATCTATCAGAGAGATAAATTATAAAATTGCATTAGAAAATCGTTGTCCATGTAGTGTGCTATTATACAGAGTATTACATGAGAAATTATGAAACCTTAGGCGAATTCATCAGCTACCACTAAAAACACGTAAATATTAATCGATGTTATTCGTAGATTTTCTTGGAGTTTATACATTTTATTGGATACATTATGATAGCGGAAAATTTCTCAAATTATTTCGGCTCAGAAATATCAGAAATACGTTTATATTAGCGTATTTACAATATCTATTACAATTTTTCCAAGGAATATCGATAGTGATGTGAAAAAAATATTATCGACAAATTGTATAGTTAGAAATAATAGTGCTTAACTGCAATGATTTGATCTGCATTTATGAACCTTTTCCACAGAGTAACATGATGTAGGAAAATTCATGTATGATTAAATATACCCTTTTAATTTTAGATTGCCTGGTGAAAAACTATTTCTAAATGTGTGGCTTACGGTGTATCTCGCGAATTTAGCTGGGCGGCAAAAACACGCACGGAAGATTTTACTGCAGAATGATTTTACCAGCAATTAAAAAATCGCAGACTAATACTTAGTACTATACCAACACTATTCTCACGTCACAAAACTATTATTAGAGTAAGAGCTCATTCACACGAGATACGATATTCACGATTTGTCAAAATATCCCATTAGACATGATACTCGTAGATGTTGCTGATATTTTTCAATATATTTTACTAATATCTTACTTTTATTTTATTTTTATTTATTTAATTTATTTTGTAAGCGAATGAACATAATACACAGTTATGACTGAGTTATTAGATAAAATACTTCATCATGCTAGGGTATGGTATTATTGAATCGTGATTAGCGATCTATATTAATTAATGGTGAGTAAATATAAATTGTTGTTTGATTTGTAAAGCCATTTGTTTATTGCTACGTTTTTTTTTTTTACTAGGTGTATTTTTTATTGATAATATTTTTTCAAATAATAATAATAAAAATATTTCTATTTCGTTTCACAAAATTATCCATATTTTGTTTGTAACAGACAAAGTACATTCTTTATAAGTTTATTATAAGTTTATAGCTGTCTGTTCTGCTGTAAGAAGCAGAACTTTCTTTTTGAACAGATTTCTCGTCTTTCAGGGTCCCAGGCTCTATAACATTATCAATAAAGATCATAGTATATTTGGTCTATGTAAATTTAAATGTAAGCAAATTATAACTAATTGGCTTTTAACACTAAACTACGAGCAAACTGAAAATATTTTATCTATAATAAAGTAAAATCCGCACATACATTTTAAATGGCTGAATACACACAAAACAAAAACAACACTCACACGCATTTTCACCGGCGACCCAGGGAGGGACACATTTCATAATATTATGCTCTCATACATGACATAATTTGTAACTTTTGTTTAGACTCTAACGGTGTTAATGTGAGCAGCTAGTAATCATAACACAGGCATTTTTAATGCTTAGCTTGGTTGTTGGTCTGCTGTATGAAAATAATGTAGCCTATCTGTAATTTATGTTCTTGTTATTTACACCTTTGAACTGTAAGATTTTATGAATAAATAAATTATTATTATTATTATTATTATTATTATTATTCATATCACACTCAATTCAATCTATTTCATACTAATAGGCCTTCCTGTGACACGGCTTAGTTTTCCACGCACTGTCACAAACGTCACAACACTCACCCAGTGTTCGAGTATTGGGCCGTCGAGCCGACCTGCAATGACCTCTAGGATGGTGTTGGTGCTGCCACGCATTCTGTTTCACTAAGGAGGCCGTTCTCTCACCTATGATGGCATGGAATCCATCAGTACGTGCCTCAACAAACATGCCCGATGCACTACAGTATCGTGGAAGCCCAGCAACATTCATAGATGACCCAGACACTGCACGTGTAGATTGATTGACAGTCTAGCTTGAAGAGTGCGATTTTTACTGGCTTTTTAGGTACAATGTGTAACCCTACTAGCTAACATATTCACCCGAACTGCCAAAGCTCTGCGCTCCTACTCTATGACTAGGTCATCCCTCAGGTCCTATATGACCAAAGGTATTTGAAATTATTTTTTGAATGTATCACCATATAATTTAATTTAAAGACTGTATTTATTTATTTCGTAGTATGAAAATAAATCATCACTTCGACTTTGTTTATCGATATTATTTAAACAGTGATCATTAGTTCATACAGTCTTCACAAAGTAAAGGGCCCGGTGAGAGCGTCCGAGTCACTGACGTTATAAGGTTGAATTTAGTTTGGGTCACCGGTCCTGTTATTTTGTGAAGACTGTAGTTAAATATCAGTATTCTAAAATATCGATAAACAAAGTAGGTAAACTATCTATAATTTTTGTCGATAGCCGTACTTATATCGATACTTACCCCATCGCTGGTTGTCAAATAAAATTTTACGCGAAAAAAATCTTACCTGTCCTGTCAAAACTATATTGGTTTTAGTCATACAAAGTAATACGGTCGTATGAGTAAATAGTATCAATATAATAACTTTAGTTCATAGAAAATAGCCCTACCTTTATTTACTTTCTTACTCTGTGGTTACTTATAATCATGAGCTTCTAGCTTCATTGCTTTGTCTCTATGCTTCTTCTATGGCAAAAGCTATAAAGGGGCATTCACATGATCAGTCCTACCCATTCCGTCCGTAAAGGTGGGTCCAGACATGTTCTTTTGTCCGTAACATACCTCCATAACGTGTCAGCGTCGCAATTCAAGAACGATATTTTGGACCCCCGGATCGGCTGCGATCCATGAACGCTAGTTTGGACGCCCGTTGGATACGGTACGGTGGTACGACGCGTCTCGATCGGAGCCGACCCGGGCGTACAAACTGGCGTTCTCAGTTATGACGAGACGAAACGCAGCTGCAACGCCCGCGTGGCATGCCGATTTGTATGTAAAACTTCGGAGCGTCAACTCTCCGTCGTCGCAGCGCGGCCGGCGCAAGGCAGCGGTAACGCTCGTGTGGCATCTCTCTAAGCGAAACAAGGAAAAGGAGATTGACGTATAGTTGTCACTGTGACAAAAAAGTCACCCGTGCGCGCCTCCCTAAAAGTCCTGCAAGATCGTGTCTCGTAGATCGAATTAACGGCCTACGCATGTAGTGTATTGCATGCGGGGGAGTTCAAAAATCACACGAGCATCACCTATACCCCAACCACTAACGCTTAGTCCAACGCGTAACTTGAATCGCAGTGTTGGTGATGGCCGTGATTGACGTGGGAAAATGGTTGAATTATTAATGATTCTTTCCGGAATCGTTTGTTTTGGTCATGGCCAGGCCAAATCACTTACATCGCATAGTTAACATCTGCGACACATTGACTTTAGGGAGGTAGTATGCGACATAATGTCGAAGTGTCGCAGATACTTGCGTTGCAAAACAGAGACTGAAACAGCTAAAAAAAATAATATCATTCATCCCAGTCTTATTTTCCATATAGCAGATACCCACATAAAGTTGTGGGTGGTTTCACTCCCATGTGCACATGCTGCGACAGCAAAAGGGCTCAGACTAAGCATATGTCACAAGAAGGCCTGTGACGTTAGTTTTCAGTGTAGGACACAGAAAGTATAGGTTTGAACTAATTAATAACACCAGATGGAAAGTATAAGAAACTACCTAAAGTCATCTAAACACTTAACACATTATTAAACAAGATATGGTCCAAAATAATCATAAATAAAACAAATAAAATGTCGGTGCGGATATAAATTGTGAATAAGAATTGCATAGTAGATTAATGAATATTTATTTGGATTAAATTGCATCGAACAATATGCAGACATTTTACATATATAGGCTTTGCGGTGTCGGGAAGACGATAACCAGCAGAAGCGCTGCGCAGCGCTTTTTCATGGCAGCTTCAGGTATTCTGCTTTTGCTTTTCTAATACAATAGTCAATAGTCAATAGTCAAAGTACTTTATTACTGTAGATATTTACATATACTTAGCAAACGTCATTTTTTGCCTCTTCTCTACATTGGACCACTGTGGGAGAAGAAGGGCGTAGAAACTCCCACAGATTTATTTTTAGATCTCTTTTAAAAATAGGTTGTGCTTAACTAATACAAATATGAAAAATTTAATTGTTATGATTAATAAGCAGGAATAAATAATTACAAAATTATTAACAGCAAGGTCTGTGTTGAGCCAGATTAACCCTATACAGTCCTGTCATTTAAGTAATCTTGAACATTGTAATATACCTTTTTCGACAAAGTCGCTTTAACATGCTTTTTAAATTGCTCAAATGGCAATTTCAAAATCTCCAGAGGTATCCTATTGTAGTAGAGAATGCACTGACCCTTGAAAGAATTGCTAACCTTCGCGAGTCTAAAACGGGGCGCACATAGTCTGTGATTATTTCTTAGGTTAACATTACAGCTGTCGCTAAGTTTGGAAAATGTTGTAAGGTTCTTGCGTACATACATTATATTTTCGAAAATAAATTGACTAGCTACTGTTAGTATGTCAATTTCTTTAAAAAGCTCTCTTAAGGAGTCTGTTCGTTTTAAATTATAAATTGCTCGAATAGCTCTTTTCTGTAAAATAAAAATAGTTTGAATATCCGCTGCTTTCCCCCACAACAAGATACCATAGGACATCACACTATGAAAGTAACTAAAATATACTAGCCTAGATGTAGCCACATCCGTGCTTTGTCTGATGTTCCTAACAGCGTAAGCCGCAGAACTTAATTTACCAGCCAATTTATCTATGTGGGGTCCCCACTGCAATTTGCTATCAATAAATACCCGTTCTCGAATTCGTATTTTAAAAATGAATTGTGATTTTTGATTCAATCTAAAATCAGGAGTAACCCACGTACATTTTGGCAACACGTTGATAGTCTTAAAACAAAGGCCGGCTATGTATCACAGGTCATTTTCGAAGGCAAACAGTTTAAAGGACAAGTGGCTGCTGCAGCGTTTTCGAGATTCTTCTAAAGTATGTATTTGCCGGATGCTCCTTGTCTTGATGGTTGTTATACAGAAAACAGCAGTCAGAGATCTTCAGCGTACGATATCCGAATATGCTCAATTTCTATAAAGGAAGTGAAAGCAGCCACTAAACTCTTGAAAACCAATAGTGCCGTAGGGCCCGATAACCCACCGGCTTACATAGTGAAGGGGTGTATTCAGTGCCTGACGGCCTTCGACCGCGTAGATAATGATGTGCTACTGCATAAACTTGACCGTATTGGCTTCTCCCCAAATTTACTTAGATGTTTTGCCAGCTATCTACGCGATCGGCAAACAATATGTCCAATACGGCCACTTCGTTTCAGACCCGTATCACACTCGATCTGGGTTCAATCTTGGGAACTTTACTATATGGGGTTTTGGTTTATGAGCTAGAATCTGTTGTTTGTAATGCCAGATGTCTTCTTTATGCTGTCGACTTGAAATTGGTGTACGGGGTGAAGCGGGTTGCAGATTGCTAGTCGCTCCAAGAGGATATTGCGGCGGTGTTCAGGTGGAGGGTGGAATACAAGCTTCGCTTTAACTGGGCTAAGTATTTTGTCTGCACTTTCAGTTGTGCCATTTAACAGAGTCTCCTCCGTCAAGGGTCTGGGTGTAATATTTGATACGCGTGTTTCTTTCCATGACCATATAAGGGATCTCCATTAGCTTTTTCCGTAGATTAGGTTTCGTTATGCGTAATGCTGGAGATTTTCATGATCTGACTAGGATACCCTGTGTCGTGGGAACCAGAAACAGCAATATCTTAGGGTGCTATACCATCAATCGACCAACGTCGATCGACCATCAATTGATCGCAGAATGGAATAGTCGACGTCGATCGATGTTTAAGTGATTTTCAATATCACTGTAACTCATTCGAAAATAATTGAAGAACCGCTACAAAAAATTTCGTGTGAATTAAATTATCGATCTCTAGCTCTAAAAAACAGGTCGCAACCAGTCTTCTGGGTTTGCATCTAAGGTCGTACAGGCCAACAACAACAACAATGCGTCGTCTTTGGTATACATTTCTGTGTTATCCATCGATCAGCCAAACCTATCACACCAGTCGATCGATGTCGATCGACGGCATCTATCGATGGTAGAATATATCAGTCGACGTCGATTGACAGTTTCTATTACACTGGAATAACACCCTCACACATGCATAAACATCCAAGACCTGTTTTTTTTTCTTTTATCCTCGGGGATCAAACCTGGGACCTCTCGCATGGTATGCAGAGCCACAACCACAGCACTACAGAGATCGTCCTGTATAATATGGTATAACCATGTTACATTTTTAAGGGCTCGCGAGATTTTTTACTAATCCTTTACTGGATCTAACTTTCTTTGGGCTTGCCACTTTATCTTACTAAAAGGTCTGTACCCTGAAATGGCATGAAATCCTGCAAAAAAATGGCAACATAGTGATAAATCAGAGAACTATGTACTGCCCGCGGGAATAGACAAACCAAATATTTATTTAAAAACACGCAGTAGTCTGCAAATATTGCCATAATTTATTTTCTTGATTTTCTTGCCAAGGTGTAGCTTATATAACAAGAATAATGATTAGAAATGAGGATAAACATTATGTACTAGGCGTGTAATTGGATGTAGATAATACTCCTTCATTTCTATAGACATACCCACACTAACAACATGATTATTTATTATGTCTCTAGTCATAGGACCGTCTACTATTACTAATAAATTACATATCATTATCACGTGCACGTGTAAGTTACTGAAGAAGATGTGTGGAAAATTACTCATTTGCCGCGTTCGCGAAGTTATTGTGAAGTAGATGATTATTTTGAAAAGGAGAGACAAGCCTCGAAGAATTTGCTTAGCAAAATAAGATACCTGAAATTAAAAACTAAAGTAACAGAACTTGTAATCGCCGCCACAGGGAAAATCTGAGGGTACTGGTTGTAAAATAAAAACCCCAACAAAGAAACAGCGAGAAGAATAAATATTACTGGATGACTTTAATATTACAGCTTTGGGAATAGTACATTACTGCAGAGACCAGTAAGTAAGCCATCCTGGACGAGTATGATTTGGCCGGCCGAGCCGAAGGCGAGGTCCGGCTATAATACCAGGCTAGGATGGCACTCTCGTCGAAGCGTGTGAAGTGATTTTATCAAAAATAAAACCATTTATATTTATTGTGAATATTTTATTTTATTCGTCTTTTTCTTCTGTTAGTATCGAATTCCTAATTCCTAATTAGTATCAAAATAGTAAAAAATGAACTGAGTTTGCCGCCATTTTACATCGTGTAATATAAGTGCAATTCAGACACGTCAACCTCTATGGTATCTTCTTTTTATGAAAGGCCCTTAACTGCCAATAACCTCCTTAGTTTATCTTGCAGCAAAAAAGTAGTTCTATATTTAAATATTATGATATGTAATGGGATTTCATACTTACTTACTGGACACTTTTATAGTTCTAAATTTAAAAATTATGATATGTAATGGGATTTCATACTTACTTACTGGACACTTTTATAGTTCTATATTTAAAAATTATGATATGTAATGGGATTTCATACTTACTTACTGGACACTTTTATAGTTCTATATTTAAAAATTATGATATGTAATGGGATTTCATACTTACTTACTGGACACTTTTGCGTTTTCCTGGACACTTCTGAAAATTGTCCAGGATGAGCCACTTTCGGGTTCTATCTTCCCAGATGTTATGGGAACATTTCATACTAATTTTGAGACAATATAATGAAATATAGAGTGCAAAAATAAATTCCTACAATGAAAAAAATAATGGCTGCTGCTAAGCGAGGTTTACATTATGAATGAAGTGAGAACACAGACAAATTATAATTTATCAAATTGGGATATAGATAAAAAAATAACATCAAAAAAGGATGACTTTAATCGAGAAGCCCAACTTACAGGCATGGCCGTATGAAACCTAATTATTTAGTTGCTGCTGACAAAAAAAACAGTGTTAGATATTGATTAAACTTGAATCCATGCCCATTATACCGTAAAAGGGTGTTGGAAGTCTGCTACCGATAAGGGAATAAAAAAGACGTAGCCCTGGTTACCGATTTATTTGTAGATGGCGTACTCCCCGTGTGCAAATCTAACACAAAAACTGGCGTCTACCATGACTTAATAAACTCCGATAATTTCAAAAAGTGGTAAAAAACAAAAACCTTTGCCTCTTACATTATTTATTATCTATTCAATATCTTGAAAAATCCGGGCTACCCCAAGTACCTTCGAGACCGTTTTGAGTATCTCTTTTCGGCATATCGGCACCGTAGATCTCACACTGTCTCACTTTTAGCTACTCCGCGGCATAACAACGCTGCGTATAAACACTCTTTCAGGTTGCGGGCGGTCCGACTCTGGAACGCACTTCCTTGCCACTATAAGAGACAGTCCCACTCTTTGCTCAGAGTCAGAGTCAGAGTCATTTTTTTATTGAATATAAATAAATAAATTATCTTATTCAACGTCAAAATTATACTTACTTATAACTACAAGTCAATATTTTTTTTTATACAAAAAAAGACTACACCGTTTCGGAAGGTGGGCCTCGGGGTTAAGAAGAAACGGCATGAAACTCCCCCATACCTTTTTTTTTTAAAAGTGACTTTACAACAGGTACTGGTTTCGGTCTGAGGAAATTTCGTATACCACCGTCACAGGCGCCGATGTCGATATGTTTCCAAAAGGACTATATTACGCAATAAATCCTTTAGGGCAAAACAAGACGCTGCGCAACATAAAACATAAATATAAACATTTACATACAGGCACATACATTGCTTCTGGCCCCACCTTAGAGTACCCTGTGTCGTGGGAACCAGAAACAGCGACGTCATACACATTTAAACATCGCAAGACCTGGTGTTTTTTTTTCTTTATCCTTAGCCGGGGATCAAACCCGGGACCTCTCGCATGGTAGGCAGAGTCACGACCGAAGCTTTAGGTCAAGACTAAAGCGGGTGAGCGCATCGAAGCCCCTGAATAATTTTCATGTTAGTTTGACATGTATATCACAAAACACATTAGGTAGTACTGAATAAAAATGCTTTTAAAAAGATGTGTTTTATCAAATCCAACCCTTTCTGACCATTTCTTGAAATGGTCGTCCAGATCATGAAATGGTTGGCCATTTCATGAAACGATCAATTTTATGGTTTGGCCACGACAGATACCCTACATTATTTCATGAAATAGTTATATTTAGTGAAATTGTCAACCGCATCAAGATATGATCAATTCTACGATAGAGCCACGACATATGGTTACCAATGTGTAAGTATGAACGATATGCATACTAAGGAAGTGATTTGCAATTAAACTCTCACCTTATTGTGCAAAGCATTTTCTTGCAAATATTAACAGAAACACCTTCCCTATTAGCTTTAACAAGACCTAAAGTAACATTGGCAGCCGTCTTGCACTTCTGTTGCGTCCCATTTTGTAACGTAAAAAAACACGTGAATGTGTAATTCCTGAATTTGTTGCGAATTATGTAGCATTCGATCACATTTGTGGATCAAATCAAGGCCAGACATACAGACACCAGCTCCGTGATAGAATTTTGAGAATTTCTAACATGTTGTTTTCCTTTTTGAATCTACATTGATTCGAATATGAATAATTCTTTGTGATGTTACTCCTACATTCAAAAAAGTTCCAATTTATAGAGAAATGTTATTCATATGATTCGAAATTTAATAAAAATCTTTTTAATTGCTACCCCGCATGGATACGTTCTCGAATCTTTTGGACCCAATGAGGCAACAAAATCTGATGCCACTATTACGGAGAAATTCAATTGCGGGGAGATGAGAAGTCATAGAGAATTAGGATATAAGGGCTACATGCCCACAATAAAAGATGTTAATTAGCGCCAACTCACTACCCAACGGACAAATTACTTTCGAAAGGCAACATTGTGTTGATGGGTAGTAGAGATAACTAATGGTTGTTTAAGAATCCAGTTTCGCCAACTCAGGTCACAATTTGTCAATATTGCCGCACCCCATTCAAATGAGGCGGTACGAATATTATGTGCTATAAATGCATTTGGTAAAAGGTTGAGTTGATCTTGAGCTTATGCATTTATCAATTAAATCCAATTAAGACAGGACAGTCCATAACTTTTGTTTGAACTTTTATTGAAAATAATTTTAACCATCGCAAAGCCGCCAACCCACCGATGCTGGAGAAAATTTCAAACTATTTTCCTGATTTGTCTACAACCATTACAACAGATATCATGGGGGCCATACCAGAACAGAATTCGAATTATCAACCGAGTTTTTAGAATGCCAATCAAGAAACTCACAGCGGATTCAGATGCGAAGTTGAAAATGAGGTCTTACAGAATCACACTGCAGCAAACCAAAAGTTATTATGGCAACCATGAGGATTAATTGAGGTGTATGAAGACAATAGAATAGATTATGATTTAAATCAGTATGGCATTGTAGAAAATAACCCTATTCTGATTCGAGCAAAAATTCACTCTGATGCCTAGATTTATATTACTATATATATATATATATATATATATATATACTATTTCGTTTAAATGTTGATTGACAGCTAAAATAAAAAGGCATGAATAAAACTATTTGCCATATTTGCAATTATTTAACTGGAAAGAGAACACTCAGATGTTGTGCTCACGTCATTTGTATTACCTGGTATGCCCGACACCAGGAAAATCCTATACAACCTCCTGCTGCCTTTTTAGATAGTATACTGAGGTCTTCTGATCAGAGTAAAGTGAATAAAGATAAAGTTTTAAAAGTTTATCGATTTATGAAAGTAACAAATAAGTGAGATTTATTATAATTTTTTGCATAGTGCCCTAGCAATACACTAAATCCAGCATTTTTTCAGCAGAATAATATAACGGAATGAAAAGACATATCAAACCAACATATATATAAATTAAATAAAACTGTAGTATTTGTACAGTTTATATATTATATCTTTGTTACTTTTTATGTTCGTATTTTTATATCTTATCCTTAAATATACAGGTGCCATTTAATTAGCTGACCATATTGGGGGATTGATAACACCGATCATCATGAACAACTTTCGCAAAGAAACATATGTTCGCAAATAAAAACATTTTTCTTCATTGACCCGATCAGCTGATTGAAAGTTACTATGCGAGGCCAAAAATTTTTCTTCGCTTGCGATCATATGTTTCTTGGGGAAAGTTGTTCATGATGATGGCTATTATTCACGAAAATATTGTCATCTAATTAAATGTCACACTGTATTATCTTTATAAATATATCTGTATTTTTTCTTATACTGGCTGGATTGTTACTTTTTATGGGGACTACCAGCCTCGCATGGGTGATCGGTTTATCCCTCGAGACCATTTCACCCTCAAACTGCATGTAACATAAAGTTCAGAAAGTTGTCATCTTATCGTGTTGGGAGCAATCCAGGGCGCAGAAATTTTAAACCACCTTACGGCAACTTACGTGGTTTTTATGCAACAACCATTACCACCAGAGATATTAGCCGGGACCAACAGCTTAATGTGCCTTCCAAAGCACGGAATCATCGTTATTTACAGACAGTCACGTGATTTATCCTGCTATGTCCTGCTCAGGAAAAACACACAAAGTGACTTTTCCACTAGGTGCCCCCGTTGAAATCAAACCTATGACCTTAGGGTCAAGATTGAGCTCTTGACCATTAGACCACGGATACAGTCGTGGAAAATATAGTACCATAAGCATTATAGGACGTCTTTAAAAAACATGGATTATCTCGAAACCTCGAAACATATTTTTTTTGTTCCTCTCTAGATATATTAGCTTCAAGCGCCGCTGTTTTGATAATATCTCAAATTCCCGAAAAATATTTTTTACCAAGCTAGCGAACTGAAATTTTCTTGCTACTCGCCAAATTTTAATTTCTGGCATTCATATCGAAGAACGTCTATTCTTTGAATGATTAACCTCAGAAATGGACTCGTCATATCGTAGAACCTATAAAAAGTGCTCAAGATTTTTGTCTAATAGAAGCCCATCATTAAAAATACCTATACAGATGGCGGCCATGTTGGATTTATAGAAAACAGGCCACCAGAGGTCGTGCACAAGATGTTTGCGGTGGTTTCCTAAAACTTTAAGACCTTACCTAGGACCACACAAAATTTCAAAGACTTTGCACAAAGTGTGCTCAACTTTACTCGTATCACTACATTGCACCGAACGATGAACGTCTTATCAAATACTTCATCAAAACCAGTCATCCCTGACACCAGACAACCCCGTTTTTAAGACTTGTTTTCGTAAAGGGAAAGACTGTCTTGTTTAAGAAAAATCGACGAGAATCCTCTCTTACGAAGGAAAAACTTTGTCAGCTACTTGTTCTCACTCTCCTTATTAGATTTCTGGTCTTCACTAACATTTCCTTGCTTTAGTTTTTCCATCTTAGGCATCTTGTCTCTGCCAGATAAATTTAATCTTTATTGTCAACAGTTGCAGAGCCCAGCTCCGTCCAGTTTGGTGGAACGTTTGCTCAGGTTTGAGTTTTGCAACGTGAATAATTTCGAGAATGTTTGCTTGAAATTTCAGGCTTATTTTTTGGGCTTAAGAGGGTTAATTAGGTTTGAGTTCTCTCTTCACCTTATTTGGTAAATACGTAAATAATGCTCTGGGGTGAGCCAGACTACCAACACTAGAATTTTAAAATATGCCTCAACTAGCTTTTTACGTTTTTGCTGGAACTATAATCATACGTACCTTGTTATTAATTAACTTCTTAGTTTACTTCGTTATTCGTAATGCGTTCGTTATTATTAATCAAAAATCAAAAAATTGAGAAATATAACTTCTTTTTAGTGGTTTCTGTTTAACAACTATGTATCTTTTCTGTCACTTTTGTGTGAGACGATTTGAATTTATCTCTTTCCTGAACCCGGTATGGTGCATTATTCACCGCAGGCTAAACTAAAACATTGATATTAAAGTCGAGAAAGTCTCAAGTCACGTAGGCGTCATTTATATTTAACGTAGAATAATATTACCAAAAGAGTCACTGCGCTTTTATTATAATCCGAAAAACACGAACAAAAATATCAGAAGTTTGATCATGAAATTGCGTCAACCAACTGAATTAAATATTTATGTAAACAGAAAAACAAGGGAAAATAACTCCCTGTTTACTTAAACTGTATATATCAAACTAAAACCTCCCGCCTGTGTTAAGGAGCCAACAATTCCCTACCAATTTATTGCAGTCAATACAATTAAAACGTTCGTATCCAGAGATATCTTTCTGGTATTCAACACTCTACGTTTTACTGAAACTCGATTCAGGTTATAATAACCCTGATTTACGAGTCGAAATCACGTAGAGACCATTTGAATTACTATTCAACTTCGAGATAGAAAGACTTAGAAGGAATATTACTAATAAATTGTCCTGAAGGGAATACCACTCTTGTACAGTTAGATAGAACTACACATCTACGCATTTTCAACGCTAGTTGTAAAGTACGTTTCTTGTCGGATCAAAGCAGTGAGTATGAGTAAGGCTTTGTCGATACTTAAAAACTCTCTAAAACTCATTATTATTTAACTTATAGATTTGCTTTTGGCTGATAGTACGTACGCATTACGTTGAGAGACGCGAAATTGATTGAGATTTTCAATTAACGCTTTCTGTAACAAATGGATCTTACAGACATTGAAATCAATATAAGAGCTACCATTGTTTTTGAGTGCTCCAGCAGAGATAAGTTATTACATATTTAATTCACAAATATAAAGGTTACTTGTAAGCGAGATATTCTCGTGCCTTGTCTATGAAATAAATGTAAAAAACAGACATAATAAAGCAAAGTTATAGAACTATGTTTGAAAAGCACTTAGTTTCTGCTATTACTTGAATAAGTTTTATTCACATTCAGCTCAGTTAATAAAAGCTCATCATATAGAATTCTCGGGCCGAGAGCAACGTGTTTAATGGGTCATAATTCTGGGCAATAAAGAGCATTATTACTCACATCTTTGAAGAAAAATCTTTAACATGAACTTTATGACCTGTGACCTTAAGAACAAGGGCCTATTTCAGGTCCCTGAACCTGGGTAAATTGTCTAGGTTAGTAATAAATATGGAAGGACATTTTTAACCTATCTATAGATAGGATGGCAAAGGTATAAATATATTTGAGAACCGGCTTAGCCTAGCGGGTAGTGACGCTGTGTAGTAGCGGGCTGAAGGCCCTGGGTTCGAATCCCGGTAAGGGCAAATATTTTTGTGAGGAGCATGAATATTTGTTTCTTAGTCTGGGATGTCATGTTCATATTCATGTCATATTTTTTATTGCACAGAAGGCGAGCCTATCTATAAAGAGAGATTTCTACCAACAAACCTAGGCAATACAGCAAAAACTGTGAAACAGGAGACTAAACTACATTCCTCTAATTATTTAAGAAACTAAAACATAATAATATTATAAATTATGCTTATACCTACTAAAGAAAATATAATAACACAAAAATAAAATTTATATCAAATATAGTATATATTGTATATATTATTTATTTACATATATAAAACTACCTATCACGAAAGAGAAAGGAAATTCTCTTTCAATCTTTTCTTTAAAGTCAAAATTGAGGAACTATCTCTAATAGCGCAGGGAAGTGCTTTTTATTTTTTCCATTGTGTTTTCTGTGCAAAAAAGAATTATTAAATTATTATTAAATGCGTTCCACAGTTGGTATTATATAAGTATAAATACTTGTATAATACCAATGTTTAATAGAGATTATCTAGTACAAGCCTTGTTGATTTTACTATGGGCATAGTTCGAATTGTTTAAGTTTGCCCTCTGATATTTAGTTATTATTAATTTAGCCAATAATTATTACCATATATGTCAGTCCAAAGTGCCGCTTAGCACTTATAGAAAAAAAACGATAATATTTTATGTTATTTATGGGATAAGAACTATTACCCCTTCTTGCTTGTTGGTCTGGCCCACGGATGAAAACCGACAGGTTTAAAATTTTATTACCATGCCTTAAGGTTCCAAACCGAAAGGTTGCCTCATTTAAAATTAAGCCGTGGATATAATAATAAGCGTCAAAATACACATAGAAATGTCCAAGCCATGACCATCCCGTCGAATGGAAATGTCCAAGCCATGACCATCCCGTCGAATGGAAATGTCCAAGCCATGACCATCCCGTCGAATGGAAATGTCCAAGCCATGACCATCCCGTCGAATGGAAAAGACGTATGTTATTTGGAGTTTACTAAAAATAACAATTTGATTGAATAAAATAGCTATATGATCAATTTTATATGCATTTCGTTGTGTACAAAATAGTAGTTTATGTGACTGCTACATAATGGAGGGGATTAATACTCGAGAGTGGGTTTATGAAACGAGCCGAAGGCGAGTTTCATAATAATATCACTCGAGAGTTTTAATGCCTAATTATGTACAGTTACTGTTCAGGCTTCTCAGCACCTAATGACCTCGTAGGGGCCCATCAGCTACGAGGTAGCGTAACGATCAGTTGCCAAGAAGTGTGAACGTCAGCGATTCACCGAGCTGAAGTTAATTGGGGTCGATCTAACCTGGTCTGTGCTTCGGTCCCGTCAACCTCCTGTCTCTCTGCAAGGCCCGGGTGCACCCTAGGCTCTTCTTGGTAGACAGGTTCTTCAGCCAACCAGGTATGACTGGCGGGCCAGCTTCAATGAGCACAGTGTTCCAACACAGGTTATGTTACGTGGTAAAAACAATCGGGCACGAAAATGCGAACTTTATCTGGTTCGAGAAACAATAACACACTCAGCTATATTAACAATCCTGAGGGAAACCCGAATACATTCCAGATGGCCTGCGATTTAATTTCAATACCCTAACCAAAACGCGTTTACATTGCGAGGGCTTTCGTCTGTCAGTTGTCAACAAACTGCCAGGTTGGCAGCTAACGTCAAATTCAAAATGGCCGTTCAGAAACCATCGATCGAATATCGATTTGGAATCGAACAATCACCCGCCCGGACAGGCACCCACCTGTCCCCTAATCTACGGGCAGCCGAGGCAACGTTGCTACCGCTCGTTTTAGAACCGAGCCTCCCACTAGAACCTCTGCAGACCGGGGGGTCCCGTCCTTGCCAGGGAACAAGTTAACAATGCGCCCCCTGCGCCAACGTAGTGGCGGTAGGTTAGCAACCTTAACCAGAACGAGGTCACCAACACTAGGGGGGCTAGTTTTGTCAGTCCACTTAAGGCGCTGTTGTAAGATATGCAGATACTCGAGCGACCAACGCTTCCAGAAATTCTGAGTAAACTGCTGCAACATCTGATACCTTGACAACCGATACAATTTCACTCCCTCGAAGGGTTGCTCGGGCAACGCGTTAAGTGGCTGTCCTATCAAGAAATGGCCTGGGGTCAGAGCCTCCAGGTCATTTGGATCCGAGCTGAGCGGACACAACGGTCGCGAATTGAGAACGGCCTCGATCTTACAAAACAATGTCGCGAGCTCCTCAAAAGTCAGCGCGGTCTGACCTACTATACGCCCCAAGTGCGTCTTAGCTGACTTAACTACGGCCTCAAAAATCCCACCCCAGCAGGGGCAAATCGGTGGGCTGAAGGTCCACTGTATACCCCGACGGGAGAGGGCCGTTCCAATATCCACTTTATTTACATTCAAAAAGTTGACTATCTCTCGTAAGTATCGTTCCGCACCGATGTAGTTAGTGCCGTTATCAGAGCGGATCAAAGTTGGAAGTCCCCTTCGAGAAACAAACCTATCCAAACAAGCAATGAAAGCCTCTGTCGAGAGATCAGCAACGAGCTCGAGATGTACCGCCTTGGTGGATAAACAAACAAACACGCATAGGTACGCCTTGTATTGCCTAGCGGTACGCAATCGTGAACTCTTCACCATAAACGGTCCTGCAAAATCCGTACCAACACCTGAAAACGGTCTGACCTCATTCACACGATCAGGGGGCAAGTCCCCCATGAGAGGTTGCATCGTGGCAGCCTTAAGTCGATAACAAGGCATGCACCGAACACGATGTTCCGTATGACACGGCGGGCAGATAAGATCCATAACTCCCGCTGGAGCATGGCCAACAACGCGTTACAGCCGGCATGCGCGTTTTTAATATGACGATCAGTCACCAGCAATTCAACTAACTGTCCCCCCTTGGGGAGCAGAAGTGGGTGACGAGCCGAATACGACAGATTCGCATTGCGCAATCTTCCTCCTACCCGAAGTAACCCGGTCGAATCAACAAAGGGGTTGAGACGCGCGACGGCTCCCTTCAATTTCGAACGTCCACTTCGTATAATCTCCAATTCTGCCCCAAACTTCGAGGACTGTACCAACCGGACCAAATTCAATAGCGACTCGTTTCGCTCTGCCGGAGTCAGAATAGGGTTCATTGTTCGCTGATCGCGAGGAGTACGACAATTTCGAGCGAATCTCCTAATCCAAGTGGACACGTTTATCAACGGTCCAGCAGAAACCCGGCGTCAGGGTCCTCAGCCTTCTGGGTAACATGCACGGCCGCTCTGGGGCCATGATCCGAAGATACTACTACATGGCTGTGGGGCCAGTCCGATTCTCTCTTGGCAAGCCAGGGTGGTCCCCACCACAAATGGTGTCTAACGAGTTCAGGAGCCCGACATCCCCTGGATGCACAATCAGACGAGTTCAATTCTCCTGGTACATGTCTCCAGGTCAGTGGGACCTCAGACGACACAATCTGGGAGACACGGTTCGCAACAAAAACCTCTAAGTTATGGACCGAAGCCTTCAGCCAGCACAAAACAATCTGGCTGTCCGTCCACGCGTACACCGTATCCTCCAAAACCACTGACCCACGCAACACTGTTAGAGTGTGATTCAAAAGTTTGGTCAAAAGAGCAGCCCCGGACAGTTCCAGTTTTGGAATCGTCATCCTTGTCCGAATAGGCGCTACCTTGCTTTTTGCCAAAACCAAACGCACGTCGACCTCCCCGGTGGAGGTGACGGTTCGCAAATAAACCGCTGCCGCAAACCCTCGTTCAGAGGTATCACAAAACCCGTGAAGGGTTGCCCTGTAATCCCCAGCAGGGACCAATTTCCTCGGCAGCGATACATTATTTATGTCCGATAGCGAGGTGAACATTCGCGTCCAATCAGTCAACAAATCACCTGAGAGGTGGGTGTCCCAGGTCAACTGAGCCGCCCATAGCCTTTGCATAAAACATTTGAGAGCAAAGGTGACTGGAGAAATCCATCCATTCGGGTCGAACGTTCTCGCAATCGTTGACAGTACTGACCGCTTCGTCCAGGCCTTCGGTGTTTCTAAAACCACCCGATAGGTAAACTCATCATGGACGGGCCGGTACTGAATTCCAAGCACTGACAACATGTTAGGGTTGTCAGGATTCTCAAAAACGTGCGGGTCTTGTTGAAACTCATCTGGGAGACCAGCCATCAACTCAGGGGAGTTGGACATCCACTTGCGTAGTTCATAGCCGCCTCGTTCCAGCAATTGAATGAGCTCGTCACGTCGGTCGAGAGCTTCCTCTACACTGGCTGCCCCTGTGCAGACGTCATCGACGTACAAATCTTGCTCCAGGATAGCGGCGGCTCTAGGATAGCTCACACGGTCACGCGACGCCAACTCCCGCAGGGTACGCATCGCCAAATACGGGCTAGACCGTAACCCATACGTGTTCGTGTTTAACTCATAGACCTTGACTGGCTCGGCCGTGGACTCACGCCACAGTATCAACTGATACCTTCTGTCAGCCGGATGAATTACCGTTTGCCTAAACATCATCCGAATGTCTGCGACAAATACAATCTGGTGCCTCCGAAAGCTCGTGAGAATATCCGAAATATCACGACTCAACTTGGGTCCCGAATGTAGACACTGATTCAGGGACATCCCGTTCGAGGTAGGTGCTGACCCATCAAAAACAACTCGAATCTTGCCGGTAGGGGTTCGTAGGACGGCATGGTGTGGAAGGAAACAATGATCCTCAGATCTCCAGTCCACACCCGATACCGACATGTGTCCTAACGACTCATACTCCCTCATGAAATCAACATATTTTTGTTTAAATACGGCGTCCCTTGTCATCCTACGCTCCATCGACATCAATCTCGTCTCAGCCATCTTCCTAGATTCTCCTAGTGGCGGTCGATCGGCCCTGAAAGGCAGTCGAGTTACAAAACGACCAGAACGAAGGCGACCAGTACTATTCTGGTAAAACAACTCGCACTCTTCTTCGTCTGCGTCGACTCGACGAACAGTGGGAGGTTCCTCTATCTCCCAGAAACGTTGGATAATGTCTGACAACGCTGAGCCAATAAGTATGCCATCTGACTCGGCAGGCCTAACCATTGGCAATGCCGGACCCATGATCACGTGACCAAACTTAGTATCCACAGCAATCAACCCGTCCGGCTGAAGAACTCGCTGATCCGACAACAGAAACCTACCCAGAACGTCTGCTCCCAGTAGCAGGTCGACCGGGGCTGGAGTGCCAAAATCGGGATCCGCCAACTTGAGTCCTGATGTCAGGAATCGAACGGCCGGATTCAACTTCACCAAGGGGTGTCTGCCCATGACATGCGTCATTACTAAAGCTTGCACGGATGTTTTTGTCAAAATGTCATAACGTGGAGAGAACGTGATCACCGATTGACCAACTACATTCGTAACCGTAACATTCCCCACGCCCCGTATTGATTTATTATACCTATTTACCTTGAGGCCCAACCATTTTGCTAAATCATTCGATACAATGCAGCCCTGAGCTCCAGAATCTAATAGGGCGCGAACGTATGTTGGGTTGCCCGCCAAATCCCAAACAAGCACAGAGGCGATCGGTAACACCACCGTCTCCGGTTGGGGGGCAACAAATGGTTGGGCCGCAAATTCCTAGCGAGGACCCCCGGGGCCCCACTGTGCCTGTAACCGATCAGGTATGCAGCTATACGCCAGAGGGTCCCATTGTACAAATGGCCCACGCGCCGGTTCCATTCCCAACCTACGATTCCCCGTAAAGGGGGGTGGGCGTGAATTCAACCGTGGCCGCTCCATGAGCGGGGGGGACATCACATGTGACCGACGAGGACGAGGCGACGAGCGGGGCGACAACTGAGGCGGCGTCCGAACCGCACCCGCATAGCTCGAAGGTGTCCCATGACACCCGCCCGTTACGGCCTGCTCAACACACCCAATGTCCCGCTGGGTCAGATGCTGAGTCGCAACCGAAAACTCAGGGCCCCTCATGTAATGGTCCTGAGTGCGGCCCTGCACCCTGGTACTGCCCTGTGCACGTGGGGACGTTGGCCCCTGAGTTGCGCTCCGAGTCGCAAACGAATTCTCAGGGCCCCATGCCGTGTCACCCTGGGTACGGCCCTGTGGAGGCTGGTGGCCGGACCGGTTCATGCACAACAGATTGTTGTGGGGCCCACCACAATATCCGCACATTTGTGTGCGCGTGCAGTCCCTAGCCATGTGTGGCCCGAGGCACAGGAAACACCAGCTCCGCTGCTTGGCCATCCGGCGCCGTCCCTGAACCCTAAGTTCCCCGAACTTATTGCAACTGGCCACAGCATGGCCAATCTGCCTACAACATGGGCAGGTCTCACCATGTGGGGTCAATTCACTCACAGTCCCATACGACTGCCGGTTGGTGCGGTCCTTCCTCGTCGGAGGGCCCCTACTCACAGCGCTCCCGGCAGCTCTCTATGGCTCCGAAGGATGGGTGACCGTCAACCCCAAATTCTCTGCCCGTCGAGCCTCCTCTTCCAAGAATCCGACCAAGTCGGAGAAGGCGGGCAGGTCCTCGGCCGACCTCCCGTGAGACTGTTCGAAACGAGTCTGCACGTCAGCGGGTAGGCGGGAAAGTACAATGTACAACAGTAGGTACGACCATTCACCAACCGGAAGTCCAAGATTCTCTAGAGCCTTGGTGACGGACAACAATGGGTTCAAAACCTCCGTCTGTATGGCCCCGACCTTGTTCACAACCGGGATACTAAACAAACGGTTCAGTTGGGCATCGGCCAACCTCCGTTTGTTATGGTAACGTCTGAACAACAATTGCCTGGCCGTTTCATAGTTACCCTCCGTAACTGTCAAATGAGCGACCAGCTCCCTAGGCTCCCCCCTCAATGCTGCCACCAGCTGAGCCATCTTGACAGACTTGGTAATGTCCGATCGCATGTGCACCAAACTGTCGAACAGATTGATGAAGCTCATCCATTCACCGGACACGCCGTCAAAAGTAGGCATAGTTATGGCAGGTAACCTGGACCCTGATCCCTGAAGCGGCAGAGGTGCTTCAATGTCACCACCATGGCTGGACTCGCGCTGTCTACGTATGTCCGCAGCCTTCTGCGTGATAGCAGCTGCCATCTCCATACATTGGTCGACATCCCCTATCAACCGTGACAGCCTGTCAGGTGCGCAACCATCAACTGATTCCGCCTGCGCGGACAATTCGAGCACCCTATTGTAACGTTCCTTAACGTCCATAGACCGCTCCAATACCACATCATGCCTATCTAAACGGTCTATCAGACCGTGTGCGGAGGAAAACCATCTGAGTTCCTTAGAAACACCCTTCTGGATTTCAGATAACGACATGATCGGAACGATACTTACTCACAATTTGCAGTAACTCAATTTTATTGGACCCTCCAGTCTACAACCCAAACGAGGGAACCCTAAACCACAACTTAAACAATGTTGTTTTCCTTAAACAATAGGAACCGAGTTTTATATCTATATAAATTCTGTAAATAACAATTTAGTCTCCCTTTATCACTACAACACACACAAATAGTCAATATAAGTTCAAGTTATAAATTGCTATAAACTGAAAACAATGTAATAGCCTGCTATCAATAGATGTAACTACCTATGTTAACCAAAACATTCATTCAATAGCATTACTAGACCACTAATAGATTGACTAACTGGTAATTCAATGCAAATTTCAATTCAATATCTGTCTGTCTACTACCAGCAATAGACTTATAGCTTACAACACTACCAATCTATGTGGATACAGGAACAACCAAGTTACTTAACCGCCTATACCTACAGATTGATAGTCCCAAATCGTGCCTTCCTGGAGCCCTTGACGGCTGCAAATCTCAGGAAGCCACGCTCTAGCTACCAAAATGTTCAGGCTTCTCAGCACCTAATGACCTCGTAGGGGCCCATCAGCTACGAGGTATCGTAACGATCAGTTGCCAAGAAGTGTGAACGTCGGCGATTCACCGAGCTGAAGTAATTGAGGTCGATCTAACCTGGTCTGTGCTTCGGTCCCGTCAACCTCCTGTCTCTCTGCAAGGCCCGGGTGCACCCTAGGCTCTTCTTGGTAGACAGGTTCTTCAGCCAACCAGGTATGACTGGCGGGCCAGCTTCAATGAGCACAGTGTTCCAACACAGGTTATGTTACGTGGTAAAAACAATCGGGCACGAAAATGCGAACTTTATCTGGTTCGAGAAACAATAACACACTCAGCTATATTAACAATCCTGAGGGAAACCCGAATACATTCCAGATGGCCTGCGATTTAATTTCAATACCCTAACCAAAACGCGTTTACATTGCGAGGGCTTTCGTCTGTCAGTTGTCAACAAACTGCCAGGTTGGCAGCTAACGTCAAATTCAAAATGGCCGTTCAGAAACCATCGATCGAATATCGATTTGGATTCGAACAGTTACATACACTAGTTTATCTACACACATATCATAAGCTCTCTTTGATGTGTACAGGGACCGCATGTTTGACCGGCATTGTGGCTCTGCAGTTGTTTAGCTTGTTCTGTAGTACCAACTTCACGCAGGTGGGCGTCGGCGTTCGAAATTTGAATGTCAGTACCAACTTCACAGACTAACTAGGGGCGGCAAGCAGCCGGGAGTAGGAATTCGAAATTTGAATGTCATAATATGCAGAAAAAATACACATTATGGTCATAATGTGTAATTTTTCAGATAAAAAATGAGTTTTTACCAAGTTGTTTAACATTATGCTGATCGTAACGTGCGGTTTTTGAAGGCAGTAAAGAGGGTTTGTGATACGTGTGTAGATAAAAAAATAAAGAATCTCAAATAATCACACTGCACTGTTGGATAATTGCCTGCACTTTGGTTACAGTATACCCATACAAACTGTAATACCACAGCGGCGGCTACTCGTAGCGGCTACGCGCGTAGCGGGTACGCGAGCAGCGGGCACGACCGTAGCAGCTACATAGCTACGAGCATAGATGCTATGCCGAACGATGTCGCGCTTTGCACCAAAAAATCGGGTAAATGATACTTCCTAGGAGCACGCAGATGAAATTCCGGGCATCAGATAGTAATACATCTAACTAATATTATAAATGTGAAAGTAGCGATGTTAGGATGTTTGGATGTTTGTGTGTTTGTGCCTCAATCACGCTAAAACGGCTGAACGTATTTGAATGAAATTTAGCGCAGAGGTAGTTAAATAGCTAGATTAACATGTAGGATACTTTTTATCAGACTGCACCAACAGGAGGGTAACGTTAGCTCGTTTAATGATAATTCCTAGGAACACGCAGATGAATTTGCCGTCATCACTGACGAGCAATTAAAAAGTTCCACCCACAAAATGCCGACAAACACCTTAATATTTCCTAAGACATAGAACCTAGCTTCATAAATTAAAAAGTATAATAAAATCTTGGTGTGCACGATGCCGAAGCCACAGCGCAGTACGCTGCTTCAGAGAAGATTAACTGGCGTTTTATACCACCAGCCGCTCCTTTTATGGGCGGATCTTGGGAACGACTGGTGAAGAGCGTAAAAGTGGCTCTCAAGGTGACACTCACAGAACGTGCCCCAACGGACGAGGTGCTTCGCACGCTTTTGGCAGAGGCTGAGGCACTTTTCAACTCGCGCCCACTCACCCATGTCACCGTCGATCACATGCCGCTTCGGCAAGCGCACCCACGGCGCCTTCCCGCCCAGTAAGTACGGCTTCGTCCCGTTCATCCGCCACGGTGGTAGCTAGAAGGTTGGCAGCTGAGGCGCAGCACGCACGCCGCCTCGCCGACTTGGAGACGCAAGAGATGCGCCGCCTCGCCGACTTGGAGGCGCAAGAGATGCGCCGCCTCGCAGAACTGGAGGCTCAACAAGTCAGTCGCCTCGTCGCCCTAGAACTTGAGACCGCCGAGCTAGAGCACCGTGCAGAACTCGCCGCCATCGAGGCAGACGCGAGTCATCACAGCTCTAGGAGCAGCCGTACTGACATCCAAAAATGGTCTGCCAGTCGAACGGCCTTGCGCCAGCTGCTTCTTCGGAGTGGCCCACTGAGCCCTGTGCACCTGAGTATACAGGTTTAGAAGAGTGCAAACACGCAGTGCGTCCCGACTTAGTTCACCTCATTAGTGACGTTGCCAAGCATGAGCCAGTTTCAGCCGATCCTGAGCGTTTCAGCTCTTGGCTCAGACTGGTGCGTGCAACTGCTACAGCGCATAAGTATCTCACATTACTGCGAATGCGTAGTCTAACTCGAAGGGGCTTATGTGTAGATAATTTAGTTCGATTAGAGGGAGGGCTTTGTACTTTTATGTTTCAGCCTACGAGTCAATGGCAACAGTTCACTGCTCCGTGTTCCTCACATGGCTCAGCTAGAGTTTTGGCCGCCACTGACATTCGTCTAGCAGAGACGCACATCTTGCTCAAGTCCCAGTGGGGCTCATTTCTCAGCGAGATGACGCACCTCAATTGTCGTCCTGCTCAGCTCTTGCCACGCTCCAGTCGCCTGTCCAAACTGGGGGTTCTCATCGGGGAAGATAGACTGATGCGATTGTCCGGCCGCATTAAGGCAGCGTCACACATACGTCACGAAACTAAAAGTCCGATTGTACTGGACGGAAGACACCCAGCAGTGCGTTTGCTTGTGGAGCACCATCATAGGAGGGCCGCCCACGCTAATACAGAGACGGTGGTCAATGAGCTCCGGCAAGATTACCACTTATTAAGCCTGAGAAGTACCGTCCGCGCAGTCGCCTTTCACTGCCAGTTTTGCCGCATTCGCCGAGCCGTGAATTTCCAGCCACCTACAGGAGACTTACCCGAGGCACGTTTGGGACATCACAAGCGGCCGTTTACGTTCACGGGGCTTGATTACTATGGACCAGTTCAAGTCTCTATCGGCCGAAGACGAGAGAAAAGATATGTCGCTCTCTACACTTGCCTCGTCGTCCGTGCCGTCCATCTGGAAGTGGTTGACAGTTTGTCCACGGACTCCGCGATGATGAGCCTCCGTCGTTTTATAGCCCGGCGAGGCACGCCAGCAGAGCTCTGGTCAGACAACGGGACTGCTTTTGTAGGCGCCAACCGAGAGCTCCGTCGCCTCTACGCCGAAGCCACAGCGCAGTACGCTGCTTCAGAGAAGATTAACTGGCGTTTTATACCACCAGCCGCTCCTTTTATGGGCGGATCTTGGGAACGACTGGTGAAGAGCGTAAAAGTGGCTCTCAAGGTGACACTCACAGAACGTGCCCCAACGGACGAGGTGCTTCGCACGCTTTTGGCAGAGGCTGAGGCACTTTTCAACTCGCGCCCACTCACCCATGTCACCGTCGATCACAACAGCGAAGAAGCGCTCACTCCCACGCACTTTCTTCTGGCTGCATCTTCAGGCCGCCCGATACCAGCCACGTTATCAGACTCGGATTTTGCCAAAAGAAGCAGCTGGCGCAAGGCCGTTCGACTGGCAGACCATTTTTGGCAGCGATGGGTCAAAGAATACCTGCCAACACTCATCCCTAGACGCGGGCGTGGAGTAGCTCCTGAGGTGGCCATTGGCGACGTGGTGTTGGTCGCAGATCCAAACTCTCCCAGAGGCACCTGGCCACGGGGATGAGTCACAGCAGTTTTTCCAGGGCCCGATGGAGTAATCCGGGTGGCTGATGTTCGCACCCTGATGGGCGTCATGCGGCGGCCCCTCCGTAAGCTGGTGAAGCTGCCCTTCTAATAGAAAAGGGGAGGAATGTGCACGATGCACCTATTTGGAAACCTTTTCTTCTTTTTTATACCTTTTTTGTATTAATTTTGTATTTTGTTTTTAGAATCTGTCAGTAGTATTTCTGTCATGTCGTAGTCTGATTCTCGTTATGTTCTGTTCGTTTCTGTTTTCCTGAGAGTAAAGTCTTCTGTACCATGTTATGAACCAGTGCCTATTATTTATATAGCCCAGCTTTATTCAACCAGCTACACTTGGTAATATTCTGATGCGCTGTTAAATGTACTTCAATATTGCAGACGGCGTTATTAAGCTAGCCTTTCTCGTTTAGGAGAAATTTGGTGCTATGTCGCTGGAACTTTTTCATTGCTCGTCAGTGTATTTATTAGAGGAAAATCTTACACAAATCCTACTAGGCCCATAAGCACAACAAGGCTTGGATTATGGGTACTAGACGACGTCTTATTTAATAGAGATACATACTTATGTAAATAAAAAGAGAACATGTAAGACTAAGAAACAAATATTCACGCTCATCACACAATATTTTCCCTTATCGGGATTCGAATCCAAGACCGTCGGTTTTGTAGGCAGGGTCACTACCTGCTTAGCTAAACCAGTCGTCAATAATAACCCAGCGTATCCCCAAATCGGATCTTATTCCATTCAAGTATCACCTAAATGAGCGGAGTTATATTACATCATAAATCTAAAGTTCTCCATAAAAGGACAATAAAACTTTCTCTATTGAACACGACAGGACGACATAACATCCGATATGAGATAAGACAGTAAAAAGCTCGTGGAGCTACGAAACTTTATGATAGCTTTGACTTAAAATCCAGATCTTCCTATCCGTGTATTTCAAAAAAGAAAACACAAGAAAAACACTATTTCTATTTCCATGTAGGTAGTGGTACGCAAGTTTTCATGAAACATTTCAAGTAAGTAGCTTCATAAATTAGAGTATTAACATAAACAATCATTTATGTGTGAAATTCTCAATATTCGCTTTTGAAATGTTAACTAGTTTTATCTATAAATTAGCTAGTTTAAACGAATGAAAAATTAAAATTACTTTGTTACTGAATCTACGAAGTTACAAGAATTGTCAGACACTTGCGTTGTGTCAGCTTACCTAGTTAGTTACTTCTGACGACTTCAGAATTGAACACTACCCAAGTTACCACATCCAAGCCTTCTGTCCGACATCCTGACGGCCTGTCGGCCCCTCTACCAACCCCTACATTAATTGGCAGAAGTTTCCGCGCACACTAAGCCCGCCTAATGCGCGACTGCGGCCAACTTTCGCTCCTTCCTCTCTAATTGCTTTTATTGCTTTCTTTCGTTCATTTCATTCGGTCATTCGTTCGCTTAGTCATTCATAGGAGTAGGGGATTGGATAAGTTGCCCGGATTAATTAGGTTAACGGGTTGTTATGAAAGACCTGTTCGAATACTTTTGGCAGAGGTTTCGACTGTTATACACAACTTAAGATATGTATGTAGTAAGTGCAGTCACGCTTTGGTTTTATACATTACCGCAAAACAATATACATTTGTGAAATTTATAATGTTTATTTTTTAAACATTTTTATCTTTTCGTTTTAGTTCCTGTACAAACAAACACTGAGGTTAGTTCCGGCTAACACACAAACACAAAAACACCTTCTTTATACGGGGTGGTGGGTTTTAGCCATTTATTTTGATGATCTATTTTATGTGACAGGGCCCTAGCCCATCGCCGCAGTTGTGAAGATACGAGGTTTAGTGTAATTGCGCGAGAATGGCATTGAGGCGTAGACATAAACTATAGAGGAGGTATTCAAATAGCAGAAGGCTATAAGATGAACCGACTTTTGTTAGCTTCCTTGATTTATTTAACTTATTGAAATCGCATTCTGATTAAAAAAATATTGTAGAACTCGTTCGCGCGTGTTTGTATACAAACAATGTTGTTATGTATGTACATATCTTGTTATTCACCCTTGGGTTATATGATGGATATTTATGCTGGATTTCATTCATGGTCATTAATTTCAGGTAGTACTCGTTTTTTAAAGCGGCGACTCGGATACACAACCGCCGTGCGTTCCAAATTCGACTATAAAAGACGTTGCGCTCCGAATCTCTTGGAAAATAGGTGGCAGTTTTACTCATATTGTCCTTGGAAGTGGGTGCCAGTTTTACACTAAATAGCTGGACAACCTGTGCCTCTTTCGCTCCGTAAAGAAAAAGGGGAATTATTAAACTGCACATTAAAAATACTTTTGTCGCCTATATTAAAGGCTTCTTTTAGCTTAGTTTAGGTGGCAAGAATCCGCAATCAGGTCGTATCATTGGTTGATGTAATTAAATTTAAGTACTCGTAATATTCTTATGTGTATTGTGTGTATTGCTACTGATTTTCACAGCAAATGTACTGATTTTCACAGCAAATATCAGGGCCAAATATTGCGGTAGCTTAGGTGAATGGTAAAGGGGGTGAACGAAGCGAGCCCCCTTTATTCTTCGTATTAGGTTGAACATGTAAGAACAACAAAAATACTTAAAACACAAAAAGTGTTTTTGCTGATCCTTTTTTGCTGTGAAAATCAGTATTTTTGATGTGCGATTAAATACTAGCCAAGAAAAAGTGTGTATTGACACAGATTTGAAATACACATCACGTCACGGGCCTCGTAATGCTCTTGATGTGCCCCGCGCCTTACACGCGTGGTTGTGACAGGAATATATATTTCCAACCTTGAGTTTGAGATTGTCTGTGACCGATTTACTGTACGTGTAAGCTGAGCTTTACATTCCTGTGTTTTGGGAATAAGGGCTCCCTATGACGCAAATTGGAACACATGATGCTATTTGGGTAAGGTTTATAAGAAAAGTCGAAAAACACATCGTGGAGATAATAATAATAATAATCCCTTGGGCACTATTTACACACATTGAACTAGCCCCAAACTAGGATTCCCTGTATCTTGGATACTAGACAACGATACACATACTTATGTAGATAAATATTATACTTAGATAGATAAACAACCACGACTAGGGTACAAACATCCGTTCTAATCAAACAAATATTTTCCCCCACCGGGACTCGAACCCGGGACCCTTGGCTTCGTAGGCAGGGTTACTACCGACTCGGCCATTCGGGTCGTCCATTACCTGCAATATCGTTTTGTTACCTCTAGTGCCTAGTCCAAACCAAACATATAGGGTTTATTGGCACCTAGTTAAATAAATAAATGTATATTATAAAAGGGAGCCGCACGGGGCTCTATTGCGCCTGCGCTGTTCATCTGTCCGTCTGTCAGCGGGCGGTATGTCAGGTACCGTTATAGGTAGAGTTGACATTTTCACATAATGTGTATTTCTGTGTCAGCTACAACAATAAATAATGAACTGAAGTTTAAAAAAATAGTCAACAAATATAGTGATCACCAAAATATTTTTTTCTTACCCAAAATGGGTAAATTCTACCCAAAATGGGTAAATCATCACCAAAAGTTGCAGAAAATATCAGTGCAAAATAAAATAAAGCTTAGTAATATGTAAGGACAACAAAAACTACTTAAAACATAAACTTAAGTACACAAAACATAAAAAGTATTTTGGTGATCATTTATCCAAACACAATTTGGTGATAGTTTACTAATTCTGGCGGCCGTTTCGAATTTATTGGTAGTAAAATAGGTGCGATTTTGGTGATCGTTTAAACATAAGCCAAAAAATATAGGTGGTTTTCATTCAAGAACAGTTTTTTCTTTTACGATGGTACGAAATCCATCGTGAGTGTATCGGACGCGCTTGACCGATGTTTCTACTCTCACGGATAATGTTCGCGCGAGTTTATCTCCAAGCGATTACTTCCACCAAACGACATTTCTTCAACATCCCTTATAAATTGCAAAGGTGACCATCCCCGCCCGCTCACCTGGGGGCATTACGCCCCGCCCCGCCCCCGGACGTCCGCAGAATATTAACTCCGGAGGGATAAAAATGGCGGCGCGGCTCGCAGGTGACAGTTGAGTCTGACGCTGGTAATTTGACGCTTTTATCCTTCGCTCGTTACAAATGAGGGTAGAAATGGACTGTTTCGTTCAGGTAGGTTAGAAAAGGTACCTTAAAAAAGGGATATTCAGATTTGGATGAAATAAACGGAAGTTCGGACGGCCTAACGTTGACGGAAAATGTCCTAGGGAAACGAACACATCTTTAGGCGCTGCGAGATGCTGTGGCGTAGCTGCGGCAACGGACTTGTCCCCTGTCACTCAAAGCTGTGTAATTGACCGAGCGAGCGAAGGGCTCCATTTCGACAAGATAGGAGGCCGATTTTGCTTTTGTCTATCTCTATGTCTGTCAGTTCCGGTCTAGGGGCCACCGTTTTCAAGCGATCCTCAAATAAGTTGGCACACGTGTTCCTTGAATTAAAAGTTTTTTTTTGTCGAGAGCTTTTCTCAATTTTCTCCTTGGGGTGATAAAAAGAATAAAAATCAACCACCAGAGGAAATTAAAATGAGAAATGATGATAAAGGCAAAAATGCTGCATAACTTTAAAAGAAAGTTCATTGGTTCAATCAATTCAAACGTCTTATCCAAAGATGACGTCTTTAATTTTTTGTATGGGTTTTTTTTTTCTGAAACCTATCGCGTGGGGCATCAAATTAAATGGCTTCATGAGCCGGTTCTAAAAATATACTACACCATTACCTTTCGGGCGCCTGTTTTCTCAAAATCCCAGAAATATTTTCAAAACATACCTATAGTTTGACGGATTAGTAAAGAGGATCTATTCAGACCATGAGAGTGAGTGAAATAGACTATAACTATTTTCGTGAAAAGTCAATAGATTGTATTTTAAATCGCAAAATGTAGTTTACAAAGTTATTGGTGCGGCAACTTTACTACTTGATTTTGATTGAATCTAAAATACTTACCTATAAATTGGTTCACAATCCCCCCTGCTAGCGAGGTCTACTGCCCACAGGGCCACTAGTTAATAACTGACTTCACATAAGCATAACTGTGCCTCTGCCACTCCGTATGAGAGAAGTTTATGGGCTACAGCCCATCGCCGCAGCTCTAGAGCGAGTTCTCTACATACTCTAATATTCCTGGAATTTCAATTCGGTATTGGACAAGGTAGTCCAAAAAATCTTGAAACGTGTATGAAGTCAAAACAATATATACAAAAAGGTTTGACAATATCAGAATTGTTAATTTCCAGTAGTTGTATTTTGTAAACTCAATTTTGTCTAAAAATTACAGCATTTAGCTATGAAGTCACTGGCTGTTTTACACCACTTCATACGTCCATGTTCCCTGTAGTGAACATGGAAACAATACATTAGGTGCCACGCTTTGCGACGTGTGAGTGGCCCCTTAATGCATGGTAACCCGTATATCGTTTCATAGGTTTTGAACTTTATTTCCAAGCAATCAGGTAGAAAATCGCGATCCATTTCGGGTAAGGCCATGTATTAAGGGGTTAGAACTCAGGAACAAAATTCAATTTTGACATTTTATAAAAAGTATCTATTTTGACTAACAGTCTAACCGCCTTATTCATAAACGTCAAATATACCTATTTTAACTTTAATGCCGTAATAATTTGTTTGTCTTTGTCTGTCACTTTGAAATTTGTTTTTGTGAGAAAATGACAAAGCACATTTTAGCTATCATAGGCAGTCTCACGAAACCAGGAACAAACAAAAAAAAACGGTCAAGTGCGAGTCTAAATCGCGCACGAAGGGTTCCGTACCACCGTTCAATGGAAGCGATGGTGTGGAGTGAATAGTTTGGATTTTACACAGCAAAATATTGTTTACAAAGTTATTGGTGCGGTTACTTTCACACTCCATGTACGTAACCAGGTGCATCCATAAGTTTGTATGTGGTATTGAAGGAATTGTTGTATGGGAGCCCCCTTAAATATTTCTTTTATCCTGTTTTTTAGTATTTGTTGTTATAGCGGCAACAGAAATACATAATCTGTGAAAATTTCAACTCTCTAGCTAGCTAGGTTATTGAGATACAGCCTGGTGACAGACGGACGGACAGCGAAGTCTTAGTAATAGGGTTCCGTTCTTACTCGTTGGGTACGGAACCCTAAAAATGGTTCTTATTTAGCACAGATTTAATGGCGTCCACATGCTATCTTAGTCTTTGTCTCTGTGTCCCTTTCTTACAGTCTGTCATGGCGACACGTGTGTTTGTTTGGGATCATTTGGGATAATAATTGTGCAATTTTCAACAATTTGCGTGAACGGTAGTGATTATATTCTCTTTGATCATATGTTTGATAAGTTTTATGAATAAGGAGGTAATAATGTATTGGGTCGATACATCTCTTCTCAAACGAGCGAGTGGTACACGTTCCCGTCAGACATGATAGGATGCCTTGACCTACATTATATGAGATGCATTGGCGTTGGATTGATACAGTGTTTAAATCCACCAGAGACTGTGGAGTAATGTTCGCAAGTGGTGGAAACTTCAAAGGCTTATTGCGCCATTCCTTTAACTCAGTAATAATGACACTTATGGCCTGTCTCATTATTATGTTATCGATAAACCCTATTTGTCAATTAAGTACGAACAACATTAACCATTTAATAAGAAAACACAACTTGTATAAAATTGTGACAAATACTTCTCGTAGTATTCTGTGTTCTGTTTAGAGTACTTCTGAATAATTCCTCTTATTCTGTAATGATTGATCAGTATCGCCATTATCACACCGTTATGATGAAAGTAGCAAAAATCATAGAAATAAAGATAGCAATACATATTTTAAGGTCTCATTTAAGTTTTATAAATAATTCCTGACTCCAGAGCTTTCGGGACTTTCTACCGTCTATACAGAGACGGTAGAAAGTCCCGAAAGCGCCTCCGATAATCTCCATTATCAACCTCCAGGGAGTGAACGAAATTTCCTACTCATCGACTCAATCATCTCAGAGCATTTTAATTTACCAGATGAGCCGTCCGTACGGAATCAAAAATCGATGGGTCCTTTTGTGCTGCGACCCACATCCACAACAATGGGATCCCAAAAAACAGAACGGCCTAAAATATAAAACCGGGTGCGTGGAAGTCTGACTTGCACACGAAAGGTTCCGTACTATCATACAAGATATAATTAACACTATACAGCGTGTAAATTCAGAATCATATCAGAAATATTTTTTACAAAAACTTGAATAAGTAATTAAAACTTTTTTTAAGTTGAATTGAGCAGCGGTGTTTAGCATCCAAATAGATTTTTTGTCTATACAAATGACAGATCACGTCCATTATTTGTTTATTATGCTGTAAATAAACAAAGAATTGTCAAATAAACAAATAATACGTCAATTATTATTCGTAACCAGTTCTGAGGAGACGTGCTCTGCTACTTACATACAAGTTTCACATATCTCTCCCGTAGGGACATAGTGGAAGGACAATGTCCCTCCTTATTTTTGAAGGCCTACAGTTATCAGCTAGTTCTACCTTTGGGTCGGATATTCAACCTTGCTCTAGAGCAAGGTAAATACCCCACAAGTTGGAAGCTTTCTCGATTCACAAGACAAGTTTCACTGCCTCCGTTGATCAATCGCCTATTGCGATCTTGAGTTCTTTGGCAAAACTGTTCGAATCGATCATTCATGACAAAATCAGTTCGCAGATTGCGCCGTATCAAAGTGACTCGCAACACGGATTCAGGAGTCGCCGCTCAGTTAAGGCGCTACCTCGTCCGTGCAAAGGTCCCCGTTACTCCAGGCGAAAACACCCGTAGTGTGAGAGGGACGGAATCGGGAAAAAATGAAAAAAACGTAGCGCTAAACCACAGAAAAATTGTTTAAAAATAAACTACGATATTTTGTTAATATGTTTTTTAAGGAGATTAATTAAGGAGATAATATCTACATTTTGAACGCAGTTCCACAATGAAATTAGTTAGGATTTCAGAATTGCAGGAAAAAATAAAACAATTTAGAGGTGTTTTCGTAATTAAATTATATCGAGAAAATTTCATCCAATCGCAATTTCCTTTAGTGAAAATCTTAATCAAATATTTACTAAACGTTAAACCAAAAATTAAATCTGTAGATGACTTCATGGTGAAGTAAATGGATTCGAAAAAAACCCCATTTTTTTTCGTATCACCCACCAACTTACTGACGTTAATCGAGATTGTATCGGAGTGCATGGACATGGGATGTCAGGTGGACGTCGCCTTTATGAACTTCTTTAAGGCATTCGACAGAGTCAATAACGACGTCCTAATGAACAAGTTATGTGCCATTGGATTTGCCCCACGGCTGTTGATTTTCTTCGCTGACTTCCTGAAAAAGCGCCAGCAATATGTGCGACATGGCTGTTTTGAATTCCGGCCGTACCACAGACGGTCGGGCGTTAGCCAAGGATCTATTCCAGGTCCACTGTTATTTATCATCATGATAAATTTGCTGGAATTAGAGCTGAATTACGCCAATTGCCTTCTGTATGCGGACGATCTGAAACTGATACTTCCCGTGAGTTCAGAGGATGATTGTAGTTTGCTGCAGAAATATCTAGATGCGGTTCGTAGGTGTAGTGTGATCAGCCAACTCCTATTTAATAATTACAAGTATTATGTTATGTCATTTATGCGCTCTTCTCAGACTATAAGCGCGGCTTATACACTCGGTACGGAGTCTTTGACTCGAGTGTGTTCGATTAAGGACCTCGGTGTTACGTTCGACCCCAAACTTACTTTCCATCGGTACATGAGCACCTTGGTCAAGGAATGCTTTAAAAGATTGGGGTTTGTAATAAGGAATAGTAAAGATTTTCGAAACCTGGGTGTGGTCCAGCTTCTGTACACGGCCCTAGTGAGAACCAAACTTGAATCTGGCTCGGTTGTTTGGAATCCGCATGAAGGCTCTTACATACTTTTGCTCGAGAAGGTACATAAAGCTTTCCTATGATACCTTATATAAGAGGAAATTTGGATACTATCCTTACCTTACCTTTATCCATCCGTTTTCATATTGGGTATGCTCGGATATAACTCTCTAGAGGTCTGACATAACACCAAGCAGCTTCTGACTGTAGGTCGATTGTTGCGAGGCGACAGTGTCTGTGTCGCGTTTGTCGGTATCGTATGCGCGCTATTCGTGCCCGACAAATATCTCCGTGCGCGCAAGCACCAGCTATTAGCGGGCGGCACGTACCGCACGGTGGCGCGCCAGCAGTGTCCGCTGGTGACGGCGCGGAACAGTCTCAATGATCTGTTGGCTGCAGCACCACTAACTGATCTCTTTGGTGATGCATAGAGGCATATTGTGCGAGAATATGGAAAGTTTTACGAGATGAATTTGTGACTGTATTTGATTTGTTCAATTTGTATTATTATTATTTTTTCAATTTGTAATGTTTAATCTTGACTTTTATTAATTGTATCTGACGGACTTGGAGCCATTTCCGTAACGTTTTAAATTTAATAATAAATAAATAAAAACATCAGGACATTATATCCGTAGAGTAAATTATAGACATAATATATTTACATAGGTGTTACATAGCGTACTCATCAACTATTTTATATAAACAAGATATTTTTTGTCGATTTTGGATCAAAATGCTAGTTGACACGTTAATATGCTTGGTCCTATACGTATTCAAAATATATGGAATTTACAAGCTGAACGTACATATCCCGAAAACTCAACCTGACCATAAACAAGAAGAAAACAAGTAACTAGAACAAAAGCTTAGACACTAACGGTAACGAATTCTTCAGGTTATCGTAATGGTACAAGGCAAAAGAGAAAAGATGCGCTGACAAAAGGAGGAAGCCGTGGCTCCACAGCATCAGGAAATGGAAGGGAGTGGCTAGCGCAGAACATCTGACGCGCTTGGCGAAAACAGAGAGGAGTATGGAGGGCCGACCGCCAACCCCCAGTAGTGAAGAGACACTTATTTTATTTTATTTATTTTGTAAGCGAACCAACAGAATACACAGTTATGTCAGAGTTATCAGATAAAATTAATTATGAATTAGGTTCGCATTAAATTTACAATATGAAACTTGACAACACGACATACAACATGCAATTATTAGGATTCGGATTGAGCTTATATCTGTAACAAAATTGGCTTATCAATGTTTTGGTGATAAGATTTTTAAAAGCGAATTGAGATAAATAAAAAATATCAACATCATTAAATAACTTATTGTAAATATTTATTATTCTGTCTGTCGTATTATTTTGTCCATAGTTTGAACGATGAAATGGGATATGGAAAAAGGTTTTAATTCTGGTTGACGGTCTTGGTACTCTAAACTTAAACCTTTTACAACTTTATATAGTAACATCATGTCGGCTAAAGTGCGTCTGTTCTCCAGTGATATTTTTATGACGCTTCCAATAATGTTTACTTAAACAAGAAGTACATATAATAAGAATTAACTAATCTATGGGACTGTCTTTAATTTTGAAAACTCTTGTGGTTTATTATTGGTTGATATTGCAGAAATATAAATGCGCACTCTGTGAACAAGGCAATCGCCGCCTGTTCATGGTATACAGCCCGCTCACAGATAGACCGACGGATGGACGGCGAAGGCTTAGTATAGCAATGGGTCCCGTTTCGTGCACGGAACTCCAAAAAACGATGCTATTTTCGTTAAATCAAACTGACGTGATAAAATTATTCATGAGTTTTCGAAATGTATGTAAAAGAGGTCCGAAGTTTCAACACAATTGAATGTTGATTCAATGGGACTGCATTCAGGAAACATTGTGCTTACATCGTGTCCTGTGCGCTGAATGGAAACTGCACTGTTCGAAATGGACCAATTGAATGGAGTGATTTACTGTTATCGCCGCTAAAATAGTCGCGCATTACAATAAATTGGTTATTCGTTCTCGGGGCATTTTGAGAAATAAAGTATGTAGACTGCTCCGACCGCAACCACCATTTTGAATTCTGTACAAATGTAAAGACACGGTGATGGGCTAGTCCCCTTTACGCAAAAGGCACAGCTGCCTTTGCCACCTCGTATGGTAAAAAGCGTGACAATACCTTTAAAGATGAAAGCTCTTTGGGTCTCTCGAGGCTGCGGCGTGACGTGACTCCGCCTTTAGCTTTGGTTTATGGCATAACGAAGAAAACTGATGTATGGTGCAATAGAAAGTGAAAATGCGTTGTGTTGAAAATTTGATAATTCTGTAGCCCTGTATTTTAAGGTTCGTTTAGGTTTTTCACTGCAAACAGCCTAACAAAGTTATTTGTGTTTCAGAATTATAGAATTAGTGCATTATCAAAACGTTTCGGTTTGAGATGTTGCCGTTCCACAATTTAGCGTTAAAAGGGTATTAAAAATGGAGTCGGATTAAGTTAGGGTAACTGGTTTGATTCTATTTTGTTTCAATGACCTGTCCGAGGAGCCTCATAGCGATCAATGTTTTGATTGTGCACCAACTACCTATGTATATTGTTTATTGATGTTTTAAACTCCGTTTCGAAAAGTTCCGGTTTCTTTTCGTTGCAAGTTGGTCACCCGCCAGCTAGAACATTCGTTGCGTTTTGTGGCCGTGTAAATACGGAGATCTCGCCTGTCGAGCTTCTTTTTCATCTCCAGTTGACGGGGCTGTCAGTCCCGCCTTGGGGGACAGGCCAATTTTATCACGAAGCCCTGCATTCCTGACCAAAGGAGCGAGGAGTGTCAAACCGCCATTTTGTACACATGGGGCTCACCAACGTGGCTTGCGAGGCGTTGCCCGCCTTGAAACACAACCCCACGAGCCGTACGCCACGTTCTGCTGCAGGCTGACGAGAAGCAGCTGATAGGACGAGGTCGGCCAGACGCATTAAGATACATGTAACAACGGGCGTGGCGTCATGTTAGCGGCCTCTGCACTTATCTTCTCCTTCTCTAACTTTTTTAGACCCCGCTGGCGAGGTCACCGACCCGAGGTCGTCCCCCATTTTGCTGAGACGCACGTTATGAAGAACTGTATCTAAGCTCAGTTTAGATATTAAGTTATTAGATTAAGCCCGGCCACCAAAGATACGGACCCTTTAATTGTATTATTGTTAACCTTAATAAACCATCACTTTGACCGCCAGTAAATATTATTATTCGCGAGCGACTTCCCAACCTATCAAAGTATAAGGTTACAACTCGAGCTAGAAATTAATGGGATGCACCATTTCTTAGTTGAATTTTACACAAGACAAAATGTCTGGGGGTATTTCTGCCTGGACCTAACTGTATAGCTGTCAGTAATCCTATTGTACATTAGACGACTAATACCGAAGCACTGAGATTCTAATCACTCAATATTGTCTGGCAGTGAACGTGATACTGGTCGTGCCAACATACTAATACCTTTATGCCATTCTACAACAACCCTTAAATACCGTTCACATAAGGTTCAACCACTCACAATGGCGGATAGATAGCTTGGTGGGTCTATTCTGGAATCCATTGTGTCTGGACCTGAGATAACTAGGTGAGCTAGATGTTTGTGCTGGCGACAGCAGTCATGTATGTATCAAAGGTGCAGGTCAAAGCGTCTTATAGGGCTATTTTAAAGTTGGTATTTTTGGACGCTCCATAAAAATCTCAAAGGATATCTTTATAAGGTATCAAATACGAAAGCTTATGGCAGAGCATAGAGACCCATCACTCAATGTCATTGATTAAGATCTACATATTACCTATGTTCCTGAATAAATGATTCTTTATCTTTATCTTTATCTTTATCTAAGTCACATATCAAGTTATCAAGTTCTGAATGCGGGAATACAACAGAAAGTGCAAACTGCTTTTCTTTGGTTAGTATTTAATCGCACATCAAAAATACTGATTAGCACAGCAAAAAAAAATCAACAAAAACACTTTTTAAGTTATGTTAAATATTTTATGTGTACTTAAGTTTATGTTTTGAGTTTTTTTTTCTTTTTTTCTTACATGTTCAACATAAAACGAAAGATAAAGGGGGCTTCGCTTCGTACACCCCCTTTACAATTCACCTAAGCTACCGCAGCATTTTGTCCTGATATTTGCTGTGCAAATCAGTATTTTTCATGTGCAGTTTAATATTTCCCATTTTCTTTTCTTCTAATCCCTCATTAGGATAGCTTATGTCGTGGGAACCAGAAACAGGGACCTACGTACATTTATTTGAACCTTGGTCCCTTTTAAGGAAGCTTCGACCCTAGGCCACCGACCGCTGCACTCAGAGTCGTCTAGAGGTCCGTTAAGGACAACTTAGTGAAAGATTTAATGAAGGGGTGTCTGATGTTGATAGTTTACAAAACGATATTATGTCAGTCTCCTTTTCATGACGTCAAGGGCATATTTCGCGTGCGCTATCGAATGAATACGCATATCAAAATGGAAGTGAAAATCTCTTTATTACTTTAGATATTTCCATGTGAACGTCCTTTTTTGTCCCTTCTCTATATTGGAACACTGGGGGAGAAGCAGGGCGAAAAAATCCACACAGATTGATATTTAGATCTCTTTAAAAATATGTATTTTACTAATACACATATTACAATATCAATTATGCTAATATTTTTTTTTATAAACATTTATTAATCCCAATTACAATATTTATAACTTATACTATATAGCCACTACGCAAGCCAGTAGCTTATCTGTAGTGGCGAGTGTTACTTACATAACAACAATTTTTAATTATATTATTTGGAAACAGAGTTTTTGATGAGGAACTCTTTTATCTTATGCTTATACTTATTGCTATCGCTATGTTGAAGGTCGTTTGGAAGTTCGTTGACCATATCCGGCAAGAAGTACATCCATGTTCTAGTTCCATATACATTATTATATCTAGGTAATGTAAATGATGGCATAGAGGTAAGGTTACGTAGTCTAGAGGATCTTTCCTTTTTTTTCAAGAACGTTTTGTTAATATCTTCATCGATTAGTGTATGTAATTTTAATTTGTCGTATACATCTAGTATTTTACAGTATTGGAATAGGTTAATTTTGGTTTTCTTATCTCCAGAAAAGGCTTTTGTTGGAACAATTACTTTTAAAATACTTTTTTGGAGTTTATATATCTTTTCTAAATATGTTTTGTATGATCTTCATTCATTTGAATGCACGCTTCTATGAAAAGAAAGTGCAAGTCGCGGACTTAGCTATAAAACTTGATTTGTGGCCAACTGTACCTTCATCTGACTCGGCACACAGCCCAATTAAACCAGGTGTGTTCCACTTAGCTGCGCAACCGTGGGTGGGTCGGGAAATTTCGTTATACCTCTAATAATTAGGCAACTGTCACAGAAAGAAAATTTAAATTTTCCATCCGGGTTTTTTGGTCGTCTGCGTGGGCATGGTACTGTGCATGGGTGTGCAAAGACAAACAATCCTGTCAGTGTCCTATTAGATGTCCCATCATATTGTAAATGCCAAAAGTTTCTCGAAAATTATCAATTAGTTGTCAATATCTGTATAAAAGAACGGCATTTTTTTTCATAAAATGGTTAAATGATCACCAAAAGTTGCAGAAAATATCAGGGCAAAATACTGTGGTAGCTAAGGTAAAGGGTAAAGGGGGTGAGAAAAGCATAGCATGGATCAACAAAAAATACTTAAAACATAAACTTAAGTACACAAAACATAAAAAGAAGTTTAGTGATCATTTATCCAAACACAATTTGGCGATTATTTACTAATTCTGGCAGTCATTTCGAACTTTTCGGTAATCGTTTAAATACAAGCCTAAAATAATACAGATATTTTGGTATTTTCACTACTTTGGACTAATTTTTGATTAAGGAGATTTATTTAAAAAAAAATCACCTATCTGTGATGATCTAATCAAATGTTCGCCTTATCTTTTTGAACTAACTCTTATTCAATATACCCGTACCCGAGAACTACTTCTACACAGCGTTCGTCTGTCAGCAAGCTTTGACTACGTTCCACCTGAATATGTTTTTTCACAAATGACATAAGCTGATTAGCAAGTTAAAAGGATAGCCCGCAGCCGCTTCGAGTTGGTCGAATTAAAACAATCTCATTATCCAAGAGGACGCCAAAGCCTCCCTCTTTGATATAGAGGTACCTACAGCTTCAAGGTACACAATCAAACATTTATGTATGTATGTATGTATGTACAGAAGTGTCAGTGATCTTGTTTTGTAAAGATGATTTTCTACATTAGCCTGTCTTACATATACGTCTGAGAATCGATATATGTATGACGTCAGAGAGTAAAGATGGCTTCAGGCTGGATGCATGCATGGACTTCAGATGGGATATCTTATATCATATCTCAAGATCTAAAATTGTATCGTTCGCTATACTTTGTCTATGAGCCTGTTCACACTGGTGCTCTAATATCAATCAAAATCACGTGACATAATTTATAGCTCGGGATGTTAAGTCTGAAGCCACTTAATGCTCGAGCAATAACGTATGACAAGGTCAAGTTCAAGTTCAAAGTTCTTTATTACTGTAGATATTAACAATATTCTTAGTACACGTCATATTTGCCACTTCTTTACATTGGACCACTGTGAGGAAAGAAGGGCAAGAAACTCCCACAGATTGACATATGAGATAACTTTAAAGGTATTTATATAATCTTAACATTGAGTTCAGTGTTAACTCCGTGCGTTTTTATCATTAACATAATGTTGGACATCATAGTATCCCTTTTTACATAAAGATGTTTTCATACGGTTTTTGAATAGCTCAAAAGTCAAATTCAAAATCTCCAGAGGTATCTTGTTGTAGAAGATAATACATTGACCTTTAAAGGAATTGGTAACCTTCGCGAGTCTAAACCGGGGTGTAACAAGTCGGTGATTATTTCTTAAGTCAGTGACATGTACCATAAACATTGTAAATATCTGCATGTCTTCGACATTATTTGGGTAAATGAGGCATTTAAATAATAGCCCGGGCAGTGAAATATTAAATAAACCATCATCGGAAATGATTAACAGCCAGCCGTAAGCCAGAACTGGCCCAATTCAAGAATGCAAGATGGCGTCAGCTCAACAGCTGATTTCTTTTAGACTCAACTTACGAAATACGAATAGATTGCTATAGGTCACTTTGTGTCCGAACACTGTTTGGTCACAACTTCATATACAAACTGGAAAAGACTGAAGCGGAGAGGGCGAGGCGACGCCATGGTTTAAGCACAGAAGAGATGTTTAAGGCAAGTTTAAGCGACTCATAATCGTTCAGTTATTTGCCCGACAGGCCTTTAGCCATTTGGATGAATGCCGGCTCTTAGTTAACGGCTCGCCTTTATAATATGTGCCTTATGCCTATTTATCCAAATGTATAAATTAGCCATAAGTACCTTCAAATCATCTTCGTCATGTTTGTCTCTCCGTCATGTTTACTCTATTAATGTATCGTTTACCCTTACATCGGATATTATGAGTTCCTCTTAAATAAGTAATAATAGTAGTTTATGTGACTGATGCATAATGGAGGGCATTCAAACTCGATTCATAATAATATCACTCGAGAGTTTTAATGCCTAATTATGTACAGTTACATACACTAGTTTATCTACACACATCATAAGCTCTTTTTGATGTGTTCAGGAACCGCATGTTCGACCGGCATGGTGGCATTGATAATTGTTCTGCACTTGTTAAGCTTGTTCAGTAGTGCCAACTTCACAGACAAACTAGGGGCGGCAAGCAGGCGGGCGTCGCCGTTCGAAATTTGAATGTCATAATTTGTCGAAAATGTATATGTTACGGCTAAAGCTAAACTAAAGTGAAACTAAACTTAAGTTTAGCCGGCTAGTCTTAAGATTAATTTCGAGCCTCGGCTAATGTCCGAAGTCATGTTCGTTTGTGATAACGGATGTCATCTTTAATCGGCTAGACTGCACATTAACCGATGCGTTTCGGTTAATGTTGGACATTTGCTAGCTAATGTTGAAAACGAAGTATTCGTGCGACTGCGGGGAGCGGGGCGGGGTAATTTTATTCAGATGGGAAAGCTATTTCTAATATCAGGGCAAAACACTGCGGTAGCTTAGGTGAAGTATTAAGGGGGTGAGCGAAGCGAAGCCCCCTTAATCCTTCACCTAAGCTACCACAGTGTTTACGGCTACCGAATCATTATCATCACTTATTCCAGATTAAGACGGTAATTTTTCAACATTAGCCTAGGTATACTGAAAAACAAACTTAAGTTTAGTCGGCTAATGTCAACCATATTTTCTCACCCATCTTTAGCCTCAACAGCGTCGAGGCTAAACTGCAGTTCAGCCGACTAATGTTGAAATCATTTATCGCAATGAAAATTATTTCGGACATTAGCCGAGGCTCGAAATTAATCTTAAGACCAGCCGGCTAAACTTAAGTAGCTTCACACCTAGTTTTAGCCGTAACATATACATTATGGTCATAATTTTCCAATATTCAGATAAGAAATGAGTTTTTAACAAGTACTATAACATTTTGCTGATCATTACGTGCGGTTTTTGGACGCAGTAAAGAGGGTTTATGATACAAGTGTAGATAAACATATATTTTTTATAAATAACCTTTTATTAGTCATAAAATAGAACTGATAAATTTCTACGGAACTTGAAAAGGTAAGAAACTAATCTAGGACTACAGTACATGTCGAGACAAAACCGACAAGCCGTGTCGATTTATTACAGAGTTCCCATGCCCATCTTCTGGCTCCATCATCAGACCCTTGATATCATCTAGGACCAGATGATTTGTCAAGACAAAATAAACAAGCCTAACACGATGGTGTTGCGTCGGTTTGTTACAGATTTCCCATGGCCACCTCCCGGCTCCATCATCAGATCAGCTTTATGTCATAAAAATATTGTATTTCAATCAGTTTTACATATGCACGCAAAATTTCAGCTCAATCGAAATTCACGAAGTGGTTCAAATTCGACCCGAAGTATTGGAACCGAATACACGAATACATATGCGAGGTAAATAAAAGCTTTTACACAAGTGTTTTTACTCATACTGATTGTAACTTAACTCCAACCTCAATAACGGTGAAAGTCGTATAAATTAACCGCTTCATAATACCAGTGAAGGAGGTTTACTGCGTCATATATTTCACCCTTCGCTTTAATATTACCTTTTTCAGCATCATACATTCTCCTCTCACTATTATTCGAAAAATTTGTAGCACTATCCACCGTATGCGGTAAAAGCCGTTAAAACGTCCCGGTGGAAATTATGAGAGCTCCCAGCGTTTAATATAATGAAGATTTATATTAAACTGTCTTATCCTTGTTGCTACATACATACATACATGAGCTCACGTATTTTCCCAGTGGAGGGGTAGGCAGAGACCTCCACATGCTACGATCCTGGCATTCATATCACGCTTGGGCAACTTTCATTAGTTCAACCTAGTTCCCTATTTTATTATTATTTTATTTTATTTACTTCTCTTTAAAATGTTTATGTTATGTGTTGCCTAGTTTTTAATGTTTTATACTTTTATATGGAAATGCTCTGTATTTCTGGAATAAAAACCTTATTATTATTATTATTATTATTATTATTATTAGTCTCTTCATACAAGCTCGCCGGTTACGGGTACTTCTTATATATGCCCCCTTACTAACAAATCGCCGATGTGGTATATGCGGGACCTTCTTGGGCGTCCTCGTCGGTCTGCTCCGTACCTGATGTGTCGGGTGAAAAATAACAAAGTCTAGCATGCTTAGCATGCCATGCTCGAGAAAGGGCCTTGTCTGTGCAAAAATGTCAATTTCTCTGTCGAGCCCGAAATATTAATTTCATGGCGGCCCGTGACCGAGATGGATACGACAGTGACTTGTCTACAACAGGTAGCATGGCGGCATCGCCGAGATGATTCCGAGTTAGATGTTTTTTTGTGTTCTTGCTGTCGTCGGTATATAGTTTTAACATTTTTAGGGTTCCGTACTCGAAGGGTGCCAAACAGGACCCTATAACTAAGCCTCCGCTGCCCGTCTGTCCCAGACTGTATCTCAAGTACCGTGACAGTTAGACATATGAAATTTTCATGATTTATTTCTGTTGCTGCTATAACAACTAATACTAAAAAACAGAATGAAATAAATATTTAAGGGGGCTCGCATACAACAAACGCGATTTTTGGCTCGATATTGATAACGGCAACAGGTACACGCTTGAAATATTCGCAGAATATTAAGTTATATATTCGCTTTAAAAATAAATAATTAAATTAAAGTAAAACAAATATTGAAGGGGGCTCCCATAAAACAAACGTGATTTTTTTTTGCTAATTTTTGCTCCATATTGATAACGGCAACAGGTACACGCTTGAAATATTCACAGATATTAAGTTATATATTCGCTTCAAAAATAAATAATTAAATTAAAGTAAAACAAATATTTAAGGGGGCTCGCATACAACAAACGCGATTTTTTGCTCGACATTGATAACGGCAACAGGTACACGCTTGAAATATTCACAGAATATTAAGTTATATATTCGCTTTAAAAATAAATAATTAAATTAAAGTAAAACAAATATTGAAGGGGGCTCCCATAAAACAAACGTGATTTTTTTTTTTAAATTTTTGCTCCATATTGATAACGGCAACAGGTACACGCTTGAAATATTCACAGAATATTGAGTTACATCATTCACTTTAAAAATAAATAATAAAGTTAGAATAAAATTAATACCTATTCAAGTGGGGCTCCCATACAAGATTTTCTTGACGTTGTATAATGTGAAACCCTTCTTGCGCGAGTCCGACTCGCACTTGGCCGTTTATTTTTTTTATTCAATTGTTGATGTAAGTACATAGTGCATAGAACTATTTATCACTTAGGTAGATGATAATATTCGGACTCTTGTATTGTTAGTAATTAATTGTAAACAAGTTCCTTTGTAAATAGAATTTGTGTGCGTCATCATGCCAAGAGGGTGGCGCAATCATCTACTATTCGGTAAACGGTTGATAACTTTACAGTATTGCCAGACAAAAATATAACACCTATATTTTAAATAAAAATAACTTCTTTTTGGTAGACAAGGCCGTATCATATTGGCTATCTCGACTCAAAACGTCCACGCTAGATGAACGGATGTTTATGTTTCTTTTAAAAATGGGTCACCGAACCGGTGGACTTGGATTTACTCAAAAATATAAACAACATTTCCCGTACCGTATCGCAGAGGCACAGGTTTGCCCAAGGAAAGCCATATTTACTCGTTGTATGAATGTTCGTGACAACCCTACAGTTTCATATCAGAAGTTCAGACTCCTGGGGGCTTATCTATTAAAATGTTATCCGTTTGTTTCTCATGCCGGGAAACGGCGGAGCGTATTGTGTTTGTCTTGCAATAAATTATTAGTATTGTTCTTAACAACGATATGGAGGGATATTGGTATAGGAATGTCCTTGGTGTAGTGATAACACGCTCGCCTGTCACGCAAGAGGTGCGGATACGAATAATGCACACCCCGTGCCACACGCGTTATCCGACAGAGGCTGGCTGAGAATAAGTCGAGAATTTCGCAATTTGATTGAATTAGAACATTATATTCTGGAGCGCTTTTTTAATATCCACAGTAATAAATATAATGTATTGTATAATAGCCCTGCCCCTCACACTCGTAATTGCATGCTTAGTTTCTGTAACGTAAACCAATATCGAAATAGACCCCATTCCACTGGGTGCCCATAATACTGTCTTTCAAGCTGAATGCATGGGCATCATCTCGGCCGCTAATGCCATAGCATCGAGAAAGGTAAGAGATTCCTCCATTCGAATCCTCTCGGATAGCATGGCCGTCCTACAAGCCCTAAATAGCAACACTATTAACTCAGGGCTAATCTACGAGTGTCACAAACGACTAATGGAGGTATGTCAACATAACCGCGTAATCCTTCAATGGATAAAAGGACACAGCGGATCAAGAGGTAACGATGCAGCGGATGAGTTGGCGCGTAAAGGATCTAGCTTGACAGCGTATGGTCCCGAACCTATCATCCCTCTTCCCTTCAAGATGGTACGCTCATTTCTGAGAGAGTCGACCAGGAATGATCATGCCACTCTTTGGACAAACCATGAGGAGTGCAGGCAGGCTAAGCTGGCCTTGCCGTCCCCTAGCGCTAGGCTGGCTAAGACCTTGCTTCGACTTAGTAGGCCGCGCATGCGACTGGTAACTGCAGCACTTACTGGCCATTGTTTCTTTAATAAACATCTATATGTCCTAGGTGTTACCGACAGCCCCCTTTGCAGAGCCTGCTTGGAGGCAGAAGAAACGGCTGCTCACGTCCTCATGGAGTGCACAGGAGTAGCGGACTACAGGGCTAAACACCTCGGTCAATCGAGGGACCTTCCAGGGATAGTCGGTAACGTAAAGGGCCTACTGGCGTTCCTGGAGGAGTTGGGTTGGCTCGAATGATGTCGCATTCCCACCCACACGCAAAATAGGCGCTTTCGTCGTCGAGTTGCGGAAACCAGCCCGTCTTACAATTGACAATTGACAATTAGACCCCATACACGCTCGAATTAGTTCACGCTACTCGAATATAGCAAAACCGTAGGCAACGCAACTTCAGTAAAAAACTCACATTTAATGTGGACCTATGGTCGGTCCTTATTAAAAAACCATGTAAAAAAAACAAAGGTACAAAACTGGGTTAAACATTTCGAGATAATTGTGTTCCTGACTAAATCCCGTTAAACCCATTAAAATATTTTATGGTTACTGAATTATCCGTAATAGTAGTGTATGTGACTGATACATAATGAAGAGTATTAAAACTCGAGTGTGGGTTTGCCTTCAATATCACGCGAGAGTTTTAATGCCTAATTATGTACAGTTACATACACTAGTGTATCTACACACATATTACAAGCTCTCTTTGATGTGTTCAGGAACCGCATGTTCGACCGGCGTGGTGGCATTGATAATTGCTCTGCACTTGTTTAGCTTGTTCAGTAATACCAATTTCAAAGACAAACTAGGGGCGGCACGCAGGCGGGCGTCGGCGTTTCGAAATTTGAATGTCATAATATGCAGAAAATTGTATCAATATTCAGATAGGAAATGAGTTTTTACCAAGTAATATGACATTATGGTGGTCGTAGCGTGCGGTTTTTGGACGCACTAAATAGGTTTTATGATACGTGTGGAGATAAAAAATATAATGTAGTACATTTGATCTCTACGGGGTAGTTTTTTCAAATTCTGTGAACCTATCAAGTATCAACAGTTTTCCTGTCAGTCAGTAGTATAGCAGTCAATTTTGTAATCGGAAACAACCAGCCTTAAGTACAACCGTTCCAAAACTGCGAGCAAGTTATGTCACGTCGGTTGCTATTTTAAAAATCAATACAAAAATAATACCACTTCCATTACCCGGAATATAAAAAGCAGTTTCTAAAAATAGCCTATTTCACAAAAAAATAAAAAAGAGTACGTATATTTTTTAGCATGGCCCATTTCCTCTACGAACTAAAAGTTTATAATGCTAGCAAATAACAAGGGTAGTTTGGTTACGTTGAAGGGATGAATGAAAGGAGATTGACCAAACAGTATGAGAAACGACGTGTGAACTCTGATATGAGTCTGTGGGGTAGCAATAGTAGATTGTTAACCGAGGGCTGAAAGGCACCCATTTCAGGCAGAAATGGGTGCTATCACCCGAGTAAAACACTCTACTTTTCATTACGAATACGAGGAAAATAAACACAAGCCAGTTAAAATCAAAACAAGTTTAAAATATAAAACTTAAGGAAATCACGCCGAAACAGACGGATGGTCTAGCTCGCGGCGAGATAGCTCGCGCGCCAACTTGTGCTAGCCGTACATCACAATTCGCAAGATGGCGCGCGACCGCGAAAGACGGCCATTTTGAATTTGCGTATTTGGTGGTTTTATCTGTGTCTTAAACAATATTTTAATTTATTTCGCAAATCACATCTCGCCTTGAAAGTGACTAATAAATACATAAAGTACATTATATTAATTATAAACATCAAAAAGAATTTAAATGTCAACAAAACTAATAAATGAAGATTTAATCGTTTTACGGCTGTATAGGTTACTACCATTGCGTTGTTCAATATAAACTACGATTCATATATTTTTTTTAATACTTTTCTGCTTTAGAGCAGTCATGTAGGTACCACTTTCAGCACGGTGCCTGGATGACCCCCTTTCAGAGTATGAGTAATGAAAAAACATTTGTATAATGAGTATATCTTGCTAAACGTGGGCAAATCTGTGCCATTGCTACACGGTATGGGAAAATGCCCTATGTTGGTTTGTTTTTTGAGTAATCATGCTTACCAAGCTGTCGGTGACCCTTATTTATGAAAACGTAAATATTCATTGCGACTGGAAAAAATATTTAAAGAAATAGACAAAAAATTACCATTCTCCCCCCTTATCTCCGAAACTATTAATCCGAAATTTTTGAAAAAATAACGTTATATAGGTCTTCTTAAATATTACAGAAAAAAATGCTAAATGTATGGTACATTTAATAAAACATATGCTTAAAATAGCGAGTCAGCAAAACGTAATCACTAAAAAAATGCGACTTGAAAATTCGCTTCATTTGAAAGAGACGTTCGCTAAAGTGACCTAATAAATCGGATGTAAATTGGGTATATATATCTTGTTTACATGTGCTTATTACTATTTCGTTGTTTTTACCGGGATGGTAGCAGGAGGAGGTCCTTAGTCTCTGCCTACACCTCTTCCGGTAAAAAAGCTTGAGCATTTGTCATGTTTCAAAAATGTTGACATCTGTCAAAAGCATTACAAACAGACATGAGTTGGCATAGGCACAATCGTGGCCGCGTCAAAAACTTCAATGAAATAAACGTATGTAGGTCCTTTATCAATGCTGTGTTCTATACATCCTTCAACGGTCTGCTGCCCTGGTACTTTGTGGCAGAAAAAAGGCTCGATAAATTAGGTATAACAGGATTTAAAAAATCATCTGACTGTACATTTTAACGCAAAGTAAACTTGATAGTGTCGCTAATTGTAAACGACACTACTGGTAGTGCGGCTGGTAGTGTCGTTGCCAAGAAATGGTATTATTTGATACGTCAAATGTCCGAGCGTAGCCGATATGTGGAGACAATGAGGCTTATAGGCGGCCCGGCGCATTTGTCAGCGGCATAAAACAAAGTTAAACATTGTTAAAATTCCCTCGGTGGCGGGCTACCTTCACGCAGTTGTTATTGGCATGGCGGTACGAAAATGCAAAGACACTCTTTTTTATCATGACGACCCGAATGGCCGAGTCGGCAGTGAGCTTGCCTACGAAGCCAAGGGTCCCGGGTTCGAGTCCCAGTGGTCGCAAATATTTGTTTGATGCGAACGGATGTTTGTACCCTAGTCATGGTTGTTTTATCTATCTAAGTATAATATTTATCTTTAAAAGTATGTGTATCGTTGTCTAGTACCCAAGATACAGGGAATCCTAGTTTGGGGCTAGATCAATGTGTGTAAATAGTTTCCAAGGTATTATTATTATTATCATGATATTTAGGTACGAGCTTCTGGTACCGATAGCTTTCAAATGGATGTTTTGAAAGCTGTTTGCCAACTTCAAATTAACGTTGACCGACAATTGTCACGTTTACGAAGAGTTGGGGTAAACAACCCCCCGTAACGGAATCCTAATGAAAGTAATTTAGAGAGTAGGTCCTAAAGAAATGAATGAAGAGGATAGAGTAAGTTCAAAATTGGAATCAAGTCAAATGTTTTGTTAATTTTATGTTTTAAGTATTTTTTGTTGTCCTTACATGTTCAACCTAACACGAAGGATTTACTCTTCACCTAAGCCACTGCAGTATGTTTCCCTGATATTTTCTACAATTTTATAAATATATTTTGGTTGTCATTTAAATTGTTCTCATATTAGAATTCCATATTTCCAGCAGTTGCATTTTATAAACCCGATTTTGTGTAAAAAAGACAGCATAAAAAAGACAGCATTTGACTACGATGTCACAAGTCTGTATTTCACAGAAATCACCAACAAAATTACCGCTTTGATAGTTCATTAAAAGTGAATATCTATTTCGACGCGTCCGTGGCCTTGCGGCATTCGCTCGTCGGAAACGATCATGCGGGTAGCAACATCTGGCCGAGACGGGCACAGGATCGGTGTCCGTCGTACTTGTTTAGGACGCATCCCGTGTTTCGGATGATACTTTAAGCTCGGTCCCGGATACTATTGCTACTCGGATGTGATAGTCGTATAGCTGTGTCAGGCAGCTTGATAACTTCTGACAGTAGGGTTGGCCACAAGCCGATGAGCCAGCATGGTGGACTATGGCTCAATCTAACTTTTATGCGGGTAAAGGCCCGAGCCCCTTGGTGGGGACATTTATGGGCTACATTTATAATTTCTATTTTGACTACCAGTCAAATATTTGAAAGCAATCTGAAGATATCAAGAGATACCGGATCAAGCTACAGGCGTACATATATATATATACCACGCAACAAAGTTATCTTGGCACCAGCGAGGAATGCGTTTCCTCCCTCTATCGCTCGCTCTCGCCCTCAACGCGTCCGTAGGACAGTGACGCTATGATGTCAACGTCAAGGTAACTTTAGTAAGTATTGAACTATGTACTCAAATTAACGAAACTCTTTGCTCATTGAAACCGGAAGAGGATAGAATTGAGTAACTTATTTACAGAAATAAAATTGCATATGATAAAAAACTTAATATCATTTATTATAATTTGAAAGAGCAATTATTAATCCTATAGTAACAAATAACTAGGCACAAAACTCAAAACCCGCAATCAAATATATTTTCCGATAATATCGGAAGAGTCCTGTTCAGTTCACCGATAAACAAATAAAACAAAATGGCTAAGAATATGGCCATACCAATAATCTCTTGTATGGGTACTACATTTAATTGGCTATTATTTAATCGCACATCAATAATACTGATCTGCACAGCAAAAAAGGTCAACAAAAACAATTTTTATATTTTAAATATTTAATGTGTTAAGTTTTTGAACGTTGAACCTAACACGAAGGATAAATGGAGCTTCGATTCGCTTTTACCCTTCACCTAAGCTACCGCAGTATTTTGCCCTTATATTTTTCTGTGCAAATCAGTATTTTTGATGTGCAGTTTAATATTTTGCCTTTTAATTCTGAAAAATCCGTGTGTTTTATTATTTGTTGGTATAGCAGCAATAGAAATACACCCTATGTGAAAATTTCAGCTCTCTACCTATTTCAGTTGATCTGGTAGAGCCCGGTGACAGACGGACAGACGGACAGCGGAGGCTTAGTAATAGGGTCCCGTTTGGCACCCTTCGAGAACGCACCCTAAAACAAAATTGATAACCCCCTCCTTTTTGAAGTCATCAAAGAAACCTGATCACAATGTTTTAGAGCATTCATTTTCCCATCACAGTTCCTCAGACCTTTAGTCACTGAATCCCATTCGTACCTCCACAGCAATTGCAAAACGCAGTTAGGGGTGTAATTTGGCAATGCGGCCCGATGTTATCTCGCTTCGCATTTCCCTACAGATACCGCGTTATTTAATGTGCCTGTTTTGGCTCTGGCCTGCGACAAAAAATACATACAATCCTTTTAGGGTTCATGCGACGGATTGCTTAGAACCGTTCAGTTGTTTCCCTTGCCTGCAGTATATCTATATCCGTATATCGTGCGGCTGCAGGCTGACGTCACCGAAATCCGAAGTAAGTTGGAGGCTTCGGAAGGCATCTGTGCTGACCTGAAACGTGAGTTGTCAGTATTGCGTCAGGGTAATAGTTTGCTGCCGACGCAGCGAGTCGTCGAGGTGCGCATTGCCAAAACAGCAACTAACCTAGTTAAGCGAGTTGCTAAGCCCGCGTTGACAAATATCGCACCGCCTCGTGACATCACGAAGCCGAGTCGACCAGCACCGGCTGTGGTTTCTTCTAGTACATCTAAAAATGTGGAACCCCAGAAGGACACATATGTCCACGCTGTGTCCCGCCGTGCCCGCCGCCGCCGCCCGCGCCCCTCACCGCCCGCCGCCGAACAACAGAAGCTGCAGACTGCGGCCGCGCAACGCCGGCTAAGCCCGCCCGTGGCCCGCCGAACGCGACAGTTGATGGGGAAGGCTTCTGGTCCAAAACAGACGCAGCCGCAATCAGCGTGGCACAGCCCCCGCCGGTGAGTGCAGCCTCAAAGCTGCCGCTCCCACTGCACAGATAAACCTTTCCAGGATCGACGTGAAAATTACTTGCAAGGACGTTGAGCGTCACATCCTGGGAAGGCTGAAGAAAAATCCACCGCCTGGTCTCAAGGAGTTGAATGAACAAATTGAGGTTTTGGAGTCAGAAAGACCATGTCCTTCAAACTTCGGGTGACGGCGGACCTGAAGAAGATGTTCCTGGCCAAAGGTTACTGGCCGGAGGGCATCCTTTTCCGATGCTACAGGGAAGCGAAACCTAAGAACAAAATAACTAGATAGGCTGGATGATATTTTGTGTTTATTCAATAAATTATGTATCGTTAAGTCTTAAGGTTTGTATAGATATGGGTTTTTGTAACCGGAAATAAAGATGATTATTATTATTATTATATAAAGCCTATTTTTCTATGAATTCACTTGAGGGTATTTGATAACTTGGCTATACGTTCTTTAGGTTTTACATTTTGAATATAGACATGTGTCACCGTAAGATTGTCAAAACCGTTAGTCGATAAAATCACGTTAGGTTTTTATACTTTTCTCGTCAGTTGGTATCGACAGATAGTAAACTGTAGCGTGCTGCTTACTATATGACGCGTTAGTTGATAAACTAACGGTTAAAACCGTTAAAAAGTAAACTGGTTTAAACTTGAATTGCAAACGAAAAACCTGGGAGCTAAGGTGAAGACTAGAATAGTATAGTATAGAATAGTAATAGAATAGTAATAGTATTGACTTATAATTAACATTAACATGTAAGAACAAAAGAAACGTAAATTCTAAACCCTGTCGGTCTGGTTTACTATCTGTCGTTAGTTGATCAACTAACGCATTGGTTTATTAACTAACGGTTTTGACTATCTGACGGTGACATATATATCGTAACTATAGGTAAATGTCCGTGAATTAGGGTATTCGCCAAAACTTCTGACAGTCGGGTTGGCCACTAGCCCGACAACCCTCAACCCGCACTGAGCCAGCGCGGTGGAGTATGGCTCAATCTTACTCGTATCCGGGGAAAGGCACGTGCCGCTCGGTGGGGGCATTAATGGGCTACATTTACTATCATTATTATTATTATTATTATATAAAGGATGCAATTTAATTAGCTGACCATATTTAAGGGAATGGGCAATTTATGAACAAATTCTCTTAAAATGAGGTCGCAAATGAAAAGAAAATTCGTCCCTCAGTACATTGTCCCGATCAGCCGATTACAAGTTACTATGGGAGACCCAATTTTTTTTTCATTTGCGACCATATGTCTCTTGCGGAATGCTGTTAATAATTATGGGTATGGTCAGCTTATTAAATGTCACCTTGTATAATCTGGTGACGCTAAGCACTTAGTATGTTTAATATAATTCACTTGTCCAACATAAACAAACAAAATAAACTTCTTCTTATACTTGATAATTTAAAATGATCTAAAGCCAGAAAACAGTAATGTGGAATCTGTAAGTTTGAAATTAAGACTTGTAACAGACTTTTAGCAGCCGCTAAACACACACGCACAGTTTAAACACAACTTATAATAATAATAATAATAATATAATAATACTTTGGACACCAGGGGTTGTTAACGACATCATATATTATACCTTGGACACTATTTACACATATTGATCTAGCCCCAAACTAGGATTCTCTGTATCTTGGGTACTAGACAACGATACACATACTTATATAGAAAAATATTATACTTATATAGATAAACAACCATGACTAGGGTACAAACATCCGTTCTCCTCAAACAAATATTTGCCCCCACCGGGACTCGAACCCGGGACCCTTGGCTTCTTAGGCAGCGTCACTGCCGACTCGGCCATTCGGGTCGTCTTAACTTAAAACTTAAATAACACGGCCATGGTAAGTGGGAACCTGACTGACAGAAACAACCTTTCCGGGCTAGACTACGTTAAAACTTTTACTGTGTTGCCATAAAAAATATTATACAGAGTTTAATCACAAAAAAATGTCAAATCCTATATATACATTTTTGTTTTTAAATAAGTGTTGAACAGTAGTATATTTTTTTTGTGGTAAGGCCCTTAGGGTCGAGGGGACATGCACAAAGGCCCCGCTTAAGTAGGGCCAGGTGCAGGCACTACAACCCCCTTGTAGAGGTTGAAGAAGAAGAAAAAAAAAGGATTAGACGTTTGTTTTAGGTTAAACTATGTCATTGTACATTTTTTGTAGTAACACGGTTAATGATAATTAGGTACCGTGTAAAATCGGAACCCACAAGGCGGTAGTTCTACTCGCACTAGGCTGTGTTTTTGTTTTGCGTGCTCTTCTGGAATAATTGAGGCGGACGACTCAATTTGCAAATAACTTGCATTGTACGCAGCGAAGCCGAATGAGGGTTTTCCTAATTTCCAACTTGCTTTGTTCTGTAGTTGGCTGCACTACTAACTTGCAAATAAGGAGAAATATGTTTTTGTAACATCCCAAGGTTTTTCTGTGTGAAACATACGTTATTGTGCCGGTACTTTTTTATAAGTTGTCGTGTAGCGACAAGAACCTAAACAGAACCTAACAAGAAACAACAACCAGGATAAAATTTTGAAATGACAGTTTATTATGCGTACTTTACAGTGACTATTTTTATAAAAATTAAAGGAAGATGAGGATGAATGAGGTGAGACAGGTTTTTAAAAAAATACAGGTTTCAAAATAAAAGGGGAGCGGAGGACACAGAGAGTAGGAGGCAGAAGAAGTAGCAGCCGTCTGGCGAACCGGTCAGTAGAGGCAGGCAACACAGTAAGTAGCAGCAGTAGGCAGGAGGCGTAGCAGCCTTACTCCAGTAGAAGCAGTAGGCAGGTGAAGTACCAGCCGTCTGGCGAGCCGGTCAGTAGAGGCAGGCAACACGGTAAGCATCAGTAGGCAGGAGGTGTAGCAGCCGTCTGGCGAGCCGTTCAGTAGAGGCAGGCAACACAATAAGTAGCAGCAGTAGGCAGGAGGCGTAGCAGCCTTACTCCAGTAGCAGCTGTAGGCAGAAGACGTAGCAACAGAGGCTCGCAGGATCCCGGGGCAGTGCGGCCCCGGGATAAGGCCTTTAGGTGATGCTTCTTTTTCAAGAGCTGAAGTGAGACTCTCGAATTTCAGAAATGTTCCGCTCTAAAAAATATCGAGAGTTCTAAAAAATATTTAAATTAAAAGCAATTTTTGTGAATGGCCAAGAGGGAAAAAGTATTTTTGTAAAAGTATTGAAGTAAACATATCAGACCGCTAACGACTTTGAATGGACATTGCCATGACAACCAGATAAACAACGACATCGCAATATGTCAGATTTTGGTTTCAGGCTCGTAATAGAGAAAACAACAAGATAACATAGCCAAAATTACATAACAGCGATAGATAAAAAGGTAGCGCACCAGCGCGCACGAAGTCCGAGATTGCAGAGTTTCGGAGAAAGCCAAATAAAAGGTCACCAAAGGTAAATCCCTCCGACATCGATTTTACAGTGCTGATAGTATGAAAATACGAAGTGAAAATGATTTGTTATTGTGTTCTTATGGTTTAAAACGTTACAGGGTCCTATGAAAATAAAGGTGATACGAAATATCCAGAGATATATGAGATGAATGCCGACCATCAACGCAGACTGGAAAATGGCATGTAAGTAGCATAACACTACATTTTCCCCCCGACCCTGGAAATTTTTTTGACTCAGCAAAAATTTTTATATGTACATTTTTTTAAATAAACCATAAAAACACAGCTTTGCAGAAACAGACATCACCAGGCAAAATCAGATATACCATCTCTTACATTCATCATCTTCATTCAGGTAAGGACGGAGTTCATATTCAATGACTACCACTCTAAAAGTGTGTTTTCGAAAGGACATTCAGGCTTACTTAAGGAGTTGTCATCCGCTCCTGCGTGGAAAAAAAAAATAAGTGGAGGTAAAGAGAAACAAATTAATCCTATAGTAGCTTTAGTCGCTTTGACTTAAGAAAAGATTAAGAACGGCCAGAGCGGTAGGGCTCGAAGCCAGAGATCAGCAACATCGCCAACGAGATGTGTCTGAAATAGAGATAAAAAAAAAAAGTGAAGACTAACCAACGAAGATTCGAGGTCCTAAAGTAAAATGTGTTGAAGAACACTGGATTAAAGGAAGAAATAAAAATAATAAGGTGAAAATGATGATGATATTTATACATATATACAAATTAACAGTTAATAGAAGTTAAGAAAATTAAAGATTTTATGTCTTTAATGTGCCACTTGCCTCTCACTCCGTTAGGGTCTTCGAGAGTGTATACCAATGGTGAAAGTTTGGTTATTATTTTACACTTAATGAATTTAGGGGCAAGTTTAGCATTTAAGTATGCGCCAGCATTGCTTAAAACATGGTTTTTACGCCAAACAGTATCTCCCACATTAAATTCTTTAAAAGACCGGCGAAGATCATAGCAAGCGCAATTTTTAGCGTGAGCTATGTGAAGTTTAGTTTGAACTCTTTGAAAGATAGATGAGAGGAGACCAGCATTAGACGCGTAAATATCACGAGGCATAAATATCAATTCCTCGAGATTCTGAGTTGGAGTATAGAAGGAACCACAAGGTATTGTTTCCCTACCAAAGACTAAAAAGTTTGGAGTAAAGCCAGTAGCAACGTTTGTAGCGCTATTCATTAGGAACTGAATCTTAGTAAGATGGTTGTCCCAGGATCTATGATCGTCTCCTACTAGGGATGCTAGAGCTGTAATAATCGTACTATTAAATTTCTCTGTAGGATTAACCTGAGGACAATATAAAGCTGTGTGAAAAATACAAGGAAAGTTATAAGAATTTAAGAATGAGTGGAATTCTCGCGATTGAAATTGAACAGCGTTGTCCATTATAATAGTTTGGGGAATGCCATGAACTAGAAACACTGAATTTTCTAAGACATTAATGATATTAGCTGAAGTAGCACGTTTAAGGGGAAAAATCATAGTATATTTAGTAAAATTGCAGTTAATTACCAGAATATACTGATTTCTTCTCCGGGTTATAGGCAATGGACCCATAAGATCTAAGGATATAGTTTGAAAAGGTCTGGAGCAAAGTTGAGGTTTACCCATAAGACCATAGGGAGAATGATTTTGTAGGTTAAGCAGGTTTCACAAGTCGAGATTAAATTGGCAATGTCCTTAAACATACCAGGCCAATAGTATTTTAAAGATATTTTCTTGAATGTCTTGAAGATACCAAGGTGGAGTTCTGAAGGGGAACCATGGCTAACTTCAATAAGTGCATGTCTATCTTGCGGCAGTGGAACTTCTTTCCAATTAAAGTCATCGTTTAGACGATCGGGAGAATGGATGCAGCGGTAAAGTTTGTTATCCCTGATAGTGTAGTTGGTATGTGCGTCTGGGTTGTTGGAGCATCCGAGAAAAATCTTGTTGTAGTGCTCAAGTTCACGATCAAGTGGTTCTTCAATCGTAATAGGATGTACGCCTTGAGGTGAAATTTCTCGTGTATCAGGACGTTCTTTATTCTTATGTCTTGATAATAAATCAGGAACAACGTTATCCTTTCCTTTTTTATGTTTCAGGACAAAATTAAAGCATGATAAGCGTAGAGTCCAGCGAGCAAGTCTTCCAGATGGATTCGATAAGTTCTGAAACCATTTAAGTGCAGCGTGGTCAGTATACATTGTAAATTCTTTACCATTGTCTAGGTAACATCGCCAATGTTCTAGCGCAGTTATTACAGCCAATGTTTCTCTTTCAGTAGTTGCGTAGTTTTATTGATTTTTGTTTAGTGCTTTACTCATGTAAGCAATCACGACTTCTTTGTCATATTGATGTTGAGTAACCATTGCTCCTATGCCATAATTTGATGCATCACAATGTACAGAGAAGGGTAGTTCAAAGTTAGGGCAAGCAAGGACAGGAGCAGTTACCAAAGCTTCTTTAAGTTTCTCGAAAGCAGCTGCAGCCTTGGAATTCCTTAAAAATTTAGGAGCGTTCTTCCCGGAACAGGTTAGTTGGTTGAGTGGAGAGGCAATAGTGCTGAAGTTTGGAATAAATCTTCTAAACCAGCTGCAGGTGCCTATGAATCTTCGAACTTCTTTTCTGCAAGTAGGTACAGGATATTCTAGAATAGCTTTTATTTTATCTAGATCAGCACGTAGACCATACTCGTCCACTAGAAAACCAAGGTATTTCAGTTCCTTCCTGAATAATTGATTCTTTTCAAAGTTAATAGTCAGATTAGCATATGAAAGTTTTTCAAGAACTTTCATGAGAAGCGATATGTGCTCATCAAAAGTCTCGCTAATAATAACGATGTCATCCAGATAGCAAAATACCTTGTTCTCAAATTCAGGAGTAAATAGCGTATCCATTAATCTTTGTTGCGTTGCAGGTGAGTTAGTGAGACCAAAAGGCATTACTTTGAATCTGAACATACCTTTTCCAGGAACATAAAATGCTGTCTTATCTCTATCAGCAGGATTCAAGGGAACCTCCCAAAATGCTTTCGCAATTTCGTTGCTTGATAAGTGTTTGGCATTTCTCAGGTTGTCCAAAATTTCGCTTATTAGAGGCAGACTATAAGCATCACGATGTGTAACTGAGTTAAGCTTCCTGCTATCTACGCAGAAACGCCATTCACCATTCTTCTTTGGAGTGATGAGGACTGGAGATAACCAAGGACTTTCGCATTGTTCAATGACGTTCCATCCCAGCATCTTGTCAAGTTCATTAACTAAAGCCTTTTGTTTTTCAGGAGACAGTCTGTAACATCTTTGTTTGATCGGAAGAGAATCACCAGTGTCAATCTTGTGGGTGATTAAGTGTGTGTTTCCCAGAACACCTTTTTCTTCAAAAGAGATTGTCTTGAAGCGTTGGATGATGTCATTAGCGATGTTCTTTTGATTAGGAGTTAAATGCTCATAAGGTAAAACTTTAATATCTTTAGTGTCGATAGCAAAGCATTTAGGATCTGTAAAGTTAAGAGAAGCTAAAACACTAGGTAGAAGATTAAATTTTCTCCAAAAGTCAATACCTAGTATTAGAGAAGGAAATATTTCAGGGAAAACATAGGCTTTAATCAAGTGAGTTTCGTTATTGAAATGGACAGGTAAGTCAAAATAACCCAAGGAATTAATTTTTTGATTATTTGCAGTAGAGACAGTAATAAGATCTGACTTGAAAATTTTGCAGCCCAGTTTAAGAATTTCCAAATGAGAATTAATACCCAGAATAGTTACTGAGCTGCCAGAATCTAGTAAACCAGATAAAGTAAAGTCATAAATTTTGACATTAACGAATGGACGATTAAGATCTTGTTCTTTGGAGGAGAGTGTAGAAGAGATATTGTAGCAAGCAAAGAAGTTTTGAATTGTTTTGATCCAATTAGTCCACTCGTCCTTATCAAAGTTTGAGTTACTTTTCAAGTCAGCAGTTAGTTTTTTTGTACTAGTATTAGGTTTGGGAGAACAAGTAGAGCAATCTGCAGTTTTAAAACCCTTAAGACCACACTTGAAACAAATCACGAATCGTGGTTGAGTGCAACTGTTCAAAGTATGACCTAGTTTACGACAGCGAACGCAAAAAGAACTTTCTTGGGGAGCTGCAGTTTGAGAGAGACTATCAACTTGTCTAGAAGGGTGGAGTGAATTTATTCATGAAGGGAGGAGAAGGTCGTGAGTTATTAGAAGAGTTTGGAGAGTCAACTGAACTTGAAGTGGAATGCTTGTAGTTGAATTCAGAAACATGAGGACTTTGTTGCAAATTTGGTTCTTTAATATGTTTGTCTTTGTCTAGGAACTTTTCGTAGTTTTGGCAAGTGGCCAGAAGAGAATCGATAGAGTCAATGTCTTTTAGAGCTACGAAGATTGAATAACATGGGCGAATATTTCTCAAAATAATCTCCAATTGTTCTGTTTCAGAAAGTCCTTTGAAAGGCGAGCAAACATTCTAGATATGATGGAAATATAGATGACGATAGGTTCATCACGACCTTGAGTACGATTCCTAATCGCTTCTAGAAGTTTATGATCATAATCAAAACCACCAAAGTCTTTGATTAGTAAAGAAGAAAGTTCGTTCCAAGTTAAGTTTGGATTCTGATTATATTTAAATCTGAACCAATGAAGGGCATTGTCGGTGAAAATTTCGAACGCCTGAGAAATCAACAAGTCCTTGGACAAGCCGCGAGCTAAGCTATATTCTTCAAGTCTTTGAGGAATGGATCTTGGACAGCTTTTACCATTGAAGGTGTGTCTTTTCAGATCTTTGAAGACGTTAGTTGGAGGGAAAGATTGAGGTGGTGGTGGAGGATACGGGGTATGAGTCTGGACAGAAGTTTGAGAAACAAGAGGGGGTTCCATGACAGTCGGGTCAGCAGGAAGGTCCAGTGATGGAGAGTCATTTGCAGTTGAAGGTGGAGTCAAGGATTCGAATTGTTTAGAAATAGCGTCAAATTTCATCTTCAAAGTATCGAAACTAGCTTTGGAGTCTGGATATAAGTCCGTATCTATTCGCTCCAATCTGTAAAAAACATGATTAATAAAAGTTTCTATTAATCGTAAGTATTTGGTTTCACCTTGTAAAAATTTTTCAATTTTAGAATCCAGGTAAGTCAGAGTAGAACCAATTTGAGATAAGTCATCCTCAATCGGAACTGGAGAAGTCAGAATATCTTCAGGGTGAGAATTCGCAACTAAATGCAAAACCTGTATTTTAAGAAGCAAAAAAGTATTAGCTGGTTCCTCACATCTAATCTTTACTTCGTATTCGAGCTCGGCCTTGTTAAGGAATTCGTACTTAATAACCCTTGCCATTGTTATAGTTAAGTGTATAGTTAAGTGTTATAGAAGTGAAGTGAAGTGAAGTGAAGTAATGTAAGTTAAATGTAGGCCTAAATATAATCCAGATGAGTTGAAAAACTAGATGAAGTTTTGTTTTAGAATTTGGAAAATATGAAAAGGATGAATAGATAAAGATTTAAGAGCGAAAGAGAAAGCAAATCAAAAGGAAAGAGACAAGGCGCAGAAAAGGTGAAGCAGGGTGAAGAAGAACTTTTACGTTGGGCGCCAAAATGTCGTGTAGCGACAAGAACCTAAACAGAACCTAACAAGAAACAACAACCAGGATAAAATTTAGAAATGACAGTTTATTATGCGTACTTTACAGTGACTATTTTTATAAAAATGAAAGGAAGATGAGGATGAATGAGGTGAGACAGGTTTTTTAAAAAATACAGGTATCAAAATAAAAGGGGAGCGGAGGACACAGAGAGTAGGAGGCAGAAGAAGTAGCAGCCGTCTGGCGAACCGGTCAGTAGAGGCAGGCAACACAGTAAGTAGCAGCAGTAGGCAGGAGGCGTAGCAGCCTTACTCCAGTAGAAGCAGTAGGCAGGTGAAGTACCAGCCGTCTGGCGAGCCGGTCAGTAGAGGCAGGCAACACGGTAAGCATCAGTAGGCAGGAGGTGTAGCAGCCGTCTGGCGAGCCGTTCAGTAGAGGCAGGCAACACAATAAGTAGCAGCAGTAGGCAGGAGGCGTAGCAGCCTTACTCCAGTAGCAGCTGTAGGCAGAAGACGTAGCAACAGAGGCTCGCAGGATCCCGGGGCAGTGCGGCCCCGGGATAAGGCCTTTAGGTGATGCTTCTTTTTCAAGAGCTGAAGTGAGACTCTCGAATTTCAGAAATGTTCCGCTCTTATGCCCTTTTTGGAGTGTTCTAAAAATTATTTAAATTAAAAACAAATTTTTGTGAATGGCCAAGAGGGAAAAAGTATTTTTTTAAAAGTATTGAAGTAAACATATCAGACCGCTAACGAGTTTGAATGGACATTGCCATGACTACCAGATAAACAACGACATCGCATTATGTCAGATTTTGGTTTCAGGTTCGTAATAGAGAAAACAACAAGATAACATAGCCAAAATTACATAACAGCGATAGATAAAAAGGTAGCGCACCAGCGCGCACGAAGCCCGAGATTGCAGAGTTTCGGAGAAAGCCAAATAAAAGGTCACCAAAGGTAAATCCCTCCGACATCGATTTAACAGTGCTGATATTATGAAAATACGAAGTGATAATGATTTGTTATTGTGTCCTTATGGTTTAAAACGTTACAGGGTCCTAATAAAATAAATGTGATACGAAATATCCAGAGATATATGAGATGAATGCCGACCATCAATGAAGACTGGAAAATGGCATGTAAGTAGCATAACACTACAAAGTCTTATTCTATTTGCAGTATTATACCTTACCTTGGAAACTACTTACACACATTGATCTAGCCCCAAACTAGGATTCCCTGTATCTAGGGTACTAGACAACGATACACATAATTATATAGATAAATACTATACTTAGATAGATAAACAACCATGACTAGGGTCCAAACATACGTTCTCATCAAACAAATATTTGCCCCACCGGGACTCGAACCCGGGACCCTTGGCTTCGTAGCCAGGGTCACTGCCGACTCGGCCATTCGGGTCGTCAAATATTGTGGATAGAATAAGTTTAACTTAACACCATAGCTTGTTAACTTAATATTGTTAATTTCATTGTTGATACCTTGAGAAGAGAGAGAAAACTAGATAGAGGTACGTTATTCTTTGTACATTTGTCAGCATGTTGTCTATCAAACCACTCAAAGTATCCTTAAGTATAAATAAAAACTTTTTGTAATTGATTTCCAAATCGTCCACAGACCCGTTATTCACCTCTAATCCAAAGAAAATTAAATAAACCGAGCATAATTACTCGAAGTCTTGAAACTTGAGACTGAATGTACAAGAGTTTATTGCGAATTGTTGTTCTCAAACTCAAAACTCAACCGAGGTGTCAAACGTCACGGCGAAACAACAAGTTCACGAGGACTTTCCCATCGACCGCCGACCAGGCTTTACCATACACCTACCTCACACCTTAAAATGAAGGCTCAAAGGCACAATATACGTTGCACCCAAGGTCTCGTATATTGGCAGAAATAAAAGTTTTTCAGGCGATTGTTCGCGCGACGTCTTCGGAATTTTAAGCAGCGCGCCAGGTGAGTCTATCGTACACTGTGGATAGATGTTAAAGATTTCTTATTGGAAAGTTTGATGCCTAATGTAAAACTGTGAACGCTTTTGAATTATTCATTGGTGAACCCCATTTCGTGCAAATTATATTAACAATATGGCTCAGTAAAGGAAATTGTTGTCGGTAAAAAAAGTTTGAGACCTTGGATGTTCATAGGTACAGTCAGCGTCAGAGAAAAGTATCCCCCCAGTTTTAAAACATTAACTTTGCAAGGCAGAGAGAACTTGAGATACAATACTGTATCCGTGGTCGTCAATCACAACCTGATGATGAAAAATTTGGCTTAGGAACCCCTTATATCATACCAATTTCATTTTTTTATAATTTGAACTTTATCGAGTTGGGGTTGAACCTCGACCTCTTAAACCGCCCAAATTATATTCACTTGCTCGTTACCGCTGAGCAACAGAGGCACTTGTGCTGTGATGCGAAGTAATGCATTAATTGGTTGTAAAGATAGTCGACGTTTTTAGTTCTGCTTTTGTCTACCCTTGTTTCAATTCGTCAGAGTCGTTTTATCTTAAAACGGAAACATGCAAACTATAATTATCTGTGAAGTAAGGTTGATATTAGAATGATTTTAATTTTACTTTCCCGAGAATTAACGAACAACTTATGCTTCGTTAAATAAATTATGTTTGGGGGTAAGTTTATAAAGTTTTCGAAAACAACGTGCTGAGCCATGTTTTCTTTACAAACATACTAGAAAGGTTTGCTTAATTCTAAGCTAGGTACCTAGATACATGATTGCTCATTCTCATGCAAAAAAAGTAACAAAAGGGATCTTGAAATATACTTATCATGGTTCGTTAAATGACCGTTTTAAAAACTAAGTTAGCTGTTCTTTGGGAACAAAACCAGATCTTAAAAAAATTGCTCGAGAGATGAATATAACGGTGAGATAATAAAACAGTCGATCTGTTATAATTTATTTCATAATACTGATTTTGTATTAATTTCGTTCCTGTAGTCTTTTTCTATTAAACTATTTAAATTTATACGTACAGAGAAAAACGGTTCGTAAGAGGAAAAGGAGACACAAAACTTGTTAGATATGATAACAAGTGGGAGAATAACATTAGGTAAGCAAATCTCACTACCATATTTAATTATATTATTTAAAATTATATTTGGAAAAAAAACAATTACTATCGTCTAACTAACCGATACGGCTTTAGAACCGAGAGGTCCAGGAAGGACGGCGTGGCGCCGTGGCGGCTCTTGTGGGGACAGTGATTGAACACCTCGACTCCGGGAGACGCTGCCTCGGCGTTTTCCTGGACCTCGTAAAAGCGTTTGACACCGTATCATACACTGTTCTCTTTAAAAAGTTAGAGGCAATAGGCCTACGAGGAATTTCTTTAAAAATGATAAGGGACTACATGAATGAACGAACACAAAGAGTTAAAATAGGAGAACTGATTAGTGAGGACCAACACATAAACTACGGAGTACCACAGGATAGTTTCCTTGCTCCTACTCTTTTTCTTATTTATATTAATGACTTTTGTAATCTCACACTCCAAGACGCATCAATTTTTACCTTCGCTGACGACACTGCCATTATATTCCATGGTAAGACATGGCAAGGTGTAAGAGAAACATCTGAAGAGGGACTGAAAGAGGTGGCGACATGACTTGATGATAACTTGCTAACACTCAATAAAGACAAAACAAAATACATAACTTTTACCATCAACAAAACATGTCGGCCAAACACACAATTTAACTTACACATACACCTGGAAAGATGTGGTAATAAGCACTTGTGCAGATGTCAAGTACTGGCAAGAACTGATACCATTAAATACCTAGGAGTCATACTACATAAAAACCTCAAATGGAGAACACATATAGAGAACATAATAGTAAGAACACGAAAACTAACATATATCTTTAAAAATCTAAGACACGTAGCAGATACAGACCTCCTTAGGATAATATACTATGGTGTGAGTGAATCAGTCTTAACATATTGTATAACTGTTTGGGGTGGAACTTACAGTACCGACCTTCTACCTCTAGAACGAGTCCAAAGATCACTTCTCAAAGTAATGACTTTTCGTCCGTATCGCTTTCCAACAGACGAGCTTCACAAATCACTTGATCTTCTAAACATAAGACAACTATACATAAATAGACTACTAATTAAAACACCATGCTTCCACACCATATAACCCAACCCTAAATGAAGGGAGATGTCTTAAGGATAAGACTGTGACTACGAGATTGTTCCGAACAGCTTTTGCACAGCATTCACACTCATTTCTTAGTCCACCTATACAACAAAGTTAATAAAATACTAAATATACACCCACTAGTAAAAAATTAATGTACCAGAATAGTGAAAACATGGCTTCTCAGCCTAGACTACATAAGAACGGAAAAAATGTTAAAGATAGAAAAGTAAACAAAATAGATAATATGTATTTGAATAGAGATCTTAAAAATAAATAAAACATAAATATATATAATTAAATGTAATACTTAGTTATCTTGTTATAAATATTACTGATGTTGTTTAATGAGAATAATACTTAAGTACAGAAACTTACGATATTGTTAAAATAATAATAATACATAGTCAGTTCATAAGTTCTGTCACATGTGCAATATGAAATAATTTAGACATGTTTATTATTTATGTAAACATTTATATAGCAAAATGAACTTAATAAAACATAGATTCTTATGGTAATAAAGTTTATTCAAAATGACCCCCGCGATTTTGAATACAGGCCTTTATTCTGCGCGGCCAGTCGTCTATCGCAGCACGAACGAGGTCCATGTCAATATCGGCGGCTGCCTTAATCAAGGATGTCTTGAGTGACTCCAAATCAGGATGAGGCTTTGAGCAGGCCTTTTCCTCCAAGTGTTGCCATATCTTGTAATCTAACGGACTCAAATCTGGTTCAGTCGAAAATCTGAATTGGCGCGTAACCGCAACGATGCAACGCAATAACTGCGACACGGTCTTCTTTAAGTATCCACTCCATATTTAAAAATGAGGAAAATTCTAAAAAGTACACATTTTTATTTTCATGAAAAATTCGAAATTCGAATTCAATAATCTTTTTTGTGGCCAGCGTTCTAAATTCAAAAGTTTTTATTGTGTGACAGAACTTATGACCTGACTGTGTATATAATTGTATAAGATACACATTTCAGACGGGAACGCTGTTCCATACAATACAGGTCTTCCTAGTGTATGGATCAACGAGACCACATAAAATGTTATAACTTAGAATACAACTTAAATAAGAAATAGAAATGTAATTCATTTTTGGTAAATAAATATTTATTCTTCATTCATACATTCATTCATTCATTCATTCATTCATATTTAAACTTATGAAGAATATGTCTCGAAACAATCCTTGCCTTGCTGATAGCATGTAATATATAAATAAATTGAAATTATAACTTAACTGTTTTTCAGGGTATTTGGGATGGATGTATCCATGGGCCCAGGAGAGCTTGTAGAAGTGGGCGGCCGTATGAATGCCCCGCGATACTTGGAGGTGTTGAGGGACGTGATGCAGCCGTCGGTGCGTGTCGCATACCCTGAAGGCGATATTCATCTAGTCCAAGACAACAGTTCGGTGTACCGCTCCCGCCCGACTCGTCCAAGAATGGCTGTGATGCCAGGATAACATAACTGTGTTCAATTGGCCGTGTAAAAGTCCTGACCTAAATCAAATAGAAAACTGGTGGGATCAAATGGTTCAGAACTGGGACTCCAGTGAAGTTAAGTTTAAACAGCAATTTGACGAAGAACATGGGAGTTAATGCAAAATCAAAGTCAAAGTTATTTGTTACTGTAGATATTTACATATACTTAGCAAACGTCATTTTTTGCCTCTTCTCTACATTGGGCCACTGTGGAAGGGCGCAGAAACTCCCACAGATTGATTTTAGATGAACAAATACAAATATTACTATATTAATTATTAAAGTTAATAAGCATGAATAAATAATTACAAAATAATTAACAGCAAGGACTGTGTTGAGCTAGATTAACCCCATACAGTCGCATCATTTAAGTTATCTTGAACATTATATCCTTTTTTCGACAAAGTTGCTTTAACATGCTTTTTAAATTGCTCGAATGGCAATTTCAAAATCTCCAGAGGTATCTTATTGTAGTAGAGAATGCACTGACCCTTGAAAGATATGTTAACCTACGCGAGTCTAAACCGGGGCGCAACCAGTCCGTGATTATTTCTTAGGTAAACATTACAGCTATCGATAAATTTTGAAAACGTTATAAGGTTCTTTCGTACATACATTATATTTTTGACAATAAATTGACTAGTTACAGTTCGTATGTCAATTTCTTCAAAAAATTCTCGTAAGGATGTTTGATTTAAATTATAAATTGCTCAAATAGCTCTTTTCTGTAAAATAAAATAGTTTGAATATCCGGTGCTCTCCCCCACAACAAGATTCCATGGGATATGACACTCTGAAAGTAAGTAAAATATACTAGCCTAGATGAAGCCACTTCGGTGTTTTGTCTGATGTTCCTAACGTTGCTATCAACGGTTATTCCAAGAAACTTCGTATCATTTACTAATTCTAACATGTTCCTGTCTAACACTAGACTGGTCTCAACTTGCCAGAAATTTGGAAGTGAGAATTTGATACACTTGGTTTCACCAGCGTTAAACAATAAATTATTAACTGTGAACCAATTCAAGATTAAAGACATTACACCATTAAAATCATCAAGATCTCCTTTTTGTCTTTCAATTTTGAAGACCAGTGTAGTATCATCAGTAAACTATGTCAGTAAATTTATCGACCATGAAAGGCAAATCGTTAATATATACCAGGAATAAGAAAAGACCTAATATAGAACCTTGTGGAACGCCAATTTTTAAACCCAATCCATCAGATTTAACGCCGTTAATTTCTGCGTTTTGACTTATGTTGCTTAAGTATGAGCTTACTAGATCCAACGCTGTATTTCTAACTCCGTAATGATTTGATTTCATTAGTACCGTATCACGATCAACACATTAAATGCCTTTGACAGATATCAAAACACTCCGATAGCATCCTGTGTGGTCTCACATGCAGAATAAATATGAGATATAAGGATAATACCTGCATCCGTAGTCGATTTACCCCCAGTGAAAGCGTATTATTTCCATAGTTCGCGTCAGGTTGAGATAATCGATGTTGATAGTTATCTACCAAAAATGTACACGACAAAATTAACATTATTGAACATTATCAACTTTTTATTTAAAGGTATGCATAATGCACGATAATTTACTGCTAGATCATCTCTGAAAACCTAAAAACCATGTAGAAAAACGATAATGAATATACGTATAATTGTCGTTTTGTTTTATTTAATCGATAACTATAGTACACAGCTACAACATAGGTTTTGTACTTCCTGTCAACAGTACAACTAATGCCTAACAAAGAGGTATATTACTTCAAACAGTACTGCCAACTCCTGAAATATTGTGTGGCTAGACTCAATATGAAAAGTGGCCAGAACGTTACTAAATTGATTCAACTAGGGGAGGAATCCGATTCTAAACAACCGTGAATTTTAAAGATTTCCTTAAATAATTGTAGTGAATGAATAATCTTGTCATTTAAAGATGGCACTAAACAATCAGTTAGACTTAGGCCAATTCCTTCCCAGTGGCAAAGTCGCTTAATTGGCAACTTTTCAATCTTCCCCCCAACAACATCTTCCCAAAGCTATCCACAAATCAGGGCTTTCCGCTAGTTCAATTTGATTAACAATTTAGGAATGCTACGATACCTCTTTGATGACCCGAAAACGAATGACGAATGCATCGTATAACAAGATAAGTAATTGAGTAATATTATCTTTTATTTTCATACTTAACAACGTTCTGTGTGTTTCTATTATAGCTCAGTCAAAATGTTTTATGCTGACTCACACTTTATTAATATTAATAATTAATTTCAGGCAAAGTTTTATTTAGGCTGCAAAATATTTTTAAATTATCTGGTTCACGTCGATTTCTGATATCCGTGTGAATTAAAGCAGCCGTGGAAAACAATTAATAAGTAATATGTAATTAACTTGCGTCTATCAATATATCAGTTTCAAATATGAATATAGAAATATCCAAGATAGCTGTAGCTGACGCTGTCTCGCGTTAAATTTCACGCAAAAATGCAAATAAAATAAAATTTCAAGAATCGTTATTCAGCGATACCAATCATCGGCAATTCATATAAACCTTTAAATAATAATAATACATATAGCTCATTTATGTACCCGTTGAGGACTTTATCCGGATACGAGTTACCCGGATCATTTAGTTATTATTTATTTAACAAATCATGGGTGTGAAATAATCGCCTTCTGATTTTTCAATCGTAAAATGAAAACCCTTAAAGAGACTGTGATTTGAATTTGAAAGGAATCGGCATATGTCAATCAAGAGATACAGAATCCAACTACACCTTTGTCAACCGGGCCCACCCCACATAGGAAAATGCATGACGCCATATTTTTGTTTTGGAAAATAGGCTTCCCGTTAAACAGAAAATCCATAATTATAAATTGATAATTTATTTAGGTACTTACTTTATACTCGGCATTTATTCGATACATATTTGACATTTATTTTCTGCAAGAATACAACTGAAAAGGAATCCAGTAGGCAATTTAAATTAATACATTTTGCATAATATCAGCTACCTCCTGCCGCTATTGAAAGCCGCAAGTAGTTCAAGAACGATAGGAAAATCCCCCGACGACGATGCCACGTTTTAACAAGACCAAAGTATCTCGAATTCACCTTTAATGAAAGTCACCCTCTCATTAATTGGTATTAGTACAAATTGCCAAGAACTCGATTAGTAACGTTCAGCTGAAACATGAATGCGAAGGAATTTGAAATGCGTTAGGGGGAGGTTGGCACAACGCAGGTAAATAAGGAAGATAAGGAAATCGCATAATACAGAATGTCATTTAAGACCTTACTATGGGGAATGATAATTATAGCAATACTCGTATTAGTACCTATAATAATGAACGCGTAAAAAATTGAGGAACCGGACTCACTAGATATGCACGATTCAAGAGAGCCAATCGAGCGACTTGAAGATGGATGGATGAAATGTTGCCTCGGGTAACGGAGAGTAAAGTCCAATATGCTCTCAGTCAAATCAAACGTAGTAAGGCTTCTGGTGATGATGCATTACAAGTAGAGATGCTGCAAGCAGGGTCTCCGAAAATATGAAAGCCACTTTCCATACTCTACAGCAGAGTTATATATGAAGGTAACACTCGGAAATCATGGGAGAATGCCAAAGTAACCATCCTTCATAAAAAGGGCAAAGCATTAAACACATGAAACTGTTCAAGTCGGGAGATAAAGGTGATCTTTCAAATAGTAGACCAATATCTGATGTTCCATCACTAAGAAAAATATTTGAAAACATCATGCTCAAACAAATACTTTCACACTTTATCCTTAATAAACAACTCCACTCCAAAAATACAGTTTCGCTGGGGGTAAATCGACTACGAATATAGGTTTTACCTCATATTTTCAGTGCACGGAAGGCCACACAGAATGCTTCCGGCATTTTTCGCATTCACAAATTTCGGTGTTAGAAATAAAACATTGTATCCGTTAAGGTCACACTTTAGCAATAGCATTAAAAAGGTCAACGGCATTTAATCTGATGGTCATGCTGTAAAAATCGGCATGTCACAAGGTTCTTTATTAGGCCCTTTCTTGTTGCTGGTTTATAATAACGATCTGCCTTAAATTTAGAGACAAAAAGAAGATTTTGATGATGTTAATGATGTATTATTATTATAATGTAATATGCCTTGAATTGGTTCACAGTTAATAATTTATTTTTATACGCTAGTTAAACCAAGTATGTATATCAAATTCTCATTTCCGAGTATTGGGCAAGTTGAAACCAGTTTAGTGTTAGGAAGCAAAATGTTAAAATTAGTAAATGATACGAAGTTTTTGGAATAAACATTGATAGCAAATTGTAGTGGGGACTCCACATAAATAAATTAGCTAGTTGATTCAAACTCAACGCAAACTCAAATATTTTATTGTAAGTAGGCAAAAATAATGCATTTTTACAAGTAAGACATGGTGAAAAATATAATAAAAACAAATACGATCAACTAAACTAACGAGTAACTAATTGTGGTTTGAGTCTGGATAAGGAAATTTCCTTTTCAAGTGGTCTCATGGCATGGCTGAATCTCACACAGGAAAAAGAAACTCCAGTCATTCTATCAGTGCTTCGGAAATATGCCCGTCAGAGAAGATAGCATCAAGAAACTCTCAGGGGAGGTCTTTTTTTATTTTTAAGTTCTGCGGCTTACGTTGTTTGGAACATCAGATATAACACGAATGAGGCTACATCTGTGTTTTTCTTTTTAGTTATGTCTATCACAGTGTCACGTTCTATGGTATCTTGTTGTGGGGGAAAGCAACGGATTTTCAAATTTTTGTCATATTACAGAAAAGAGCTAATCGAGTAATTTATAATTTTAAACACACAATATGCGCATATTTTAAAATTTCAAAAATTGGCATTTTGCTGTAGCTAGTCAATTTATTTTAGAAAATATTATGTATGTACGCCAGAACCTTACAACATTTTAAAAATTTAGCGATTACTGTAATGTTAACATAAGAAATAATCACAGACTAGTTGCGCCCCGGTTCAGACTTTCAAAAGTTAGCAAATCTTTCTTGGGTAAGTGCATTCTTAGAGATTTTTTAATTGTCACAATGTTCAAGATTATATAAATGATAAGACTGTGTGGGGTTAATCTAATTCAAATCGGAACTCGCTGTTAATACTGCAGACCCAGAGCCTCTACAGTGAAGTCGTAGGGATCAGCCCGCAGCTGGTTACTGTTGCAACTGGAAGCCTTGATGATGTCATTGATTTAACTAATGACACATTGCCCACATCAAGGTTATTAAGTTGCAGCAATAACAAACTAGGTAAAATAAATAGGTATATACGGAAAACTCAGAAATTAATAAAACATAATAAATTGTGTACTAAAAACTTAAAATTAAGCAAGAAAAATGTAAACTTATTACATGATTTGAATATGTGTGTATTAGAATTAGAAAGTACTAAGTTGATGTATGAAACTGACACACAAAACTTACATTTGAAAATCCAAAGCTTGGAGGATTCATTGAGATCACTAAACAGTGCATATTTGAACTCTGAGAAAGTTATAAATGAATACTCATTGGCTATGGATGATCTAATTCAAGAAATGAACCATAATTGTGAGCGGTTTGAGTCGCTGACCAACAACCATACTTGTCGCTGTGAGCAGAAAGGTGGTTGTTTGACAGCGGGCAACTCTCCGGGCTTGTGTGACAGTTTACCAACACAAGGTGTTACTGATAATAGTTCTGCCAAGTCTGATATGACCACAACACCTGATATTATAATGTACTGTGATGAGATTGGAAATGGCATGGGCTCAGCACTCCACTCATACTCTAAGGGACATAGTGTTATTAGTAATTGCTCACCTTTTAGCACTGTAGATAATATTATAAATCAAATTTTGAATGACAGCACTATCACAGCCAGTGCCACACTGATAATTTTCATGGGCAATAGGGGAGATGTGAACAAAAATAATTTAATAAAATTTTATGAAACATTGAATGGTCTTAGTGTGAAAAAAATTATATTGTTCACATTTCCCTACTGCAACCAATTGACACAAAATGAAAATGTATATAGACATAATATGAATATAACTATGCACAATTTATGTACATATAATAATAAGTTTGATATTATTGACACTAACAATTATGTTAGTAATTATTTTACTATGACTAAAGGTACATTTTACCTTTCAAATTATTGTAAACGACAAATAGCTATGTCACTATTATATTTATATGACATTACAGCCAAAAATTTGGCTTCTAACTCTGCTTTTACTGAGCAGCCTAATATGAATCTGGTATCAGACCAGAATAACAGGATGCATTTAAATTAGTTCATAGGACAACAGAGGACCCAGGCTCTGGCAACATATGTTCTAGTATATTAGAAAACCCTAAGAATAAGGGAAGCTCACATGCTAAGTATATAAGCCTGGTTCATCAGAATATTCAATGTATTAGAGGCAAAGATCTACAAATAGAGTTATTTTTAAATTGTAATAAAATTGACATTTTGTGCATAACAGAGCACTGGTTAACTATTAATGAAATTATGTTTAGCTTTAAAGATCACCAGGTTGGTAGTTCGTTCACCAGACTTAATTCAATACATGGTGGGGCATTAATCATACTAAACAATCATATGAAATTCAAGGAACGTAAGGACATTGTTTCCTTATCTGTTGAACGAACTATAGAACTTGCAGCTGTGGAATTAGAACAGTTCATCGTTATATGTGTCTATAGGCCACCCTTGAGCGACTTTGAAATGTTCGAGAAAATAATGGAATCCGTCCTAACTATTTCATCACACAGTACGAAACGATTAATTATATGTGGTGACTTTAATGTTAATCTGTTAGAAAGAACTACTCTCAGCGTTAGATTAATAAATCTTTTCTCATCATTTAGGCTTAGCCATTTATTTATGGAGCCAACAAGAGTGACTGCTACTAGTGCTACATGCATTGACAACATTTTTACTGATGTTATTCCAATCAGTAAAAGTGTTATCAGTGAATTGGATTCAGATCATTTAGGTCAATTATTTCAATTTGATTCTATTAGAGAACCTGTCATAAAAAAGAAAATTTCGTTAACTGCTGACCGGTTAGAAAGAATGAGATACTCTTTAGCCCAGGAACTACCGTTTTTGGCTGCTGAACAGTCTCCTAATATAATGTATAACTTATTCTTTGAAACCTTTATGAAACTGTACAGCGCGATATTCACTTCAAAATCGGTTGTGGTTAGTGGTTCAAACGACTTTAGTACGTGGGCTACTGCAGAGTTGCATAAACGCAGGCAAGCATTGTATGCATTGTATGAGGAACGACGGTTCAACATGAGTGACGAATTTAAAGAACAAGTCAAACAGTTCTCCAAACAATTTAAATTAGACTGTCATACAGCTAAACGTAATTTTCTGAGTAGTAAAATTAAGAATAGTTCCGATGTTATAAAAACGATTTGGAAAATAATTAATGAGGAGGCCGGTCGTAGTAAAAAAGCGAGTCACGATTTAGAACTAAAAATCAATGGACAGCTTACGAGTTCTAGCTTAGAAGTTGCAACTGAATTTGAATCGTTTTTTACTAATGCACCGGCTTCCACGACTAAGTATTTAAATTCGTCACCTTTGTCTGCTGTTGTAATATTAAAAGATAATGTCTCAGAGTGTGCTTCATACTTGAATTTTAAGCACGTCACAAGTTCAGATGTCGTAAAGGCATTTAAATTGATAAATGTTAAGAAAACGAATGATCTTTGGGGACTCTCTGTTCACGTCGTTAAATCCCTGATCGAATTAATTGCACCTGACCTAGCGGTCATTTTCAACAATTGTATAGACTGCGGTGAATTTCCTGATTTAATGAAACAAAGTAAGATAATTCCCCTCTTCAAAGCAGGTAGTACTCAAGACCCCACCAATTTCAGACCTATATCAATACTACCAACTTTTAGTAAAATTTTTGAGAAATTAATCTTATCACAGCTATTACATCATTTTGAATCAAATAAGCTAATGCATAACAAACAGTTTGGATTCACTCGCGGTCGTTCAACAACAGATGCCGGAATTCAGTTCATTGAAAGTATTTTTGATGCCTGGGAAGAGTCACAAGATGCCCTAGGCATTTTTTGTGACTTATCTAAGGCTTTTGATTGCGTTTGTCATGAAACATTGATCAGGAAATTACATCATTATGGAGTTAGAGACACGTCATTGAATTTGTTAAAATCTTATCTGAACGGAAGAATACAAAGGGTAGACGTAAACGGAGAACGATCACCAGGATCATTGGTTTCTTTGGGCGTGCCACAGGGCTCAATATTGGGACCCTTCCTATTCCTCATCTATATAAACGACTTACCCTATCTAGGAAGGGACTGTCATGATATGGTACTGTTTGCTGATGACACCTCACTTATTTTTAAAACAAAGCGAAACCAACACGCTACTGATGATCACGTGAACAATACCATATCAAGAGTGGTAAATTGGTTTAATGTTAATAATTTGCTATTAAATGAGAAAAAGACTAAATGTGTTAAGTTTCTTACTACTAACGTTAAAAATAATCAGACATGTATAACAATTAAAAATGAGGAATTGGAATTGGTAACCAGCACAGTGTTTCTAGGTATAACGTTGGATTCCAAACTCCAATGGGGTCCACATATTGATAAGCTATCGAACAGACTGAGCTCTGCAGCTTTTGCATGCAGGAAAATCCGTCACTTGACAGATTTAAAAACAGCCAGATTAGTTTATTTTAGTTATTTTCATAGTATTATGTCCTACGGTATTCTGCTCTGGGGCAGTGCTGCTGACATAAATACTATTTTTGTGCTGCAGAAGCGGGCTGTTCGTGTGATTTATAAAATGAATAATAGAGATTCTCTTAGAAATAAGTTTAAAGAAGTAAATATATTGACAGTCCATAGTCAATATATTTACGAGAATATTATGTATGTCCATAAGAACATTGTTAACTTTCGAAGAAACTGTGATATACATAACTTTAATACTAGAAACAAGGACAAACTTGCAGTGCCCACTACTCGGCTCCATAAAATAAAAAACTCGTTCAAGGGTAATTGTGTAAGATTTTACAATAAACTCCCAAGCACTTTGACAGATCTATCAATTAATAAGTTCAAGAAATACATCAAGCAAAGGCTTATTTCTAAAGCTTACTACAGTATTAAAGAGTACATAGACGATAAAAATGCTTGGGACTGAATTGTTCTAATTAATTGTGAGCATCCTCACTGCCAGAGTTTCTTTTACTGGACACTTGGAGGCCTTTTACACCTCCAAAGATTAATTTAATTATACAACTGTTGACTGTGGGGACCATTTACATCTCCTATTATCATTGTATTATTGACTAAAGAGACTATACATCTCTGTTATTTATATTTTAATTATTTTATTATGACATTTGAGACTCTTTACATCTCTCAGAAACAATAATTAAGTACTTTTTTTTCTGATAATATGATAATAATACCAAATGTTCTGTAAAAAATGAAATGAAATGACATGTGAAAGTGCCCTTGTGGCCTATTTACAGAATAAACGTTTTGAGTTTTGAGTTTTGAGTTTTGAGTTTTGAATAATTTTGTAATTATTTATTCCTGCATATTATCAATAATAATTGGGTTAAACACAACTAATTTTTAAAAGAGATCTAAAAATTAATCTGTGGGATTTTCATCGCTTTGCTTCTCCCTTAGAGGTTCATTCTCGAAAAGAGGCAAAACTTGACGTTTACTAAGTATATGTAAATTCTACAGTTATAAAGAAACTTTAATTTTGTCTATGACTTTGGGCGATAAGTGTAAGTTAGCCGTATCAGCCTACTCTCCCAAGTCTATAAACTGTTATGCTGAACGGATGCTGGCAGGCTTCCGGAGTGGATATTTAACCATTCTCTTCTATTACAATGCCTTTTCACAAGTTTCATAAATAACATAGGTATCCTTATAATATCCTATGTAACATACATTTTATGGAATCCTTTAAATGTATTGAGTATTGAGTACCATGAACCACATTCTCGCAGGGTAATAAGCGACCCACATTCATTACTTTAGTTGATTATGAAAATGCATTTGACAGTGTCGAGCACTAGGCTGTATTTCATTCTCTCCATTGATGTAATGTTCACAAGCTATATATGGATATTCTCCGGGAGCTCTACCGAAATGCAACTGTATGAATATATAGGCTCACTGACGTCGCCGTGTTGATTCAGCTATGGGAGCGCCAAGGGGACACGATCTCACCATAGCTATTTATAAGTGTGCTCGAAGATCTGCTGAAGACAGTCGTCTGGGAGGACAAAGGTATAATTATCTACGGCCAATTTTTATCACATCTTCGCTTTAACGACGACCTTCTCCTTCTAGCGTCTAACGTTGCGAATCTTCAGATAACGCTTGAAGATCTACGTAAAGCTTCACTTGGAATAGGCCTGAAAATAAACATGTCCAAAACCACGATATTGACCAATCTTGAGGGTCTCAACCTAACGTAATCATCAAAAGTGGACACATCTACCTTGGACCCAGGTTATCTAGCCGAAATTATCAAGTGAAAGGGATCTTCAGCTGGGCTGGACCGGACCGTCTTTGGTAAATTGGAAGACGTCTTGAATAAACATGCCTGAAAACCATGGTGTTTAACCAACGTGTCCTGCCTACACTCATTTATGAATCCGAGACATGGTCGCTTGCAAAGGAAAACATGCACAAAATTCGAGTAGCACAAGTTGATATACGACGACGTACAAAGGTCGTAGACGTTAAAGTGGCAGTGAGCGGTACACTAAGCTAGGAGGGACGATGGCAGACGGACCAAGGTGGTGACGGAATGGTGGCCAAGGGACGCGCGTATAGCGAGAGACAGACTACCCTCCCGATGGTCGGATGACATCGCCAAAATATCCGGGAAACAGTGGATCGAGTTGGCCCAGGAATTAAATAAATGGCATTGTGAAGAGGAGGGATTTACTCAACAGTGGGGCAGGAGGCTGGATAAAACTTTCGCCTAGAAATTTATTAGGCCACTGTATTTATTACAACTTTTCTACAATCAGTGGAGTTCTGGAGGCCTCAAACTTTACTAACAAAACTAACAAAACTGACAGCTTGAACTACTGTCCGGTTAAAGTTATTAGGGTTCCGTATCCAAAGGGCACCCTCTTAACTCTCCGCTGTCCGTCAGCGGGCTCTATCTGATGAACCGTAATAGGTAGAGTATATTTTTTTACAGAATCTGTATTTGTTTTGCCGCTACAACATCAAATAATGAACCACACGCGTTTTTGAAATTAAATCAGGACACTAAAAAATAGACTAGACATGATTATTGGGTTTTTTCTGTGCAATCATACGGAAGGTACTGATAGCGAGCCTGATTAGCGTTTAACCTGTTTTTTATTTTAATCAATTTAGTCTAATCTGATTATACATAATTACACAAATTATTTCTCTTTCCCTTTCAGTTCTACCTGTTTTTGGGCCGAATAGCACAATCAGGGTTCAAGGCCGAGTCCCGAAGCTAAGCCCCTGCTAATTACATTAGTTGGAGGACCCTTGTATCTCCCACTGACACCTGCCCTGATGTTGTTGACTTACCGAAAAGCTTACTACAGTCAGCATCAGATATAAGTGTATCAGAAGAACACCAGCTTAGAACAATCCTTCTTCATCAAATATGTGGAATGACTCAGTTAAAGATATATTTTTAAAGCCTTTCATGAAATTTTAATTAGGCGTCAATATAATATCAATCCATTTTTAAATTGCCTTTTTCTAATACAGATTTAACACGCCTGATAGACATAGCATCAGAGCTCCTTAAAAGTCTTATCATTGTTTTAATTTATTCATAATAGTAACTTAATAAGATACTGATTATATTATTTTTTTAAACCTATCGAGCGGGGTATCAAATGCAAGGGGTTCACAAGCCGGTCCTAAAAATATACTACACCATTACCTTTCGCCGGCCTGTTTTCTAAAAATCTAAGAATTATTTTCAAAACATACCAAGTTTGGAATCCTCGAAGTAGGAGACGGATTAGTAAAGTGGATCTATACAGACCATAAGAGTAAGTGAAATAGACTATAACTATTTTTGTGAAAAGTCAATAGATTGTATTTCAAATCGCAAAATGTAGTTTACAAAGTTATTGGTGCGGCTACTTTACTACTTGATTTGGATTGAATCACAGATATCGAGAGATAGGCCCTTGGCGCTAAGCTTGTATCGGAACCAGTGTCGCCGAAAACTAAGAACACGCATACATTTACACCACTCGTATATCAATCCCTCCGCTTTTATTGGTCAGTGCAATGTCCTATCGTCCGAACACACCCACACTACCGCAGGTATACTAGCTGGTCGAGCTAGTGTTGGGACAATGCAAGGACAGCGTGTATCATAGATCGATTATAATTTATAGACACTGGTATAGACAGTCGTATACAATGCCGGGTTATATAAATAAAATAGTAAATTGTTTGTAAATACGACATACGACATACGAGACCCCTTTGCCTCTCTTCTTTTTTTCAACAGAATCCTTTCAGCTAGAAAGAGAGGCAAATAGGTTTCTGAAGGTAGAATAACTGTGTGTGCCGGTCGACTATGTTAGTCATATTTTCACGTAATGTTAAGATAAGTTGACGACCGTCACAGATAAGGTATATTTATATTCATCACGCACTATGTCTTATGCACGTCATTAATATAAGCTAGGATTCCCTATAATAAAATAGTCTAGTCAAGTCTGGTATTTGCGCGCATCTCAAGCCTTTTACTTTACTCCCGAAGATGTCGCTCTCCTCATACCTAATTGCCTCTGGCAAACTGTGAACTCTTCGGACCTGGCTGAAAGCATCGGAATTTCCGATCAATACTTATAATACCCCATTATCCTTCGTCGGGCGAGGTTTTAAACAAACTTAAAATCTAAACTGCCTGTTTGGCAATCATTGGAATAACTAACAATAAACTTACGTATTATGAGCAATAAAATAACTATATTATTACATTAACTATATTAGTAATTGCGGAATGATAAAATCTATCGATTCAAAAACATAATTCTCCTATCACTATTCCCATCACTATATGTCGTCTCTGTGTGCGTGTAACAGTTCGCCTCCGTATCACGATGCATCTTTGCTTTCGTACTTAGATAAGTGTGAATAATACTATATTGCGAGTCATAATGATGACTCGCAATGCTTTTTCTCGCCAAGCGGAGTCCAGGCTCCAACTGGTTTTGCAGGAATCAAAGCAAGCAAAGGGACAGTGTAAAGATGCCCCTTTTCATATTTTGTGTTTTATTTTAAACTATATTTAACAAAACGCTTTTAAGCATATGTTAATTGCAGAAATATTCCATAGTAATATTTCTCAGTGTAATGGCCAAATGTGATCGTATTACTGTGGTAGGACTTGCTACGTTGTGTAATTTTTTGTTTCAGCAAACCCAGATTCTTTTAGAGGCATGAAGTAGGTAAAGAAAATCCATGAGAAAGAAATTAATAGTTTGAGATGGAGGTGATGTAATTGGTCATAAAATTTTGTTTAGAAAGATTAGGAAATATCCTTGAACGAGGCAAACATCGAATAATTATAAGCTTAAAGAAGGTAGTTACAGTTCCCTAAATCCAGATTATGTCGCTGTTGTCATAAAATGGGAAAAAATGGGAAGGGGGGAGTGGAAGATGCCCCAAACCTCGCATCTACCTGTGAATTCCAACCAGCGATGCTAAGTGAAAGATCTCGCATCTAGATTAACATCTAGTTGCGAGATCTGTTGAATTCCCTTTAATTAGGAGTAAGGATTTCCCTAAGCTTGGCACAGGATGCTACAATAGGGTCTAACGGACTCTAAGTGACGCATGTACTTATGTCAAATGACAAACCTGGAGCTATTTCGTTATTCCCTACGGATGTGATTCCTCGACCGAATGCAAATCATGTTAATTCGTTAGCATTCCCGCAGTATGAAACTGCAACAACGCCACGTGACTCGGAAGTATTCGCGGTCAACTGTCTCACTCAGACAACCGCGAGAACCGGCCAGCAATAATTTAATTCGCGGGGTTTGGAAGACATTTTCCCATCCTTTCTTACGTAACGGCGTGTCCTATTCCCTTGTCATCGGGCACCACTACTACTCACCATGACAATATATACATCCCCTACCCTGTAAGACTTTTCAGGCAATCACACCACCTACAAAGGGGCAGATCCCTATTATTCGCCCAAGTTTGCAATATGACACAACCACCACATCACACAAGAGGATAAATTACAATTCAATATACAATACAAATATCCAACAGGCACTCCGGCTACCAGGTAGTGAAGTTTTAATCAACACCAAACCGACAGCATAATTCTTATCTGTAATAAATAACAATCAAAAATAGCTTCAATTGAAGCAGGCTAAATAAATTAAGTATATGTAGATTTTTAAGAACGCTAATGCAAGCTCTGTCATTCGTAAGAATTTGTTATAGTTAAAAAACTTCACGGAAGGTGGAGAAAAATATAACCAGAGTAGTTCTATAAAACGTTAATAAATACAAGTGCCAAGTAGATTAACGCAATACTACTAAGTGTTACCTGTGTAACTTAATTTTACAGAAATTTAGAACACAAAGGAAGGGAAATAAACTAATCCGTCAGTTTGATTATTACAGGATGAGCTAACTGACAAAGAACTCAACTGTAATTTTAGTTCAGGATATGAGGATGGGGAATGCCGACCTAAACGGCTAGCCGACGACAGATCTAACTTAATCAGTTTTGAAAACCCAGTAACACGCATCTCATGTCGACGCAGCTATTTAAATAGGTGAACGACAGTGCTACGCATTATGGATTATCATTACACGCTTTGTACCTACATAACATTTTCCGTTTGTTATTCAGATAAGTATAATGAGGAGTCCGAGTCGAGGTAATTAACTCAATGTCCAGTAACAATTATATACGCCCCTACTAAGACCGAAACTTCTACTATATTGACACTGCCTTGTGGTGTACAGTTCAAAAGGACAAGCAACGACAATATTGACAATACACGGTACCGGTATTTAAAGTGAAGAGCAATCAATAAATTAGGTTAAGTAAACTGTGCATCAAACCAGACAGGAGTTCCCGGCGCGCTGAGATGCCGCGCGAAAGCAGGTCAAAGCACACCCGATCAGCCGGCTGATGGTACAGTCGCGCGTTGCTAAGCCAACAAGCGCGAGCGCAGCCCCTGGAAATGTAACTCGGCGAAGGCCTTTTGACGCCGCAGTCTCGCCTCTCGCGCCCGGCACCAGAAAAACTCCCGCACTTCCTGTTCTTCCGCTTGATGAAGTCCTCCTCGCTGTCGACTCCTCTGTTCCGGGCCTAAACCCGGTCTCCCTCCTCTGTCAAATTCCCGGCCTTTCGGCGTAGGCGCAGCCCTACCTACTCTACTACCTACCCTTCCAGTCTCGACCAATCACATCGCCAAATCTCATTCAAGACTACGCCCCTTTGTCATCTCATTGGCCCATGTACTCATGCTGTTATCAGGATTATTATTTTAACAAGCATAATAGTTAGCTTAGTTCTTTCCATGCCTAGATCCACCCCAAGAAATAGAACGATACTGACGATACTGATACATGAAACTTTTCGCCACCGCCTATATGATGTTGTTAATATTAGGTTTTCGGTACATACTTTATTTGGTTCTTTACGTCACACCCTTGTCCAAAATGAGTGATGAAATAATAAGCAACCAAGATTAAATATATCAGGATCTCATTTTAGTATGTTACCTAAAAACAATGATTCAGTGAATGATTATGAGCCTAATCTAACCTATCAGAGCTCAATTAATTTCAACGACCCGAATGGCCAAGTCGGCAGTGCCCTACCTACGAAGCCAAGGGTCCCAGGCTCGAGTCTCGGTGGGGGCAAATATTTGTTTGATGAAAATGGATGTTTGCACCCCAGTGATGGCTGTTTATCTATCTTAGTATAATATTTATAAGTATGTGTAACGTTGTCTAGTAACCAAGATACAGGGAATCCTAGTTTGGGCCAGATTAATGTGTGTAAATAGTGCCCAAGGTATTATTATTATTATTAATTTATTTCAAAGATGTCATACGGCATTCATTCAGTGGGGTTCCAACAATGGCATCGATCCCTGGCTTTATTTAGACAACAACGTTATAAAAACATCCGCGCCGTACCTGCCTTTTTACACCATCATCATTGAATTACTGCAGGACAGAGTATTGTAAAAAATAACAAATTACAAGTTCTGACTTGCTTACCCAGGACTACGCATTTCTCGCCATGATGCAAGTAATTAGCCAGAAGATAAATGACCTTTATTTTAGTATCTCGAATGATCATAAGAGTGACTTTGTGATAGACTAAATTACTTACTTCCTAACGAGCCATACATAGAACTGAGTTTTGGCTAAATGGTTCTGGTCAATGTTTCTTTTAAGTCTAACAAAACTAATCGGTGCACATTTGTTTACAGTCAGCTTTTATAACTTTATTACTTAAGTTAATCCCAAACTCCAAAAACTCCAACAAACCGATATGAACTACCTTTCTTGATTTTATGATAATTTTGTATGATTTAGTTTTGTATGATTTAAACAGTGCATGTTGGGATCGTTACAACAGGTGGAACAATTAGAAGCAGAAAGAGATGAAAATGAAAAAACTATCTTGGAAAGCTTAGAAAACAATCAAAAATTAAAGAGGGAACCGTCCGCGCTACATTCCATTAATATTTCTATTACTGAGGAACGGGATAGGCTGCAACTAATAATTTATTTATTTATTTATTTATTTATTTATTTATTTATTTATTTATTTATTTATTTATTTATTTATTTATCTACACACACACATATCATTACAGGTGAGAAGCCTAATTCGATAGTGTAGTTATCCAAAGTACATAACATTATAATTATAAGTAGGTAACATAATTAATTCAATTATATTGATTAAATACTTAATGTGAACATCACAATCCATAACTTATAATGCATAATGCCACCCTTGTAAATTCAGTCAGAGCGCAGGAGAACATGTCTATCTCCTCCGCTATCATATTAAGAGTTCGGAGTGTGCGCGTGAACGGCGCTTTGCCTAGCAAGTGTGTGCGCGCGCGCGGCACGTGCAGCAACCCCGGGTGTCGGCGCCGATGCACGTAGCCGTCCGGCACACATAAACAGATTCTACGCAGGATGTCCGCTGCGTAGATTTTTCCACGTAGTAGTTTGAATAGGTAAGTGGCTAACGCCAAATCCCTCCTCACTCTTAGTTCGTTGTATCCAATCATGCCTAAGGTAAACAAGGTTGGGTACATTAATGGGTACAACGGATAGACCCCATACTGTTTTAAATATAAATATCTAATAAATTTATTCTGGATTCTCTCCAACATATCAATATATTTATTTTCGTATGGAGCCCAAATTACCGCGTTACATTCGAAATGGCTTCTCACCAACGCGTTATATAAAACTTTAATCGCTTTGATGTTTTCAAAATGTTGTACCCGTCTTAGTATAAAACCTAGGTTCCTGTACGCTTTTTTACAGCTTTTAATTATATGATCTTTAAATGTCAAATCAGTCCTAAGTGTGACTCCTAAATCTTTAACTTCGCTGACTCTTTCCATTGGGGTCTGGTTGACCTGGTAGTTGTTCACCATGGGAGTGCGCGACCTAGTAAAAGTTATTGTGACACACTTTGAGTTGTTGAATTGCAGCCGATTTTCTGTACTCCAGACCACTACTCTATTAATGTCTTCTTGCAGTTTCCCAGCATCCTCTAAATTATTCATTGTAAGTGACAGTTTGAGGTCGTCTGCGAACAACAAACATTTATAGTTCTGTACCACTTTAGGTAGATCATTAATCATTAAAATGAATTGTAGCGGTCCCAGATTACTCCCTTGGCTTACTCCTGATCTTGTAAAGTATGGTTCAGACTTATATCCATTGTATTCTACATACTGCTGCCTCTCACTCATAAAACTAACAAAGAATCGAAGTAGGTGAGGAGTGAAACCAAAGCCAGCAAGCTTCCTCAATAAAACGTCGTTGTCGACCAAATCGAAAGCCTTTTTGAAATCAAAGTACGCCGCATCAACTTGCAATCCGCTATCTACTGCTGGAACTATTTCCGTCATGTAGCTAAGGAGGTTGCTGGTGGTACTTCTCTCCGGGCGGAACCCATGTTGAGCCTCAGACAACTGCTGGCTGACCTGTGCAAATAGTGATTGGTGGATAGCTGCTTCTAATACTTTTGCTGGAGTTGATAGTACAGCTACCGGTCTGTACTCCTCCACATTCGATCCCGCTCGTCCCTTAGGGACAGGTACCACTCGTGTTGTCTTCCATCTGGCTGGGAATACGGCTTCGCTTAAACTCAGATTGTATATGTGAAGTAGAGGCTTAGCTAATACTAATCGACAATCTCTCACGACGTAAGGCGGGATGCCGTCTGGTCCTGCTGATTTCTTCGGTTTCAGTTCTCGCAATGCGCGCTTAGTTTCACCCAAAGTCAGTCTATCCAGATGTACCCTCGCTGCCCCATTTTCGTCGCCAGCTTCTGCCACTGCTGCGTCCACATCCAAAACCGCTGAATTTGTGCTATATACAGAGTAAAAATATTTGGCATACTCTTTTACGCACTGTTCCCCGGTTAGAACTTCTCCCTGTTGCAAAATAGTTTGCGCATTACGTGTCCCTTGTTTAGATTTAACAAAGTTCCAGAAAGATTTTGGATCCTTTAGTACGTTCAGTTCTACTTTTCTTTGATACTGGTTTAGGTTAATCTTAATCAAACTTTTAACTCTTGCCCTACATTGAGAAAAGCGATCATAATCCTCTCTTGACAGACTAGATTTAAACTTTTTATGTAACCGTGCCTTTAGCCTTATATCCCGAATTAATTCGATAGTATACCACTCGGGATAACTGTACCTTGGGCTTGCTCTATCTCGCTTTTTTTGGGGAATGCAATCATCAAATATTGTATAAAGCTTTTCATAAAAAAAAAAACAAACTCGATTCTAAGTCTAGGCTGTATATTTGATTCCAGTCTACAGTTTCAATCGATGAATATAGCCTGGGAAAATCCGCTTTATTAAAGTTCCAATCCGTCGAGCGAGTTCCATATTTCCATCCATCATAATAGATGGGTTTGATGAGCACTGTGGCACTGAGTTTGAGTCCGTCCTGCACAGAACTTCAATCCTGGAGAAGGAACTGTGTGATGCCCACCAACATATCACACAACTGGAAGAAGCGGCTATTAGCTCTGCCATTCATCAAATAAGCTCTGCGTGGTAGTGACCATGATGATTGACGAATTGGTAGCAGTAAATACTTCCTTGGGCCATATCTCTGTTGCGGGTTGTAGCTTGCTCACTATGACTATTGACCTTACTAAGGATGACTCAGTGTGTAATATGGCAGCCAGCAGCAGGGACAGCACACACAAATTGAAACTGAGTAAAAATAAGTTGAGAACATATGTCAAAATTAATAAGCTTATAAAAAATATATATATGCTAAAAAAACAAAAAATATTGTAATAAAGCTTCATAATAAAAAAAGGGTTTTAGATAAACTGGAGCTGTGTACTGCTCAGCTTAATTATAATTAGATTAGCTATGAGGACAACATGCATGAACTAAGATGCAAACTTGACCAGGTAGAGCGCTCCCTGGGGCACTACATTAGCCTCTATGACAAAACTAGAGCGGAAACCAGGGAATTGAATCTAGCTATGGATGCAGTTCTCAGTAGCCAGGTTAGCCTAGAAACTAAAATATTGGAGAGCTGCTGTTGTGTGCCGGACTGTCCTCCGTCAGCAACTTCCCTTCTGGATGTTAGCACTTCATATCCAGGTATAAAAAGAATTATGTACAGCGATGAACTTGGAAAAAATATGGGCCAATTATTAAATATGTATATGGAGCATACGGTAATAAATAATTGTTTACCCAACAGTAATCTGCATGATATTATGCAAAAAGAAGATAACGCTACATATAGTGATGACTGTTATTTAATCATATGCCTCGGTAATAGGGGTAATGTGAACAAGTCTGACTTAATTAAATATTTAGACAAGCTCTGTTCTTTAAAAGTAAAACAAATTGTTATGTTCACATTCCCTTACAGCGACAGCCTGCCACAATCAGAAAATAACCTTAGATATAAGCTGAATATGACCTTGCATACTATATCATGCAATAATATATGTAATGGATACCAACAATTTTGTTAGTAGAAATAAATATTTATGACTAAAGGTAAATATTACCTTCCTAGTTATAACAAAAGACAACTAGCAAATTCGCTGTCCTATTAACCTCAGCAAATTGTATAGACAATATATTTGCTTATCCAAATGAAAAAAATGTACTTAAAAAAAAAATAAGTAATTTAAAGTCAGACCATTTAGGTCAATACATTAGACTAGAAATTCAACTTAAAAAAAGTTCTACAAGAAAGATACAATACATACCTGTGACTGCACATCGGTTTGAAAGGTTTAAATTGAATAGGGATAGCAAACTACCTATCAATTACTCTAATAATAACCCTAATGAGTCATATTGTATTTTTTTTTTACAAATTCAGCAATGCGTTCAATGCAGTATTTACTACCAGATCGATTGTGGTCTCAGACAAACTTAACTTCAGTAAGTGGGCCACAGTAGGTATACTTAAAAGTAGACAAAATTTATATGAATTATATAGTGAAAAACAATGGAATCATAGTGAAGAGTTCATGAATAAAGTAAAAAAGTACTCAAAAATCTTTAGAAAAGTTTGTCAAATTGCAAAATCAAATTATATCAGATCTAAAATAAGAAAAAGTGATAACAAAATTAAATCAACTTGGGATAAAATTAAAAGTGAGACTGGAAAGGACAGTATTAAAATCAATGAATATGAATTAAAAATTAATGATATTACATTCAAAAATGATATTGATGTAGCTAAAGCATTTGATTTTTTTTTACTGACATCCCAATCTCTACTACAAAGTCTTTAGACTCTTCCAAAGTAGTCGCTGAATCTTTGCTAAAAGTCTATATATCTAGATGTGAAAATCAATTCTCGTTTAATTATGTAGATGATAAAGATATTATTAAAGCCTTTAAATCAATAAATGTTAAGAAAACTGCAGACCTCTGGGATATTTCTGTTCATGTTGTGAAGCCCCTAATAAATGTTATTGCACTTGATTTAGCTTTCATATTTAATGCATCTATTGATGCTGGCGTGTTTCCTGAGTTAATGAAACACAGTAAAATAGTACCTTTGTTTAAATCGGGTAGTACATCTTACCCTTCTAACTTCAGACCCATATCGGTATTGCCTACATTTAGTAAAGTTTTTGAAAAAGTAATTTTAAATCAACTTCTTACACATTTCAACACCAACAACATGCTCCACTGTAAACAATTTGGTTTTACACAAGGCAAATCAACTATTGATGCCGGTATTGAGTTAATATCACATATATATGATGTTTGGGAGGAGTCGCATGGCGATTTGTCTAAGGCTTTTGATTGCGTTGACCATGGGACATTGATCAGGAAATTACATCACTATGGAATTAGGGATAACTCTTTAGATCTTCTCTCTTCTAATCTAAATGACAGGATACAGAGAGTTGACATTAATGGAAAACGATCTCCAGGGTCTGTTGTTACTATGGGTGTACCGCAGGGTTCCATACTCGGGCCATTCCTGTTTTTGGTTTATATTAATGACCTGCCACATCTTGTCAGAGATAATCATGAGATTGTACTGTTTGCAGATGACACTTCACTTTTGTTTAAAATGAAACGACGCAGTTTGAACTTTGACGATGTGAATAATGCAATCTCAAAGGTAGTCAATTTGTTTAGTGCCAATAATCTTTTACTCGACAATAACAAAACTAAATGTATTCGGCTTATACTCTCCAATGTTAAACAAGTCTCGGCTAATGTTAATGTTAAAGGTGAAAATTAAAAAATTGTAGATAGCACGGTATCCCTAGGAATTACCTTAGATAATAAGCTTCAGTGGGGCCCACATATAGATAAGCTATCGAAAAAACTCAGTTTTGCAGTTTATGCAGTCAAAAAAATCTGTCTTTTTACGGACGTGGAAACAGCTAGACTAGTTTACTTCAGCTACTTCCATAGCATTATGTCTTAAGGCATACTGCTGTGGGGGAACGCTGCAGACATAAACATAATATTTGTGTTGCTAAAGAGGGCTGTTCGTGCAATCTACAATGTGGGTCCCAGAGAGTCACTGCGTTGTAAATTTAAGGAAATTAACATTATGACAGTGCCGTGTCAGTATATTTATGAAAACCTAATGTACGTCCACAAAAATATTGATAAATTTCCTAAGAATAGCGACAGGCACAATGTCAACACTAGAAATAGGAATAAACTAGCTATACCTACTACTAGGCTCCATAAGGTTAATGTATCTTTTAAAGGGCAATGTATTCGCTTTTACAACAAAATACCGACTGAGTTACAAGAATTGTCTGTAAATAAATTTAAAAATGTTGTTCAAAATCACTTTTGTAAAAAAGCTTACTACAAAATATCAGATTATGTAGAAGACAAGAAAGCTTGGGAAGGTGTTTGCTCCAATTTTGTAAAAAATAACGTATAAAGCTGGAGGTTTCTAGTCGCCTCTTTGCCTCCAGCATCTAAAATATTGAGGTGACGGAATTCAAATTGAGTTCTATATATCCCTGTACCTTATACATGTGTTAGTTTAAGATTTGACATTCTCCAAATGTTACCTATGTGTTTCTTATGGAAATAAACTCTTTTTGAATTTGAATTTTGAATCTAATCAGCCAAAGTGTCAAAATTATATCAACATAATTTCTTAATTTGTTTATTGTACAGTCTAGCTACTCAAATAGATCTACACATCATAAACAATCAGAAATATCTACACACCCAAAGTGTCAAAATTATGTCAAAGTCCATGTTAACACTGAGGGTGTTGAGATAATTTTGACAATTTGGCTGTGTAGATATTTCTTGTTGCTCAGGATGTGTAGATCTATTTGAGTAGCTTGCGCACTCAATATCTGATGCTGACTGTACTACAAACAAAACAAACTTATAAGATAAAAGTGTGCAAAGGCGAGCTTATCTGTAACAAAAGATTTGTTCTAGCACATCATGGCTGGATAGAAGAAGTTAGATGGAGCGGGGGTAGAACTATGCGTACAAATAGAAACATACCATGTATATATATCACCGTAAGATAGTCAAAACCGTTAGTTGATAAACTAGAGCATTAGTTGTTTATTGAGACAGATACAAAACCAGACCGACAGGTTTAGAATTTACGTTTCTTTCTTCGCTGCGCTGTCCCCCTCTAAAAGATTTAAAAAGATTTAAAAGATTTAAAAGATTTATTGGTAATTACAGGTCACATTTACAGTCTTGAGACCAAATCATGTGAGCGTTAACGGTAGCATGACATACACACATATATATATATATTATAAATTGGTTAACACTTAAAAAATAAACAAAAAAAAATGAAATACCGACAAACACAATATCTTATTTTATAAATTTACAAATCACAGATTATTTAAAAACAAGTACACAATTTTAAAAAACATATAGATCGGCATACTAAAAATATCTAAATCTGGCTGCTGAGCAACACAGGCATTGAGTAGAGTGAGTGCCTGATAAGTGGGTGCGTGACGGGCATGCTGTGTACGAACAACACCCGTAGCGAAGAGCGGGCGCGATCGTAACATCGCGTACCGAGGCGGCGCGTTAAGGGCAACACTTCGCAGTGCCACCGGATTATCTACCTTGCCGTGGAGGAGGAGATAGAAGTGCACCAACAGGGACATCTTCCGCCTCAGCTCTAGGGTGTCTACCCCCACCATCCCTGCCACAAATAGAGACGGGAATAAGTAGGGATAATACCCATATTTAATTTTGTAAAGAAGTCTAGCAAATTTTCTTTGGACTTTTTCCAGCATGAGTGTATATTTAGCCTCATGTGGGTCCCAGATGATTGCGTTGTACTCTAATTTACTCCGAACAAATGCATTATACAAAGAGGTTAATGTAGATATGTACTTAAACCGAGTCACCTGTCGCATTACGAATCCAAGAGATCTGAAGGCTCTCCTACAAGTCTCCCGGATGTGGTCGTTGAAGGTAAGCTCAGAGTCAAGTAAAAGTCCTAAGTCACGTATTTGGGTAACCCTCACAAACCCAGCCCCAGCAATAGTGTAGTCATGATGGAGCGGCGCCCGAGATCGAGTAAATGTCATGGTTTTGCACTTGGCGCTATTAAACGCCAAGTGGTTACATTCACTCCACTCCACCACTCTATCAACGTCACTTTGCAGACGCCCAATATCATCCTCACAGCCTATGCGCATGAACAGCTTCAGGTCATCCGCGAACATCAAACACTCAGCCGTCCCGACGACATCGGGAAGGTCGTCAATCATTATCAGAAACTGAGTGGGGCCAAGAGTACTACCCTGACTGACACCCGAGCAGGTCTCATAGGGCTCAGAACTATTACCGTCCAACCTCACGTACTGAACTCTATTTGAGAAGTAGTTCGCAAATAGGCGAATTAAGTTCGGTGTAAACCCTATGGATGCAAACTTTTCCAACAGGACGTCATTGTCGACTCTATCGAAAGCTTTCTCAAAGTCGAAAAAAGTCGCATCAACCTGTTTGTGCTTATCGAGAGCTGACGTCACATAGTTTACAAAGTTCATGTGGTTAGTTAGTGTTGAACGTCTAGGGCGGAAACCATGTTGGCAGTCGGATAGTAGCCCGCGTATTTGTTCCGTTATATGATGATTGACGATAGATTCAAACACCTTCCCGAATACCGAGAGGACGGCTATAGGTCTGTAATTTTCTACTTCCGACCTGGAGCCGTCTTTGAGCACAGGAGTGACTCGCGACGTTTTCCAGTGCCTTGGGTAGACTGCAGTTTTTAGGGCTAAATTGTAAAGGTACCCGAGTGGTAGTTCAAGTGCAGATAAACAGTCTCTAACTAGGAAAGGCGGAATGCCGTCAGGCCCTGCAGAGGAGCGAGGTTTAAGTCGCCGCCCTGCACGTCGTATGTCAGTCACTGTAATGCAGTCAATCGCCACACGCGACGAGCTTTTACCCGGTCCTGCTCTCCGCTCGGCGGCGTCAGCGTCAAGTGTCGGTTTGTCTGGCAGGAACACTGACTGAAAGTAAGTTGCGAACGCGTTGGCCGCGTCCACTCCCGTCACCGTCTTGCCGTCATAGTCATATTCGTCACATGTCTGTTTCGTCGTCCGTTGGTCCCTAATGAAATTCCAAAAAGTAGTGGGGTCACTTTTGATGTCATTCTCAGCTAGTCGTATGTACTCAGAGTATGTTTTGTCTATTAAGTCCTTAACGTGACTTCTATAATAACGGAACATTTCCTTATTAAACTCCTTGCCCTCAGCTCTATACCGTTTGAGATGAAAGTATTTGTTCTTAATGTTGCGTATGATGTCGGGCGTGAACCACTTCGGATATACATACCGAGTCCTCGCGCCTTTACGCTGCTTACTTGGAACGCAATCACCTATGCATGAATATAACTTATTATACAGAAAATCAGTGGCTTGATCAACGTCATCGGATGCATATAGATCGCTCCAATCAAGAGAGGCAAGAGAAGAATATAACTTAGTAAAGTCTGCTTTGCGGAAGTTCCACTGTGGTCTGTCAGGTGGGTCGGGCGACGGCGTCGGCGACGGCGGTAGCACGCGCGGCACCGGACGCGGGAAACGCACGCTCAGCTCCAGCGGCGGGTGGTACCCGTCCACAGGCCGCGTCAGCGGTTCCACCTCTCCAGACACATCGATCCGACCAATGCCCATATTACTCAGCACCAGATCTAGTATTCCATCATAACAATTTTTGACTGTATTGAATTGCTTTATATTGCAAACTTGTAATAAATATTCAAATTGAAGAAGAGGGTTCAGGCCACAAGAATTCAGATTGAGATCACCAATAACAATTGCATTTAGGTTCTTATATTTAACTAAAACACTCTCTATAATTTCGAACACCTTAGTATAATGCGAATCTGAGGACGATGGTCTAATGTAAACCACTATACACAATAATTTTATATAATTATTAGACACGATAGCAAATATCACCTCCACATCGTCATCATACCCCGCCACATCGTGTAGCTGTCGTACGTTGTAGCAGTCGCGCACGGCCAGCAGCACCCCCCCCCAGCCGGCGTCGCGCGCGCGGTCGCGGCGCAGCGTCGTGTAGCCGGGCGGGATGAGCTCGGCGTCCGCTATTCCGCTGAGCAGAAACGTCTCCGTGATGGCGTACATGTCGGCTTCCAGTTGCAACATACTCATCTTACATTGGTCCAACTTTGTCCTGAGGCCTCTGACATTTTGGTAGACGATGGTGCACCTAGTCTTCACCTAAGCTACCGCAGTGTTTACCCTCGTATTTAGTTTGCAATTAAAGTTTGATTAAACAAGTTTACTATTTAACGTTTTTAACAGTAAGTTTATCAAGTAACGCGTCATATAGTAAGCAGTACGCTACAGTTTACTATCTGTCGATAGTTGTACAACTAACGAGAAAGAAACGTTAGTTTATCAACTAACGGTTTCGACAATCTTACGGTGACATATATATAATTTAGATCCTAACTATATACTCTATTTAAATATATATTCAAATATATATCAAGAAATAGACTATAGAAATGCACAGAAAATATTACAATATCGATTGATAGATTCGAATCCTAATAGACTATTTTGCTGCCTTAGCTCCATTACTACAAAAGTAAGTCAGCAGTATTAACTGAATTACTTGGACGACTACATATAAATTTGTATGGAATTTTTTCCCTTCTACAAACATCCCATACTCTTATATAGTATCAAAGTCGTCAGTATGCTAAAAACAGCTAAACCTTTTCGTTGTCGTTTCATCAAACTTCAAAAACACAGTTTAGAAACTTTTGCTTCAGTCAGGTTTAATGGTGCACGCTAAAAACATGATATCTCCCATGGTTTAATAAAAAAGGCTTGCAAAAAAAAAACAATTCTCATTATACATCTAAAATACGATAAATCACTTTATTAGAAACTATTGCGAAGCTTTTGAGTTCATCTGTCGATGACGACATCCACGGCATAGACGCTCAGGCCACAAGCCATGGCCTATTAAATAAACCTCGGTGCTTAAATGTTTACATGTTTGTCACGTTTCCCAAGAAACTGGGCATTCTAGTGTGGGATCAGCTGAGCTAATAAAAATATTTGTTTGCCTGTAGGCCAGAGAGATGAGATGCAGAGGTGGAGTCGCGTGGGACACTTGGCTAGACGGGATGACGGAAGATGAACCAAACCAGTCACAGAGTGGTGACCAAGGGGAGCGACAAGGCTAGTGGGCAGAGCACCTACCCGATGGCGCGTTTGGTACAGGACCGTGCGGATAGGTGCTATAGAGAAGAAGCCTATGCCCAGCAGTTGGTTGATGTTGGCAGAGTATGATGATGATGATGAGGCCAGAAAAGTAGGGACCCCGAATAAATGGCGTGCTTTAGAAAAGGCCTATGCCAACATAATGGTGATGATGAAGTTCATGTTAAACTGCTAGAATACCACTAATCTTACTGTCAAAGAGCGTACCTCCTCTTTCTAAACCCTGGCATACTCCGTGCCATTGTGAGCAGATGTCGTCAAAGTGTCATTTAGATCGATCGATGCAAAGATGAACTTGTCCCGGGCTTCTACGATCGCGGTTTAATCTCTATCGGAAGTCACATGTGTTCTCACGAGGTTGCTATTATATTAGAAATTAATATCATAAATAAAATGCAACCAATCATCGATTTCGAAGAAATTCGGACGGTGACCTATTTGTAACCAAGGTATGAGATGAGATTTGAGCTAATATTTTCTAATATAGAGGTGACTCTTAAAAACTTTATGTTTTACTTTCGACATCTATATATAATATCTTGATACAGCGTTGTGTGTCAGTTTCTCTTCAATTTCCTTGTATCGACTAAATCCGCATTCGTGAAAACTAAGTGAATTGACCATCTTGGTCGTTGTTTCAGCTGCGCAAAGCCGCAAACATAATGTCAATTGTGCCGGCCTTCATGTCCGTCACATGTATGCAGAAGTATCTCACCACGTAAAGTAGCAATAGCACGTCGACGACACAGACAGTGTTAATTTATAATGTCACGTCCGACATTATTAACATACACCAACTGAGTATATAATCTAGGATTGCATTCCAATCAAATGGACATTAACTGAGCATACTGTGACAAGCCTTTTATTTCGTCTCTCGTGGGTTGCTGCACTGTCGCCAAATCAGTGATACACATATTAATCCATTCTACAATGATAATTACTATAATGAATCACATATATTACTACTTTAGAACTCTGTCCCTAATCGACGTCAACCCTCGAAGTTAAATCGAAAGGAAACAGCAGAAAACAAAAAGGACATCCTCTCTCATCTGATTGTATTAGTTTGGTAAACTTCGGTACGAGATTCTTTCTTCCTGAATTATGTCTAAATAGTTTTTCTTCCCGGTTTCATCCCATAACATATCGTAAGTTACGATCCGGAAAGAGCAGCTTTGCAATGAGGAAAAGGTGGTATATATCGTTCCGGCAATACATTGAGGCCTTTGTTAAGTGCACATCGCTGTTATCTGTAGGTTAAAGGAAAATGGATACACAAAAGTACTCATATTTTTTTGGTATTAAGACGATATTTCTCAAGTAATAATGAAACTGTTCTGAAATCTAGTTAAGTGCTAGATAACGACTTTAGATCCTAACTAATCTAATTAAGCCTCAGTCGCTTAGCTAAAGGATCAAGTTCTTTAGCAAACCTCTCGGTAGTCCGTTGAATCTTAATATCTGAGACAAGACAAAGACATCAACAGATTGTGACGATTTAGATAAAGGGCAACAGGGCGCGTAGGACGATAGGAAGCGAGATTTGCCAACAATCGTTTTTTGTTACCTTTGAGCCTGTATAACGTGAAACGCAGACACGTAGTTTTTGTGACTAAAGAGAGAATAATTAGCAAAATCGTAAAATTTTTATGAAGATGCTACATCATTGAAGCGATTTATTTGCGAAAAACCGATTTTTGACACATTTGTCCTTGAGTTACTTGATGCTGACACGTGATTGATTGTGACTTTTGGGACAACATTAATGATGACAAAATAAAGGGTTTATATAAATTTATAGTTTATTATCTCACATTCCTAGGTAATTATTGGCAAGCTAAACCTTCTTGCATTAATATGTTAGCGACAAACAGCAAAAGAAAAAAATATTGAAGTATAACTAGCAGCGAAAAATGTCCCCATGAAAACTGTACCAGTTAGAGATTAACATATCCAATGGCCGTTAACTGTGTCTATAGATCGACCAATCAGGGCTGGCCTAGTGTCGCATGACACAATATAGACCAATCATCAGCCTGTCATCCTTTTCAGACCGCTTTCGAATGTCAATTTGTTAAAAGCGCGCCCTCTATGTTTTTTTGACCGGTGACAGGTAATTTTAGAAACTCAAATCATGGGGGCACAGTGGGCGTATTATTTTCTGTACATTACGTTACAAATGTCAGTGACTGATAATTTGTGATCGGATAATCGGATGCATATTTACCTAACGATTAGGTTTTGGCTATTTGGAATGCTTTTTGTTTCGAAAAAATCCGTTAATTTCCGGGATCGATTATATATGTTCTGATTATAGAATCTGATGTTTATTTACCTGCGTTCAGGTGTTGGTTTATATGAATTGCACTTGCAAAAATCGCCGGAAACGATAAATTTTGACATTTACACTTGTACGGGGTCGTACAAGTCCAGTTGTGCCCACGCTAAGCCAGATATTCCTACCCCATTATTAGCAGAGATCAGATATTCGGATGCAATTTTTCCTATAATTTCCGCTTCTTAAACTATTTTTTTTTTAATAATAAATCGGATGCTATGAAAGCGACTTTTTAAAATGCAAATTTGTTTCAATATGTACATAAATTATCTTAAATAAAGTCTGTCTTACCGTGAAGTTGTTTGTTATGCCAGTTTGGTAAATGTGTTCTTTACAATATAAGTTAGGTAAATATACATTCGATTGTACGAGTAAATTCAAGAAAAAGAAAGCAAATTTTGTCAAGACGATTACCGAGGTTAACCGATGCTAGCTAGAAAGTTGCATAAAGCCTTTCTTTGGGCATCATTCATGTTGTCCCAAAAGTCATTATAAATCACGTGTGGGCATCTTAAGGCCCAGTTCTAGATGTTGAGGTGAGGGGCGCCGCATTCGCCCGTCGTCTTCTGGCAGGGAAGGGGAACTGGCGGGGTAGCGGGCGGCGCGGAATAGGATCGGGCCGCCCGGATACTTTAAAAATTAGGTGTTTTTTCGAATTCACTGAAAAACGGAAATAAGCTAGTTAATAAAATTTAAGGATTAATGCGGAGCTCTAAAAGAGGAAAATTTAGGTATAAAAATTATGAGAAAAATGAGTTTTTTACGATCGAGCCAAATTAATCCAATCGCGTAACGACATAGTATTTTAACTAGATTATCCCTTTGTGAATAACATTTTTTTTTTGAGACCTATGAATTTATTGGAAATTATTTTATATTTTTATTTGCCAAAGCTCTTTTCAGTGGTTTTGTGTGATCTTGGGCCTTAAGTAAGTTCGCAAACTTCTTCCTTCCTAAGGTTTCGATGATGATGCATCTGCAGGCAGGCAGGCAGCAGGTGCTAGAGCGCGGCACGCACCGCATGATGGCGCGCCGGCAGTCTCCGCTAGTCCGGGCGCGGGACAGCCTCAACGCACTCTTGGCGACAACATCAATGAATAATCTGTTTGGTGATGGATGAAGAGATATTGTGCGAGAGTATGGCAGGTTCTGCGAAAGAGATCCATGTTTGAGCTGACCTAGATATTGAATTTTGATATATTTTTTTTTTTTTGGGGAAATATTAAACCGGTTAGGTCTAACATATGAGAACAACAACAAATAAAGTACTTAAAACATAAACTTAATTACTCATTAAATATTTAAAACAAAAAGTGTTTTTGCTGATCCTTTTTTGCTGTGCAAATCAGTATTTTTGATGTGCGATTAAATACTAGCCTTTTTTGAGTGACGCTATATTTGTTTTGTACTTAACCCTTTAGCGCATGGCCTTACCCGAAATGGAGCGCCATTTTCAACCTTATTGCTGAGGTGAGGTGAGGTGTGGTGGGGGAAAGGGGGGAACGCGTGGAAGTTTTCTGTAGCTTTATTTATAGCAAATCAAGGGGGCAAACTAAGGCCTTCATTCTACACAAGATTTTGGAGAAAAAAGTCCAAAAGGGGGGAGTGGAGGTGAGGAAAGGGGGGAAGTTTGCTGTAGCGTAATATAGGTCGGATATTGTTTTTTAAAATTGAAGCGAGATCTACTGTTTTCACAGAACCACTAGTATTATACGAAGAAAAAAAAAATTGACGACTTCGACAGATAGCCAGCCTCCAACTACACAAGCGCTATCTGCAATGCGCTTTTCAGATTAGGTGACATTGAAGTAGAACGCAGTGATAAAATATAATAATAGAACAACTAAAAAAAAATACGTTTATAATATGATTTGCTAAAATTGGTGGCATGGAAGTATATATTATAGATATAGATCCAAGCAAAACTCTAAGTTCCATAAGAGTGGAATATGTTAGCATGCATGAATCATCTGTAAACATGAGAGGGTTTCGTACACATGAATATGTAATTTTGGTCACTTTTTAAAACAGAATGTGATAACGTGTGATTTTTTTAGGCATTTTCTGTTAAAACTAGAATAGTTTTGGAGCTAGAAGCCAAAAACTGACTAAATCTTAGGTCACCTTTTATCAAGAAATAAGGTAGAGTGTCATTTAGAAGCATTTTTTTGTTATGAAACTATTCCTGTCACTCGAATTGTTTACTCGCAAATAATAAACTAATTTGTCAAATTATTATTAAAATTCGCCAGATGTCACACGTCTCCAGAACAGGGGGGTTACCACAATCTTTTTCCGATTCAAATTAGGTTCAAAACAAGAACAGCACCATGGCAACCATTTCCATTCTAATTCGCCGTATTGGGCTTTATTTACCTAATACCAAGACTTGTTTTAAGACGGTCACGGTAATTTTGCGGATCAAATTGGGTTCCTAATTTGAATCGGCATAAGACGTTGTGGTAACCCTCCTGGTCGTTTTTTGTTTCTGAACTTACTTAATACATTTTTGCAGGGATTTTAAAAACACGTCAGAGATTTATAACGTACTCGGAATCATTTATTAAACTGAAATGATGATTTTTAAATGAAATGATTAATCAAATTCAGGCGCTGTAGACGGAGCAAGTATTTGAGTGTCTGATGACAATTTGAGCAACCTTGATAGTAGCTACAATAACGGCGGCTGAGAAGACTGATGATTCTGAAAAAAGATGCTCATTACGAAGATATTATTTTTTTATTTTATTTTATTACATCAACAAAAATCCACAGCCGTGCTTACATGTAATCTTAAAAAGAGATCTTTAAATGAGGCCAATTAAGGATTTCATTAAATAAACAACATAGGAAATAAAAATAAGAAAACGATAAAGATAAATAACCAAAAAAAAACATGAGTGCCATACTTATGTCATGTGTGTGTAGGCTGTGTTTGTAATTTGATGTAATGTAACTTGTAAATATATAATTGAATAGATACATTGTGTGTGTGTGTGTGTGTGTGTGTGCGTGGGGGGGGGAGGGGTAGTACGGGGAAGCTGAGACCAAAAACTAATATGTGACGAACTCAATAAGATACTGGAAATAAAGTGGCGATGCAGTAAGGCAAGGTTGCCATGGTGCTACTTTTTGCTGTAATTTAAAAATTAATAAGTAAGTTTTTACAGATCAGTTCAACTCTGACTTTTACCTTCTATATTTCCTTCTATTAAATTCAGAGTAACCTTCCGCTTGAAAGTAGGTTTACTTTTGCAGAATGGGTCTAAGCCAGAGAACAATTTGTTGTACATATGAGGTAGCCTAATACACGTACAGTTTGATGCATAATTAGCGCGCGAGAAGGGAATAGAAATAATCTTAGTGTGTCTGGTCCGTGTCGACGGCACAGACAGTTTTAGCATTTCAGTAACTAAACGGGGGCAGTCCAGAGCACCAGAGCATACGTCATGCAGGAGCGACATATCGGCCACAACACGGCGCTCGGTTAGCGAAAGTAGATTGTAGTGTTTGCAGGAATCTGCGTAGTCCGAGGTTGGCCTATGTGTGCGGTAGTTAAGAAACTTGAGGTACTTCTGTTGCATAGACTCGATCTCTTTTACGTGAGTTATGTATTGTGGATTCCAAACAGGGCTACAGTATTTAAGTACACTACGAACGCAGGCGAAATAAATAATCTTTATGCAGGCGGAGTCAGTGAATTCCTTACAAGCACGCGTTACAAAACCAAGATTCCTGTATGCTTTCTTTATAATAGTTTCAAATTGAGCCGAGAATATCAATTTCGAGTCAAATATACAATACAATGTTCCATAGATGATAAAATAACTCATTCTGTTTTGAATGGCTTGGCGAAAATTGTGAACAACATGACACCAATTTTTTTCCTTCATAATTTTCGATCGTCTGTACAATATAGAACGGCTTTCTTATTGTTGTTATGCGTAAATAAAACTTCCCTTTGCCCAGGATTTAGCTAGATTTCTTCGACAGTAAGAATTACTTGTCTAACAATTACAAGAGTACGCAAGAGAGAGATATAATATTGTAATATTTGTATTAGTTAAGCACAACCAATTTTTAAAAGAGATCTAAAAAACAATCTTTGGGAATTTTTACGCCCTTCTTCTCTCACAGTGCTTCAATGTAGAGAAGAGGAAAAAAATGACGTTTGGTAAGTATATTTAAATATCTACATTCTTCTTCTATGTAGATCTGAACTTTGACTTTGACTTAGAATGATTTAAAAGTGCGTGATTATGGGATACAAATGCGAGGGTTAGGTACTTGTACAAGCGCCTCTTATACACCGAGGATCAAGTTGTTCTTACTAGCCGGTGGATGAGCTATAGGAGATGGTAACTTTCATGAAAGAATCATTTAATAAGTAGGGAATAAAAGTGAATGTAAGTAAAACCTTTCATAAAACCATGACCTTGGTCTTCTATCCAGGTCTTCTACATTCAATTTCATTCATGAAAGTTACCATCTCCTACAGCACTTCCAACGACGAAACAACTCACTTGATCATCGGCGTATATGTGAGGCACTTGAAAAGTATCTCTCCTATTTGTATCCCACATTTACGCAGTTTTTGTTCTAGGTTTTTTCGGTACTAGTCAATTTGTGTCTTAGTACATTTGAGTGTTCGACACATTATGCAGTAGTCACTTTAAGCTCTAGGCAAACATCAAATGTAGTCAAATTGTGTTCTAGACAGTCCAAGACCAACCCGTTTAAAATCATAAAAACAGCAAAATCCACATTAAATTCTACATGCACGAAAGAAAATAAAAACCGGTCAAGTGCGAGTCTAACTCGCTCACTGTGGGAGCCCCTTAATTTTTTTTTTTATTCTGTTTTTTAGTATTTGTTGTTATAGCGACAAAAGAAATACTTCATCTGCGACAATTTCATCTAACTATCACGGTTCATGAGATACAGCCTGGTGACAGACGGACGGACAGACGGACAGCGGAGGTTTAGTAATAGGGTCCCATTTGGCACCCTTTTGGTACAGAATCCTAAAAAACGAGAAAGGGTGACTACGTCGTCATTTATTAGAAAAAAAAAAACGGTCAAGTGCGAGTCTAAATCGCTCATGAAGGTTTCCGTACCACCATACAATGGTAGGGACCGGTGAGGAGTGAATAGTTTGGATTTTACTTTGAAAAAATCATCTGTCTCCCTATCACGGTAATAGGATCCCATTCTGCACCCTTCGGGTACGTAACCCTAAAAAAACTGCTCAGAAAGCATCCAATTCAATATCTGCTATAATTAGAGTCAGTATCGAGTGAATCACTAATATTAATTATAAAAGGTGTGGCCACCAGGTTGGTTGATGTGTCTGTTAGAACATTAAGCTCCATCATTTTCGATTCTTCTTTTAAAACGTGCTTGATGCATTAGGTCCACGACGCAGAATTGATTTTATCTACACACGTATCATAAACCCTCTTTACTGCGTCCAAAACCCACACGTTACGACGTAATTATAAACTTCTTGGTAAAAACTCATTTCTTATCTGAATATTGATACATTACGACCATAATGTAACAAAATTTGTCAAATTATGAAATTCAAATTTCGAACGCCGACACCGGCCTGCGTGCCGCCCCTAGTTTGTCTGTGAAATTGGTAGTACAGAACAAGCTTAACAACTGCAAAGCAATGACCAATGCCACAATGCCGGTCAAACATGCGGTTCCTGAACACATCAAAGAGAGCTTATGATATGTGTGTAGATAAACTAGTGTATGTCACTGTGTACAGTGACATACACGACTGTGGTATTGAAAATAATGGTAATTGAAAATTATGTAAATTAGGCATTAAAACTCTTGAGTGCTCTCGAGTATTAATGCCCTCAATTATGTAGCAGTCACATAAACTACTATTTCGCAAACCTTCTTCCGTCAACTCCTTAATTTCCGCCATTTTAAATGTTTTGTTGTTTCTACCAATATGAGACTTTAGTTGTGCCCATATTATTTCAATTGGGTTTCATTCACAATGGTAAGGTGGTAGGCATAATGTAATAGCATTTTACCGGGCTGAAATTTCGTCATTAACTTTTTTCTTATAGTCATTCTTTTCAAATTTTTTTTGCAGTTCCGCTTTGACTTTATTTTCTTCAAATATGAATGTTTTTATTGTAGCCAGGCTTGAATATCTGCCTTCCGCCAGCTCATGTTTTGCACTTTTTCGACGTGTCTGGAGTGGTTCGACCACAGATATCTCAACATAGGAGATAGGGTATTCAGCCTATTTTTCAATTCACGCACACAACGTATCATTAAAAAAACACAACGAACACGCACACATAATAACCACTTACACATTTATCCCTACTCTCGTATTGGTAAACAGCAGGCAAAGCAGCTACGTGGCTGTATACATGCGCATGAGGCGCACATTGTTTCATAAAGCACGCACACAGCACACACAGCGTCATGGACATTAAATTTATTTCCTGTCTCTCTCGCTAATAGGTAACGCTAATGAGTATGAGAGAGATGGAATCTGGATGCGACTCAATAGTATTACTCCTCGGAATATTTCGTTAACCGTGTTGTTTTATTGAAGAAATATTGTATTTTCAGTAACTATTTACCTGTGAAATGTTATACCCTTGTAATGGAAATTTGTCGAATCACTGCGATTTTCACATAGGACAACTGCACAGGACGGCATTATAGAAAATAAAGCTAAGTGTTGTCAGTTTTCTAAGGCGATCGGCGCGTGCACTCGGGAATTCTCGCTAAGAGCAAATGAATGCACTGTATGCACACTGGGCATACAACGGTCAGCCGTGACGCGGCGGCTTGCCCTCTCTCTAATATTCAATGCTCTGTGGGTTCGACCGACCGACCCTGATTCGACCAGATCCAAAACGTTTTTGAGCCTGTAAATTAAAAGAAGTAGATTAGATTAGATTAGATTAGATTTTAGATTGTTTTGCTTCAAATAGGCGAACCAAAAAATTTAGTTTTTAGTTACCACTTTTCAAAATTGTGGGCATCCATCTCACCACCAGCCCCCTCTCCACCAGCTTTTATTGCTTTGAATATTTATTCTCCGCCTTCTAAAAACCCGTCGGTGCTGCCTTTATGAGTTATTATCAGGTGTTTTCCTTTTTGTGGGTTTTTAAGCCCTGTTGACCATCCATTTAAAAATGCTTGGCCACTGCTGGTTAGGTTATATCATTGTCAACCCTTACCTGCCGGCCTGTAAAGAAAAATACAAATACCTAAGTTCATCAATATAAACAACTTTCCCCAAAAAACATATGATCATAAATGAAAAATTCATTCATGTGCCATATTTTCTTATTATTACGTAGACAGCAGAGTAGTTTCGTTTTCGTGTAAAGATGACATTCGCACTCCAAACGGGGAGAAAGGAAAAGGACTTGAAGTCGGTTTTTTTAAGTTTTTAACTAGTAGAGTGTATCTCTCGAGAACATAATTATTTTTTTCTCTGGCGAAGTATTTTAAATTCTTCGCTTACTCACGATTCTATTATAGTAGTTTATGTGACTGCTACATAATGGAGGGCATTAATACTTGAGAGGCTCGTTTCATAATAATATCACTCGAGAGTTTTAATGCCTAATTATGTACAGTTACATACACTAATTTATCTACACACATATCATAAGCTCTCTTTGATGTGTTGAAGAACCGCATGTTTGACCGGCATTGTGGCTCTGCAGTTGTTTAGCTTGTTCTGTAGTACCAACTTCACGCAGGCGGGCGTCGGCGTACGAAATTTGAATGTCATAATATGTAGAAAAATTACACATTATGGTAATAATGTGTAATTTTTCAGATAAGAAATGAGTTTTAACCAAGTAGTTTAACATAATGCTGGTTGTAACGTGCGGTTTTTGTGCGCAGTAAAGAGGGTTTATGATACTTTTATAGATAAAGAAAAACTAGGCGCGGCACGCAGGCGGGCGTCGGCGTTCGAAATTTGAATGTCATAATATGTAGAAAAATTACACATTATGGTAATAATGTGTAATTTTTCAGATAAGAAATGAGTTTTAACCAAGTAGTTTAACATAATGCTGGTTGTAACGTGCGGTTTTTGTACGCAGTAAAGAGGGTTTATGATACTTTTGTAGATAAAAGAATAAATTCTACTATATAATCGTTCGTTTCGCTCTGAATTCAAAATAGCGCCCTCGCCGTAAAAATATTATTTTGCTCCCTTGTTATACAATCGACTACTACACACCTAGGACATACACACGAGTAATCCTATAAAGGTTCCAATTTTCATTTTTAAGATGCGCGGGACCCTAAAAACCCCGACTGTGATACCCTGAAAAGCACTAAACAAGCAGATAAATTATTGAGATTCAATATCATTGATGATCAGGATTTCGTTTCAGGATTGGGCAAAAATACTTTCTCTTGACCGGATCTGTGTCCGGATGTTGTCCTCTACGGCCGCCTCGTGAATTGTTGTGAGCAGGTTCGATAATAAAACAGTTTTTTTGTCGATTCAGTTTTTTGAGAATATTCGAAACGGCGGAGGTGAGATTGATATTTTTTTATATTTCAAAAACCGCTACAATCCCAATAGGTGGACGGATTTTAACAAATGAGGTGACGTTGGATTTGTGGAGACCGTGAGGGAAATATAATTTTAGTAAAAAGTCAATATCGTAGACATATATCGTAGTCAATATCAAAGACGATATCAGAGATAGGATCACTGCAGTTGCCTTTTGATCCTCCAAGTACTCAGACTGCTGTTCTCCACAGGGTCCACCTACCCCACCACGCTGTCTACCCAGCTGGCTCAGCTCCTGCAAGCTGGGGCGCGTACTCGCATCGAGGGTTCGAGTAACTCCATCCTGAGCGCCGTTCGTCAGTGGATGGGCAGTCCACTCCACCAGACATGGCGGGACTATCACGCACCACCAGGTTGACCACCAGGCAAGTTGCAGTGCAGTGGGGTGTCTACTATACCCGTGTGATGTGTGCTTTCCACATTCTTCAATATTGTTTGTTTTTCTTATTATTATTTTAATATTTGTAATTATTTTTAATTTTGACATTTTATATTGGACATAAGTCTGGAAAAGAAACAATTATTATTATTATTAACGGGCCTGACGCTGCTGCACACCTACCTCTCAACTTGACTGGACCGCGGTCACAGGGACCTATTAGGCCCCGTTGAACCTTGCAGACGAGATCTGCGCCCGCAGGCCCATGCGTCCTTCTACCTACCGTCCAGGGGCGAAGACCTGCCAGCGGCGTCGTACTCCGGACGCATGAGACCACTCCAAGTTTTCTTAACTCACGCCCTAGCCGGCTATCCGGATAAAGCTGTCTTGATAATGAATCCCCTTTCAATTCGCTAACAAAAGAACGACTAACGTTTTACAGTGTTAAATTAAAATAACTTTAAATACGAGCGGAACCCTCTGTTTATGATTTAATTTCTGCTTTTAGTATACCGCAGTAGGCATTCTTAGTTTTTTTAAGTACCTGCGTCATTTATTTCAAAACTTAAAAAAACGTAAATACTTAGTGGCATTTTCAATCGCGGGCGAGCGAAGCGAGTGTAAGCGGGTTTAGACCCCGGGGCCATACGGTTGTGGAATGCACTCCCCTGCACCATCAGGAACAGTCCCACTCTGAATATATTTAAAAGTCGTGTGAAGAAGCATTACCTCTCTATTTAGAATTATAGGTATTATACATATAAGTATTTAGCTACACAGGTATCATAAACCCTCTTTACTGCGTACAAAAACCGCACTTTACGATCAGCATAATGTTAAACTACTTGGTAAAAACTAATTTCTTATCTGAAAAATTACACATTATGACCATGATGTGTAATTTTTCTACACATTATGACATTCAAATTTCGAACGCCGACGCCCGCCTGCATGCCGCCCCTAGTTTGTCTGTGAAGTTGGTACTGACATTCAAATTTCGAAAGCCCGAAGTTGGTGCTACAGAACATGCTAAACAACTGCAGAGCCACAATGCCGCTCAAACATGCGGTTCAAAGAACACATCAAAGAGAGCTTATGTAGATATGTGTGTAGATAAACTAGTGTATGTAACTGTACATAATTAGGCATTAAAACTCTCGAGTGATATTATTACGAAACTCGCCTTCGGCTCATTTCATAAACCCACTCTCGAGTATTAATGCCCTCCATTATGTAGCAGTCACATAAAATACTATTATTAGTATATAATATAGAAGTAGTATATTATAAGTATTTACTTTAATATTATAGTATGTATAAATATAAATATATTTAATAACTGGCATCGCAGATGTGGGTGTGCAGACCGCCAAACTGAAGTGGAGCTGGGCAGGCCATGTGGGTCGAATGCACCCAGACAGGTGGGCGAGGATAGCCACTGAATGGGTGCCTATAGACGGACACCGGCGCAGAGGAAGGCCCAGCAGGAGATGGCGGGACGACCTGGACACGTTCCAACCAGAGTGGGTCAATCTAGCTCTGACTAGAGATGGATGGGCTCGAAATGGGGAGGCCTTTGCCCAGCAGTGAGAGACAATGTAGGCTATGTAAAAAATATGTATGTAAGTACTCGTAATTTCGTTATATTGTTGTGCACATAGGTCTACCCCTACTCAACATATAACCTTTCCTATATTATCCTGGTTTGCTGATAGAGATCTCTTAATAGAGATTAGCTCGCCTTTGTACAATATTTTTATGTTACTCTTGTTGTTTATATGATTTGTGTGCAATAAACAAATTATGAAGTTATGTAATGTCACTACAACTACTTTTGGCTCGCCAGCACACCAGCGGCAACCTGCACGGTCGGCGGTCGGACGACAACTGTCCCACTCCGTCATTACTGACGTATGCGGTGGAGACTAAAGCCGCAATCACACTTATCTGACGTATCGTGTTGTGATGCGCTCTGTCGTGACGGCTAGTGTTCACATCTAAAGTTGTGTTCTGACGCCTTCTGACGATTTATTGAAACAATACAGCCGTAGTTCTCGGATAGTTAACACGTGTTTGACGTCATGTTTTCCTCGGAATCATCTGACTCTGAAGAAGAAGAAAATATTGAATGTATGGTGCTGGCAACTCTTCTAAAAATGAAAGAAAAAAAGAAAAGAAGATATGGGTTCATTCAGTGATTACTAGAAGAGAGTTAAGAGGCGAGTTTCACTGTCTCGTTATGGAGCTTGAGAATGATGCTCAAAGATTTCATGGCTCTGACGCAAGACAACGCAAGACTGGCGCGTGCACACTTGTCATGCGTCGTCAGGCGTCAGATTCCCCCACCCCCCCCACCCTCAACGTTCTGATGCAATGGGAATCTCTTCTGGCGCGACGCATCAGAAGCCATTACAACAGATCGCGACAGACAAATGTGAATCTCGCCGTACTACATGTATGAAACCGATACCGTTCTGATGCGTCACGAGTTCACGACACGACACGTCAGACAAATGTGATTCCGGCATAACACAATCCCATAACTTACAGATAAATAGCCAACACTACATAATCAAAAGGTTTTTTGGTATGGGTACTTTTGTTTTGTGCAATAAAGTAATGATAGTAGGTATCTTATAAATATGTAACAAACTCAAATGATAGCTTGAAATTCCACAGCACTTGTCTGATAGCCATCGATTTTATTTAAAAACTCGATTTGTTATGGCGATAAATTAAGGCAGATAAGTTGTGACGGCTTTGAAATCGGTCTGACTGGTAGCGATTCTTCAGGCATCAAACAAAAAAACAAAACAAATTAGGGTTCCGTACCCAACGGGTAAGAACGGAACCCTATTACAAAGACTTCGCTGTCCGACCGTCCGTCCGTCCGTCCGTCTGTCTCAAGAACCTAGAGGGTAGAGGGTTGAAATTTTCACAGATTATATATTTCTGTTGCCGCTATAACAACAAATACTAAAAAACTGGTCAAGTGCGAGTAAGTTATTGGTGCGGTTACTTTCACACTCCATGTACGTAACCAGGTGCATCCATAAGTTTGTATGTGGTATTGTTGTATAGGAGCCCCCTTAAATATTTATTTTATCCTGTTTTTTAGTATTTGTTGTTATAGCGGCAACAGAAATACATAATCTGTGAAAATTTCAACTCTCTAGCTAGCTAGGTTCTTGAGATACAGCCTGGTGACAGACGGACGGACGGACGGACGGACAGCGAAGTCTTAGTAATAGGATTCCGTTCTTACCCGTTGGGTACGGAACCCTAAAAACAGGATAAAATAAATATTTAAGGGGGCTCCCATACAATAATACCACATACAAATTTATGGATGCACCTGGTTACGTACATGGAGTGTGAAAGTAACCGCACCAATAACTTTGTAAACAATATTTTGCTGTGTAAAATCCAAACTATTCACCCCACACCATCGCTTCCATTGAACGGTGGTACGGAACCCTTTGTGCACGATTTAGACTCGCACTTGACCGGTTTTTTTCATTCATGTGCCATATTTTCGTATTGTATTACGTAGACAGCAGAGTAGTTTCGTTTTCGTGTGAAGATGACATTCGCACTCCAACCGGGGAGAAAGCAAAAGGACTTGAAGTCGGTTTTTTTAAGTTTTTAACTAGTTAAGTTCACTCCAGAACAAATTCGCTTACTCACGATTCTATTATAGTACTTTATGTGACTGCTACTTATTAGAGGGCATTAATACTCGAGAGTGGGTTTATGCAACGAGCCGAATGCGAGTTTCATAATAATATCACTCGAGAGATTTAATGCCTAATTATGTACAGTTACATACACTAGTTTATCTACACACATATCATAAGCTCTCTTTGATGTGTTCAAGAACCGCATGATTATTACCGCAGAACAATTATTATTATTATTAACGGGCCTGACGCTGCTGCACACCTACCTCTCAACTTGACTGGACCGCGGTCACAGGGACCTACTAGGCCCCGTTGAACCTTGCAGACGAGATCTGCGCCCGCGGGCCCGTGCGTCCTTCTACCTACCGTCTAGGGGCGAAGACCTGCCAGCGGAGTCGTACTCCGGACGCATGAGACCACTCCAACTTTTCTCAACTCACGTCCTAGCCGGCTATCCGGATAAAGCTGTCTCCCCTTTCAATTCGCTAACAAAAGAAGCGACTAACGTTTTACAGTGTTAAATTAAAATAACTTTAAATACAAGCGGAACCCTCTGTTTATGATTTAATTTCTGCTTTTAGTGTACCGCAGTCGGCATTCTTAGTTTTTTAAGTACCTGCGTCATTTATTTCCTGCTTTTTAGTACAAAACTTAAAAAAAACGTAAATACTTAGAGGCATTTTCAATCACGGGCGAGCGAAGCGAGTGTAAGCGGATTTAGACCCCGGGGCCATACGGTTGTGGAATGCACTCCCCTGCACCATCAGGGACAGTCCCACTCTGAATATATTTAAAAGTCGTGTGAAGAAGCATTACCTCTCTATTTAGAATTATAGGTACTATACATATAAGTATTTAGCTACACGCGTATCATAAACCCTCTTTACTGTGTACAAAAACCGCACGTTACGATCAGCATAATATTAAACTACTTGGTAAATACTCATTTCTTATCTGAAAAATTACACATTAATGCCATAATGTGTAATTTTTAACACATTATGACATTCAAATTTCGAACGCCGACGCCCGCCTGCATGCCGCCCCTAGTTTGTCTGTGAAGATGGTACTGACATTCAAATTTCGAACGCCCGAAGTTGGTGCTACAGAACATGCTAAACAACTGCAGAGCCACAATGCCGGTCAAACATGCGGTTCCTGAACACATCAAAGAGAGCTTATGATACGTGTGTAGATAAACTAGTGTATGTAACTCTACATAATGAGGCATTAAAACTCTCGAGTGATATTATTATGAAACTCGCCTTCGGCTCATTTCATAAACCCACTCTCGAGTATTAATGCCCTCCATTATGTAGCAGTCACATAAACTACTATTATTATTAGTATATAATATAGAAGTAGTATATTATGAGTATTTACTTTAATATTATAGTATGTATAAAAATAAATATATTTAATAACTGGCATCGCAGATGTGGGTGTGCAGACCGCCAAACTGAAGTAGAGCTGGGCAGGCCATGTGGGTCGAATGCACCCAGACAGGTGGGCGAGGATAGCCACTGAATGGGTGCTTATAGACGGACACCGGCGCAGAGGAAGGCCCAGGAGGAGATGGCGGGACGACCTGGACACGTTGCAACCAGAGTGGGTCAATCTAGCTCTGACTAGAGATGGGTGGGCTCGAAATGGGGAGGCCTTTGCCCAGCAGTGGGACACAATGTAGGCTATGTAAAAAAATATGTATGTAAGTACTCGTAATTTCGTTATATTGTTGTGCACAGAGGTCTACCCCTACTCAACATATAACCTTTCCTATCTTATCCTGGTTTGCTGATAGAGATCTCTTAAAAGAGATTAGCTCGCCTTTGTACAATATTTTTATGTTACTCTTGTTTTTTATATGATTTGTGTGCAATAAAGAAATTATGAAGATATGTAATGTAGAAATAACTACTTTTGGCTCGCCAGCACACCACCGGCAACCTGCACGGTCGGCGGTCGGACGACAACTGTCCCACTCCGTCAACTCATTACTGACGTATGCGGTGGAGACTAAAGCCGCAATCACACTTATCTGACCTGTCGTGTTGTGAAACGCTCTGACGTGACGGCTAGTGTTCACATCTAAAGTTGTGTTCTGACGCCTTCTGACGATTTATTGAAACAATACAACCGTAGTTCTCGGATAGTTAACACGTGTTTGACGTCATGTTTTCCTCGGAATCATCTGACTCTGAAGACGAAGAAAATATTGAATTTATGGTGCTGGCAACTCTTCTAAAAATGAAAGAAAAAAAGAAAAGAAGATATTGGGTTCATTCAGTGAATACTAGAAGAGAGTTAAGAGGCGAGTTTCACTGTCTCGTTATGGAGCTTGAGAATGATGCTCAAAGATTTCATGGCTCTGACGCAAGACAACGCAAGACTGGCGCGTGCACACTTGTCATGCGTCGTCAGGCGTCAGATTCCCCCGCCCCCCCACCCTCACCGTTCTTATGCGATGGGAATCTCTTCTGGCGCGACGCATCAGAAGCCATTACAACAGATCGCGACAGACAAATGTGAATCTCGCTGTACTACATGTATGAAACCGATACCGTTCTGATGCGTCACGAGTTCACGACACGACACGTCAGACAAATGTGATTCCGGCATAACACAATCCCATAACTTACAGATAAATAGCCAACACTACATAACCAAAAGGTTTTTTGGTATGGGTACTTTTGTTTTGTGCAACAAAGTAATGATAGTAGGTATCTTATAAATATGTAACAAACTCAAATGATAGCTTGAAATTCCACAGCTCTTGTCTGATAGCCATCGGTTTTATTTAAAAACTCGATTTGTTATGGCGATAAATTAAGGCAGATAAATTGTGACGGCTTTGAAATCGGTCTGACTGGTAGCGATTCTTCAGGCATCAAACAAAAAAACAAAACAAAAAACGTTTGCGAGGTTGAGCGTGAAACATAAACTAGGGGTTCTAGACAGGAGTTGTGTGGAAGCAAAACTTTCAAATTTTCCCGTTTATATTAGAGTACTTTAATTTTATTTTTAATAAGAAGAATTTGTTGGTTGTAACACCTAAAGAATCGGTACCAATGGCAATCCCTGGCACAGTTCCCGAGAAGTAGCGGCCTTTAACGGCTAACAAGATGTACCACGAACTCGAGCTTTAAGTTCGGAAAGCTCCTCAGAACCTAGTTGTAAGGACCATTCGCGAGAGGAAACTTTTACAATATAGAAGTCGTTAACGTTGACCAGTGAAATGCCTCCTGAATATGTGTACCTAGTATGTAGGTATGTAATTAAGTACAAACTACACTGGCCTGCAAAACTACGTACTACACAATTTTTTTTTATGCTATAGAAGTTTTACAGCAAGTTTTATCAGCTTTCTTTGAAACTGCCGTAAACTATACATTAGTAACATGTTTAACTTAAAAATAAGATAATAGTAGTTTATGTGACTAATACATAATGGAGGGCATTAAAACTCGAGAGTGAATTTCATAATAATATCACTCGAGAGCTTTAATGTCTAATTTATGTAGATACAGTTACATACACTAGTTTATCTACACACATATCATAAGCTCTCTTTGATATGTTTAGGAACCGCATGTTTGACCGGCATTGTGGCATTGAGTTTTTTGGTTTGTTCAGTAGTACCAACTTCACAGACAAAGTAGGAGCGGCACGCAGGCGGGTGTCGGCGTTCGAAATTTGAATGTCATAATATCTAGAAAATTTATACACTACGGTCATAATGTTCAATATTCAGATAAGAAATGAGTTTTTACAAAGTAGTTTAACATTATGCTGATCGTAACGTGCGGTTTTTGGACGCAGTAAAGAGGGTTTATGATACGTGTGCAGATAAAACAATAAAAATAGCCATTTTCATCTAAGTGTCTAAAAACGCAATTAACATTTATAAGTATGTTTTACAAGTTATTTAATTTTTAATAACTGGTATTTCCTCCTCGGGCTCTGACTAAGGCTTCGAGCCGGTGAGTCATACTGAACGCGAGGTTTCGGAGCCGATGATGGGTAATATTCTCGCATTGTTCTATCAGGGCCTGTTTTGGTGCCCTGAGGGTGGTAGGTGGGGGTCTGGGGCTTCTGACTAGCCCCCCTAGCTCATCCCAGGCGTGCTCAATCGGGTTGAAATCAGGACTTCTTGATGGCCAAGCCATCACGCTGATACCAACCTCCTGAATATAGATATACTCTAAGAGTATACTCTTGAACGACCTCAGCCGTATGTGGCCGGGCATTATCAAGCATCATCATCGATCCATCACCCATATTCACTAAATACGGCCCTTGGTACTCATTGAGAATCTTTTGGGCATATCTTCCCCCAGTCCGAGTGTCGGTATAACTTGTGTACTTAAAAAGTTATTGCAATTTTAAAAGTGTGATACTTAGTTTTGTGTACAATGTATATTGGGTACGTACTATATAAGCCTTTAACCATAGTCTGATAAACTATTAAATCAGTTTTCATATGTTATTTTCATATACATCAGTATTCATAGGTTTTCTTATATATACTGTGGCTTTGGTAGATGGAAGTACGTACAGCCCTTAAATTTTTAGGTTAGCAGTTGTAAATCCACCTGATATCTAGTAACCATTGATAAGTGTGCTAATTAGCCCGGCTTTTATGTTTCCATTTGAAATAGCGAGCTCTCAAACATAATTGGAGCGTAGTCACTTGAGCTCGCAGAGGATTAAGAATTAAAAGGTGAAATAGACCACTCACAATACAAAAGGCTTCAAAAAGAAACACATTTTATTTCTTCATCTCACAGAATACCTGAGTCAAAGAAGAGAAATAAAACCACTTAGTGGGCCCTTGGTTGCAAGAGATTTTTAGGTTTATTTCTTAAGAAATACCTTACATTATTCAACGCTTTCACGGTCTGACAATTTTATTCATAAAGATGGAGAGATAGATAGTACATCTAAACGTTTCGCTAGAAGTGTGCTTTGATGTTCAGACTCTAAAACGAAAAGAATAAATAAAAAGTCGAATTTTATAGAAATCAAAGCAAGAGATTACCAGCTCTCCCTTCCTTCCTATGTCAAAAATTATTGGACATCAAGTTTAGGGGACAAAAGGTCAAGCGTGAGTCTAACTGCCGGTGGTTAGGGATTCTAACGCAACAAAAAAGTTTTTCGTTTTACAAGTAAATGATCTGTCTTTCAGTGACAAAACCAAATGCTTTATAATTTCTAAAGAATTGGTCAGTAAATAAACCGTTTTACCCCATTGGCTAGATTTGGTTGAATATGGTTAAATGTTCGGTTAGGTTATGGATGAATGGCATTTATGTTCGAAAGACTTTGGCTTCCTTTCTTTTTTTTAAAGATTTAAAAAAATATATAAAAAGATTATCGGAGTCTTTCAAACAGAAATAAAATTGCTTGAAATAAATTTAACTCTAATTGAGTTAAATTTATTTCAAGCAGTTTTATTTCTGTTTTGTCGATTTATTAACTTTTTCTCTGTCCGTTAACGTTTTTTCTTAAGACCTTATTTTAAAAACAATCTGCCTTGTTAAAAGGCGTTTACAAATGAATGCTCTTTTGGAAACCATTGAACTGTGCGTCCATCACATATTCTATAAATTGTACCCCCGTCAATAGTACATAACGTTACCTTAGAAGTATTACTGCAATAATATGTTGTTACTTTGCACATTCACTTTAATCTATCTCCATAATCTCGTAATTAGTAATTTATCAATTACAGTTATTTGATTTTGAGTGCTTATGCGCTTTATTGAGGAATGCTGCCATTAACAGATTATTCACGTTTATTTTACTGTAGAAAATTTCCACTTTGTGGCAATTACACAATCGAAGTACAGTCAAGACTAGTAGGTATTAAAATGATGTAAACAAACATGTAACAAACAAATGATGTAAACATGACGGTCTGCCGATGCCGCAGTCAATACTAACACAATTATAGTTCACCAAGTTGAAAACCGACTTCAAGTAGAGTTTGAGTTTGAGTTTTCTTCCTACCCGGTCGAGATACGATGTCGTATATAAATAGTCACGAAAACGATACTACAAAACCTGTCTCCTTAATATAATACGAATATACGGCACATAAGTGAGAAAAATGCCAGATTGCACCTCATTTCATGATAAAGAACGTAGAGACCAAGTTAAAAAGTTTAAAAAAAACAAGCACTAATTCTTCTCGCCGGTCGGGATACGAATATCGTCAAAATACGCGAAAACAAGGCTACGAAATCTGTCTGTCTGACAGTCAAGTTCACACATATAATGACATAAACGAATATACTTTACTTATAGACATCATCTTATGACAATGACCTTAAAAACCACTGATAAATCACAGTAAACCAATAATACGCATTTTTTTACCTAGACTGCATCACAATTCCAGTCTTTCTGTTTTAGAAACCAAACTACACGACCGATTTATTATGTTCAAAAAGTTGGACCAAACTGGAAGGTCACCCTTTCAAATAAAAAAAATATTTTTGAAGTCAGCTCATAAATACTACCAGTTTTGATGTAACAAACATTAAAAAAAACAACCGAACTGAGAACCCCCTCCTTTTTTGAAGCCGGTTAAAAATGGGTTCGAAGATGGATCTATGGTTATGGTCTTGACGCCTTGCAAATTTTGTGAAATGCAACTCATAAATTTGTTTGTTTACATTATTTTAAATACCACTTGCTTTGACTAAAGTAACAGTATTTTGCTGGACCCACGGAACCACTAAAATATCTATAATAAATGGTGCCCCCTGAATGGCCGAAGGGTCGATGTAATTGCTTACAATAAATTTGCGATACATGCATGACCATTTCCCACTCTAACGTGAAACCGCAGTTTTCTGTTTTTATTTCTACTTATAAAAAGCAGATATTATCTTTAGATCTTTTCCTTATGTTTAGCCACTCCAGCAGTCCTACATTCCCTCCGACGCAAAAGCTAATTATTATAAAGTTTATATATTTTTATTTTAATAATTTAAAAACTAAAAAACCTTTTCGAAACCGCGAGATCAAATAAGCTCCAACTCAATGGGTTAACAATAAAGAATCCCAGAATTCCTTCTATCAAGTTCCAATTCTATCATCAGATGATGATGAGATCATCATGATCTCGATCTGCAGACCAGCTCGATGGTACCATATTATTGTGTTAACATCTCAACCTGTACAAGTTTAGTAATAATAGAAGAACAGATGTGGGCAAAATTTACATTCCTAGATTATTTGTACGATGGTATCTAATTAAAAGTGGACTTAAAAAAGGGTGTTAATAAAAATAAATAACTCCTTTTCTAATGTCTATTGTACTCAATAGACTGCACGCACTTACCTTTTGAATGTTTAAGTACTTAGTAAAAACGAGAAATCTTCCTGATACAAGAAATCGGTATAAAGGTACAAAACTTAGTGTGAACTGGGCTCAAGCAGTAATATTTCCTTCGCAAACGGGATCAAAACAGTTGTTTTTCTTGCACAGTGCACAACTGACTGTGCTTAATAAAAACATTAGGTTCTTAGAAAATAGAAGTACTTATTTAAAATATCCTTAACATTATAATTTTATTTTACAAATTAAATTAAATTAAATTTTGGAATTTTTAGGATATCCCCTCACTTTTACAATTCGACACGGTGCAAGTTGGAACTTGTAAATTACATATCTCATTGCTACATGGTCGGCACCGGATTTTAACCTTCATCGCCTGTATGAGAAGCGAGCATGAATCCCACTAGACTATGGAGCGCTCGAGTACAAATAACATTATTAATAGCTCGGTTGCCCGATTCCGGCTAATATCTGCTCTTGATACTTTAATAGCAAAAGTAATTACTTATAATTTTTCTCGGCAAAAGTAATAATACAGCTACAGAATTGATACAGTAAGGTTTTCATGAAATAATTCAATTACTATTTCGTTGAATCTAAAAGGAACTCCCTTGTCTACTTGGAAATCTCCACAATTTGCTATAGCTATTCCTATCAAGGAATAGGTCAACTTGGACTATATTTGTACTATTAATTATTGTAATTGTATTCTCTGTGATCTGTGTAATTCGCTGTAAAAGTCATAGCTCTTTACGGCTAGATATAAAGGAAGATTAGCTGTGACATCTTGTTAAACTTTTGTTTAAATCATTTCAGCCAATTACGAGCCCCAATTTAGAATTAATCTTAGATTAATAATAATATACATAGTCAGGTCATAAGTTCTGTCACATGTGCAATATGAAATAATTTAGACATGTTTATTATTTATGTTAACATTTATATAGCAAAATGAACTTAATAAAACATAGATTCTTATGGTAATAAAGTTTATTCAAAATGACCCCCGCGATTTTGAATACAGGCCTTTATTCTGCGCGGCCAGTCGTCTATCGCAGCACGAACGAGGTCCATGTCAATATCGGCGGCTGCCTTAATCAAGGATGTCTTGAGTGACTCCAAATCAGGATGAGGCTTTGAGCAGGCCTTTTCCTCCAAGTGTTGCCATATCTTGTAATCTAACGGACTCAAATCTGGACTGGAGGAGGGCCAGTCTTCGTGCCGGATGAAGTCGATTTCACGCGCCGCCAGCCAGTCTTGTGTGCTTTTCGCTCTATGAGCTGGCGCAGAATCTTGTTGGAATACCCAGTGCCTTTTATTAAACTTGGAATGAGAAACAGGTTCCACAAGGTTCTTGAGGACTGTATTTTGATACACAACTGCATTCGTTTTTACGCCTTTCTCACAAAAATGTACCTCAGTTAAGCCCCAATAAGAGACTCCCAACCAAACCATGAGCGAGGATGGAAAATGACCTCGTTGGACACGCGGAATACGGTTGCTCGCTTCTTCACTGCTGTGTGCGTATACCTTATCATTTTGTTTGTTGTAGCTCTCTTCCACGGTGAAAATTTTTTCATCCGAAAAAAGAATTTCCCGATGCTTTTTTCCCGCGTACCGCTTCAACAAAGCGCGGCATCTCTTCAGTCTCAGGTCCATTAAACGAGCGTCCAAACGATGTCCTGTTTTTCTTCGATATGCCCTAAGCCCTTAGTCTTCATTTAACACCCTTTTCACCGTGGTCCTGCTTAACCCCATCTGAAGGGCCAACAGTTTCTGCTTACGTATGGGAATTATTATAAATATTCTTTGAATTCGCGCCTTCACAGCTTTTATCACTGCTGGAGTCCTAACAGAGCGAGGGCGACCACTTCTTGACCTGTCATCTACACTAGAGTCTTCATTGTATCGTTTTATGGTACGATAAACGAATCTTTTGGTTATATTCAAATTTTTCAGTAAGTCGAAAATCTGAATTGGCGCCTAACCGCAACGATGCAACGCAATAACTGCGACACGGTCTTCTTTAAGTGTCCACTCCATATTTAAAAGAGAGGAAAATTCTAAAAAGTACACATTTTTATTTTCATGAAAAATTCGAAATTCGAATTCAATAAACTTTTTTGTGGCCAGCGTTCTAAATTCAAAAGTTTTTATTGTGTGACAGAATTTATGACCTGACTGTGTATATACTAATATGTGTTTATTGCAATCAAAAATACAGTTTTTGGACGTGCAAATATAATACTGACACAGAATCGGGATTCGCCTGTTACATATGACCAATCTACAGTGACCACTCTATGAGATCTTGGGGGTTAAGCATTTACCCAAACTTAGCATCAACCGAATAGCGAACAAAAATTATTTGCTCACATATGCGATACATTGGGGCTAAATTCGTGCACATGTCGAGTTCTGGAAAGAAATATTATATTTAGGTATACTTCTTGATAATAATTTGAAATTCCAAAATCACATGCAGTCTCTTGGTGCCAAAATCAGAAAATTAATATATGTCTTCAAGAGCCTAAGATATGTAGCAGACCCATGCCTCATAAAACGTATTTATGTTGTTGCTCTAGCTGAGTCGCTGTTACGTTACTGCATAACAAGCTGGGGTGGCGCGCATAAGACGACAATTTTACGCGTAGAGAGGGCTCAGAGGGCAGTATTGAAGGTCTGCACATTTAAACCTTTCCTTTTCCCTACAACAGACCTCTTCAATTTCTGTGATTTCTTAACAGCAAGACAGGCTTATATACAAAGTATCATACTAAAACAACACTATACACTCTTAACAAGTAAGACAGCAGTAATTACAAAACGGCGAAATGATAAAGTATGACAAACAATAAAGGTGCGGACAAATTTTATGCAAAGATTCTTTAAGTTCCTAGGAATTTATCTTTACAACAAAATCAGCAAATACAGTGAAATTTACACTAAGACGATCTATGAAAATAAAAAAAAACTAAATACAAATGAAAACATTATGACAGTTTTATCCTAATACTCTAATATCAATTATTAAATCAACTATTCATTATATAATATTTATTTATATATATATATATATATATATATATACACAGTCAGGTCATAAGTTCTGTCACACAATAAAAACTTTTGAATTTAGAACGCTGGCCACAAAAAAGTTTATTGAATTCGAATTTCGAATTTTTCATGAAAATAAAAATGTGTTCTTATTAGAATTTTCCTCATTTTTAAATATGGAGTGGACACTTAAAGAAGACCGTGTCGCAGTTATTGCGTTGCATCGTTGCGGTTACGCGCCAATTCAGATTTTCGACTTACTGAAAAATTTGAATATAACCAAAAGATTCGTTTATCGTACCATAAAACGATACAATGAAGACTCTAGTGTAGATGACAGGTCAAGAAGTGGTCGCCCTCGCTCTGTTAGGACTCCAGCAGTGATAAAAGCTGTGAAGGCGCGAATTCAAAGAAATCCCATACGTAAGCAGAAACTGTTGGTCCTTCAGATGGGGTTAAGCAGGACCACGGTGAAAAGGGTGTTAAATGAAGACTTGGGGCTTAGGGCATATCGAAGAAAAACAGGACATCGTTTGGACGCTCGTTTAATGGACCTGAGACTGAAGAAATGCCGCGCTTTGTTGAAGCGGTACGCGGGAAAAAAGCATCGGGAAATTCTTTTTTCGGATGAAAAAATTTTCACCGTGGAAGAGAGCTACAACAAACAAAATGATAAGGTGTACGCACACAGCAGTGAAGAAGCGAGCAACCGTATTCCGCGTGTCCAACGAGGTCATTTTCCATCCTCGCTCATGGTTTGGTTGGGAGTCTCTTATTGGGGCTTAACTGAGGTACTTTTGTGTGAGAAAGGCGTAAAAACGAATGCAGTTGTGTATCAAAATACAGTCCTCAAGAACCTTGTGGAACCTGTTTCTCATACCATGTTTAATAACAGGCACTGGGTATTCCAACAAGATTCTGCGCCAGCTCATAGAGCGAAAAGCACACAAGACTGGCTGGCGGCGTGTGAAATCGACTTCATCCGGCACGAAGACTGGCCCTCCTCCAGTCCAGATTTGAGTCCGTTAGATTACAATATATGGCAACACTTGGAGGAAAAGGCCTGCTCAAAGCCTCATCCTAATTTGGAGTCACTCAAGTCATCCTTGATTAAGGCAGCCGCCGATATTGACATGGACCTCGTTCGTGCTGCGATAGACGACTGGCCGCGCAGAATAAAGGCCTGTATTCAAAATCGCGGGGGTCATTTTGAATAAACTTTATTACCATAAGAATCTATGTTTTATTAAGTTCATTTTGCTATATAAATGTTTACATAAATAATAAACATGTCTAAATTATTTCATATTGCACATGTGACAGAACTTATGACCTGACTATGTATATACTAGGTGCTTACCTATGAAATCTGCGTTTTGTATGGAGAAATTGAAGAAAATTCAATTCTCAATACAAACATTTTTGTTTTTTTTTTAGGAATGGCAAATCCTAATTTTATAAAAGTTCGTGTGTATGAATGAAAAAACATTTAGCTAACAGCAAATTTAATTTAATTTTTGAAAAGTTTCAGCTGTAAAAATATGTGACGAATCTTATCATGAAAATGGATGACATTTAGGACGAACTGATTTTGAAGATTAAATTTGATTTAGAAAACTAATAATCAAAAGAAAATATAATATGCATTAGTAAAACTTTGAAATAAACTTAAAAAAAAAATTGCTAGGTATTGAATTACACGAATTATAAACTCCTGAATCTGTTATTATATGTTATAAAATTTCACCAATTTCATAGGTAAGCACCCAATATATATATATATATAAAAAAACCTATTATATTTACAATCTAAACAAATAATAACGAGGTATAATAACAAAAACATACATATTAATTCACTACTCACCACACTCAACATGCAAACATTACACTTGTCATCTTCTCTATTACACACAAAAACACATACATCACATACATAACTTAGTTTATTTTTTTATATTTCTCTATAGATTTTTAGTAATCTGCCCTCTTTTTTAAATCAATGACTCAAGTTTCTGCTTGAGTATAGACAATGTAGACCTATTTTCGAAAACTCTGTATAATGTGTCATTTACATTTACTGGTGGGAAGTACAACTACTCATCCTATACCACAGGGTCGGCCCTTTATTTGGGAGTAGTGAACATCCCTTGTTCTTTTACAAATGTAAAAACAAGACATTCTACTGTATACTTTTTACTGAATAAATGATTATTATTATTATGAAAAAAAAACACAGGAGCGCAGAAGGCCCTGAAGAGGTAACTGGAAGAGCCCGGACTGCGTTTTAAAAATTGTTGATTAAATCGGCAACAAATATAATGATCACCAAAATATTTTTTTCCTACCCAAAATGGATAAATGAACACCAAAAGTTGCAAAAAATATCAGGGCAAAATACTGCGGTAGCTTAGGTGAAGGGTAAATATTATTTATCCTTCGTGTTAGGTTGAACATGTAAGAACAACAAAAAATACTTAAAACATAAACTTAAGTACACAAAACATAAAAAGAAGTTTGGTGATCATTTATCCAAACACAATTTGGTGGACATTTATCCATTCTGGCAGTCATTTCGAATTTATTGGTAGTAAAATTGGTGCGTTTTTGGTAATCATTTAAACATAACCCGATTAAATCGGTGGTGACCCGCGCATAATAACTTTCACTTCTGGTGTTACTCTATGTATTACCTCAGGGAGTGATAAAATAAGAAGCGGACTGTATTAGGTTGTAGAAGAAGTACATATATTGAATTAAAATCAATGCATATGGTTATTGATATGTTAAAGCGCCATTTACACCATTGTGGCCCTTTTATTATTGCGGAATTATTTGTCCAAGCCAAGGTTAACATATTCCTTGCGAACGGCTCCGGTTTGGTTGGCCAGGGGGAGGCAGATACTTACGACGAAACAACGAAGAATATTTTCGAGTCAATTTTGAATGTAAAATTTTCGGCAGCACTTCCTATGAGGTTTGGTGGCCTCGGCGTTCGGCCTACAGGATACGGAACTCCCTGCTTTCTTGGCCTCTTGCATAGGGTGTTTAAACTTGTCACTCGCATTTTGAATATTAATAATGATGACAATTTGAACATCTCTTTTGCGCCCGATGCTTTGCGGCTGTGGCGGGTCCGTTGCCTGAGGAGAGATGTGCCGAAGCAGCCTGGCGTGCAGCGTGCCTGGGATGAGGAGCTTGATGGGCTTTTGGCGCAGAACACGGGAGCTGATCTTGCTCGCCTGCGTTCAGTCTCCCAGCCAGATTCTGACCAAAGGCTTCATGGGCTTCACTGTGTTCGGAGTGCAGGGAGACTCTCTCGCCATCTCTCGATTAACGGCATCTTCCGGAGGGCTCTTGTATCAGCTAACATTCCGGCGACTCATGATCCTCCGCGATTGAGTCGCAGCGACGGTAATAGTCCGGACGGTCTGACAATAATGGCGTCGTCGAGAGGGGTCATTGTCTTTTATGTGAGACGACTTGTGTGCACTTGTTTGCCCCATCCAAGTGTATAGATGATTTTTCTAATAATTATAAATAATTATAATTTAATATTTTCCTTATATTTTTTTTCCATTCGCATTTTTTCCCATGATTATTTTTCTCTACACGATTTTTACTTGAAGTATTATTTTCTACTCGCTTTAATTTCTACTGTTTCTTTTTGCCAGATATATATATAAGGATATCTTTTCCTATGCATTTATTTCTCAATCCGTATTTTTCATATACATATGCTTTACCGTTATAATGTTTTTCCAGCTCATTAAATGTATGAGGGAATAAGCATGCTTATTTGCTCATACATTTAACGCTTGTTTTAATTAATATCCATACACGTCACGCCTTTTCCCATACGGGATGGCAGATGCACAGATGCGCTCCCGTTTAGGCAGTTTTCACTACTCCATTTTGCGAGACAGGGGGCTAGCCCCTCTTCGCAGCCCCAATGGGAAAAGGCGTGACGTGTATGGATGTAAATTAAAACAAGCAGTGTATGAGGAAATAAGCAGCTGGAAAAATATTATATCCGCAAAACATTATTTTCTCAATCCGTATTTTTCATATGCATAGAAAAATACGGATTGAGAAAATAAACGCATACAAAATATATGTCTGGCAAAAAAGAAACAGTACAAATAAAAGCGTGTAGAAAATGATACTACTAGTACAAAAATGGTGTGGAAAAAATAAATCGTGGGGGAAAAACGCGAATGGAAATAAAAACAAGGAAACTATTATTTCGGAAAATTCATCTATACACTCCCACATCCCACATTGGCTCAACTGTGGTAACCCCGGGTGCTGCTGCTCAGTCAGCGGCGCGCCATAAGTGCAGCAAATACGCGCAGCTAATGGGAAATTATAATTTCCCATTGCTTTGCATTGCATTGCATTGCATTGATTCCAGATCCTACCCTGCGAACCCGAAACACAGATAATTATCTGTGTTTCGGGTTCGCAGGGTATCTTTATCAAGGACTTTGGCGTCGCTTGAGGGACCGAGGATTTGACAAACGCTCTGGGGCTTTCCTAGTCCAGAGGATCACACTAGCTTTGGGCCGGACGATTCTTGGGGCGGTTTGTTTGTGTAGTTAAGTTTGTATAATATGTACTATTTATTATTTTGTGACGAAGCTTTGTGTAGATATTTGATATTTTGTATTTTATTGTGCATGTTAAATAACACCATTTCTACCCGATCCATCCGCAACCCAGCGCAACGAATGGTATAAACAGTCAACGAGAAAGGATCATTATCTGATAGCATGATAGAGATGGTTATTGTAAATGTCAGTGGTAAGAGGGATACCGCGTTCAGGAAAATATCAAGGTCATTTAGAGAGAGATAGCTTACTGAAAGTATCGGAGGTAGGAGGGAGATCGGTTTCAGGAATTGCCGACGGACCACCGGTAGCCGCAGCAGAGTAGTTTAAAGACCCATCCGTCGTGTTCCTGGCGTTCCTGGGTGGAAACTTTGTGTAAATGAGCCATATTCCATAACTCGACGCAAACGGTCTTGGGCCGTGGGGCGAGGTGCCCCCCGCAGTAGCATCAGTGACATAGGCTCGGACACTAAGTATATGTATGCAGTTTTTTTTTTGTTGGAGGGGAAAAAAATGGAATTACCAATGCCCAGGAGTCAGACCTCCCTGCTGTGTCCGGGTCCCCACACATTGAGCGGGCATCAGCTCGTATGGTATACGGACTAAAAACAACCCCTTGTGTTTACAGTTGTCCTACTAAGAATTAATTGTGAGCCACGGCCTCGGTATATGCTGAAGGCTTTCTACCTGCAATTTGCCCTTTTGGGCGATATATATGTGTTTAATGTAGATATTTTGTATAACAACAACCCATACATACATAGATAGCGTCACGCTTTTTCCTATGCGGGGTAGCAAAGAAACAGTTTCGCACACGTTCAGCCAGCTAGTCAATACTCCATTAGAGATGCTATATTTATCGATTAATTCCCCCTCGCCACAATAAATCGACTAACAAGAAAATATATTCGATTCCCTTTGTCTGAGCGGGGCGCAATCCTCGAATCATAAATAAGGAGGTACAATGACCAATAAAATTAGACGTCGAATGGATTGTGAGTTGGCGAGGAAAATAAGGTTCTTGCGGTTTGTTCCTGTCCTAACTGATAATGAATAAAAATATGTCCGTAATTTGCGTATTCCGTGAAAAGAAAAATGTTTTCATTAGAATGTATTAGTTATCATTAGAACTTTACTAAAAATAAAAACAGGAACCAGATAGAAATAGGTGCAGCAGTCGATGGCGGCAACAGACATCAAGTCCACTTGGCTAGTAGATAGTCCGATAAACGGAGCATATGTAACCCGAAAAATTCCTCCGTCTTTAAAATTTGGCATGTGATGAAATTAGGTGATACAGATTATAGATTCACAATAATCCAATAAATTTTGCTACAACAAGGTATTTTCACCTAAACATGAAAATCGTGTATAACTTAAGTATTTAAGGATATAAAAACATATAAAGAAATAAAAATTGACGGAGTAATTTTTCAGTATAAGATAGAGTGAAAAATATTAAAAATAATTTTAGGTATCACTGAAACCGAAAATATGTTGGATTCTTAAACATACTTATTCTTAATAGTACAAACATACATATAAAGAAAATATTTCAGACTGAGGAATTATTCACAGAGAGTTATTAGCGATTTTCCTGTTTAGGTAAAAATACCTAACTTCTCGTAGCAAATTTTGCTGGATTATTGTACATCTGTAATCTGTTTTACTTGACTTTATCAGATGTCAAATTTCAGAGGCAGAGGAATTTATCGGAAGTCTCAATACAACAAAATCCTCACACCGCTTAGACTAAGCCAGACAGTTAATTACGCATTAACGGTTATTCCAATTATAGACAAGACAGATAAGATTCTTATGACGGTATTGCTATTGTAATTCATAACTCAATCAAGAGCATTGAGTTACTATTACTAGCGTATAGAGACGCTTTCTCAAACAAAACAAGTGTCGTAACTTGATGACACGGGGGGGCGGGGGGCGCCGCGAGATTGGACACCGCAGAATTGACACTGCTTTTATATTGTACCTACCTAAATGTCATTGTGGTCGGAACGGCCAGAGCCATTACATGAGAACACATAAAAACGAAGATTCTTACATCGCCGAATAACACTAAAACCATTTGGAATATCATAAATAGAGAATCAGGTAAAACAATATCAGGAGACCGTAGCTTTTTACTTAAGATTGAAGATAGATTCTAGATAGATAGACTCTTTAGATACCTGGTGAGCAACGTAGATGTATCTACATTATCTGCTGCAGAATAGATGGTCATTGTATTATAAGATAGCTGCAACATGTTGTTTGGGGAGAAGTATAATAGTAGTTTATGTGACTGCTACATAATGGAGGGCATTAATACTATAGAGTGGGTTTATGAAACGAGCCGAAGGCGAGTTTCATAATAATATCATTCGAGAGTTTTAATGCCTAATTATGTACAGTTACATACACTAGTTTATCTACACACATATCATAAGCTCTCTTTGATGTGTTCAGGAACCGCATGTTTGACCGGATTGTGGCTCTGCAGTGGTTTAGTTTGTTCTGTAGTACCAACTTCGCGCAGGCGGGTGTCGGCGTTCGAAATTTGAATGTCAGTACCAACTTCACAGACAAACTAGGGGCGGCACGCAAGCGGGCGTCGGCGTTCGAAATTTGAATGTCATAATATGTAGAAAAACTACACATTATGGTCATAATGTGAAATTTTTCAGATAAGAAATGAGTTTTTACCAAGTAGTTTAACATTATGCTGATCGTAACGTGCGGTTTTTGTACGCAGTAAAGAGGGTTTATGATACGTGTGTAGATAAAGATTTTTATAATATTTATAGTGATGGCTCTAAGGATGTCGCTGGAACCGGAGCTGATTTTTTGATGAACTATCTGACGTCTATAAACGTTAAAAAAATGCTAACAACTTATTTATGATGTTCGCAGGGCTAATCGCTATTGCAAAAGCTTTGTCATATATAAACAGTCTTCATGGCGACATATTTTTTTGTAATATCTGATTCAAGGAGCACTACAATTACAATACATTGGAAAATGCTGCTCCAAATTCCGAGGGGCAACCATTGTTACCTTACACCATTCTTTTTCTGCTTGTTCTTATTAAGGAATTAGGTAAAACGATTATTTTGTAATGGATGCCGTCGCATGTGGGTGTTTCAGGTAATGAGTAGGTAGACAGGCTGGCTAACTCCTCGGGTACGGTTAGAGAGTGCTAGAGTGCTCTCTTGAGACATTTTATATTGACCTGATGCCCGCAGTCAAAATGCAATGCACCACGTTGTGGAAGATCGTAGAGTACTTCAACGAAAGATCGCTGACCGCGAGCATCTGGTTCAAAACAGTCCAAACTGAGGCACCCCGTTATCTATGGTTCAGTTCAAGACTGAAAAGAAGTGAAGTTGTCTTGCTCTAATGCTTTGTTCCGGACACATTCCTCGGAATAAAATTGGATTTTTAATGGGGAAAGTAGGTCCCCATATTGTGACGAGACTGTGAAGACACCGTCCATGTGCTGATGGAGTGTGTCCGGAACAAAGCCTTTAGGATACAGATAAGCATTCATAATTAAAAATGTTTCTTTGCTGGTGGTGGATGTAACGCCATTCTGGCTTTTCAAACCTCTGGGGAAGCCAAGATAGAGTACAGATTAGCAAGAATTTACTTTAGGTAGGATATATGGTTATTGCTATCTATTTATTTTGTGTGCTTAATTTTTGTCCTATGGAATGATATGGTCATATTTATAATATTCTCTTTAAACAAAGTTTAAAGAAATAATAGGAGTGCATTTTATAATTGTTGTATTATTTTTGTAAGTAAATTTGTATGTTATTGGCACCTCTGAAATTTAGAAGCAGTCACCTATGATTGTTCCTAATATAAAAAGTGAATCAATACACAAAGTAACAATATGTTATCATTGTGAAATCACATGACGAAAACCGGGAAAGTTACGTTGAGGCCGTTCGCAAACGAAATTCTGATTTCAACTGGCCACCACGATCATGCGATTTATTGTCGTGCGATTTATTTCTTTGGGGTTTTGTGAAAATAGGGTTTATGCGAATAAACCAAAAACAATTCAGCTCAAGGCTAAGTTCCAATGCATCCTCGATGAGCTACAGCTATATATATTTGTGAAAAAGTTATAAAAATATATGTAAATTTACCTATAAAAATTATAAACTTATATATTTTAAACTAACGGTATACACTAACGAATTAGGAAGGTACCTTCTGTTAATGCTTTCAGTTGAGCACGCCGTCTCCCTTGTTCCGGTACTGATGTGAGATCAGCGCCTGAGGAATCTACTTCTCAAGCACATGCTGAGGTGGAACCCTTTTGCATGTGCCACACCGTGTTCTGGTGCGATATAGGTAACTCGGTATCTATTTTTTACCTATCAAAATTTGTGAGTAATTAGATTCAACTGTTCACTAGTGTATTTTGATTTGTGTCAACGACATCCTAATGTGGGGCCCGAAGCAATGTATGTGTCTGTATATACATTTTTATATTTATTTTTTAATTAATCTAAGAAATTTACAACTGAACAGGCCATTATGGAATAAACCAGCGATGTGCGTGATAAAATGAGGATTATCGTCGACTTTCCTCCGTTTGTATTGTTCCGGCTCTAAGACTATATCTACGGGTCTTTGTCACCGTTTGACCCACTTTGAGAAGGTCACAAGTTGACGTTCCTTTTTTACCCAACTACGGCAAAGCCAAAAAGAGGATTATGGTTTTGACCGGTAAGTATTTATGGGTGCATGTACGTACGTACGTTTTTATGTAACTGTGTGTGTCTCTCTCTCTCTCTCTTTGTGTGAGTGCGAGAGAGCGAGTGTTTTTGTGGTATGTATGTATGTACGTAAGTTTTTCTGTTCCTCCAGAACATCTAAACTATTTATCAGAATTGACAAATAAGGTATCCTTAGAAGCGCCTTTATCGTCCGCTGGTTATAGGCTATGTGACGTCACACCAAATTCAATATCACGCTCTCTAAAGGGCATCGATGTCGTCGGCCGATTGTCAAATTCGGCACATCATAATGTGCCTCGGCATATCATGGTATGGCGGCATTTCATCACCCGTCATGTAAAATCCGCCTTATTGTTTCAAGCCCTACATTCGATTATCTGCCAGCCTATAACTCGGCAAATCAAAAAGTCAGGTGATAATACATTTGGCTCGGTAAGTTGGGTTAGGTTAGAACATATATATGCAACGAGCAGAGCGAGCTTGCGACTGAAAGTAATTAAAAGCCAAATTTGGTTAGAGTAGGTTATTGTGGCTTAACTTCAGTTGTGTTATAGGTTAGTATATAACTTAGAAGAAGCAAACCGGTGCGTAACGAAGCGGCGTGGAGCGAAGGGTATGCAAATAAAAACAACATTTATTAATAAGGATAATAAGGTCTCTAAAATATTATACTCGGATACGCAATAATAGTCCACCGACTCCGGTGTGATGGCCATCTTTCTTTCCTTGATTTGGTTTATAACAAAAAAAATGTGGTTAATAATTTTTAAAAGTATACAGAAATAGTTATCTAGCATACGTGTAACAATATAACAATTATTGTAAATGCAATAGATTTATTCGTGAAATTTTAACTATTATACGACGTTTTATATTTTGGCCAAATCGTGATGTGGCCAAGCGTTTGACTGGGAATATCGACAAACATTTGGTTCTCATCCATCTGCCCGATTTTGGTTTGGGTACGTCATTGATGTGCTCCATAGGCAACGCCGTATTTCAAGAAACGCCGCCATAAAGTTAAAGTCAAAATCAAAGTACTTTATTACTGTAGATATTTAGATATACTAAGCAAACGTCATTTTTTGCCTCTTATCTACATTGGACCACTGTGGGAGAAGAGGGGCGTAGAAAAATCCACAGATTGATTTTTAGATCTCTTTAAAAATTGCTTAACTAATACAAATATGAAAATTTTAATTATTATGATTAATAAGCAGGAATAAATAATTAATAAATTATTAACAGCAAGCAGTCGGTGTTAAGCTAGATTAAACGCATTTAAATAATCTTGAACATTGTAACATCCCTTTTCGACAAAGTCGCTTTAACATGCTTTGAAAGAAAGAAAGAAGAAAGAAAATCAATTTATTCGGACTACGCCATAACACACACAACATAAAATACACGATAATTATGAGAGGACAAGAAAAAAAGTGGAACATACAATTGAAGGAGAAAGTAATAACAACCAATATCGCAGACAATAATATACACACGCGTCACAAAAGTAAAAGTACATACCACACAGTAACTTATATGTATAGTACATACACAAGACAACAAGAAATAAATAAAAGCAAAATACAATTTTGTAGCGACGAGTAGACAGTAACGTCGTGAAGTGTGTGCCTAGGCGGCGAATAGGTTCCGACTCATAACCTATTCGGAACCTATTCGCCGCCTAGGCACACACTTCACTTTGTGAATTGCTTAAATGGCAATTTCAAAATCTCCAGAGGTATCTTATTGTAGTAGAGAATGCACTGACCCTTGACAGAATTGCTAACCTCCGCGAGGCTCACATAATCTGTGATTATTTCTTAGGTTAACATTACAGCTATCGCTAAGTTTGGAAAATGTTGTAAGGTTCTTGCGTATATACATTATATTTTCGAAAATAATTTGACTAGTTACTATGTCAATTTCTTTAAAAAGCTCTCTTAAGTCTCTACGTTTTAAATAACAATTGTTCCAATAGCCGCCCTTTTCTGTAAAATAAAAAAGTTTGAATATCCGCTGCTTTCCCCCACAACAAGATACCATAGGACATGTCTCTATGAAAGTAACTAAAATATACTAGCCTAGATGTAGCCACTTCCGTGTTTTGTCTGATGTCTCTAACAGCTTAATCCGCATAACTTAATTTACTAGCTAATTTATCTATGTGGGGTCCCCACAGCAATTTGCTATCAATGGTTATTCCAAGAAACTTCGTATCATTTACTACTTCGAACGTGTTGTTTTCTAACACTAAACTGGTCTCAAATTGCCAGACATTTGGATACACCTTGACTTGACAGCGTTTAAGAATAACTTAATAACTGTGAACCAATATAAGGTTAAAGACAGTACACCATTAACATAATCAAAATCTTCTTTTTGTCTTTCAATTTTGAAGACCATTGAAGTATCATCAGCAAACAACACTATGTCAGTAAATTTCTCGAACATTAAAGGCAGATTTTTAATATATATATATATACCAGGAATAACAAAGGGCCTAATATGGAACGCCAATTTTTACATCAGATTTTAAGCCGTTGACTTCTGCCTTTTGAATTCTATTGCTTAGGTATGATTTTAGTAGATACAACGCTTTATTTCTAACTCCGTAATGGTTCAATTTAACTAATAGCGTATTATGATCAATACAATCAAATGCCTTCGATAAATCGCAAAAAACTCCGATAGCATCCTGTGTGGCCTCCCATGCAGAATAAATATGAGATATAAGGGATATTACTCCTAGTGAAACCGTATTATTTGGCGTGGAGTTGGAGTTTGTTTTGTACGGCTGAAGTGTGAGTGCATTTGATTGAGTATAATTTTTCAAATATTTTACTTAGTGCTGGAAGAACAGATATTGGTCTGAAATTTGAAGGATCACCTTTATCTACTGAATTGAACAGAGGTATCAGTTTTCTGTGTTTCATGAGGTCTGGGAAAGCTCCATCGCCAACACATTTATTGAATATATAAGCTAAGTGCTAAGTAAGATTATATAGATATAACTAGAATTATTGAACCAATGACTTTGACTGATACCCCACAGGTCAACGTTTTGACAATGTTCTAGGGATATATATGATTAAATTTTAAATATACATTACTGATGCTAGTGTTGGTTCTTAATAATGGAGATGAATGTATACGATCTGTAGTGAGTAAGAGTACATTGGTGAAGAATGTTTCGAAAGCTCGAGCAACATCAGCGTTGGATTTAACAACATCATCACCTATCTTTAAGCAGAAACCATTGACCCTCGGTATAACTTGGCCAGTTTCACGGTTTATGATTTGCCAAACCGTTTCCTTCTATTATTTGAATTTTGTTTTTTTCCTATAATGTGTAAAGTTTTTGCAGTTCTACAAACCCACTTGAAAGTTTTGGAATATATTTTAACATAGTTATGAAATTTTCTATCAAAGTTTTTTGTTCATTAAGGTCATACAAGATAGCTCTACTTTTAAGAATTCAAAAGGTTCGTGGGCAATATGAAATATGTAATATGCAATATATAATATGCAATATGTAATATGCAATATGTAATAATGACTGGGCATTAAATTTTGATTTTCTGTTGTTGGCACTGACACTTTAAAATAAACAAAATATGGACCCTGGCTGATAAAAAAATAACCCAGCGAACTTTCTAGATATATCAAATAGAGTTTGACAGTTATAGCTAAATTTGACTGCCTACATTATGCCCCGAAATAACTCCAGCCGTGTTTGGGCCAGCTCAGTCGGCATTAAACCGGGCCTGATGAATTATTCAGAATCCGGACTGAACAGTCCACTCCAGTCAAAACGCCACGTCTGCGGTAAAAAAGCGGGTATTTACAAAATCGACATTATTCACTGCAGCATTGTGCCTGAATCGGCTTTTATGTGCTGTCGGTAACTGATTGGCTTCCCACGCAAACTTTTTAGGCGCCAAATCAAAAGTAAAGTAGTTGAAAATAGAATCAAGAGAAAAATAAACAGGACAATAAGACCAACACGAAAACCCGACTACTAAAGCACCACGCTCTTAGGAGTTTTTGAACTTTTATCTATACACGTATCATAAACCCTCTTTACTGCGTCCAAAAACCACACGTTACGACAAGCATAATGATAAACTTCTTGGTAAAAACTCATTTCTTATCTGAATATTGATCATACCAAAATTTGTCAAATTATGACATTCAAATTTCGAACGTCGACCCACGCCTGCGTGCCGCCCCTAGGTTGTCCGTGAAGTTGGTACCTCAGAACAAGCTAAACAAATGCAGAGCAATGATCAATGCCAAAAAATCTTATCCTAATACGTTGTTTAAACGATGCTGTAAACAAAATTCGTTTTTATAATTTTATAAAAAGGTTAAATTTTCGAGTTTCAAATATGATAAGGATATGAAAGGGCATTTTTGGAGGTTTCTTAAATAGTAGTTTATGTGACAGATACTGGAGGACATGAAATCTCGAGAGTGGGTTCATGAACCGAGCCGAAGGCGAGAATGATATCACTCGAGAGTTTTAATACCTAATTATGTACAGTTACATACACTAGTTTATCAACAGAAATATCATAAGCTCTCTTTGACGTGTTCAGGAACCGCATGTTCAACCGGCATTGTGGCATTGATAATTGCTTTGCACTTGTTTAGCTGAATGAATTTTTACCAAGTAGTTTAGTATTATGATGGTCGTAACATGCGGTTTTTGGACGCAGTAAAGAGGGTTTATAATACGTGTGATAGATAAAATATGTTAATTGTGTTAAATGGCTGCGTAATTATTAATAAAATGGGTAAAATCTAGATATGTAATAGGCAAACGATTGCTGTAAATCAATACCCAGTACATATTAAAATAGATATTACTACATCATTATAATTATTAAATATGTGTAAAGTAATTTTATTTAGCAGCCTATAGTTTAAGTAATTACAAAATTACATTTTAAGTAATTACAAAAGATTTCATTGCAAGACGATGTTGCAAAAACTTGTCTACTATTAAATGCACTGGCTCTGTAACAATAACAAAAGTAAGTTTTTTTTTTATACTGTGCTTTCGTTAGATGGGTTACTATAACGTATTGATAAGGTAGTTGTGTTTATAATTATCTTGTTATATTCCAAACAGGATGATGATAATCCAAAGTAATTGCACATGTCACGGACAATGATTGGAAGTGACATCTTTCTCATGTTCTACCCAAGTTCAATCGTTTTGTTACTTTATCCTTTATCCAAGGGTCCTGGAATTGCACTAAAGTAATATCATCTGATATACAGTCCAACCTTGTAAAATAATTCCATTTCTTTGGATAATTTTGACTTGTCAAGTAACTATCAAAATGTTGGTTTACAATTTGTCGATATTATATCTGATCTATGTTTTTATATATTTCATGTAGGCCTTTCTTATAGTTTTACTTGCCTCTGGGGAATTTAACGTCCTGTCAAATTCATATCCAAGATAGATCAGTCTACTGCAGTTCTCCGAAAAGAAAACAACTAAGGGGCCAGATTCCTACTGGCCCGGGAAACCTTGAAAAACTTTCAAGACGACCCGAATGGCCGAGTCGGCAGTGACCCTGCCTATGAAGCCAAGGGTCCCGGGTTCGAAACCCAGTGGGGACAAATACTTGTTTGATGAGAACGGATGTTTGTATCCTAGTCATGGTTGTTTATCTATCTAAGTTTAATATTTATCTATATAATTATGTGTATCGTTGTCTAGTACCTAAGATACAGGGAATCCTAGTTTTGGGCAAGATCAATGTGTGTAAATAGTGTCCAAGGTATTTAGGTACTACCTTTGATCGATAACTCTAAAAATTGGTAGACATCTTCAGTTTTATATTGCAATTATATATTAATTTAATATATGTAGCATGCGTTTCAGCTATAAATTCCCTTCACCGTTAAGTTGCCTGTAATTTGTCAACTCTCACCAAAAAATTGACAAATTTGGTATCCGATTGCCACATTCACATAACATTTCCCCGCTTTCAAAAAAATAACTGCATACGGACAAATGGGCAAAATGAGCCACTGAATGGATGAATGAAACCCTTAAATGTATAGCAAAAAGCCACATTTTACCAAGGCTTGTATTTAAACGATTACTAAAAACGCACCTATTTTACTACCAATAAATTCGAAATGACTGTTCCTGTCGTTATGGAGAGACTGCAACTGAAATTGGACTTTATAATTCTGACATACCAATACCACCTTGTAAATGTAATAATACCCCAAAAATTATCCAGCTTTAGCTCTAACTTCTATCTTCTATCTTCTACAAGGGGGTTGTAGTGCCTGCACCTGGCCCACTTGAGCGGGGCCTTTGTGCATGTCCCCTTCGCCTGCACATCTACTTCAGCCATCCCAACTCCTGCACCAGCTGGAGAAGGAGGCCTGGATGTTCTAGGAGCTCGTGGGTGTTTGTTGTGTGTCCTAGGATAGCCATCCTGGTTTCTGTTGTGGATGGACATGCCAGTAGCATATGCTCTACTGTTTCGTCCACTTCCATGCACCCCCTGCACAGGGGGCTGTCCGTTGCAACTGTAATTGTCAAGTGTTTGTTTAGTGTACAATGGCCTGTAATAAGGCTTGTTAGTATTTTTATTTTACTGCGTGGCAGTCTCATTAAGTAATTTGTAAATTTATGGTTATACTTGTCTATAAAAAGTTTTGTGTTTTTGCAGTCTTCTCTGCTAGACCATAATAGGTTTTGTTGCTGTACTGTGGCTTCTCTGAGCCTTTTTCGTAGAGCTTCCGCTGATAAGGGCGAGAATGGTGGAGGGCCGATTGCCGCTAATTTTGCTAGCTTGTCTGCCTCCCAGTTGCCTTGGTCACCCTGGTGACCTTTTACCCACTGGACTGTGACCTTGTTTTTCTCACCTAGCCTGTTGAGTGCCTTGTGGCATTTTAGTATGAGTTTTGATTTTGTCAACGGTCTTTTTAGTGAGCTCAGTAGGGCTGCGCAGTCCGTTTTAAAGGTTATGTCATTCCCCTCTGCATCATTTATCAAGTGCATTGCCCCGTGTAGGAGACTCAGTGTTTCAGCTTGAAACACTGTCGTCTCCTTTCCGAAGCTTAGGGAAAGTTTAATGTCAAGCTCCGGCGAAAAAAGACCTCCACCTGTGTTCTTGCTTTTCTTTGAGCCATCACTGTATATTGTTATACTTTTGTGATTTGGTATTGTTGGTGTTTCCCAGCCCTTGGCTGTGATTTCATATTTCCTACCGAATAGGAACTCTGTTTTTATGCGATCAATTCCAATAATTGCTTCCGGCACTTCCCCGAATTGTGCAGTGTCTTTATCTGCTATTTGTCCTTTCCATTGTCCAGTACTGTATAGCCTTAAGGCCGCCGATTTAGCCTCCTGCTGTACGAATAGGTCCAATGGTGGTATGCCTAGCATGATTTCCAGTGCCGCTGATGGCGTTGACCTCATGCAGCCTGTCATGGCTACACATGCCATTCTCTGGAACTGCTGTAGTTGTGTTGCAGTTGTACATAGTGTTGTTCGTTGCCACCATACCAGGGAGCCGTATGTGATGATGGGTCTCACCACAGCCATATACATCCATCAACATATTTTGGGCTGGAGTCCCCATCCGTTCCCTACCATCTTCCTACACTGGAAGAACGATATGGTGGCTTTCTTAAGTGTTGCTTCCATGTGCTTGCTCCAACTTAATTTGTGGTCAAGCCATCAAGCCACCTAAATATTTCACGTCTTTTGATGGTGTTAGTGTTTTATTAAAGAGTTTGGGCAGCCTGTAACTGCCGTGGTTTATTTTTTTTGTAAATAGTACCATCTCAGTTTTGGCGGGATTTACTGAGAGTTCGTTTTTGCACCATGTTTCTATGTACCGCAGTGCTAGTTGCATTCGGTCAAATATCGTGTTTATAAAAAGGCCGTTCACGAGTATTGTCACGTCATCGGCGTATGCTATTGAGTAGAATCCTCTTGTGTTGAGTTGTGTCACCAGATCGTTGGCTACTAGTACCCACAGTAGTGGTGATAGCACACCCCCCTGTGGACAGCCCTTGGCCACTTTGCATTTGATTTTATCGCTGATTTCCAGAGAGATTATTCTTGATTCCAGCATTTTTGTTATCCAGGTTATCATGTTAGGGTTGGTGCCTAGTTTGTCCAATACAGTTCTGATGCTACTGAAGTTTGTTTTATCAAAAGCTCCTTCGATGTCTATAGATACCACCAGGCACGACTGTTGGCTTAGTATTAAGCTTTCTATTCTTCTGACCACTGCGTGTAATGCGGTCTCTGTAGATTTTCCCGCTTGGTACGCATGTTGGTTTGGGTGTATAGGGTTGGTTCTCATGGGACCGTCCCTTATAAATCTATCACACACTCTTTCTAACGTTTTCAGAATGAATGATGTGAGACTTATAGGTCTGAAGGATTTAGGTTCAGTATAGTCGTCCTTGCCTGGTTTCGGCAGGAAGACTACTTTTACTTCTCTCCAGATCCTGGGCATGTAGCCGAGTGCTAGACATGCCTTAAATATTTTTACAAGTCTTGGTACAATGAGCTTTTCTCCCCATTGCAATAGGGCTGGTATTACGCCATCTGGTCCTGGTGATTTATATGGAAGGAAAGAGCTGATCGCCCATCTCGCCTTCTCTTCATCTATCAGGTTTTTTACTTCCACCCATGCTTCCGGCGGGGGTGTTAATGTTTGCGAGGAGCTTGGTGTTTCCGCCGGTGTCTCTACTTCTTTTGCGGGTAGGATTGTACACCCCGGGAAATGCGTTTGTAGCAATACACTACAGAGCTCTTCTTCGCTCTTGGTGTATTCTCCATTCGGTTTCTTCATCGAACCAGGTTGGTGTTGTGGGTCTGCTATTAGCTTTTTGATTCGTGAGGCCTGCATTTTGCTGTTTATCGAGCTGCAGACATTTCTCCACGATTCTCTAAAATTGCACCTAGTTTGTTTTTTAAACTGGTTACTTGCTTTTTGAAAAGATTTCAAGTCGTCCTCTGCCTTCGTGTTGATGGCATGATTGAAAAGCTTTCTCATGTTAACCCGCATTCTCTCCAGTTTGTCGCACCACCAGCTGTCTTTAGATGGCTTCGCTGTCATTAGAGGGCAGGATTTGTTGTAGCTCTCATTTATTGCTCCGTTGAGTTGAATGACCGCTAATTCTATTTCTTCTGTTGTCTCCAGTTTCATGTTGTACTCAGTTCTAGATAAGTCCGTCTCTAGGTGCTGATAATACTCACTTATGTTGGTTTTTATAGGGTTACGAAATTGCCTAGGTTTTAACTTTATATTCTTCAGGCCGAAGGTGATCCATCTGTGATCCGAACACGATGCTTCTGATGAAACTCTCCATCCCGATATTAGGTCTAGAGCCAAAAAGTTGGCAATTGTTATGTCTGGTATTGTTTGTGCCTTTCTTGTGACAAATGTGGGTTCTGATCCTCTATTTAGTGTCGACAGTTCGTATTTTGAGAGAAATTCCATGAGATCCTTACCTCTTTTGTTTATGTCCTTTCCGCCCCATACGGTGCTGTGCGCGTTGGCATCGCATCCTATTACGAGGGGTATGTCATTTTCTTCACACTCTCTGACTAGCACCTCCAGTTCCTCCGTAGGTATCTCCCCTTCGCCTGGCTGGTATGCCGAGGCGAGGTATAACGACAGACCCCCTTGCCCCGTGTCAATGTTCACCACGGTTAGATCTGGGGAGCAAAGGTGTGTTATTAAGGTGGCTTTGTAGTGATTCGGGACATATATGGCCGCCCTCACTTTTGTGTTTGAATAGTAGGTATATATATTTCCAAATAAGTTATTGAAACCACATACCCTGCTTTTATAAATTGCTGGCTCTTGTATAAGTGCGATCGTCTTCGGTTACTCTTCGAGAGTTCTCCGAAGGGCCGCTGCACCGGAAGAGCTATGTTGGATGTTGGCTTGTATGATATTTGAGTTAGCGCCTTTTGTTATTGTTATTATATGTAGTGTGAATGTATTTTTTTTAATACATGTATACATATATTATATAAATAAGTTATTTTATTATGTGTGCAAAGCATATGTGAAAGGACACATAATTATTATTACTCCCCCTCTGCTGGAGTTGAACTTTCGTCGTCGAAGCCGAGAAGCGCCTCGACCTCGTCGGACATCGGTGAGCCAATCGCTAAGTTTCGGATACCTAGCGCTTCCCCCACGCTGCCCGCCGAGGCCCTGCGTGTTGGCAGAGTGTTGCTGCTACCTTCAGCGTCACTCGGTGCGGGCTGCACCTCACTCGGCTGGCCGGCTGGAGCGGGTCTGGACCCAGTTCCTCCTGCCCTCCGCTTTAGCTCCACCTTCACCGAGCCACACTTGTAACAGACCTTCATCTGCCTTTTCTCCAGCTCCGGGATATCCGACTCGGGGATTCCGAATACCATGATGGTACCCTGAAGCTCCGAGTCGGTGTTTTTTAGCTCCCCCTTTAGTAGGCGCCAGCGACTCATGTCGATGCCGCGCTGACGGTTTGCCCTTATCAGTCGGAGCCTCAGCCCCTCGATGTGAGTTCCCTGAACATCGGGAAGCCAGACCACCCCTTTGATGAGTTTTGGCAACTCCATCAAGCCGACCGCTATGAACTGGCAGCCTCCTTACCACAGGGGGGGAGGGTTGCTGTCGTCACCTTAAGCCACGCCACGGTTTCTTGTTCGAGGCAGGTGAATTTGAGTCCGCCTTGCGGCAGACGTTGCGGCATATAATCGAAGCTCGGGACAAAGTCTTGGGTCAGGTCATCTACTGCTTATTCTTATTTCTTCTCCGTCTCTAGACGCAACACAATAATGTGGTTTTCTTTTTAAAACGATCGGACTGGCCAGTTTGTAGCTACATTTTTAATAAGCAGCTGACTTGTATGTATATTTTTTTTTTTTTTTTTGTGATGAAAAGTAGAGTATTGCACTCGAGTGTAAGTGATTAATTACGACGTCGAACCATAAGCAACCTCGCTCGCTTCGCTCGCTCGTGCGCTTTAATTGTCTCGGGTGCAATTGATGACTAACCTCCCTTGTAAAATAATCTAATATTATACGTGAGGGTGGGTCTGCAGCCCCGTACGGGAAAAAAACGTTCGGCCGTCATATCTCTACCGTCCATGGGGACGATCACCATGATCAGGTGCGAGTTAGCAGCCTGGGCATAGGATAGTCCAGGTTGGACTCGCTTGTCCCTTACATTTGGGTCTGAATTACAGGTCTCATCTACTCCCCGTTCGGCGACACCTGGTCATCAGACCTCATTCTTTTTGTCTGGGGTCTGCTTGTCCCAGCCACAGAGCTTGCCCCGTGTGCTTGCTCTGATGACCCCCCCCCGATCTGCCCTTCCCCACCCCTTTGCCCTTACGGCGCCGAGGCGGTGGATGGGCAGACGGGGGAGGGCCCGAGATTGCTCTTTCCCCAGTTGATTTTTCTTTTCCCGCAGGCTCCTGCCCCTCCCCTTGGGCTGGTTGCTGCGAGAATGTATTTCGCCGTGATGCGGCTTGATTTAGGGGTGGTGCTGTCCCGCACACTGTCCCATAAAGGGAGCGTTGTGAGCCTGCCTTCCTGACCCTTTGGTGCTGTGGTGCTGTCCCGCACGCTTTCCCGTATGGGGAGCGGTGTGAGCCTGCACCACATGAGCGGTGTGAGCCTGCACCATACACCAGCTTTAGCTCATTTAGCACCACTAAAATAATGCTTCGTCGTCTTCGTGAGGACTGCTGGAGTGTGACGGTCCAAGAGCCAAATTTTGATGACTGTAACTGCCTTGCAATTCAGTTTCTAGATACACAAACAATCTTTGTCATATACCGCTCTCCATCATTCCAACTTCCTTAATTCCATAGAACAGATATTCAATTCACTTAATAATCCAGAACATGCCATCAACCTCTCCACATGAATATTGTAGAGTGGGTTCCAGACGACACTGGCAAACTCCAGAATGCTGCGCACGAGAGCATTAAATAAATATACTTTAAAATATATTACAAACATACTATAAAATTAACATCGCAGGGAGTTGAAGTGGCTGCCGATTCGTCTTCGTCGGGATTCACACATCCTCAATTTCCTCTACAACATTTTACGTAATCCACGCTACCCAACTTTCTTACGAGACAGTTTTCAATTTCTTTCTTCCAGCAGACCTCGGAGAACTCACGCAGTTTCCATGCTCACAACTCCACAGCATAACACCGCTTACTATGAGAACGGGTTTAGAGCCCGGGCCATTCGGTTGTGAAATGCACTCCCCTGCACCATCAGGGACAGTCCTAATCTGAATATCTTTAAAAGTCGTGTGAAGAAACATTACCTCTCCCTTTAGAGTTATAGGTAGTATGCATGTAAGTATGTATTAGTATAGTGTATAAAATAGTATTTGTAGTATATAATAAGTATTTAGTATATTATTATAGTTATTATTTAATTTATTTTATTTATTATTTTATATATTGTACACATAGGTCTACCCCTGCTCAACCATCAACTTTTCCCTTGTTTGCCTGGTTTGCTGGAAGAGATCTCTTATTAGAGATAAGCTCGCCTTTGTACACTTTTTTATGTAACTCTTGTTTTTTGTATGATTTGTGTGCAATAAAGAAATTATGAATTATGAATATATTTGTTTGAACTGCGTTGTGACGCGCTTTAGAAATCCAAGCATTTTCGCAGCTCTGCTGACCATATGGTCGTAGTGCGGAATAAAAGTTAGTTTTTAATTCAGAATTACTCCAAGGTCACAAATCTGACTAATTTCCCCAATCCTATCATTATTTATGCTGTAGTATGTCAAAAAGGTTTTTTCTTCTGAGTATCTAATGAATTGGCATTTAGACGTGTTCAGAAGCATGTGATTGTCAATACACCACTGGTGTATGCGGTCCAGATCTTAGAGCAAGCAGGCATCTCTCTCTCGCAGTCTATTTGTTTGTATACCTTCATGTCGTCACTAAAAAGGGAACAGTTTCTATGACGAATGCAGGACACAATGTCGTTGACGAAAAGCACAAACAAAATTGGTCCCAGATGTATGCGCTGCGGAACGCCAGAAATGGCAGTGTAGCACTGAGAACTATATTAATTGAGGATGGTAGATAAGTTACTGATGGAGTGGTCCGGTTTAGTTACCTCACAAGGAGTACTTCGAAGAACCAGGCCCAAAATCATGTGTTGGTGATTTTCGACTCCGTTAAATTGGTTGATTTCATGTCCCTAACAAATATGCACCATTTGTTTGGGACATGAAATCAACCGGCGTTGCTGCCTTCACCATCTTCAGTTTAAGGCGCGGAGGAAGTTTTCCGGGAGGTGGCGAGATCACCGATGTTTTTAACTAGAGAACTTACATTGTTGCCAGTATTCTTCTGTTAAGTCTGACAATGTGGACAAATCTATGTTTTAAGACGATTAGGGGTCATGGATCCAATAATTGCAGTGGGAACAATACATACCTCTTTAGATGTCTGAGGAAAGCAGCTATAGTACTTTACATCTTTGGCTGCAGTAGATTTATAACCGGCGCATTTCATCTTGTAGTCCTCACAGAGACAGCAGGCTAGTGTTTAGCCGCAAGGCAGTTGCTATGCCCGTGCGCCCCGGTTCCACCGCGCGCAGTACTGACCCGAATACAGAAAACTTAAACGCTAGAATCACTTGCACGGTACCTACTTAGATTGTAGCCACGGCGGCACTCAGCGAATAGAATAGAATTCGTTATTAGATTAATTGCCTGTTAGAGAGAACAATACGAGGTATCACTCAATGTAACAAACTATTAACACTTTTCCGGTTAATTCGTAGCTTAAACTGCCTTAATTTATTTTTAATGTTGAAGGATGAGATCGCGCGAAATGTTGACAATTTAAATAATCCGGCAATGATTTGTTGGCTGAAGGTATCAGGCTGAGGGACTAATATGTAAGACAGTGCTGACGGATCATGGACTAACTGTTGCCGATGTCTCTAGCATTGCTTCCAAACTGAGAAGTCACCCGTCCACGTTTAAAGTTGATTTTACCGCAGTCAACAATGACCCCAGTGGAGCATTACTGGTCCTCTGTTATTGACAACCAAGATGCAGAATCTCGTTCTAAAGTATTGATGGAAATAATGTGTATCACGGTCTTAACACATAAAAATAATATTACAATTAGTAGAAGTAACTCACTTCACTCTCTGACGATGGGTAACACAAGGCTTACTCAGATGTATGTTACACAAGGTTAAACTACACATGCGAGCTTGGAAAGAACCAAATAACGACGTCCTCCAAATAAGTTATAAGCGACACCGTAATTACTGTAACGACTTTCTCAAAAGACTAAAGACAGAGTATAACAGCCGCTCCCTAAGAGAGAACAGCTGTAACCCGAAGAAACTTCGGAAAACAATCAAAGACATAAGCTACATAAATCAAACTAGATCCTTTAATAATGACTTACTGAACTCTAAAACCACATTGAATGATTAGTCATACTGCAACAAATATTTTGCTATACAGTCTGTTACCGGCATGTGGGCATTTATTAAAACTGATAATAACATGCTCCGTTAACAATCGTTTGCACGTATTAGTAAATCATAATTATGTTAATTAACTCCACAATTAAACTTTCTAAATTTGCAGCTTAAATGTAGTAGACGTATTGCCTAATAGTCGTAACTCATGTCGTTGAATTACTTGGTACAAGGCATGTCGATAGTGTGACAGTGTGACAGGCACGACAAGTGTTGATAGTAACTTACAATTAAAATTTTGTTAGAAAATTAACAAACTCTGAAATTTAATTTATTATTTAAATTAATGTTATGGTTACGTTACAGACACACGTTATTTTAACGACCTTAATTAAAAGCCCAGCTCCTGGTAACACATATATAGGTAGGTATATGTATATATATAGTATGAGTTAATTGTGATATGTTCTTTCGAACTTTTGGGTAAGCTTTTGAAAAGCTAGCAACACTAGTTTTATTGTTACCAGCCTAACAGCAAAGGGAATTAAGATAGATAGATAGATAGACAAACGTCTATTTCATCAATACAGCACACATACAAATTAAAAGTGATACGGAGGTGCAACTATAAAAGAACTTAAATGATAGGAAAGTAATAAAAACAAAAATACATAAGATTATTACATAAAACAAAAAGAAGAATATAGGTAGGTATGTAGGCGCGCTGCATTGACGCGAAAAGGTCAAAGCTTAGTGTTCATTGCTCATTAAGAGCAGCACTGGTTTTCAGCCCTCACCTAGGAGACGCGGAGACTCAGCGGTTACATCCGAATGTGAATGAAAATAATAATAATAAAAAACGTGTCGGAAATAGATATATCCTTACAAGTATTTAAAGATGTGGAAATAAATAAATACACTGCATATAAATATGTTTCTATACTTTCATGTGTAGGATTGTACAAAATAATCATGAAGATTATATAAATAAGTATATAAGTATATTATAACATGTGTGTAGTGAGTAGCAGAGTGGGTATAGTGTGGATATGTTAACTAAAATCATAAAATATCTAACTAAAAAATATATGAAAATGGCAGAGGTAGCCCGGCTATCCAATGCTGGAAAGAGAAATTCCTAGTTTTTGCTTTTGAATCAGGTGCGACTTCATATATGTTTTGAAGGTGTATTTGGAGGTCAGATTTCTTATGGGCGGTGGAATATCATTCCAACACTTGGTAGCTTGGAAGCGGAAGCTACCTCTAAATGCCACTGTGCAGTGAATATGACCTTCAAGAGGTGCCCGAATATCCCTCATGCCGTATCTGGGGTGAGATATTGCCACCTTTAACTTTAGGTACAGGTACTCAGGTTTTTTAAACTTGATGACATCAAACAAAGGAAAGGAAAGCATCACTGGAAAGGTGTAAGTGCCTACGCAGTTCCATTTTGAGCATTCCAGCAGAGTTTAAGTATGGGGTGATAAGACCACGAGGTGATACATCAAAGAAAAGATCTGAAACGAACTGTTAATGTAAATGAAAGATTGCCGTCGCTACAAAATGGTGGTTTACCAATTTTTTTGTAACCCTCACATTATGGGTGTCAAATGAAAGGGCTTGACTTGTAAAATACAGCGTACCATGAAAAAAAAAACCCAAATCCAATATGGCTGCCATCACAAAATTGGGAATTACATATTTTTTTCATTAAAATTACATTGAGTAATAGTAATATAAAGAAGATTTCATCGCCTTACATTGCACGATACAAAAAAAAATTCCACATTTTTTTTTATTTACACATAATAAATCACCCAAACCAATTCAAACGTAGGTACAAAACTATTTTTTGTAATTATTAGTTTTATGGAAATACTTGTTATAAAGTATTTCATGGGCTTGTAAGTACTGCGGAAAACTCCTAACCTCCCGTGTTTGTTGCACTCCTGTTATATTCACAACTGCAGAAAGGATTAAACTCCGCCAATTTGTCAAGTTTTCAGCTGTTCTTTTTCAGTCCTATTTTTCATGAATTGAAAACTACTGAACCGATATCGATAAAACTTGCATTTTTCTCTAGTTTTCTAGCAGTTATCTTTGTTGCCCAGCTCGTATTAATAAGCTAGAATAGTGTACTCACACGTAATAGTCCATATCATGAAAACTCAAACATGAAAGTCGAAATACGGTTTACAGTTTCGGAGAAACACGGAAACAAACATTCATACATAGTATACATAGTATGAAATTTTGTAATCTTGCGTGTCTGATAATGTGACATACATACATACGTGTAGAATTAGAATCTCTCCTTTTTTAGGGTTCCGTACCCGAAGGGTTCCAAACGGGACGCTATTACTAAGACTCCGCTGTCCGTCCGTCCGTCTGTCACCAGGCTGTATCTCACGAACCGTGATAGTTAGACAGTTGAAATTTTCACAGATGATGTATTTATGTTGCCGCTATAACAACAAATACTAAAAAACAGGATAAAAGAAATATTTAAGGGGGCTCCCATACAACAATTATTTCAATACCACATACAAACTTATGGATGCACCTGGTTACGTACATGGAGTGTGAAAGTAATCGCACCAATAACTTTGTAAACAATATTTTGCTGTGTAAAATCCAAACTATTCACTCCACACCACCGCTTCCATTGAACGGTGGTACGGAACCCTTCGTGCGCGATTTAGACTCGCACTTGACCGGTTTTTTAAATCCTTATATAACCGAGATGGATTGTTACTCTCGTGGGAGGGTGGACAGGGGGACCTTCCCCGCAGGAAAATTATGAGATTTAGGCAAATAAAGTAAAAAAAATACAAATTAAATAATTAATTTCTCAAAAATAAATATATGGGGGATGGCTAACTCAGCCTCAGCACGTTTGAGAAGCCAATACTAGCTGCTCTTTTGCATCTGCAGCTATTAATACCAGAAGCTGTCTTCCGGGCCTCTTTAATAATGTATTTCGCCTTTTCCTTGGACCTTGACCGATGCTTGTGGCAATTCTCTCTATGCAGGGTGGTGGTGGGGCTAGTGAACTAAATAGGATTTACGCTGATAAAAGATATGGTGGGGGATGAAGGGACTCTGAAAGATGGCTCTGCTGAAGCTGCAATCAGCTGCATTTTCCGCAATTTAATAAAGCTTCAAATTTGCAATTTTGCCACCATTTTTTAAGAACTTAAGGCAAGTTCAAAAACTTATTTCATCAGAAATACTGGAAATTATAAATATCAATTTTAGGTATAAAGTGTCATATATGAATTGATATTTTTACACTATTTTTACACTATTTACACTATTTCAATTAAGCTAATTGTATGTTTAATAATTCATTGTCTAGAAATCTTAACGTAACTTCGTTATTGTACATAGCAAGTAATCTAATAAAATACGTGGTGTGTTGAACTTTACTAGAGGGAAAGAGAGATGCATATGTGAATCTGTATGACGCTATTTCAATATTTTTAGATGACAGCTAGCAGACCAGATATAAGCTAACAAGTTTACCTCGGCGGATTACAAGGGCAACGGCGGCTCACCTTTAAGACCGTCATATGACGATTTTAAGCAGTCCTGTTTAAGGCCTGCTTTTGAACTGCGCGGAAAAGGGATAGTTTCTTAAATGTTGGTATTAGGCCAACAAGTTCGAAAATTATAGGGAATATATTTGTGGATTCAGATTTTGGAATTTTTTCAAAATGGCGGCGGTAATGAGTTACAGAGTTATTAGTGCGACTACTTTCATACTCCATGAACGTGTAACGATGCGTAAATTTTGTGTTTTGTTTTTTTTTGAGTCGTAGTTTATATTTATTATAGTAGAACCTTGTTTTGAGTAGTATCTGTCAACTTTTGCTCAGATTTCTTTAATTTTCTTTTGACACGAGGTCATTGTGGAGCTGATTTCTGAATGACACGGTCGTTCTTCTTTAAAGTCTGCAAGAGAATCTATATCTGAAGTCTGGGCTAAAAGTAGTATCCATTGTTTGTGTGTAAAATCTACTAATCTATATACTGTTTTCCCCATTCTACGGGTATGTATCTTCAATATCTGTCTCTATATATTTCCCTACAACAGCTCTAGTACCGTACCTCTGATGCCTAATTGCACTCAGCGTCTCGCCGGGCATTGGCTCGCGATGGGCTAAGACCTCCGAACGACGGGGCGGTGGGGCAATTTCGTTACCTCTGTTCTCACATCTGTCTCTTTCCAGGGTCCAAGCCCTTGATGGCCAATTTCTAAGCCCTTGGTGGCCAATTTCCAACCCTTGGGGCTGAATGCCCAGCTCTCGGATAACCTACGAAGTACGAGGCCCTTGGACCAAGTCACCGGAGTCGAGACGGAGACGACGTTCTGTCAGTGGAGTGACCTGCCCCTCATTGATGACTGAAAGCTGGAATTTATTGGAGTCACCGCAGGAGACCTAAACCACTCAGCGAGTCACTTCTGGGTGTAATACATTCAATCATCAATGCCAACTACTCACGACCCTGATCTATCTTTCTCCAAATAAAATTATCCGGTGATTTATCTGACTCTTTTATTTAGACAGATCCTACCGTTACAAACTTAACCAGGTGCATTCATAAGTTTATATGTGGTATCGAAAGAAAATGCAGTCGAGGTAAGTATTTGTTCCTGTAACTATACTACTTGTTCATCGGATAAACTTCAATGGGTCGCGGGTATGAGGAAGTGTAAAATAAAGAAAAAATATCTCGAACACGAGGTTGAAAATAACTCTTTACTATAAAACGATAGAAAATTTCATTTTATTAGAGTTTTTGCGTATATTCCCACATATTATGTATTGCGCACAGGTCCCAAATGATATCAATTGTAAAACTATAGAACAAAATATACAGCCACGAAGCGGCTCCGATCAGCTTGGGAAAAAGCAAAAATGGTTTCGCATGTCTGGGTTTCCGGATTCCAGCTGTTCTCCTCTACAGAACGAATTTCACAACCGAATCACGTGCAGGTTCAATAATAATATGGACTTTTTGTCGATAAAGTTTTTGGATTTTTTACATAATGGTGAAGCTATGTTGTTACTAGGTTATTGGTGCTGCTACTTTCATACTCCAAGTACGTCTCTCCAGGTATGTTTATAATAATTCCATGTAAGGGGATAGAAAAAATCGGTTAAGTGCGAGTCGGACTCGCACACGAAGGGTTCCGTGCCACCGTACAATGGTAGGGATGGTGTGGAGTGGATAGTTTGGATTTTACATAGCAGAATGTTGTTACAAAGTTATTGGTGCGGCTACTTTCACAGTCAATGTACGTAACCAGGTGCGGTGCATTCATAAGTTTATATGTGACATCGAAAGAATTGTTGTATGGGAACCCCTTAATATTTATTTCTTTGTTTTTCAGTATTTGTTATTATAGCGGCAACAGAAATACATCATCTGTGAAAATTTCATCTGTCTATCTATCACGGTTCTTGAGATACAGCCTGGTGACAGACCAACGAACGGACGGACAGACAGCGAAGGCTTAGTAATAGGGTCCCGTTTGGCACCCTTCGGGTAAGGAACTCTCAAAAGTTAAGAATAACGCAAATTTCCTAAGTCGCTCGCAAGGTCTACAGCTGACAGATCCAGATCCATAGGGACATCATTCTGAACAACTATTACTAAGAAAGTAATTCTCAACGTAAACTCAGAGTCCGATTTCACGGCTCCATATTTATTTGTTCGGGCGCTCTGCCCAAAATGTTGCTCTGATCAAATCGGTTTCATAGTGAAAGTCGTTAAGAATTATGTCCCTAATAACCCCTTTAAATATGACTCCACTTTACAGTTACACCGAGGGTAATAAACTTGGTTATCCCCTTATGAACAACTCACCTTGCAATCAGGGATTGCTGGGGAAAAAAACTTGATAAGCTTGCCTTTGTTCATTGTTTATTTATTGTGTGTTCTCTTCATTTTTGTTATGTACAATAAATACATCATATATAATTTCATGTACATATAAACTTAGGCCCAGAGGCACAACCGTGTACTCAAACTATGAACGATACGCAAGAAAGTCATTCTGTCTCTTAGGTATTGTTCTTATTACGGCTGACTGTCTCGCTCCCATATAGCCTTGAGACAGCAAACAGTTCAAGTTTTTACTCCCAAAGATGTTAAATGTTCACCAAATATAGTGCTCCTACACTTCTCAGAACCTTATTTGTTGCCACAGGGTACTTTATGTCCGAATACTAAAGTTAGGTTATAATACAATTTTATAATACAACTGGAGCCGAAGCGAAGCGGAGTGGAGTGAGGCGACCCCATGTAGTTATGTAAAAAATACTATATGAATATTTTGCAAATTTGGGATAAAAAAATTTTTTTTTTGGTTGTATCTTTTTAGTCAATTTGATATACAGTCAAAAATAATCCTTACTATAATGACACTTTACTTTACGCTTACAATCATACGTTCTTACCTTTTGCATACCTTATAACATATAACTTTTACTGAGATCTTGAGGGTATAATTCTCTCATGTTCAAATATTTAAAGTAATACATCTTGATTGTATCCTCTTTGACCAAATCATCATCATCATTTTCTTGACATGTTATGACTGTCATATATGTCACAACTCCATTGTTTTAAGTTGCTACTGGATTATGAAGTCGAAGTGTGGAATTGTCAGGAATTGACCGCTTTTCATACCATACTGTGTCATGTTAATGCTGTCATGAATAGGGAAGCAAACTGTAAATTATGACCAACGAAGAAGGCGCTCAAAAATTGTAGCTAATAATTACTTCTTTCTTTGTTTATAATCTACAAATATTAGCATAGGAAGCAAAGAGATTTAATCATCTGTGGTTACAAATGAGTACAAGTAAGTAAAGCAAATGTATGCACCAAAGCAAGAAACTGGATTTTGTTGAGAGTGTGACATTTGAACCACAGAACACAATTATGTTACAACTAAACCATGCCCTCTACAAGAAACTTTGCATAACATCCCTATTTTATTGATAATGATAAATTATTGAAACTCGTCTATGAGACCAACTGGAATCCAGTTTTTATTTTTCATAGGTTTTGAACTTTATTAACTATGGCTTCACAGACGACTGGTTAATATTATTCAAATTATCAATTTTCTTTTGTTATTTTTAGTATTCTACACATTACACGACATATTTATATAAAGGCACATACATTGCTTCTGACCTTAGATACCCTGTATCGTGGGAACCAGCAACAGCGACGTTACATACATATAATCATCTCAGATCTGAAGTTTTTTTTTTCCTCCCCAGCTGGGATTCGAACCCGGGAGGTAGAGCCTCGAACCGCAAAGCCACAGACGTCATCACTGTCATAATTAATGAACTTAATAATGTAATTAATTTTAATGTCTGATATTATATGTATGCAGCGATTTGGAATGTTTCTGTAACGCTATGCAAATTAACATAAATAATGAATAAAAAAATCATCGCTCAGCCCATTTTGTGTTCCATTTCTGTTTGCTAAAGACGTTTTAATTTTGTTTTTTATAATCTTTAATTTTATTTCCCCCAACTTTAAAAAAAAAATTAGAAAAATCTCTAGTAATTAAATTGATATATTGGGAAAATACGACCCCAAAACACTCAACTCTTTGGATCGCCAGCAGATGTTATTCTTTATATCATGACAATCAGCCATAATGAGAACAATGCTTTAGTAGATTGGCTGCCTACTGCTCAAATAAAACTCCGTGAATAATAATAATAATACCTTGGACACCATATACACACATTGATCTAGCCCCAAACTAGGATTCCCTGTATCTTGGGTACTAGACAACGTTACACATACTTATATTGATAAATATTATACTTAGATAGATAAACAACCATGACTAGGGTACAAACATCCGTTCTCAACAAACAAACATTTACCCCCACCGGGACTCGAACCCGGGACCCTTGGAATGAATGAACTTAGCGCTATGTGAGTATGGTCAATAAACCCAGACCACTAAGAACAGCAATGATTGATCCTTGCTTTCACAAAGGTAGTTTCGGAGAACTATATTCATTCTTCCACTCTCAGTTCCCAAATTAAACTACAAACTAAAGCTTTCAACTTCAAAGTGGCAGTTAATTAATCGATAAATAAAAGCGAGGAACGTTTTCACGTCCTATTTCCGGGATATTTCCCGATGCAGCCTTTGGACAGTCCTTTTCCGGTTCGGCCTTTGAAATCCTTATTTGCAATCATAAGAGCCACCTATGAAAAAAGAATAATGCATTATGATTAAGGCTCGTCTATCAGTAACAATAGCTACTCGATTCGTGGTGGTTGAATTTTAGCACACAACCTTATTAAAATTAAGTTCATAACAGCTCACACTGAAACAGTCGCTGTGGCAGAACTAGGCGAAAGTTTTTATTTATTTCTTAAAAACTGCTTATTATGTCTTAATTTCAAACACACAGTTTATCACACGATACGGTTTGGCAAACGTTTTTTTTTATTATTTCTGATTTGCGCCCTAGCTGTGTATATTTGAACTAAACGTGTATTATTATTTTTCCTGTAATATTTACTTAAAGACCTAATTAAAGACGTAATTTTTTGTAATTCCGGGGGGTGTCTTTTTTTTGCCAATTTCTTAAATATTTTTTACAACCATACATTGGTGTATGGAAAAAAAATGATATTGTTGCAAAAAGAACTCTAATTAGATTTGTCACACGATAAAGTTGTTTTTCTAATATCTGTTTTGCCCCCCAATTGTACCCCAACTGTGCTTACGTAACATGTTCCAGTTTGGGTCACATCCTAGTAAATTGTTGCATTTTGGAGCTCGAGCGTCAGCGAGGGCTCTAAATAGACACGAGTGCTGTTTAATTTCCACGCCTACCGAACGGCGTGGAATCCGAAGGGGGTGTGCTGTTGCCCGCACGTGAGAGAAAAGAAGTGATGAATTTTTACTGACCTTGTCACCGTAGACAGGAGATCGTGGTAGCTCGATTCGAGACAGGAATGCGGGAGAGGAGACAGTTTTGGGATAGGAGATGGAACCGAACCAGTATCGTCGCTGCCGACGCTGTCGCCGGCGTGCTGCCTGCCGTGACCGTGGAGTCGCCGCTACCGATACGACGATGTCCAATCAACAGGGATCTCTTGACCGCTGACGCGAATCTACTTATTTCCCGACGATGTAGATGATTAACACTCCGACCAGGCCCGACGCCTGTATTTGACGATTGCTACACCGAAAACAATCAATGGCCCGAAGCCTGAGCAGACATGTTTGTTCTCACCGACGAGACAAGACAAAGAGTAAAGATAACCTCCAATTTTACATCTCGTAACGGTACGAGTGACATCTGCGGTCCGTTTCCGCTTAGTGATGTGCCGACTACTCGCGATCGATTCGCGCAACAAAAAACCGGTGCGTTTCCGAAGCATAAATATTAAACAGTCACCCGCCCGGACAGGCCCGAACCTGTCCCTAATCAATAGGAAGGCGAGAAAGTGTTGCGACCGCTCTCTTGAGGACCGAGTCCCCCACCTTGACTTCTGCTGATCGAGGCGTGCCATCCCGACCCGTGTACAAATTGACGATCCGTCCTCGTCTCCATCTCAATGATGGCAGGTTCGCATCCTTAATCAGCACCAAATCACCTACTTGAGGGGGGCTCGTCCGGTCAGTCCACTTAAGGCGCTGCTGCAAGATGTGCAAGTACTCAAGGGACCACCGTTTCCAAAAATCTTGAGCCATCTGCTGCAACATCTGCCACCTAGTTAACCGACTTAACTTAACATCACCGAATGGGTATTCTGGCAGGGCGTTAAGGGGCTGACCTATCAGGAAGTGACCCGGAGTCAACGCTTCCAAATCATTTGGATCCGAACTGAGCGGGCACCACGGACGCGAGTTCAGTGTCATTTCAATTTTACAGAACAGCGTTGCAAGCTCTTCAAAGCGTAGAGAGGTCTCACCGATGATCCTCGTCAGGTGCGACTTAGCCGATTTAACCGCAGCCTCAAAAATTCCTCCCCAATAAGGACATCCCGGCGGACTGAAAACCCATTCAATCCCACGTCGGGAGCAAGCCGTACCGATGGCGTCCTGGTTACCGTTCAGGATTTGAGTGACCTCCTGCAGATATCGCCTGGCTCCGACAAAATTTGTGCCGTTGTCCGAACGGATTAATGACGGGAGGCCCCTTCGTGAGACGAACCGATCCAGACATGCGATAAATGCCTCCGTAGTGAGGTCACTGATCACCTCCAAAAGGAATGCCTTCGTGGCCAAGCACACGAAGACGCACAGGTATGCCTTCACTAATCTGGCGTTCCGTAGCTGTGAAGACTTGACCATGAATGGTCCCGCGAAATCCGTTCCAACACCCGCAAAGGGCCGAATTTCGTTAACCCTATCCGAGGGCAAGTCGCCCATCTGGGGCTGCATCGTAGCCGCCTTGGCCCGATAACAAGGCAGGCACCGAAATACGACGCTCCGCACTAAGCGTCTTCCCGATAGAGTCCAGAACTCGCGCTGGAGAAACGCCATCAAGGCGTGGCATCCGATATGCCCATTCCGAATGTGTTGATCCTGTATCAACAGTTCGACCAACTTCCCTTTCCTAGGGAGTAACAACGGGTGGCGAGCCGCATAAGGCAGGTTGGCATTCCGCAGCTGACCTCCTACCCTCAGCAATCCTTGAGGGTCAATAAACGGGTTGAGCCGAGCCACAGCTCCCTTCAGTTGGACGCGTCCGCATCTCAGAATGTCCAGTTCGGACTTAAAGTGCACCGTCTGCACGTTCCGTACCAATGCGAACAACGCATGGTTCCATTCCCGTGGTGTCAGGACCTGTGTCCGCACTCGTTGCACCTCAGAATTCCGACAATTCCGCGCAAATCGGAAGATCCAGGCGGTCACATTGACCAGCTTGTCGAGCTGTACCGTTCCAGCAGGCTGAACTCCTCTTCCGGCTCTGGTTGCGTCGTACAGACACCGACTGTCAAGGCGCCGTTCGCCGTGGTAACGCGTGGACTCATTGGCCAATCCGATTCGGCTTGAGTCAACCATTTTGGACCCCACCACAAGGGATGTCCAACCAACTCCGGAGCGTGACACCCACGAGAGGCACAGTCTGCTGGGTTCATTTCCCCTGGAACATGTATCCAGATTAAGGGAACCTCCGAATTCAAAATCTGCGAAACCCGATTCGCCACGAAAATCTCCAGCTTGTGAACTGAAGCCTTCAGCCAGCATAACACGATCTGGCTGTCCGTCCAAGCGTAGACCGTATCTTCTAACGCTATTGACCCACGAAGAACCGTTATCGTGTGGTTGAGCAGACGAGTCAGGAGAGCCGCTCCCGAAAGCTCTAACTTGGGAATGGTCAGGCGAGTGCGCAACGGCGCAACCTTGCTCTTGGCCATGACCAACCGCACATCAACCTCCCCCGAGGAGTCGACCGTGCGCAGATACACCGCAGCTCCGTAGCCCTTCTCCGAGGCATCGCAATACCCATGCAGGGTGGCGGTGTATCGTTTGGTGGGGACCAACCTCCGTGGCAGTGAAATCCGATTGATGCCAGGGAGGGTCAAAAAGAACGAGTCCCACTCTGAGCGCAATGACCCGCCGATCGGGTCGTCCCATTTCAGCTCAGCAGACCACAATTGCTGCATAAAACACTTGAGCTGAAATGTTACCGGGGTGATCCACCCGTTTGGATCAAATGTCCTAGCCACCGTTGAAAGAACGTTCCGTTTCGTCCAGACCTTCGGGGAGTCCAACTCGACCCGATACGAAAACATGTCTGACACCGGCTGGTACTGGACGCCTAATACCGACAACATATTTGGATTTTCCAAATTTTCAAAAATGTGGGGATCCTGCTGGTAGTCATCCGGAAGACCAGTCAGTAACTCTGGAGAGTTCGACATCCATTTCCGGAGCTCGTAACCTCCACCCCGTAAGAGCTCAACTAGCTCGTCCCGTCGAGCGAGCGCCTCCTCTACGGAATCTGCACCGGTACAGATATCGTCCACGTAGAGATCCTGCTCCAGGATCGCTGCTCCTCTAGGGAAATTTAACCGTTCTCGATCCGCTAACTCCCGCAGAGTGCGAATCGCCAAATGAGGACTAGACCGTAGCCCGTACGTGTTGGTGTTCAGCTCGTACACCCTGATGGGCTGATCTGGGCTCTCTCGCCCCGTGGGGGTGGGCGGTCAAAACAACATTTTTTTCGGCGCGACGCTCGATGTCGCCCAAGCACTCCATCGCTTGGTCAGCATCCGCGCAGAGCTGCTTCACTGCAGCCACCGAGGCCTCATCCGTAAGCCCGAGGGCTTCAGCCTCCGCAACCAGCCGACACACCTTCCCGACGCGTGTCATTGCGTCCTCCACACGCTTGAGCAGGACATCGTCCATGTCAGGTCGCTCTACATACTTGTGAGTATGGGCGAGCCATCTTATCTCCTCACGGACGCCATACCGCAGTACCGTCAAGGGTGAAGGTGCCATGGTTACCAATTCAATTGTTTCTGGTCCTATGCTTCACTACCGAACTAAGCACAGCCAGAGACCAGCACTTTCCCGTCAGTGCTGGGCACAGAAATTAAAACTAAGTTGTAAAAACCAAGGCAACCACTAAACAATTAAATCCTTAACAATATTTAATATGGTCGCCCTGTGGACATACACCTTATAATATACACTCTAAATCAATTAGAGAATGCCACCATAAAACACAATACAAAAATAACCCACAAAACTTGATTATGAAAACAATACAAAATAATAAGTGGCTTCTAGAAGTGGCCCTCCGATATGAACCACACTTCCCTTGAGGTCAGCAAAATCAGCTTAATACCCCTTAAATAGCCCGACCCTGCTGTGTAAACCGAAATAACACTGTAGGACTATAGAACCCGACGTTCTACCGCAAGTAATACAATATAGGCTTCGCAGAATGACTGTTCAATCTTTTATGCGCACAAACAGTAGTTTCCGACTACAAATTTATTATTGACTAAATGAACACTTATACTTTCACTAACCGAAATGAACTTTAATTGTGGTACCGACCACAGACTCATTGCCAAACAGATTGCCGGCCAATCTGAGATATTCTTTTCTCCCAACTACAATGTGGCAACAAAACAACCCTAGAACCGTGAATCGATGATTTCCCACTAGGAAACCGCGCTTCTGCTACCAAAATGGTTAATTTCCACGCCTACCGAATGGCGTGGAATCCGAAGGGGGTGGGCTTTTGCCAGCGCGTGAGAGAAAAATGAGTTGAATGATTGTTACTGACCTTTGCCTCCGTAGACAGGAAATCGAAAGCTCGATTCGAGACGGGAATACGGGAAAGGGGCACAGTTTGGGATAGGATATGGAGTGAATCTCACTGTCGCTGCCGACGCTGTCGCCGGCGTGCTGCCTGCCGTGACCGTGGAGTCGCCGCTACCGATACGACGATGTCCAATCAACAGGGATCTCTTGACCGCTGACGCGAATCTACTTATTTCCCGACGATGTAGATGATTAACACTCCGACCAGGCCCGACGCCTGTATTTGACGATTGCTACACCGAAAACAATCAATGGCCCGAAGCCTGAGCAGACATGTTTGTTCTCACCGACGAGACAAGACAAAGAGTAAAGATAACCTCCAATTTTACATCTCGTTCCGGTACGAGTGACATCTGCGGTCCGTTTCCGCTTAGTGATGTGCCGACTACTCGCGATCGATTCGCGCAACAAAAAACCGGTGCGTTTCCGAAGCATAAATATTAAACAAGTGCGATATAAATTACTTTATGTGCACTTACTTAAGGTGCATAATCTGCTTTTCTTTCAACTACTGTAAGGAAAGTAGGTCAAAATAAAACTGAATAGAAATTAAAACAGTTTAATAATTAAAATTAATAGACACATTATTACAATTATTAAAAGTAAGATTAATGCTATTACCAGGAACATTTATGCTAGTTTGTTTAATTTGGGACTGAATATCAGATGTTGTAGATGGGCCTGGTTGACTCGACATACACACTGGTTTTCTTCGGGCTCTCGAGAAATAGACGGACGTAGCGGTGATGAGCGGTTTAAGTTTATTGATTCTGTAATATGCGAAGTAGTTTTACTCCTCAATGTATACCTCTGCTGCTTGGTCCGATTCCCACCCACCGCCGTGACGTTTAAGTCTAATCAAGTTTTAAGTCTGCAAGTAGCGTCGCTGATTTTTGACGGAAGCAATGGCCCGTGTAGTGTTCTGGGTTTTATAGATGAAAAAATGTGGCAATCTCTTTCGGAAAATTTCCAAATTTATTTCTAACTATGACTTTTTGTGTGCATTTACCATTCTTGTAAATTATTATAATATGTGGTATTTTTGAACCATATTCTTAAATTCGTCACGAATGACAAAGAAGCGATATTTTTTAGTTTTTGTGTTAGTAAGTTGTGCGACCAGCATCTGGTTGTGAGTTGTATATTATCAACTTTAATATTCATCAATTCCGAGCTTCTACTCTCTCTAAGCACCATTTATGCCTAAAATCATCGCAACCTGGAACGAATAGGAAAACCTTGAGTTTATTTGCTTATTTATACAATATGTTGTTATCCATTTACAAAATGTACCAAAAAGTAATGAAGTTGGTTAAAAAGTAAAGTAAAACTTACTTTTGTCACTAAATATGTGTCGTTAGGCGCTTCATTTAAAAACGTGTGTATGTTTTCAGCTGTAAGAACTTTCGATTTTTACACTTGAAACCATCTTTGTTTTAAAAACGATGTTAGCTTCGTGTAGGCCTTAATGTAAACACTGTATTAAGAGTGCATTTTAGCATGGAGTATATGGACCACATGAAGATGGCTTAATTTTCTTGGACATATCACTAAGATAAGCCAATAACACGCTTTCCGAAAATGACTTTGCTTTATAATTATTTTTCCATTCAATAAAGTTTTCATACGCTTTCATGTATTTTATGCGGGATTTTTGCGGCAATCGGTTTTCTATTACGTTTTTGGCTTCGATTTGAATTGCTTCTGGAGTTAGAAAAATGTACGTGTCACTTGAAGATTCCATTTTCATAATATATTGACGTGATAACGTCTTTAAAATCGTTTTAGTCGGGTGACATGTTCAGAAACTTGTGTCACACCAAAACCTCACGAGCGCGATCGCAGGTATAACGAGAGAGAGACGGACCGATCTCCCGTCTCATCTCGAGCGCTGCCAGTCATTCCGTGAAACTTGTCACGCGGAATCCTCACGAGCGGAGGCTGGCATAGCGTTCGAGTGAGTGGACCGATCTTCCGTCTCTCTCACTCTAGCGGCATACAAACCCTTTACCACGTAAACATCTCGATCGTAAACCTACTTTACAAACAACCAATTTTTTTACTTATTTTATTCTTTATAGCCTTTTTTAAGCCTAGCACACACATCACTTCCGAACGCATTGTAAACATAGGCTTTTAGTTACTTGATATGTGCCACCTCATTGGTTGCGCGATTTAAAAGAAAACTAAAACATAATTTTTATATATATTTTCAGCTCAGTGAAGTTAGTAGTACAAAGTCATAGAAAACGGGGCTTAAATTTAGGGAATTTTGAGCTTATTTTGAGCTCCCAGAATACGAAGTTTCAGAATTTGAGCTCTAGCGGTTTTCGAAAAAAACGCAATAAAAAACCAGCAGTGCAAAGTCCAAGTAAAGAGGTGAAACTCGCATCGCATTTGGGCATGATTTTAAGCTCCCAGAATATGCAATTTGAACATCTCTTACTTATTTAGTTTACGAGAAAAAAAAACATTTACACAACAATATCATCCAAACAGATAAAATTTATATGTTTTTATTTTTTTTATCGAATCCACTACAGCTAGAAATCTAAAATTTCGTAATCTCGACAACATACGGACAGGCAGACACATGTTTTTTTTTGCCTAAACTTAAATGGAGCCGCTTCGCTCGCGGTACGCGCTCCTTGGATTTGAATAGACCGTGAGAGTGATATTCATTCATTCATTATTTGTGAGCTACGCTCTTGTTGGTGGATTTCCTTCCATGAACTTCTACATACTGCCCTCTCCTTGACCTCCTGATACGACACTACATTTATCTTCAGCTTCACTTGGTCCATGTAGGTTCTCCGTGGTCTACCTCGCTTTCTAAGAGAGAGAGTGATATAAGTTATATAATTTTAGAGTAAACTCAATAAGTTGAATTTAAAAAAAATGCAGTTATAACGTCATTGGTGCTACCATCATTCTCCATGTGCGCAACCACACTCATGAGTTTTATGTTATATTGAAATAAAATGCAGTCAGGGTATTCGTTTTTGTTATAATTCCACATTTTTTTCCGATAAACTTCAAGGGGTTGGGAGAGTGACATGGCTCACTGTTAAATCGATTATCGATAACTGACACACAACACAATAAAGGGGGTGTTTTTAGTCCCATACTACACTAGCTGATGCCCGCTCAATGTGGACGGACCGGGACATAGCAGGGAGGTCTGACTCCTGGGCATGGGTAATTCCATTTTTTTCCCCTCCAACCAAAAAAAAACGTCGGGAGGGTGAGGGGGTGGAAAATGAAAATAAATAACGCAAGTTTCCTCTGGTGCTCGCGAGGACTATTACCTGCTCACAGAGCCACAGCATTTGCAGGGAAAATCCCAATTTACATCACGTTTTCAAACCGTTTGAAGTTTTTGGTGGTAATTACCTACTTTAACGAGGTTCGGCATTCAAACGAAACTATTCAAAATCGAAAGGTGCTTAGAGGAATTTTAACCATTTACTAGGTAACTTAGTTTGCGGACGTCAATCACCGCTTCCAAATTCCAATAAATCATTTCGTATTTCGGCAGATTCTAGGTTCAAATTATGACTTTAATAGTATAGTCTCAAAGCGATGGTTCTATCCCACTAGGCCGATTTTATGTACAGCACGTTAAAATGTCTGTGTTACGTAAAAATATTCAAAGAATCGACCTCCCTACCTGCCATGACCTTATCCCAGGAATACTCCGCTAATAGAAAACCCTTTTAGTGGGCGCTACCAAATTGAGTAATACACTACCATCAGCAGAGTGTTTGTCATCCGATATAAATTGAATATAGACCTTATAGGCCGAGCAAACTCAACCAATTGTCGAGCCAAAATTGGAATATTAAATCTTGGGACTATTGAGAGCAAATACAGAAAACTACAAAGGAAAGGTACTAAGTGGGCTCAAACATTAATAGTGTGGCTTGTAAGAACTTACTGTGACGGGGTCGTTCAATCAATCAATCAATCAAATCTCTTTATTACTGTAGATATTTACACATACTTAGCAATCGTAATTTTTTGCCACTTCTCTACATTGGACCACTGTGGGAGAAGCAGGGCGTAGAAACTCCCACTGTTAGGGGGGAAAGGGTATTGATTTTTAATTGACATTGTATTTATCACGGAGGGGTAAATAAGTTGCAAGTCAATATATCTATGATAACATAATGTATGTGAGGAAAAATATCAGTAGCTTTAAAACCATTGATAGCCGCCACAATGTGCACAATAAACATAAACTTTCTTTTCCAATGTTCCGACTCACAAAATTTAGCAGTTCTTTTATGGGACACTGTTTACGCTTCTACAATAAAATTCCGCAAGAAATACAAAACTTGACTGAAGTTCGATTAAAAAAATGTATAAAGCACACTTTGTGCACTAAGGCCTACTACAAAATTAATGACTTTTTACAAGACACTGACATCTGGCATTAAACCAGTTCATTGCACCCCATATGTTATGTACTATGTGATAATTAGGCACCTACTTAATGTTATATAATGCTTTCTTGATTATGTTATGACGTTCATTAATGAACACACAAATGAGACTTAAGTCTCAATTAATGCACAAAAATTGAGACTTAAGTCTCAATTTTTGTGCTATTATTAATAAAAAACTTTGAACTTGAACTTGAACTTGAGGTAGATCAATCCATAATAGTTAAGCTTATGCTGACTCACCAAAATATCAGCATTAATGATATATGAGAATGTGTTATAAATTTAAAATTTAAAACACCACCGACACAATTATGACCTTAAGACTAAACTTTGCTTCAGCCATTTCCTTGTTAGGCTGATCACTTTCGATCCAAAGCATACAATTTCAATGAAACCAAAGCAGTTAAGTCAATTACAAAATAAAACCATTGAAATCCGTCCACCCTTTTGACCCTGGGATGTCATGGACCGACACACAGGCAGACACACAGACAGACAGACGCTTCAAAATAACACCTCTATTTTTTCGTCGGGGGCTAAAATAGGTATAGCTCTAAGCTGTAGTCACTTCATTTGTTTCTACGAAATATTTTATTTACCAAATTCATTGATTTACATACCTAACAAAAGCTCAATTACATAAATTCAAGAATTGTACAAATCAACGCTACTAGTCTATCCGAACACAAAAAAGCTTTGTCAACATAAATCTCGCAATCATGACCACAGAACCGAATCAAAAATTCATATTGGAGAGGAGAAATAAATAAGAAAAAGTCCGAGCTGGCAAGATGCAACAAATATTAGCAATCGTCGGGGTCGACAAGTACATGGAGTATGAATAATTCAGAGCCACATCGCCTCTGGTCGGTCGCCCTCTACACTCGGCTACTTCTAGTAACTCGATGGCTGAATTTGTTGCTGTTATTGTGAAACTTAGGCATACAATTTAGTAAAATTAGGGGACCAGTTGTTGACATGTTATTGACCGAGGGAGCGAAGGGCTCCATTTCGACAAGATAGGAGGCCGATTTTGCTTTCGTCTGTCTCTATGTCTGTGTGTCTGTCAGTTCCGGTCTAGGGGCCACAGTTTTCAAGTGATACTCCCAAAACTTGGCACACGTGTTCCTTGAATTAACAGTTTTTTTTTGTCGAGAGCTTTTTGATTTTCCCTTGGGTTGGGGGGGGGAGTTATGACGTCATTATTTTTTTGTAAGGGATTTGTTTTTTCTTTTCTGAAACCTATCGTGTGGGTATCAAATTAAAGGGATTCATAAGCCGTTTCTAAAAATATACCACACCATAACCTTTCGGCCGCCTTTTTTCATATTTTCAAAACATACCAAGTTTGGACTCCTCGAAGTAGGAGACGGATTAGTAAAGAGGATCTATACAGTCCATGACAGTGAGTGAAATGGACTATAACAAATTTTGTGAAAAGTCAATAGATTGTATTTTAAATCGCAAAATGTAGTTTACAAAGTTATTGGTGCGGCTACTTTACTACTTGATTTTGATTGAATTTAAAATACTTACCTATTAATTGGTTCACAGTCCCCCCTGTTAGCGTGGTCTACTGCCTACAGGGCACTAGTTTTAATTAGTTACACGTCAATTTATTGCGATAGACAGGTCGATAGTGTTCGCTCCCCGAAAGTGAAGTTCACAGTGACAATAATTTTGTAACTATTTTTTTTTTTAACCGACTTCGAAAATGTACTTCTCAATTCGTCGAATAAAATCAATGTTTAGTGATGAAATTGCTGGAAATAATATTATTGAAATTTCACGACTACCACCTTACCATTGTAAACTCAGCCCGATTGAATTAGTGCGTGCCCAAATAATCAATTATTTACATGACTGACGTAAAAATATATTTAACTCGCTGATGAAATAACCTTTGTAATAATTACTAACGAGGATTCAACTTGTATTGATTGAATTGAATCCATTTATTTACTGTAATACTAGGTGTACGTTCCAAAAGCAGATACTTCTTAGAGAAGAACGCACAAGAAACTCTGAGGTAGCTCAGATTGATTGAATTGATTATTAGTGATTATTTTAATTTAAGACACTTTTTATCTATTAAGCTAAATCTTTTAAAATATAATTTGTTTAAATGTTAACTCTAATATGAATACACCTTTACCCTGCATTTGCAATATTACGTTACTGTATTCTAAAAGCGAATACATTTCATCTTAGATTTTTACAGAAATTCCATTCCGGTTTCGGTTTTGAAAACATAAAACATAATTAAAATAACAAGATATATATTAAAATAGTGTACAAAGGCGAGCTTATCTCCAGCAAGAGATATCTTTCAGCAAACCAAGTCAGGATGAGAAAGGTTGATCAAGGAGCAAGGATAGTAAATGCATAAAATTTACATAAAGGCAGTTACCATGGCTGAAGGCCCTGGTACTTGCTGACCATGCCCCGCGCAGCGTATGGCAGGAAGCCGAAACTAGGACGCATCATCAGCGAGTTCGTCTTCGTTTAATATTAATTTGTTTAACTCTCATTCTCATTTCCGCTCTTGTAATAATTACTTGTTTCTTATAATTAAATAATAAACTTTTTAAAAAGTGAGTTTCCTTCACTAAACCTATAACTGGCGCAGTCGTCTATTTTCGTGGGAAGACCGAGACAGGAACCTTCAACCTCAGGTTCTTTGGTGCGCGAATAGCCTCTTCACGCATAACTTCGAGTCGCCGCTCCACGAACCGAACCTTTGCTCAAGAAACCCAGGGAGATACGCAGGAGCCCGGAGAATTGTAATCCTGCAGCGGAACGAGAATCCGACGAGAAATGCAGAAGGTGCTGGGGTGAGTGCTCTTTAACTCTCAAGTTCCTTTGCTCTATTTCCTGTTGTTATCCTATTTCTAAGTGCATTTTTTTTTGTGTTTTGTCCGATCTATTGGCTATAATCGCTGTAGACTCGTATACATTTCACGCGCATTCTATTTTTAGATTAGGTATTTTATTCGTTTGTCCACTGTTAACCTCGTAACAATGGCGGAATCACATTTCAAGGTATTATCCGCATTGATACCTAAGTACGACGGTAATCAGAAACGTTTGAATTATTATATCAATGAAGTAGATAAAATTTTAAGTTTATTTGATTTACAAGGCCCAGTATCTGATTTAATAGTGCAGCTAATTAAAAATAGATTAGAAGGAGAGGCCCTAGACGCCATCGCGAACGAGCCGAACGTCCATTCGTGGGATTCTGTTAAGGAAGTTTTGAGAAGACGTTTAGGTGACCCGCGTAATGAGGTCCAAGTGATGCAGGAATTAACCCATTTGCGTAGAAATAGGAATGAGGATTCCGCGTCGTTTGGGAAGCGAGTTAGAGAGGTATTAGATACCGTGTATTCGGTCGGCGCGCACACGGATAAAACCTATTACGAAAAAATGGCTATCGAACAATACATCAATCAGTTAGAATTTCACGTATCTATAGGCGTGAAGATAACGGCGCCCGCGACTTTGGAGGCCGCTATCTATACAGCGCGACAGGAAGAGGCTAGGCTTGCGAACAACCCGCCTTCCAATCCCGTTAATTCCCAAAAACCCAGAGATCATATTAAAACTTTTCATCAATCGAATAACCAACACCCAAACACATCATTTAGCCCTCGTTTTAACCAACCCGGGCCTAGCAACAGGTCATTCCCTCCAATGTTCAACACACCTTTTACACAACAGCGTAGTGACCCTAGCAATAATACCTGGCCCACACAACAGTCGGCGGCACCACCTATGCAGCCATGGAGGAACCAACAATTTAATACTAATTCTGGTAGGTTCCGCAACTCCGGTAATTTTAGGAGTCAGCAGCAAAATATTCCCCGCGAACAAGTGGACCCACCACAAAAGGTATCGGACGTGACGATGAGATCAGTAGGTAAACCTAAACCATCCCCATTCACATCGCATGAATTATTCTACATGCCAAACAACCACGCATCGCTCCAGTATAACTGTAATAATGATCAGGTACTTTATGAACCCCAAGCTTATGAGTCTTACGACTTCAACCCGACGTGCGACGAGCAGCCGTGCGAGATCACAGATATCGAGGATGAAGGGGTGCGTAATACTCAAAATTTTTCAGAGGGCCCGAACAACCAAGACTCAACCTAGTTAAATTAAATCACCAAGACAAGGACCACCTACCTTATATAGAATTACCGGAATTTAAAGGTAAGTTTTTAATTGACACAGGAGCTTCTCACTCTTTAATTTCATATAGTGCTATTTGTGGTACTACTTTTGAAAATTACATAGTGAAAGACCCCTTTAACATCAAAACCGCACATGCCGTTACCAACCACGACAATGTTGTATATTTGCCATTGCCACCCGTGTTTAACAGTGACCTAACTCATAAATTTTTGATATTCGATTTTGATAATAAATATAGAGGCCTTATTGGTCTCGATTTACTCAAAAGTTTATCTAGCAACATAGATATTAAAAACAAGGTGCTTCGCACAGCGACAGCAGAGATCCCGATTTGTTTTGATTATCCCGTAAAAAAAATCAAAATAGAACCTAAATGCGCTAAAGTCGTAATGATAAAAACGCACTATTTAAATGGCGAATATACACACGGAGAGCATGAATGGTCGAAAGGTCTTAAGTCACCAGCTGCTATAGTAAAAGTCAACAATGGGACATTTAAAACCACAGTTTTAAATTACAATGACGATAAAAAGTATATTTCTAACGCGGAACCATTTGATTTAGAACGTTTTACAGGACACAAGGAGAGTTGCCATTTAAATTCGATAAAAGTGACATCTGAAATCGATCAAATTTTGTGTGAAAATTTAAAAAAAATTAAAACTGACCACATGAACGAGGAAGAGAAACGCGAAATTAATAGAGTTTGTTATCAGTATAGAGATCTATTTTACACAGAACAGATTCCTTTGACTTTTACTCACGCAGTTAAGCACGAACTTAGATTAACTGATAACTCCCCAATCTTCGTAAGGAGTTACAGACAGGCACCACGGCAGCGAGAGGAAATAAAAAACCAGGTGAGCAATCTGCTTAAACAAGGCATCATAAGGGAGAGTATATCACCATGGTCATGTCCCGTTCACATCGTCCCAAAAAAACCGGATGCTTCAGGTAAGGTAAAATGGCGTCTGGTCATCGACTATAGGCGACTTAACGACCGCATTGTAGAAGACAAATATCCCCTCCCTAACATCAACGACATTCTCGACAGGTTGGGCAGAGCTCAATATTTTACTACACTTGACCTCGCGAGTGGCTACCACCAAGTAGAAATGCACCCAGACGACATGGAGAAAACCGCTTTTTCCACAGAGAGAGGTCATTACGAGTTTTTGAGAATGCCTTTTGGACTCAAAAACGCGCCTAGTACGTTTCAAAGACTCATGGACCATATTTTGAGAGGCATCGAAAATGTTTTTACTTACTTAGATGACGTAATTATTATCTCCACATCCCTTCAGGAACACGCTGAAAAGCTCAAACAAGTTTTTGACAGATTTAAATTACATAACCTAAAAATTCAATTAGACAAATCAGAATTTCTAAAAAAAGAAGTCAGTTTTCTTGGACATAATCTAACTGATGAGGGCCTTAAGCCAAATAAAAACAAAATTAATGCCGTTCTTCAGTTTCCCATCCCCAGGACGCAAAAGGACATTAAAGCATTTCTAGGACTAGTAGGATATTACCGAAAGTTTATTAAGGACTTTGCTCGACTGACTAAACCACTGACTATTTGCCTCAAGAAAAACCACAAAGTTGTTCATACTCCAGAATTTATAGAAGCTTTCGAAAAGTGCAAACAGCTTTTAACTAATGACCCTATACTTCAATATCCTGACTTCGACAGACCTTTTGTACTAACTACTGACGCTTCTGATGTCGCCCTGGGCGCAGTTCTTTCTCAAGGGACCGTAGGGTCCGACAAACCCGTAGCATACGCTTCACGAACTTTATCTGACACAGAAAGCCGATATTCCACCATCGAGAAAGAGCTTTTGGCTATTATTTGGGCTGTAAAATATTTTAGACCTTACTTGTATGGACGTAAATTTACAATTTACACAGACCACAGACCCCTTACTTGGCTTATGTCCATTAAAGACTCTAACTCTAAATTGACTAGATGGCGTTTGAAATTAGCCGAGTACGACTACGTGGTAGTGTACAAGAAAGGCAACCAAAACACCAACGCTGACGCCCTTTCAAGAGCCAAGATATTTCATAATAGCATAGAATCTTTAGCGGTAAACTTCGACGACAATGAAGACGACGACATTATAAACAGAATGTTTGACAACGTTCACGAAAATAACGCTTCCCCGACCAACAATCCTGACCCAGGTACACAAACTATCCCGATATCCCAAACTGAATCTGACACCATGACTGTAGTATCAGATCCTGACCAACTGATTTCAACGAATCACACACAACCAGATAATGAGAATCAGGGTATCCCCATCTTATCAGATGCTATAGATAGACAACTTAAGCAATTTCACATTCGATCGACCCCCGGTTCTACATTTAGGGTTGAAAATAGATCTACAAACTCAAGAGTCGTTATAAAGGACGTATTCATCCCCATTAATAACACAGAGCAGGAAATTATAAAGTTCCTCAAAGAAAACACCATAGCAGACCGTAGTTTCCATTGTTATTTCCATAGCGAAGATCTATATCTAGCATTCTCCAGGGTATACACAACAGTATTTAATGACAGAGGTCCTAAGTTATTCAGGTGTACTTCACGGGTTACCCTAGTCGAAAACAAGACTGAACAAATTGAGATAATTAAGAAGTACCATGAAGGTAAGACCGTGCATCGTGGCATTCAGGAGACCCACAAACAAGTACGTAGAAACTACCATTGGCCAAATATGTTACTTACCATCCAGGGATACATTAACAAATGTGAAATATGTCTCCAATCCAAATATGAAAGAAACCCTCTTAAACCACCCTTAGCTTTGACAGAGACACCAACAAAGCCTATGCAACATTTGTTCATGGACTTATATTCAACGGGAGGAGCAACGTTTCTGACTCTTATAGATAACTTCTCTAAGTATGCCCAAGCTATCCCACTTTCAGCCACAAGTAGTATTCATATTGCAGACGCTTTACTACAAAACTTTGCGACTTTAGGATTACCTTTAAAAATTACTACAGACTCGGACACGAAATTCGATAACGAAGTAATTAAAGAAATATTTTCTACACATAACATAAACATTCACTTCACTACCCCATACAACCCTAACTCAAATTCTCCAGTCGAACGATTCCACTCCACCATTGGCGAACTTATAAGAATCCAGAGGATGACCAACAAAGATGACATGATCCACACTCTCATGAGGTACGCTGTTATAGCATACAACAACGCCATACACTCCACAACAGGATATACCCCACATGAGCTTTTATTCGGCCATACAGTGGCTAGAAACCCCCTCGAAATACATTACACTAAAGAATTCTACCAAGACTACGTTCTGAAACATAGATTAAACGCAGAAGCCGTACAGGAATGCGTTGCAGCTCACAGCGCTGAAAATAAAGAACAGGTAATTAACAAAAGGAACCAGGCCGCAGAGGAGATAACTTTTAAGGTAGGTGAAACCGTCTACAAACAAGTAGCGAAAACAGCACGAAATGACAAGACTAAACCAGTCTTTAAAGGTCCTTATAAAATTATACACTTACATCCTAACAATGTTGCTGAAATTATAGGAACCCATCCAAATTCAAAATCCATTAGAGTCCATTTCAAACTCCTACGCAGACCTCGCCTTGTTCCAGGACGCTCATCGCTGGAGCCATCGTGCTCTACGCATCAGCCACCATGAGAATTGAACCCATTGAGAATTCCAACGGAATCCTCCTCCTCAAACAGGGAAAGGTCCTCAAACAAGTAGATACCTTTAGTTTAATATGCGTTTATAATATAACTTCGCTCCAACTTTCAACTTCTAAGCTTTTGTCCCTTTTTGTAAGCACTAAAGCTGTCGAAGCTAAATTAACATCGGTTGAAATGCATAAAACATATAAGGACCAAATTAGCCACACCATTAGTTTAATACATAATAAGTTAATATTTTTAGCCCCATTTTCTAGGGTTAAACGCGGCCTTATTGACGGATTAGGCTCAGTAGTTAAGTCAATCACTGGTAACTTAGATCACGAAGATGCCGTTAAATTTGAACAGGAAATAGCGAATCTTAATAACAAAGTGAATCTTGCACAACATTTTCAAAAAAGTTCCGTAAATTTAGCCCGTAAAAGTATGGAAGAATTTCAAAAACAACTAATTGGAGTTAACGAAAATCAAAATAGAATACTTGCTGCTCTAACTAATGTTACTAGTGGTTCTAACGTAGTATATAATCAGTTACATTTTTTTAGATATTTACGTTCAAATAGATTTTAGTTTACAGATAATATTAGATAAGCTCATGCTCCTAGAAGATGCCAAGACGTTTTCTCAATTAGGTGTAATGCATCCTAGTATAATAAGTCCTCAAACCTTAATTTATGAAATGCTGCAGCTAAAATCAAAACTGTTGATCACCCCAGTTGCAGAGATCAACATAGATAATATTTACCCTTTAGAAAGGTCCATAGAGGTTAAAGCCTATAGTACGGAAGGCACTTTGAATTTTGTCCTAGAAATTCCCAGCATTGATCCAAATTCATATGACCTTATCCACCTTTATTCAATTCCTAATATCAATAACCTTACCATTATCCCTAAATCCAAATTTCTTATACTTGGGAACGAGGAGTACTCTTACCTGGAAGACACCTGTCAGGAGATAACCGATGACACACATCTTTGCAAGCAGCTGGACACTCAGAATATGAAGACATCCGCAGACTGCGTGATATCCCTCATCCAACAAGAAGCTGGAAACTGTACCTACGCTAAGATGAATCTCAATAAAGTAAAAATTCAAAAGATAGACCCCAACACTTGGCTCACGATCATGAAGCAGGAAACCATCGCTAAGATCACATGCAACGAGAAAACATCTTATAAGAAACTCACGGGCACAAATCTTATCTCCACTACAGATCAATGCAAAATTCATCTCTTTAACATGACACTGCAAACCCACAGCAAAAGGTATCTAGCGCAGGAGGTTATCCCACTACCGAGCGAAGCTCACATCATCCCAGAAAATATCCAATATGAACTACATTTGGAAGACATCTCACTAGACAGCATCCACCAGTTAATAAATAAAGCAGAGAACCTCGAGGAACACAGCTTCATCCCGGACTGGACCGTCATCATGGCTACCCCCAGCTGGAGCACAATTTTCCTCTACATCATCGGAACAGGATACGGAATCTGGAAGTTTTATCTGTACTACACCAGAAAAACTGAAAGCAATCCTGCCCCACCACCCAACCAGGATAACACCCCCTCTGGAAGCCGGGGACCGTGCTTCTATCTGAAGAAGGGAGGAGTTACCATGGCTGAAGGCCCTGGTACTTGCTGACCATGCCCCGCGCAGCGTATGGCAGGAAGCCGAAACTAGGACGCATCATCAGCGAGTTCGTCTTCGTTTAATATTAATTTGTTTAACTCTCATTCTCATTTCCGCTCTTGTAATAATTACTTGTTTCTTATAATTAAATAATAAACTTTTTAAAAAGTGAGTTTCCTTCACTAAACCTATAACTAGGCACATACATTGATTCTGGCCCCACACTAGGATACCCTGTGTCGTGGGAATCAGAAACAGCGCCGTCACACAAATATAAACGGCTGGCATTTAATTGCAAAGCAAAAATACTGATTTGCGCAGCAAAAAAGGATCAGCAAAACACTTTTTATGTTTCAAGTATTTAATGAGTATTTAAGTTTATGTTTTAAGTATTTTTTGTTGTTCTTACATGTTGAACCTAACACGAAGAATAAAGGGAGCTTCGCTTGGCTGACCCCCTTTACCCTTCACCTAAGCTACCGCAGCAAATAAAAGGGATATTTGCTTTGAAACTCAGTATTTTTGATGTGCAGTTTAATATTTCCCAACATAAACATCGAAGACCTGGGGTTTTTATTTCCTGACGCAGTCGAATTATTCTACAAATGCGTCATCGTCGAGCTATGTCACTACGCGAGAACTATATCTTACTGGCAATTTTACCGTATTGATGTAATATCATCTTTCTTTTAGTACCTACCAAATTTAGAAAAGTAATAACAGTTGGATGATATACAGATGTCCCCAGCAGGCACTGCCCAGACACATGCTGTTTCTTATCAATTTATATCGAGACCAAATTGAATATATAACTTGAAAATTGCCACTTTGTTGCATTCAGTGCTAGCAGCCCCTTTTTCAGTCAGAAACTTTATAAAAGAAACTTAGATTTATAGTTAAAGTTTATCTAATAGAAGAGCCTGACACAGATTAATCGCGCGCTTTCTTGAAGCAGCATTTAATACTGGTACAGGACTGGAAGACTTTGAGTTATGTTGCCACATGAAATATTATTTTATTGCAATAACCTTGTTAAATCTAAATACAAGTAAATATTTACTTTGAGTCTCACACATCGCTCCTTACCCCAATCTTAAATGTCGAAACTCAAAAACAATGAGATTCGCAAGTCACATTTTAGCACGGAATTCAAAACATTCTGAATTCTTGTACATTGTTGACGACCCGAATGGCCGAGTCGGCAGTGACCCTGCCTTCGAAGCCAAGTGTCCCGGATTCGAGTCCCGGCGGGGGCAAATATTTGTTTGATGAGAACCGATGTTTGTACCCTAGTCATGGTTGTTTATCTATCTAAGTGTACTATTTATCTATATAAGTATGTGTATCGTTGTCTAGTACCCAAGATAGAGGGAATCCTAGTTTGGGGCTAGATCAATGTGTGTAAATAGTGTCCAAGGTATTATACGGTATTATTGTAAGGTATTATTATTGTAAAAAGAATTCAAGAAATTCGAGAAACAAACAACATTGTAATGCCGTCGTTGACGCCTGAATTGATTACCTTTGTATTTAATTGTGCTTTGTACTTTATTGCACAAAAAGAGCTCTTATGTAAATTTAATAAGATATTTAGCACATCAACCGTAAGATAGACAGGACATACATATTTACATTAGCCTCCTTATTCACTATCATCATATGCCTGTGACGTTGATACATAAATAGGCCATACGATTATATTTAAAAAAAAACACTAGCTTAGCTTAGCAAATCGACCAAAAATTGTGAAAAAGTGAAGATTCCCATACAATAAACACCAACTAGACATGACTTGATACAGAATAAGCGATGGAAATATCACCGTAAGATTGTCAAAAAAAATAGTTGATAAATTAACGTTTTTTTTTCTCGTTAGTTGGTCAACTATCGACAGATAGTAAACTGTAGCGTACCGCTTACTACATGACGCGTTAGTTGATAAACTAACGGCTAAAACCGTTAAATATTAAACTGGTTTAAACTTGAATTACAAACGAAATACCAGGGCAAACACTGCGGTAGCTTAGGTGAAGACTAGAGGGGTAGAGCGCAGCGAAGCCGCCGAATAGTCTTCATGTTAGGTTGTCGAGTATCCCCGTATCAGAGTCAAACTAAAACTTAGTTTAATGATATGGCAGAACATTAGTTTTTGTAGTAATAATGAAGAAGTAAATAAAAATAAAAATAACAACAAAAGAAACGTAAATTCTAAACCCTGTCGGTCTGGTTTTCTATCCTTCGATAGTTGATCAACCAACGCGTTAGTTTATCATCAAACGGTTTTGACTATCTTACAGTTACTTACAGAAATATTAACAAAGTTCATTCAACTGCGTCTAAACTACACGGGTACAGATGTAGTGAATAATCCTTTCCTATCGGCAAAACTCGGAACAACGATAACACCCGAATGGTGCCGATGTGTCTATGAATTACTGTATTATTAAATTACGTGTAGGTATCAAATAAATCGCATACTTTATTTATCAATGTCAAATGTATCGATGGGTACTGAGTGCGAGTGAAGTTTCCGAACATTTCCGAGAAAATACGAAAGGAAAGGATTATTCACTACATCTGTACATAACTCTAGTTGCATACAAGGCCCCCATTTGTTACACTACCACCGCATGTCTAATGGTCTCTATACTTTCCTAATATCAATATTTAAGCGGGCTTCACCCTGTTGATCTTGCTCACCGCCATTCCAGGATCAGATACCTCCGGGTGTGTTTACTTAAGTATAGAATTCGGAATAATCTTGTTAACATTGCCGTCTGAACACCCCCTTTACAACGTATAGGGTTGGAATAAGCTAAATTTTTAATTTTTGGTAAAGTCTAGCCATTTTCGTATACTGACTACTTACACGATACCTATCGGTACAAATCTAGATCATGTCGAAGGGAACGTTTTATTTGTAAGGTTGGTTAGTACAAAAAAATAATTACAATCACAGGAAAAATTTTAAGTAAAGCATTATTTAGAAAAAAAACACGCAGTTTTATGTAAAATTTTCAAGATATATGTAGCTTTTTGTAGTACAGTATCGTGTCCTTTCTGGTTTGGCTTGATCAAGATTCAAAGGAACAGCCAAAAAATTGAAAAATATTTTGTATGAAAAGTTCGGCCTCTTTCGCAAGATGGCGTTGGTAGCCATAGATCTAGCATCACTCAAACTCCTTCGTCTCGTTGATTATTTATTCACTAGATACATTCAACCTCTTTGTTGGTAGCGGAACTTATGTTTGACAGTGAGATACATAAAGTTTGTAAGCAAAGAGTTCCGTTAAGTTTAGGTCTGATGTGTATCACTGGCTACTGTCATGAAGACGCTAACGACGAAAGTTCTATTCGCTTTGATTAGATGCATTAAGTCAGTGCACAGCAGTATTGAATTCCACTTACTTGATCCTAGCAGCTCCAATTATAAGGTCTTTGTCCTCTCAATTGCTTTTATGTTTAATTTATCTGCTATTTGCAGACTCGTGTGGAGGAGATCCGTGACAATGCCTTGATTCTGCATTTTAGAGATTTCCCTACACCTACACTGTTACTACGGTTTGTTTCTGGGAATTGCCATTTCCTATTTGAGATAATCATCATCATGGCCAGCCCACTTCTACCCTCAGCTGGAATTACTTCTCTACAGCGTCTGTATACGCTTTTAAAATAAAATTCCGCAAGAAATACAAAACTTAACTGAAGCTCGATTCCAAAAATGTATAAAGCACACTTTGTGCGCAAAGGCCTGCTACAAAATTAATTACTTTTTACAAGACACTGACATCTGGCATTAAACCAGTTCATTGCACCCCATATGATATGCACTATGTAATAATTAGGCATCTACTTAATTTTATATTATGCTTGCTTGGTTATGTTACGACGTTCATTGGGTCTCAATTTTTGTACTATTATGAATCTTTGAACTGAACTGAACTGCGTCAATCCTCACAGTCCTATGCCAGAACATCCAGTGAGATCCCATATACTTGATGATATCGTCGGACCATCGGGCAGGAGGTCTGCCACTCCTCTCGGCCACCGATCTGTGACTGCTTGGTCCTCTGTCCGTCAACCCGCCTAGTCAAGGTGAGATAGTTCCGACTATTTGAGGTCTTAGTTAAAAAATTGGAAGGGATATAAAAAAAAACTGCGGTACACTCAAAAGCACAAAACAATGCGACTTATTGAGATTCGATAAAATTATCATAGTACCTAGCGCAAGCGAAACCCACTATATTTATAATGTAATATTTGTACTAGTTAAACATAACATATATTTAAAAGAGATCTAAAAATCTATTTGTAGGAGTTTCCTTGCCCTCTTCTCCCACAGTGGTCCAATGTACTGAAGAGGTATAAAATAACGTTTTCTAAACATATGTTATGTTTTACAGTAAATACTAAATTTTGAATTCGAATTTGAATTGGTTTTTTTAAATAGGGCAGGAGCCCCGGTTGTGGCCACTTTAAGGAAAATCTAAATTTAAAAAATTCTTATCTCTTAAATTTGTGTAGTTAGATCTGAGTGAAAACTCCGTAGTGCAGAAAATTTATCTGTCTTTCATATTTTGTAAAGCAATGTCATTAACAACAAAACAATTTTATGTTATGATTGATTGAAAAAAAAATATGCAAAAACATCAGTTTTGGCCACTTATACCCCATTTCTGGCCATAGAGATGTACCAGTTTTGGCCACTATAATAAACAGAGGTAAATGTGAAAAAAAAAACTTTTTTTTCTATAAATCACATTTATATTATCAAAATCAGGATTTAACACTGTCTTATCTAGATTATTAGTTCACAAATTCCCAATATTTTTCCATTTCAGGCACACAATAAAATTCTCTTTTTGAACTTATTTTTTTGGGAGCTTTTATTTTTTCTTTAATGTCCGTCACGGGATACAAATTTATGTCTGGTTTGTCAGGCCATTTCCAATTTTTTAGTGATTTCTGCATTGCATTTATATACATCGCCTCTTCATTTACAGACTCGATTCTGCCGACAAAATATTCACGTTCGTACACAAAAATCACAAAATCACCAGTTTTAAAGTCTTGATAGTTAATGTCTGTATTTAGAGGCATGCTATTTTGTTTATCTTGCTGTTAAATGTCATCTACGTTATCCTGCTGTTCTTCAGACATACATGTTTCGTCTGAATCTTGCATAGAAAAACATTCTCCTTCTGATGTGTCAGACTCAGAGGCTTTTTTTTTTGCTTTGGGTTTTTTCTTCTCTGCTTTTTTAATACTTTCTTTTCCTTTCTTTTGTTACTTTTATTAAATTTCTGTTGTTCTTTTTCTTGTTTTTCTTTTTCTTTGCATGCCATTATATCCTTCCATTTGTCTGATGTTAATACAGAAGGTATATATTCCCTCTTTCGAGTAGAAGTGGAACTTTTCTTTTCGGGCCATAGAAGGCAGCTTTTGACTAATTCCATAGTCGATTTAGGGCTCTCAATAGTGTTTGAGTTGTTCAAAGTTTCGTTTACGGTTAATGTAACAACTTCGTCAGCAAGGTTAGCTTGTCTCTCAACAACTTTGTTTTTCATGTCTGAAGTAGTGTCTACGTTAGTAGAATCAGTCTCCGTTTCATTCAACAAGCTTGGCGAAATGGACCTAATTGTCTGGGAATCATTGTGCGCAGCAAAGACTGTGCAATCATCTTTAAACTTCAGCCACACCTGATACAGATGATGTGCTTCAACACAACCACTCCAATCTAGTCCACAGGTGTATGTTTCCTGGAAATCTTTGAGCAAATCTGGTGAAATCTTACTCTCCATATATTTCAAATGAGATGTCTCTACTACTTGTACGTTTGCTCGTTCGACATTTGTCTGTTTCCCGACTACTCTTTTATAGTTTACTTGATCCGCATCAAAAGGGTACAGCCCACAAGTTCTAAAGCCTGCCCTGATATTTTCTGCGAACTGTGGATCATTTAACAAAATGTCGTGCAAAGCAGCAGGGAGATTGAATTTTGTTATATCTTCCCAGTTATGCTCAATTCGCCATTTGCGGACGTATTTCAACCAACTCTGTTTCAATGGAGAAAATACTGCTACGTCTAGTGGTTGCAGCATATGTGTTGTGTTGGGTACCAGGGCTACAACTATGATGCCATTTTCTCTGCATAATTTTGACAGGTGTAGGGTAAGATGAGACTTGTGTCCGTCTAAGAACAAGATGACTGGTAACTTGAATCCTTCCTTTGTCAGATAAGGGATGAACACATTTCCAATATATTCATAAAAACTTTCTGCCGTCATCCACCCTTTTTCTGTCTTGCCGATAGACCAATTTTCTGGTGCATCACTCCTTGATTCATCCTCTTGTATTTGTACAGTGTCAGAGGTGTAGCATTTTGTCCTGCAGCGTTTACAGTGAAAAGAGTCGTAATGTTTTCTTTATCACTGTTTTGAGAGGTGTCATAAACATGTTCTCCTCTTGGTGCTAAGATCAAGCCGCCTTTAGGTGACAAAAAAAAGGATGTTTCGTCACAGTTCCATACTCGAGTTGGATATTTCAATATCTCGCATCCTTCAGGCCCTATGAGTTCGGTCGCTTCCTCAAACCATTTTCTTATTTTCTCTTCTGTTATCATCGCACGGGCTTTATTAATGTATTCTGCATGTTTTTTCGACAAGTCCGGATGTCTCGCCATAAACGACAAAAACCATGACCTTCCAGGACGATTGTTTCTGAACGGCGTTTTGATTTCTCCCGTGATCACAATTTTTTTTACAGAGTCCAGCAAACCGTCTTTGTTTATTGGGAAGCCAGCTCGTGAACACTCCTTTATCCACGCGACTAGCATCTTTTCAATGTTGGTTCCAAGGACAGCTTGCGGTCCAACGTGTCCTGAGCTCTCAGGAGCACGTCCTGAAATTTTATTTCTTAATGTGGAACGTGGAACCTTAAACGTACGTCCGGCTGTGGCCACTTTCATTCCGCCGCGTATCGCTTTCAGGGCCAAATCTACCTTTGAGGGCGAATATGTAAAGAGTTTCTTCTTTACTCATTCCCGGTCTTTTTCTCTTTTATTCGTGGGGGCCATTTTATCTGAAAATCAAATAAATTATTCAAACCAAACTCGTTAGTAAGTAATAGGCAATCACTAGGCACCAATTGAAAATAGATATGGCCAAAACTGGTGTTACTTGAAAACCGGTTGTGGCCATCAACATGGTCAAAACCCGTACAAAAGTGCAATTTGTTGTGTTAGTTCTGGCCACTACCCATCCTAGCCTAAAAAAAAACACGCACAAACAAAATAACCTCAAAACCAGACTCCTGCACATGTATTTAGCAGGCCTTAATCAAATGCAAAACAATTTATACAATGATTCGTTTGATATTCATTGATTACATACTTCAGGATGCTTACCGATTTCCTTTAGAAATTGTCAAAAGTTGCTGCGTTTTCACTCAGACGAAAAAAAGCCGGAAGTCCTCTGTTTCACAGCTGTTGCTTCTCAAATCAGACCATAGACAAAGTTTTTTTTTTACTCCAAATAAATAGTAGTCTGTTTTCTATTACTAATTTTTTGAGGTCCAAAATTGTAAGTGGCCACAACCGGGTCAGTGGCCAAAACCGGGGCTCTTGCCCTACATCAATTATTTCCTACTTTTTTGTAAAAAATAAAATCTGTAAATGCTTAGTTTAGGTACAATGAATCATTCATTGTTTGTGTAAGATTAGTAAATATTTCCGTGCTCGCCTTTTAAAGAAAGCCCTTTATTCTGGTCGAGGTCTTGAAAAAAGTGGTTTAGCCCGCACAGTATAACGCATAAAATCAGCCATTTTGTTTTTGTATTTTTTATCTACCCATACTACCCAGTGACACTCGTGCCATCAAGATGAATCTACTGAAGTATAATTTATCAAAATCGGTTGAACCGTTGAGTAGAGAACAGACATACATAAAGTAAAGTGAAGTAAAAGTAAAAAGTATTTATTATCACCATAACATATAAAATAACTGACAGGTATGAGACACAAGATTAAAATAAGTGGTGTAAGAGTGACTTTTCTGGTGTTCGGTGTCCCCTACACTAGGCAACGGCCGTATCGCAGGGGACGTTAGGCAGCTTATACTAGAAAGAGGTACCGGTGGTCGACAGTTGGCTTAAAAGCTTACAATATAACTCTAGTAACAAAAATTAACATAAAGTCGGTAGGTAAGTAATTCAACTTAACTTAATAGTTATTTTATTATGGAGACTATCTATTAGGTAATTTGTTTTAAAATTCTAAAAACTATAAAAAAACAAGAATATAACTTTTATTAACTGCTCTCATTGCTAAGGTTATCTGATTTCTGAGACTAAATAAGTTAAAATATAATAAATATATGGATATAAATTGAGAAGTAACAAATATAAACTAAACATACATATATATTCAAAGTATATACTTCATACAAATAATATTTATATTAAATAATGAACATACATACATGCATACATATATATTTACTGGTCAAGCATTTCCGCTTCGCTGCAGTCGGGTAAAAGTAGACTTCTGTCGGCAAAAAGATTGTAGCTTCCCTGTAGTATGTACTCAGCTAAAGCTTACCGAGGGGTCGAGGTTGCTGAGTTTACTTTAGTCTATGACAATGAGACCCCCTACCCTGCCAACTTGCACATAGAAAGTTACGCCAAAGGGAACTGAAACATCGATGGTTGTACAATGAATTACAATGAAGATCAACGAAGAAAATTAATAGGCCGAATTAATTAAGTGGTCTGAGGCATAGATTCCTTAAAAAAGTCCTTCGTGTCTGAGATAGGAGAGGCCTTTGCCTAGTAGCCCACTACTTAACTAACCTTCGTGTCCGAGTCCTAAGTGTCCCAACACTTAGGACTCGGACACGAAGGTTACCTACCGTTGTCCAATTAAAATCGCAAAGAAATCAGATCTCTTATATGGAGACCCCAGAAGACCTCCGTGGCGCTACGTTTGTGGCTCTGCCTTCCTTACGAGAGGACCCGGGTTTGATCCCCGGCTGGGAATAAAGAAAAAAAAACACGTGTTGGATGTTTATACGTGTGCGACGTTGCTGTTCCTGGTTCCCACGACACAGGGTGTTCTAGTGTATTTATGTTTTTTTAATTGCGCCTAGTTCATTATTTGCTGCTGTAGCGCCGACAAAAATACATACCAACGTATGCTCACGCCTTTTGATGGGTAGGCAGTGAATAAAAACCTCCACTTGCTACGATCCTGGCAAACATCTCTCGCTTCCTCAATATTCACAAGTCTATTCATACAAGCTCGCCGGTCAAATTAGAAAGTCTGGTATTTAATTGCACATAAAAATACTGATTTGCACAGCAAAAAAGGATCAACAAAAACAAATTTAATGTTTTAAATATTTTATGTGTTCTTAAGAATATGTTTTAAGTATTTTTGTTGTTCATACATATTCAACCTAACACGAAGAATAAAGGGGGCATCGCTTCGCTCACCCCCTTTACCCTTCACCTAAGCTACCGCAGTATTTTACCCTGATATTTTCTGCAACTTTTGGTGATCATTTACCTATATTGGGTAGCTTTTACCCATTCTGGGTAGGAAAAAATTCTATTTGTTGCCAATTGGAAATACCTGTACTTCTACCTGGTCTTTGTAGGACCTTTTTGTCCCCGTTCGACCGGCGATGCGACAGCTCCCTCCACACCCACTGTATGCTTCGTCTATCTCCTTTCAAGGAGACCAAACCATCTAAGCTGACCTTCTCTATCCGTGACACTACAAATAAAACGACGACCCGAATGGCCGAGTCGGCAGTGACCCTGCCTACGAAGCCAAGGGTCCCGGGTTCGAGTCCCGGTGGGGCAAATTTTTGTTTGATGAGAACGGATGTTTGTACCCTTGTCATGGTTGTTTATGTATCTAAGTATAATATTTATCTATATAATAATAATAATAATAATAATAATAAACTTTATTCAAGACAGTGGGTGTACAATAATTTATAACAAATTATAGGCATATGGCAGGTGTCTGCTTCCATAGCTAGGCTAAAAATTAACCTGTGTTTATGGCACGCAGGCCCGTTCCTCTTCCGAGGTTAATAAGGAAAGGAAATGGTTACAAAACAATTTGAAATTTTAAATAGGGTAAAATAAAGCTTAAAACTAACATGCAAATATGGATAACGTGTGTGTGTGTGTGTGTGTGTGTGTGTGTGTGATGTGGGTGTGTGTGTGTGTGTGTGTGTGTGTGTGTGTGTGTGTGTGTGTGTGTGTGTGTGTGTGTGTGTGTGTGTGCGCGTGTGTGTGTGTGTGTGTGTGTGTGTGTGTGTGTGTGTGTGGTGTGTGTGTGTGTGTGTGTGTGTGTGTGTGTGTGGTGTGTGTGTGTGTGTGTGTTTACAGTGTGTGTCTTCTGAAGGTGTATTACGCAGGTAAATGGGAATTTCTATACCCTTGAATTACCAAAAAGGGTGAGAGAAGATTTTCGGTTTCATCATAGGAAAGCGATTTTAGGTAATCAGTCAATTTTAGATTGCATTCATGGTATGATATGTGATGAATGGGTAAGATTTTGTTAATTTTGTTGTAAAGATAGGGACCCAGGTAGGCATTATGACGTTTAGTGAAGGTAAGCTTTGGGAAGGGGATATGACAGATTCTATCCTTACGACGTTTCGAGATCGGGTCGTAAGGTGTAATGTGGTGTTGAAGAAGGTTAGTCTTTAATATAAAAAGTTGACGGACCGTGAGAACGTCACATAGTTTATAGAGCTCGGTTGTGGGGAAGTGAATTGGACGTTTTGTTGCTACTTTAAGTACACCTCGTTGTGCAATTTCAAGGGATTGTAGAAAGGTTTTAGCTGCTCCACCCCAGCAGGGGATACAATATGTGAGAATGGACTGAACTAGGGCGTGATATGTCATTTTAATAATGTGGGAAGAAGCAACATTTCTGATTGATTTGAAAACATACATAAGTTTACGTAGCCTAGAAGTGAGAGTTTCAATGTGAGTTTTGAAGGTTAAATGTTTATCCAGGACAATGCCTAGATATTTTATGGTGTCGGTTTGAGCAAATAGGGGCATACACAATTTGGACGGTTGGAAGGAAGATGACAGAGATGTGCTTTAATGATTAAATTTGTTCTTGGTTGCTTTACTGAGGTAACAGAAAAGGGTATGAATTTAGTTTTGGAGGTATTGAGAGTTAAGGAGTTAACTAAAAGCCAGTTATGTATGCTGTTAAAGCCCGTCTGGGCTATGATTTGTAGATCAGTCCAGGTATTGGCATCAAATAGGAGTACAGTGTCATCGGCATAAGTAATAATGGAACCGTTTGTGAGGGATATGTTACATAGGTCGTTGATAAAGACAAGGAAAAGGATCGGTCCTAGGATACTACCTTGAGGAACACCATAGGATATCTCTAGCTCATCACTAAGACATTCGCCTATTTTTACAGTCTGTAATCTCTCTGTAAGGTAGGAACGGAAAAGATCAAGTTGGGTGTCTCTGACTCCTATTGAGGAGAGCTTGTTGAGAAGAGCGGGGATAGGAACAGTATCAAAGGCCTTTGCCAAATCAAGAAATATAGCTAGTGTTTTTTTATTATTATTTAAATGATTGACTATTGTATTTGTTAATCGGAGAACAGCATCTGTAGTGGAGATGTGGCGACGAAAGCCAAATTGATGTGGGGAAATTAAGTTTTTATTTTCAAGATAGGACAGAAATCTCCAATTTATCAGGCGTTCCAGAATTTTGGAAAGAGACGGAAGAACTGCTATTGGACGATAGTTGTTAGGGGAGGACCTATCTCCGCTCTTGAAGATTGGATGGATGATAGCCTTTTTAAGAGCACTGGGAAAAACGCCATGTTCAAAGCAGAGATTGAAAATATGGCTGAGAATAGGAGCCAGTTGGTTTGAGTACCGTTTGAGGATTATAGACGAGATACCGTCCCAGCCGGTGGCAGCGTGTGGTTTTAAAGTCCGGATTGAGGTTATTATTTCATCTGGGTCGGTGTGGATGAGAGCAAAAGAGGAGGTTGTTGATGGATGAGATTGTGTTTGAGATATTCGCGCAGATTGGGAATTTTTAATTAAATCGTCCGCTAGGTTCTTTCCTATATTTACAAAAAAACTATTAAAATTGTTACAGGAGACTTTCGGCGGTAAGGATGATAAAATTGACTGAGAGGGTATGGATTTGGGTTTAGTAGTATTTGATATTTTTTTAACAGTATTCCAAATAAGTTTTGAGTTTTTTCCAGCTTTTTGGAGTTCTGAGGATTCGAATTGTCTCTTAAGTTTCTTTAGTAATTTTGTACAAAAGTTTCGGTATCTTATATACGTTGTTTTGAAGACTTCATTATTCGGGTTTGTTTTTGATTGTCTGTGTAATCTATCACGATTACGGATACAACGTAGTAAACCGGGGGTAATCCAGGGATTTTTAATTGTGTGCTTTCTGGGAATGTTTTTGGTAGTGGTATTTGTAGTTATGATATTAGATAGGGTGGATATTAGTTATGATATAAGATAGGGTGGATATAAGTATGTGCATAGTTGTCTAGTACCTCGGATACAAGGATTGTTCTCCTAGTTTGGGGCTAGATCAATGTGTGTAATTAGTGTCCAAGGTTTATTATTATTATAAAACACACACCATAAAATACACATTCTGTGTAAAATTCAACTCTCTCTACATATTCATGGAATAGAGTCCGCAGACGGACATACAGACAGACGGGCAGACGGACAGTGGATACTTAGGTCCCGTTTAGTCCCCTTTGGGTAGAGAACCCTAGAATTAATAAATAAAAGTATTACCTTTCACTTCGACTATTTGAAGGGAAATGATCATTATTGAAATGAGCGAACTTCAATAATGAAGCATTTCCTTGAAACGACAGGTGATACGTGTACACATTTGGCTATATGTAATATCACATAAACGCTATATTATGTGATGTTACATATAGCCAAATGTGTGCCACTGTTTTCTCCCATAAGGTATAACAGCAGCACAGTGGTGGCGACTTTAGCCAGTTAAACGAACCTAGTACGAACTTGTAGCAACGTGTTCACATCGATGCGTCCTTTGAGTCCTATAATCAAAAGAATATCATTTAATTATATGTTTGATTCCCCCCGTAGTTAAGAAATAAGTACAGTCAAGTGAGACAGTACAACTTCCGAAATATTATTTTTAGCGACCGATTTGTTTATTATGATAGTTGGCCGCGGGGCGTCCGGTGCAGCATCTGCACGCGGGGGGGAGGCGATCGGATCTTGCTTGAGGACGCTGTATGCAGCAGTTATTTTTTGAGGGTAACTATGATTTAGGGTTCCTTACCCGAAGGGTGCCAAACGGGACCCTATTACTAAGCCTCCGCTGTCCGTCCGTCCGTCCGTCTGTCACCAGGCTGTATTTCATGAACCGTGATAGTTAGACAGATGAAATGTTCACAGATGATGTATTTCTGTTGCCGCTATAACAACAAATACTAAAAAACAGGATAAAATTAATATATAAGGGGGCTCCCATACAACAATTATTTCAATACCAAATACAAACGTATTTATGCACCTGGTTACGTGCATGGAGTGTAAAAGCAGCCGCACAAATAACTTTGTAAACAACATTTTGCTATGTAAAATCCAAACTATTCACTCCACACCATCCCTACCATTGTGCAGTGGTACGGAACCCTTCGTGCGCGAGTTAGACTCGCACTTGACCGTTTTTTTTTTTTTCAAATATTTAAAGTATGATGGCACACTACACTGGCACAATATCTTTGCACACGATTACTTATTCACAATTAATTAGATATAGGCTGCTTTCATACCCACCTTAAGTGCCGACATACTGCGATTGTGTTGTCCTTACCTTTCTTGTTTATCTTCGTCTTCAACGATACCAGACAGAAATAAAACTTCTGCAATTTCGTTATCTTTATTCAATAGTTAAAATTATCGTGGAGTGAGGTAACCTATGAATTCGCACCAACCTGAATGAAACCGAAAACTGTGGCGACACAACCTACTGTTGGTTTTCGCCTCGGACGGTATTCGAACCTGATATGGCTCGTAGAGCAGAAGTTTAACCGCTATGCCATAGGTGTCACATACTACACTGTATTTTACATATGCAGACGATCCAAAATTTTCTTGATATGTAATACATGCTTGCCGTGTATCACATCACCAGAAAACAACCTCCAATTCCAAAATCACTTTCTAATCCCATTTCAGTAAAATTTTAATGTTGTCTGGATACTACAAACAAGTTCGCTATTACCGGAGATAACGAGATATCGGCTTCTTTTGTACACAAATCCATTTAAATGGAGTCCTCGTTCAAACGTTTTTTTTTTGGGAAATTAATAAACCCTACAAAGCCGCCTGCTGTGCCAGAATATAAATTAAATAGGCCTTGCGCAAGGCCGCCCCTTTTATTTTCTATGTAAATATACAAATATTGAGAAATCATTACCTCGCTCACAACTTTTTCCTATCAAACGGACTGTGATTATTCTTGTGGATGAATTCAGTTTTTTGTAGTGGTAGGCATTTCATTAATTGTTTGTTACCGACAATAGAGTTAGGAATGCATATTGTAGTATAATATAGCTTTTATACAATGTGACATTTAATTAGCCGAACATATTTTAGGGAACGATAGTACCCGTCATTTTGAACGAGTTACTGATAACTTTCGTAATCTCTTTTGGAAAATTGTAATTGCTGTATATAATTGTATAAATGTGACTTATCAAAGATCGCATAGGAAACAATTCAGTGTTGAATGTTAAATATAGGATATACGCTTAGAATAGATTTAAATTACTTATTATAGTTTGTATTTTATAAGTCTTAAGAAGGTGTTCCAACCTGTAAGATATTTTTTTAGTTTATTTAAGTTGTAGTATATTTATTAATTTATAAATAAATTGACTTTTGAAAACCAAAAACAAAACCCCAGGAAATATATGGTCGCCAACGAAAAAAATATTTGGGTCCCCCATACTAACTTGTAATCAGCTGATCGGGTCAATGTACTGAGGGACAAATATATTTTTCCATTTGCGACCATATGTTTCTTGGGAAAAGTTGTTCATAATTATGATTATCATTCCCCAAAATATGGTCAGCTAATTAAATGTCACCTTGTATAATTGATTAAATAAAGGTCACCACCCAAATGTCAGGATATATTTCACCCACAACACTGCCCCATAATTTTTAGGTATTTAGGAATCAGTAAAAAATAACAACCTAAGGTTTCATTCTATTTATTAAATCTTTTGGCTATCTGTTTGTACATCAGAATCTACGATTTACATAAAAACATATATCTACACAACATTGTCTTCGAAATTCTATGTATCGAGTTACAACCTTAGTTTCAGTGATCAGTAGATTCTTCTTTTTGCAGCCCACAATTTCATAAGCCAGACTTTTCAGAGAAGCCAACATTATTGTTTTAGCGTGCCACATAATATTTTAAACAAGTTTTTTACATACTGTACCTTTTTTGTAATGAATACAAGTAACTAAGAAATCGAAAATAATATCTCTTACAAGTAGTCAGTAATGAAATTATTATCTAAATGAGTTATTAAATGATTGAGCACTATTTATTATACAACATCACTTAAATTAGACACAAAATTATCGAGTACCTTTTAATATAAAGTAATCCATTCACACGAATCTAATTTGATACAAATAAACTTGTTATGATTTCCACAGCATTAATTATTTACGTATTATAGTTGCCTGTTTACTAGTTAGACAAACACGTTTACAAACAAAAAATACATTCTACAGATTAAAAAAATATATGCCTGCATTCATTTGTTTGTATACGTGTCAGTCTACCTAGTGTTTTGTATACAAAAATTGTAACATAGTAAAAGACAGTTATCTTAAGTTGTAACGTTATAAAACTGGAATAATAACCTTTTGAAATTTCAAAACTTGCTTAAGGCCCGACACAGGCATGTTTAGTATGCAGTTATGCACATCTTCCTAAGTCTGTAAATCCACGGACTTATCCTGAGGAGTTAAGACCTACTTTACAAGTCAGATTTCACAACTAAGTCGTGAAGATGACCCTTTTACCCTAGTCTGAAGTCCAACGGTGTATTGTGAAACATGATGGAATCCTTGTTTTTTTATACCATAGAGCAAATTATACGGTTTATAATGCAGTGACGCTAAACTCTATATTTTTACAGTCATTCTATATTTTGATGAAACTAAAACCGTAGCTGACGGAATTAAATAAATTGCATATCTTAAATATGCAATTTATGCACTGGAACCTGAGATTTATGCGACATATTTGGAAAGTTCAAGTGATGTCTAGACTCATATAAAATTAGGCAGTTTAATCCAGTTTTGGAGCTGGTATCCATTAATTGCAATTGAACAGGGAGAATGCGAACCGCCCTAATCGTGTCTGAGCCAGGCTTAGCATCAAATAATGCAGCATTTCCAGCGCTTGACAACACATTCTCGAATGTTCTGGAGTTACAAGCTCTGCGGGTCGAACCAGTATATGTACCCAACTGGTACACAGTAGGTCTAATTTTGCAGTTTTCTGATGCATCATTAGAATCATTCTAACCAGCGCTGTAAGGTGATTGTATGGTTAAAAACGGCTAGTATTTAATCGCACATCGAAATACTGATTTGCACAGCAAAAAAGAATCAGCAATTTTTTTTTGATTTAAATATTTTATGTATACTCAAGTTTATGTTTTAAGTATTTTTGTTGTTCTTGCGTGTTTGACCTGACACGAAGGATAAAGGGGGTGAGCGAACGCTTCGCTCACCCCCTTTACCCTTCACCTAAGCTATCGCAGCATTTTGCCCTAATATTTGCTATGCAAATCTGTATTTTTGATGTGCAGTTTAATATTTCCCGTTAAAAGCTTTAATTTTGGCACTTACTATTGTCTAAGTAGCTCTGAGGTACAGATATGACACCACTTGTCACACACCGGCCCCTATTTACTCAATTCTTAAATGCATTATGTAGGCATACTTCGGTCGTATTGTCAGTGCTCTAAAAGTTCTCAGAGACTGATTTGGACCGCACGGCTGAATTATCTTCGAGGGCCTAAACATACCAACTCAAATGTGAATAATACAAGTTCGCTGTTATTATTTAACAAATGTATTTGCCAAACGCCTGGGTAAACGAAACAGGCCATTTTAATCATAGACAGTTTTGACAAATAACATTGGAACTAATTGAAAGCACATTTTGTGGTTTCCTTCAATTATAGAGTGTTTGGAATAATACCTTTATTAAGTACACAACAGCAATAAAATGATTTAGCGAATGTTTTGTGAGGTCTCGATATTAATTATGTGAACACAATTTGAGCAGATATTGTACGTAGTTAGTTACTGCAAAGCACACCATTATTATAAAAGATCAAGTCTTTTTTCAGTAGGGTTGGCACAGATTGCTAACTGGACTGCCTGTGTTGATGAAAAATAAAGTATAGAGCAATAAGGTATATTCAACACCAACGTTAAGGCAAAAATTCACATTTTCAACGCCTCTTAGCTTATCAAATGGGTATTTGCCAACACTCGAAATTCGGGACTGCTGGATTTTTCGATATAGGCACGTCATTAAGAAGTGATTAGCTAAATAATGTTTCAAAATATGTTGTGAGTAGAGGTGGAACTAAATCTATTTGAATATGTTCGAATTAACACATGTTCAGAAACCTTTGGCACATTTTTTTAAAGGTTAGGTTAAACAGGGAAGACATGACGTTTTGTGCAACATCGCTTTGTATTTGTTAATAATTTACAATTTAAGTGATTAAATTATCAACACTCAGTCAGGAACCTTTATTCAAAAACATATATACATATAAAATCTAAGGTAGAAGTTCAATAAATAATCCAACAGATTGGATTCTTTGTTCGCTTTGCAAATAATTCACTTCTCATCTCTTTGCTAAAGATAGACACAATAGATTCCAAAAGGATTTTTCCTAGGTACCGTCCCGACTCAAGCAAAAAATAATAATATGTAACATTCTTACACGCGGCTTTTAAGTTTGAACAATAATTACTTGCACCTTCATCTCTAAGTAATTTCATGTTTGAATTGCTTAGTTTTGATGAAAATGTACTGACTGAGTGAGAATAAATTTTGCAAATAAAGTGAGGTGGTTATCACAAGAATAGGGCTGCCGATGAGATCTCTAACACTTTTAAATTATCAACAAAATAGTTTTGCATTAAAAAATAAATGCTATTCTATTCGAGTATTTTTTTGCGTTATCAGCTTTCTAATAGCATTATTATTTAAACTGTTTTTTTTAGAATACACCTATTATTTTTTTACACCGCTACAATTATTGTATTAAATATCTCATCGCCAAGCCTGCATTACAAAAGTGAAAGCTCTATAAGACTTTAGAGTTAACAAAACTTTATTATTTACATCCAAAATACATTATTAGTCACAATATTTAAACAACATTTGCCTCACCGACATACTTCAACCATTATAATTGTACTTATCCCATAAAAAAATATGTACGTCCATTTTATCACATTTCCTTACGCCTTTTGCAGCCGACCGCTCCTTACTGAAAAAAAAAAGTTTTTTTAATACCCAGCGTCCTTTTTTAATGATTTCTATATTTAAGGCGTTCATCAAGACAGATCATTTTCATTTTTGTTCTAGTTGTGAACCCACAATGATCCATCGTAATTAATTTAAAATCCATATAAAAACCACTTTATCTAAAGGGACATTACAATATTCAAGATTAAATAAATGACAAGAGTGCATGGTTTTAATATAAATCAACACAGATCTCGCTTAATAATTTTGTAATTATTTATTCCTGCATATTATTTTTAATATGTAATACTTGGACCAGTTAAACAAAACCTACATTTAAAAGAGATCTAAAAATTTATCTGTAGTAGTTTCTCCGCCCTGCTTCTACCACAGTGATTCAATGTAGAGAAGAATGAAATTTTGTAAATATCTGTTAATATTTACAGAAAATCAAGATTTTTAAATTTTGAATTGAATTTTGAATCGTATGAATTCTATACGGGCATATATTTCGTCCAGGCATAGAGAGAGAATAGTTCACAAAAATAAATAAATTAAAGTGTTATTAACATTTGGCTTCTGTTTAAACGATCACCAAAAACACACCTATTTTACTACCAATAAATTCGAACCGACTGCCAGAATTAGTAAACCACCACCAAATTTTGTTTGGATAAATGATCACCAAACATCATTTTATGTTTTGTGTACTTAAGATTTTGTTTTAAGTATTTTTTGTTGTTCTTACATGTTCAACATAACACTAAGGTTTCCCTTCACCTAATTAGTATTTTGCCCTGATATTTTCTGCAACTTTTGGTGATCATTCACCCATTCTGGGTAGCATTTACCCATTTTGGGTAAGAAAAAGTTATTTTGGTGATCATTATATGTGATGCCTTAATATTTTAAAGTTCAACGGAGCAGCAATGTACAGCGTACAAAATGATTTTCACGACCAGATTGTTTAGGGTTGGCACATCATGTCAATGGCAGCTTGTTGGAGGCAAAGAGGTTCATTCATCTGAGGTTAGATTCAAAAACACGTCACGTGATCTTTCAAATGCACTTGACACTGGCAAAATTAACCTCTAATGAGGTTAGCACGCCATATATTCTAGAAAAAAGTAAATAGACTTTGACAGATCTCTCTCTAGCCTCCAACTACTCCAGCGCCATCTGCAATGATCTTTTGAGATTAGGTATCATTGGAACTCTGACAGCTCTTATGCGGTAGCCATAGATAAAATTTTCGAATTCACTTTTGAATTAGGTCAACAGTACATTAAAATAATTCAAAAGTTACTTTGAAAATGTGTAATGTATCTATGGCAACTGCATAAGTGCTGTTGGAGTTAATCGGGGTCGGGGCGCCCTTCAGAATCAGCCCCATTGTTTGTACGTTTACTTATGGTAGGTAATACCTACGATGATGATTGAGTGCTCAATGATTTTGTATGAATATAATGAATAAATAAATGTAGCGCATTAATGTCCCCCCAAGGGGCACAGGCCTTTAACCGGATACGAGTAAGATTGAGCCATAATCCAATCACGATGGCACAGTGCAAAATTGATGGAGGAGGTTAACGACTCTACTATTACTTTATGAGTATAATAATTTATCAATTTTTATCAGAATACCAATAAATACGTTTATCTACACGTCACATATCATAAACCCTCTTTACTGCGTACAAAAACCGCACCTTACGATCAGCATAATGTTAAACTACTCGGTAAAAACTCATTTCTTATCTGAAAAATTACACATTATGACCATAATGTGTAATTTTTCTACACATTATGACATTCAAATTTCGAACGCCGACGCCCGCCTGCATGCCGCCCCTAGTTTGTCTGTGAAGTTGGTACTGACATTCAAATTTCGAACGCCGACGTTCGAAGTTGGTGATACAGAACAAGCTAAACAACTGCAGAGCCACAATGCCGGTCAAACATGCGGTTCCTGAACACATCAAAGAGAGCTTATGATATGTGTGTAGATAAACTAGTGTACATAATTAGGCATTATGTAGCAGTCACATAAACTACTATAAAGAGTCTCGAGTACTCGGTTATTGTAAATCCTATATATGTCACCGTAAGAATGTCAAAACCGTTAGTTTATATTCTAACGATTTTTACTCGTTAGTTTACAAACTATCAATAAATTGTAAAGTGTACCGTACTGCTTACGATATGACGCGTTAGTTTATAATAAAGACCATCAAATTGTGAACTGGTTTAAACTGGAATTGCAAAGGAAATACCAGGTCAAACACTGCGGTGCTGAAGACTAGAGGGGGCGAGCGCAGCGAAGAACTTGTTAGGTTGACATGTAAGAACAACATAAACGTAAATTCTAAACCCTGTCGGTCTGGTTTACAATTTGTCGATAGTTTACATACTAACGCGTTAGTTGGTAAACTAACGGTTTTTTCAATCTTTCGGTGACTCATACAGAGGCGTTAATTGAATTAAACATGTGATCTAAAAGTTACACCATAAAATCATTGAAAGAGCAGTAAATAAATGTATATGTATATAAATTTATGGAATAAATATAATGTGTAAAAGAAGTAAAATAATGAGAAGTTAAACAATGATTAATATTAGTTTATGTGACTGCTACATAATGCCTAATTATGTACAGTTACATACACTGGTTTATCTACACACATATCATAAGCTCTCTTTGATGTGTTCAGGAACCGCATGTTCGACCGGCATTGTGGCATTGATAATTATTCTGCAGTTGTTTAGCTTGTTCTGTAGTACCAACTACACAGACAAACTAGGGCCGGCACACAGGCGGGCGTCGGCGTTCGAAATTTGAATGTCATAATATGTAGAAAATTTACACATTATGGTCATAATGTTCAATATTCAGATAAAAAATTAGTTTTTACAAAGTAGTTTAACATTATGCTGATCGTAAGGTGCGGTTTTTGGACGCAGAAGAGAGGGCTTATGATACGTGGGTAGTTATCGACACTTATAACTACTTACAACAACTTATAAAACTGACTCAAACGGTATTTTAATCTGGTCTTGAATACATCAATTTTATCGTGTACCAGGCATGCTAGGAAGGACAAAATCATTAGGATTTTAACCACAGCAATGAGGGCAAATGGCTTAAGAACCTTTGAATAATAAGGGCAAAGTCGCGCGTTAGTGATAGAATCACGAGTCAGTAGCGATAAGTCGCGCATTAGTAGCGATAGAGTCGCGCGTTAGTAGCTATAGAGTCTCGCGTTTGTTGCGACAGAGTAAGTAACAAGACAGAGTAAGAGTCGCACATTAGTAGCGTTGTCATGGCCAAATTACAAATTCCAAATGTCTTTATTACTGTAGATATTTACATATACTTAGCAATCTTATTTTTTTGCCACTTCTCTACATTGGACCACTGTGGGAGAAGCAGGGCGTAGAAACTCCCACAGATTGATTGTTAGATCGCTTTTAAAAATTGCTTGTACTTAACTAATATAAATATCATAATATCATTACCATAATTGATAAGCAGGAATAAATAATTACAAAATTATTAACAGCAAGGTCTGTGTTGAGCCCCAGATTAACCCCATACAGTCCCGTCATTTAAGTAATCTTGAACATTGTAATATCCCTTTTTTGACAAAGTCGCTTTAACATGGTTTTTAAATTGCTCAAATGGCAATTTCAAGATCTTTGTTGTAGTAGAGGCATTCTCTACTACAACAAGAGACCTCTGGGGATTGACCCTTGAAAGAATTGCTAACCTTCGCGAGTCTAAACTAGTGCGCAACTAGTCTGTGATTATTTCTTAGGTTGACATTACAGCTATCGCTAAGTTTGGAAAATGTTGTAAGGTTCTCGCGTACATACATTATATTTTTGAAAATAAATTGACTAGCTACAGTTAGTAAGTCAATTTCTTTAAAAATCTCTCTTAAGGAGTCTGTTCGTTTTAAATTATAAATTGCTCGAATAGCTACTACAGCCGTCATACTCATAGCTACTACAGTCAGTATTTTCACAAAAATAAATAACTTATGTGCAAAGTTTTTACACGATGAATTTATAAAGCTGTCAAACTCTGGTTTATATTAATTTTAATGAATATTCATAGAGACTGCAGAGTCAACTGAAAGTTATTAGTTCAAACTGGAAGCTGTTTTTTAACAACAAAGGCTGGGTAGTATTTATATTCTAATCCGCATGAGAGGTTTACTCGCAACGGATTGGTTTATTTATTGTAACCGAGTTATATCATACAGCATTTTCATATTTCGATCTTCAACTACTGTATACCTTTGCCGTCCAATAAAGGTAAGGTTTAGAAACTACCTGCTAATTTATTGCACAGTTTAAAACTAGTAACATCATTTCAGTTTCAATAGCTTCAGACTCGTTAAATTAACAGCAAACATCAACCAATAACAAAAACAAGGCAGGGGCGCACGGTATAACATCCACATACTCTAAATTCATCAGTCCACAAATTGTTATTTTAATAATTAGGCCCCTACTCAATGCGGTATTCATAAAATGGAATTAACTTAAAACAAATTTTGAACGATCGCCGTCAAATAAGCACGGGCGCTTGAATAAACAATGCCTGAAATTCAAACATCGGAATAAGATTTGCCCTCATTTTCTGAGAATGTTTTTTCTAAATGAACTCAGAATGCTTCGTAAAGTGAACTTCATTTGTGCTCGGTGGATCGTAATTAAAAAGTTGTTATATTATTATAACCACCAACGCGTTTACCGATCAGATTTGTACAAATTCAGAGACGCGTATGCCCACATATCGGTGCATGATGGTACTTGTTTTAAATTATCATGTATGGTAGATTTTAATCTATAAACGAAATCTTAGTGATGTTGTGATCATTGATAATAATATATAATATACTTAAATATTTAATATAAAATACATTTGGCACACACATGTGCTTGTCTACCGTATCTACATACATATACATGTAATTATCATCTATTAGGTGGGTACGCAAAATGTTTTTGCTCGGCTGGGATTCGAACCAAGTCACCCTCGACCTCTCGGCCCTTTAAGACCCAGCCGAAAGGCACTACTATTTTTTTTTCTAAGCGAGCCAACATAATGCACAGTTATGGCAAAGTGATTAAAGTGTATTTTTTTATTTGAGGCCAGAAATGTAAACAATGAACTGTCATTTTCCAGTACAAAAAATATAATCTGAAAATCAAAGTCAACGGTTTTATTCTAGATAATGACAGTTGTTTGTTTACATTTCTGGCCTCAAATTAAAAATAGTACTGTAGATAATATGAAAAAATAATGATCATACTTACATTAATGCTACGTCAAAAGTGAGTCATATTCAAAGGGCGTCGGGTCGGCTGCACGTAGGTGTCACCACAACACCCCACCAGAGATATTAGACACCTCTATCTGGTCCTCTGCCTCCTCGACCAGGTGACTTCGCCTCCTGTACCGGAGCCGGAAGCTGGCCCATAATATCAGAGACATAACTATGAGTGTGGAGACAGCACCAGTTCCTATATACTGGCTGTAGGTCGACGGTGTAGCTTGGTAGGGAGAATATTCCATTCTTATCATGTTTGTAGCATTCCCATCGTGGGATGTTGTATTCTCCATGTCGTTAGTTAAAATGGTGGTGAGTTTAACAGATTTAGACCCTGTGCTTGGTTTCTTTGTGTTATTTACAGGAGTGTTCAAACGTTTCCCGGATCTGTATTTCCTCTGTGTCAGTGTAAAGTCGTCGTAGTATGATTTTTTCGGCTGTTTGGTCGCTGTGTTTGGCTCTAGGTCCAGAAACCGATGGTCTACATTGAATTGATCATTCTGCAATCGGTTTTGATCTAGGATCTTGGATGACTCTCTAGCCTTGACAGCCGCAGTTTCGTTCAAGTAATCACTGAACGGTATTTTATTTTCGTTTCGCGACAGACTCGCGTGATTATCGATTCTATTTTCATTTGCTTTTTCTTGTTTGAGTTTTGGCGTTTTGTTTTTCCCCTCTGTATGTATCCTTTCGGTTTTATTGCTCAGATAACCGTAGTATCTTAATAGTTTATTTATCATCTCAGTGCTATACAGATTCACAGGTGGCAGACTGTCGCTGATCGTGAATGATTCTGAAAATGTGCAGTTGTACTTAGATTCCTCCTCCTTAGCATCAGTTGTCGAGTAATAGCAAGTCTCTCCATTTGTCAGGCTTTTGTTCCAATTCAGCCAGTCTTTTAGCCATAGTTCCGCACTACAATTGAAGCTGTTGCCGTGAAGTCTAAGTGTTTTTAGTTGACCTAAGTAAAAGAGGAGGTCGTTTCGAATTTCAGTGAGGTTGTTCATCCTGAGGTCAAGGTATTGGAGGTGGGATAGGGCAGCGAGCGCTGCGGAGTCGGCTAGCAATTGCCGTGCTAGGCCTGGGCTCGCCTGCAGATGCAACATCTGCAAGGTCTCAGGTGCGGGGAGGGGGAACGTTCCGTCCCTCGCCGGCGCCGATGACGTCACGTTCACGTAGCACAGCCGCAGGTCGCGTAGCGACAGCGGACCCTCGAAAGTCGATGTCGACAAAATCTGAATCGGGTTGCTTGACAGATCCAACATTTCCAGAGACAGCAAGTCGTCGAACACGTGATCTTGGATATACCGGATCTGGTTGTTCTGAAGCAGCAGTATCCGTAAGTTAGGAAGGTTTTTGAAGTCCGGCACGGTCAAGCTTTTTACCAAGTTATTGTTGACGGATAGGTATTTCAACTCGTCGGGCAGTGACCTCGGCATGGCTATCATCAGGTTTGTGTTCAAGTTTAAAAACAGCAGCATCTCTAATCTTCCAAGAGAGTCATCTTCGACTGCGATGATTTTATTGTCAGAGAAGTCGAGGGACTGGAGTAGCGGGTAACTATCAAGGTCTCCGCAGCGGACGCCAGATATTCTATTCCCCACGAGGGAGAGGAAGCGCACAGAGTGAGTGAATGCCTCTGGGACCTGGTCCAGGCCTGTCCGAGAAGCGTCCACCTGCTGCAGTCGCCGACCCGTGCCAACCAACAGCTGGGTGTCTAGCTGAGTCATCCCCAGGTGAGGATTATCAGTCAACAACAATCGAGCAAGATTGGGTAACAGTTGTAAAGCCCCCGGAGCCATTTTCTTCAAGTTGTTATGAGACACGTCCAAATGCTGCAGCAACCAATTGTTGAAGTACTTCTCGTTTATGAACTCGATGGCGTTTCTGCTCAGGTTCAGATGCTGCAGGTTTTTGAGTGGAGTGAACACGTCCGACAACAGAGTGATGTTATTCTCCGACAGATCCAGCGACTCTAAATTGGATAATCCATTAAAACTTCCCTCAGATATGTTAATGATTTCGTTTTTACTCAAAACGAGTTTCCTCAAATTTGTGAAGTTGTTAAAAAGTCCTCTCGTTATGTATTGCAGCTTATTCCGGGAAAGATTGATTTCTTGTAGATTCTGTGTTTTTAAGTCGATCTTTATTGTGGAAATGCGGTTGTTGTTTAGGATAAGCGAATAAGTGTCGAGTCGTGGGAACAGAAACTCTGCATCGCTTCCGTTACACTCGCTTCGGTAATGCGCCGCGACTTCAAGCAGAGATTTATTGGCGTACCTATCGGGCCATTCTAAAAGCTGTAAATCCTGCCCACAGCAAACGACCTCCTGGTACACCTTGGCACTATCTTTCAGTGTCACATTGTACGAACATCGTTGACACTGCGGCACATTACACAGACATAGTTCCGGGCACGTAGAAGTTAGAAAGCTCACTTGACTAGACAAAACGATTACTAGAAAATAATAAATTTTGAGAGCCATCTCTTCCGATTTTACCTCCTTTTAATAAAGCCGGTTGGTAATCCCAGAGACATCTTGAGTGACCTCCACTTTTTAACTATCATCTTCGATCACGGCACTAGCACAGTAGTTTCAACACTTATCTTTACACAGCACACATTAATGTATGTCCGATATAGACAGGTACAATCGGGGTATAGTCGTCGGGCGTTCGCGAGGTCGTTCGTGCGCGATGCAGGCGTGTCATCGTCGCGGGAGCGCCCGCTAGTCTGACGGCCCTCGCCTCAACCCGCCGCCACCAGACCTCGGGGCGCCGGCGCCCTGCCACCTTCATAGCCTCACTTTTATATAGTCAACTCCACTGCCACTATTTATGTCATATTCCGCGCGCCGTAATGCGTTATTTCGGGAAACAGTTTTCTAAAGGCACGTATATTTTGCCAGATAGCTCCCGCGGCGCCCTCGGTAGGACACTTTGATTTAAACGATGACTTATTACTGCTGAATGGCTGACTTGATAAATCATAACGTAAGGCTAGTAAAAATAATGTTGTTATAGTGGTACTTAGTCGGAAGATTTTTCTTAGATAATAATGTGCTCGTATGCTGTTTATTTTAGCTTGGCAGATACTTATTTACATTTGAAGTGGCTGAAGTTACCAAATACTGAATAGACTTTTTATCGATTCTAGCTGAGAGATATAATTACTTACATATCCAACCAAATATGTCAATGAACGTAAAATTACGAATATACTTCAACCATACTACAAATTATGTAATATATTTTAAGACTTTCTCGGTCTTACTAATAAAAAAAACTCTTGTATATGACGTAGTTAAAAAAATGTAATAAGTTTTGTGTGAACAAAAATAAATTACAATATACTAAATATGTACCTTACCTATAGACTAGCCCCCTTTCACGCAAAATGGAGTACCTATTGAACATCTGGCAAAACGAACGCGCTACTGTGCCTCTGCACCCTTTATGGGAAAAGATGCGACACTATGTTATAATTATGTTTATCTACACACGTATCATAAACCCTCTTTACTGCGTCCACAAACCGCACGTTGCGACCAGCATACTACTTGGTAAAAACTCATTTCTTATCTGAATATTGTATATAATGACCACAATGTATAAATATTTCGACATCCAAATTTCGAACGCCGACGCCTACCTGCGTGCCACCCCAAGCTTGTCTGTAAAGTTGGTACTATTGAACAAGCTAAACAAGTGTAGAGCAATGATCAATGCCACAATGCCGGTCGAACATGCGGTTCCTGAACGCATCAAATAATGCTTTTGATATGTGTGCAGATAAACTAGTGTGTGTAACTGTACATAATTAGGCATTAAAACTCTCGAGTGATACTATTAAGAAACTCGCATTCGGCTCGTTTCATAAAATCTTGAGTTTTCATGCCCTCCATTATGTATCAGTCACATAAACTACTATTCAAAGAATTCGCGAAAAATCAGAAAGATTTCTTATTTTGCGAGTCACAGTCGGCTACAATAGTAAATACCATCCGCCATGCAGACTCATCAAAGATGGCGAGCGCTGTACGACCGATTTCTGTTGAAAGTGACAACTTGGCAAAATAATAGTAGTTTATGTGACTGCTGCATAATGCCTAATTATGTACAGTTACATACACTAGTCTATCTACACACATATCATAAGCTCTCTTTGATGTGTTCAGGAACCGCATGTTTGACCGGCATTGTGGCTCTGCAATTGTTTAATTTGTTCTGTAGTAACAACTTCTCGCAGGCGGGCGTCGGCGTTCGAAATTTGAATGTCAGTACCAACTTCACAAACAAACTAGGGACGGCACGCGGGTGGGCGTCGGCGTTCGAAATTTGAATGTCATTATATGTAGAAAAACTACACATAATGACCATAATGTGTAGTTTTCCAGATACGAAACGAGTTTTTACCAAGTAGTTTAACATAATGCTGATCCTAACGTGCGGTTTTTGATCGCAGTAAAGAGGGTTTATGATACGTGTGTAGATAAAAGAGTTTGTGATACAGTTTGTACCTACACTATTCAAATCTTTCTTCTGCAAAGTGATCACTTTACAACCGACATCGGCCGTACTGCGCTTGCTATCTTTGTCGAGACTGCAAGGCCAGTTCCCCTAAAACGTAATTAACGTTAACGTAGTCCTTAGCCCGGGATACCAATCCGGCCTTTTATTCCATTATGATTTTTGTGGACGAGGTTTGAGTTTAATAACATTAGTCGGTCAGATATTTAAATCGACGAAGCAATACCTTTATTTCTTTTATCAAATCAAGGCAGAAGCAGTTGTGGCCGCGTTCCGGCTATTTAATATTCCTTTTAACGTGAAAGGGGACTATCCCTAACACTGTAGTACCTTGTACACTATTTACACACTTTGATCTAGTCCCAAACTAGTACTCCCTATAACGTTAACTGAAGAGTGCGTTGTGTCCCCCGTTGAACTGCTCCCGTCGGTGTGCGGCCAGCCTATCCAGCTCTGACCACAACTGCTTCCGCCCGCGTCTCCCGTCGCTGACCACTCCTGACTGGCCATGCGCACTGTTATACTCCCTCCATGCTTAGTAAATTGCTGATGAACGTGCTTCATCATCATCATCTAAGCCCTGAACTGATGAACTCATTGGCGAGGAGTCAGTCTCTCTCCGTCGGTCATACTGTAGACACACATATTTCTTACAGCGATACACATACTTACCTATTTTCAAGAATGTTGTGCACGTCTATAAATTGACATAGAGACACTAGAATGACTTTGTTAATGTTTTTCTTAATGTTATCTGTATAGATAAATAGTATACTTAGATAGATAAACAACCATGACTAGCGTACAAACATCCGTTCTCATCAAACAAATATTTGCTCCCACCGAACCCAGGACCCTTGGCTTCGTAGGCTCTGTGGCTCTGCCGCCCAAGCCAAAGGTCCCGGGTTCGAGTCACAGCTGGGTAATTCAAAACCCCCAGGTCTTGACGTTGCCGTTTCTGTTTCCCGCTACACAGGGTATCTGTGGGGCCAGAAGTAATGTCTGTGCCTATCCTATATCCTAATAACCTATGTTTAGTTTATGCTTTTCCATCACCATAGGATAACATTTAATTACCCATTACTAGTCATTAACTACAAATTCCTGGCACCTACGAGTACTTGCCTTGCGTCGATACTGACGGATATCTTAATACAGGAGTAATTAAATCATTAAATTGATTCGGTAAACATAAAGGTCTGGTTCTACTCCCATTAATGGGCGACGACCCGAATGGCCGAGTCGGCAGTGACCCTGCCTACGAAGCCAAGGGGCCCAGGTTCGAGTCCCGGTGGGGGCAAATATTTGTTTGATGAGAACGGACGTTTGTACCCTAGTCATGGTTGTTTATCTATCTAATTTTAATATCTATCTATATAAGTATGTGTATCGTTGTCACCCAAGATACAGGGAATCCTAGTTCGGGGCTAGATCAATGTGTGTAATAAATAGTGTGCGAGGTATTATTATTATTATTATTACCAAGCGAGCTTGGACAAAGATGAAATCATGTCATTGGCTAGCCGATTCATGATGGCATTAAGTACCGCAGCGACAGTAGTACATTGATGAGCAAGGTGTTGCTGCGCGCCGGCAAATCTCGAATGTGCTCACACAAGCGCGTACGAGCGCCAGCTACCCTGTCAACTCACCTTTGAACAGATGAATTCAACTTCCAGAACTATCACACACCATCTACAAAAGGCCATTCCCTCCACCACCTAATGGTCTTTCCTGCCTTCGCGGATTACAGACCGAATCTTGGCCACTGTCATGCGCTACTTGCCTTCGGCTCTTTCGCGCATGCAGTTTCTTGATGCCCTACAAGTTCTTGAATGCGTCCCGGCCTTTCTCCCTTTCTGGGCAGGCCATATAGTACTATTTTTTTTCGTCCTCCCCAAATGGAGCTTGACAACACAACACGTTACTCAGCGTCGAACTGTACCACGTAGTACACTGCTGTCCTCAATCTTCAAATATTCTTCTCTTGGTGTGCCATGAGTGCACAAACTTGCGCAACGCCTTGAAGTTGTGCTTGCAAGAAACTAGCTCCTTGTGGAATATTGGGCCAACCGTTGTCCTCTTCAGTGCATCCAGCATCTCCGATCTCTCGTCCGCGTATAGCCTACATTCCCAGAGGGCGTGATCCCGGCTCTCGTTGTCTACAAAAGGCCATCTCGTCATCTACAAAAGGCCAATAACAACTGTAACAGATGATTTAAGCAGAGTCCAATCTATGTCTGTGCTTGTGCTTGCAGTCAGATTCTGGAGCGGCGGATACGGCCGCACGTGCGGCTCGCTGCTGGTAGTGCGTGCGGTCTGGGTAATAGAATATGCCGTTTTGCCCTTTATGCAGCTAGAGCATCACGTCGTGTGTTGTGTTATTCGAGCAACCGCGACAAGTTTCCTCCATTCGTCTCGGTCGGTGGCAGGCGCTTCCCCTCTGTTGGCTTTGATATTAAATGTGGCCAAGTCAAGCTTGGCTTAATCTTTAAAGGCTAGTATTTAATTGCCCATCAAAAATACTGATTTGCACAGCAAAAAAGGATCAAAAAAACACGTTATGTTTTAAATATTATAAGTTTATGTTTTAAGTAGTTTTCTTACATGTTCATCCTAACACGAAGGATAAAGGGGGCTTCACTTCGCTCACTCCCTTTACCCTTTACCTAAGTTACTGCAGCATTTTGCCCTAATATTTGCTGTGCAAATCAGTATTTTTGATGTACAGTTTAATGTTTCCCATCTTTAAAATGCAGCTGGGGTCGTCCTACTGGTCTCTTCGTGTGCACCTACAGCAACTCACCCAGCTTAGTGGGCAGCTAGCTTGAAACCCGGCCCCAAAATTTCGATCGAAGGGCTAATCACGTACACACACACACTTACCCCACATACATGCACCATCTTTTTATTATTGCTCCAGCACTGCCCTATGTCATTGTACGTTGTTTCAATTGTTTGTATTTTTAAGAGCTTCTTGGTCCAGTGGGTTTCTCGCTTGTTTCTGAGGCAGGAGGTGCAGGTTCAAATCCTGGTGCTGACCTTGTTCCAATGAGATAAGTAAATTATCTTAGGCACATTATACGGAGGTTCTAACGGTGATGGAAAAGATCCTGAGGAAACCTTGATCACACATAGCTGCGGCGATGGGCTAGCCCCCAGTCACGCAAAATGGAGTGTTGAACTTGGACATAATTCGTAATTATCGCATCGTATCGTATCTATGGAATTCTGATGACAGCTTGAAATTAGACATAATCTTCGTTCTATATAATTTGAACAGCAGCTTAGTTAGGCGAACCTTTTACCTCCCAGATAAACTTGTTTAGATTGATGCCTCCAATCGCCCATTTAAACTTGTTCAAGGGGCGATTGGATGCGTTGATGTGACTCGTAAAATAAAGCTAGTTTTTAAACGGGTGACCATTAATACAGTTTTGTGTTGATATAAATACTGGTTTTGGCTGACATAATTACTGATTTGGGCAAATAAGTGTGAGATGCTGAGAATAAATAAACGGCAGCAGTAACTAGCGTCTCACTCCGTACATGGCCTGCACCGAAGGAAACTGATCGGTCTTCCAATGTGTGGCTGCTTTTGCTAAATTGTCCAATACAACTTGGCTAGAGGGTCAACACAGATACCAGGTTGAATAAAATGAATGAAGGATTAGCGAATGGGTTGGCCAACATCAAACGAAAACTATTCATTCAACATACTATTTAGTTTCACTCATTTAATCGTTTTAAAAAATCTCATCAGTATTATTCAAAAACTTACAAAATTATTTCTCTAAGTGATATTTGACCCTATCAGATACATAAAAGTTACTAATTATGAGCTAATTACATACTTTTTGTAGCTAGTTTGTGATTTTTTCATCGACCAAAGTTATTCGTGAATTTGATTAATTTTTTGCTGATCCAAATTCAAGCAGTAGACATCAGTAAAACAGTACCCATTCCATGTTTATGCGCCCAATTAATTTTTAATTCACTCTTTTTATTATTCCCCATTAGGCTCGAAGCCCAGTGAACAGACAAAACAGAGACACGATATGAAAACAAAGAGGAATACCAGTGAGAATCGCCCCTTAAATAAACATCAAAGAGTGTAGCAACTGGATGGCAACTAAACCTCTACATTAATCTGACCTACTTTTGAGGCACAAAACGTCCTGGCAAGATAACATCCAAAAAGGTGGCATACTTCACGTGAATACTCTTTGATTAATTTCGGCTGTGTTCACTTCCATCGAAGCGTCTCGGCTTCGGTTCCTGTGTTAACTAAAGGGCCGGAAGCTCTTCTTTTTCAACCCCTTTTATTCAGTTTCTTCGAAGGTTTTCATGAATTGGTCCCACATGTCTTCGGCGGTCCTATATTTTCGCCCTTAATTTGGGAAATTTGAACTCTTTTGCTTGCTGATTTTGGTCTTTATTTCATGGTGCTAGAGGTCACAGAAACGGTTGGGCTGAGAATAAATGTTCAGATCTATGGTTAATAGGCATTGTTTGAAGTCTCTGTTAATAAATATCTTCTATATGCTCTTATGTTTTAGGTTAGATCAATTCAGGAATTCCAATGAAGAAGAAACGAGAAAGTTTCCTTACCTTTGCAAATGCGTCAGTTGCCCTGCAATCATGTTGAAACAATAAAATAAGAAAATAACTATAATTAGACATTCGCTTCTTAGGAGTGCCCAAGTTTTCAAGTAACCTTATAACCAAATTGTAAAGCTTCGTAAGTTTTCTCTCACATAAAATTAACACGTAAAAACTGTTTATATCAAGAGCTCTTGAAGACGGTACCTATCTGTACACATCTCGCAATAGAATCTGTCAGAAGTTTGCCTACAAATGAAAATATTGCCCGCGTGAGTAATACATTTCAGCCAGTCCTTCTTCAAATATATCTTCTGTATATTAGGTTATTGCGCTTAGAAATGCTTCCCATCCATTTTTCGGGCCACCTCCTCGAATATATTTATTAAAGTGACCCTCGGCTTAGAGGGGAAAATAAATCATAGTAAAATGGCGGACGGCGGGTATTGGAAAGGAACGTCAAGTTTTCGCGCCGCATTAAAGCAGTCGATTTGGGTGATGAAATCAGTCAGAAAAAAAACGGTTTTAACCCCTATTAGGAAGATCGGGAGAATGCTGTAGGCAATATGCAAAGGTTGGTAGCAAATGGTGTTCAATAGACGAGCGCCTGCGTGGAGCCTACTATGCTTAACTGGGTTACTTATTATACTGTACTAGAAATGATGATGTGTTCAGATCAACCACCAGCCTATGAACACAGGCTGGTGGTTGATCTGTCAGTTAGTTGCTGTTAAAGACATACTACACCAACGATGATTGAGCAAATTAAAAATAAAACAAACAATCAAACATTTAGATACAGGCACAAAAATTGCTTCATACCCCGTATCGTGGGAACCAGAAACAGCGACGTCACACACATATAAACATCCAAGACCTAAGATTTTTTACCTCCAGCCGGGGATCGAACCCGGGACCTCTCGCATGGTAGGCAGAGCCACAACCGCTGCGCCACAGAGGACGTCCACAACCATGTTAAAGCGACTTTGTCGAAAAAGGGATATTGCAATGTTCAAGATTAATTAAATGACGGGAATGTATGGGGGGTTAATCTGGCTCAACACAGACTTCGCTGATAATAATTTCGTAATTATTTATTTCTGCTTATTAATTATAATAATTAATATTGTAATATTTGTTATTGTTGAGCACAAGCAATGTTTAAAAGAGATTTAAAAAAAAACTGTGGGAGTCTCTACGCCCTTCTACTCCCACGGTGGTCCAATGTAGAAAAGTGGCAAAAAATGACAATTGCTAAGAATATGTAAATATCTACAGTAATAAAGATATTTGATTGATTGGTTGATTGATGTATTACTATAATAAAGACACTCCAAATTACTAAACTTCTATTATTTCAAATAAATTGTTTGAAATACTTATAGCCCTCCTCTTGCATAAGTTTGTTGCATAATAGGTTTATATAACCTGTATCTCATGGGTTTTAGGTCGCATTTGTCAACACAATCAGACACACAGCGCAGCCTTAGTTTAGACGACGTACACAAGCAAATAGCCTCAGACGAAACTAGAACTGCACTGTTGTGCTTGTTGCCTCGATGTGGCGATGGCGTAGCAAACAACCGCAAGACTTGGCGTAGCAAACACTCGTAGCAGGTCGCAGCCGCTCGTAGCTGCTACGGGCACGTAGTACCACTGTTAGCTTTGGAATTAGAAGTTAAGTGACAAATTCGAGTTGCGTTGAATCGCTCGTTTTGGAAATCTCATACGAAATAGAGATGAGACGTTTATTTGGTTCACAAGCTTGAAGATCCGTCGTCTAGTGGTTATACGCTCGCCGTTCAAGCAGCAGATGCGCTTTCGAATTCCTGTACTGACCATGTACCTTATAAGTATGGCTGAATAGATGATGCTAAATTGACTTTTGAAGAGCATGACCCTGTGTTTACAAGGGTCCGGTTCGTTAGGACTAAATCTCAAATTACTATCTTCTTTTTCTTGTTTGTCGAAAATCATTATTTTAACCTCTCAAAAACCGAGAGTATTTGGGACGGGTCGCGAATTTGAACCTTATGCCATGGTTATAAAATTTAAAACCTTTAACAAAAAAGTGGCGTTATCTAACGCCGGTGGTATTAAAGAGGTTAAAGGTTCAGCACCTCAAACGGAGGAACCCTTATAGGATCACTCGCGTGTCCGTCCGTCCATCTATCCGTCCGTCCGTCTGTCGCAAGCACTTTTCTCAGAAACTATAAGAGATGATTTATTGAAATCTTCTGCAAAAATACTTATCTTAATAACCTCAACATAATTTAAGTATAATATGAAAAAAATATTGCCTACAAGAAAATGGAGGGGGTAAAATGGCAACACGAAAAAAAAAAACATCGCAATAAGTCATGTAGGGTATCCTTGAAAAGGACTCTTAAAAAAATACGCAATATAGAACCTGAGCTAAAGATTACAGGAAAACCTACCCGGAACTGCCAAGGTTTTTATTTATCCGTAAACCATATACAAACATATAAATTCACCTGGTTATGTACATGTAGTATTAAAAGTTGCCGCACCAATAACTTTGTAATAATATTAAAATATATATATATATATATATATATTATGCTATGTAAAATCCAAACTGTTCACTCCATACCGTCCCTACCTCGTAGACTAACCCTACAATGTACAGTGGTACGGAACCCTTCGTGCGCGAGTCGAACCCGCACTTGGCCCTTTTTTATGACTAAGAATTAGATAAATACGCTTACTAAAAGGTTTTATGTTTCCTGTACAAGCTTTCACAGATTTTGTTTGTTATTCACGTGCGTTACATTTTACGCACAGTTACTCGTCGTGGTCCAAGCCTCGCATCCCGAGCATGAAATTTTATTACCTGGCTCGCTTCATGTAAGCCTAGCGTGTTAGGCTGTATGTTGATAGAGGTAGAGGCAAAAGTTGGGTAAAATAAATTAGTAAAACTACCAGCCAAAGACTACTTAAATGAGGACCCGAATGGCCGAGTCGGCAGTGACGTTGCCTACGCAGCCAAGGGTCCCGGGTTCGAGTCCCGGTGGGGGCACATATTTGTTTGATGAGAACGGATGTTTTTACCCTAGTCATGGTTGTTTATCTATCTAAGTATAACATTTATCTATATAAGTATGTGTATCGTTGTCTAGTACCCAAGATACAGGGAATCCTAGTTTGGGGCTAGATAAATGTGTAAATAGTGTCCAATTATTCTAACTAGGTCAGCAAGATGATAACCTCTATGGCGTAGTGGCTAACATTCTGCCTCACAGGTGCCTCTCTTTCACTCCCGGCGGAGGAGGAAAGGACGAAAATCCCCAGATATTGAGTGTTTGAATAGGGTTGGCAACTGTCGGCGTGGCGCTAGTATCGGTTGGTTCCTCTTACGTCAAAGTCACGCTTCAGTGTTACCAGTACAGTGTGTTCAATCGCCAGTCATGTGCGCAAATAGTAAAAAAAACCTGCCAAAAAGACAAAATTAAGTTGTATAGTTGAGATTATATCATATACCTACTCGAAAAATTACTTTTGTTGTGTAGTAAATAGATTCCGATAACCAATTATCACAGAAAAAAAATTCAGAAATTAGTCGATCGTTGAAAGTGGCCACTGGATAAAGGTACCAAATGCACGTGGCGCCACCTATGATGAGCTTTCACCGGCCAACCCCACTGTGACGTTGCTGTTCTGGATCGCTCAACACAGGGCATCAACGGATCAGAAGCAATGTATTATTTTTAGGTTAGGTTATTCTTACTATGTAATTCATTGACGACCTGTTCAGCCTAGCGGGTGATCTACGAAGCTAACGGTCCTGGATTCGAGTTCCGGTAAGGGCAAATATTTGTGTGATGAGCATTAATATTTGTCTCATAGTTTTGGTTATTTTCTATGTATTCATCTCCGTTTTCATTCATTTAAGTATTTATCTCCGTTAAATATATTGTCGTCTAGTACCCATAACATAGCCTTGTTGAGCTTACTATGGGCCTAGTTCGATTTGTGTGAGTTTGTCCTCTAATATTGATTTATTTATTATATTTCTACAAAATCCTGAACAAATACTTCGTATAATGTGGTGTTGGATTAATGGATCGGAAGCGTAGGCGAAAACTTACGGCCTTACTATAAAAGAAGTTATAATAATACCTTGGACACTATTTACACACATTGATCTAGCCCCAAACTAGGATTCCCTGCGTCTTGGGTACTAGACAACGATAGACATCTAGATAAATATTATACTTAGATAAATAAACAACCATGACTAGGGTACAAACATCCGTTCTCATCAAACAAATATTTGCCCCCACCGGGACTCGAACCCGGGACCCTTGGTTTTGTAGGCAGGGTCACTGCCGACTCGGACATTGGAGACGTCGAAAGTTATTCACGGTTTAACTTATACAGTGTTTTGTCTTGCTTTGACATTTGACATGTACTCGACATATGAAAAGGACAAAACACTGTTTAAGTCAAACCGTGAATAACTTTTTTATTGGTAAGGCCGTAGGACACTCAAAGTCGTCCTGTCACTGTCTCTCACACGGGAAATGACAGTATCAGTAGAATATTTAAGTAGCACTTTATTTGAGCAGCACTCTGTGTTTCCCCGCCACAGCTTTTAACTGAAATAAAACTCAAAATAAATCAGATCCTCAGCTAGAGACAGTATTCACCAGCGATGTTTGCCCCCGAGTCGTTTAGAATACTAAGCAGTTATAAAGAGTGCTGTCCCGGTCATTAGGTCCGCAAGCTGCGTCAGCGACGGCCCTCGTTAGTGTAACGACAACGGGTTACAGTTACTGGGGAGTATTCTCCAAGAATGAAAAAAAAAACAATTCAATGAGACCTCCTTTTAAGTATAAAAGCACCTGTACTAGGAGGCCCCGCGCTTTCGTAGGTATTACTAGTTATTAAGTTAATTACAATTTTCAGGTATGAATTTAGATTGGCGATAAGTGCAAGAGCATGCAGAAGAATAGCTTTCCCCTTTCGTCTCTTCGTGAAATAGATAACTGTTGCTTAATCACACAAAAAAGTATGTGCGGATTCAAATGTAATATATATAGCACACAGATAGCTTATGAGCTTGATTAACAACTCCTTAGAAATAGAGTAATGTTTTCCTGGTAAATGATAATTCTGCGACAAGTATTGGGGTTTACTGAACCTGTACCAGTAGGTGGATTCTCTAGCTTTGATAGGTATTGTGACTCGGAATTTGGTTACAATTTTGAAATTAAAACTGTCAAACTAGCTATTTAGTTAATTTAAGCTTTATAGACGGTCGCAATGGTCTGCCATCAATGAAATTTTGACAGCGACCCGGATTGATGGCAGATAAATAGAATTGAGCTCCAGCCCCGTACATCGTAGAAGCAAGCAAGTCCGTCGAGTTTGCAGCTACCGTCGCTAATGACTCGGCCTGCGCTCTGCGTTTGTTCAGCTAAATCACTCCCGTAGTTAATGGCTGTGATTAACTAGATCGATTAGTGAACAGTTAGCAGTGCGGTTTGTTGCAACTTTTGGCCTTTGTTTGCAACTTAGAATTCAGGGAGTTTTCAGTTTGGGAAGTACAAGAGTCTTAAACTATTCGACCATCACTGAACCTGTTCTCCGGCACCATGCTATTTATTTTTACCCAACTGCAGCGAAGCCGAAATGTATGTATGTATGTATGTTTGTATGTTTGTATGTATTTATATTCCTGTATCCTCACGAAACTAATGAGAAGCTCAATCACCTTGATGGCGCGAGTGTCACTGGGTACTATCGAACCATCTGAATCATGACCCACCATAAGCTTATTTTGCTAAACCCCTTAAATGCAAGAAGGTCGAAATTCGCTTGAAGGTTTATTTCCTTGGTAACGAACTTGTTATCATTTGATTAGACACTGACATTTAGATAGATCTTACAAGTTTGAAAGTTTCAAACGAATTATCAGGCAAGTGGGTCATGATTCAGTTGGTTCGATTGTACATAACATTAAAATTTAAAAATTCCGGATTTTCTGCGCTTCTATGTTAGCGCTAAAAATGTCTATAATGACTTTAGAAAAAAAAATCTTGAGGGGTTGTCCACAAGGCCCAATTTTGGGCCCCCTTCTTGATATACTGTTCAGTGCAGATGCTGTCAAACAAATTCGAAATTGTCAGTATCCCTTGTTTGCTGATGACTTACAAAATTAACTTTCACTAAAACTTGATCAATTGCTATAGTGTATATATGTATAGTTATATATGTATTTATATATTTTATTTTTTATATGTATTTTATATATAAATATATATATATATATATATATATATATATATATATATATATATATATATATATATATACTTGTTTCTGATGATTGATTATTTTGTCTTATTTTCTTTTCTTTTGTAACACATTTACTTATACATTTTCAATTGAATTACGCCTAATCTATGAATAAGGTCGTCTTGCGCCGGGGACACTTATTGCGATTAGCGTCTTAATTCTACTTAGCAGCTGTCAATATGAAAAGAATATGTTAGTTGTGATCAACGCGCTTTTTGCAATTGTTATTTTTGGTGCAGATGAATCTAAATTATTGAAATTGTGTGTCAGTCCCTCCTCTGTATGATCGCCACGATACAGGCTTACTTTGTGTGGGGATCACAAGTACTGTTTTTGTTTAATCTTAATTTTACACATAAGTCGTCACATAATATTCAAATTATAGTTAAAATTGTTTGCTTTTTGTGAAATAAATAAATATTTGATTTCATTTGATTTGACATTGGTTCTTTTGATGGAATAAATCAAGGGGTAGTTTCCATTCTATGCAAATTAATTGTTTTAGTCGTAATTTAACGGAGCAACAATAAACTTAAATGAGAGTTAGTACGCGAGAGACGTGGCGTCACATGTCAAACATACATTTAAGGTCGCGTTCAAAACATCTTCGACCGCCTCTCCTTAATGCGAACGTCTTAACATCTCAAAAACCGACGGTAGTTGGGACATGTTGCGATTTTAAACCTTATGCCATGGTAGTAAAATGTTAATCCTATAACGGAAAAGTGGCGTTATCTAACGCCGGTGGTATTCAAGAGGTTATAATGGTCACATTGGTAAAGCCTTCATATTTTTGTTTATGTAGCCCTTTTGCAAAACAATATTTTGAGTGCAATGAATTTTGAATGTTTTTACCGCGAGCCTGGTACATTGCATTAAAGCGTTGGATCTTGCACTTAGATCTAACCTAAGCGATGGAATTCAAAGACAGAAGTCAACGGCGTCAAATCTGATGGCTCGTGAGTGAAAATTGGCATTCCACTAGTTTCCATATTAGGCCCTTTCTTATTCCTGGTATATATTAACGATCTGCCTTTCATGGTGGAGAAATTGACTGACATAGTATTGTTTGCTGATGATACTTCACTGATCTTCCAAATTGTGTGTCTTTAACCATCAATTGGTTCATAGTTAATAATTTATTGTTAAACGCTGGTAAAACCAAGTATATCAAATTTTCACTTCCAACTGTCAGGCAAGTTAAGACCAGTTTCGTGTTAGACAGAAACACGTTAGAATTAGTAAATGACACGAAGTTTCATGCCGTCCTCATACTAAAGTCTGTAGATTTCTGTGGCTAGTTTGGTCTGAATCCTGAAGGTTGGGGCTGGCCAAAGCCAGATGGTTTGTAACCGAAATGGAATGAGGGTTTATATCCCGATTGTTGTGGAACGTTTGGTCTGTAACCAAGCTGTTGTTGAGGTAAGTTTGGTCTGTATCCAAACTGTTGTTGGGGTAAGTTTGGTCTGTATCCAAACTGTTGTTGGGGTAAGTTTGGTCTGTATCCAAACTGTTGTTGGGGTAAGTTTGGTCTGTACCCAAACTGTTGATGATTTACGAGAGGCTCAACGTCAAATTATTGTGAAGGCAGTGATACCGCAGGCTTAGCGCCGAATTGTTGTGGAGATATGGGCGTATTTTGTTGCTGAAACGGTTTGTTACCCAAACCATACATTTTATTTCTTGCACTGTATTGGAATAAGAAATTTATCTCCTCTAGTACTATACTGAGTGCCTTTTTAAGTGTGTCGGCTCCCTTCAGTCTTAATATTCTCAACATGTCTTGGAGTAGATTATATAGGAACACGTCTTTCGAAGTATTGTTATAAATCGTGATTTTACTTTGTCTTAGCGCATCGTGATACGCGCACACTCTGATACCGATCCTCCAACTCCTAATAAGATTTGAACCATATAGAAATTTCGCCTCGTAAACCTTTCGCCTCATAAACCAAATATATCTAGTTAATATGTCCAGTTATGATATGCTATGGTCCACCCACATGGTCAAAAGCCTTGGACAAGTCAAGCAAGACGGTCATTAAGTAGTTGATTATCGTCAAGAGATCTTTAGCTACAATGTCAGCAAAATCAAATATCGGGTTTATAGGAGCAGTAGTAGTAGTAAAGATTTTTTGAAAACAAAATTGCTCCTTAGTCATATTTTTTTCATAACACAACATACCCTCAGTTTTTCAGCTATAACCTTCTCAAATATTATGGACAGTTATCTATTTTAAATAAATATATTTAATAATTAACTTAATAATTAATTAAATTATTTAATTAAATTATAAATTAAATTCAATTAATTTAATTATTTAAGTAATTAAATTTAATTTATTAATAAAATAATAAAATTTAATTAATTAAAAATTAATTTAATTAATTTTTATTTTATAGCCAGATTAAATTAACAGTGGTCCAATGTAGAGAAGAGGCAAAAAATGACGTTTGCTAAGTATATGTAAATATCTACAGTAATAAAGTACTTTTGAGTTTGAGTTTGAGTTTATAGGTCAGAAATATCTAATCATTTATTTATGGCAACATTAGTTGACCGAGCGAGCGAAGCGTCCAGTTTCGTGATTGGCCAATAATGCCTTTGACGGTCTGTCTGTTCTGGCCTTCAGGTCACACTTTTCAACTGATTTTGAAGAAAATTGGCACACAAGTTCCTTGATTTTTTATGTTTTTGTCCATCGCGATTTTTGGGGAAAAGGGGAAGTTTGTTGTAGCGTTACTTATCTGCGGATTCAATAAAATTTGAGAGGCACACTAAAGACTTCATTTTTCAGAGATATTTTGAAAAAATCCAAAAGTGGAAGGAGGGAGAAGCACTTCGGGATATTTGCGAACCCTCTGTAACTATGCTGTAGATAAAATCATATCTTTTTCGCAATATCTTTATGTGCATACAGTAGGCAAGTATCATCTGCAAATTGGTATACCGACCCTCCATTAAAGATGTTACACATATCGTTAACGTATATTAGGTACTCGGTCGGTGCAAGGATTGACCCCTGTGCCGAGCCCACCTCGGTTGATATTTGCTTGCTCCGTTTTCCGGCTATGCTCACCGAGGTGGACCGGCCCTCTTGGTAATCTCTGAACCATCCGAGCATATCCGAGTATACCCGAGAATAGACCACAGTTTTAATAAGAAAATTCCCAAAAGGTTGTCAATTTGAACCAATAAATTGGATTGACAGCCGTTCAAACTTCCGTCATTTTGTAACTGACTGACTTGTCATCGAAGGCATGTGAGGGGGTTTTGGTAAGAAGGGGGAATAATATAACCCACGGTGGGTATTGTGATCGTGTGATGAGTGTTAGGTGAGGATTTTTTTTTGTTGGAGTGGAAAAAAATGGAATTACCCATGCCCAGGAGTCAGACCTCCCTGCTATGTCCGGGTCCCCACATATTGAGCGGGGATCACCTCGTGTGGTATACGGACTAAAAACAACCGCTTTGTGTTTGCAGTTGTCTTACTAAGAATTAACTGTGAGCCATGGCTGTTAGGTGAGGAGTGGTGGGGCTGGGTCTTTTGTACTTTTTCTCCAACATAGGTAGGTTGTTTTCAAAACTATGAGATTGTATTTTATTTTTATTTGTTTATTTATAAATATCACAATTAAGCCCCATTACAGGTCAACCTATTTCGGGGTTTAACCAAACCATATTTAAGAAAAACCGGCCAAGTGCATCTATAAAAAGGGCAAAAAAATCATGTCTGTTGAATGGGAGACCCCCCTTAAATTTTTTGTTTTATTTTAATTAAATTATTTATTTTTAAAGTGAATATATAACTGAAAATGGGTGCCCCAAATAATAGGTGTTTAGTTTTATCTGAAGATATTTAATTCGGTTTGTACAAGGTATTCGCAGCTCGGGCTCTAATGCGAGAATGGTGGTTAAATCGAGTTGAACGGAATTTATAAGATATGGTTAATTAGCGCCATCTAGCCTTTATTAGTCGAACCACCTCTAAAGGTATTGATTTAGGGTATAGTTGTGGGTGAGGTGGTTCGTACTATGGAAGACTAGATGGCGCTGTACATTGATGCTATGATGTCATTTTGACATACTCCAGAGCGCCTAAACTCTACTAGGTATACAAATATAACTGTAATTTATGAATGTGACTAGCTAATTTATTAATAGATTTATGTATACTCCTAGCGTTCTGTTTTAGTTACCTACCTAGAAAGATTCTAGATCTTATGAAGAAAACACAAGAGAAGTATTTTTTTATTAAGTAGGCAGTAGTTAATTAGGTTACATTTCACTTGTTTGTGTAATAAAGTGATTAATTAATTATATAGTCCCTGTCTACCTACACTGATTACTTAGAACTAATAGTCGGTATCTGACAGAGAAATAGGTAAGGGGCAAATATTATTGAAGGCTCGTTTGATAAGGCCTTTTGTTGTTTGGATGACGGCGACCCTCGTTTCGCCATCTTGACCGTCTTGTGTCTTCGCGATGCGTCCCAACTTCCACTGGCAGGGTGGTAAGCGATCGTCCTTCACCAGCACGATTGAGCCGACGGTGAGGTTAGGTCCCTTTGTGCTCCTCCACTTGCACCTCTGCTGTAGGAGACCCAGGTACTCTCGAGACCACCGCTTCCAGAAGTCCTGTTGTATCTGTTGGAGTTGTTGGAAGTGATTTAACTTATTCCTTGATACATCTTGGTATTCGTAGTCCGCCAGAGACGTGTACGATCTACCGATCAGAAAGTGAGCTGGCGTAAGAATGGGAAAATCATCATTATTAGCATTAGGTATGGGACACAATGGGCGCGAGTTTAATATTGCCTCAATTTGAGTAAGAACCGTAGAGAATTCTTCAAATGTTAATAAGGCTTGACTTAATACCCTCTTAAGATGAAGCTTACAGCTGCCAATTGCAGCTTCATGTAGGCCGCCTAGATGCGGGCTGTAGGGGGGTAAGAATTTCCAGGAAATACCTTCGTTTGCAAGGAAGTTGGTAAGTTCGCTAAAATTTTCGTTTAGGTATCTGTATAGTTCTACTAAATCATTATTTGCTCCACGGAATGTGGTCGAGTTGTCACTTACCATTTGACTTGGTTTACCTCTTCTGCATATGAATCGCCGGAAGGCGGCAATAAAGGCTTGTGATTCTAAACCTGAAACCAACTCAATGTGAACTGCCCTTGTCGATGAGCAAACAAACATAGCTATCCAACATTTGTAAGACTTGAAACCACGCCCCCTTCTATCTCGAATTGAATAGGGCCCAGCATAATCACAAAATGTTGTGTGGAATGGCGGTGAAGGAGTAGTTCTTATTGTAGGTAGTTGACCCATAATGGGTACGTGTATGAGTGGTTTTGCTTTGAAACATGTAACGCATTTGTGTACAATTTTGTTAGCCAGACCTTTTCCATTTAATGGCCAGTACTGCTCTCTCATGCATGCTAGCAGTAGCTGTGGACCACAATGGAAGAGTTTGATATGCATGTTTCTCATTATAGTTTCAGTGAGTATGTGTTTTGGATGCAAAATTATAGGATGTTTTTTAGTTTCGGGAATGTTTGATAGGTTTAACCTTCCTCCAACTTTCAACAGGCCATCTTCAAAAAACGGGTTAAGGCATTTAATATTTGATGACGTTGGTATTGATTTATTCTGACTTAAAAGTTTGTATTCAATAGGTAGTGATATTATTTGTGCGCGCATAATTAGTTTATGCATCGAATCATTTAATTCTTGAACGGACAGCGGTCCGCTTATTTTATTACAAGGATTTTGTAGGTTATTGATGAATCGCAGAGTATAGGCAAACACTCGCGATAATTTTTTGTCGTTTGAATATTTATGAAACAATTTATCTATGAAATTATTCTCGATGTTTGTTGGGTTAACTAAGGATATAGTTTGTTCTGTGTCCTTTGTTTGTATTTGTGTGTTAGTTTGATTGTGCAGAGGCCACTGCGCCGTTTGACCAGATAGCCAGGCGGGACCCGACCACCACAGATTGCTTTTTCTTAATGTATGAGGTTGAATTCCTCTCGATATAATGTCAGCTGGATTTTCAGCCGAACACACCCAATGCCAGTCTTCGATCTTGGTTAATCTCTGAATTTCCGCTACTCTGTTACTGATGAAAGTACCTAGTTTAGGTGGCGGTGTTTTTATCCACGCCAATACCACCTGTGAGTCAGACCATAGGTATATTTTACTGACTCGTTTGGCAAGGTTATTGCCTTGTGATTCCATTACTTGTGATAACAATACCGCTGCGCGTAATTCTAAGCGGGGTATTGTTTCCTCTCTAGCAATTCTAGACTTTGTGCATAACAAATGCACCTGTATATTACCTAAATTATCAATGGAACGTAAATAAATTGCAATTCCGTAACATGTTTTTGAACTATCTGCAAACCCATGCAGTTCTAGTGTTACGTAATTGTTTATGATTGTGCGTCTCGGTATGGATAGATTGTTTAAAGAAAATAGACTCCTATAGTAAGATATCCATTCTCTTGTTAAAGCGGGCGATAGGGTTTCGTCCCATGAAGTTTTATCCTGCCATAGTTTTTTAATAAAACATTTAGCTGTCACTAAAACGGGACTAATTAAGCCCGTAGGATCATAGATAGCTGAAATTATAGACAGGACCTTTCTTTTCGTAAGTCGATCTGGCATTGGTTGTTCTTTGAATGAGAATTGTAAACAATCTGTGTGGCTGCACCATGTGATGCCTAATAGTTTGTGTGTGTTATTTCCGCTCTCGGTCGGATTTGTTGAATCGGTGTTATTTCCGCTCTCGGTCGGATTTGTTGAGTCGGTGTTACATACCTTTTTTAATATGGTTTTTGAGTTCGACTTCCATTTTCGTAGATTGAAGCAGGCTGTACGCAGGATGGCCGCTACTTGCGTTGCTGTCTCGATTAGCGCTGCTTCGTCGTCGCCTCCATAGATCCAGTCATCGTAGTAGAATGAACCTTTTATTGCTTCGGCTGCTGTAGGGTATTTACCTTCGAATTCGGTTGCTAGCTGCAGTAGGCATCTCGTGGCTATGTAGGGGGCCGCCTTCAAGCCAAAACTGAGAGTAGTTAATGTGTAGGTACGTAGAGGATCGGTTGAGTTTTCCCTCCATAGTATATTTTGTAGGTTTTGTTGTGATTGATCAATATTGACCTGGCAAAACATTTTCTGTATATCTGCATTTACTACAAATTTGTAAGTTCTAAATCTTACTAGTATATTGATTAGGCTATCTTGAAATATCGTACCCTTATATTGAATATCGTTAAGCGATTTTCCAGTGTCTGTTGGACATGATGCGTCAAAGACAACCCTCACTGGGGTTGATAATTTTTCGATATTAATTACCGCGTGATGCGGTAAGTAGACTTGGGGTCCTACATTGGAGTATTCCATCTCTTTCATGCGGCCCGCTTGTTGGAAATCTCTCATGAATTGGACGTATTGTTTTTTATATTCTGAATTTTTACTAAATTTGTTTTCTAATGACAGAAATCTCTTATAGGCAATGTGTCTTGATCTACCTAAACTTGAAGCAGGTTCTTTTAGAGGTATTTTTACGACAAACTTTCCCTCAGAATCTCGATTATGCGTCATAAAGACACTTTCGCACTCCGTGATATCATCATTGGAAAGTGTGGAATTTTCCTCAGTTTCGAAAATGCTTCTCATTTGTTGTTGAATGAAATGACATCTAGTTTGCTGGCGTACTGGCCCCGTCGTCGAGCCAGTCACGATCCAGCCCAATTTGGTTTTTTGCAAAGTCGGTAAGTTAGTTCCTAATTCGTGTCGGTTTACGCACAATAGGTCATAGAATTTTTCGGCGCCCAGTATCATGTCGATTTCGCCGGCTGAATTGAATCCATCATCAGCCAGTCGGAATCGTTTAGGTATGATAAGATTTCCTATATCATAGTTAGGTAGGTTGCAGATTGTAGGTACAATATAGCAAGATAGATCCACAGAAAATGGTTCGGTTCTAGAGTGAATAATAACGTTACAATAGTGTTTAACGTTTATTATTGTGTTGCTGATACCCATGACATCGGTATCTGTGTTGTGTACAGGTAGGTTTAGTTTTTTGTGTGCCCTTTCTGTTATGTAGCACGATTGCGAGCCGGAATCCAATAGGATTCTCATGCTTTGTTGTTTGTTTTCGTGATCGGTTATGTTTACTACAGCTGTAGATAAGAAAACATGCTTGTTTTGCATCGGCTGTGAACAAGCATTGTCATTTGACGTGTTGATTTGCTTAATATGCAAGTTTATAGATTGATTTTCGGATGTAGATTGTTGTTGTGGGGTGTATAGCGTCATAGGACGAGATACGCTCGGTTGTGTAGGTAATCGCTCGGGATTATAGGTAGGACGAGATGTGTTCGGTTGTGTAGGTAATCGCTCGGGATTATAAATAGATTGCTCGTTCGCTGGAGTAGGTATAGTAGGTATGTGTAACAAAGTATGATGTTTACCTGAACACTTGGTACACTTGCTGGCTCGGCAGTTCGGCACCGCGTGATTCGATCTCAGGCAGTTAGTGCAGAGTCGTAACCTCTTCGCAGCTCGGCTGCGAGCTATAGGGCTAAGGGCTAGGAACTGTGTACACTGATTTAGGTAGTGGGTGCCCTTGCAAAAAGGGCAGTGATTATGCTGGGTAGTAGGTGGTTTTGTTACCTTGTTAGCTTCCGGATTGTTGCGGGACGTGGTTATCATCGCCTTTTCAGTTGTATTACTCGAATTCCGGTTTGTATTTTCAACAGCTTGGTTGCTGTTCATCGACTCCAAAAGGTCAGCTCGGGACCTCAAAAAAGTCTTGAAATCCTGTAATGTAGGAAGTTCACGTGAGTTGGATTTTTCTTCCCATTTTAGTTGTAGTGACTTTTCTAGCTTGCTAGATAAAAAGAAAATTATCAATATATCCCAGTTTTCGGTTGCTATATTTAAGCTTCTTAGGGTTCTAAGGTGTTTCGATATGTTATCACCCATGCCCCTTAGTGCCATTGGATTCGATTGTACGCTATCGATGCCGAAAAGCGCTCGCAAATGATTGTAGACCAATACTTTTGGGTTATTATAGCGTTCGCAAAGTAATTGCCATGCTATGCTGTACCCTTCCTCCGAATATTCCAGCGCTCCTATAACTTCCAAAGCACTGCCCTTTAGACAACTTCTCAAATATTTATATTTTTGTATGGGCTTCAGGTTACCCTGATTTATAAGTGCGTCGAAAGTATCTCGGAATTCGATCCACTGTGTAATGTCTCCATTAAATGAGGGTAGGCTAATATCTGGGTACCTAATGGAATCGCTAGCATCTGAGCTATGTTTGCAATGATGTGTAGGTTCTTGTAAGTCGGTCTGGTCTGTCGCTTTTTGATTTAAAGTGCCTTTGGCTTTAGCTATGTATTGATAATACTGAGATTCGAAGGAGTCTCTTTCGAGTAACTGCTTGTCAATATCTGAGCAGAGGGTTTCGATATTACTTTGTATTTTATCAAACTGTAAAAACTCGAGTTGCATTTTGTCTGTGCGCAGCCCAAGCTCGATTATTTGTTCGGCAGTCATCGTTTCGGGTTTTATGGATGCTATAAATTTGACAAATAGGGTCATTTTCCCCTTTATAATCCCTCGCTTTCTTATTAGTTCTGATATGCTCTCAGGTTTAGATTTCTCTACGGTTGCCACGTCGTTATTGGGCATTTTAGCTAATGGGAATATTTAGATAGATAGATATAGATAGATATTGTTTGATAGGTAGATTAACGACGAATTTCCTCAGAGTCTCGTTTGTGCGTCATACAGACACTATCGCGTTCCTTGATATCATCATATGGAAATGTCGAAATTTACCAATAATTTACCTACTAATAACGGTGTATAGATAAAATAAATGGGGGGGAAATTTTGTGCCAACTCACGTGATCGGTAGATACTTATGTTTTTATGTCTCTCGTCTCTGGCGCGCCTTTCGTCCAACAGCAGGGGCGGCTCCTCGGCTTCCGACGGGTCTCGAGTCCAGTCTCGGCTGAACACTACGCGTGCGCGGCGTGTGAGCGTACGGACGTGTTGAGCAGATTGTTTTATTATAAATTGTTGTTATTATAATATCCACAAATTGAGTGATGGAGACTAAGTGTGGTGGTTGTGAGGGAGTGATCTATGATATTGATTTTATGGAATGTTGTCAACAAACATGCAAAAAGATGTATCATCACAAGTGTTTGTCGATAACAACGGAGATATTCCAGAATTTTACGCAAGAAGAGAAGGATAAATGGGTATGTCCAGATTGTGTGCGTAATAAACCTAAAGGAGATAATTCTGACACTCCTATCAGAGCGAACATTGTGATGAATAAAACGTTCACACCTGGGAGTCGTTTTGAGTATGTAAACAAAGAACGCGGCGGCGGCAGCGGCTGCGATGGAAGTATTTACCCTATTCAAGACGAGTCAGTGATAGATACCGAAAAAAAGATCTTGGATGAGTTGCGGCAGTTCAGGCTAGAAATGGAATCTAGAATGGACAGTCAAAAAAAGGATTATGCAAGTCTTGAGAGCCGATTCTCTAAAACAGAAACAGAGTTGCGAGAGTTGAAAAATATTTTGAAGGTAGTTCAACAAAAAGCGGACAAAGTTGATGAGTTACAAAAACAAAATGATTTTCTCAAGAATAGGAATAAGCAATTAGAAGGTGGTCTCAAAACAGTAATTCCAGTATGTTCTACACTGCAAGTACCCGAGGAGCCTAAAAAATCATTTGCGACCGTAGCCGCTAATCAAACTTCGAGCAATACAAAAGCAACGGTTGTGGCCACGAAACAAGCAAACTCACCGCAAGTGGATGTTGCTCGGAACTCGACCTCAGAATGCCATACTCTGAAAAAGGTAGAGAAGGAGGATAGCTGGACAGTGATAAAGAAGAAGCAAAGGAAGTATCCTAACACAGAAGTCAAAAGAGGAAATGCTAGTTTTGTCGATATTCAAGGAACGGAAAAGAAGAAATTCTTACATGTTTGGCGCTTAAAATTGCAGACTACCATTGAAAGCTTAGAAAAGCACGTAAAAGTTATTTTAGGAGAGGATACTTCCGTAAAAATTGACAAAATTCACCACAAAACGGAACGGGATTACACATCATTTATTATCGGAGTACCGGAGAGTCTTTATGATAAATTGTGCCATGAAGATAATTGGGATAAGAAGATAGAATTTTGCGAATGGATTTGGTTTCGCCAATCATCGAACAAACCACAAAAATAAGACCGACCATAAACTTGGAGTAGCACTTTTAGTGGCCGCACCCCGGTTAGAGCCGTGCGATGTGAGCAAGTCCGCGCCCCCCGCGCCCGCGCCCGCGCCCTCCGCGCCCGCGCCTGCACAGCGTGATAGCCCGGCACTCACCTGTGATGCGACAATGGATAAGCGCCACTTAAGTATTACGCATCAAAACCTCCAAGGACTACCCGGCAAGGAACTGGTTTTGGAATTGTTTCTTAATAATTCTGACACGGATGTTATTTGCGTTACTGAACACTGGTTAAAGCAAAATATGATGTCGTTCAACATAAATAATTACAAAATTGTTAGTTGCTATAATAGAAGAACTGCAGATAGGGGTGGTTCCTTAATCTTAGTAAATAATAGTTTAAAGGTTAAACCACGGCTAGATATTGTTTCACTTACTGTTGAAAGACAAGTTGAGATAGCTTGTGTTGAGTTACCTAGTCATGTTATTGTGTGTGTCTACAGACCTCCCAGGGATGAGAAAGGGCATGGCAACTTTGACATTTTTGAAAAAACAATGGAGGAAGTTCTCTCAAAATTAATTAATAACAAAAAAAAAGTTGTCGTTTGTGGTGATTTTAATGTGGATTTGCTTGCTGATACAACAATGAAGCAACGAATATTAATTTTATTTAAATCTTTTAATTTATTTCATGTTTTTTCAGAACCGACCAGAATAACTCTTAATAGCAAAACCTGCTTAGACAACGTTTTCTGTAATTGTGATTTTACAAGTAAACATGTGATCAACTGCTTGCCCTCTGATCACAGCGGTCAAACCATCACATTCCCAATTACTTGTGAAGCTAAGCCTGATCCATCATTTTATAGGCCTATTACATCCCATAGGCTTAGAACGTATAGGGAAAACTTAGATAATAGCTTGCCAGTCCCAGACTTTAATGAACAGGACACGAACAAGATATATTCAGACTTCTTCAATATTATAAAAACAGAATTCTATAAAGTTTTTAAACTAAAGAAGGTCTTCGACAATAACGGTAAGTCTAGATTTAGTGACTGGGCAACTATTGGAATTCGTAAAAGTAGAGTCACATTGTATGATCTTTATGATCAAAAAACCTATAATATTGACACAAAATTTCATGAGTACGTTAGAAAATATTCTAAAACTTTCAAGATAGTCTGTAGAGCCGCAAAATCTTTACACATTAATGAAAAAATAAAAAATTCTAATAATAAATCGAAAACCGTTTGGCAAATTATAAACCGCGAAACTGGCAAAGTTATACCTCGGAATAATGATTTCTGCTTAAAGATAGGTGATGATGTTATTAAGAACAACGCTGAGGTAGCTCAAGCATTTGAGACATTCTTTACAAATATACCCATACTCACGACAGAGCATCTAAACTCATCCCCAAATGAAGCGCAGATATTATTAAAAAGCAACACTATCACCAGTATTGTAGACTTTGAATTTAGTCATGTATATCCAAAGGACATTGTCAAATCATTCGGGTTACTTAACTTAAAAAATACTGAAGATCTGTGGGGTATGTCAGTAAAAGTAATTGATTCAGTGATTCTGGTTATAGCCCCACACTTAGCTTATATATTCAACAAGTGTGTTGACGATGGAGCGTTCCCAGACCTCATGAAGCATAGTAAACTGATACCTCTGTTCAAGTCAGGAGATAAAGGTGATCCTTCAAACTTCAGACCAATATCAGTACTTCCAGCACTTAGTAAGATATTTGAAAAAATTATACTTAATCAAATGCTGTCTCATTTTAACTATACGAAACAACTTCACGCTAAACAATTCGGTTTTACTAGGGGTAAATCAACAACGGATGCAGGTGTTACCCTTATTACGACTATTTTCTCTGCGTGGGAGGGGGCACAAGATGCTGTTGGCATTTTTTGCGATTTGTCGAAGGCATTTGACTGTGTTGATCATGATACGCTACTAATGAAACTGAATCATTACGGTGTTAGAAATAGATCGTTAGATTTACTAGAATCGTATTTGAGCAATAGAGTGCAAAAGACAGAAATTAACGGCACTAAATCTGATGGATCGGGTGTGAAAATAGGCGTTCCACAAGGTTCCATATTAGGCCCTTTCTTGTTCCTGGTCTATATTAATGATCTGCCTTTTATGGTGGAAAGATTTGCTGATACAGTGTTGTTTGCTGATGATACTTCATTGGTTTTCAAGGTGGAAAGACAAAAAGAAAATTTCGATGATATTAATAACGTATTGTCATTAACCTTGAATTGGTTTACAATTAATAATTTATTACTAAACGCTAGTAAAACGAAGTGTATAAAGTTCTCTCTTCCAAGCGTTAGGCAGGTTGAGACGAGTTTAGTGATGGACGGGAAGTCTTTGGAATTAGTAAATGACACAAAGTTCCTTGGAGTAACTATTGACTGCAAATTGCAGTGGGGACCGCACATTGATAAATTGGCGGGCAGATTAAGTTCAGCGGCATACGCTGTTAGGAGCATTAGACAGCACACGGATGTGGCTACAGCTAGGTTAGTCTATTTTAGTTATTTTCACAGTGTTATGTCCTATGGTATCTTGTTGTGGGGGAAGGCAGCAGATATTCAAACTATTTTTATTTTACAAAAAAGAGCTATTCGAGCAATTTATAATTTAAAGCGCAGAGACTCCCTAAGAGAACTTTTTAAAGAAATTGACATACTGACTGTAGCAAGTCAATATATTTTCGAAAATATAATGTATGTACGTAAGAACCTTGGAACTTATCCCAAAATAAGCGATAGCTGTGATATTAACCTAAGAAATAATCACCGACTTGTTACACCCCGGTTTAGACTCGCAAAGGTTAGCAATTCCTTTAAAGGTCAATGTATTATCTTCTACAACAAGATACCTCTGGAGATTTTGAATTTGCCTTTTGAGCAATTCAAAAACCGTATAAAAAGAACTTTGTTTAAAAAGGGATACTATGATATCCAACAATATATTAATGATGAGAACGCTTGGAACTAACACTGAACTCAATGTTAATATTATTTTAATAGTTATCTCTGTAAGTCAATCTGTGGGAGTTTCTTGCCCTTCTTTCCCCACAGTGGTCCAATGTAAAGAAGAGGCAAAATGACGTGTACTAAGTATATTTTTAATATCTACAGTAATAAAGAACTTTGAACTTGAACTTGAACTTGAACGCTCCACCGGGCTTCGGATATGCTGCTCCTTGTACGTCCGTTGGGTTTCGGCTGCTCGGTGATTTGATTCTCGGCTGATGGTCTTCAGATGTTGGGGGGCACACGCGGGACGCACGTGGTGATGTCTTAGTGTGTTTTCCTGGGGTTTCGCCTTGCAGGATCACTTTCTTCGACGCCTCGTGGTCGCTTTTACTTGTTCTAATGCAGGAACGAATTTCAGACGGCTGTTGAAACGAATACGCGGCAATAACGCGGCAATACGCAAGATGGCTGCGACCATGTGCTCGCGCCTTTGTCCTTGTCGCGGGCGGCGCGGCGGCGTATTTGCAGGTTTCTTCCGTCCAATTTCTTCACTGCGTTATTTCGAACGTCGGGGTCACCATGAAAATGGGTGCCCCAAATAATAGGTGTTTAGTTTTATCTGAAGATATTTAATTCGGTTTGTACAAGGTATTCGCAGCTCGGGCTCTAATGCGAGAATGGTGGTTAAATCGAGTTGAACGGAATTTATAAGATATGGTTAATTAGCGCCATCTAGCCTTTATTAGTCGAACCACCTCTAAAGGTATTGATTTAGGGTATAGTTGTGGGTGAGGTGGTTCGTACTATGGAAGACTAGATGGCGCTGTACATTGATGCTATGATGTCATTTTGACAATAACTAAATATTCTGTTAATATTTCAAGCCTGTAACTTTTGCTGTTATCAATATCGAGCAAAAACGAGCACTAAAATCACGTTTGTAGTATTGGAGCTCCCATAAGGGTTCACGAGGTCGGTTCTCAGAGATTCACTAGTTTACTTGTTTTATTTATGTATTGGGTTGAACTTGGTCAATAATTATTAAAAGCTTGTGCTATTTGCTTAGGCTCTTTTATCGGTACTCCGTTGTTGTATGTTGTTTTGTGGTACATTACTTTTGGCTTGGCTATTAATTACACTTTATGTTGCTTTACATAGTTTACATTCATTTGTAGATGTTTTGATAAGGTATCTAGAACAAAAATTGCGAGACAGTGCAGGCGACGTCTTATCTTTGACGTGCCTTGCAGAATCTTTTCTGCATGTATATGTCACCGGAAGATAGTCAAAACCGTTAGTTGATAAACTAACGCGATAGTTGATCAACTATCGACAGATAATAAACCAGATTGACAGGGTTTAGAATTTACGTTCCTTTTGTTCTTACATGTCAACCTAACACGAAGACTATTCGGGGGCTTCGCCGCGCTCGCTCCCTCTAGTCTTCACCTAAGCTACCGCAGTGTTTGCCCTGGTATTTCGTTTGCAATTCAAGTTTAAACCAGTTTACTATTTGACGGTTTCAACCATCAACTAACGCGTCATATAGTTAGCAGTACGCTACAGTTTACTATCTGTCGATAGTTGATCAACTTGCGAGAAAAAAAAACGTTAGTTTATCAACTAACGGTTTTGACTATCTTACGGTGACATATACATTCAGGTAATAGAAACAAAGTAAATCAAACTTAAACATTTATATACAGGTACATATCGCGTCTAGCCCACACTAGCATACCCGAACGACGAATGGAACAGAAACAGCGACGTCACACCCTTTTATATAAACATCCAAGAACAGGGGTTTTTTCTTCTTCCCCAGCTGGAATTCGAAACCGGGACCTCCCGCTTGGGAGGCAGAGCCTTGAACCGCAACGGCACAGAGGTCACACGTGATACCATAGACTATTTGGCACGAGCTGGCACGAGGCATTGTTTTAGTCGACGATGTATAAATCTATGGTTTTACTGATCTGGGAGCTAATGCTCGCCCATGCCAATTGAAATCGTAGACGTAAAATATGCGTAGGACTCGCCATTTGTCGTATGAAATCAAAATTTACCTATTCTCACATAGTCGTATGCGCAAATTGTCTAACGAATTCTGATCGACTGCAGTCGCGTGATACTTTGCATGCGAATTTCAAAAAGTTTCAGTTTTGGATGTTAGTTACTTACAACATTGAATTGATTGTTTCCTTGCTTTTTTGTTTCTTGACTTGTAAGTTGAAAGGTATCTAAGTATCTCTATTATGTTTTGATTTAAGTGTAAAACAACAAAGACAAGGAATAAATTATACTACTCACGCCGCTGTTTTTAACAAGATCATCCGTGGTCGAATTTTTTTACCATGAGGTACAACTTAGTCAGCGCGTGGGCCAGGCAATATTAAATAACTGTATGCCTGGCGCCACATATTCACAAATATTAAACAAAGTGTTGTCATCGCAGTTTTTAGAACCAACCACCCTAATTATTTTAATTGGTAGAAGGGAAAATGTATCTAAAAAACTAATTACTAAATACTTTTCCAAATTAAATTCTTTACAAAATGTAGATAGAATAATCTTGTTTCCGTTTCCCTTCAGCCAATCTTTGTCACAACATGAAAATCATATAAGACATGATTATAATACATTTATACACACATTGACATGTCGTCATACTGAAAAATTTCATTTCATAGACACCAATATTTGTATTGGAAAATATTTTTATTTGACTAAGGATAGGTATTACCTATCTAGGTTTTATACAAAACAGATAGCACAGTCACTATCTTATTTTATTTTGAACTCAGTCAAGTTTTTGACTAATGAAACGCCTGCTTCTATTGAGCAGTGTATTAATAATGACATGTACTCCTTGGAATCTGTTCCAAGCTCTTTAAATTAACCCATAGGACAACAGAGAGTAACTCTGGCAGTAATATTAATATTTGTATAAATATACCTTCATCTTGCCCATTAAATCAAGTTACTAGTAATGAAAAATGTAAAAGTAAAAATATTTTAAACGTGGTTCATCAAAATATACAGGGCATGTTAAGTAAAGAACTGGAAATTGAGTTATTCATGAACTGTAATAATATTGGTATTTTATGTATAACAGAGCATTTTTTAAAGAGTTATCAGTTCATGTTCAACTTTAATAACCACCACGTTGCTAGTTCGTTCAACAGAAAAACAGCTGATCGCGGTGGCTCCTTAATACTTGTAAATAATAGTTTTAAATATAAGGAACGAGTTGACATAGTGAGCCTGTCTGTTGAGCGTACCATGGAAATAGCCTGTATTGAACTTGAACAACTTATTGTAATGAGCGTATACAGACCACCAGATTCATCCTTTGATTTATTCGAAAAGAAAGTGGATGAAGTTTTGATTAAAATCAGCGATAAAAACAATTTTTTTATAATTAGTGGTGATTTTAATGTTAATCTGTTAGAGGATAATAATATTTGTACTAGATTAAAATCTTTATTTTTATGTCACAACATGAACTATCTGTTTTTGGAGCCTACTAGAATTACTGCAACATCTGCTACCTGCATTGACAATATATTTACTAACATTACGCCCATTTTCAAATCGGTCATCAATAAATTAACCTCTGATCACTCTGGTCAGATAGGTATATTCAATATTAAAATAAAAAGGACCAAAAAGAGGATATTATATATGTGCCCGTTAGTGACACTCGGCTTGAACACTACAGGAATAATATTTTAGATAAACTATGGGAAATACCATACAGTGACGATCCAAATTTGTTGTACAACTCAGTATTTAACCTTGTCAAAAATGAATATGATACGGTATTTAAATCAAAAACTATAAAAGTTAATAACAAAGCTTTGTTTAGTGATTGGGCGACAGTTGGAATTCATAGGAGCAGACGAAGATTATATGAACTCTATGAAGAGAAATCATATAACAAAAATTCGGCCTTTCTAGATTATGTTCGTAGTTATTCAAAAATGTTTAAACGCGTTTGTGCCGTAGCTAAATCTAATTTCATTAAAAACAAAATTGAATCTAGTAGCAATGTAATGAAAACGACTTGGCAAATTATAAACAGAGAGACTGGAAAGGCCAAAGCTACACATAATAACTTCAAGCTTAAGATAGATAATCAATTGCTAAGTACAGACCTAGAAGTAGCAAAAGCTTTCGAAAATTTCTTTACGGACATTCCAGTTTCAACAACCAAGTCTTTAAATTCATCTCCCGCTGCTGCTGAATCTATACTTAAACAAAACTTTGAGGAATGTAAAACAGATTTTAAATTTAGTCACGTAAATAATGAAGACATTGTAAAAGCGTTTAAATCCCTGGAAATGAAAAAGACAGCTGACGCCCATGGTCTATCAGTAAAAATTATAAGTTCCATTGTAGATTATATTGCACCTCACCTTTGTTGTATATTTAATCAATGTATAGATAATGGTGTGTTTCCTGACTTGATGAAACTAAGTAAAGTTATACCTTTATTCAAAGCTGGTAGTACATCAGACCCCACCAATTTTAGACCCATATCGATACTACCAACTCTTAGCAAAATATTTGAAAAACTCATACTTAATCAATTGCAAAGTCATTTTTTTCTCAATAATTTAATTCATATTGCTCAGTTTGGTTTCACAAAGGGTCGTTCAACAGCCGATGCTGGTGTTGAACTAATCGACAATATTTTTGATACCTGGGAAGACGCAATGGATGCAAAAGGTGTCTTCTGCGATCTATCCAAGGCTTTTGATTGCGTCCATCATGACACTCTTGTCAGAAAGTTACGCCATTATGGTGTAAAAGATCAGGCACTTGGCCTTCTGGAGTCATATCTAACAGATAGGGTTCAGACGGTCGATGTTAATGGGAAAAGATCACCTGGGTCTTCAATAAGTATGGGCGTACCGCAAGGTTCAATTCTTGGTCCTTTCTTGTTTTTAGTATATATTAATGATTTACCTTACCTTGTTAAAGCAAAACATGGGTTAGTATTGTTTGCCGATGATACTTCTTTGATATTTAAAGTTAAAAGACAGCAATCAAATTATGACGAGGTAAACAATGCTATCTCTAGTATAGTGAACTGGTTTACTGTTAACAATTTATTACTTAATGAAAAGAAAACTAAATGTATTAAATTCGTGTTACCCAATGTGAACCCGGTAACTACAGACATATTTATAAAAGGACAGAGATTGGACCTTGTGCAGTCGACTGTCTTTTTGGGCATTACTTTAGACGCCAAACTACAATGGGATCCTCATATAAATAAATTGTCGAACAGACTGAGTTCGGCAGCGTTCGCAGTTAAAAAAATTAGAGCTCTCACCGACGTAGACACCGCTAGACTAGTCTACTTTAGTAACTTTCATAGTCTAATGACCTATGGTATTTTATTGTGGGGTCACGCTGCGAATGCTAATAGTATATTTATTCTGCAGAAACGGGCTGTTCGTGCAATTTATAGATTAGGGCCTAGAGTTTAAAGAAATCAATATTCTGACATTTGTGTCTCAATTTATCTATGACAATCTTGTGTATGTAAAAAGAAATATAACTAATTTTCAGAAGTACAGTGATATACAAAATTTTAATACTAGAAATAAAGACAAGTTGGTTGCTTATGTAAGCCGACTACATAAAATTAGTAATTCTTTTAAAGGCAATTGTATACGCTATTACAATAAGGTCCCTACTGATATTAAAAACTTACCTTTAGACAAGTTTAAAATAATAATAAAACAAAAATTGTATAAAAAAGGTTACTATAGGATATCTGATTATTTAGAGGACAGATGTCCATGGGAATAGATTGTTTGAGTAACAGGCTGTTTCGATATATAATTAGCATTCATTTTGTAATTTGACAATATTTTATTTAAAAAAGGAAACGCAAAAGATGCGACGACTGTGGAGTTTCTTCGGTGAGCTCTTCTCCACAGATTCCGCCATTGTGTTAGTGAACTCACCCAAAAAAATGTAATGACGGATCTAAGTGATGTAACAACATCCTATGGAAATAAATGATTTTTGATTTTGATTTTGATTTTTGAGGGCTTTCGGAAGAGCCAAATGAAAATCCGTACCATTTGGTGCTAACAACTGCACAAGTTATGGGAGTGGAATTAACTAAAGCCGACTTGGACTATGTTACACGCATTGGACCGAAACATCGAAAGGATGAAGCGAACCCCCGGCAGCAACAACGTCCGCTAGTAATAGCCTCCACTCGTAAAATGAAACGTTACGAGTTCCTCAAGCAGGCAAAGACCCGTCGGTCGCTAACCAGCAAGGACGTGGTGGGAAAAGGACCTACGGACAGAATTTACATAAACGAGCGCTTAACTAGTGAAAATCGAAGGTTGTTTCGGAGTGTCAGAATGGCTATGGCTAAAGAACATGACTTTAAATTTTGCTGGGTTCGCAACAGCACTATCTACGTCAGGAAACGGGAAGGGCGAGACGGTAGTCCAGCACATGCCATCAAATCTGAGGAAGACCGGCTGCGACTGTTCGGTCCCGGCGGCAGCAAATCGTCGTAAATGGTGTACTTTATGGAGTTGCATAATCTGGAACGCTTTTATAGTAACTATAAGTCTAATTAAGTCATGCTTAATGTGATCTACATCATCCATACATATAAACACACAACACTTACATAAGGTAATATACTTACCATCATGCTGTCTAGTCAGCGACTCATGTTTGGCCTTTCCTGGTCTGATTGATCCTTATCTTACTTTCCATAACATGATACCATGGTTTCGTTAGAGGTTATTAATGATATTGATAATGCTTTACATATTGAATGCCATACTATCTCTACTCCTGAGGAATGCAAGACCATAATAGGTGATTATCCTCTTAAAATTTTAAGCATAAATATCAGGAGTATCCAGAAAAATTTCGATAATTTTCTCGTAATCTTTGAACGCCTGAGTATCAAATTTGATGTTGTAATTCTAGGTGACTGCTGGCTTAATGAGACATCAAATAAAAGGCAAATCGATGGATATACTTCTTACCATACATCAAAATATATTAATAAATCGGGAGGTGTCACTGTCTATGTAAAAAACAAATGGTCAGCAAAATCCACAGAGTTGAATCTTGAAGATGCAAATGCTTTGCTCATAGAGCTTGATAACTGTTTTTCAGTTCTTGGAATCTATCGTTCCCCTTCTTTTCAAAACCCAAGTACTTTCATTGATTCGTTGGATAAGGCACTAAAAAATATCAAACGTAGCTCACGTCTCATCGTTGCCGGTGATATCAATATTGATATTCTCGGTAGTGCTTCAGATGATACTCATGCGTCAAATTACCTTTGCTCTTTAGCTGAAAATGGACTTTTAAGTGCTATTGATAAATCCACTCATGGTAAAATGTGCTTAGATCATATTCATGTTCCTGTGGGAATCCGGGTTGAATCAATTACATGCCACACAGACCTAACGGATCTGATTAATTCCACGCCTCAACCGAACGGCGCGGAATCTTGAGGGGCTGGGTTTTTGCCAGCATGGGAGAGAAAATCTTGATTGTTACTTTACCTTGTCGTCGTAGACCGGAAATCGAAAGCTCGATTCGAGGCAGGAATACGGGATAAGGGCACAAGTTTGGGTAGGATTGGGAATGAATCTCACTATTCGCTGCCCGACGCTGTCGCCGGCGTGCTGCCTGCCGACACGAGGAGTCGCCGTCCGATACGACGATGTCCAATCACAACACGGATCACTTAACCGCTGACGCGAATCTACTTATTTCCCGACGATGTGGTAGATTTACACTCCGACCAGGCTCGACACCTGTATTAGACGATTGTTACACCGAATTACAATCAATGGCCCGACGCCTGAGCAGACATGTTTTTTCTCCCGACGAGAAAAGATAACCTCCAATTTTTCATCTCGTTGGTACGAGTGACAGCTGCGGTTCCGTTTCCGTTCCGAGTCGCGCAACAAGAGGAGGTGCGTTCCGAAGCATAAATATTAAACAGTCACCCGCCCGGACAGGCCCGAACCTGTCCCTAATCAATAGGAAGGCGAGAAAGTGTTGCGACCGCTCTCTTGAGGACCGAGTCCCCCACCTTGACTTCTGCTGATCGAGGCGTGCCATCCCGACCCGTGTACAAATTGACGATCCGTCCTCGTCTCCATCTCAATGATGGCAGGTTCGCATCCTTAATCAGCACCAAATCACCGACTTGAGGGGGGCTCGTCCGGTCAGTCCACTTAAGGCGCTGCTGCAAGATGTGCAAGTACTCAAGGGACCACCGTTTCCAAAAATATTGAGCCATCTGCTGCAACATCTGCCACCTAGTTAACCGACTTAACTTAACATCTCCGAATGGGTATTCTGGCAGGGCGTTAAGGGGCTGACCTATCAGGAAGTGACCCGGAGTCAACGCTTCCAAATCATTAGGATCCGAACTGAGCGGGCACAACGGACGCGAGTTCAGTGTCATTTCAATCTTACAGAACAGCGTCGCAAGCTCTTCAAAGCGTAGAGAGGTCTCACCGATGATCCCCGTCAGGTGCGACTTAGCTGATTTAACCGCAGCCTCAAATATTCCTCCCCAATGAGGACATCCCGGCGGACTGAAAACCCATTCAATCCCTCGTCGGGAGCAAGCCGTACCGATGGCATCCTGGTTACCGTTCAGGAATTGAGTGACCTCCTGCAGATATCGCCTGGCTCCGACAAAATTTGTGCCGTTGTCCGAACGGATTAATGTCGGGAGGCCCCTTCGTGAGACGAACCGATCTAGACATGCGATAAATGCCTCTGTAGTGAGGTCACTGACCACCTCCAAGTGGACTGCCTTCGTGGCCAAGCACACGAAGACGCACAGGTATGCCTTCACTAATCTGGCGTTCCGTAGCTGTGAAGACTTGACCATGAATGGTCCCGCGAAATCCGTTCCGACACCCGCAAAGGGCCGGATTTCGTTAACCCTATCCGAGGGCAAATCGCCCATCTGGGGCTGCATCGTAGCCGCCTTGGCCCGATAACAAGGCAGGCACCGAAATACGACGCCACGCACTAAGCGTCTTCCCGATAGAATCCAGAACTCGCGCTGGAGAAACGCCATCAAGGCGTGGCATCCGATATGCCCATTCCGAATGTGTCGATCCTGTATCAACAGTTCGACCAACTTCCCTTTCCTAGGGAGTAACAACGGGTGGCGAGCCGCATAAGGCAGGTTGGCATTCCGCAGCCGACCTCCTACCCTCAGCAATCCTTGAGGGTCAATAAACGGGTTGAGCCGAGCCACAGCTCCCTTCAGTTGGACGCGTCCGCGTCTCAGAATGTCCAATTCGGACTTAAAGTGCACCGTCTGCACGTTCCGTACCAATGCGAACAACGCATGGTTTCGTTCCCGTGGTGTCAGGACCTGTGTCCGCACTCATTGCGCCTCGGAATTCCGACTATTCCGCGCAAATCGGTAGATCCAGGCGGTCACATTGACCAGCTTGTCGAGCGAGCTGTACCGTTCCAGCAGGCTGAACTCCTCTTCCGGCTCTGGTTGCGTCGTACAGACACCGACTGTCAAGGCGCCGTTCGCCGTGGTAACGCGCGGACTCATTGGCCAATCCGATTCGGCTTGAGTCAACCATTTTGGACCCCACCACAAAGGATGTCCAAACAACTGCAGAGCGTGGCACCCACGAGACGCACAGTCTGCTGGGTTCATTTCCCCTGGAACATGTCTCCAGATTAAGGGAACCTCCGAATTCAAAATCTGCGAAACCCGATTCGCCACAAAAATCTCCAGCTTGTGAACTGAAGCCTTCAGCCAGCATAACACGATCTGGCTGTCCGTCCAAGCGTAGACCGTATCTTCTAACGCTATTGACCCACGAAGAACCGTCATCGTGTGGTTGAGTAGACGAGTCAGGAGAGCCGCTCCCGAAAGCTCTAACTTGGGAATGGTCAGGCGAGTGCGCAACGGCGTAACCTTGCTCTTGGCCATGACCAACCGCACATCAACCTCCTCCGAGGAGTCGACCGTACGCAGATATACCGCAGCTCCGTAGCCCTTCTCCGAGGCATCGCAAAACCCATGCAGGGTGGCGGTGTATCGTTTGGTGGGGACCAACCTCCGTGGCAGTGAAATCCGATTGATGCCAGGGAGGGTCAAAAAGAACGAGTCCCACTCTGAGCTCAATGACCCGCCGATCGGGTCGTCCCATTTCAGCTCAGCAGACCACAATTGCTGCATAAAACACTTGAGCTGAAATGTTACCGGGGTGATCCACCCGTTTGGATCAAATGTCCTAGCCACCGTTGAAAGGACGTTCCGTTTCGTCCAGACCTTCGGGGAGTCCAACTCGACCCGATAGGAGAACATGTCTGACACACCGGCTGGTACTGGACGCCTAATACCGACAACATATTTGGATTTTCCAAATTTTCAAAAATATGGGTATCCTGCTGGTAGTCATCCGGAAGACGAGTCAGTAACTCTGGAGAGTTCGACATCCATTTCCGGAGCTCGTAACCTCCACCCCGTAAGAGCTCAACTAGCTCGTCCCGTCGAGCGAGCGCCTCCTCTACGGAATCTGCACCGGTACAGATATCGTCCACGTAGAGATCCTGCTCCAGGATCGCTGCTCCTCTAGGGAAATTTAACCGTTCTCGATCCGCTAACTCCCGCAGAGTGCGAATCGCCAAATAAGGACTAGACCGTAGCCCGTACGTGTTGGTGTTCAGCTCGTACACCCTGATGGGCTGATCTGGGCTCTCTCGCCACAGTATCAGCTGATACCGTCTATCGTCAGGGTGAATGACCGTCTGTCTAAACATCATCCGGATGTCAGCTACAAACACAACATTGTGTCGACGGAACCGTGTGATAACATCCGCGATGTCATGGTTCAACTTCGGCCCTGAATGCAAACACTGGTTCAGGTTCATGCCGTTAGATGTTGATGCCGATCCATCGAACACTACCCGTATTTTGCCCTCCGGGGTCCACAAGACCGCGTGATGGGGCAGGAAGCAGTGGTCTTCACGCTTCCAGTCGATACCCGAAACCGACATGTGGCCGAGCGACTCGTATTCCCGCATGAAGTCGACGTACTTCTGCCGAAAAATCCCGTCACGCTTCATGCGTCGTTCCATCGACAGAAGCCGCGTCTCGGCTGCATGGTGTGAACTGCCCAGCGGTGGGCGATCACTCCGGAATGGAAGACGTGTGAGAAATCGACCTGACCGAAGGCGACCAGTATTGTTCCGATAAAACTGTTCACACTCTTCTTCAACCGGGTCCAACCGGCGGACCGTAGGTAGTTCCTCCACCTCCCAAAACTTCTGTATCACCTCCGAGAGTACAGAACCGAATAAGGGACTACGAGTCGCTAGGCGTGGGGCAGCCGGCATGACCGGACCCATTACCGCATGGCCCAGTCTGGTATTGACCGAAACCAGACCAGTCGCCTGCAACACGTGGACACCTGGTACCAACAGGTATCCCAAGGCATCGACACCCAATAAAATGTCTACTGGGCCGGGAATATCGAACTCCGGGTCAGCCAGTGACAACCCAGCGACCAACTGTCGCACCGAGGGCGACAACCGTACGTGAGGGTGTGAGCCCATCACATTAGGCATGACTAATGCCGTGACCGTCAGATTCACCGATGAATCCACCCGTGACGAGAGAGTAATCCGACATACTCCCTTAACGGAACCGACTTCCGTGTTCCCAATTCCCCGAATGGAATGTGGATACTCCCTTACCGAAATGCCCAACCGTCTTACAAGGTTGCACGAGACTAAGCACCCCTGGGCCCCCGAGTCCAATAGTGCTCGTGCCACACAAGATTTGCCGTCCGAACTCCACGCTATCACCGAGGCGGTGGGGAGCATGGCCGTCTGTGGAGTGGCCCCACCCTGTAAGTGGGCGGCGTGTCCCTAGCGGGAACCTCCGCGGGATCCGAACCCGCTGGGACCCCCGTCGGCCTGGTAACTCGGCTGCTGATATGCCACCGGTGGCATATCAGACCGTATGTACATCAGGGGGTCCCAACCCGCATAATAGGCCCCTCGCTGTCCCGGTACCCGACCATACCGGACTGTGAACGGTATGCTCGGTGGCCACCGTGGATGGAGGGGGGAGAGCGGATCCAACCTAGGGCGCTCTAGGAATGGGGGCGACATCCGACTGTTCGCCTCCCTGTTCGCCTCCCAGAGCGACGGGCAGGGTGGCGCAGAAGGTGGTGGGCTCCCAGCCTTCGCGCCACTCATAGGTGCCATATGACACCCGCCCGTAACTCGCGGTGAGCCAGCGGCCCGAAGTCCTCGCTGACCCTGGACAGCGGTGACCGAACCCCGGCTATCCCGCCTGTTACCCCCCGCGCTGCCCCCTTCCCCTCGGGGGGGGGTCCCGTCCGCGGGTACCCCAGTCACCCCGTTGGCGACTCCCGTTGCCCGGAGGGGGACTGGGTCCGGCCCTGGTTGGGCCCTGTGACCGACCAACCTGAGTCCGGCCCTGGTGACCGTCCGAAGGGCCTGACCGGTTCAGGCACAACACGATGTGGTGCTTGCCACCGCAGCACTCACAGGGGGACGCGCATGAGCACTCGCTCAGCGGGTGCGGCCCCAAACAACCGAAACACAATCGGTGGCGGAAGACCACCTTCCTGCGGGCAGCCACCCCGAGCGCCTTAAAGTTGGCGCAACTGGTCACTTCATGACCGGCACTGTCGCAGTGCACACAGCCGTCACCCGACGGCGCGGCACTCAAAACGCCAAATTGTTTTGACCGCCCACCCCCCCGTGGGGGTGGGGGGCGCGGCCCCTCCCGCATCCGCGCGGGTTGGCGCTGCACGCTGGCCTCCGTATCCAATGTGTCGCTTCGCCTTCATTCACCCTCCAAAAATTCCGTTAATTGGACCAGTGTGGGCAGTTCTGAGCTACTGCCCCCATGCAGCTGTTCAAACCGACTTTGAACAGCTGCAGGCAACCGTGACAAAACCATATACAACACGATATATGAACATTGGTCTACCGGCAGACCAAGGTTCTGAAGGGCCTTAGTGGCCACCAGCACAGGGTTGAGCACCTGTACCCGGATGTCAACATCCCGGGTTACTCTTGGGATGCTAAACAGCGTCCCCAGCTGCGCATCAACCAACCGCCGTTTGTGCTGGTAGCGGTCAAACAATATGGACCGGGCTATCTCGTAATTGCCTGCCGTGACCGTTAGGTGACCGACCAACTCCTTCGGTTCACCCCGCAGTGCCATCAATAGTTGGGCCAACTTGTAGGCGTTCTCCAGGTCGTCCCGACCGTGGACCAAACTATCGAACAAATTGATGAATGCCGGCCACTCATCAATTGCCCCACCGAAGGCCGGAATCTCCAGGTGTGGCAGCCGTCCAACAACACCCTTAGGGGGCGGGTCTCCGCTACCCTCCCCGCGGTCATTCCGTCGCGACCGCTTAATTTTCTCCGCGCGACGCTCGATGTCGCCCAAGCACTCCATCGCTTGGTCAGCATCCGCGCAGAGCTGCTTCACTGCTGCCACCGAAGCCTCATCCGTAAGCCCGAGGGCTTCAGCCTCCGCAGCCAGCCGACACACCTTCCCGACGCGTGTCATGGCGTCCTCCACACGCTTGAGCAGGACATCGTCCATGTCAGGTCGCTCCACATACTTGCGAGTATGGGCGAGCCATCTCATCTCCTCATCATCATCATCATCATCATTTCAGCCTGTTAATGTCCACTGCTGAACATAGGCCTCTCCAATCGCACTCCAGCGTGACCGGTCCGTTGCCACCTGCATCCAACGAGATCCAGCGATCCTCACCAGGTCGTCGGTCCATCTCGTAGGTGGCCGACCCACACTGCGCTTGCCAGTACGTGGTCTCCATTCAAGGACCTTTTTGCCCCATCGGCCATCCGATCTTCGCGCTATGTGGCCTGCCCATTGCCACTTCAGCTTGCTTATCCTACGGGCTATGTCAGCAACTTTGGTTTTTCTACGGATCTCCTCATTTCTGACTCGATCTCGTAGAGAAATACCAAGCATAGCCCTTTCCATAGCTCGCTGCGCGACATTGAGCCTCTGAAAAAGTCCTTTTGTGAAGCACCACGTCTCAGAGCCGTAAGTCATCACTGGCAACACACACTGATTGTACACCTTAGTCTTCAGGCACTGAGGGATTTTGGACGAGAAGACGTTGCGTAATTTACCGAACGCTGCCCAACCTAGTTGGATCCGTCTACTGACCTCTCTCTCAAAATTGGACTTACCTAATCGGACTGCCTGTCCCAGGTATATATATTCGTCAACAACTTCGAGAGTAGAGTTCCCAACAGTTAGTGCGGTGGGTGCAACATGGACGTTGAACATGACCTTCGTTTTGTCCATGTTCATTTTAAGACCCACTTGTTGAGAAACTCTATTGAGGTCATCGAGCATTTTTCCAAGATCTTCAAGCGACTCAGCCATGACTACTATATCGTCGGCAAATCGAAGGTGAGTGATGTATTCGCCGTTGATATTGATGCCTAGTCCTTGCCATTCCAGGAGCTTGAAGGAATCCTCCAGAGCAGCAGTAAACAGTTTCGGAGATATTACATCTCCCTGTCTTACTCCTCTCTTTAGGGGGATTTCCTTCGTGGAATGCTCCTGTACTCGAACTGACTTGGTGGCGTTGTTATACAAGCACTTCAGCACTTCAACGTACCGATAGTCAATACGGCATCGCTTGAGAGATCTAAGAACAGCCCATGTTTCGACGGAATCGAAGGCTTTCTCATAGTCCACAAACGCCAAGCATAATGGGCGATTATACTCTTTAGTCTTTTGTATAATCTGCCGAAGTGTATGTATGTGGTCTATGGTGCTATAGCCCTTTCGGAAACCGGCTTGTTCGGTAGGCTGGAAGTCATCGAGCCTGTGTTCGAGACGGTTCGTGATAACTCTCGAGAACAGCTTATAGACGTGGCTCAGCAGTGTTATGGGCCTGTAGTTCTTCAGTAAGGTTTTGTCACCTTTTTTGAAGAACAGTACCACAACACCCCTGTTCCACGCCTCAGGCGTTTTTCCCTCGAGCAAGGTGGAATTAAATAGCTTCTGAAGGACTTTCAGTACCGGCGTCCCGCCCGCTTTCAGAAGCTCTGTGGTAATTCCATCCTCGCCCGGTGCCTTGTTGTTCTTAAGCTGTTTGAGAGCCATCCTAATCTCGTACAGGCTGATGTCCGGGATATCCTCGGTATAGTGTCGGGTTAGCTTGGCTCTGGGGTCCGTCGCAGAGCCAACAGGCTCAGAGGACACAGAGGTGTATAACTGTCCATAGAACCTCTCTATCTCCCGTAACACCTCTGACTTGTTCGACGTTACGCTTCCATCCTCGATCTTCAGCTTTGTCAACTGGCTTTGCCCGATAGACATGTCCCTTGCGAACACTTTGGAGCCTTGGTTCCGCTCGATGGTCTCCTTAATACGCTGTGTATTGAAGGAGCGTATGTCGTGTCGCAGGGACTTCATAATCTGTCTATTGAGCTGCCTATAAGACTCAGCGTCATCGGAGGTTTGGAGCGTCATAGAAAGTCTACTAGCCATGAGGTTTCGGGTGTGGTCTGATAGTTTTTGAGGTCTACTTTTACGGAGAAATTTAAAATACTTGGACCCTACCGTGTGGACAGTTTCTACCAACTTGCTGTTAATAATAATAATGTTAATCTCATCTCCTCACGGACACCATACCGCAGTACCGTCAAGGGCGAAGGTGCCATGGTTACCGATTCAATTGTTTCTGGTCCTATGCTTCACTACCGAACTAAGCACAGCCAGAGACCAGCACTTGCCCGTCAGCGCTGGGCACAGAAATGAAAACTAAGTTGTAAAAACCAAGGCAAACACTAAAACAATTAAATCCTAAACAATATTTAATATGGTCGCCCTGTGGACATACACCTTATAAATATACACTCTAAATCAATTGGAGAATGCCACCATAAAACACAATACAAAAATAACCCACAAAACTTGATTATGAAAACAATACAAAATAATAAGCTGTGACCTTCTAGAAGGGGCTCTCCGATATGACCCACACTTCTACTGAGGTCAGCAAAATCAGCTTAATACCCCTTAAATAGCCTGACCCTGCTCTGTAAACCGAAATAACACTGCAGTACTATAGAACCCGACGTTCTACTGCAAGTAATACAATCTAGTTACTTCGCAGAATGACTGTTCAATCTTTTATGCGCACAAACAGTAGTTTCCGACTACAAATTTATAATAATTGTTAACTAAATTGACACTTATACTTTCACTAACCGAAAATGAACTTTAATTGTGGTACCGACCACAGACTCATTGCCGACTTGCCGGCCAGTCTGAGATATTCTTTTCTCCCAACTACAATGTGGCAAAAAAATTACCCTACAACCGTGAATCGATGATTTCCCACTAGGAAACCGCGCGTGCTACCAAAATGTTTAATTCCACGCCTCAACCGAACGGCGCGGAATCTTGAGGGGCTGGGTTTTTGCCAGCACGGGAGAGAAAATCTTGATTGTTACTTTACCTTGTCGTCGTAGACCGGAAATCGAAAGCTCGATTCGAGGCAGGAATACGGGATAAGGGCACAAGTTTGGGTAGGATTGGGAATGAATCTCACTATTCGCTGCCCGACGCTGTCGCCGGCGTGCTGCCTGCCTACACGAGGAGTCGCCGTCCGATACGACGATGTCCAATCACAACACGGATCACTTAACCGCTGACGCGAATCTACTTATTTCCCGACGATGTGGTAGATTTACACTCCGACCAGGCTCGACACCTGTATTAGACGATTGTTACACCGAATTACAATCAATGGCCCGACGCCTGAGCAGACATGTTTTTTCTCCCGACGAGAAAAGATAACCTCCAATTTTTCATCTCGTTGGTACGAGTGACAGCTGCGGTTCCGTTTCCGTTCCGAGTCGCGCAACAAGAGGAGGTGCGTTCCGAAGCATAAATATTAAACAGGATCATAGCATGACTATGGCTGGAGTTGACTTTAAAGTTCCCATTAAGGATAAACCCACTAGAACTCAACTGAAAATTAATTACGAATCCCTCATCAAAGAGTTGGAAAATATTGACTGGTCACGTGTCACAACTGAAACTTGTCTAACGAATGCAGTCACTATTTTTACAGAACTTCTTTCTGGAGTAGTTTCCAGCAACTCCCGAATCGTTAAGATAAGTCGTTCTAGGTACACTCTCCAGCCTTGGATGACCCCTGGCCTTATCAGATGCTCTAAGCATAGAGATAGATTGCACGCAGATCATCGCAAATTCCCAGAAAATGAGAATAAAAAAATAGTTTACACCAGGTATAGAAATTTCTATATAGATCTACTAAGAAAACTCAAAGCTGAGCACAATGGCAATGAACTTTATCAAAATAAAAACTTCCCGAAAAAGTTATGGCCTACGGTTAAACGCGTGACCAACTTAGAAGTAAAAAAACCAGTAGTAGACGCTCTTACAGCCACAAAGCAAACAGCTGCTGAATCCTTAGACTATTGCAACGGTTACTTCTCTTCAATTGGGGAAACTCTTGCAAACGCTACACTGACAGAAATAGGAGCGTCTCAACGATCACTTGCAGCTAAGGTCAATTCTGGTAACTCAATTCCGGTCAATTCATTTTTTATTAGGCCAACTGATCCTCGAGAAGTTGAAAATCTTATTCATAAACTGGATGCTAACAGTTCCCCTGGCTTGAATGGAATAACAAATAAGATACTCAAAGCAACCAATCATATCTTGTCGGTGCCATTGGCTGCAATTTTTAACCTCAGTATCTCAATAGGTTGCTTCCCGGATGCATGGAAAACCGCGGCTGTCATTCCAATACACAAAGGTGGTCCTACGGATGAACCTGAATACTACAGGCCTATTTCTCTGCTTGGAGTCTTTTCAAGGCTGTTAGAACGGATAGTCAATAGGCGGCTTACTGATTTTCTGGACTCATATAATCTTTTATCGAATTGCCAGTTTGGTTTTCGCCAAAGAAAATCCACAGAGGATACAGTGGGCCTTCTAACGGATACTGTAGTTTCCCATCTTAATGCGGGTCGAGCCTGTGTCGGAGTCTTTATTGATCTTGCAAAGGCATTCGACACTGTCTCGATCCCTATCCTTCTAAGAAAGTTGGAATTTTTTGGCATACGCGGAACTGCACTAGACTGGTTCACCTCCTACCTAACAAACAGGAATCAATGTGTCAAAATAGGAAACTATGTAAGTAGCGTAAAACCTGTGTCTTTCGGTGTCCCTCAGGGCAGCGTATTGGGGCCAACTTTATTTAATATGTACATTAACGCCATAACCTCGATCCCCTTGCAAAACTCTGACATAATTTGTTACGCTGATGACACAGCAGTAATTTTTCATGGGATCACATGGCGCGAAGCACAAAACAATGCGGAAAAAGGCTTAGGGTCGATTGCAATATGGCTAAAAGAAAATTTGCTCACTCTCAATACATCTAAGACACAGTGTTTGCTCTTCCATAAAACAGCCGCGTCGGCCCCCCCGTCGCAGCTTAATATTAGATTTCACACCAGCTCTTGTATAGAAGCCTGTGACGCAATCACAGACGAATGTGCGTGCCAGCGGGTGAGTAAAGTGAACTCGCTCAAATATCTGGGTGTAACTATTGATAATAACCTCTCCTTTAAAGGCCATATCTCAGTTATGTCCAGTCGCACACGCAAACTAATATACACAATGAGTCTGCTTCGAGAAGCTACTAATGACGGTTCTTTGCTGAGACTGGTCTACATGGCACTCTGTCAATCGATCCTTAATTATTGTATACAGGCCTGGGGGGGGTGCTAACAAAAGTACCCTTATCACTCTCGAAAGAGCTCAGAGATCTGTTCTCAAAGTGGCCCTGGGAAAGCCTCGTCACTACCCTACAACATCTCTGTTTAATGACACGCAAGTGCTAAGTGTTCGAAGACTTTTTATGTTAAGAGCAGCCACAGTGACGCATAGAGAGCTCATCAACTCGCCTGCCTACAGTAACATTCTTAACAAAATAGTTTTTAGATTGCCTGTACCAACCGTTTCCACAGTATTCGCTAAGAGATTTCGATCGTTTCTGTTCCCGTATATATATAACAAATTAAACATCAAGCAAAGTCCGTACTGTATAAAATTTTATTAACCCTTACTTACGAAGAATCTGAAAATTTAATGAGGATAATGACATGAACTTAACACACACACACACACACACACACACACACACACACACACACACACGCACACACACACACACACACACACACAAACACACACACACACACACACACACACACACACACACACACACACACACATAATACAAAAGAGAACGGTTGATTTGATTATATGTTATCCATCAAACTTAAAAATGTTAAAATTTCTGATTATATTAATGGAATTAAGCATAATAATGAAATAATATTATTTTAATCAGCATGTCGTCATTATTATTATTTTTATTGTCTTGATATTATTTTTTAGGTATTTAAACATAATGATTTGATTGCCGCATACATAATTGGAATTTCTGTATTTTAGGTCCTCACGATACAGGCCGATATAGTGTGAGGATCATTGTAATAATTTTATGTAAAATGTATTCATTGGCAAATAAACAAAAAATTTTTTTTTTTAAATTTTAAGTCAGAAAAAACAAACAATATGCTGGTTACAATTGATTAACTAATAACAAATAAACATTATTTCAAGGTATGAACACTCAAATAGGTATGTTAAATTAGGAATAAAAAAATCTTGATAAAATTAATTGAATAAATACATCATCGACATGAACGGAACGTGGAATTCACCGATTATTCTTCAATTTCGTTAGACTTGAAATATCCCTAAACTCAATGTCGCATGTGAGCCAGAATCCAGTATTTGTCGAGAATTAGACAATTTGTACCAGAAATTTAGTAACGCGACTTAAAGACGCATGCGACAGATTTGCTAATGGGATGAGAATTGGCCTTGGGGCTCAATTTCACTAATAAATAAAAAGCTAATGGTTGGTGGCTGTGGAATCTGATTCCTATTCGCTAACTAAAATTGTGGAACTGTAGACCCCTACAACAAACGTCTTTTCGACGAAAAATGCGTAGGTAGTTTCAAGTGTAGTACGTTCTAGCGTTTAAGTTTCAAGTGTAGTACGTTCTAGCGTTTAAGTTTCAAGTGTAGTACGTTCTAGCGTTTAAGTTTCAAGTGTAGTACGTTCTAGCGTTTAAGTTTCAAGTGTAGTATGTTCTAGCGTTTAAGTTTCAAGTGTAGTACGTTCTAGCGTTTAAGTTTCAAGTGTAGTACGTTCTAGCGTTTAAGTTTCAAGTGTAGTACGTTCTAGCGTTTAAGTTTCAAGTGTAGTACGTTCTAGCGTTTAAGTTTCAAGTGTAGTACGTTCTAGCGTTTAACGGGCTGGCCAGCTGACCACCCACTATTAAGATAAGGTGCTAATAGCATCTCAATATTATCTTTATTATAAGCTTCACGTGGCTCGGCTTCTCAACGCAATTTGGCATTTTTATAGTTCCTAGTTAGAAAACGGTTCGACCATCATTTTAAGTAATTCTTAGCATAGTGCCTCAGATTAACGAAACTCCTTGCAAAATATTGGGTGCTTACCTATGAAATTGGCGAATTTTTCTTACAGATTCAGGAGTTCATACTTCGAGAAATTCAATAGCTATTTCCAGTTTTTTTTTTATTGTTTTAAAATTAATTTCAATATTTTACATCTACTTATTAAATTTTCTTTTAATTTTCAGTTTGATAACTAAAATGTTATCTTCAAAATCAGTGCCTCCTAAATATCATCCATTTTCATGATAATATTCGTAATATTTTTTTACAGCTTACACTTTTCAAAAATTATATGAAAATTTCTGTTAGCTAAATGTTGTCTCAATCATACACACAAATTTTATAAAATTAGGATCTGTCATTCCTAAAAAAATACAAAAATGTTTGTACTGAAAATTGAGTTAACTTCAATTTCTCCATTCAAAACGCCAATTTCATATGTAAGGACCTAATATATCTATGCTTTGAGCCTTTAACAAACCGCTACTAACGACATCTCTTGACAGAAAGCTGAACTTACTTCCAACATTTTTTCGATTTTTCGGCTGTTTTTTTGTGTTTTTCCTAATCTTTTATCTAAACCTCCTCCAGTTAGAGGAGCATAAAACCAAATAGGAAGTATACAAAACGGTCGTAACATTTTCGAGTCGCAGCAAGACTGACTAACAGCTTTTAACGGATACAGACTGCGCCATGTAGCTCGCTCAATGGAGGTTAGACGCGCGCGAAGTGGAGGTATTGCTTTTTACATTAAGTTAGGTATGAAAGCAAAAATCTACCCTCATCCGCTATCTGAGTTCAAAGTCGAGCAAATGTGGCTTTCTTTGAATATTAAATCAATAAAAATCATAGTCGGAACTGCCTATCGTCCTCAGTGGATGGCTGTGGATGACTTTTTGGACGCACTGACTGACTCAATATCTACGTTTTTAAAGTTCGACCGCATTGTATTAACTGGTGACTTTAATATTGATTTGCATGGTCCGGGGAATGCTATGACACATAAGTTACAGCAATTCCTTGACTATACTAAGTTAACAAATTATGTAGCCGAGCCAACACATTTCACCGATACCAGCGCAACGCTTATAGACCTTTTCTGCACTAATGCCGGTGTAACTCAAGTCTGTGTGGATCATATTCCTGACCTCGGTGCACACGCGTTTGTAACTGTTACAATAAAGGGTAAAAGGGAGAAATATATACCACGTAAAGTTCTGTACAGGCCGATCAAAAATATAAACCTGCAGTCGTTTGACATTGACCTAAATAAAATTAACTGGGATTCTGCTCTGGAGCACGAAAACGTTGATGACATACTTAGAGCGTTGAAGTAACAGTCCTGGAATTATTTGATAAGCATGCACCCATAAAAATTACCACCATTAAAGAGAAAACTATGCCTTGGCTGACAAGTAATTAACGGCACATAATGCATCTCCGGGATAATGCTCACAAGACCTACAAAGTGTCAAAATTGCCTGCTCATCGCCAAGAGTACAAATCTTTGAAGCATTTTGCGAATGCCAGTTTGTACGCAGAAAAAAAGCTTACTTTGAACACCACAAAAACAAAAACATAAATAAACCTAAACTGTTGTGGAAAAATCTAAGATAAACTGCAATACATAACGTTAAGAAATCCATAGATATTCCTGATAACTTCGCTAAATCCGATGAAATGAATGCACACTTTATTGATGTTCCTGGGGACAACTCTGTAACAATATCGGATCTTTCTTTCTTCGAATTTCATAGACATAGTCCGGCTGTTTTCCAGCTTCGTCCTATTAGCGAGTACGACATCGGAAAGATCATTTGTGGAATGGGATCTGACTCCTGTGGATCGGATAACATTACCATGAGCATGATAACTCTGACGCTACCACACACTCTTAAAATAATCACTGAAATAATTAACAGATCGATTTCTACCAGCACCTTTCCGACCCGTTGGAAAAATGCCATTATACGACCTTTTCCAAAAACTAGTGATCCTCAAACCGTATCGGATTTACGTCCAATTAGCATTCTTCCCTTTTTGTCTAAGATTTTGGAGAAAGTCGTTTATAAGCAGGTCGTCTTGTTTGCTGAAAAAATATCTATTCTGCCTAAATTTGAATCAGGATTTAAAAAGAAAATGAGCACAACATCAGCCCTTCTTAATGTTGTTGACAACATACTCGCGGTGCAGGACTCCGGAAATGGAACAATCCTTACACTCCTGGATTATTCTAGAGCCTTCGACTCGATCAATGTTAGTCTGTTGCTGTCCAAGCTGAGCTACTACGGCTTTGATGTTGCCGCGGTGCGATGGTATTTCAAACCTATCTTAGGGCTCGTAGTCAGCAGGTGGTACTAAGGAAGGCCGATGGTAGCTGCGATCAATCACAAACTGTTAGTACCGACAGGGGTGTCCCCCAAGGTTCAATCTTAGGGCCACTATTATTTATCATCTACAGCGCCGATGTCACAAAGTGCATTAATCATTGTCATTACCACATTTATGCAGATGACCTGCAGATTTATACTAGTCTAAATAAAAACAACTTTCTCGACTGCGTTAGACGTATTAACGATGACTTGGATAGAGTGAACAACTGGTCTACGAGGAACGCCTTGGTCTTAAATCCTATTAAGTCCAAATACATGATATTAGGGTCAAAAAATCAGATAGAGTCATTTACTAACCTAAATCCACAAGTAACTATTGCAGGTGTCCCTATTGAACGTGTATGTGAGGCCCGTAATCTTGGTATTATCATGGATAACCAATTACGTTTCGAGAAGCATGTTCTTGACGTAGTCAAAAACTGTTTCTATAGACTAAACATATTGTATAGGATCCGAAATTATCTGAGTGAACAAATGCGCATACTACATAGTCATTGGTTCTCTCAAAATTAAATTATGGCATTACAGTATACGGGCCCTGTTTGCTGAAACGCACTCACCGGTTGCTGCAAAGAGTTCAGAATGCATGCGCCAGGTTCTGCTTTACCATCCCTTCTCGTAGTGTAATGTGACTACGAGATGCTCAATATCAATGGTAGGCTGCAACTACATCTTGCCTCCCTCTTATTTGGTGTGATAAGACAACAAACACCAGAGTATTTATTTGAAAAGCTTAAATGGCGGGTATCTCGTCACTACATCAACAGGACTATAACCAGCATTTTAACAATCCCTCGACATCGATCAGCTGCTTTTCGGGGCAGTTTCAGGTATCTGGCGACGAAGTGTTGGAACAACCTGCCACCACCAATCCAAGTTCACAATTCTATTGCCAGTTTCAAACTTGCATGTAGAAAACACCTTCTGCACCTGCAGAAGTCAGATGCCTGATTCTGCCCCAGTGAATCCCCGCGTTTGCTAGTTATATTATCTTAAAGCTAAGTCTTTTTAATGTACGTATGTGAATCGGTTAAGTCACTGAACAATCTATAGTATACAATATTTAATATCCCTTATACTCTCAACTATTTATGCAATTAGTGTTTTTTAATGTATCATTTATTAATTATAATTATATTTCTGATGTCAATTCGTCTCCTACTTAGCTTATCCATCCACTAAATATTCCTATTTTTTTCCTATAGTTTATTTATTTGCATATCAATTATAATAATAATAATAATAATAATAATAATAATAATAATAATACCTTGGACACTATTTACACACATTGATCTAGCCCCAAACTAGGATTCCCTGTATCTTGGGTACTAGACAACGATACACATACTTATATAGATAAATATTATACTTAGATAGATAAACAACCATGACTAGGGTACAAACATCCGTTCTCATCAAACAAATATTTGCCCCCACCGGGACTCGAACCCGGGACCCTTGGCTTCGTAGGCAGGGTCACTGCCGACTCGGCTATTCGGGTCGTCGATAATTATATATGCAGTTTTAATAAAAAGTAGTTTATTAACACCCACCCTTTATCCTCTCCTCCTTGATATGCCGACAGAATACCAGCGTTGCAGGACCTCTTGCAGGTTCTGTGGCACATGCTGAGTCGGAACCTATTCGCCGCCTAGGCACACACTTCACGATGTTACTCTACTCGTCGCAACAAAATTGTATTTTGCTTTTATTTATTTCTTGTTGTCTTGTGTATGTACTATACATATAAGTTACTGTGTGGTATGTACTTTTACTTTTGTGACGCGTGTGTATATTATTGTCTGCGATATTAGTTGTTATTACTTTCTCCTTCAATTGTATGTTTCACTTTTTTTCTTGTTCTCTCATAATTATCGTGTATTTTATGTTGTGTGTGTTATGGCGTAGTCCGAATAAATTAATATATATTCTTCTTCTTTTTTAGGTTACGTACCCAAAGGGTAAAAACGAGACCCTATTACCATAGAGTAATAACTAAGACTCCGCTGTCCGTCTGTCTGTCTGTCTGTCACCAGGCTGTATCTCATGAACCGTGATAGTGAGACAATTGAAATTTTTAGAGATGAAATATTACTGTTGCGGCTATAACAAAAAATACTAAAAATATAATAAAATAAATATATAAGGGGGCTCCCATACAACAATTCATTCAATACTACATACACACTTATGAATGTTACGTACCTACATGGAGTTTAAAAGTAGCCGCACTAATATAATAAATAATTTGCTTCCTGGGATATAATTAAAAATAATATTGCTAAAATTGAAGACAAAAAAGGTATTACTAGTATAAAAATAAAGGACACACTTCATACAAATGCAAGTGATATAAGTGAGCTGTTTAATAACTTCTTTATAGACTTAACAAACACATCAGACAGTAAAGATAAAAATAATCAAGTACTGACTCCGTTAATAAGCCATAGAGCTGAATCAATATACCTGTCGCCAGTTGACGAAAAAGACATATTTAATATAATAATGACATTGAAAAATACCGCCTCCACTGGCTATGATAAAATAAACACGAAAATCCTAAAACTCTGTGCTCGGTACATTGCAAAACCTTTGACACATATAATAAACCTATCATTTACAGAAGGAAAATTCCCGTCACGTCTTAAGCAATCAGTTGTTAAACCTCTCTATAAAAAGGGCGAAAGGAACGATATGAACAATTATAGACCTGTGACCCTAATACCCGTTCTTTCCAAAATAATAGAAAAGGCTATGTACAACAAAATATACAGTTTTGTCACACAGTTTAAAATACTTAAGGAGCAGCAGTTTGGTTTCAGAAAAAATCGTTTAACAACATTAGCTTGCTTTTCTCTTATTAATAACATTATACAAAGCTTAGATTCTAAAATGGCCTTTGCATCTATCTTCTTAGATATGAGTAAAGCCTTTGATTTCGTGTCACATCCAACTCTACTTGAAAAACTGTACAGGTATGGGATTAGAGGAAACTGTTGGGAATGGATAAATAGCTATTTAAGTCACCGGACTCAGTGTGTAGAAATAGAAATGATAAATAATAAATATAAAAAGTCATTTCACTCAAAATATCGCTCTAATGATTTTGGAGTACCGCAAGGCAGTGTACTGGGCCCCCTTTTATTCCTGCTGTATATTAATGATTTACCTGACATGACTAAGAATGAGTGCGTACTGTTTGCAGATGACACAACTTTAATAGTTAAATGTAAAAATAGAAATGAGTTGCAAACAGAGATAGGTGAAACATTAGAAAGCGTTAGTAAATGGTTAGAATGTAATAATTTAAAAGTAAATATAGAGAAAACACAATTAATTCAATTTCAGACTCATGATAATGCTAATCACAATCAACTAATAATTAATCATAATAATACAATTCTAGCCGAATCTGACTCTACAATATTTTTAGGTGTGACAATAGATAAGTTTTGCAACTGGAAAGCTCATGTTGACAAAGTATGTCTTAAGTTAAACAGATTCATGTACGCACTGAGGCGGATGAGAGACGTAGCCACACGAGAGGCTACTCTGTCAGCATATCACGGGTACGTTGCACCGGTACTTCGTTATGGTCTGATATTGTGGGGCAACTTGGTAGACGTTAAGCGGGCATTTATAACACAAAAGAAATGTATAAGGGCTTTGTGTGGCGCTGGATATATTGATAGTTGTAAGCCTCTGTTCAAAAAATTGGGCATACTGCCATTACCTTGTATGTACATATTTGAAGTCTGTATTTTCGTCAAAAAGTATCCAGACCTATTTAGGAAAAACTGTGAGGTATTCAATTGTAGAGGCCGAAGTAAAAACAAACTTTATTTACCACCACAAAGGCTCAAACTGTTTTCCAATAGCCCACTATGCATGTCAATTAAAATATTTAATACTATTCCGGAAGAGCTAAAAGACCTCAAAATTAATCTATTCAAAATCAAGTTATTTAATTTCTTATTGGAAAATATGTTTTATAATGTTAGTGACTTTTTAAAAAAATAATGTTTATAAATGTGTTCTTGCATTTATTTATTGTAATTATTATTGTTATTGATAATGTTATGATTGCTGTGATTAATTTAATTGAACCAATTTTGACCTTCTATTTCCATTACTTGTATTATAATATTTGCACACCATTCTAAATGGTTAATATGCTAGGACATTAGCTATTTAAGAACTCCTTGTACGCATATTATAAGCAAATAAATGATTTATTATTATTATTATTATTATTATAACTTTGTCAACAACATTTTGCGAAAAATCCAAATTATTCATTCCACAGCATCCCTACCACTGAACGGTGGTACAGAACCCATCGTGCGCGAGTTAGACTCGCACTTGACCGTTTTTTTGTATAAATATAGATAGAGTATCGGTGTAGGCTAGCGACTGTTTTAATAACGTAACAACATTTAAGTAACACAATAGCGTCACGCCATTTCCCATTCAGTGTGACAGAAATCTAGTTATCCAATCGCGTTGTGTGAAAATGGGCTAGCCCATCGCCGTAGCTATGGAGGATGGATCGATCAAAGTTTAAAAATAAGAAACGTGCCATTTCGCGATACTCACAAAAATCGACATACCTACTGAACTCTTGTCATGCAATAATTTTTTAGAGAAATAGGGCTCCCTGGACAGGTTGTTTTATATTCCGCCCTTGTATGGACAGCGTTGTGGGTTATGCTTATGAGTTATAGTTGGACAGATTTGAAGCTGCCGTCGTCGCTTTGACAAATCAAGCGATATTTGCTGAGGCGTATACGCGTCGCACAACAGCCGCTCTATTTTTTAATCACTCGCCACGCAAGCGAGCGCTCGCCAGCGACATGATTGGTAGAGACTAGTTAAAACGAGTGATATGAACCAATCGTTGCGCTTGGCGAGCGCTCGCCACGACGCGAGTGATTCAAAAATAGAACTCCAGGGCGGCTACTCAACAATCACTTAACTAAACATCATTAGACGATTCCTATATCATTCTCTATGCGAGGTAGCAGGCAATAGCACTCATATTCAGCAGCCACTGTACTAACAGTGGAATTTGGGGTGATGAAACTGGAAACTCCTGGTTCTCAATAAGACCTTTAACTATGTCTTAAACATACGCAAAAGATAATATTGTTAAATTGTGCTACCTATTCGGAAGTAACTACTCATCCTATGCCACAGGGCTTGCCTTTTTTTAGGGAGTAGTGAACATTGTAATTGTATATCTTTTTCCTAAATAAAGTTATGTTACTGTTAAAAAAATAAAATAAATAAAACCGGCCAAGTGCGAGTGGGACTCGCGCACGAAGGGTTCCGTACCACCGTTCAATGAAAGCGATGGTGTGGAGTGAATAGTTTGGATTTTACACAGCAAAATATTGTTTACAAAGTTATTGGTGCGGTTACTTTCACACTCCATGTACGTAACCAGGTGCATCCATAAGTTTGTATGTGGTATTGAAAGAATTGTTGTATGGGAGCCCCCTTAAATATTTCTTTTATCCTGTTTTTTAGTATTTGTTGTTATAGCGGCAACATAAATACATCATCTGTGAAAATTTCAACTGTCTAACTATCACGGTTCGTGAGATACAGCCTGGTGACAGACGGACGGACGGACAGCGGAGTCTTAGTAATAGGGTCCCGTTTGGAACCCTTCGGGTACGGAAACCTAAAAAAAAGACGTCCGGTGGGCAGACCGCAGGCCATTTGGTTAAATCATTGCCATAGCTGACAGGCCAGCGCCAGCCTCGGTCCAAGAGGAAAGTGTACAGCATCTACTGATGCTGCACAATTTGGTACAGCATCTACTGATGCTGCACAATTTGGTACAGCATCTACTGATGCTGCACAATTTGGTACAGCATCTACTGATGCTGCACAATTTGGTACAGCATCTACTGATGCTGCACAATTTGGTACAGCATCTACTGATGCTGCACAATTTGGTACAGCATCTACTGATGCTGCACAATTTGGTACAGCATCTACTGATGCTGCACAATTTGGTACAGCATCTACTGATGCTGCACAATTTGGTACAGCATCTACTGATGCTGCACAAATTCCCCTTGGACCCTTCGTTACTGAGGCTGAATGTGATGTAGAGGAATGTAGTAGATGGCGCATAGAGAGAGATCTGTACCCGACAGTCCGAATTTGACCGAATTTGACGACCCGAATGGCCGAGTCGGCAGTGATGCTGCCTACGAAACCTAGGGTCCCGGGTTCGAGTCCCGGTGGGGGCAAATATTTGTTTGATGAGAACGGATGTTTGTACCCTAGTCATGGTTGTTTATCTATCTATGTATAATATTTATCTATATAAGTATGTGTATCGTTGTCTAGTACCCAAGATACAGGGAATCCTAGTTTGGGGCTAGATCAATGTGGGTAAATGGTGTCCAAGGTATTATTATTATTTAAAAGGATTTACTGATACATTCTAAAATTAGCAAAGCTAAGGTTTCCCTATCTAGAGTACCCCCCGGGTAGTTCGACGTCCTGAGGTTATAAATGGAGTGTCGCGGCAGGAGTTTGGGCGTGTTTAGATCTAGTTAGTAAGTTGTTTGCCATGCCTAAAGTTGCTGGATTATACAGGATATACAGTACAACATGTAAGTGGCAAGCCCAGAGTCATAAGGCAGGAGACGCCTACAGAAAACCTTGTCGTTTGACTGGTCTAGGCAAAGATACTTGTACGCACACAAACTTAAGTTTTGTATTTTGTGAAGCCTACACTATGCCACGGCTGGACAAAGGCCTGACCCTTTTCAGTCCACACTTCCCTGGTTTTCGCCATACACCCTGGCATAATCTTATTAAGGTCGTCCCGCATCTCCGTTAAGAATTGGCGTACACAGATATTTTTGCTGGTAAATCGACCAGAAGCAAGTCTTCCAATAAAAATTCTACGAAAAAAATATCACTTCGGTCGTAGTAGGTACATTATGAAACGAGTGAGCAAAGTTGGTCATAACCGAGTATGTTAGAATAAATTGCTCACAAGTCACATATGACGTATTTCAACACACTTGTGAGGAAAAATTTTCATCGGTACTCGACATTTTCACAATAAAAACAATGAATGAGAAATTTAATTTTTTTACTTCTGAGCTAAACATAGCACCTTCGCCGCTTAATTTAAGGTTCGCAGGCAGAAAAATTATATTCCTAACTCGTTTGAAAAAGCTTTTTACGAACCTCGCTACGACCCTCGCCTTCGGCTTGTGTCGTAAACTTCTCGGTTCGTAAATATAAGGCTTTACGACCTCGTGGAAAATGTACTATTTCACTTCTCAAGCTCGAAAAGTCCTTCTTTATGCTGGATGTAGGCTGCATACAATCGCATTTTATGCACTAGTGCATTAACTGTTGTCGTCGTCTAGACTAAGACAATTGAGCCATTCAGCCTGACAGACTATGTGCAATGTGTACTGCATTAAATGAAGTTCTTATTTTAATTCATTTACTTTACTTTGTTTGCTATATATTTGAATAGTAAAAAAAAAAATAGACAAACAAGTATTAGTAACAAAAAAATTAAAAAAACATGGTATGACTCGACAGTAATGCGTAGGACCTAAGCTAAAAATTACATGCAGAAAATAATAGTAGATTATTAACCAAGGGGATAAAGCAGTGTCTTCTGTCGCGGGTGACGATTTAAATCGCGAGCGCAACGAAGGACTCGAGGTTTACTCCCGAGCGTAGCGAGGGTGTTAAAAACTTAAATCACGAGCGAAACGAGGGATTTAAGACGAGTCCTGAGTGTAGCGAGGGATTTAAGTTCACCCAAGACTAAGACACCTTTATCACCGAGGAAAATACTCTACTTTTCGTACAATTTGCGAAAATATTAACACAATAATAATATGATATAAGCCTTTATTAAAAATAATGACAATTAAAAGTAAAAGTTAACATTCGAAACATTGGTCCAATTATTGATAGAGAGTTACATTTTTGTTTGGTACATTTATTGTTGATGAGTTGATTTGAGTATTTCTCTGTTCTTGCGTCTGAGGAACTTGCGTTTCATTGTAGATAGTATACGTCGGAGATAGTGGTGGTGGTGCATCGTGAGTCACGGACGAAGATAAGATGCCGGAAGTTGATGCTTGTGGATGTTGTAAGTTTTATATTATTGTTAATTTGACTGCTTAATATGGTTTAATTCACCATTGAGCTTTCGATATAACCCTCAGCTACTATATCAGAGCTCCAACCACCGTGTCTTTTTAGTGACGTAATATCCGCCCCTGAATCCGCTAAGAAAGTCGCCGAAGTTCTTCTAAAGCAGTGACCGGTGTAGAGTTCAACATCTTTAAGTTTTAAATATTTAGCAATTTCCTTTGGCATATTGCTAATTTTATTTTTGCCGATGGCTTGTCGAGTACAATTCCCATTCAGATAGTTTATAAAAAATCTATTGTTTTCCATGTTGGTGGGACGTAATGCTTGGTATTTATGAATGATTTTAGTATATTGTCATTGTAGAATGAATGACCGATTTTTCTTTGTCTTAGTGTTTCCTTTACATTAATCAGCAGCAACTCATTGGAATGATTTTCATCGTCCTCCTCTTTTAAGTTTACAAGTTCACATCCGCGGCAAGCACCATTGAGTCCAAAAATTAAGGCCACCTATAACAAAGATAAAAAACAGGTAGATATATAGAATAATCACCATGACTAAGATACGAAATATTCATAGTTAAATCATGTATACTTACTTTTGTGGCCAGAAAAATTTCGTCAGGAGCTTCATTAAGAAATTTTTCCACATTTTGAGTCGTAAAAATTTTAGACTTCTTTGCGCAATGCCGTTCTGATTTTCTTTTAAAAGAGCCAGTAATTTCGTGAATCTATTTATTTCAATGCTATGTTTGATGCTTATTGTAGCTTTCAGTTTTGAGTATATGCACCAAAGTGTATTCGGATTCTTTGTCTTGGATAAATAATCAAAATAGACAAGAAGTACTGATTCTGAAATTGCCTTTCGCACTTCTCCACGTTGAAAATTCTTCATAAGTTTTTAAATAATTTTCCTTCTATTTTGTTGAAAGCAAATTATTTATAATTGCGGCAGCATTTGCACTGATGGAATCCGACAATTCACTGTCACTGTCGCTTTGATTTAATATCGTAACGTATTTTTTAGAACATTAACTTATTTATAAAAATAAATTAAAATAAACTTAACGTTTATGTATTTGAAGAAAACAAAAACGCGGCAAATTCCTTGACTAATATTTTTTTGTCGGAAAAGCAAAGGCATCAAGCTCATACGGTCGGTTTTCGTAATTTTATTTAATAATCATAACTGCATGATAAATGCGTATTCCCTTTTCAAAAAGATGTATAATGCTTTATATACAAACTCAATGGTGTAAACACAGATGTAGTTCAGTATAAATTTCGGTAAGTATTCCAAATTTAAATCACATTCTCCCCCTAGAGGATGAATGAAATTCAGTATAATTTTCTTTCCCTGTTTTTAAAAGATTAAAAATGACTATTGTTATGTTCGCTTTTTGTGGCATAGAATGTCACTTTTTTGAGCAAGTGGTACGAAAAAATAAATACAGTTTCGGGAAAGAGATTGTCTTGTTCTTGACTTTTAATAAGTCAAGTGAAGAGGAAATAATGCTTACGCCCTATCACAGTAATAGAAAAAAAACATAAGCAGTTATTGAACAGAACCTAAAAATCCAAGAAAATTTATCACTGTTTTATTTCCTCGTACCTAATCAAAGTGAAAAGCAGACTATATTTTTAAATTGCTTCTTTTATGCCCTTGTTGTAAAAACTACTATTGGAAAAATTTATGAGAATGGCGCGCACTTATTTTTTTTTTCTTTTCGCACGTTCACTAGTCAAATCAAGTCAAATTTATTTATTACTGTAGATATTTACATAAACTTAGCAAACGTCATTTTATGCCTCCCACAGTGGTCCAATGTCTCTATATTGGACCACTATGGGAGAAGCAGGGCGTAGAAAAAATGTTTAGATCTCTTTTAAAAATCGCTTTTGCTTAACTAAATAAAATATTGCTATATTAATTATTATAAAAGAAAAGAAAGACAAGATGACACCCCCGGTTCCAACTCGGAATTGAATGAGGATATGGAACTGGCAATGACTGGCATCCGATTGCTCGCCCCCAGCCTTTGTTTCTCATAGAACCAAACGGCAGAGAAACAATGAAACTTCACCCTCATCTTTGCAGATGGATGAGTTTAAGTCTGATATGAAACAACTTATCAAGTCAATAATCTCAGAGCAAAAAAAGGATCTAGAGGTAATTAATAACAATCTTATGGAAATCCAACAAACAAACTCCAATATTGATAAATCTGTTGGAATACTGACAGCTCAAAACGAAGAATTTCGGAAGAAAATTCAACAGCTTGAGTCACAGGCCAAACAAGACCGTGAGTACATTTCTATTTTGGAGGACAAAGTGGAAGACCTACAGAGAATTTCACGGAAAACAAGTATTGAACTAAAGAATGTTCCCAAGAAATCTAATGAGTCTAGAAATGACCTGATAAACATGGTCAGACCATGGCTTACTCCATAAATATGAACATGGTTGAGAGAGATATAACGGATAGATATAAAGGGCAAGTCAGACAAAATCAACAACCCGACAATTATTGTAGAATTTGGCTCATCTCTACTAAGAACCGATTTTCTGAAAAAAACAAAAGATTTCAACATAAAGAACAAATCCAAATTGCAGGCCAAAGACCTTGGCCATACAACCGAAGTTAATACGCCCGTGTTTGTCGCTGAACAGCTGACTTCCAAGGGAGCCCGACTACATTTCCTTGCACGTGACCTGATAAGAACCCAAAAATACAAGCATTGCTGGGTCTCTTTCGGACGAGTTTTTGTGAGAAAGAATGATACGTCTAAAATCATACAAATCCAACACGAAGCGCAGGTTCAAAATCTTCTACAGCAAGAAAAGTGACTATCTTTGTGTAACGATTCTATAATTAGTCTACCGATTTTATATCCTGTAAGTAACGAATCTACCTTGCTTAAGCTTACTTTTACTATATCTTTTGCTGTAATACAACCATTAAAAACTTTTATACTAAGACTATACACTACATTTACATCTTATACTCATGATACTCAAAACCCTAAACACAAAATAACAAAACAAACACAACCACAAACACACACAAACACACAGCCTAAACCATACATTCTTCCTAGCTCACCACCTGGAAACACTCAACCCACCTTGCCTAACTCATATCCTAAAAACTATAAAAACTTCATGACGAACCTGTACATACCTAGTTTAATCTATACTCACCTGCCCAAATCAACCAACAAAGATCACCATTTCCAACCACGACCCCTGCTTAACACCATCTTACTCAATGGATAATGATCTATATACACTGCAAGTAATAGACTTTGTGGAAGCAGCAAAATCAGTAAATTGCAACATAGGCGATCTAGCAACATATAACCTAAATTCAAATGATTTTACATTAATAACCCAAAACATTAGGAGCATTTATAAAAATTTTGATAATCTCCAAATTACACTTTCAGAATTACCCTATGAAACCGATATTATTATACTGACTGAATGTAGACTAAACACGAATAAACCAATTCCAGTTTTAAATAACTATATCTCGCATCAAACGCTTAATCAACTAAATCAAAATGATGGGGTAATAACTTACATTAATAAAAATTGCTTCCAAACTAAAGTCGTTGAGCTACATCTTGTGGAAGCCACTGGCATTCAAATTACAACCTCTAATTACACCATAATAGGTATCTACCGCTCGCCATCTCATTTAAATGCAGACAACTTTTTTAAATCCCTTGACACTTACCTTCAAACCCTTGGGGAGTGTAAAAATATCAGAATTCTGAGAGACATAAATATCGACCTAATAGCAACCCCCAATGAGAAACCGCAAGAGCGTAGAAATAGACTTAGCTACCTGAACACCCTTTGTATTCACGGCCTATTGCCTGGCCACACTCTGCCTACAAGAGAGGATAGCTGCCTTGATCATGTTAATCTCAAACTAGATACAAGACATAACTTGCCTTTTGTCGCTGTCCTAAACACCACAGTTACGGATCACTACATGGTTATTCTGAATGTCACACGCACCCACAAACTAGTAATCCCTCAAAAATACAGAACAACTATTAATTATGAAAAAGCATGCATGGCCCTGATAACCACCGATGTCTCTTTTCTTAACATCTACTATGATCCTAATACCTATGCTAACGCTCTTGTAGGTATGATAAAAACGGCTATTCTCAATAACTCTAAAACTACTGTAAATCCCTGTAAACATAGAATCTTAAAGCCCTGGATAACAACAGGTATTTTGAGATGTATTAGGCTCAGAAACCTAATGCAACTGAAACTTAGAAATTATACATCGAATATAACTCTAAAAATAACTTTTAAGCGCTTCCGCAACTTCTGTATCAATCAAATTCAAAAAGTAAAAAGACAATACAATAGAAATAAAATAAATGACTCAATAAAACAACCAAGAAAACTCTGGACAGCCATAAATGAAATAGCCCAATTCAAACCCCCAAAATCAAACAACGGTGACCTATTAAACATTGCACCAACACCCTTGGCCTCTGTGAACAGTATTAACCATTTTTTTGTTAATATTGGGCAGGACCTCGCAAAGTCCATCATCAATACATCAAGCACAGTAATAACTAGTACATTTTCCCGTAATACAAACTTATCCTCTTTTGTTCTGTTGGATACTGACCCACAAGAGGTGAGCAATTTTATAATGAGCCTTGACTCGGACAGCGCCGAGGGTTGGGACGGTATTCCCACAAAATTTGTAAAGCTCTCGATGGACTTTCTTCGATGGGGAGGATCTTCTCCTATGCAGATGATACTGCAATAGTTTTCTCGGGGGAATCATGGGATACGGTACATAAAGTTGCTGAACTAGGACTGGTTAGGGTTGCCAACTGGTTAAATGAAAATCTTTTGTCATTAAATGTTCAAAAAACAAAGTACATTTGTTTTGGGCCCTACATAAAATTCCCAGCCTAACGACAATTTCTTTTTAAAGATACATAGCTGCGCGGATCCTGGAAACCTAGGTTGTGACTGCCCACATATACAGAATATTGAGAATATCAGGTACCTGGGAGTCATAGTAGACCAACGGTTAAGCTGGTACGGCCATATTGAGCTGATTATGAACAGAGTACGTAAGCTGACATGGATCTTTAAATCACTCAGATTCGTTATGAATAAGGAACTCCTAAATAAAACATACATTGCATTGATTCAATCAGTGATTACCTACTGCATACCAGTCTGGGGGGGGACAGCAAAAACCAAATTTATGGATGTGGAGCCCAGAGGTCTATCGTAAAGGTTTTATACAGTCTACCTCGCAGGTTTACTACACAATCCCTATATGAGACTAGTCACCTCCTATCAGTTAGAAAACTATACATTCTTAACTTAATCCGGTCTTGCCACAAATCTCTGGTGTATGACCAATCCATAAATACCAAAAGACGAAACGACAATGTTGCCCCACCGCAGACAGTTCGCACAGTCTTCGCTGAACGACAATATGCCTGTCAATCAGCCTTTATATATAACAAAGTAAACAGAATTTTATGCATATACCACCTTCAGCTACATACTTGTAAAGAGTCTGTAACTAAATAGCTAAATACACTTAACTACGAGGAAGTTGAAAACCTTCTTCAAAGACCTTCTTAAACGATGATTAACTAATATAAGTACTCACCAAACCCCTTTACATACTGCATTCTCACAGGCACTACCTACCAGTATAATAATAGACCCCAAGGTTTGTACAACCTGTTTGTTGGTAGGTTTAACTGTTACCATATGTGGATGTTTACAAACCCGATCCCAAGGTTCATTATAATGCAACCGTAGGGCATAGGAACAGTTACTATCACGCATAGGTACACAAAACACACACACATATACACCCTCACTCAAGCACACACACACACACACACACACAAACACAACACACACAACACAACACACACACATACACAAAACACATATCCCCTTATCTGTTAATATTTAAGAAAAGTAAAAATGCTTACCTTTAACTGTACGCTAGAATCTTAGGAGAAGTTGCGAGTCATTCCCAACACAAGTATTATTATTACTTACTGGGAAGTCTTGTTATATGCTATGTTAACAGTTTCTATGAAATTAAACAACTTTTTGTTTTTGTTTGTTTAATTAATAAACAAGGCAAACCTCTGACTGCCAGAGGCATTGCAAAAGCCAAACAAACATACAAATATAAAATTTTATCATATAAAATGAAATACATCTCTTAGTTTGCTTGTAATTTGATGAAAATAAATGTTAAGCCATCTTATTTTGACAATAACGTGTATTAAATAATAAAATAATTAATGTGACTGATACAAAATGGAGGGCATTAAAACTCGAGGATGAGTTTCATAATTAGGTACTCACTCATGTAACATTCATAAAAATGTAGGTATTAATAATATTGTATTTTATTTGGTTTCGTGTTTCCAGTTAGGTATGTCTGCATTCATAGGAATCAATTTGTTATTATACTCTGTCGTCAATTAGTGAAAACTTGTAATTGGCTATCAACTGTACATTTTTAGTGTTAAACTGTAAAATTTTAGCTGTAAGTTTTCCATAAAAGAAAAATAAAAAAATAAAAAAATAAAAAATAATAATAATATCACTCGAGAGTTTTAATGCCTAATTATAATTTTATTATCAGTTAAGACTAGTTTATCTACACACAAATCAAAAGCTCTCTTTGATGTGTTCAGGAACCGCATGTTCCACCCGCATTGTGGCATTGATCATTGCTCTATACTTGTTTAGATTGTTCAGTAGTACCAACTTCACAGACAAACTAGGGGCGGCACGCAGGCGGGCGTCATCGGTGTTCGAAATTTGAATGCCATAATATGTCGAAATGTGTCATGTCATGATACATTATGGTCACAATTTATGAATATTCAGATAAGATATTAGATAAGTTCAGATAAGTTTTTACCAAGTAGTATATCATTATGCTGGTTGTAACGTGCGGTTTTTGGACGCAGTAAAGAGGGTTTATGATACGTGTGTAGATAAAGTCAATTAACATAATATTTTTAAACCATAGTTGATATATAAAAACCTTTGCTGTCATAACTTGTCCATAGTTGATAAATTTAGAACTGTATCCATAGTGTGTTAGGTAGTGTTTATTACCGCACCCGTGTATAATAGGCAGCATTATGATTCTAAAAACAACGTCATAAGGGTCACTTTATGAGGAATTAAGAGGAAAACATATTTATCACATTTATCAACATTTTGAGACCTCAATCCACAAAAGTTTTGCACGTTTTTATTTAATTTATTATTGATTTTCAAGGAAAAATACTAATTTTAAGTAACGGCAATCAGCACTTGTTTTAAAACTACCCATCAGAGGAGGTGGCATATAAGTTATTGTCAGTAAGGGACAGTGCTATGCGTCAGTCTCCCTTTCCTTTGCCTAGCCTAAAGTTTTTTTTACTACATTTATTTTTCAAAATTTATTTGAATATTTTTTATATTTTTACGTTTTTCATTGTTGGATTAGACCTTCCGATTGCATAAAAAGTTTTACGCTACTGCCGTTTAGTCTTGCCCCTGCGTCGCGTCGCGTCGGTATCAGTCCTGTGGCACCCAGTTAGTGGTGATTTTTGCCTATCTGTCTTGCTGCATGCGAGTTACGTGGCTAGCCCAGTGCCAAATTAGCTTGGCGGTCTGTACACCTACATCAGCGATGAGCGCAGTGTGGAGTTCCTTACGCGATCCGTCCTTTCTTTCGATTTCTTTATCCTGCCAGTTTTTCAAGGATATGGCCCAAATAATAATAATAATAATACCTTTGACACTTTTTACAAAACTCAAACTCAAACTCAAAAGTACTTTATTACTGTAGATATTTACATATTCTTAGCAAACGTCATTTTTTGCCTCTTCTCTACATTGGACCACTGTGGGAGAAGAAGGGCGTAAAAACTCCCACAGATTTTAAAAATAGGTTGTGCTTAACTAATACAATTATGATTTATTTTTATTTAATAAGCTGGAATAAATAATTACAAAATTATTAACAGCAAGGTCTGTGTTGAGCCAGATTAACCCCATACAATACAGTCCTGTCATTTAAGTAATCTTGAACATTGTAATATCCCTTTTTCGACAAAGTCGCTTTAACATGCTTTTTAAATTGCTCAAATGGCAATTTCAAAATCTCCAGAGGTATCTTATTGTAGTAGAGAATGCACTGACCCTTGAAAGAATTGCTAACCTTCGCGAGTCTAAAACGGGGCGCACATAGTCTGTGATTATTTCTTAGGTAAACATTACAGCTATCGCTAAGTTTGTAAAATGTTGTAAGGTTCTTGCGTACATACATTATATTTTCGAAAATAAATTGACTAGCTACTGTTAGTATGTCAATTTCTTTAAAAAGCTCTCTTAAGGAGTCTGTTCGTTTTAAATTATAAATTGCTCGAATAGCTCTTTTCTGTAAAATAAAAATAGTTTGAATATCCGCTGCTTTCCCCCACAACAAGATACCATAGGACATCACACTATGAAAGTAACTAAAATATACTAGCCTAGATGTAGCCACATCCGTGCTTTGTCTGATGTTCCTAACAGCGTAAGCCGCAGAACTTAATTTACCAGCCAATTTATCTATGTGGGGTCCCCATTGCAATTTGCTATCAATGGTTATTCCAAGAAACTTCGTATCATTTACTAATTCTAACGTGCTGTTGTCTAACACTAAACTGGTCTCAACTTGCCTGACATTTGGAAGTGAGAATTTGATACACTGGTTTTACCAGCGATTAACAATAAATTATTAACTGTGAACCAATTCAAGGTTAAAGACAATACACCATTAACATCATCAAATTCTCCTTTTTGTCTTTCAATTTTGAAGACCAGTGAAGTATCATCAGCAAACAACACTATGTCAGTTAATTTCTCCACCATGAAAGGCAGATCATTAATATATACCAGGAATAAGAAAGGGCCTAATATGGAACCTTGTGGAACGCCCATTATAACACCCGATCCATCAGATTTTACGCCGTTAACATCTGCCTTTTGAATTCTATTGCTTAGGTATGATCTTAGTAGATCCAACGCTTTATTTCTAACTCCGTAATGATTTAATTTAATTAATAGCGTATTATGATCAACACAATCAAACGCCTTCGACAGGTCGCAAAAAACTCCGATAGCATCCTGTGCGGCCTCCCATGCAGAATAAATATGAGATATAAGGGTAATACCTGCATCCATAGTCGATTTACCCCTAGTGAAACCGTATTGTTTGGCATGGAGTTGTTTTGTACGGTTGAAGTGTGAGAGCATTTGATTGAGTATAATCTTTTCAAATATTTTACTTAGTGTTGGAAGAACAGATATTAGTCTGAAATTTGAAGGATCACCCTTATCTCCCGACTTGAACAGAGGTATCAGTTTACTGTGTTAAGTGAGGTCTGGGAAAGCCCCATCGTCAACACATTTATTGAATATATAAGCTAAGTGTGGGGCTATAACTAGAATTACTGAACCAATGACTTTGACTGAAATACCCCACAGGTCTTCTGTATTTTTTAAGTTAAGTAATTTAAACGTTTTGACAATGTCCTGGGGATATACATGATGAAATTTTAAATATACATTACTGGCGCTAGTGTTGTTTTTTAAGAAAGTCTCTGCTTCATATGGAGGTGAATTTAGACGGTCTGTTGTGAGTAAGGGTACATTGGTGAAGAATGTTTCAAAAGCTCGAGCAACATCAGCGCTGGATTTAACAACATCATCACCTATCTTTAGGCAGAAATCATTGTTCCTTGGTATAACTTAGCCAGTTTCGCGGTTTATTATTTGCCAAACTGTTTTCATTCTATTATTTGAATTTTGAATTTTTCTATTAATGTGTAAAGTTTTTGCAGTTCTACAAACCAACTTGAAAGTTTTGGAATATTTTTTAACGTAGTCATGAAATTTTCGATCAAAGTTATAGGTTTTTTGTTCATAAAGGTAAGGTAACTCTACTTTTACGAATTCCAAACGTTGCCCAGTCATTAAATTTAGATTTACCGTTGTAGTCACTGACTTTCTTTAATTTAAAAACTTTATTGAATTCTGTCTGAATAATGCTGAAGAAGTCTGAGTAGATTTTGTTTGGGTTCTGTTCATCAAAATCCGGTACTGGCAAATTTATATCTAACTTTTTCATATACGTCTCTAGTCTATGGGATGTAATAGGCCTATAAAATGATGGATCAGTCCTATTTTTACTGGCAATTGGGAATGAAACTATTTGACCACTGTGATCGGAGGGTAAGCAGTTAATTACATTCTTACTTGTAAATGCACAGTCACAAAATACGTTATCTAAGCAAGTTTGGCTGGTAAGTGTAATTAAATATATGACATAAATTAAATGATTTGAACAGAGTTATTAATCGTTGTTTCAATGTTGTATCTACAAGCAAATCTACATTAAAATCGCCACAAATAATTAACTTTTTTCTGTTATTACAAAGTATAATGAGGGCATCCTCCATAATTTTCTCGAACATTTCAAAATTGCCATGGCCGTTTTCATCTCTCGGAGGTCTGTAGACACAAACAATAATATAGCTATCCAACTCAACACAGGATACCTCTATTTGTCTTTCTACAGTAAGTGCAAGAATATCTATCCGTTGTTTCACCTTAATATTATTTTTTACTAAGATTAAAGAACCACCTCTATCGGCAGCCTTTCTATTGTAACAACTGACAATTTTGTAATTATTTATGTTAAAAGAGATCATATTTTCCTTTAACCAGTGTTCTGTAATACAAATAACATCGGTGTCTGAATGATTAAGAAATAATTCTAATACAAGTTCTTTGCCAGGTAGCCCCTGCATGTTTTGATGGGAAATATTTAAGTGGGGCTTACCCTTTGTCCTAGTATTTTTCATTTGATTGCCAGAAAACCCCTGCTTATTTTGTAAAATTTTCTTATGTTTTGAGGGGTCCTCTTTTGTCGAACTATCTAGTTTCAAACACTACTATTAGTACTAATACTAACTAAAACTGAAGGCGACTGCGTTATAGTATTTACAACTGTGTCGCATATATTATACGCTAACAATGTAGCTACTAGTTTTTTTGTTTTATGAGACAGGTACATAGTATCCTGAGTCAAAGTAAAGTTATGAATAAAATTATTCATGTCGAAATATAAAATAGCATCACTATGATGACACGTTATATTGTATAGATGCATGTTCATTCTATGTACACTTTTATTTTGTTTCCCCGATAAATTAGAACAATAAGGAAAGTTACATAGAATAAACCTGCACTTCGTCTTATTATATAAATTGAGCAGTACCTCTATACCGGTATCTAATGCACTCCGACTAATGTTTGAGTGGTTTCCTACCATAATAACAATGGTAGTATTTTCATCAAAATTCCCTACAGCTACCTTTTTTATAATATCCTCAAAGGAACTATTAGGACAACAATTATTTGTCACTTGTTGCTTAAGGCCATAATGCAAAAACATACCAAAATCTACACCTATCTTATCTGAATAAACTACAGTTCTTTTGTTTGCTATTGTTCTTCTCGGAGCACGATTTGAGGTGAGTGGCGGGATACTCGTGTTGGAGTGCGGTGCGATGCACGTGCCAGCGGGCGGCGCGGCAGTCGCGGTAGCGAGCGGTGCAACGCGTGTAACGGCGAGCGGCGCGGCCCTCGCGGCAGCGTACAGCATGACACACGACTCAGCAGGCAGCGCGACACGCGCGTCACTTAACGGCGCGGCGCTCGCGCTGATGAGCTGTGAGGTGCCTCCTCGACGACGACGGCGACGCTGTTTCTTGGTCGGGACAGCAGTGGGCGTTGCAACACTCACGTTGAGGGGGGTCAAGACCAGAGTTTGTGATGTGGGCTCATCCTTCTTGCTGGTGTCATCCTCCTTGCTGGTCTAATATGCTGGTCTAATCATAAGAATGCCTACCAATTCCGCGTTCTGGCGTTGTAGTTGTAGCAGCTCAGATGTTGCAGCTCTGAGTTCGACTAACTCACTCTGTTCTTTGGCATAACATTGGAGTGCGTTTGACAGGAGGTCACGTAGATGCTGGATTTATATTCGGGCATCTTGGAGGTCTGACTGTAAACCTACATTTTCAGCCTCCAACTCCACCGGTGGTGTGTTACCTGTGTCAGATGTGATGATGGTGACCTCTCTGGCGGTAATCTCGAAGGGAGCGGTGTTAGGCTCGACCTCAGATACCGGGCAGTTCTTGTGAAGGCATTGTTGTGATTGTTGCGAAAGCTCGTGTACTCTCTGTAAATTTGTGTTGCTGTCTGCTATTATTTTATCTAGTTCTATTATTTGTTCTGCTTCTGATTGTGAGTAAGCAGTAGCCATATTTTGCATTTCAATCTCGAGTTGCGATATTTTCAGCTCTAAATCAGTGACTATTTTCTGATACTCTTCAGTTCTTTCCTGTAGCAATCTTGAAAATCCTGATTTTTTATTATTTTCCGGTGTCTGGCATTTGTTAAGCTTCTGTAGCCGGTTCCGGGTCTGGACAATAGCTTTACTTATTTTTCTGGATTTTTTAAAGTATTTTCTTGTTTTTAACAGCGGTGTAGTTTTCTTATTAGTACTTGTTAAGTCATTTATTATTGGTTTTGGCTGCTGTGTTGGAGTCAAATGAATTTGCCCGACCAACTCATGATCTAGCCCCAAACTAGGATTCCCTGTATCTTGGGTACTACTAGACAACGATACACATACTTATATAGATAAATATTATACGTAGATAGATAAACAACCATGACAAGGGTACAAACATTGTTCTCATCCAACAAATATATGCCCCCACCGGGACTCGAACCCGGGACCCTTGGCTTCGTAGGCAGGGTCACTTCCGACTCGGCCATTCGGGTCGGCAGTGAATAAATGTACTCATCGACATAGTGTATTTTTTGCCCATCTATCTCGGCCCTACGTTTTACGCTGTTGGTTATGTTCCGCGTTTTTGAACGTTCCACTTCAGTCCAACCTCAAGGCATGCATTGCTGAGTTCCTATAACATACGCTGGAGCTCGGATGCAGATGGGGCAAACAGGACAATGTCGTCGACGAAGCTTAAGTTTGTAAATCACTGCCAATAACCTCAATGCCTCAAGCAGACAAGAGTGTCTGCCCACGAGCTTATAGCTTCAGGGTAATAATATGTAAATATAATAGATTAGCAGGGGAATAGTATGTATATAGCTGTTTTATGGCAGTTAACGTTATGTGTTAACTATCGAGCAAAGCGAGAGAATCAAGACTGAGTCCACAGTACAGTGAGGGGTTCAAGCGCGCCTAAGACAAAAACAAGTTTATATCTGAGGATTTCTTTAACTATTTGCGTGACAATAAAAAAGCAAACCCACTAAAACAACATTTTCATTATATATCTTCTATTTTTATAGAATCTTTGCAGTTTTACCATGGCCAATGTAGCGTCTTCATTCAACATTATCGGCTTTTGTTTTATTGACCGAGCGAGCGAAGCGTCCAGTTTCTATTGGTCAGATTGGACAAAAATGCTTTTGTTGTTCGTACAATAGGTCGTATTTTTCAAACCGATTTTGACGATAATTGGCACAGTAGTTTCTGAATTTGTTTTAATTTTTTAGTCGATTAGCTATGTCCACACTGTGCCTTTTTTTGTTCACTAAGGGCATGCGTCATAGCGCAGTCAACAGCGCACGTGAGGCATGCCCTTAACGCATGCGCGATGACAGTTGAAAGCGAAGCGCGCGCTGTGATGAACCCTATCCGGCGTCGGGTGGTTTTCTGTGCCTCATTGCGTTCAACATCAAGATGGCGGACGAAGAAAAAGATTTTACATTAAAGTTTATAGAAGATTACAGAAGCTTTCCACAACTTTGGGATCAAAATAATAAACTTTACACAAATAAAGTAAAGAGGAACGATGGTTTGCAAGTTCTGGCTTGTAAATATAACATTAATATCGATGCAGTTAAAAAAAATATTAAAAGTCTTCGCTCATATTTTTCCAAAGAGCATCACAAAGTCACCAGGAAAAAGAGCGGCGCAGGATCCGATGAGATATATGTTTCACCGTGGTTTGCTTATAAACATCTCTTGTTTACTGCTGACTCGCTGACGCCAAGGGAAACTAGAGAAACTAGTACTGAGGATGAAACGGTATGTAACTTATGTAAAACGCAAATTTATTTAGGCAAATCAATTTATTACATTTTCTACAAAATAAAGTTATTAAGGATCGCGCACATTAGGACGGGCCGCAACGTGCCGGGGCGGGGCGGGCCGCAACGTGCCGGGGCGGGGCGGGCCGCAACGTGCCGGGGCGGGGCGGGCCGCATCGCAGCAAACAATCATGCGGCCAGTTGCCCCCCCCCCCCCCCCCAACCGACACAGTGTGCGATAGTGCGCTGCGACCCGCCTTGCTGCGGGCGCCTGCGGCCCATCCTATATTAATAGTTGTGCGCGAACCTTTAATAATATACATAAGTTATTATAAGTATCGGCTTTGGAACGGTAATGCTCCAATATCTGACATGAAATAGTTCATATATTCCTCTCGTATTTGGTGCGATGTATTTGATGACCTACGAGGAATTCTTTGAAGTGCCCTGTAACCACTGTCATCTGCAGTTATTGCTCTCCATGACCCGGGAATAATTTCTCCAGTGGTTACATCCTCATTATCACAACAACCTGCAGGGCAGTTATCACGCGTAGAATCTGTCTGCATTCGTAGAAAATTGTGTATGTAAACACAACTCAAAACAACATCAATTGCTGTACATACTGTCTACTTTTAATTCAATGGGCTTACGAAATATTCTGAATATAGATGCGAGCAGCCCAAACGCATTTTCAACGATACGTCTTGCCCTTGATAGCCTGTAATTATACACTCTCTTTGGTGACCCCACATTTAAATCGGTTGAATACGGTTTCAGAGTATAGTTACATAGTGCAAATGCACCGTCAGCAACTAATACGTAAGGTACTGACATCGTTCTACCACGTAGTGGTTCATTATTTGGTAAATTCAATTCATGTTTTTCAATTTTCTTATAAAACGAAGTGGATTTAAAAACACCACCGTCCGAAATACGACCCTGATAACGTCTTTGGATGACCACATGTTTTCCATCCATGGCGCCAATACAATGTGGAAAGTTCCATCGCTTATCGAAATCATTCGCAATCGCTTTCCATTGCTCCTCGTTTGTTGGTAACTGTAAAAACAAACAAAAAAAAACGATTTAAGTACAGTCTGCAACAGAGACATCTGACCCCCCAACTTTTAAAACGTAATTCCATTCAAACTGCTGAGAAGCGCCACCTACCACGATTCTTGGCACCTAAACTTGTTTCTGGAAAGTGTGCAGCCGCAGATTTTGTATTTCTATTTCAAATTGAAGGAAACCGGCTACATCAATAATAACCAGGAAGAAACAAAAACAATTGCTTTACAGAGCGGGGTTCGAACCATGGCCCTTCGATTTATGAAGCAAGCGCTCGTCCCATTGCACTAACCAACGATCTGTATATCATGGCGAAAATTAATATCATATGTTCTACTTCTATGACGCAGCGCTCTAACTTCATCGTCAACCGCACGCAATGCATTTACAAATAAATTGAAGGTAGGATATCAGAATTATAACCACAGAACAAGAATACGTTCAGTTCGTGTCACAATATCACATAAGTTACTGCGGATCTTGTGATTTTGAAAGTTTGGACTAGTCATCATGTCTCATTTTTTAACTGATTTTGTTAAAGCCAAAATAATAGTGTATTGGGAAGACAACCACAGTATTAAAAGTATATCTAGAGAATTAGGTATCGCGGTAAGTAAAAAATAATTATATATTATACTAATTTGTAACAATTTTTTGTTTCGTGTAACATAGGTTTAGTGTTAAAATTACTAATATAAGATGCCTATATTCTCTTACAGAGAAACACGGTTCGTCTTTGGATTCGGAGATACCAAGATAGTGGTGACGTAAAGCGTAACCGCCCCGGCCCGCAAGCAATGACCTACACAGATGCATCAAACCGACATCGTGAAATCGTTAATCTCCACACAGAAGACCCATTTAAGACAACACGATCAACTGCCATAGATTATAATATTTCACTGCAAACAGTAAGGAGACATTTACATGCAGGGGGTATCCATAACTACAAGCCGGCCAAAAAAATTAAATTAACCGAAGCCCATCGCCAAGCAAGAATGAGATTCGCATCTGAATATCTAAACTTTGATTGGGAGAACGAAATCGTAATTTTTACCGACGAAAAAAGTTTTAAGTCCGATGATGATGGCAGAAAAATATTATGGAGAAGAGCTGGCGAGCGTTATAACCATCAAAATATTTTGCCTTTGAGAACAAGTGGCAGAATAACTTTAGGTAAGAATATTTATAAACATATATGTTATATGTTGTGTTTATAAACAACATTAACATCATACAGACAGGCACATACATTGCTTTTACTTCTGGCCCCACACTTAACCTTTCACGTCCCGTCGTCGTCGCGATATCCGGTCGGCCGAAATTTTCATAGGATTGGAACTCTATAAGTCTATGGCGTTAAGTTGAAAATCGCGATGTATTTTTGCTTATATTTTTATAGGACGTATCTTGAGAGGTTAAATAGCCTGTGTCATAGAACCAAACACGGCAACATCAGAAACATGCAACTTCTAACACCTTTTGTCTTCGTGCCCAGCCGGGATTCGAAATATTATTATTTTAAATTGTATTACGCAGTGTGGATTATTTGTTATTTAACCAAATTATTGTTTTGCAGGCTATTGGGGTTGGATGTCCTCCATGGGCCCAGGGGAGTTGATCGAATTCGGCGGCCGAATGAACAAAGATAAATACTTGGAAATTTTACAAGATGTGATGATTCCAACAGTGCGCAACGTGTATCCAGAGGGGCAAATATACTTTATACAAGATAATTGTTCCGTGCACCGTTCGTGTTTGGTTAGAGAGTGGTTTGCCGCTCGTAATGATATAACTGTCATTGAGTGGCCATCTAAAAGCCCAGATTTGAACTTAATTGAAAACTTGTGGGGTCAAATGGTTCTTAACTGGGATACGAGATTGATGTTAGAACAAAAAGTTATTTAGACCAAGAGGTGATGAGATCTTGGGACCTTTTCCGCCTTAGTAATATGTGTTCCAACATGGTTACAGGAATGAAGTCCAGGCTTGAACAAGTGCTTCAAAATGAGGGGCACCCTCTCCGATATTAAAAATAATTTGCTGCCACTACTTATATCGAAGCAATGTTTCAATAAATTGCTATCCAGGTATAGCACTATTCGACCCTATATGCTATTTAAATATCATGCTATGATAAAGAAAGTTGAGAGATGTAAATTGTTACTTAGACTTAGTAGCATGTTGATTCTCCCTACGGAAGATTTATCATAGTTTGAGTTTATATCTTTATTTCGTTTCTTTGTTGAAAAAGTCTTAAATATTGATATCGAAGCAAAGTTTCTATAAATTGCTATCCAGGTAGCACTATTTGACCCTACATGTTATTTAAATATCATGCTATGATTATGAAAGTTGAGAGATGTAAATTGTTACAAATATACTTACATAGTAGCATGATAATTCCCTCTACGGAAGATTAATCATAGTTTGAGTTTAAATGTTTGTCTAAGATACACATTTCTTTGTTGAAAAATTGAAATTAAATAAATAACTTTCAAAATTATTTTTATTTTATTTATAATAACAATAAGTTATAAAATAAGCTAGGTAAGTTATCTAACAATATAACAACCCATCGTTTCTATGAATCACCATATTATATTCCAAAATTATTACACCAACATTACCAATATTTTGCTTAGCAAAAACTGAGCCTTTGTGGATTCGAACATGCTACCTCTAACTTATCTTGACATGTAGCTATTTGCGCCACGTAACACTCATGATTTGTGACGAAATAAGCGTATCCTACGCTTCGACCCTGTGGTGCCTGACCTGGTGGTTTATCGAATATCGAATAGATGGCATTGATGGTAATGAAGGTCATGAAGGATTTAACCACGAGAGAGGGCGCTTTTGTAGCACTTTTATGGGGGGTCATATGTCTCTGTTGCAGACTGTACCTTGTAATTTATATTGTTTCAGGATGCGCCATCTGAAATATTAAATGAAGAAAGCTCAGCAACTTCGCAGTCTTCGTGTATGTCTGCAGATGAGCATGAATTTACCATACCACCAATAAAGAAGAAGAGAAATATTAAAAGTACAAAGATTGACGACAAAGAGGAGGAAGCTTACCAATTTATGAAAAAAGCTAATGAAGAATTAAGTAAAAAAGATGAGTTCACTACTTATGGACAATTGGTAGCTCATAAAATTCGAAACCTTAATGCAATAAATCGGCTATTAGCTCAACAGCGCATAAATAATATACTCTTTGATCTAGAAATGCAACAGATAACTGGTGCAGGCGCAACGCAGAATGATACTGAGATGCGGAATGTGACTGAAATACAGAATATGACTGAGATACAGGTTACTGATGAGATGTTGAATAATACCGAAATGTCAATTAACTCTTCGGCTGAGACACAATTAATAGATATTACTAATATTTCTGAATTTGTTACATTTAATAAAAGTAAATACCTACCTAAGTAAGAAAGAAATGAAACTGTTACTTACCTTAATATAATCCTTACATGTTGTGTTATATTTAAAAAATGATTATGGTTGTGTTATGAAAGAAATTAAACTGTTAATAACCTTAATATAATCCTTACATGTTGTGTTATATTTAAAAAATGATTATGGTTGTGTTATGTAAGAAATGAAACTGTTAATTACCTTAATATAATCCTTACATGTTGTGTTATATTTAAAAAATGATTATGGTTGTGTTATGAAAGAAATTAAACTGTTAATAACCTTAATATAATCCTTACATGTTGTGTTATATTTAAAAAATGATTATGGTTGTGTTATGTAAGAAATGAAACTGTTAATTACCTTAATATAATCCTTACATGTTGTGTTATATTTAATAAATGATTATGGTTGTGTTATGAAAGAAATTAAACTGTTAATAACCTTAATATAATCCTTACATGTTGTGTTATATTTAAAAAATGATTATGGTTGTGTTATGTAAGAAATGAAACTGTTAATTACCTTAATAAAATCCTTACATGTTGTGTTATATTTAATAAATGATTATGGTTGTGTTATGAAAGAAATTAAACTGTTAATAACCTTAATACAATCCTTTAGTACTTTAATTATAGCTTTTAATACATCTGGTAGCATTGCTGATATGAATTGTTTCGATACCTTGAATAAGAACGAAAGAGACATGAAACTGTCTCCAGTAGCTAAAAACCTGAGCGTTATTGCTAACTTTATTTCACTAGGTATAGCTTCACGTAACTTGGTTGACTGTTTAAAAAGAATATCTTTATCTTCTCGTAGTTCCCTCATAATCACGTTCTTTCGATTATTATAATAATCTCGTATCCAAAAGTTTCTCCTGGTTCTTTTTTTTCTGGAATTTCTTATGACCAAGTATGCTGCACATATTCCACCAAGTAAAATATTATCGTCGCACATGTTTCCAAGAGATGCTGTGGACTACGACTGAACTGGGTGTTGCGTTCAATTAACGCATTCAATGTTGAATGCGCCAAACGAAAGTTGAATAGAAAGATGAAGACGAAAGTTGAAGATGAATGAGGCACAGTGTGGACATAGCTATAGCGATTTTAGATTTAGGGGAAAATAAGGGGAAAAGGGCGGAAGTTTGCTGTAGATTTCAATCAAATTTGAGAAGCAGACTAAGGACTTTGTTTTAAACAAAATGTTGCGAAAAATAATCCTTAAGTGGGGAATGGAGGGGAAGCCCTTCGGCCCCTGTATCAATGTGGTAGATAAAGCTAGAGACCTTAATTTTCTGTGACTAATAAACCACAATTAAAATAGGCAAATGCGCAAGAATGACATAAGACTTTAAGGACATAACAATAAGAACTATGAGAAGTAAAAATCACATTACTGGTTATAGTGAAATTCAGTACAACAATATGAGCCGATGTCGAATCCATCTATTCCTGCTTGCAACCACCTAATCGCCACCACTGGTGGCAATGAGGAATATTCTTCCTGATTGCCGCCTAATCGCCACCAATGGTGGCAATGAGGAATATATTTCCTGATTGCAGCCAATGGCATATATTTTCTTCATTGCTACCAGTGTATATAGGTTTATTAAATATACTTATAGTAGTATACACACACACCCTCACACACACACACACACACACACACACACACACACACACCACACAGCCTCAAACGGAGGCATGCAGCATGTTAGTTATTAAAATTTTATTTTGTGTCCTTCCTTCTGAGGAAACATTTTGTAAAGCACATTGTTTAAATTTAATATTGTTTCTTCTTATTTTAATTATTGCTTGTATCACTTTTACTGCTTAAAACATGACGCCACCGAATCACTGTAACGATCCTCGTAAGAGGCACGGGCCTACTTAATCATAAATACAGGCTACCTGTTAGCCTAGTTATGATAGTAGTCGAAAAACTATCTCCTTGTTATGTATGTTTTTACTATGAATAAAGATTTATTATTATTATTATTATTATTATAGTTAATCATCTTTTTTTATTGGGTTTTCAGTTGATATTTAATAATACTCAATTGTAACTCACAATCGTATCTACTTTATACTAGGAACCCATTGAATATTAGAGTTATTTTTATATTCTTACATATATATACATATATATATATATATACAGGTTGGCTCATTCAAATCGGTCAGTATGGGAAAGTCTGAAACTATAAGACATACGAAGATTTGTTCTTAGGAACCATGTCACCGATCTTGATAAAAAGAAAAACTGCATTCATACATTTGAAAAAAAGTGTACCCAGCTGGGGAATCGAACCCGGTTGTTTTGAAAAAAAAAACTTACAGTTTTTTTGTTTAAATAACGATTGTGAAGGTCTTAAGCAGCAAATGTCTCTATGAAACACGATGTCTAAAATGAATAAAATGTATTGTTTTTACATAAGTACTTTAATTTATCATAGTAGGTGTTCGAAGTGACCATCTCTTTTTCAATACAATATTCAACACGTTTAGGTAACGATCTTACTATGGCATTTTGTATCTTCATGTGGTGAATTTGCGTTAAAATGGACTCTATGGCTGCATTTAGGTCTTCAACGGTGTCATAGCTTGTTTTGTACACTTCATCCTTAACGTAACCCCACAAGAAATAGTCTAGAGGAGTTAAATCGGGCGACCTCGCGGGCCTTTTGATAGGGCCGTTCGTGCCAATCCATTTTCGCGGAAAGTTTTCATTTAAAAAGTCTTTTGCTATGCGACTATTGTGGGCTGGTGCTCCGTCCTGTTGAAAATAAACTTGTTCTCTTACTTCTGCTGGCATTTCTCCTACGGCCCCTAAAAGATCTTCTAAGATTGCAAGGTACTTGAATCGGTCCAAATGTCCATCATAAATTTTAAACAGGAGTACCTTATTGTGAAGTAGGCCGACCCAACAGTTAAACGAGAATCTAACTTGACGGCGTCCTTCGTGTATTCTTAAGGGATTTTCTCGACTCCAATAGTGACGATTTTTACGATTGTACATTCCATTGTTGGAAAATTGAGTTTCATCAGAAAATATTACATACTTTAAAAAATGTCTGTCTAGACCCATTGTTTCTTTTATCCAATTGCAAAATTCCAGCCGTCTAATATCATCTCCTGCATGTAAGGCCTGCACCCAATGTCCATTCTTGTAGCACTTGTATTTGTATTTAAAGAAACTTTAGGGTTCTTTGAATAGTCGGACGTGAAATTTCAGGAATATCACGACTTGCATTACGGGTGGAGGCATCTGGTGTTGCTTCAAAATAGGTTAAAATATTCATTTCCATGTTTTCATCACATTTTCTTGGTTTTACTTTTTTTGGCTTTTTAAAACTTCCATGGGTCTTCAAATTGTGAACAATTTTGATGATATCTTACGTGTAGGTAAAATACGTGCTGGATATTTGATATGGTACCAATGTAGTGCACGGGAGCAATTTCTGTCGTTTTTAAAGTGGGCTTCCAATAAATCAAAGTGTTCGGAGTTTGTAAAACGCATTTTCCCAACCACACAGCGATAAACACAAAAATACCGAAGCATTAATTTTCAGTTCCCGCCAAAATATTTGACACTCGAGTTTTCTTTTTTTTCTTTTTTTATTGCTATTCGGCCAGTCACACCTAGACGTTCCATTTTCAAATGAGGTTTGACATGTCTGCAATATCTACACACTTACTTTAAGTGGGCTTTTCAATTGATTGTTAGTGTTTAATTGATAAATAGATAATAATATGACTGTAGATAACAAAACTTTCTTAAAGGTTTAATGCAATGTCAATGCCATATGATATGTTAAACGATGTATGTAACAAGTAGAGAGGTACAAACAACCATAAACACAATTTTACATGCCTGAACTTGTTGAATATTGTAACGGTGGTGGTCACTTCGAACACCTACTATGATAAATTAAAGTATGTAAAAACAATGCATTTTATTCATTTTAGACATCGTGTTTCATAGAGACATTTGCTGCTTAAGACCTACACAATCGTTATTTAAACAGAAAAACTGTAAGTTTTTTTTCAAAACAACCGGGTTCGATTCCCCAGCTGGGTACACTTTTTTTTTCAAATGTATGAATGCAGTTTTTATCAAAATCGGTGACATGGTTCCTAAGAACAAATCTTCGTATGTCTTATAGTTTCAGACTTTCCCATACTGACCGATTTGAATGAGCCACCCTGTATATATATATATATATATACATATATATACGCGTAGTTTTTGGAGCGGTCAGCCAGTGTGCGTAGTCTCTGAAGCGGTCAGCCAGTGTGCGTAGTCTCTGAAGCGGTCAGCCAGTGTGCGTAGTTTTTGAAGCGGCCAGCCAGTGTGCGTAGTCTCTGGAGCGGTCAGCCAGTGTACGAAAAATTATATATATATATATATGGAAACAAAACAGAAAAAAACAAAACAGTTTAGCGTTAAGCTTAATTTGCGGTTTTTAAACGCATTATAGAGGGTTTATGATATATTTTCTTTGATTTATCGTATTTATACGAGCCATGGTTGCAGCGCTAAAACATAAAATCAAATGCAGTTATTAGTAACATACCCTTAAGTAAAGCGAAAACAGCACTTGGGGATATTCGAGATTGCGAACCAAATACATCGTAAGACTGCAACCAGGCATGGCAGAGGCTAATTAGAACAAAATTCCAAATAGCCTCAAATCTTGTTCCAAAAAGCCCCACCAAGGAAAAAGCAATCAAATATGGCGGTAGAAAAGACTTGCAACAGAACCGAAAAAACCCTTCAAATTACTGGGAAACGTTTGTCTGCATGGATAATGTTAATTTCCACATACCTTTAGGAGCTCGCCTCATGAAGCCAAATTTAACTCTTGTAGGTACTTAAACGCAAAATTTGACTATCATTTTTTTTTTCAAAATAGTCTCAGCACGACGCACGAAAACCCCTAAAAACCACGCCGGTAAAAATTACAAGAGCGGCGGTGTTGCTACTACCATTGCTAGGAGGAAAAAAATATACAGCCAAATCTTTTATTTCTGTTTGTTCCAATTAGCCCCCTTTTACGGTATTTGAAAAATGATCACTAGTCAATGTAGACCCGGCCCAGCTGGGGTCATTACTCCCCATGACGCGCTCCCTCTGGAGCACCTGATGCAGATGTTTTATTTCACGATGAAGGTTTGACTTTGGTTGTTGATAGCCATGCACATGCACATTGTGTATGTGTGCGTAATCTCTGGCTGACCGCTCCAGAGACTACGCACACTGGCTGACCGCTTCAGAGACTACGCACACTGGCTGACCGCTCCAGAGACTACGCACACTGGCTGACCGCTTTAGAGACTACGCACACTGGCTGACCGCTCCAGAGACTACGCACACTGGCTGACCGCTCCAGAGACTACGCACACTGGCTGGCCGCTCCAAAAACTACGCACACTGGCTGACCGCTTCAGAGACTACGCACACTGGCTGACCGCTTCAGAGACTACGCACACTGGCTGACCGCTCCAAAAACTACGCACACTGGTTGACCGCTTCAGAGTCTACGCACACTGGCTGACCGCTCCAGAGACTACGCACACTGGCTGACCGCTCCAGAGACAACGCACACTGGTTGGCCGCTTTAGAGACTACGCACACTGGCTGACCACTCCAGAGACTACGCAAGTAGTGTATTATTGGGCACTTTAGCTCACTTTCGATCCGCTCCGCTTCGCTCCACTCCGCTTCGCTGCGCTCCGCTCGATCGAAGTGAGCCAATGTGCCACAATAATACACACCTTACTCCTTCGATCGAAATCCATATACATTAGATTAATTGTGGCCCCCCTACTTTCACTTTCAATCCGCTCCGCAAGCATGGAAGTAACAAAAATATAACCTCGACTCACCATCGCCCCGTCACGCCGTGGAGTACAATCACTGTTTATGAAATGCTCACACAAAACACACAATGTAAGTAATTCACTGATGAATGTGATTGTTGGTTTTTAAAGACGATTTTAACCATGTTTCTAATGAGAAAATTCCGTTTTATGTTTGTAGGTAAGCACGTTAACTAGGTTCCATTGCGAAGTTTCATTGTTGTCTGGAATGTGTCACGTTCCTGTTTTGTAAAACCAACATCAAATCAAAGTCATGCTCAGGTTTGTCGTTGATGTCTGAGAGGCTCTTTATGTACAATTGATCATAGGTAAGGTTGAGACCATCAGACAATCAAGAGTCATACTCAGGTTGTAAGTGATTTCTTGTTGGAGTTTATAATGTACCACCATCACTAACTCAAACCTTCACTCAGGTTGTAGCTGATATCCAACAGGTTTTCTTAATAATAAACCCATCAGAAATGCAGACCTTCGTTCAGATTTTTTTTTGTTGTGTGTTAGGTAATACAAAATTGAAAAACCATCAGAAAAATCAACCCTTTGTTCAAGTAGACTCTGTTGGCTGCGAGGTACCTACCAATGATTTTAAAATTGGTATGCAATCAGACATATCGTTAGAGCAAATATCTGATAAGTTTAACAAGAAGCTGTTGTGTGACACAACAAGAAAATCAAGCCTTCGGAAATGGATTAAGGTAGTTAGTTTTGACATTTACCTGACAAAAATAAAGGATTCCATCGACAAGCTTAGGAAAACCAAAAATCACATTTTTTTTAAGTAATATCAAGCAATGTTTCTTTGTGGGATTCTAAACGAATACTGTACTTATACCAATGTACGTATACGAACATGTACTGTAATGGACATCCTGCGTTCCCACGGCGGGCTCACGCTGACGTAGGTGTCCGGCTCTCGGAATCTCTTACCTTAATCAGCATAATTGCAATAAAAGTACAGTCAACAGCACATGTAGGTTAACAACTTTGATTAAATTTGGTTTATTGTTAAGCAAAATATACATGTACCGTGTTATCATAAAAAGTTAGACATCGATTTCAGCACTTGTTTTGAAGTGATGAACAAGAATTCGTGATATCTATTAGCTACCAGCTGTAGCCTACAACTTCACTCGCATCTGGTTATGAACCCAAATATAGTACCAAAATCATAAGATACATATAATGATTGTTATCAGTAATTGATGCAAAAAAGTTGCATTTGTCAGCCAGGAAAAAAACAAGGTAAGTACCTATATCGGTATAGTTAGTCCCAACTTAACCCTTAAATGCATGATGTTTTCTTTTTTGATGATAAATACTTAATTATATATACTTAATAACTTAAAAAATACTTGAAAAATCTTACCTAATCTTTTCTTTTTTTCAAACTCCCTAAGAACCTATTATTTTAATTTTTTTTTTTGTATGTGTGGACAAAATTAAAAAGTTAAGTTGACAACAAGTTTCATTTATTTTAAATTTAATAAAAAAAAAATGAATTTATAGCGATTTTAAAAAAAATATCAATTTTACCTTTTTTATTTCTCTGCGATCAAATTTTCGACCTTCCATAACATTGATTGATTTATGAAGTTATGTTTTTTTTTTCATATTTTTTATGTTTTTCACCATTTTAATATACAACAGTATATTTAACAAAGAATTAAGACACATATAAATTACTTATTTATTTTTTATTGTTTTTTTTTTCGTTGTATCATTTTCGATACAAGTTGCATTTAAGGGTTAAACCTAACTAAAATAGAATACGTAAGCTGCATAATAATATAATCCTAAGTCGTCATGACACATGAGCTTGTCATGATGAAACGTTGTAATCGATACCTAAGAATCACATGGTTTTAAACCTTAGTTAGCAGTTTTAACACTAGTCAGGGATACTCAACATTAGGTATTGTTCGATTCCAAATCGATATTCGATCGATGGTTTCGGAACGGCCATTTTGAATTTGACGTTGCTGCCAACCTTGCAGTTTTTTGACAACTGACAGACGAAAGCCCCCGCAATGTAACGCGTATTGGTATAGGGTATTGAATTTAAATCGCAAGCCATCTGGAATTGTATTCGGGGTTCCCTCAGGATTGTCTAGATAGCTGAGTGTGTTGTGATTCCCCGAACCAGATAAAGTTCGCATTTACGTGGCCGATTGGTTTTTCCCACGTAACATAACCTGTGTTGGAACACTGTGCTCGTCGAAGCTGGCCTGCCAGCCATACCTGGTTGGCTGAAGAACCTGTCTACCAAGAAGAGCCTAGGGTGCACCCGGGCCTTGCAGAGAGACAGGAGTTTGACGGGAACGAAGCACAGACCAGGTCAGATAGATTCATAATTAATAGCTCGGTGAATCGCCGACGTTCACACTTCTTGGCATCTGATCGCTACGCTACCTCGTAGCTGATGGGCCCCTGCGAGGTCATTGGGTGCCGAGAAGCCTGAACAATTTTGGTAGCAGAGCGTGGTTTCCTGAGATTTGCAGCCGTCAAGGGCTCCAGGAAGACACGATTTGGGACTATCAATCTGTGGGTATAGGCGGTTATTAGCTAACTTGGTGTTGTTCCTGTATCCACATAGATTGGTAGTATTGTAAGCTATAAGTCTATTGCTGGTAGTAGACAGACAGATATTACAGTTTTCCCTAAATGACCAGTTGTACTGAGATGTGACTCAGAATAGTAAGTACTCAACTTAGGTACATTGTAGGTGAATTGAAATTTGCATTGAAGTACCAGTTAGTCAATCTATTAGTGGTCTAGTAATGCTAATGAATGTTTGGTTAACATAGGTAGTTACATCTATTGAAAGCAGGCTATTACATTGTTTTCAGTTTATAGCAATTTATAACTTGAACTAATATTGACTATCTGTGTGTGTTATAATGATAAAGGGAAACTAAATTGTATTTACAGAATTTATATAGATATAAAACTCGGTTCCTATTGTTTAAGGAAAACAGCATTGTTTAAGTTGTGGTTTAGGGTTCCCTCGTTTGGGTTATAGACTGGAGGGTCCAATAAAATTGAGTTACTGCAAATTGTGAGTAAGTATCGTTCCGATCATGTCGTTATCTGAAATACAGAAGGGTGTTTCTAAAGAACTCAGATGGTTTTCCTCCGCACACGGTCTGATAGACCGTTGAGATAGGCATGATGTGGTATTGGAGCGGTCTATGGACGTTAAGGAACGTTACAATAGGGTGCTCGAATTGTCCGCGCAGGCGGAATCAGTTGATGGTTGCGCACCTGACAGGCTGTCACGGTTGCTAGGGGATGTCGACCAATGTATGGAGATGGCAGCTGCTATCACGCAGAAGGCTGCGGACATACGTAGACAGCGCGAGTCCAGCCATGGTGGTGACATTGAAGCACCTCTGCCGCTTCAGGGTTCGGGGTCCAGGTTACCTGCCATAACTATGCCTACCTTTGACGGAGTGTCCGGTGAATGGATGAGCTTCATCAATCTGTTCGACAGTTTGGTGCACATGCGATCGGACATTACCAAGTCTGTCAAGATGGCTCAGCTGGTGGCAGCATTGAGGGGCGAGCCTAGGGAGCTGGTCGCTCATTTGACAGTTACGGAGGGTAACTATGAAACGGCCAGGCAATTGTTGGTCAGACGTTACCATAACAAACGGAGGTTGGCCGATGCCCAACTGAACCGTTTGTTTAGTATCCCGGTTGTGAACAAGGTCGGGGCCATACAGACGGAGGTTTTGAACCCATTGTTGTCCGTCACCAAGGCTCTAGAGAATCTTGGACTTCCGGTTGGTGAATGGTCGTACCTACTGTTGTACATTGTACTTTCCCGCCTACCCGCTGACGTGCAGACTCGTTTCGAACAGTCTCACGGGAGGTCGGCCGAGGACCTGCCCGCCTTCTCCGACTTGGTCGGATTCTTGGAAGAGGAGGCTCGACGGGCAGAGAATTTGGGGTTGACGGTCACCCATCCTTCGGAGCCACAGAGAGCTGCCGGGAGCGCTGTGAGTAGGGGCCCTCCGACGAGGAAGGACCGCACCAACCGGCAGTCGTATGGGACTGTGAGTGCATTGACCCCACATAGTGAGACCTGCCCATGTTGTAGGCAGATTGGCCATGCTGTGGCCAATTGCAATAAGTTCGGGGAACTTAGGGTTGAGGGACGGCGCCGGATGGCCAAGCAGCGGAGCTGGTGTTTCCTGTGCCTCGGGCCACACATGGCTAGGGACTGCACGCGCACAAAAATGTGCGGATATTGTGGTGGGGCCCACAACAATCTGTTGTGCATGAACCGGTCCGGCCAACAGCCTCCACAGGGCCGTACCCAGGGTGACACGGCATGGGGCCCTGAGAATTCGTTTGCGACTCGGAGCGCAACTCAGGGGCCAATGTCCCCACGTGCACAGGGCGGTACTAGGGTGCAGGGCCGCACTCAGGGTCATCACATGGGGGGCCCTGAGTTTTCGGTTGCGACTCAGCATCCGACTCAGCGGGCAATGGGGCCACAAGCACGCAGCCACCCAGGGGTGCAGGGCCGCACTCAGGGTCATCACATGGGGGGCCCTGAGTTTTCGGTTGCGACTCAGCATCCGACTCAGCGGGACATTGGGTATGTTGAGCAGGCCGTAACGGGCGGGTGGCATGGGACACCTTCGAGCTATGCGGATGCGGTTCGGACGCCGCCTCAGTTGTCGCCCCGCTCGTCGCCTCGTCCTCGTCGGTCGCATGTGATGTCCCCCCCGCTCATGGAGCGGCCACGGTTGAATTCACGCCCACCCCCCTTCGGGGGGCGTCGTAGGGTGGCAATGGAACCGGCGCGTGGGCCATTTGTACAATGGGACCCTCTGGCCTACCTGATCGGTTACAGGCACAGTGGGGCCCCGGGGGCCCTCGCTAGGAATTTGCGGCCCAACAACTTGTTGCCCCCCAACCGGAGACGGTGGTGTTACCGATCGCCTCTGTGCTTGTTTGGGATTTGGCGGGCAACCCAACATACGTTCGCGCCCTATTAGATTCTGGAGCTCAGGGCTGCATTGTATCGAATGATTTAGCAAAATGGTTGGGCCTCAATATAAATAATGTATCGCTGCCGAGGAAATTGTTCCCTGCTGGGGATTACAGGGCAACCCTTCACGGGTTTTGTGATGCCTCTGAACGAGGGTTTGCGGCAGCGGTTTATTTGCGAACCGTCACCTCCACCGGGGAGGTCGACGTGCGTTTGGTTTTGGCAAAAAGCAAGGTAGCGCCTATTCGGACAAGGATGACGATTCCAAAACTGGAACTGTCCGGGGCTGCTCTTTTGACCAAACTTTTGAATCACACCCTAACAGTGTTGCGTGGGTCAGTGGTTTTGGAGGATACGGTGTACGCGTGGACGGACAGCCAGATTGTTTTGTGCTGGCTGAAGGCTTCGGTCCATAACTTAGAGGTTTTTGTTGCGAACCGTGTCTCCCAGATTGTGTCGTCTGAGGTCCCACTGACCTGCAGACATATACCAGGAGAATTGAACCCGTCTGATTGTGCATCCAGGGGATGTCGGGCTCCTGAACTCGTTAGACACCATTTGTGGTGGGACCACCCTGGCTTGCCAGGAGAGAATCGGACTGGCCCCACAGCCATGTAGTAGTATCTTCGGATCATGGCCCCAGAGCGGCCGTGCATGTTACCCAGAAGGCTGAGGACCCTGACGCCGGGTTTCTGCTGGACCGGTATAGCTCATATGTGTTTGTTTGTTTATCCACCAAGGCGGTACATCTCGAGCTCGTTGCTGATCTCTCGACAGAGGCTTTCATTGCTTGTTTGGATAGGTTTGTTTCTCGAAGGGGACTTCCAACTTTGATCCGCTCTGATAACGGCACTAACTACGTCGGTGCGGAACGATACTTACGAGAGATAGACAACTTTTTGAATGTAAATAAAGTGGATATTGGAACGGCCCTCTCCCGTCGGGGTATACAGTGGACCTTCAGCCCACCGAGTTGCCCCCACTGGGGTGGGATTTTTGAGGCCGTAGTTAAGTCAGCTAAGACGCACTTGGGGCGTATAGTAGGTCAGACCGCGCTGACTTTTGAGGAGCTCGCGACATTGTTTTGTAAGATCGAGGCCGTTCTCAATTCGCGACCGTTGTGTCCGCTCAGCTCGGATCCAAATGACCTGGAGGCTCTGACCCCAGGCCATTTCTTGATAGGACAGCCACTTAACGCGTTGCCCGAGCACCCCTTCGAGGGAGTGAAATTGTATCGGTTGTCAAGGTACCAGATGTTGCAGCAGTTTACTCAGAATTTCTGGAAGCGTTGGTCGCTCGAGTATCTGCATATCTTACAACAGCGCCTTAAGTGGACTGACAAAACCAGCCCCCCTAGTGTTGTTGACCTCGTTCTGGTTAAGGATGCTAACCTACCGCCACTACGTTGGCGCAGGGGGCGCATTGTTAACTTGTTCCCTGGCAAGGACGGGACCCCCCGGTCTGCAGAGGTTCTAGTAGGAGGCTCGGTTCTAAAACGAGCGGTAGCAACGTTGTCTCGGCTGCCCGTAGATTAGGGGACAGGTGGGTGCCTGTCCGGGCGGGTGATTGTTCGATTCCAAATCGATATTCGATCGATGGTTTCGGAACGGCCATTTTGAATTTGACGTTGCTGCCAACCTTGCAGTTTTTTGACAACTGACAGACGAAAGCCCCCGCAATGTAACGCGTATTGGTATAGGGTATTGAATTTAAATCGCAAGCCATCTGGAATTGTATTCGGGGTTCCCTCAGGATTGTCTAGATAGCTGAGTGTGTTGTGATTCCCCGAACCAGATAAAGTTCGCATTTACGTGGCCGATTGGTTTTCCCCACGTAACATAACCTGTGTTGGAACACTGTGCTCGTCGAAGCTGGCCTGCCAGCCATACCTGGTTGGCTGAAGAACCTGTCTACCAAGAAGAGCCTAGGGTGCACCCGGGCCTTGCAGAGAGACAGGAGTTTGACGGGAACGAAGCACAGACCAGGTCAGATAGATTCATAATTAATAGCTCGGTGAATCGCCGACGTTCACACTTCTTGGCATCTGATCGCTACGCTACCTCGTAGCTGATGGGCCCCTGCGAGGTCATTGGGTGCCGAGAAGCCTGAACAGGTATTCTTACTCAACATTAGGTATTCTTTGAAAAGTTTATTGAATGAGCTTTGCATAGATATCAATTTGATCGTCACATGTTTTGTGTAATACGGTGAAAGGTTGACAACCATTGCTTTTTTATTGTAGTCATCAAAAAAATATATATAAAATGACCGAATTTATTACAAAAAAGTTATAATTTCTTCGGCGAGCGTGAAACATCAACCTTCTAAAGTGCAGTAAAATAAAGTGCAGTAGTGAAATCTCATCAGAGGAACAGCAAAAATGTTCGTAAGTTTTTTTTTTTATTGTCCTAACCCTACAGTCTCAACTCAATGGTATCTACGCTGAATTGTAGTCGTCTCGGTACTAGACTAATGTAGTTCTATGGAGACCACTAGAACTCATCACACATAGCGAGCGATCGTATCATTATCTTATGTGGAGACTGCAGGGCGTGGTTAACTCAGTTAGCAGAAGCCGTGCCTACTTTTGTTGGGGGAGTCTCTGGGTTCGAAACCTGGTATAGAGAATCTAAGTAAGACCTCATGTATAGATATAATAATATTAGACGAACCCAATGTTTGTAAATTACGAGTATGTACTATAAGTATTTGTGCTTGTACGTCTAGTATAATACCAACAAAATGAAGGAAAAGGAAATGTTTAGAGAGTGTGAGAGTGAGAATAAATTAAACTATGATATTTGTGATCGTAGTTTTTGTTGTATTTGACTTTTTTTTTTATAACCAGGTCTGACACCGAGAACGAAACCCTCACCCCCAACATCAGCGAGAAGCAGTGGCGCCAGCAAAGAGCAAACTCGTTACTGAATTTAGATTCAGAAGACGAGGATCACCACTCGTATGTATTTTTATGCGTAACCTGTAGTGTGTCTCACTCCTAGTAAAAGACCGTCCCACTCTCAAATATTTTTAAATAAGTTGTGTTTTCATAAAATCAATACTTACATTATTTCCACCACCACTCGGTTGATAACAGCCTTATCTAAATTGCATTTCTAAATCGAGATGAGTAATTTTGATGCATTGTCACTAATATAATATTGTTTATCATTTCAGGAAGGGTACGACTAAATCACCTAAGGAGACAAAGAAACGTAAGGTGGCAGCGGCAAACACGAGCGGTGGAGGTAGTGCGAGTCGCGATGCAAAGCAAAAGAAGAGCGGCGGTAGCAGCACGTCAGCGACAGCATCAACATCGCGCACGTCAGCGACAGCATCAACTCGTGCTACCTCCGGAGGGAAATTTATTCTCACCGAATTGTTTGGGGAAGAAGAGGATGCAACAACGATAGCTGAAGCTAAGGTGAATCTGCTCAAGTCGGTGCTCTGGCGCCGCGTCGCAGGTGGACTATTAAAACGCAGCGAAGATCTCGAGGGCAACTTATTTGTAGAGTTAAGGGTCTACAATAAAGCTGACATTATAAATGTGAAAGCGCACCAACGCTACTGGAAGGCAGCTGTCAATCTGAGATATCAGGTTGATGACAGCGCACCGGAGCTGGATGCACTCCACACATTTATAAAGTTGGCTAAAGCCAAATTTACCCACGAGGGTACCTTCCAACTCGATAATGTCAAATATGAATAAGCCTTTTATTATTGAAATTGATTTAATGATAAGTTAAGAATCAGATGAATAAATTTACATGTACGCACATATAAACGGTGAACATTGCATCATTTTAAACATTTTGATTTCTTAAAATACAATCCTATAATTCAATATGCCAGGTAAAGACATATTTTGTGAAGTTTGTGACAAGTCCATTAAAAGTAGAGGGTTTTCTGCACATCTTAGAAGTACTATTCATAAAAATAATAGTTTGGTTGAAGTTAGCACCAATATTTCAAAAATCAACAGTGCATTTAGGAACCGTATAGCTTCGTATCGAGTTCATTCTAATGAACAACTGTTGGAGGGTTCTGAGTCCGACCCAAGTGCGAACCACGACCTACCGATTGAATGTATTGTTCACCTGCGCCGCTACGTTAGACAAATCATTGACGCAAAAGTAGCTTCTTATCAAACAGTGAAAGTCAACTTTGAGTTTTTTGCTCAATTTTATTTACCAAGAAACGATGCAACAGAAATAAAGTCATTTGCTACAGAAAATATAGTATTTCTTACAAACAATGATTTCAGTGACATCTACAATAGAGTTATAAATATAATCTCAACAAAGATTAGTGAATTTCAAGACCGAGAAAGTGGATGGTCTTTTTTAAATAATTTGTACCTAGAGGTAAATGTAAACAAGTACATTCCATTACGAGGATCAAGCTACATTGAGTTACCTAAGTTAATCAAAAATAAACGGGCTTGCATTAACATCAAAAGTTATGACAATTTTTGTTTCTTGTGGAGTGTAATGGCTGCTTTGTTTCCAGCAAAAAAAATGCAGATAGAGTCACGTCTTACCCCCATTACAGTGAAGTTCTCAATACGAATAATATGACGTTCCCCGTGTCAATTTTAGATATAAAACTTTTTGAAAAAAATAATCAAAAGATAAGCTTAAATGTATATGGTCTAAAAAATAAGAAACATATCATCGGTCCACTGTTTAAAACAGCAAGAAAAAGAGAAACACACATTAATTTGTTATATTTTGAAAACGGTGCGAAATCACATTACTGTTTGATACCTAAATTTGTCCCAGTTTTTTTCCATAATATATCAGGGTACGACAGTCATTTATTTATTAAACAGTTAGGAAAAACCTGTGGTCCTATAAAAGTTATTGCAAAAAATAAAGAAAAATATATCTCTTTCACGAAATTTTTCAGAGATCAAACAAATAATGAATTTGTGGCTGTTCGTTTTGTTGATTCATTTAACTTTTTGTCTACAAGTTTGGATAAGTTATGTGATAATCTCAATACTGAGGATTTTATTAATTTAAAAAGTATTTTACAGAAGGTAAATGTTTTGATTTAATGCGACGTAAAGGTGTTGGTGTATCCTTATGAATACTCTTGCGACTCATCATATAGTATAAGTCCCATGGCGGTTGCGATAGCTGACCGATATCGCCTATCGACGCAATTCCGTATCGCATCGCTCCATCAGGATAGACGCTAGGTTTGAGCCTTAATCCACCATGCTGGCACAGTGCGGGTTGATGGAAGGGTGTCGGTATGGTGTCCAAACGCATTATCGAGTTGCCCTATTAGGGTCTCAAACACAGACCCATCCAGAACCCGTCTCGGAAAGTTGTTCCTACCCGCACGATTGTTTCCGATGTGTGATGTACAGCTAGGCCGTGAAAGTCACGGCATGTCGGAATGGTGGCTAAAAACTTTTTAACCAGCTTTCGGAGAGTATAGCATAGCATCTTCATTCAAAATCCTCCTTGTCAATGTACTGGGTTACTTACAATCGACAAGTTGGTTGTATGTGAGAAGTTCGTGCGTTTTGCACGAATTTTGAATGATGCAGACTGTTATAGAAATAAAATGTGTGTCTGTAAGAGGGCTGTGCGGACAGGTTGACTTTTTATAAGATGACCATGAGTCAGAGCTGACACAAATTTCCCTATGACACAAACTGTCGGAAATGAAAAAATAAAGATTGACGCCGTCGAAATATCGAATCGCGGCCAGCAAAATTGATCGCTGACACTGAAGCAAGTCACCGATAAAACTGACGCACCGTAATGACGAATCGCTATAACCCTATTTCTCCAAAGATACACAACAACGAAATAATGTAATATCGTTTTTTTCCTAGAATAGCACTAGGATTTCGATTGCCATTGAAATACATTACTCTCCTAGTTTTTCCTAAACAAAGAAGACTACCCAACTTATATTGTGTGTGCACACATCACACCAAACTTGTGCCGGAAGCAAGAGATAAGCGCAGTGCTATTAGTTGCGCAAACATTGCTGGATGATGGCATTAAGCTTGTCCCGGGAATGTCTACTTGCGGTTGTGATGGCTATTTACCCGACTGCGCCAGAATGAGGGTAATGTTTGTCGATCGTATGCACACCTTTGCCATTCAATGCAGAAAAAATATGGCAATATTTGCAGACTGCATTGTGATTTTTTTAATAAAATATTTGACTGATCTATTAAACACACACCATAATAGGTAACTTAAATAGCAAATGTGGTCCAGTAATTTCACGACCGAGGGGCACATGCCTTTACTCGGATACGAGTAAGGTTGAGTAATACTCCACCACGCTGTCGGGTTGGTGGAGGAGTTTTACGACTACTACTACCGAGTAGCGATAGTAGAAATAAGAAATAAGAAATTTATATGCTATTTCAGGGGTATTGTACAGTAAACAGTTTTAGTACATTAATTGAACTCCTTATACAGCTAGTCAATAGCATGCAAATATTTAGATGTACTGGTATTAATCATTTTTAAAGTTTTAAAACTCCTGCAGTGAATAAAAACAATTGTCTAAGAGCCATTTTCGTAAGTTTAGATGTAAATAAGTTAACAGGAAGGTTTTTATTTTAATATCTTGAGGTATCCTATTGTAGCCGGAATGTACAACTTAACGTGTCATTCGAAACACGGAACGTCCGATAATGTACTTAAAATAAATTACTTATCTCATTAGTACATCGTCAGCGCCCGATTCGAAACCGATGGCATTTATGTTGCAATTTATTTTCTACATTTAATTTCAAAACTTTTTGTATTTGTAGAGGTGGATGCGGGAGGCTCAGGAGCGGAGTAATTGGGTGAATGTGGCCTGATTGATGATGATGTTGATGTTGCTACAGCTGGTACGGCTTGACATCATTTAAAATATAAGGTGTCATTGGATTTAACCCTATTAAGGGTGTGCCAGGGCCAAATGAAAATGAAAACGCAACAAAAAGTACAGTGTTAGTGCTTAAGTTATTTATTAAGTTAAAATTTATAAAACCGGTAATAAGCGAATGATGAAGGGAAGTTAAGATTGTTGGATATATTTGAGTAATTATAATAGTAACTCAATGGTGGATATTGGCATTACGCTTGTCCTAAAGCCGACGAGGAATGGCGGCTGTGATGGTTGTTTACCGCTATACAGGTTGTCCGAAAGGTCATGCGTCACAGCGAAACTGAAGGTAGCCCTGCCTCAGATGCATAGATCATGCCTTACATGACCTCAGCTAAAGTTGCATGTAATTCGAAAAGTCGTTAGTAATAAGTTTTTAATTGAAATCTCCATTTTAAGGGTTCCGTACCTGAAAAAGGTAAAAAAGATCCCCCCTAGGATCACTCACGTGTCCGTCCGCCCATCCGTCTGTTATAGGCATTTTTCTCGCGAACTATAAGAGACACTTATCCTAATAACCGCAACATTATTCAAGCCTAATATGAATGTATTATGACCTACAAAAAGTGGAGGGGGTAAAATGACTAAACGAAAAAAACACCTTAGTGTAGGGTACCTTTAAAAAGAACTCTTTATAAACTTTTCAAAAACGGATATGTTTTATTTGAATTTTGATTACTTCAGAAGTTATGATAAAAAGAGTACAAAAAATTACCATTCCTTCCACCCACCTCCCTTATCTTCAAAACTACAGAGTCTAAATTTGTGAAAAAATCAGAATATAGGACGTAAGCTTAAGATTACAGAAAACCCTACCCGGAATTGCCTAGCCTTATTATTTATCTGTATACCATATAGAAACTGATAAATGCACCTACGTACATAGAGTAGTAGCCGCACCAATAATTTTGTAAAAAAATTGTGGACACCGTGTTCCGCAGACGTAAACCCGTAAGTATTTTTTTATTGGCATGTTTAAAAAAGTCTTTTAAAAACCACTTGAAACCTAACAATAATTGCGACGACGTGTATTCGACGCAGCTTAAGACATATCGAGCATGAGCATGAGACGATTAAGCCGAAACTTTATTAGGAAAAGTTTCTAATAAGCGTTGGAGGTAGACCTTTTGAACATTTGTTGTAGTAGTCTACAAGTTTCGGCGCAATCATCTCATAGACATGCTCGGCAAGTCTCGAGAAGCAACGATAAACGTTTCCGTAATTCTTATTTTGTATCAGTTAATGGTTATAACCTTGTCTTTTGAAAATAGCCAGTAAACTGGTTTAAGTTTGATAATAAAGAGCTACGTGTTCTAGTGGATTTTACGCTTGCGTCTTAGCCAGGAGATGCAAGTTTGAATCCGGTGCAATTGACCTGACTACGATGCAATTAAATGAGAAATTAATCTTGTGTACATTATCCGACGTTCCGTTTTTTGGAGAACACATAAGTTTTTGAATTACAGCATGTTGGAGTATGGTTCAACCTTACTTGTATCCAGGTAAAGACCAGTGCCTCTTAGTGGAGACATCATTAAGCTAAATTCCTTTTTTATGTTTAAGTTTATTGTTACCTAGTGGAAATACGTTTAAGTTTGATATATAAAGTTAAGGTTTATCTAGCGAGCAGTACTCCTTTGCTTCTACGTTATGCAGCGTTACTAAACTTATCGTGACCTAACCTTAACAAGCTCACCTATCCTACTCTAACGTAACCTGAGGTAAGGTTAGATCAGGAAAACTAGGTGAGGTTTATTTTGCCACACCATAATATTGATTCCAAAGTTTTTGTTATCAAGTTAAAGAAAGGGATATCCAGGAATCCCATGGCTCACAGTAAAATGTAAACGATCACTGTTAAAATCAATCAAGTAGTTATTTTTTTGTTCCGTATACTACACGAGCTGACCGATGCCCGCTTGAGCGATTGATGTGTAGGGACCCGGACATAGCAGGGAGGTCTGACTCCTGGGCATGGATTATTCGACTTTTTTTCCCCTTCAACAAAAAAAAAGGATATCCAAAAAATGGTAATGGTAGCACTAACAATAAGAAAAATGGGCATTTTCATTAAAAAAAATAAACAAACGGTGCCTTGAATCAAATACAACATTCGCCGAGATCATGTAAGGCTTGATCAATGCATCTGAGGCAGATCTACCTTCGGTGTCGCTGTGACGTATGACTTTTGGGACACCCTGTATCTGCTGCAGACAGAAGCAAAGGCGGGAAAATAATGGTCGTTAGGAGGTTCATCCTAGAAACGTGAGATGATAAGCTGGAAACTTGCTTAAATCCTTAATGTTGTCCCAAAAGTCTTCATCATGTCTCTTAAGTTATTTAAGGTCGAAAGTGTCAAAAATCGACAGCCATCACTGCTGGCCTCTTCTTAACTACGCCGTAGTGTTCATTTCTTAGAAATCATTGAGTTTGGAATGAAGCTGACTATTTTGCCAATAGCTTCCATATACGAAACGCGTTCTAGGATCCAATAACTATTTGGGGATGTGAAAATAACATCGGTTAAATAAGTAATGTGTTGACCAAAATGCATTCAGTGGAAAATAACTCAACCGTGAACTTTCTATGAAGGTAGATTCCCTTTAGCCAAAGGTTTCCTTTTTCGAAATTTCATCTATCTATCTAAATAGCACAGCCGTGTGTCACTCAATTCCAAAAATTGTAGCTATGAAAGTTTGCAGTCAATTGATTTCTTCTACCCTTGTTATCTTAATTCGTAAAATATGTTTTATGGTATGATAATAGAAGATTTGTTCAGCCAGGGTTCAGAGCCGGTCCGATTAGTTCTTGCTTCAGTGAACTTGAATAGAAATATGGCAGCGTTTTAAAGGAAAGACAAAAATATGAATAGCAAAAAACGGGTAAGTAGATATTTGTGATTTCATTAGAAATCACAAATATCTACTTACCCGTAATAGCGGTTCGGTTATAATTACTTACTTTATCTACACACGTATCATAAACCCTCTTTACTGCGTACAAAAACCGCACGTTACGATCAGCATAATGTTAAACTACTTGAAAAATTACACAATTCAACACATTACAACATTCAAATTTCGAACGCCGACGCCCGCCTGCGTGCCGCCCCTAGTTTGTCTGTGAAGTTGGTACTGACATTCAAATTTCGAACGCCGACGCCCGCCTGCGTGAAGTTGGTACCACAGAACAAGCTAAACAATTGCAGAGCCACAATGCCGGTCAAACATGCGGTTCCTGAACACATCAAAGAGAGCTTATGAAATATGTGTAGATAAACTAGTGTATGTAACTGTACATAATTAGGCATTAAAACTCTCGAGTGATTCTCGAGTATTGATGCCCTCCATTATGTAGCAGTCACATAAACTACTATTAAAAGACAATAAAGTTTTCTCTACAAAATTTTACACATTCGTTATACACAGTCGGGTCAACTGAATGTGAAATGTGAACACGGTATTTGACTGCTAGTCAAAATAGATACTTATTAGGAGCGATAATTTTGTTCACGAGTTCATGAAATACTTGCATGTGACGTCACAGTGAAATGCTTTTTTTTTAAATGACATTATAAAATACAACTGCTGGAAATAAGTATACAATTCTGATATCGTCAAACGTTTTTTGTTGAAATACGTTCATCTTAAGGCTCGTTTCTAGATTTATTGGACTCTCTTGTCAAATACCGTATTGACGGTTGTCAAAATTCATAAGGCGTTAAAGCGAACCACATATTCCTTTTTTTTTGACCTAAATCGAATAAATTCACATTTACTTCTATAAACAAATATTTAAATCGGTCAAATCAAATCAAAGATATATTTCAGTACCTAGGTATGTTGTTATTCAGCAAATCTGTCGTACATTGCAATGCAAGCACAAAATTGTTTTTCAAAATTACAACTACTAATCGGTACCATAGACGAATAAAACTAGAGGACTGACAACGTCATACAAAAAACGTACCCTGCTAGAAAGCTAAAATCCTGTATTATTTCTAGATGTCGCTGTACCAAGCAATAGATGCTGGGTGCTTAGGATGTCGGCGTAGTATAATCCATGGTAATATCGACGAAAAATCAGAGATGGCGTAAGCGTAAGCCTTGTTTCTTCTTAGGGAATAAACGCCTATACCGCCATCTTTCCAAAATTAAGCGCGCCACCACGATACTATCTATACTAGAAAGAAATTTTTAACTAGTAGCTCTATCCAGCAATATACATTTAAACTAAAAATCGAATTACGCTTCAAAGTACTACGGTTGTTTGTCCTCTAGTTTTATTCGTCCATGTCGGTACCTAATTATGCGACGGCTCACAAATGCCATTGACTCTGTCAAACATGAGATTTAGTATAGAACACAGAACTCAGAGTAAAAAGAGTTTCATTAATCTGTGACACAGAACTTTCTAATCTCGCGTCGCGCGGATCAACATATTAATTCAGCTCAGTGTTGCATGCCGTTCTATAATTATAGTATTTCTGCCTTCTAACCTCAAAATAGCACCTTCGCCGCTTGACTTTGTGTTCTCAGGCGGAAAAATTATATCCGCAACTGGTTGGAAAAGGCGTCTTTACGAACCTCGCTACGATCCTCGCGTTCGGCTCGTACCTTAAACTTCTCGGTTCGGAAATATATGTACATAGTCAGGTCATAAGTTCTGTCACATGTGCAATATGAAATAATTTAGACGTGTTTATTATTTATGTAAACATTTATATAGCAAAATGAACTTAATAAAACATAGATTCTTATGGTAATAAAGTTTATTCAACATGACCCCCGCGATTTTGAATACAGGCCTTTATTCTGCGCGGCCAGTCGTATATCGCAGCACGAACGAGGTCCATGTCAATATCGGCGGCTGCCTTAATCAAGGATGCCTTGAGTGACTCCAAATCAGGATGAGGCTTTGAGCAGGCCTTTTTCTCCAAGTGTTGCCATATCTTGTAATCTAACGGACTCAAATCTGGACTGGAGGAGGGCCAGTCTTCGTGCCGGATGAAGTCGATTTCACGCGCCGCCAGCCAGTCTTGTGTGCTTTTCGCTCTATGAGCTGGCGCAGAATCTTGTTGGAATACCCAGTGCCTGTTATTAAACATGGTATGAGAAACAGGTTCCACAAGGTTCTTGAGGACTGTATTCTGATACACAACTGCATTCGTTTTTACGCCTTTTTCACAAAAATGTACCTCAGTTAAGCCCCAATAAGAGACTCCAAACCAAACCATGAGCGAGGATGGAAAATGACCTCGTTGGCCACGCGGAATACGGTTGCTCGCTTCTTCACTGCTGTGTGCGTACACCTTATCATTTTGTTTGTTGTAGCTCTCTTCCACGGTGAAAATTTTTTCATCCGAAAAAAGAATTCCCCGATGCTTTTTTCCCGCGTACCGCTTCAACAAAGCGCGGCAACTCTTCAGTCTCAGGTCCATTAAACGAGCGTCCAAACAATGTCCTGTTTTTCTTCGATATGCCCTAAGCCCTAAGTCTTCATTTAACACCCTTTTCACCGTGGTCCTGCTTAACCCCATCTGAAGGGCCAACAGTTTCTGCTTACGTATGGGATTTCTTTGAATTCGCACCTTCACAGCTTTTATCACTGCTGGAGTCCTAACAGAGCGAGGGCGACCACTTCTTGACCTGTCATCTACACTAGAGTCTTCATTGTATCGTTTTATGGTACGATAAAAGAATCTTTTGGTTATATTCAAATTTTTCAGTAAGTCGAAAATCTGAATTGGCGCGTAACCGCAACGATGCAATGCATTATCTGCAACACGGTCTTCTTTGAGTGTCCATTCCATATTTAAAAATGAGGAAAATTCTAAAAAGTACACATTTTTATTTTCATGAAAAATTCGAAAAACCTTTTTTGTGGCCAGCGTTCTAAATTCAAAAGTTTTTATTGTGTGACAGAACTTATGTCAAGTCATAAGTTTGGTTAAGGTTATGTGTATTTGCGAACTCGTACGAAATTTACTCTTACACTATTATTTCGTTTTGAGTAGGTACTATAAACTGTCGCCCATATAGGATAGTACACTTAAATACTACAATTTGGCCTCTGACACTAACCTAATTCCCTCATACATATATGTTTGGCAACAACAAAGCATTAATAAACAAATCTTTATTCTGAAGAATTTCTTTATTCTCAAGTCCCAAAAACCGAGCGAGATGCGATCTCGACAATTAGGGATTTTCTGACAGCTCAGTTATCAAACCAGCTCGCCAGATGGCGCCGTTGAATTCCCAGTAGTCTTCAGAGTAGAAATTATTGTGATCTGTGCCCTCAGTCTGCGACATTCATGCGACATTTTAAATTTGTATTGTGGTCTGTATTGTGTAAAGTGTAAGCTATGTGTAAGTATTGTCTAAAATAGGTTAAGAATTTTGCTCTCGAGTGATATTATTATGAAACTCGCCTTCGGCTCTTTTCATAAACCCACTCTCGAGTTTTAATGCCCTCCATTATGCAGCAGTCACATAAACTACTATTTTATTCTGTTTTTTAGTATTTGTTTTTATAGCGGCAACAGAAATACATCATCTGTGAAATATCATCTGTCTAACTATCACGGTTCTTGAGATTCAGCCTGGTGACAGACAGACGGACGGCTGGACGGACAGCGGAGGCTTAGTCCCGTTTGGCACCCTTCGGGTACGGATCCCCAAGAACAAGAGTTTACAAAGAAGTAGTAGTCGTATATGAAAAAAGTGTACAAAGGTGAGCTTATCTCTAATAAGAGATATCTTCCAGCAAACCAGGCCAAGATGGGAAAAGTTGATGGACGACCTGATGTGTGCAACAATATAACGAATTAAACGAGTTCCATACATATTAAAATAAAGACTAAGCATAAATAAAATAAATTGTTTAATATTCTACTACTGCTAATAAATACTTACATGCACACTACCTATGATTTTAAAGAGAGAGTTAATGCTTCACGCTACTTTTAAATATATTCCGAGTCGGACTGTTATATTTTGTTGTTTTATTTTATCACTTGTTTATCATGTAGCTCCTATTACGAAAATAAATCGTTGTTTTGTAGTTTAGGACTCAGATTTGGTCAGGTAAATATTTATTTTATTTTATTTTATTTTGTAAGCGAACCATTAGAATACACAGTTATCTCAGAGTTATAAGATAAAACTAATTATGAATGGGTTCCAATTACAGGTTCGCATTAAATTTACAATATAAAACTTGATAACACAACATAAAACACGCAATTATTATGATCGGGATTGAGCTTATATCTGTTACAATTTGTAATAAGTAATAAGATTTTTAAAAGCGTATTGAGATATATTAAAAATATCAACTTCATTAAATAACTTGTAAATATTCATTATTTTGTCTATCGAATTATTTTATTATTATTTATTTTATTAAATACATAGTTTTGGTTGCACTTAACAGGTGAATCGTGCCCACTTTTAGCCAGTTTTTCAATACTCCATTAAAATTATGGGAAATATCAAAGAAAACCTCTCTTGAAGCAGCTATTTCCATATTTTCCGCATTATATGAAGTATTCGGCGTGGATATGTAGAGTACTCGTGTAACACTGGCAAATGCCTATGGGATTTCTCCTCAGTCTAATCTGGAGTAGGGTAAGATACAATATTTCACTTTTTATGATGTAGGTCGCTCTTGCCATAAAAATATTTAGAGAGAGGCGAAGTATGCATGCCGTGGCCAACCCACTTAAGCATTTCGAGTCCCGGCTGGGTGAAAAATAACTAGGGTTTTGGATGTATACATGGTTTATGACGTGGTTATGGTTTTCACATGGACTAATATTCAAAGGCTAGTATTTAATAGCGCATCAAAAATACTGAATTTCACAGCAAAAAAAGGATCAGCAAAAACACTTTTTATGTTTTAAGTATTTTTATTGTTCTTACATGTTCAACCTAATACGAAGGATAAAGTTTTTACCTCTCACCTAAGATACCGCAGTATTTTACCCTGATATTTGCCGTGAAAATCAGTATTATTGCTGTGCAAATCAGTATTTTTGATGTGCAGTTTATTATTTCCCATATACATTTATTTTTTTATAAATTAATTTTGGAACTATGCTGGCGGAGTCCGCTATCTATCGCAATTGACAGCACTGGTCAGGCACGCTTTTACCGACGCAACAGCATGGACCATGCTATGTCGGTAAAATCCAACAAGCCATGAAGCGCCATCTGTTGATATATCACAGAGCCATAACAAACAAACCAACAATGTTTTTCCTGGCCTGTGTTTTTGTTGTCCTGGTTAACTAATCATTGTTTTGCGGGCCCATTGCTGACCATCTATCGCCACATTTCCGAGCAGTGGAGTAAAGTAATTTATCCTAAGAACATTATACGGACGTTCTAACGGTGATGGCAAACATCGCGTCGCGTCCACGCACCAAAAAGAGTTTTCAGATATATTAGCATCCTTTGACATTACGAACTTTGTAAATTTCCCGACTAGAGTGACTATAACGACGAGCACTTCACTGGACCACGCATAATCCAACGTGGACGGCGGCGCCGCACGCGCGAGCCCCGTGCTCACGCGCCTCAGCGACCACCTTGCCGTGCGGCTGCAGGTAGAATGCTACCTACCCTCCACCATTGCTCCAGTCACTGTGCGCGCTAGTTGTCTATCGCGAGGTAACAAAATGAACTTTGTTGCTGCAATAGGTAGTATCGACTGGCCGGCCTTATACAGCAAACCAATCGAGGCAGCTGACGACCTTCCAAGGCATTTTTTAAACGTATTGACATTCAAATATGAAGTATGCTTTCCGTACAAAATGTCAAAAGTTATACATAAAAATTATCGTTTTGTATCTGACAAAACAATAAATACCAAGAGACTCCTATTTGACGCTTTAGAACTAAATTGTAAAATTGACGACCTAGACCTGCTGGTGAATAATTTAGTAGTAAAGATAACTCTCAGCTGAAATATGATCGAACGAACTACTTATCGGACAAGATAGAAGCCAGTGCGAACAAGTGTAAGGGTATGTGGAGGGTAGTAAACGTAGAACTGGGTTGCGACCTATACTCACCAACTGACTACACTAGCCTCGTAAAAACACCAGATGGCACCGACTACCCTAGCAAAGAGCACGTTGTCAATGCGATGAAAGAGAGATTTATTAGTGCAGCGGCTGCGTGTGGAGCCCCGCGCGCCGACCTCGCCGCCACCGCCGCCTTGCTGGCCGTGCGCGCACCGTTCGACTGCTCGTTGAGATTTCGGCGGTTTACTCCTCATGAGGTATTTGACATCATAGTCAAAAAAATACCGCACATACCGAGCAAGGACATTTATGAGCTCTCTTGTGACATGCTCAACATAATCGCGGGGTCGGTTAGCAATATCTTGTCGATCCTTTTTAATAGGTGCCTTCGTGATGGAACATACCCGTCGTCTCTCAAACGAGTGAAAGTATCTCCAATCCACAAAGGTAAAGGAAAGAAAGAAGACGGCGAGGCCTATAGGCCGGTGTGCATAATCCCAGTACCTGCCAAGGTACTGGAGAACGGCCTCAGTCCACGCCTAGTACAATTCCTGTCAGCCATGGACATACTGACCGACAGACAATACTCCTATAGGGTAGGTAAATCCACCACATCCCTCACTAGGGAGGTGGTGTGGAGTGTCCTGCGCGCGCGGGAGGGGAGGCAGCAGGTGGCCGTGCTGTGCTGCGACCTGTCGCGGGCATTTGACGTCGCGGACCACTCCGTCATAGCGGCGAAGCTGCATAACTACGGCGTCAGGGGACCTGCGCTGAACCTGTTGATTGACCTTATGTCTCACAGGCTTCAAACAGTGGTGGGCGAAAGAGGGACAATAAAATCCGATGAACTGAAAACAGACATTGGTGTGCCACAAGTTTCATCAGTGTCCAACATTATGTTTTCGCTGTTGCTGAATGACCTTCCCAGCTGGAAATGGCCTTACCAGATCAATGAATTTTCAGCGTTTAATGATATGAACAGAAAAATGCATGACTATTTCATGATGAGGTTAAACATCAGTGATAATTAACCACCGTTATAGGCGCTGATGTCCATTTGTTGTTGATTTTTACGATGGAGGCGGCGGCGACGTTAATTGTCAAACATTGGTCGGAGAGATTTGAATAAAAATGTTGAAACACTTCTAGACTTACTCGTACGTATTAGGATGAAATGCAAATTTATATATTGCAATTTTCGATACACAAACAAATCTGTGCATAGAATGAATATTTATAATTATACCTTGGACACTATTTACACACATTGATCTAGCCCCGAACTAGGATTCCCTGTATCTTGGGTACTAGACAACGATACACAACATAAAACGATACACATACTTATATAGATAAATATAATACTTAGATAGATAAACAACCACGACTAGGGCACAAACATCCGTTATCATCAAACAAATATTTGCCCCCACCGGGACTCGAACACAGGACCCGTGGCTTCGTAGGCAGGGTCACTGCCGACTCGGCCATTCGTGTCGTCATTAATATTTATTTAATTATTTTAATATGTCATCACAGCGATGCTATTTTATATGTCGGCATGAATAATTTTATTCATAACTTTACTCTGACTCGGGATACGTTGTATCTATCTAGTACCTTAGAGTAATGATATATATATAGTCTATGCTAGTACATATAGAAAATGAGTAGCTACATTGTTAGCATATAATTAATGATTAAACGAACTTACCTGTACGTGAAGTTCTATCATAATTATACGAAGGCTCCGTCTGAAGAAATGAGTAACCTAAAATAGACCTTATTACTGTGTAGTAGCGCATCCAGCTGTCACACTCAACACTGTATTTGAGGGTATTAGTATTTTTTTTCCTTTTCCCTCCGGATGGACCCGTCGTTCGTCATTTAGTTTGGAGTCTTCACTTAGCCCCTGCTTGGCTTCAGCTCCTCTCTATGCTATGATATTTCCGATGAAGCTTGGGGCCGGGAAGGGCGGGATGTGGTTACTCATTTCTTCAGACGGAGCCTTCGTATAATTATGATAGAACTTCACGTACAGGTAAGTTCGTTTAATCATTAATTATACTCATGCTCCGTCTTCGAAATGAGTAACCTAAAATAGACCTTATTACTGTGTAGACTTTGAGAGTATGCATACTTACTATGTGAACAGGAAATATCAAAGGCATAGGTGTGATAATCAATCATTTGGTTTTTAATTCAACATGAAGTAATAATAAATTAATTATTCCGTACTGCAACAGATAATATAACATAATGTACTTATAAAATATTATAAACTAATTTATTACAATTTAAGTAATTTACTCTATAATCAGTCTGGCTAAGGATTGGTTATTGTTATCGACAATGGTTCTATCGTAGAACCTAGCAAAAGTCGTAGACGTGCCGCTCCAGCCCGCGGTCTTACGGATCGTGTCTACGTTCAGGCCGAGGTGGCGCGCGCGCGACGTGCTAGCGTGCCGCGTGCTGTGCGCGCTGAATCTAGACACGTCGATACCGCACTCATCAAGGGTGCACCTGATCCACCTGCTTATGGTTTGGCTACCGACACTGGCATGAGGTTTTCTGTGACTTATGAAAAGAATCTGATTGTCACCCCGAATATTTTTGGTTCTATCTAGATAGCAAGTGAGCGTAAGTGCTGGGCATATTTCTGGTTTTTGTGTAAAGAATGGTAAATATAATATTGGTTGTTTTTGCCTCAGCCGGGATGTCTTGATAAGATCGGTTATTTTGATTTATATTTGTGAATCAGAGACTGTATTATTTTTATATCAATTTTAGACAATGTTTGTACTCGGTGTGCAGTCATAAGTGCTAGAAGCATTGCGCATTTCTTTGAAAGATGCTCGAGCGAAGCTTCCTCGTTTGGGTACCATGTTCCAAGAATATCAAGTACGGTGGACGTGTCCCAGATGACATCGTACTTAGGTAAGGGAGGTCTAAGGCGGAAGGCCTCCTTAAGAAATCTTTTGATTGAATCGTCGTTAGAGATATGCGATCCAATCAGCATTGATAATGCAGCCCTGTAGCTATTTAACGAGCCGTACTGGCTTCCTGAATTGTATAAGTGTGTGAGGAACGATAATACCGCGGGGATGGAGGCTTCGAACGGGTCGATGGATTTATCTATAGCGTAAGCAAACCAGCGTTTCAGGCAGACTTCATACTGTTTCATAGTGTTATCGGCGAGTGAAGCGATAATGATATCTAAGGCGTCTGCCGGTGCGCCGCGTCGCAGTAGCGCCGACCGCAGAGCACTCCGGCCATCAGTGTAAGGTTCTAAGGTCTTCAATTTTAAAATGATTGGTTTCAATGGATTTATTCAGTTCTTTTAAATTTAAAATAAACCGCCACTTGCCGTTTGATTTGGGTCGCATGAAAATGTTTGATATAAATTGGTCTTTGCATGGTATGCATGGCGATATCGCCCCTATTGTCTCTAAGTTATTTATAGATTTGAAAAATATATTTCTTTTGCTTTCTGAATATGTTCGAACAGGGGGATTATGCAGTTGAATGGCTGGTTTAGAAAATACTATTTTATAGCCTTCTATCCATGATAATATCTGAGGATCGTTCGTAATTGTAACCCATGCATTGTAGAAAAGGGCCAGCCTACCCCCGTATCTTACCGGGTCTAGTATCGCCTGCGCGCTTGCTTGTACGGCGGCGGCGGAGGCGGCCTCGACGAGTAACAGCGCCCGCTGCACTGCGTCGGTGGCAGCGGCGGCGGCGGCGGCGGCAGAGTTCCCGACTGCGCTGGCGCCATCGGCGCAGCATATCCCCGATTCCTCGAAGAACTAGAAGCTCCCGCACCGTTGTCGCCAGTGTATGCCAATAGACGGCGAAAGCACAGCACAACGAAGACCACGCGAGGCCCCTGACAAGTAGGGGCCACCCAAGACCGGGGGGGACGTTACCCCCCGAGTTGACGCCGCGGGCATGAGGAAACCATAAGTCCTCGACCCCGCAACCGTAGTGGTTCTCGCGCTCCGCGCGAAAACACACTCCGCAGACCACACGGGCCGATTCCTCGGTGTCATAGGGGGCGGCGGGGGCCAGCGATTGGCAGCTTGGCCTTTCCAGTTTTTTGCTGGTGTTATGTTTTTGTTGTTGGTCTGTATTTTAAGATCCGTGCCGGACTTGTAAACAGCCTTTGCAGTCTTCAAGGATTCTGACAACTGCTCGCCAAACAGAGATTTATCTATTTTAGTGTTAAGCAGTGGGCCTTGCATCTCCTTCTTGAGTGAATAAACCGCTAGGTTTCGTCTTGATACGGACTCGTTGTTCTGAGCATCACATACGAGGCGGCCCGCGTCCATTATGAGTTTTAAAAGCGTGTTGTCTCTTTTTTTGCTGTCTAGTAAGCGGGTTGCAGCTTCTCCCAGGCAAGTGATAGCGGAGGCAAGACGTTTTTGGCGCGCCTCGATAAGTCTGTCACGCTTGATGACCGGCTCGGTCAGAGCGGCCTTGACCTCGGGGTTGAGGGTTGGGGCCCCGATGAGCATAGCATTTGCGGGGATAGGGTACTTACTGCAGAGGTCACTTCTTATACCTTTATTAAAGCTGTTTAATATTTATGCTTCGGAAACGCACCGGTTTTTTGTTGCGCGAATCGATCGCGAGTAATCGGCACATCACTAAGCGGAAACGGACCGCAGATGTCACTCGTATCGAAACGAGAGGAGAAATTGGAGGTTATCTTTTCTCGTCGGGAGAACATAACATGGCTACCAAGGCATCGGGCCATTGATGGTATTTCGGTGTACCAATTGTAATACAGGCGTCGGGCCTGGTCGGAGTGCTAATCATCTACATCGTCGGGAAATAAGTAGATTCACGTCACCGGTTCAGTGATCCCTGTTGATTGGACATCGTCGTATTGGACGGCGACTCCACGTGTCGGCAGGCAGCACGCCGGCGACAGCGTCGGGCAGCAACGATAGTGATTCGATTCGATCCTGCAGATATCGCCTGGCTCCGACAAAATTTGTTCCGTTGTCCGAACGGATTAATGTCGGGAGGCCCCTTCGTGAGACGAACCGATCCAGACAAGCGATAAATGCCTCCGTAGTGAGGTCACTGACCACCTCCAAGTGGACTGCCTTCGTGGCCAAGCACACGAAGACGCACAGGTATGCCTTCACTAATCTGGCGTTCCGTAGCTGTGAAGACTTGACCATGAATGGTCCCGCGAAATCCGTTCCGACACCCGCAAAGGGCCGGATTTCGTTAACCCTATCCGAGGGCAAATCGCCCATCTGGGGCTGCATCGTAGCCGCCTTGGCCCGATAACAAGGCAGGCACCGAAATACGACGCTACGCACTAAGCGTCTTCCCGATAGAATCCAGAACTCGCGCTGGAGAAACGCCATCAAGGCGTGGCATCCGATATGCCCATTCCGAATGTGTCGATCCTGTATCAACAGTTCGACCAACTTCCCTTTCCTAGGGAGTAACAACGGGTGGCGAGCCGCATAAGGCAGGTTGGCATTCCGCAGCCGACCTCCTACCCTCAGCAATCCTTGAGGGTCAATAAACGGGTTGAGCCGAGCCACAGCTCCCTTCAGTTGGACGCGTCCGCGTCTCAGAATGTCCGATTCGGACTTAAAGTGCACCGTCTGCACGTTCCGTACCAATGCAAACAACGCATGGTTCCGTTCCCGTGGTGTCAGGACCTGTGTCCGCACTCGTTGCGCCTCAGAATTCCGACAATTCCGCGCAAATCGGCAGATCCAGGCGGTCACATTGACCAGCTTGTCGAGCGAGCTGTACCGTTCCAGCAGGCTGAACTCCTCTTCCGGCTCTGGTTGCGTCGTGCAGACACCGACTGTCAAGGCGCCGTTCGCCGTGGTAACGCGTGGACTCATTGGCCAATCCGATTCGGCTTGAGTCAACCATTTTGGACCCCACCACAAGGGATGTCCACCTAACTCCGGAGCGTGACACCCACGAGACGCACAGTCTGCTGGGTTCATTTCCCCTGGAACATGTCTCCAGATCAAGGGAACCTCCGAATTCAGAATCTGCGAAACCCGATTCGCCACAAAAATCTCCAACTTGTGAACTGAAGCCTTCAGCCAGCATAACACGATCTGGCTGTCCGTCCAAGCGTAGACCGTATCTTCCAACGCTGATGACCCACGAAGAACCGTCATCGTGTGGTTGAGCAGACGAGTCAGGAGGGCCGCTCCCGAAAGCTCTAACTTGGGAATGGTCAGGCGAGTGCGCAACGGCGCAACCTTGCTCTTGGCCATGACCAACCGCACATCAACCTCCCCCGAGGAGTCGACCGTACGCAGATACACCGCAGCTCCGTAGCCCTTCTCCTAGGCATCGCAAAATCCATGCAGGGTGGCGGTGTATCGTTTGGTGGGGACCAACCTCCGTGGCAGCGAAATCCGATTGATGCCAGGGAGGGTCAAAAAGAACGAGTCCCACTCTGAGCTCAATGACCCGCCGATCGGGTCGTCCCATTTCAGCTCAGCAGACCACAATTGCTGCGTAAAACACTTGAGATGAAATGTTACCGGGGTGATCCACCCGTTTGGATCAAATGTCCTAGCCACCGTTGAAAGGACGTTCCGTTTCGTCCAGACCTTCGGGGAGTCCAACTCGACCCGATACGAAAACATGTCTGACACCGGCTGGTACTGGACGCCTAATACCGACAACATATTTGGATTTTCCAAATTTTCAAAAATGTGGGGATCCTGCTGGTAGTCATCCGGAAGACCAGTTAGTAACTCTGGAGAGTTCGACATCCATTTCCGGAGCTCGTAACCTCCACCCCGTAAGAGCTCAACTAGCTCGTCCCGTCGAGCGAGCGCCTCCTCTACGGAATCTGCACCGGTACAGATATCGTCCACGTAGAGATCCTGCTCCAGGATCGCTGCTCCTCTAGGGAAGTTTAACCGTTCTCGATCCGCTAACTCCCGCAGAGTGCGAATCGCCAAATAAGGACTAGACCGTAGCCCGTACGTGTTGGTGTTCAGCTCGTACACCCTGATGGGCTGATCTGGGCTCTCTCGCCACAGTATCAGCTGATACCGTCTATCGTCAGGGTGAATGACCGTCTGTCTAAACATCATCCGGATGTCAGCTACAAACACAACATTGTGTCGACGGAACCGTGTGATAACATCCGCGATGTCATGATTCAACTTCGGCCCTGAATGCAAACACTGGTTCAGGTTCATGCCGTTAGATGTTGATGCCGATCCATCGAACACTACCCGTATTTTGCCCTCCGGGGTCCTCAAGACCGCGTGATGGGGCAGGAAGCAGTGGTCTTCACGCTTCCAGTCGATACCCGAAACCGACATGTGGCCGAGCGACTCGTATTCCCGCATGAAGTCGACGTACTTCTGCCGGAAAATCCCGTCACGCTTCATGCGTCGTTCCATCGACAGAAGCCGCGTCTCGGCTGCATGGTGTGAACTGCCCAGCGGTGGGCGATCACTCCGAAATGGAAGACGTGTGAGAAATCGACCTGACCGAAGGCGACCAGTATTGTTCCGATAAAACTGTTCACACTCTTCTTCAACCGGGTCCTCCACCTCCCAAAACTTCTGTATCACCTCCGAGAGTACAGAACCGAATAAGGGACTACGAGTCGCTAGGCGTGGGGCAGCCGGCATGACCGGACCCGTTACCGCATGGCCCAGTCTGGTGTTGACCGAAACCAGACCAGTCGCCTGCAATACGTGGACACCTGGCACTTACAGGTATCCCAAGGCATCGACACCCAATAAAATGTCTACTGGGCCCGGAATATCGAACTCCGGGTCAGCCAGTGACAACCCAGCGACCAACTGTCGCACCGAGGGCGACAACCGTACGTGAGGGTGTGAGCCCATCACATTAGGCATGACTAATGCCGTGACCGTCAGATTCACCGATGAATCCACCCGTGACGAGAGAGTAATCCGACATACTCCCTTAACGGAACCGACTTCCGTGTTCCCAATTCCCCGAATGGAATGTGGATACTCCCTTAACGAAATGCCCAACCGTCTTACAAGGTTGCACGAGACTAAGCACCCCTGGGCCCCCGAGTCCAATAGTGCTCGTGCCACACAAGATTCGCCGTCCGAACTCCACGCTATCACCGAGGCGGTGGGGAGCATGACCGTCTGTGGAGTGGCGGCACCCTGTAAGTGGGCGGCGTGTCCCTAGCGGGAACCTCCGCGGGATCCGAACCCGCTGGGACCCCCGTCGGCCTGGTAACTCGGCTGCTGATATGCCACCGGTGGCATATCAGACCGCATGTACATCAGGGGGTCCCAACCCGCATAATAGGCCCCTCGCTGTCCCGGTACCCGACCATACCGGACTGCGAACGGTGTGCCCGGTGGCCACCGTGGATGGAGGGGGGAGAGCGGATCCAACCTGGGGCGCTCTAGGAATGGGGGCGACATCCGACTGTTTGCCTCCCTGTTCGCCTCCCAGAGCGACGGGCAGGGTGGCGCAGAAGGTGGTGGGCTCCCAGCCTTCGCGCCACTCATAGGTGTCATCTGACACCCGCCCGTAACACGCGGTGAGCCAGCGGCCCGACGTCCTCGCTGACCCTGGATAGCGGCGACCGAACCCCGGCTATCCCGCCTGTTACCCCCCGCGCTGCCCCCTTCCCCTCAGGGGGGGTCCCGTCCGCGGGTACCCCAGTCACCCCGTTGGTGACTCCCGTTGCCCGGAGGGGGACTGGGTCCGGCCCTGGTTGGGCCCTGTGACCGACCAACCTGAGTCCGGCCCTGGTGACCGTCCGATGGGCCTGACCGGTTCAGGCACAACACGACGTGGTGCCTGCCACCGCAGCTCTCACAGGGGGACGCGCGTGAGCACTCGCTCAGCTGGTGCGGCCCCAAACAACCGAAACACAATCGGTGGCGGAAGACCACCTTCCTGCGGGCAGCCACACCGAGCGCCTTAAAGTTGGCGCAACTGGTCACCTCATGACCGGCACTGTCGCAGTGCACACAGCCGTCACCCGACGGCGCGGCACTCAAAACGCCAAATTGTTTTGACCGCCCACCCCCCCGTGGGGGTCGGGGGCGCGGCCCATCCCGCATCCGCGCGGGTTGGCGCTGCACACTGGCCTCCGAATCCAATGTGTCGCATCGCCTGCATTCACCCTCCAAAAAATCCGTTAATTGGACGAGTGTGGGCAGTTCCGAGCTACTGCCCCCATGCAGCTGTGCAAACCGACTTTGAACAGCTGCAGGCAACCGTGACATAACCATATATAACACGATATATGACCATTGGTCTACCGGCAGACCAAGGTTCTGAAGGGCCTTAGTGGCCACCAGCACAGGGTTGAGCACCTGTACCCGGATGTCAACATCCCGGGTTACTCTTGGGATGCTGAACAGCTTCCCCAGCTGCGCATCGACCAACCGCCGTTTGTGTTGGTAGCGGTCAAACAATATGACCCGGGCAATCTCATAATTGCCCGCCGTAACCGTTAGGTGACCGACCAACTCCTTCGGTACACCCCGCAGTGCCATCAATAGTTGGGCCAACTTGTAGGCGCTGTCCAGGTCGGCCCGACCGTGGACCAGGCTATCGAATAAATTGATGAATGCCGGCCACTCATCAATTGCCCCACCGAAGGCCGGAATCTCCAGGTGTGGCAGCCGTCCAACAACACCCTTAGGGGGCGGGTCTCCGCTACCCTCCCCGCGGTCATCCCGACGCGACCGCTTAATTTTTTCGGCGCGACGCTCGATATCGCCCAAGCACTCCATCGCTTGGTCAGCATTCGCGCAGAGCTGCTTCACTGCAGCCACCGAGGCCTCATCCGTAAGCCCGAGGGCTTCAGCCTCCGCAGCCAGCCGACACACCTTCCCGACGCGTGTCATTGCGTCCTCCACACGCTTGAGCAGGACATCGTCCATGTCAGGTCGCTCCACATACTTGTGAGTATGGGCGAGCCATCTCATCTCCTCACGGACGCCATACCGCAGCACCGTCAAGGGTGAAGGTGCCATGGTTACCAATTCAATTGTTTCTGGTCCTATGCTTCACTACCGAACTAAGCACAGCCAGAGACCAGCACTTTCCCGTCAGCGCTGGGCACAGAAATTAAAACTAAGTTGTAAAAACCAAGGCAACCACTAAACAATTAAATCCTAAACAATATTTAATATGGTCGCCCTGTGGACATACACCTTATAATATACACTCTAAATCAATTAGAGAATGCCACCATAAAACACAATACAAAAATAACCCACAAAACTTGATTATGAAAACAATACAAAATAATAAGTGGCTTCTAGGAGTGGCGATATGAACCACACTTCCCTTGAGGTCAGCAAAATCAGCTTAATACCCCCTAAATAGCCCGACCCTGCTGTGTAAACCGAAATAACACTGTAGGACTATAGAACCCGACGTTCTACCGCAAGTAATACAATCTAGGCTTCGCAGAATGACTGTTCAATCTTTTATGCGCAACAACAGTAGTTTCCGACTACAAATTTATAACAACTGTTAACTAAATTGGCACTTATACTTTCACTTACCGAAAATGAACTTTAATCGTGGTATACCGACCACAGACTCATTGCCGACTTGAGCCAATCTGAGATATTCTTTTCTCCCAACTACAATGTGGCAACAAAACAACCCTAGAACCGTGAATCGATGATTTCCCACTAGGAAACCGCGCTCCTGCTACCAAAATGTTTAATTTCCACGCCTACCGAACGGCGTGGAATCCGAAGGGGGTGTGCTTTTGCCAGCACGTGAGAGAAAAGAGAGTTGATTTTTTACTGACCTTTGTCGCCGTAGACAGGAAATCGAAAGCTCGATTCGAGACAGGAATACGGGATAAGAGCAGAATTGGGATAGGATAAGAGTCGAATCACTATCGTTGCTGCCCGACGCTGTCGCCGGCGTGCTGCCTGCCGACACGTGGAGTCGCCGTCCAATACGACGATGTCCAATCAACAGGGATCACTGAACCGGTGACGTGAATCTACTTATTTCCCGACGATGTAGATGATTAACACTCCGACCAGGCCCGACGCCTGTATTACAATTGGTACACCGAAATACCATCAATGGCCCGATGCCTTGGTAGCCATGTTATGTTCTCCTGACGAGAAAAGATAACCTCCAATTTCTCCTCTCGTTTCGATACGAGTGACATCTGCGGTCCGTTTCCGCTTAGTGATGTGCCGACTACACGCGATCGATTCGCGCAACAAAAAACCGGTGCGTTTCGATCGCGAGTAGTCGGCACTATATGTTCGTACCTGGTGGCTACCTCTGATCGAATGTCTTTGCCATATATAATGATGTTTGTTGGATCTTCACCTAAGATATCGAGCGCTTAACCACCCAACAGCGCAACATTGTCAGTCGTGTCACTGTCTAGGTATTGTGTGTCGGCGGCGGCGTCGCCATTTGCGTAGGCGCTCGTTTCATTGGCCCGAGAGACCGGCGTTTGATGCCCGTTGGGTTGGCCTAGATTACTGTTCGAAGGGCCAGGGCCAGGCGCATGATCTTTCGTCGTAGTTCGGTCAAGGACGATTGAGTCAAGGTCGGAGATTACTTCCCTCGTCGGTCTCTCGTCTTCTCCAACTAAAAACGGTAAATTTAGCTGTATTATTGCTAAACTAGTGCGCTGCAGCGAAGGGCCCCGTAGGCCAATCTGGTTGCTCGCAATGTGTCTACAGCGGAGGGCTCCGAAAGCCAACCTGGTTGTAAATAAGTACGCTCGGATCGCCCCGCAGGCGTCCTGGTGCGTAATATACATATGTATAGGTTAAAGTTACCTTGTTGTTTTTCAGGAGATCGCGAACCTTCTTCCGATGACGATGAAATGATCCTTTTACGTCTAGATTTACTTTTCTTCGTCTTCTTTTCCAATTTTCTGAGCTTCCTAGCGATTTCACTTATGTTCTCACTATTTTTCCGTTTCGGCATGACGAAATTTCAAAGAACTTTTATTTTTTTTTAAATCAAAGGAAGCTTGCTGAGTGATTGACACTGAAAACGTGAATGACGAACGACGGGTGGAGGATCCGGAGGGAAAAGTAAAAAAAAATACTAATACCCTCAAATACAGTGTTGAGTGTGACAGCTGGATGCGCTACTACACAGTAATATGGTCTATTTTAGGTTACTCATTTCGAAGACGGAGCATGAGTATAATATATGCGTCGCAGCTATAGTTGGTTTAACCAAGTTCATCTTGACATCAGCTGTTTTTTTGTTGAACAGACTAACCAGAAACCTGCTTATGTTAAGGGTAAGATGACATGCCCCCCTTTTGGGAATTCACCGGTTAATAATAATTTACATGCTACATTGGAATCTGTTCCGAGTAATTTAAATTAGTTCATAAGACAATAGGAAATTTCTAGCATACAAGAGCCACTAAATATGTCAAAAGGTAAGCCCCACTTGGATGACACAGAGAATGGTCGCGTGTGTCGCGGTGCTGTGTGGACGTGCTTACGCTCACCGTTGTGCTCAGTGTTGGAATAATATCCCCCCCACCAATCAAGAGTCTATACGAACTGACACTAGCGCAATATAACTGACTATCATATGAAATTGTGACCTTTAATATTAATACTGTTTTATATTTATAAAGATTTATTTTATACCTTTAATTAACCACCTGTTAATTAATAACCTATTACCTACTAAAAAGTCTGAATATTCATGAATAACTATGTTTCTTTTTTAAAATATATTTTTCCTTCTGCCTGTGTTTATAAATGTTTACACAAAAGTGCACATTGTTGTGCGTGTTGTCACCCGTCGGTCACAACGGAAGACCACGCTGATTGTTCGCATTCAGCATATGCTGAGTTGAGGCCGGCTTGTGACAGGAAATATTCTTATGTACCTAGTTACGAGTACCTAGACGACCCGAATGACTGAGTTGGCAGTGACCCTGCTTACGAAACCAAGGGTCCCGGGTTCGAGTCCCGGTGGGGGCAAATATTTGTTTGACGAGAACGGATCTTTGTACCCTAGTCATGGTTGTTTATCTATCTAAGTATGATATTTATCTACATAGTCAGGTCATAAGTTCTGTCACATGTGCAATATGAAATAATTTAGACATGTTTATTATTTATGTATAAACATATATATAGCAAAATGAACTTAATAAAACATAGATTCTTATGGTAATAAAGTTTACTCAAAATGACCCCCGCGATTTTGAATACAGGCCTTTATTCTGCGCGGCCAGTCGTCTATCGCAGCACGAACGAGGTCCATGTCAATATCGGCGGCTGCCTTAATCAAGGATGCCTTGAGTGACTCCAAATCAGGATGAGGCTTTGAGCAGGCCTTTTCCTCCAAGTGTTGCCATATCTTGTAATCTAACGGACTCAAATCTGGACTGGAGGAGGGCCAGTCTTCGTGCCGGATGAAGTCGATTTCACGCGCCGCCAGCCAGTCTTGTGTGCTTTTCGCTCTATGAGCTGGCGCAGAATCTTGTTGGAATACCCAGTGCCTGTTATTAAACATGGTATGAGAAACAGGTTCCACAAGGTTCTTGAGGACTGTATTTTGATACACAACTGCATTCATTTTTACGCCTTTCTCACAAAAATGTACCTCAGTTAAGCCCCAATAAGAGACTCCCAACCAAACCATGAGCGAGGATGGAAAATGACCACGTTGGCCACGCGGAATACGGTTGCTCGCTTCTTCACTGCTGTGTGCGTACACCTTATCATTTTGTTTGTTGTAGCTCTCTTCCACGGTGAAAATTTTTTCATCCGAAAAAAGAATTTCCCGATGCTTTTTTCCCGCGTACCGCTTCAACAAAGCGCGGCATCTCTTCAGTCTCAGGTCCATTAAACGAGCGTCCAAACGATGTCCTGTTTTTCTTCGATATGCCCTAAGCCCTAAGTCTTCATTTAACACCCTTTTCCATTGAGTTACATTTACTTACGTAATAGAGAAGACAACGCGAACCACTACTGTGGTTGCTTTATGATAAGCGAACTGGCCGCACGCCAGTCAGTCGCTTGCTAGCTCTCAAGCGTCGTAGACGTGTGCAGTGAAATGGAAAAAAGGTGCAAACTCTGAGAAAATGCCCTCGTGTGTGTTACGATACTGCACCAATAATTCAAGCAATACAGGGAGGTGCAAAGGAATATCTTTCCATCGTTGAGTATCTCGATAAATCATGTAAAAACTTAATTGAACTTAATTCCAGCAAAATATTTAGCGGAGACGCGGAGACGCCATGTCACGTCATTTGTCATAGACTAAAAGTTAAGATGTGCCATGTGTATGTAACAAGTGCGGGTAGCATCTCAGAGTATTTTACTTGTGGTAGAATTATCCGAAGTTTCTGTTTATAAGCAGAAAACAATAATATTACACATACAGGATGTAACAAAAAGGGCCTTGTTAGGGACATCATTTGATACGGGCTATCATAAATAAATACACTATAATTCGCTTGAAACACGAAGCTAAATCTGATCAGACAAATAATTATTTATCCAAACGGCAAAAGTTAACTAAACTTATTTTGTTTAAGGGTACATAAATATAATACTACAATTATGATACGGCTTTTAATTTTTTTGTAACACTTCATTCCTTTGATTAATCTAATCTTTCAATTCACTACTTGGTTAGAAAAAAATAATTTTTCACTTTCTTTAAAAAAAAAACAAATCAACTGAGCACTCGAACCGAAATGTACTGAGACGAGAAAAATTAAGTTACCCTGATAGGTCGGAGTAGGTAGATTGATTTTATATACTTGCGTCAAGATATTATAATATGGACATGCCATTTTATCCATAATGTGCTGGAAGTACCGGAAAAAGTTCCTGGATTGGAATTATGGAATAAAATAAAATAAGAAACATAAAGATAGACTAACAAAATCGTTTATTATATGAATGATTGATTGAATTCAATGAACAATTATTTTTAATTAAACAAAAACATACATAAATTATTTTTAATCCTCATCGGATACAATTGACATATTTTGGCTTTCAACTTTAATAGAATTAAAATAAATAATCATAATTTTTTCAATATTTTCTAATTTTAAAGTATTATTTTTGACGTCTCATATATACATGGAAAATGATCGTTCAACATCTGTAGACGTCAATGGAGCAAATTTAAAATATGTTATCAGATTATTTGCTACGTTTTTTTCAATACTTTAGCTGTATTCTCTATAAAATAAATCCAGATTTCGTTCCATGACATATTCTAATTTATTTTTAATATTGTCACTGTTGCACTCGTTAATGGTAGCTCTCACTTGGTCAAACACTAAAAGTGAATCAACTATGGATAATTTTTGATTTTGTAACTCTTTTAGAACTACTTGAACAATACGGTAATTTTCTTCGATATATTTTAAATATTCCAGTAAATTTGGTTTTTCTAAAATATTTTTTGCATTGCGAATGGCTATTGAACTAGTACTGTTGTTGAAGTTGTTTGAACATCTTTTATTTTTTCGAAGTGTTGAGCGTAGTAAAATGCTGCTTCCAACCAAGTACCCCATCTTGTAATTACTGGTTGCGGAGGCAGTGGTAGGTCAGGATATTTTTCTTTTAAACTCTATACTCTGTTCGGGGCTTTTAGAAATATTTTTTTAACATTTGCTACTAAAATATCGACATCGTTATATTCTGATCTTATCTTCTCTGAAATACGATGAAGAGCATGCGCCAAACATGTTACATGTTTCATTTCAGGTAAATATTCGAAATATACGAAATACTGAAGTAGAGATACGGTGAGATTAATATTTACAAAACACAGGAATTTCACAAATTAGGAGCGCACTCTACGAACCGAGGAAAGCGAGTAAGATACCCTGAACACAGCGCGCGCACATTGTTCTAACAAACACCCAATGAGTCATACAGGATACTTGCTTCTGATTGGTCGTTGCGTGCGGTCAATGCATTGTGAACATAGAGGAACATGAGATAAAGAAACAAAAGGCCCTGTCTAAGTTTTGTCTCATACTGTCAAGCGTCATTTCTAATACAACAGTAAGGGACAAAATACGGTGTAACTATTCCAAGGTATTTTTGTATAAAATAAAATACTGATTTCTTTCACCATTAGCTAACACTGGCAGCGTAGATTGATATTATTAATACGTTTTTCACCTTAAACACAAATTCGTGCTAATTTCAAAATTCCGGAACAAATATCACAATAACTATGAAGTTCCGGTATTTTGGAGGCATATCCATATTATCCTCTATGTTTGACGTCAACTACCTTAAATCAATCTACCTACTCCGACCTCTGCGATCATACAGCATGGTTTCGACATGTAGCCCCCTTTCTCTTACATCCTGTACATGCAACTTTTTATTTACATGCAACTTTTTGATTTACATGCAACTTTTTGATTTACCTACCCATGCGACCATTCCCACAATATTGAATTATTTTATATTGACTTAGAGATAAATTTGGGCAGAATATAAACAAGGTGTCACCTCTATGACGGTTACATCGCATCTATGACTGATTAGCCGCCCCCGCGCGCCCCCACTACCGCGCTTGCTTCACATGCATTTGTTCGCGATGTCTGTTCCATAGGTTTATTTCAATGCCCTTTTCACCGTGGTCCTGCTTAACCCCATCTGAAGGGCCAACAGTTTCTGCTTACGTATGGGATTTCTTTGAATTCGCGCCTTCACAGCTTTTATCACTGCTGGAGACCTAACAGAGCGAGGGCGACCATTTCTTGACCTGTCATCTACACTAGAGTCTTCATTGTATCGTTTTATGGTACGATAAACGAATCTTTTGGTTATATTCAAATTTTTCAGTAAGTCGAAAATCTGAATTGGCGCGTAACCGCAACGATGCAACGCAATAACTGCGACACGGTCTTCTTTAAGTGTCCACTCCATATTTAAAAATGAGGAAAATTCTAAAAAGTACACATTTTTATTTTCATGAAAAATTCGAAATTCGAATTCAATAAACTTTTTTGTGGCCAGCGTTCTAAATTCAAAAGTTTTTATTGTGTGACAGAACTCATGACCTGACTGTGTATATAAGTATGTGTATCGTTGTCTAGTACCCAAGATACAGGAAATCCCAGTTTGGGGCTAGATCAATGTGTGTCAATAGTGCCCAAGGTCCAAGGTGTCCAAGGTATGTCCAAGGTAGTTGTTTAATATTGACTCCTATTTTTGTTTCCTGTTAAAAATAAACTTCTTTCTTTCTTTCTAATATTCTTTGGAAACATTGTTGTTTTAATATTGTTATAAAAATTTGAAAAACCACTGATGAATTTTCAAATGTTTGATTCCATGTCGCTGTTGGGTGCATCTGGACAACATCTGGTAGCCCGGACTCTGTATACGAAGGGAGATTGTGGAGATGTGTGAAGGCCCGTGCCCCTCGGAGGGCACATTAATGTGCTATATTTATTATCATTTATTTATGACCATTTCGTTAGGACGCGCTACAGCCCTTAACGGCTTGAAGGATTTTAACGTATGAGGTGTCGTTGGGCTTGTGGAGACCTTGAGAGTTACCTAAGCTATATAGGTATTTGTAATAAAAACCGGCCAAGTGCGAGTTGGACTCGCGCACGAAGGGTTCCGTACCATTATCTATAAAAACGGCAATAAAATCACGTTTGTTGTGTGGAAGCCCCCCTTAATTATTAATTTTATTTTAATTCCATTATTTATTTTTAAAGGGCTCAAAGTATTTAATCGCACATCAAAAATACTGATTTTCACAACAAAAAAGGATCAACAAAAACACTTTTGATGTTTTAAATATTGTATGTGTACTGAAGTTTATGTTTTAAGTATTTTTGTTGTTCTTACATGTTCAACCTAACACGAAGGACAAAGGGGCCTTCGCACTCACCCCTTTTACCCTTAACCTAAGCTACCGCAGCATTTTGCCCTGATATTTGCTCTGCATATCAGTATTTTTGATTTGCAGTTTAATATTTCCCTTTTTAAAGTGAATAATATTACTCAATATTCTGTAAAATTTTAAGCATCTACCTGTTGCCGTTATCAATATTGAGAAAAAACGAGCAAAAAATAAATCATTTTGTAGTATGGAAGCCCCCTTAAATATTTATTTTATTCTGTTTTTTTAGTATTTTTGTTACAGCGGCAACAGAAATACACCATTTTTGAAAATTGCAACTGTCTAACTATCACGGTTCATAAGGTACAGCCTGGTGACAGACGGACAGACAGACGGACGGGCAGCGGAGTCTTAGTCTTAGAACCCTAAAAACTGACAGGTTGGATTTTAGATCACACAATGAAGTTTGCAAAGTTATTGTAACGGCTAATGTCATACTCCTTAAAGCCATTATCGTGACAAGCGCCATTTTGAAATTTACGCTCAACCGGCAAGGGCTACGTGGGTGGTCCCGCGGCCTGTTGCCTGCGCCTACTAAAACGTCGCCCACGGCGTTTTATTGTATGAAAAGGATAAGAACCCCCTATATTTTTAGAATCGCCATGAAACAAGCTAGTTTAGTGTTTAAGAATGAAAACAATAATGTATTCGTGAGCCTACCTGTCCAAGGTCAAACCTAGCGTTTATGACTTTATTTACGTTTAGATGCATTTATAAGTTTGTGGCATTTAAAATGCAGTCGGGTTATTTGCTTTTATAATAATTCCGCTTGTTGCCTATAAAGGTTCTCATTTATATTAGTTTATGTGACTGATACATAATGGGGGGCATTAAAACTCGAGAGTGGGTTTATGAAACGAGCCGAAGGCGAGTTTCATAATAATATCACTCGAGAGTTTTAATGCTTTATTCCATAAAAATTGGTACAATACTTGTTATAGTTATTACAATAATTATAACAATGGGTGAGTCACTACTCCCTAAAGAAGGGTGAACCCTGTGTTTTAGGATGAGTAGAGCGCTCTTCCCGCAGAGTAACATAGCGGTACATAACAAGTTTTTTATCTTGTCGACATCAAAAGTAGATAACCTAGCAAAAGGTAAAAATATAAATTAAAACTAATAATAAGAAATTACAGAAAAACATGATGAGAAAGTTTGTGTGTGTGGATAGAGAAGATGTATGTATGTGTAGTGTATGTATGTATTTCAGCGTAGTGGGTAGTGCATGTTAGTGTACATATATAACTTTATACTAAATTTCATTCTATTTCTCATGTTTTAAGTTACGACGTGATTGAGAAAATACTTTCAGTTTCATCATACGTTTTAGTTAGGAGCCATTTGAAAACTATTTGTTTGCATTGAAAATGATTTGTATGATAAATATTGAGTAGTCTGTTCAATTTATTATAGATGAAGGGGCCAAGAAATTTATAAAATCTTGTCATACAGCTTGTATGCGCTGCAAAGGTGTCACAAACGATGTCCTTCCGACGTTTACAAATAGTTAGAAAGGGCACACTTTTATGTTGTAACAAAACTATACTCATAACAAAAAGTTGCCTAACAGATAACACCTCACAAAAACTGTATAGATCAGCAGTAGGGAAAAGGATTGGTTTGAAGGTGCATACTTTTAAAATGGATCTTTGGGCACGTTCGAGTTTGAGAATAGTTGTTTTATGTGTACCCCCCCAACATGAGATGCAGTATCTCAGAAGAGATTCACACAGGGCATAGTAGATATTTTTGAGAAGGGTAGGTTCGGCAACATGTCTTAACCCTTTAAAAATATATATTAGTTTACGAATTTTGGAACTGAGAATTTGAACGTGTTTTTTGAAGTTGAGATTTTGATCAACTATTACTCCAAGGTATTTAATATACTGTGTTCTCTCTAGATTTCTACAGGAGCAGCTGGTTATGTTACTACACATATGGGCCTTAAGGGTCAAGTTTTGCGATGGCTGGGTAGAATTTATTATTGAGAAAGTTAGGTACTTAGTTTTTTCGGCATTAAGTGTTAAAATGTTTTGCTGTAGCCACTTTGAGACTTTGTCAAAACCTTGCTGTGCACTCTCAAACGTTTCACCCCAGTCATTACCAGTAAATAGCAACACAGTATCGTCAGCATAAGACACAATCTTACCGTAGGGGAGAGGAAGGCTGCAGAGGTCATTAATATATATAAGGAAGAGTGTTGGGCCAAGTATGCTTCCCTGTGGTACCCCCCATTCGACAGGTTGTGTAGAACTCACATTTCTACCTATCCTGACACTCTGCCTCCTGTTAGTTAGGTAGCTTTTAAAAAGATCTAGCTGAGTCCCCCTGATACCCATGCTCTGGAGTTTGTTTAAGAGTAGTTTAATCGAGACCGTGTCGAATGCCTTAGCAAGGTCAATGAAAACTCCCAAACATCTCTTGCGCTTGTCCAAGGCTTCCGCGATGAAGTTTGTTACCACATGTATGGCGTCAGAGGTAGACTTCCCTGAGCGAAAACCAAATTGATTTTCGGACAGTAAATTACTGTTTTCCAAATAACGCACAAGTCTGGAGTTTATTATGCGTTCCAGAATCTTTGAAAGGGAGGGGAGGATTGAAATGGGCCTGTAGCACTTGACACGGTCGGATTCACCCCCCTTAAAAATGGGTAGAACCACAGATCTTTTAAGTGCCTTCTTCAAGGCATTGATTGAAAATATGGCATAGGATAGGAACAAATATATGTCTGTGTTCTTTAAATATCTTATTTGAGACACTATCCCAGCCAACTGCACAATCAGTTTTTAGGTTATTTATAAGCATGTTCACTTCCTCTAGGTCTGTTTTTAGAAATGCGAATGAATCCAGCTTATTATTCGATATAAGTGGTGAAATTGGATCAGTATTCTCGTGGCTATAATTAATTTTTTCAGCCAGCCTCCTTCCAACATTTGTATAATATTTGTTTATTGATTCAATTGATTCCTCTGGTGTATTTGAAATTGTCAGGAGCTCCTGTGGTTGTTGCCTAGTCTTTTTTGTATGAGTGATAGTTTTAATTGCCTGCCAGAGTGCTTTATTATTTTTGCCTGCCTTATTTAGTAATGACTTTTCATATTTTCTTTTAAGTTTTTTAAGTAAATTATTACAAAAACCCCTATATCTCAAATAAGTTACCTTTAATACGTCATTATTTGGATTTAAAATTGTTTTTTTATGAAGTTTGTCTCTATTTCTTAAACATTTAAGTAGACCGGGCGTTAACCAAGGCTTGAATATTCTTTTACTGGATGGGACTTTGTGCGACGTGGTGTTTTTGTCTATGGCTGTCTGAATACATTCTATTAGTATAGTTAGGGCACTATTTGGGTCATTTATGGCGTAGATAGAGCTAAAATTTGTTTGTAATAAGTCGTAATAAGTTTAATACCTAATTATGTACCGTTACATACACTAGTTTGTCTACAAACATATCATAAGCTCTCTTTGATGTGTTCAGGAACCGCATGTTTGACCGGCATGGTGGCATTGATCATTGCTCTGCACTTGTTTAGCTTGTTCAATAGTACCAACTTCACAGACAAACAAGGGGCGGCACGCAGGCGGGCGGCGGCGTTCAAAGTTTGAATGTCATAATAAGTCGAAATATTGATACATTATGGACTTATTGTATCAATATTCAGATAAGAAATGAGTTTTTACCAAGTAGTATATAATTATGCTGGTCGCAACGTGTGGTATTTGGACGCAGTAAAGAAGGTTTATTATACGTGTGTAGATAAAATATATTTCTGCTTAAGCATTTCTAAGAACTGTAAAAAAGCTTATTACGTTCGTGAGTTGTTTGCAAATACTATCATGTGATGTCAGCAAATGTTAATCAATTATTTGTATTTTTAGGATTCCCTAAATTATAAGGAAAAAGGAACCCTTAAAGGATCTCTCCGTTGTCCGTCTGTCTGTCTGTCTGTCCGTCTGTCAAGACCTTTTTTCTCAGGAACGCGTGAATCAAGTGAAATTAATATCGATTACTCCAATCTGTGGTCTCTTGAACTTATGAAATAATCAAACTTATAAGTCAAAGCAATCAAAAGATACCGCAATTTATGTCATAATGTTGCTGAAATTTCTTGATATTCAAGGGAAATAAAATCTATAGGGTTCTTAACGTTTACCTAGAATCATAAAATGTGGCACGAACCGTAGATTAGTGGTTGCTTCATTTAAAAAAAAAATGTGCACGAGTCGGACTCGCACTTGACCGGTTATTTATACAAAATTATATCCGCTGGAAATATACAAATCAATAAAATAATATACTTGGACAGCACCACACAGTCGCAATTCTCTCATGCACTGCACCGCACCCCATTTCTGCGCCACATCTGCGCCAACCGACGCCTTTCATTTGAAGCAAGAGCGAATTCAGAATACCTACTCTATTACATCCCCAGCTGTCGCGAAATGCGTAATTGGCAGCTCTGAAATATTTCCCAGCAATTTAGTGGAAGGCGTTGCAGCTCGACGGGTTTTGTAAATATGCAGCTTGATTAAAACGGGTTGGAATTTGCAATTGGAAGTTGGACTCAAAAGGTGACTACTTACACTCAGTTAAACATTCAAAAAAACCTTGTTAGGAGTGATGTCCTTAGAAGAAACCTTTTTGTTGCTTGAAAGTTGAAAGAAATCAAGTACTTCTAAGTATTATTATTCTAAGTATCACTATGATTATGCAAGACAAAAGCATCATAGCGTTTTTACCCGACTGCGCCAGAAGGAGGGTTATGTATTTCGAGTGCATGTATGTATGTATGTATCTTTCTTTGACACGCTTTGTAGCCTTAGCGGCTTGTGAATTTTAGATTTTAGCCGTGTTACCACAAAAAATGTTAACCAGAGTTTAACCTCAAAACAAACATCAAATCCCATACGTTTTTGTTTTAAACAAGAGTTGAACAGTACTTTATTTTTTTGTGGTAAGGCCCTAAGTGTCGTTAGATTTGTCTCAACTGTAAGTGACACTGTGTATATCAAAAGCAATAAAACAAAATAGCCGATTTTTTTTGCCTTTTTTAAATAATAATACCTTGGACACTTTTTACACACATTGATCTAGCCCCAAACTAGGATTCCCTGTGTCTTAAGTACTAGACAACGATACACATACTTACATAGATAAGTATTATACTTAGATAGATAAACAACCATGACTAGGGTACAAACATGCGTTCTCATCAAACAAATATTTGCCCCCACCGGGACTCGAACCCGGGACCCTTGACTTCGTAGGCAGGGTCACTGCCGACTCGGCCATTCGGGTCGTCTTGGAGCGCCTCTTTCGATTCGGGCTAAGAATAATAACGCCTATAGAAACCGAGTCCACACACAAAAAGTGAAGCAATAAAACCAAGCCATATTGCTTGGTACGCCGGACAGCCAGTCACATCTCTAGGTCAGCCCTTATGCCCTAAGAATAGCTCTCAGAGATAAATTGAAAATTACGGTTTGTGCGGTCAATGGGTGTCAAAACTCATCAGAAAATCAGAACAAAAACTGTAACATCACATTCCACCGTTAATTACTGCAATTCACACTATAACATACCGTAAAACATAAACCAATACTGAAAATGACCAACGTAATTTCGATAGACGCCATTGCATCAAAATGTTGCCAGTAAAAGGAAAAAAAAATATTTTTCTTAGTGAGGTTACAAAAAAATACAGTTAATCACACATAAAAAATGGACCTCTCATATGGCTGTACAGGATGGGCCATTAGCAAGGGTATGTAGGGCGAATTCGGAAGCTATAAGACATTTTTGTTGTTAGGAACCACGACATCGATTTTGATGAAACATAAAACTGCATTTTTGTAAATCAATTCCTAGCTGGGAATCGAACCCACAGATTTTAGACTAAAAATCACCCTGTACTTTTATGTCAGTCGATAGTGTTGCTGCACTACTTTTACACATAATATATTATACTTTTGCGCGTGCTTTTATTGTCTTCTGTTTTACATGTTGCTGTTAATATTGAATTTAATTATGTTTCACCTGTTTATTTTCTTTTGTTTCTTTTTGTATGCAATGTTGTGTGTGTTTTGTAGTCCGAATAAATTTATTTCTATTTCTATATAAAGATCAATTTCTCATGTCTAATGTCACATGGCTAAACTGTGGAAAGTGTTCATTTTTTAATGAAATGATTCAATGTCCAAATGTCAATGGTCCACTCTGTATACGTAGTATAATAACTACAACAATAAACTGCGTTATGTATTACCAAGAAATAGTTTTTCAGTGTCTAATTATATAATAAACATAAACATAAACATAGAGACACATACATTGCTTCTGGCCCCACACTAGGATACCCTGTGTCGTGGGAACCAGAAACAGCGACGTCACACACATATAAACATCCAAGACATGGGATTTTTTTTCACCCCCAGCCGGGGATCGAACCCGGGACCTTCCGCATGGTAGGCAGAGCCACAACCGCTGAGCCACAGCGGTCACCACAGATTATATTATTATTTATTTATTTATTTATTTATTTATTTATTTGTTTGTTGATGTTTCACAGTATAAGTAATTAATTCGATAAAAATAACACTGATATAAATGAATAATGCCAATAACGAAACATATCCTTTATAAATTATGATGAGGATTTTTAGATCATAAAACATATGTTTAAAAGGTAATTTTACATTATATATAATAAGGTATGTGTTTGTATATGTGTATGTGTCTGTGTGTGTGTGTGTGTGTGTGTGTGAGAGAGAGAGAGGGTATGTAATATGTGTGTGGATATGAGGTTTTTCTATGTCAAATGAGAGAGTTCAATTTCCTTGAATAAATGTTATTGATTTTTGTTTATTTTTGATGATCAATTATCTAATTTGATTGACCTTATCTTCGCACAAACCTGTGATATAAATTGAGTCCGGTTCAGGTAAAAGACATCGGCCCCCGCAAAGTGTTTCTCGTACATATCAATGCTCCTATTTAGCGGTGAATTGGAGGCATAGTTGGTGCGCGCGCGCTCGTACCCAAGCAGCGCCGGTGTGTGGCGACGCGACCGCGCTGGGGCGATGCGCAGCAGCACTGACCTCACCAGCCACTCATTGTCCAGTCTGTTGTTGATGACGTCATGAAGAAGTTTCTGATCTGCCAGCATCCTCCTGCTCTCCAGGGAAGCCATAGAATGTCGAGTAAGGCCCTCATCATAGTCCACCGAAGACCCGTCATATCTAATCTGGAGTTGCCTCATGAACGCTTTCTGAACCGACTCAGTTCTGATTTTATGCGACTGGTAGGATGGTGACCATACCGGCGACGCATATTCCAGCACACTGCGAACGTAAGCGAAATAAAGTAATTTAAAAGCAAGTGGTGAACGCAGCGGCCTCGTCACACGATTTACGAATCCCAGCATTTTAAAAGCTTTCGCTATAATATGTTCGTAATGAGGTATGAATAAAAGTTTAGAGTCCATTATAACCCCAAGATCCCTAACCTTGGAGACACGTTCAATGGGGTGGTCATTTAGAATATATTGGTGTGTTAGATTAGATGTTTTTCTACTAAACGTGATTAGTTGACACTTTTTGGGATTTAGATCTAAGCTGTTGAGACTACAGTACTCGCAAAGTCGGTCCAGATCTTCCTGCAATCTGTGGCAATCTGAGGAACTTGATACGGGCATAAATATCTTGTGTCGTCGGCATACATAAGGCAACTGGCGGATCTAAAACAAGATGCTATATCATACAGACAGACATTGAATAGAAGTGGCCCCAGATGGGATCCTTGAGGAACGCCTGAGGGGATTGGAGCAAATCGCGAGCAATGGCAGCCAATTCGGACAGCTTGACTACGGTTACGGAGGTAAGACTCAAACCATCTGAGCAGATCTCCATGTACACCGACTTGTTCCAGCTTAAAAAGGATGATGTCATGCCTCAGCCGATCGAAACACTTAGAGTAATCGGTGTATATAGTATCGACCTGGTAGCCCTTATCCATAAAACCGGTCACTGATCCTACGAATTCTGCCAAATTTGATGTAGTAGATCTTTTACGCATAAAGCCATGCTGGGCCGGAGGAATACTACGCGCTAAAATGGGATACACCTGATCATGGACTATAAGTTCCAGCAGTTTACTAAAAACTGGCAGTATTGAGACCGACCGATATTGTTCTGCTTTGGTTTTTGGACCACCTTTGTGTATGGGTACAATATAAGCCATTTTCCAACGTGTGGGGACACACCTCTCGTCTAGTGACCTCCGGAACAGCATACACAAAGGGACGGCGAGTTGATCGGCACAATTTCTAATGAAAATCGGTGGGATCCGGTCGTGCCCTGCGCCCTTATTAGTGTCAATGTTTTTGAGGTACTTAAGGACAAGATTGTTAGTTAATTCAATGGCACCCACACAGCTCAGATCATTTGTGCCGCCAGAAGGTGGTGAAGAGCGGTGGTTCGAGTCCACATACACAGACAAAAAATATTCTAGAAAGATCTTACAAGCCTCCTGAGCACTGTTAGCCGTTTTGGCGCCATACGAGATCTGCGCCGGGAAACCATGATCACGGCGCATGTCCTTAGCGAAGCGCCAAAACAGTTTGGGGTTGCGGACTAAAGCCTCATTGGTTTTTAGTACAAAATTATTCCAACATTGTCGCTGAAGCTTCTTGTGCCGCTTCCTCAGCAACGAAAAAGAGTCGTAGTCGAGAGGGTTACCAAATCTTTTCCATTTATTGTGAAATTTGTCTTTTTCTGCAACTATATTAATAAGCGATTTGGAATACCAGACCGGATAGCCCTCGGGATTTCCATAAGTATATGGAACATATTTATCTATAAGCGTATTCAAAATTTTGTAAAAAGTATCCATGGCTTCAGTAAGTGTACATTTGTTTAAAATAGTAGACCAATCTTTAGTGGCAAGTTCGTTGCGGATCGCTGTGTAATCAGCCTTTTTAAATCTATACATTTTAATGGGGTGAGGGCGTAACAATGGTATGCCAACGTTTGGGAGCTCGATGTCGAGTGCGGGATGATGAGGCATATCTTCGCGAGTGAAAGGGTCACTCGCACGCACAGACTCGCAACACAGAAGCATCAGTGTTACTAAAAATTAAGTCCAAGAGCCTGTTATTTCCATTCAGCACATTACTATATTGGGTCAGGTCAGACAGACAAATATCGTCAATAAACCGCTGCTGACTTTCTCTAATGGTACCATACGGAGTGAGACCATAACCAGCGGTACGCGGTCTCCATGATATGTCTGGTAAGTTAAAATCACCCAGCAGTAGGTAGTCATTATCCGGACAGCAGTGGCGAATGTATGCGGAAAGGTTGACCAAAAGTGTGTCATGTTTAGCGCCAGAGCCTGGTAAATAGATACAAATAATATGTAGATCTTTATTAGCACGAACCGACGACTTGGGCACCACAACATGAACAATTTCCAGTTGAGCATACTCATGCGCATGTTGGGTGGCGGCAGTACACGGGCGGCGGATAACTCACGCCGCGTGAGTAGCATTACCCCGCCGCCCGTGTAACTCGCCGGACGCGCCCCGACACCATCTCCCCGCTGACGCAACACCTCATTCGTCGGGCGGTCAGCACGGTGGACGTCATAACGAGGCTCGCTCACCTCAGAGTCTAACACTCCATCTATCAGATTAGTTTCGCAGATGCCGACCACATGATAATCGTTTCTGAGTAAACCCTGAACGAAAGCCGACGTCTTACCCCTGATACCGCGAGAATTCTGAAAATATATCCTTAGGCCTTTTCAACATGAGATACAATCAGAGCTATATTCTGCTTGCCTATTAGGCAACAATGTAAGCGCAAGATATGTGATATAATGAGATAGTACGAAGATTGGTCCAATTTGATGAACGTAAGCATAGGAACTCGGGTGTGTTGGTAATGTGCATGTGTGTATGTTGTGAATAGCATATAATATGTAGGTAGGTGTGTTGTTAAATGTGATTGAGGTTCATAGGTACCGGGTGATGGGATGATAGATTTGTAGATACACATAAATAGTTCCAATTTCTCTACTCACTAACTAACGGCTAACTATAAGTACGTATTCGAAAAGTTTGAAATTAATTTCATTTAGCGTTTCATGGTAGCGGCTTCCGACCGTTACCATGGTTACCATGTAAGATTCGGTAGAATCAGTGGCCGCTAGCTATCACAACACTAAACCATACAGACATATATAATTGAGTACAATATATGTCGGGTAGAATGATAAATAACACCATGCATTTCAATCGTAAAAGAAAACAGCTCAGTTAAAGATACTTCAACTGGATCATCAACATCACAAACAATGTTGTCGGTAGTTTTAAATTGTTAATTCACTTTAAAACAAAGACATGGATAACTGCTCGAGGAACTGTTAATTTTGTTTCTTGTACCTCTCGTAAACCCCCAGGTTGTTTTGAGGCATCGCGATTTTGTTTCTTGTACCTCTCGTAAACCCCCAGGTTGTTTTGAGGCATCGCGATTTTGTTTCTTGTACCTCTCGTAAACCCCCAGGTTGTTTTGAGGCATCGCGATTTTGTTTCTTGTACCTCTCGTAAACCCCCAGGTTGTTTTGAGGCATCGCGATTTTGTTTCTTGTACCTCTCGTAAACCCCCAGGTTGTTTTGAGGCATCGCGATTTTGTTTCTTGTACCTCTCGTAAACCCCCAGGTTGTTTTGAGGCATCGCGATTTTGTTTCTTGTACCTCTCGTAAACCCCCAGGTTGTTTCTTGTACCTCTCGTAAACCCCCAGGTTGTTTTGAGGCATCGCTATTTTGAACCTTATGCCACAGCATTAGAATTACAAACCTTTAACGGGAAAATAGCATAAATGATGCCTTGGGCTGTTGAGAGGTGTCCTTGTTAAGTAACGCGACTTCAATATTAAAGACTACATTAAGTAAATAACGTGTTGTTAAGTTTAAAAATACTATTAATACCTATAGATGCATGTAGTGAAAACCTTTTTCTAGAGACAAGGCCGCTTTTGTAATAGTTTTCTTGAAACTCGATTCGTTGAACACAAAAGGCTCTCCCATTAGTTCATAATGGCTTATGTTTAAACGATGACCAAAAAAGCACCTATTTAACTACCAATAAATTCGCAACGACCGCCAGAATTAGTAAACAGCCATCAAATTGTGTTTGGATAAATAATCACCAAACTTCTTTTTGTATATTTTTCGTACTTAAGTTTATGTTTTAAGTATTTTTTGTTGTTCTTACATGTTCAACCTAACACGAAGGATAAAGGGTGCTTGGTTTCGCTCACCCCCTTTACCCTTCACCTAAGCTACCGCATTATTTTGCCCTGATATTTTCTGCTGGTGATCATTTACCCATTTTAGGTAGCATTTACCCATTTTGGGTAGGAAAAAAATATTTTGGTAATCATTATATTCGTTGCCTCTAGGAATTACCATAAACGAAAGCATTTATGTATAATATACAGCCACATAATCGCTGCTGGCCCCACACTAGGATACCCTGTGTCGTGGGAGCCAGAAATAGCGACGTCACACACATATAAACATCCAAAACAACGGGTTGTTTTTCTTCCTCCCCAGCCGGTATTCGAACCCGGGACCCCTGGCTAGAAAGGCGAAGCCTTCTAACCTCAGCGCCACAGATGTCGTCAATAATAAAATACTAACGTAGGCAATTTTAAATATAATGTCGTTTGTTTTGAATTAATTAAATTTCTCCTAAGCGATTCCTAACAGTTGTTGCATCAGTCAGGCCGGAGTTTCAAAAGGCAGAAAGGGCCCCAAAGCCCAGTAATTAAAGTATTTAATCAAAACAGTATTGAGCCTATTCGCCATAAGCTCTTAGAATGTCTGCTTCATACTGCCACCCGTCTGCCCCGCACGTTTCCGAATGAAATGGAGATTTTCTTAAAAGTATACCTCGCGCCACGAGTTATGAGCGGTGGCCTTGAATGCGCAGTAGTCACTTTTCAATACCTGTACACATGCGCAGTAATTTCCGCCAACGTCGCCCAACGCTCGTCTTGATTCATGGCGCGAGGTATACCTATCGAGAGAGAGAACTGGGAGCTGGAGCAGATGTCCTGAGATCGCACCAAATGGAACTCTCTGCGAGTGCCGTAGTACAATTACAGAGGGTTACGAAGAGCTATCTTTATGAGCTTATTTAACTAACTTCTCAATGGAGGAGGTTCTCAATTCGTCTCTTTTTTTGTATGTTACGCGATTACTCCGTCAATTATGAACCGATTTCGATGATTCTTATTTTGATTGGTAGGTCATACTTCAGAGGTGGTCCTATATTACATATTTTTAATCAAAACTGATTCAGCGCTCTTTGAAAAAATCAACAAATACAAAAATTATATAAGTATATAAGACAATATCTCAGCTTTTATCAGGAATTGCGATCTTCAAATAAACAACTGCGTTGCTCTGAAAATCTTTTATTTTTATTTTAATAACGCATAGGATAACTAATTACACTGTTAGACTTATAACTCGTAAATTACACTATCCTACCTGAAAACCAAGAAACGACAGTAAAAGTTATTTAATCAAAGTCGATTCCCTTTATAATATAACCACAGATAAAACTCTGTACACCATCACCGTGAATCCCATCTGTCAAAACATGGGCTGCTTTACCAATGGTGGTAGCTGTCATTACTCACAGTGCCATCTTCAGAATAACCTTGGCAATTGGTAGCTCTTTTACCGACCGCAAGATTAAGAGTTTATTTACATATACACAGAAGACGTTTCGGATTGTGGTTCCGTGCAGCAAAAGTTTTGATGAGGACTTTCCATGTATATAGACTTTATTCGCATCCTCACCGGGGGAAAAGAAATGCGGTTTGAACTTGAAGTCAGTTTTTTAAGTTTTCAACTTGGTGAATTATTTTCAGACCATAGACGAATATTAGACGCCGACGCACGCAATTGAAAATACGTGTCTCTATGTTCTGTTTAATCTGCGTCGGGGTCTACCACAGCGTGTTATGCCAATTCAGGTTAAGAACCTAAACTGAACCCAAAAAATATCATGACCGAAAAATTATCATGAGGCTATGTCCGTTGATTCTTTGGGCCTTGCATTTTTGAAAATAATAATATATTGTACTTAGCTCAATTATTAAAATGCGACATCCATAATTCATAATTCTTAATTTCTTTATTGCACACAAATCATACAGAAAACAAGAGTTACATAAAACAGTGTACAAAGGCGAGCTTATCTCTAATAAGAGATCTCTTCCAGCAAACCAGGTTAACATGGGAAAAGCTGATGGTTGAGCAGGGGTAGACCTGTGTACAATATAAAAAATAATAAATAAAATAAATAACTATAATAATATACTAAATACTTATAATATACTACAACTACTATTTTACACACTATACTAATACATACTTACATGCTTACACCTATAACTCTAAAGGGAGAGGTAATGCTTCTTCACACGACTTTTAAAGGTATTCAGAGTAGGATTGTCCCTGATGGTGCAGGGGAGTGCATTCCACAACCGAATGGCCCGGGCTCTAAACCCGTTCTCATTGAAAGCGGTGTTATGCTGTGGAGTTGTGAGTATGGAAACTGCGTGAGTTCTCCGAGGTCTGCTGGAAGAAAGAAATTGAAAACTGTCTCGTAGGAAAGTTATGTAGCGTGGATTACATAAAATGTTGTAAAGGAAATTGAGGATGTGTGAATCCCGACGAAGAATCGGCAGCCACTTCAACTCCCTGCGATGTTGTGACACATGGTCGTATTTGCGCAGCCCGAAGATAAACCGAATCCCGAGATTTTGAAGTCATTCGAGTTTGTTCAGTAGTTATTCGTTAGCACTGACCCAGCAGACATCAGCGTATTCGATGAGGGGTAGAATGTTAGTTTGAGCAAGAGTGATTTTGGTATGTCGAGGCAAAAAGTACTGAAGTCTCCTGAGAGAGTGAAAGGTAGAAAATGCTCGGCGACTTACCTCATTGAATGCGATGACCAGGACAACTGGTTGTCGTAGATTAGACCCAGGTTTTTAACTTTATCGCTATATACGATTGTGGTACCATTAAAAGTGACAGGTGGAATGAGATGTTGCTGCAACAAGTTAGGAGAATGTCTGGTACCTATGATCATGGCCTGGGACTTGCTCGGGTTGACCAGAAGTTCGAAGGATGAAGCCCAACTTCTTATACCCTCAAGATCAGCGTTGAGTGCCTCCACAGCAGAGTGTGCATCGTTATGAGAGAAGTGGCGATAAATCTGGAGATCATCAGCGTAAAGATGATATGAGGAGGACAGGATGTCCGAGATGGAGTTAATAAAGATCAAGAATAGAAGAGGAGAAAGAATACTACCTTGAGGGACGCCTGTAAAGAGGTCACACTATTCAGTGGATATCTCTTCAGACCTGATACGCTGTTGCCAATCCCTCAAATAAGAGTCGAACCAGCTGGCAGAGAAGGAGGAGACGTTCAGAGATCTGTGAAGCTCAACGAGAATGTCAAAATCTACGCAGTTGAAGGCACTACTGAAGTCAAGTAAAGCCAGCACGGAAAGCTGTTTGCGGTCCATGGCTACCTGAATGTCATCTGTGACTTTCAGGAGAGCCGTGACGGTGCTATGACCCGGTCTGAATCCTGACTGGTACATGTTCAGCAGATTGTTTGAGTGAAGGTAATAAGAGAGCTAGGTATGGACAATGGATTCAAGGACTTTGGAGAGGATGGGTAGGATTGAAATATGTCGATACTCTTTAAAAGAGGTGGGACAGGAAGTTTTAGGGAACGGGATGACTAACGCTTTTTTCCACATGGTGGGGAAGATGCCATTTGATAGGGAAAAATTATAACATGTGTGATAGCTGGCAGTAGTTCATCCAGGATTGTTAAAAGCATTTTAAGAGAGATGTTATCATCACCTACGGCTTTCGAGCTGACTGCTAGAACCGCCTTCTTGACCGCATAGATTCAAACATTGCTCAAGTTGAATGGTGTGGTATCGGGTAAGGACTTAGAGCGCAGGCTCTGAAGAGTGGCTTGTTCAACTGTGGGATCCATCACAACAGGTGGGGCAGAAAGGAACTGGTTGAGACCGTTGAGATCTACATTACCAGCATGTAAGTCCTGAGTCTTACCTATGCAAAGCGTTTTTAGAAACTTCCACACCTGAGCTGCGGTGTAACTTTCAATACTCTCGTGTATGTGCCGACGCTTAACATCACGATAGAGACGGTTGCAGCGATTGCGAAGACATTTGTAAAAAAGAAAATTGTCATCTGTCGGATTCTTACGGTATTTACTCTTGGCTCTGTTCCTCTTGGCCATTAGACTCTTAATTGTATCTGTTAGCCAAGGGGCGGGTAGGTGTTTCACTCTCACTTTTTTTATAGGTGCATGCTTGTCGTAGAGACCTAGGACTACGATATTGAACTTGTCAATTTTCTCGTCCATGGTCTCGCTGGATATTACAGGGGACCAGTCGATCGACAAGGCATCCGACCTAAGAGACTCTAGGTTAATATCCCTAAAGTTACGAATATTAAGAAATTTTGCTGTGCTCTTGAGAGGTCCGATCTTATACGAAAGATAGATAAGGTCGTGGAACGAGAAAGGAGAGTTGAGTTGACCATGTACGGCGACCTTATCCAAGTTAGAGACGATCATAATATCGAGGAGAGAGGGAGAGCAGTGAGGTTGAGAATGCGTGGCATCAAGAGGTAGAATATGCAGATTGAAGGAGACGACTATAAACTTGAGTTTGATAGAACGGGAGTCGTTTTTAAGGAGACAGGTGTTGAAATCACCTAGAATGAGGGTATCGTTATGCAGAGGTGAGAGTTCATTAAGGAGGGATTCTAATGTGTCGAAGTAGTCGATGCGAAAAGAGGGGCTATAAAGAACACCGAGGAGGACCTTGCTACGGTGAAGATTTATTTCAGAAGGAGATGTTCAGCAGTCCCTTCCCAATTCTGAAAAATGTGTATTTTTTTCTCACAAATCACATCTTTCACTTAGACACAAACATTCCCTAGTTTATTTTTATCATAATTATATATTTAATCAATATAAACCACGTAGACAAATCAACACCTTAAATATCACACCCAAATTAAACTGGTTCCGACAGAATATCAGCGCTACAGGTCTTCCTGTAGTATATGCTGAGCCGGACCGTTTCACCGTCGCCGAACACAAATCACCACGATATAAAGTACGCTTTTTTCCTGAATTGTAATATCTTATATGTCTGATCACCCTGAACTACTTAATTGTTGTTTCTATTCTATATCTACTTTTGATTTTCTGTGTTTTGTTTTGTGTATGATGAATAAACGCTTTATCTTTCTATCTACCGTCTTAAAACAAGTCAAGTACGTATTAAGTTTAATTATGTAAGTATTGTACATACATATATCAATGTATAATATATACTACTCAAAAGAAAATAGGGGCCACTAAGTATTTTGATTGCTACGTGAAAAATAAAGTAAACAGTAATGTATATTTATTAAAATAACATGTAACAAGGCTTTTGTTTTAACTTATGCTAATAACCATTTAATTGTGTAGTCAATTGTTTCACTTATTTCAATTAACATGAAATTAGTCCATTGTCAACAGCAAAAACTAAACAGAAACTCTTTGCAAAACAAAACAAAAACTGACACAAGCTGTTTTTTTAATGTTTTAGTAACGGGTGTGTCCTCCTCTCCTGTTTTCACAGTCCTGGAGCCTTGAATGCATACTCTCGATTATGTTTCTGATGCTTTCATCAGGTATCTCTTCCCACGCACGTTTCAGAGCATCCATAAGCTGTTGCTGGTTGTGAACCTCTTGCTCATGCTCCCTAACCCTTCGTTTTAATTGGTCCCACATATGCTCTATTGGATTTAAATCCGGACTATACGCTGGCCATGGTAGGACATGAATCTGGGAGTCATCCAGTACAGTCTGAGTGGCCCGAGCTGTGTGTGGGCGGGCATTGTCACGCATTAACCAGAACCCTGGCCCCACTCTCTGTGAGAATGGAATCACATGAGGCCTGATGACTTCATCGATGTACCGTTGTGCAGTTACTGTGCCTTGATTTAAGAAAACCAGCTCAGTTTTGCCTTGTAAGCTAATCCCAGCCCAAACCATCACACTAGGACCTCCAAAGCGGTCAATTTCCTTGATGCAGACATCGGAAAATCTCTCACCCTGTCGTCTCCATACTCTAATCCGCCGATCATCACTACAAAGCTTCACTTTACACTCATCTGTAAAGAGCACCATACCCCATTGATTCATGCTCCAATCTGAATGTTCGCGGCAAAAACTTAAAACGATTTCCACGTTGAACCCTAGATAAAGGGATTCGTACTACTCGGCGTCTGGACCTTTGCTGGTCTTCATGCAGTCGATTACGTATCGTTTGGTCACTAACTCGAGTCCCCGTTGTCAACCGTAGGCGATTTTGTAAGTTACGTGCCGTCACAGAGCGCTCTCGACGGGCACTCAATCGGATGTAGCGATCCTCTTGTGCCGTAGTCGCTCGCACCCTGCCCGATCCAGGCCTTCTTGCAACACTGCCAGTCTCTTGGAACCGATCCCACACATTGTGGATGGCTCGGCGAGAGAAACCCAACGAAAAAGCTACAGACCGCTGTGAATGACCTTCAGCAATCAATGTAACGGCTCTGGTGGCAGTAATGGTATCCATATGCCTTCGTTGACGTGGCATTATTAACAAAAGATGTTAAAAGAAGCAAAAGATGGACAGAAATAGTTTTTTAACAGAATAAAATTGTGATTCCATCTGAAAGGAATTTGACCTGAAACTCGTTTTTTTTATTTGCTTCAATTTCTGGCCAGCTGTAAGACTTAAACACCAGCATTAAAGAGGTTGGATACTGAAGGAGGCCGGACATCATTAATTAGTCACTTATTAATTAGTTTACATCTAAAAATTTACTCAAAAACAGAAATATGTAAGTGGCCCTTATTTTCTTTTGAGTAGTATATATACACAGTTAGGTCATAAGTTCTGTCACACAATAAAAACTTTTGAATTTAGAAAGCTGGCCACAAGAAAGTTTATTGAATTCGAATTTCGAATTTTTCATGAAAATAAAAATGTGTACTTTTTAGAATTTTCCTCATTTTTTAATATGGAGTGGACACTTAAAGAAGGCCGTGTCGCAGTTATTGCGTTGCATCGTTGCGGTTACGCGCCAATTCAGATTTTCGACTTACTGAAAAATTTGAATATAAACAAAAGATTCGTTTATCGTACCATAAAACGATACAATGAAGACTCTAGTGTAGATGACAGGTCAAGAAGTGGTCGCCCTCGCTCTGTTAGGACTCCAGCAGTGATAAAAGCTGTGAAGGCGCGAATTCAAAGAAATCCCATACGTAAGCAGAAACTGTTGGCCCTTCAGATGGGGTTAAGCAGGACCACGGTGAAAAGGGTGTTAAATGAAGACTTAGGGCTTAGGGCATATCGAAGAAAAACAGGACATCGTTTGGACGCTCGTTTAATGGACCTGAGACTGAAGAGATGCCGCGCTTTGTTGAAGCGGTACGCGGGAAAAAAGCATCGGGAAATTCTTTTTCGGATGAAAAAATTTTCACCGTGGAAGAGAGCTACAACAAACAAAATGATAAGGTGTACGCACACAGCAGTGAAGAAGCGAGCAACCGTATTCCGCGTGTGCAAAGAGGTCAATTTCCATCCTCGCTCATGGTTTGGTTGGGAGTCTCTTATTGGGGCTTAACTGAGGTACATTTTTGTGAGAAAGGCGTAAAACGAATGCAGTTGTGTATCAAAATACAGTCCTCAAGAACCTTGTGGAACCTGTTTCTCATACCATGTTTAATAACAGGCACTGGGTATTCCAACAAGATTCTGCGCCAGCTCATAGAGCGAAAAGCACACAAGACTGGCTGGCGGCGCGTGAAATCGACTTCATCCGGCACGAAGACTGGCCCTCCTCCAGTCCAGATTTGAGTCCGTTAGATTACAAGATATGGCAACACTTGGAGGAAAAGGCCTGCTCAAAGCCTCATCCTGATTTGGAGTCACTCAAGGCATCCTTGATTAAGGCAGTCGCCGATATTGACATGGACCTCGTTCGTGCTGCGATAGACGACTGGCCGCGCAGAATAAAGGCCTGTATTCAAAATCGCGGGGGTCATTTTGAATAAACTTTATTACCATAAGAATCTATGTTTTATTAAGTTCATTTTGCTATATAAATATTTACATAAATAATAAACATGTCTAAATTATTTTATATTGCACATGTGACAGAACTTATGACCTGACTATGTATATATATATATATATATATTGATATATGTAAGTACTATAATGTATTATATGGCTTTTATTATACTTACATTATATTGTATTAGTTAGTAGGTGCTCTTACTAGCAATAGACTTTCCTGTCCTGCCTAGGTTTGCTGGAAGAAATCTATTTTTAGAGATAAGCTCGACTTTGCGCATAAGTGTTCATTTGTTTGTACTAATTATTTACCGTGCAATAAAGTATATTGAAGTGTTATGTAAATAGAGCCCACTGTGGCTAATTGGAATGGAAATAGTTGCCAAGGGGATGGTCTTGTTGTGAACCTAATCTGAAACGGTAAAAGGTTGTGGTAACTCACCTGTTCGCCTTATTATTTATTTCTGATATTAATCGCAATTGAAAAATCGACCAAACACGAGTCGGCAAGCAGAGTCGCATTAAAAGACAGCTCGACAAATAATTGTGTTCAGTGTAGGAAGCAGGAATCGAACTGAGAGTGACTCTTATTCACAATACAAATACAAACATAAGGTTCGTTTTATCTAAACTCGAACACTTTTTCACTCTGGTAATTATTCCTGCTTCCTACACAGAAGCAGGAATCATTACGCGTCGAAAAAGTATGCGAATCGAACTGTGAGTGACTCTTATGTACAATGACATAAAATTCGTTTTATCTTTACTGGAACACTTTTTCAGTCTGGTAATTATTCCTGCCTGAGCCACGATTGGTTTGCAATAATAGTCACATCGCATCACAATCGCTTGCAACGACCCACGGCATCTTAAGATGCCATTTTCCAGTTATGGGTTTTGAATTTTATTACCATGACATGAGGTTCAGAATCGCGATGCCTCAAAATTTCCGTGGTCCTTTGTGAGATTTATCGACAGCTCGGGTGAAATAATCGTGTTCTGTCGGTTATCTTGGTATATATTGGAATAATCGGGTAAAGCTTATCGTGCAATGTAATTTCAAACATCTAGGAATTTCTTCTTCTTTCTGTCTGCCCCCACCTGGTTCGAGTCCCGGTGGGGACAAATATTTGTTTGATGAGAACGGATGTGTGTACCCTAGTCATGGTTGTTTATCTATCTAAGTAATTTTTTTATCTTTATAAGTATGTGTATCGTTGTCTAGTACCCAAGATACACGGAATCCTAGTTTATGGCTAGATTAATGTGTGTAAATAGTGTCCAAGATATTTTTTATAGTATTATTATAATATATTATGATTATTATTTTTATTCGGCGTGCTAACCTCCTTTGAGGTTAATTTTGCCAGTGTCAAGTGTATTTGAAAGATCAGTTTTTGATGGTTCTCTGAGGAAATTTGTTGCTTCCTAGCACTACCCGGGAAGACGTGAAGGTCTTTAAGAACCAATTATTTCCTATGGACGTGAGCAACTGCTTTCGTAATTAAATTATATCGAGAAAATTTCACCTTGATAAAATACTCAATAAACGTTAACCCAGAAACTAAATCTGTAGACGACTTAATAGTGGAGTAAATGGATTCGAAAAATACCCCATTTTAGTTTCGTATCACCTTAAGCAACCGTGAGCGATATAATAAATTGGCTAGTATTTAATTGCATATCAAAAATATTGATTTGCACAGCAAAAAAGGATCAACAAAAACACTTTTTAATGTTTTAAATATTTAATGAGTACTTAAGTTTATGTTTTAAGTATTTGTTGCAGTTCTTACATGTTGAACCTAACATGAAGGATAATGGGGGATTCGCTTCGCTGACCCCCTTTACCCTTCACCTAAGCTACCGCAGCAAATATAAGGAATATTTGCTGTTTAAAATCAGTATTTTTGATGTGCAGTTTAATATTTCCCTAATAAATTGAGTGGTTCGTTCACCGTAGTAGTTGTGAGCTCTGGTGGTCACTACTTCTTTATTTGTCACCTTTCGTGCCTGGATGCCGAGGGAGATAGTTTCGTGTGTATGAATGTCACCATATTGCTCTCTAATAATATTATACCTAAATTTAGTGTGGATTGGTAACATATTGCAGTGTTTGAACAAAGCCTTATAATTCGCCGAGTAATTTAATTCTGTTTGTGGTGAGTAGTTAGTTCTAGAATTTTGAGCTCTGAACTATAATCATTAGAGTTATATATATTTCAACACAGAACTCACTGCTAAGATTATAATTATTTTTGCATATTTGTTGATAATAATTTGTATGTAATTTTGTACTATTTAAGCACGACCTATTTTTAAAAGAGATCTAAAAATTGAGCAAAAGAGCTTCGCGGTCTGATGGGTTTAACGCTTGCTTCTCACGCAGGAGATGCAGGTTCGATTCCTGACCATGTACCAATGAGATAATTAATTTATATTAAGTAAGTAATACGGACGTCCCAACGGTGATGAAAAACATCGTGAGGAAATCTTCATTACTCCATAGCTGCGGCGATGGGCTAGCCCCCTGTCACACAAAATGGAGTATTGATTAACTGGCTCATAGTGGGCACAATTGTGCCTCTGCCAACCCGTATGGGGAAAGGCGTGACGCTATGCTATGTTATGTTATCTAAACATTAATCCGTGGGAGTTTATTTGCCCTTCTCTCCCAAAGTGGTCAAATAGAGAAGGGGCAAAAAATAACGTATTCTAAGAATATTATTTAATATCTACTACATTTTATTTGATTTTATTTGACCGCCCGGCCCAAAATGTGTGGAGAATTATCAAAATAAAGTTGCTCTGATCAAATCGACTGCACAGAAAGTTGCTCTCTGTTACACCCTGTATAATCGTCTATATTATCTTCAGCTACGTTAGTATTGTTTATGGAATGTAAGAATTCAATATAGTGCTTGGATGCCGTCCGCCTGCCGCGTGCCGTCCCTCAACCCTCGTGCCAAGAATACCCGGCCGCGCTGTAATTAAAATAAATATGCCGATATAATAGAGGAAGCATGAAATCACATTATTCCTTGTTTATAATCAAGTTAGCTCTAATGTAGAATGGCAAAATTATGAAATTAATAATTTAAGTCTGAAGAACCTAACAGTTACATTTATAATTATAGCCACAGCGCAAAGTTAGAAAGCCACGTCCCTTAATCTTAATCCCGCCGTGTAAATCCAATATCAGCGCTAAAAACTCTACTCTTCATATGTGTCGCTACTTTACCAAGCTTTCTGCCAGGGATAACGACGTCCCTGATATCTAGCATGATTCGTTGCCTTGTTTTAAGTTTAAAATGGGTAATATCCTCAAATAATATTTTCTGTACTTTGTTAAAATTCTGCAGATTATTATAAGTTATTTTTTAATTGTTAATTTAATTTGTTTTAATTGTTAAATACTTCTTTAGTTTTCTTTGATTTATTGTGTTTATATTTTTTACTAAGCACGTACTCTTTTTTATAACATGCTGTGTACACATATTTTTGGCGTTGAAGACAGCTTTTCACCCGTTTTCATGTTATATTTTAGTGTAATATCTTCAATGCTGTTTTGTGTACCAAAGATAATAAATATAAAATTCCAAATAGTATGTTAGTTGACCAAGCGAACGAAGCGTCTCTGTTCAGCTTGGGCAAAAAAAAACATTTGTCCGTCTGTCCAGATTACCAGCTGTTCTCCTCTGCAGGTCGTATTTCTCAACCGATTCTCGCGAAATTTCGTGAGCAGGTTCGATAATCATATGGATTTCTATTGATTTAGATTTTGGAAAAAATTCAAGATGGCTGAGATATGGGATCACAAAGTTATTGATGCGGCTACTTTCATACTCCATACACCTGTTTACGGTACAACATAAGTTTGTGTGGGGCATTGAAAGAAAATACAGTCGGATTATTTGTTTTTATAATAATTCCACTTGTTCAGTCGATAAACTTCAAGGGGTCGAAAAATAATGAAAAAAAAATGAGGTCCACAGCTCACAGAGCAACTAGTTTAGTTAGTTTATTTAGTTTATCTACACACATATCATAAACCCTCTTTACTGCGTCCAAAAACCACACGTTACGACCAGCGTAATGATATTTTTTTTGTTAAAATCTCATTTCTTATCTGAATATTGATACACTATAACCATAATGTACCAAAAGTTGTCAAATTATGACATTCAAATTTCGAACGCCGACGCCCACGCTTACCGCCCCTAGTTTGTCTGTGAAGTTGGTACTACTGAACAAGCTAAACAACTGCAGAGCAATGATCAAAGCCACAATGCCGGTGGAACATGCGGTTCCTGAACATATTAAAGAGAGCTTATGATACCTATGTCTGTAGATAAACTAGTGTATGTAACTGAACATAATTAGGCATTATGTAACAGTCACAAAAACAACTATTATTTAGTTCAAGATCAATACTCCGTTTTGCGTGCCGGGGTCTAACCCATCGACGCAGTTATAAAATTAGATCTCCGCTGGTTTCCTCACTTATGGGCATGTTTCTAGTATTTACTTCCAAATTAAGAAACTCAAACGGTACAGTTATAAACTCGCTACCGGCACGTACTAAGATTGGATTTAGGTATGTTGTCATACCTCAGTTAGGTAAAGCGGCAGTATTTGCAGTAGAAATCTCCACTCGTGTATTTTCGCCGTAACTCAGTTTCGCGATAAAGCTCTGAGAAATTCAATTTACTTTAGCTGCGAAAAAATATTGTCTCATATTTTTCTGGGACGTGAGTCGGGCTAACATAATTTTGGACGTCGAATTTCAAATTACTATGGATTTATGCGTTTCATTCGTCGAATCCGACGTTGGTTACTCTGATTTGCTGAAATACGTGTTATTAAACGATTCGCGGATAATTCAGAATCTTTCGTTGTTTTTTTCAATGGCTTTAAAAATTTGCTCACCTAGCCGCAAATCATTCTGCTCAACCAAGTAATAATTCTGCTGACAGAATTGTTATCGTTTAGGCAGACGAGGTCATTTTCTTGCCAGGTAATTTTGGGTTCAGGTCTGACGAGGTCACTTTCGGATTTAGTCACTTTCTAAGGAGGTCATGCTGTTGTACAGTCAATCACATATTTATGATCTTCAACTACTTTGGCGGGATCGGGGGAGGGTTAATTAACTAAAAAAATAAATGTACATATTTGGTAATTAAAAAAATAAGTCAATAAAATAGCGGCTATTATTTTCACAAATCACGAAACAATATCTTATTTTTGGTAAAGTACTAGCACAAAAGGAAGTTGTAATAATTTCCACTATCTATAAATAATTGCAAGAAGCTGATATTATTACTTCTCAATTCATCTACAAAATGTACCAGGAGCACAATAGTACGTAGCTCAGAGGTCTTTAATAAAAATAGCAAACTTTTTTTGCAAGAATGTAATGTATGATCCTAACAGGAAGAACTCATAGACGGAGAGTGCTCTTTAAAACGCCGTCAAAAAGATGCGACACAAAGTTTAAAAACACTTGCAAAGTTTATATCATGGCGGCGTAAACAAATTGCAAAGTGATTATCTTGATAACATGAACAAATTTCGTAGAAACATTCCATTGAATGTTTTTTTGATATTTTTGCGCTTTTTGAATCGTCATTTAGAATTTTCTCTTCAGAATTATTTTCGTATGAAAGCGTGTTCGAATAGTGATTGACGAGATTTCTATAGGCCACCCTCCTGTCAAAAAGATGAACCTTTACCCTTCTGGTGCGTATTTTGAGGGCGCGTATTAGGTTTGAATCTATTGTGATTGACTTTACAAAAGCGAGCGTGACCTCCACAGAAAGTGACCTAATCCGAAAGTGACCTATTCAAAAAATACTCCAACTAAACGTTTTATAATGCAGATTCAATTGGGAATCTAAAATTATTTACATATTTTCGAATTCCAAATTCCAAATTTCTTTATTACTGTAGATATTTACATATACTTAGCAATCGTCATTTTTTGCCACTTCTCTACATTGGACCACTGTGGGAGAAGAAGGGCGTAGAAACTCCCACAGATTGATTTTTAGATCTCTTTTTAAAAATTGCTTATGCTTAACTAATACAAAATATAATATTTAGTCATTATCATAATTAATAAGCAGGAATAAATAATTACAACATTATTAACAGCAAAGTCTGTCTTGAGCCAGATTAACCCCATACAGACCCATCATTTAAGTAATCATGAACATTGTAATATCCCTTATTCGACAAAGTCGCTTTAATATGGATTTTAAATTGCTCAAATGGCAATTTCAAGATCTCCAGAGGTATCTTGTTGTAGTAGAGAATGCATTGACCCTTGAATGGCAGGGTAATTAATATACACGTTTAACAGAAAGCGAAAGTCATATTTTAAGTGTTTGTTAGGAACATCATTCTGAACAACTTTCTTTATGAAACCGATGTTTTTACTTTTTTTTATTACTCCTTACAAATCAGCTGACCGCCAGCCCAAAATGTCTGGAGAAGAGATAATAAATTTTTCCCAGATCAAACATGATTTGTTCAGAATGATGTCCCTAATACACTGAGCTCGGGCCATCAACAGATGATTGATTATTTTTCATAGGTTTTGAACTTTCTTTCCCAGCCATGAGGATCGAAATTGCGGGCCATAGTTTTTGATTGGTTATGATGTAACTGTTTAGGATGAATCTGGTACTGGATTGGGTAATGGATTTAAAACACTTTTATCTACACACGTATCATAAACCCTCTTTACTGCGTACAAAAACCGCACGTTACGATCAGCATAACGTTAAACAACTTCGTAAAATCTCATTTCTTATCTGAAAAATTACACATTATGACCATAATGTGTAATTTTTCTACATTTTATGACATTCAAATTTCGAACACCGACGCCCGCCTGCGTACCGCCGCCCCTACTTTGTTTGTAAAGTTGATACTACTGAATAAGCTAAACAAGTGCAAAGGAATTATCAATGCCACCATGCCGGTCGAACATGCGGTTCCTGAACACATTAAAGAGAGCTTATGATATGTGTGTAGATAAACTAGTGTATGTAACTGTACATAATTAGGCATTAAAACTCTTCTTCGTATCATCTTTACGCAGATGATCTCCAAATTTATCGCCACTTTTGCCCCTGCGATGTAGCTTCAACCGTGGAGGCACTGAATGCTGATCTCGAGAATGTGAAAGACTGGGCCTCATCATACGGGCTGTTGGTAAACCCGACCAAATCACAAGCCATGCTTTAAGGAACCAGGCACACGCTTTCCTTGATACAAAAACTTATTGTTCCCGTGTCATATAATGGCATCACAATAGAGTATACAGAGCAGGCGAAAAACCTTAGGGTTATTTTTGACAACCTGCTGTCTTGGTCTCCACATGTCAGCGAGGTCAACAGACGGGTCTTTGCGTCTTTTCACTCCCTCAGGCGTTTGCAGTACTTCTTGCCACGGCAGACCAAAATCACCCTTGCTCAGTCCCTTCTCCTGCCGCTAATCGACTACGCCGATGTCTGTTGGGCGAGCGTGAACGAAGATTTACTGAACAAACTCGAACGACTTCAGAATCTTGGGATTCGGTTTATCTTCGGGTTGCGCAAATTCGACCATGTTTCTCAATATCGCAAAGAGTTGGGTTGGCTTCCAATTCGTCGTCGCCGAGACACTCATATTCTCTCTTATCTTTTCAATATACATATTGAAAAATCCGCGCTATCCCAGCTACCTTCGAGACCGCTTTGAGTATCTCTTTTCAGGAGATCGGCACCGGAGATCCCACACGGTCTCACTCTTAGCCACTCCAAGGCATAGCACCTCGGCATATGAGCATTCATTCAGGCTGCAGGCGGTTCGACTGTGGAACGCACTACCTTGCACTATAAGAGACTGTCCCTCTCTTGTCTCTTTCAAAAACCGGGTAAAAGAGCACTTCCTTTCTATTTCGTGAGAGTTATATATAGTACGTATATCATTATAATATATAAACTATATGTATGTATTGTATTTAGTAGTCTGGTATGTAAGTATTTTATTTTCCGTATTTTATATTATATATGTATTTAAGTATAGATTAGATATTAGATATTGTACACTGCCTACCCTTTCATGATACATTTCGCTTTCATACCTTGGTTTGCTGGAAGAAATCTCTTTTTAGAGATAAGCTCGCCTTTGTACATATGATTTCTCCTAATGTAACCTTTTAAATTTAATATGTGTGTGTGCAATAAAGAATTATGAATAAAACTCTCGAGTATTGATGCCCTCCATTATATAGCAGTCACATAAACTACTATAAGCCAGCTTAATAAAGTTGGTAGTGATATATTGTAACTATTATTGATTATAATTAATTAAAATAAAGAACTAATATTGTATACCTCCTTATTTATATTCTATTTGGCTGAATTGGACAGAGTGCCGCTAGTAGTCATGTGGGAAAACAGCGTAGACGTAAAAAAATATTTCGTCGTACAAAAGAGATGCGTCCGTATCTTGGATGACCTTGGCAGTAACAGAGCTACGTGCAGGGATTCTTTGAAAAAACTGAAGTTACACACTATAACGGGGTTACATATAATTGAGTTGTGTATTTGGTCAGACGTTACCCTGAAAAATTCCCTCTAAGACCTCCTGGTGTCAGCAATCGTCTAAACGAACGAAATCATCTGAAACTGGAACTTCCTCAATGCTGACAATTGCCTTCTCTCGGGGAACAAAAATGACAGCCATAAAAGTTTATAATAAGTTACTTTTATGGTCATAAAAGGTTATAATAAGTTATATATAATATATAATAAGTGCAGGGAGACTCTCTCGCCCACCACTCGATCAACGACATCGTCCGGAGGGCTCTCGTCTCTGCTGACATTCCATCCATCCGTTCCATCCGTTCCATCAGTTCTTGAACCACCGGATTTGAGTCGTAGCGACGGGAAGCGTCCGGACGGTCTCACCTTGATACCGTGGGAGAGAGGTCGTTGCCTATTGTGGGATGCTACTTGTGTGTGCACGTTCGCGGCATCCCACATTGGCTCCACCATGGTGACACCTGGGGCTGCAGCGGAGTCGGCGGCGCGGCAGAAATGCCTAAAATACGCACAGCTGATGGGGAGCTACCTGTTTGTTCCCTTGGCCGTCGAGACCACGGGTATTTGGGGTGCTCATGGCAGGATATTTGTCAAGGACATTGGGCGACGCCTGAGGGACCGAGATTTTGACAATCGTTCCAGAGCGTTCCTGATCCAAAGGATCTCACTCGCCGTGCAGCGCGGTAATGCTGCCAGCGTGATGGGTACCTTTGGGTCGGGCATGTCCTGGGGCGGTTTGTTTGTTCAGTATTGTGTTTTTTTATTGTATTCAGTTTTTAGGCGTGTCTAGTTTTAAATTATTAGTTACTTAGATTATTTTAATTGACGATGCACTTTGCGGATTATAAAAAAAAAAACTTGGTATATAGAATATCGTAAATTTATTGTAGCACTAAAGAAACGTTTGGTGTTCAAGTGTCCTTATAGCTTAAGTGAATTTTATAATTTTGACATTGAATCCTGTGTATATGACATTTTGAAATTATCTCCCAATTCTAATTAACATTATATTATGACCTTTATCAAACTAAATGCAATTAGTTTATACTGACCTAAATTTCTACACTATTATTATTTACTAAAGGCATGTAAATTTTCTCTTAATTTAACCTAAATGTGTTTGTGTACATACTCTTTCACGTAAATACTTATTTTATTTTATTTTAAATTGCTACACCCTATGGGTAAAATTACATAGAACTTAATTGATGCAAAATGTAACACCTTCATCAAACATTTAATTTATTGCAATAAACAAATTGAAATAACAGTTACCACCCCCTCAAATATGACGGTAGGTACCGGGGCTGAAAGGCTACTCTGACGGCCCTGTATTGAAAGGCGCGTTGTTGGCTTCAGTGCGATTATCGGTTGGGATTATTATCTGGTGTGTGATGTTTGGTCCACATTTGTATGAGAATTTCGCTTGATTATTTCATTCACTGCATTCGTCAGGATCATATAGTTCCAAAATGGTTTGTGGGATAGTAAAGAAAGAAAGAAACATTTATTATAAGGACAGTGAACACACATTAATCAAAACAAAGAAACAAAACAAAGAATTGAAAAATATAACAATACAGTTTCAATCATAGCTATACACCACCCTTCACATACACACACACTCACATTGCATTCACACCAACCCCCTCTCAATAATACACAAAACATAGTTCCGAATAAATAACCTATCTATTTTACTAACCCCATAATTTAAGGAGTCTTGAATTAAGTAATTTATGGAAACCTATAATTAGCTGTAGTAAATAAGTAATTTAATTAAGATAATTAAACTGTAACGCTGTTGGTTTTCTGAATAAATAAAATAAAAAAATAAATAAATAAAAATAAAAATGGCAATGACACATGAAATGAAAGTCGTGGTATGGCACAGTCATTGCAAATGGCGCCTGACGCTGCGCGGCGCATTATGCTGAAGGCCAGGCCTTGAGTGGGATGGATGTATTCGAAAGATTATGACTTTTCCGTGGTTTTAAATGGTTTTCCAAGATTCCCTGTTACAAACATGATTATCAACAAGAGCAATAACATAATTTCTCGATGCAGATGACTAATAAGTGTGGTAGGCGCAAAGATGTAAAACCTAAAACCTTACTTTCGTAAAACAAGTGGTTCAAACTTCAAACATCAAAATATTTCAAAGTAGATTCTTACGAACCCTCTTTGAACGTTATTTGAATTTGTAGATTCAGTGTATAATGCATTCATATGTATAGGGCAATAAAAACTACCACTACCGCTTCGGAAAGTGTTGCGGCAGCAGAGAAGAAGCGGCGCAAGAAACTCGTACACTGCAACACAGGCCGTGTACGACTTCTTTCTTATATATGTTATTTTTTTTAAATATGTCTTGTGTAACAAACATGTGCGTGGTTCTTGAACTGTTTTTTTAGCAACAAATCCAAACCCTAAACAGCCCTAATTTGTTACGTATTTCACCTAGAGCCTGCAGTATTTGCTCGAAAACACACAGAAAATAACATATGCATATACATATAATCCGATCATCTGTTATAGGATTATACTCGGTGATTTGATATCCCTTTTAAAATGTATCCACTATTTTCCCTATCAACATAACTCCATCGCTCCGAAACTTGATACCACATATACCCTCGAAGTTGTTTGAAGCCGAATTCAATCCCCCTTAGTTCCTTTTAAGTTCCTGTTTGTGAGGTTCAGGCGGATTTTATGGCGTATCGGACATTCCCGTCGAATCAGGCGGCTCCTCTGTTTATGGCGCGTATTTTTAACAATATTTCATTCATAATTCATAATTCTTTATTGCACACAGAATGTACAAAGGCAAGCTTATCTTTAAAAATAAATTTCTTCCAGTAAACCAATGCGTGACGGGAAAATTTACCATGAATTCTTCCAGCAAACCAATGCGCGACAGGAAATTTTTCCATGAATTGGCACGCAGTGCGCAAAATCTAATATTTAACTATAATAAATTACATGCAAGTAAATTAAATATCTATAAAATATGGAAAATAAAATACCTACATACTAAACTAGTAAATAAGTACCAATATATACATAAACTTGTTTATATTGGTACTATATATTTATATATACATAACTATAAAGTAATATTATAAATACTATAACTACTATCATGAAAGAGAGAGGAAGTGCTCTTTTCCCGGTTTTTGAATGATTTGATGTTCCTAAAAAACCGTCGCTATATTAATACTACACTGAAAAAAAATGTCTAAATTCTGCTTAGAAATTGCATTTTTTTCCAAAATTCTACTTTCGATGATAATCTGATCACATAGTAGCAAAATTTTACACATTTATTTTAAGACATAGGGGTGAAGTGAAATACGCGGTAACGAAAGGTTGGTATTATATTTTAAGTGCGTATTCTTTTTTTATTTCTAGCAACAATTACTGGACCTTGATTGATACTTTGTAGGCACAGCCAACTTCATTTTTTTACGTCGGAATATCGATCTGATTTGTTCTTGAATCTGTAGGGTGCAAGAAAATATTAAAAAAAAAAAAAACTTTAAAAAAGAAAATATAAAAAAAGGAAACAGAAACTTATTCAATCTAAAAATTATTGGTGTATAATACTGAATACATTTCATTCTCAACAATTGATTCTATCGGATCTCGTCAGTGCATTCAGTAATTCCCACAACAATATAAAATGTGACATTGTCCAATTTCGCACCCTTCGGGTACGGAAGCCTAACCGTACCCGAAGAGTGCGAAAGGGGACCCTATTTTCTAAGCCTCCGCTATCCGTCTGTCTGTCCGTGCGTCAGTGCGCTGTATTTCTTGAACCGTAATAGGTAGAGAGTTGAATTTTTTCACATAATGTGTATTTTCGTTGCCGCTACATCAAAACATAGTGAACTATGCGAGATGTATTTCATTAAAGGGGGTTCCCATATAAGAGACGTGTTTTAATATCCCCAGGGAGATAACAGACCATACCATGATTCGTAGATTTCGCGGCTTATCAGATGGTTGTGGGCGCAATTGGTTTGATGATGGTTTCGCAATCTTAGCAGAAAGAAAGAAAGAAGAAAGAAAGAAAATAAATTTATTTGTCATAAACATAAACATACAATAAAAAGTGTCACAGACTACTTGCGCCCCGGTTTAGACTCGCGAAGGTTAGCAATTCTTTCAAGGATCAATGCATTCTCTACTACAACAAGATACCTCTGGAGATCTTGAAATTGCCATTTGAGCAATTTAAAAACCATGTTAAAGCGACTTTCTCGAAAAAGGGATATTACAATTTTCAAGATTACTTAAATGATGAATGTTAATCTGGCTCAACACAGACCTTGCTGTTAATAGTTTTGTAATTATTTATTCCTACTTATTAATTATGATATTATAAAATTTGTATTAGTTAAGCACAAGCAATTTTTAGAAGAGATCTAAAAATCAACTGTCAGAGTTTCTACGCCCTGCTTCTCCCACAGTGGTCCAGTGTAAAGAAGTGGCAAAAAATGACGATTGCTAAGTATATGTAAATATCTACAGTAATAAAGACATTTGGAAATTGAAATTGGAATTTGAATTTGAATTTGACTTTCTTTCTTTCTAGTAAGGGTTTTGGTTACGAATTCACGTTCGGACATAATATTATTCTCTTTTTGCTGTATTATTTTAGTGGATAAGTTACGATAATACGGAATTCATCGGTACGAGTCCGACCCTCACTCGACCAATTTAAAATTAGAATTAATTCAATCAAAGCTTTATTTGTAAATCGAAGGTACACAATAAATAAAGAGCTTCCCGCCAATATTATTTTTTTATTATGTTTTTAATTTTCGACATCTGACCTTAGACTTAAGGTACTTCATATTGCCAAGTCATTTATTTTGAAATAATAACTGACTTCTATTTTATCTAGTTTTAATAAATTAATACAAAAAACAAGAATATGAATTTTATTAAAGAAAATCAGCTAAATTCTGCTATATATATATATATATATATATGTATATATATAGGTATAGTATATATATATATATATATATATATATATATATATATATATATATATACCTAGTCGGTCCTTAAGTTCTGTCACAAGGTTTTTGATAGATAAAACTCAGCAATAAACTTTTTCTTATTCGTATTATACATGATTAAAAATCTTATTAGACGAATTAAATTGCAATACAATACATTTTGTACGATTATCGCAATATGACAAAAAAACCTTATAACTTGAGACAATCGCGAACCCAAAACACGCCGCAACTGACAAAAATACCACTTACCACAAATTTAATAAAAAATCAGTGTTCCAGATAACCAACAAGGTTTTTTTTATTTATTCTGAAACCTCGATTTTAGACCATGCTTAACAACTAGCATTTGATTTTCTGTTAGCTTTCAGTTCCAACTGCTCCCAAAGAAAACTTTACGTACTTTTTACGTTTTCAGAAAAACGTATAAAAATTATTTTGTGGGCAACAAGTAGGTACACTACGTAAAATGTGAATATGAAAATTAGTTTTACCCAGACTTAGTCATCTTATGCTTCAAAATGAAGGTAACGGGTTCAGGGAGGTTTCTGACTAAAATCTCACGTAAGTTTGAAAGGTTTTAAGAGTCATGGAAAAAAGATAAAGTGAATCACGTCCGTATTTTTGATTGGGTAAAAAAGTGCAAAATCTCTGAAGCAACTAGCATTTGTGTAATATGGCTTTAAGCATTTAAATCCAATAATCGTTCTAATTTATCAGTATTTAATGAGCTATCAAACCATATATAGTATTAAATAAAATAAAACTTGGTATTATTTACTATGCGGCAAAATATTTGTGACAGAACTTATGGACCGACTAGGTATATATACACACATGTATGTAATGGTCAAAGCCTTAAATAATGTCTTATACTTAGATATGCCTTTATTGAGTAATATGCTTTCAATGTGAGCAATTGCTCTTAATGTCTCCCGAAGTTTGTTGTATATTCGGTTGGTCATCCCGAATATACTTTTATCGTAATAAGCAGATTTACCGTTCACCGCATGGGGGGTGTCGCGACGCGGGAAGTCGGGGACAGAGCTATTTCGAGCGTATAGCTCCGTCTCTTACTTTCCCTCGTCGCTACACTCCGCGGGGGTAAACATGTTCTGATTGCGTTTAATTGTCATGAAAATAAATAGATGGAGATAGCAACTTGACAAACACCGTAGTTTCAAATATGTTAACAAAGGAACTGTTAATAACTTAAGACTAATAAAATTACCCTTGCAAGATTCTGTACCAATAAGTTACATATAACTCGTATACATTTCTTCTGAGTCTTAAATATTAAATATTTTTGGTGGCATTTCCCCAAACGTAAACGTAACGTTATTACGTAATGATGACTCGACAAACCCATGTTAAGCCGTTAGCATATTAGGCAGCATATATATGTAGAAAGCATAAGAAAATTTGCTCTATTTATTGCTCAGTATGTCTATGTGTGTATTCCATAGATGTTGTTGCCAATGTGAAGCTATACGAATTTTGTAGTATTAGTCTCTTATATTTGTTTACCCTTATAGTTAATGTTTAATGTCAATTGTGTTGTTATGTCCTTTCCTAAATTTCATCAATTTAGTTTTGCCAATGTTAATTGAAAGATTATTGTTATTTAGCCAGTCAATTAAACTTATTAGATAATTATTAATGTCCATGTCATATTTATATAGAATATGTCCTGTAAATGTTACGCTGCTATCATCAGCGAAAAGTACCATGGGATAATTCAAACGTTTTGGGATATCATTAATGTATAAGTCATCGAAAGATTGTCAAAACCGTAAGGTTATAATCTACCACGTTAGTAATAAGTCTAAGTAAACTATCGAAAAATTGTAAACCAGACCGACAGGGATTAGAATTTACGTTTATTTTGTTCTTACATGTCGACCTAACAAGAAGACTATTCGGGGGCTTCGCTGGGCTCGCCCCCTCTAGTTAGTCCGCCCACCTAAGCTACCGCAGTGTTTGCCCTGGTATTTCCTTTGCAACCCAAGTTTAAACCAGTTCACAATTTCATGATAGTTTGTAAACTAACGAGATAAAAAACGTTAGATTATAAACTAAAGGTTTTGACAATCTTACGGTGACATAGACAAGTAACAACAATGAGCCCAATACAATTCCTTGGGGTACTCCAATTTCATGTTCCAAATGTCAGATGAATATGTCAATTCCATTTTTGATTTAGTGCAGATTTCTGTAGGTTATTGTTTATTAGTGCGCCAAGTTTTTTATTGAAATTGGCTAAAGCTAAGATGGATGTAATAAAATGTGGGGTAAAACAGAGTGAGGTCACAGCTCGCACAGAGCCAAAGAAACTTGGCATGAATTGTACGCGCGATTTGAAAGGAACTACCCGTATTGAGACATATCGCTGTTTACATCAGAAGTTCCCGCGGTGCTAAAACGCTCGCAATATCCTTGTTGAGTTCTTAACCCGACGAAGTGTAACTATAAAGTATATAAGTGTACGACCATACCGCAATGAAGTCGTGTAAATATATGGGTATCGACACAGCACACTACTTATTTATCGTCAACCACATAGTAACACGAGGTTGGTGAAATTTAACTAAGGCACCAAGGACAGCCAGCAGTCAGTATCGATAGTTAATGTGAGGAGAAACAACAAATGTATCAAGTGGGTCATCACCATAAGTTGACACAATTGGTCACGGCTAGGTCATATCAACATTATTTAATAGCACATCAAAAATATGGATTTGCACAGCAAAAACACTTTTCATGTTTTAAATAGTTTATGTTTTAAGTATTTTTTGTTGTTCTTGTATGTTCACCTAGCACGAAGGATTCACCTAAGCTACCGCAGCATTTTGCCCTGATATTTGCTGTGCAAATCAGTATATTTGATGTGCAGTTTAATATTTCCTTTATAATAACTGTCGAGTGTAAGCCTTCAGGACTCTTGTGCAGGCTTTTCTTGAACCTTCATTCAATTGTAACGGTTTATAGTTTGCAGGTTTAACTGATATCATAAGCATCGCTCAAGAAAATCCTATTTCAAAGATGTCAACCTCGATATTGACGTTACAGCTACATCTCAGTAATTTTACATTACAGCACATTCACTGACAGACCCGACTGACCATGACTACTGAAACTACGGATGTGTTCACAGTCCTACTTTTCTTCGCCTACACAAGCCATATTCGACCGATCGTACACTCGGTACTTTCAATTCCTGATCAACTTCACCCTCCTTATATCCACATCGTCGTCGTCGCGTATTATTCATATTCTCCAAAGCCCCCGGTGCTAAATAGCATCGAAATTGGATAAGAGTGGCGCGCGGCGAAATATTCAATTCATTGACGACCCCGCCCTCCGTCGCCTATCTTCGATTCTACTAACAAAATGGCGGCTAAGTGACACCAGCAACGGGGTGGTAGCGCGTGGTGTTTGCTCAGACCGTTCATTTACATGCACACTACATTTTGATTAACTGCAACGACTGCATACGACGTGGCAGTGGGGAAACAACCTGTCAAATTAGTAACACATACCTACGATTTCTGAATTGGAATTTTTCTAAACTAATACTTAAGTATCGTTCTGTCTTTGCAAAAGAACGTGACAGAACGGCACTTAAGTTTTATCTTAGTGAATTTCTCAATTCAGAAATAGTGCTCTTAGTGGCAAACACAGAGTAAGTAAGCAAAGAGTTTCGTGCATCTGAGGTTACAAATTAATCACAGAGTAAGTAAAGCAAGTTTAAGCAAAAAGATTCGTTAAAGTGTTGATCAGAGAAATTAATCCTTAGGAAAAAAAGTTATCTTTGCAATTGGCAATATTTGACAGGTATCAAACACAAAGTGCCCACTTGCAAAAAGTTTTGCGTCATCTTCCCCATTGGTTAAAATGTTAATTTGTGTATTAACTGTGAAGGGCTAAATTGACCACGATGGTGTTATTTAGCGCGGATAGTCCGTTGATTGATCAGCAGATAATGAGTGAAATTGACTTTGTGCGTCAAAACTTACTAAGGGACTAATCTGATAACTTGAAATAGGATTGCAATAATGCAGAAGCAGCAGAATTTTGTAAGCGGAATGGAGTCCTTGCCGCCGCACCGCCCTGACGAATTCGTTATCAGAAGGCCAATGTTCCAATTGAACAGACCCTGCCGGAAGACGGGGCGTCGAAGGGAGCTTTACACTTTAAGATCACGGGGATTTGCTCGTGTAGGCAATTTTTGTTACCCTCAGTTAGTAATCAGGGGTCTACTTTTTGCTGCACTGGGGAGAGAAGACCTTTTCAATAAATACTATTTTAGGTTTTGTTATTCCGAAGCATTTTTCTTACGTCGCTCATATGGATTAATTTGCTTTCGAAATGCCTTCCACTGTACGATGAGATCGCGAGAAAATACTTTGTAATACTTTATTGCACAAAACAGTGAAAACAAACAAAGATAAAGGAAAGAACAAGCCCAAAGGCTTTTCTCTAACAAGAGATTCCTTCCAACAAACCTAGAATGGAGAGGAAAACAAAACTAAATGCACAACTATGTGCACAACAATAAATATGTTCATAAGAATAATAAACTACTTACCAATATCTACAAAATACTAAAAATAATGCTAAATATAAATATGTAACATATACATAAATATTAGATACAAATAAATACTAATCATAGAAGAGAAAGCTAGAGTTCTTTCAAACTACTTTTAAAAGTGTGAATTGACGGACCGTCTCTGATGGCGCTGGGGAGTTGGTTCCAGAGATTGATAGCTCGTAGTCTGAAGTCTCATAAGCGGCAGTGTTATGTTGCGGAGTTGTAAGTACTTATTAAGTAAGTTTCCTATTCTCCGAAACAGTCGGATTTTACCACTAGCTGTAAGGCTTGGCTAGCCTTGACTATGTGTTGAGCAGAGGTAAAATAACTGTGAACGGTCTATATGTGTGTATCTATAGTTTCCGCTACCTTGTCTTAAAGTAAGTGAAAAGTTCCGATATGCCCTCCCAAAACTGAAGCCTCCATTCGCACCGCAAACCTATTGTCGTCGTGAACAGTAAAACCCACAACTGGGTCGAAATGCTAAATTCAGCACAATACTTCGATACCCGGCATACTCCTTGCGTTCAGTTGAATTTACATACATTTGTAATTTACTTCGTCTACGAGGATTATCTTAGTGTTCTGTATGGGAGCAGCACTTTAAATGGATTTATTTTAGGCAGTTTGAAAGGAATGTGCAGATATGTCAGCGTTTATTAATTTATATATTTAATCAGGCACATTAACAGAACACAAGATAACAGACAAATTGAGCAGAATGGACAGCTTTCTAATAATCTGTATTAGTTAACCCCTCGACGGGTCACGTAAATAATAAAGAGGTTCTTAGTAATTGGGGCGCAATGTCTGACTGTCCTGCCAAGGTCCGGTGCACTTGACACGAAGCTATCGCTCTCCCTGATTCAAGTAAACGGGTGATACAGAAAAACCCTTCTTAAAATTGCTGTATAAATTCTACGGTGAGGGAGAATATGTATACAAATAATAGCAGTAGTTTATTATAAGTATTTAGTATATGATCACAGTAATTATATAATTTATTTTATTTATTGTAAGTTTATTTCCTTATATTGTTGTACACATAGGTCTGCCCCTGCTCAGCAATCAACCTTTACCATCTCATCCTGGTTTGCTGGAAGAGAGCTCTTATTAGACATAAGCTCGCCTTTGTACACTATTTTTATGTAACTAGTTATTTTATCGGTTTTGTGTGCAATAAAGAAAATATGAAAAAAAAAACATTTCGAGGGAATTACATAACAGAGAACCTAACTGTCAGTGGCAAATTGAGTCTCGTGACCCAAGAGCGATGGCAATGATTTGACCCCAATAAAACGTTCGACTGAGCACGGGCTGATGAGTGCATGATTATATAAGTAGCAATCTCTGGTATACCCTATATTTTAAAGTGGATACAGAAGCAAAATAGGCAACTATGTATATGTATACTAGCTGATGCCTGCAACTTCATGTGCGTGTTCCTAGGAAGAATCATTTACCGAGATAACATTACCCTCCTTCTGGTGCAGTCGGATAAAAAGTATTCTATATGTTAATCTATCTCATAAACTATCTCTGTGCTGAATTTCGTTCAAATCCGTTTAGCCGCTTTAGCGTGATTGAGGCACAAACACACAAACATCCCAACATCGCTACTTTCACATTTATAATATCAAGATATCCGTTATACCAGCTTTATTCAAAATAATTGAGAAACTTTTTAATCGCAGACTCCAAAAAAATTTGCAAAAATTCTCATTTTGGGTTAAGAGAGGGCAGGTTAAAAGTCGCTGCCGTTTTATGATTAACAGAAGAAATAGTTTAGAGGCTAAATAAAAAATAAAAATGTATAGGTATATTTTTGGACGTTGCCAAAGCCCTTAAAACGGTTTGTACATACTAATAAGCAAAATGGAGAAAATGGGTATCAGCGGTATCCCAATCCTAATCCCCTTGAGATTTTTAATGACTATCTCAGAAATCGAGTTCCAAGTTTAAAAATCGATAACATGTGCAGCAGTGATAGAGAGATAGCCTAGTAGTACTACAGGGTAGTACGCTGGGCCCCACGCTTATCCTAATCTACTTCAATGATTTTTGTCAACATGAACTAGCCAACTGCAAAATAGACAATTTTGCGGACGATACCGCACTACTTTTTCATGGAAAAACTTGGGATCAATCTAGTCGGGGCTGGGCACTATTGTATCTTGGCTCAAATATAATCAGCTGACCTTTCATGTTACAAACTCAAAATATTTAACTCTTTCGATCAAAATAGTAGTTTATGTGACTGCTACATAATGGAGGGCATTAACACTCGAGAGTGGGTTTATGAAACAAACCGAAGGCGAGTTTCATAATAATATCACTCGAGAGTTACTAGTTTATCTACACACATATCATAAGCTCTCTTTGATGTGTTCAGGAACCGCATGTTTGACCAGCATTGTGGCTCTGCAGTTGTTTAGCTTGTTCTGTATCATCAACTTCGGGCGTCGGCGTTCGAAATTTGAATGTCAGTACCAACTTCACAGATAAACTAGGGGCGGCACGAGGCGGGCGTCGGCGTTCTAAATTTGAATGTCATAATGTGTAGAAAAATTACACATTATGGTCATAATGTGTAATTTTTCAGATAAGAAATGAGTTTTTACCAAGTAGTTTAACATTATGCTGATTGTAACGTGCGGTTTTTGTACGCAGTAAAGAGGGTTTATGATACGTGTGTAGATAATAGTAGTTTATATGACTGCTACATAATGGAGGGCTTTAATACTCGAGAGTGGGTTTATGAAACGAGCCGAAGGCGAGTTTTATAATAATATCACTCGAGAGTTTTAATGCCTAACTATGTACAGTTACATACACTAGTTTATCTACACACATATCATAGGCTCTCTGTGATATGTACAGGAACCGCATGTTTGACCGGCATTGTGGCTCTGCAGTTGTTTAGCTTGTTCTGTATCACCAACTTCGGGCGCCGGCGTTCGAAATTTGAATGTCAGTACCAACTTCACAGACAAACTAGGGGCGGCATGCAGGCGGGCGTCGGCGTTCGAAATTTGAATGTCATAATGTGTAGAAAAATTACACATTATGGTCATAATTTGTAATTATTCAGATAAGAAATGAGTTTTTACCAAGTAGTTTAACATTATGCTGATCGTAACGTGCTGTTTTTGTACGCAGTAAAGAGGGTTTATGATACGTGTGTAGATAATAGTAGTTTATATGACTGCTACATAATGGAGGGCTTTAATACTCGAGAGTGGGTTTATGAAACGAGCCGAAGGCGAGTTTTATAATAATATCACTCGAGAGTTTTAATGCCTAACTATGTACAGTTACATACACTAGTTTATCTACACACATATCATAGGCTCTCTGTGATATGTACAGGAACCGCATGTTTGACCGGCATTGTGGCTCTGCAGTTGTTTAGCTTGTTCTGTATCACCAACTTCGGGCGCCGGCGTTCGAAATTTGAATGTCAGTACCAACTTCACAGACAAACTAGGGGCGGCATGCAGGCGGGCGTCGGTGTTCGAAATTTGAATGTCATAATGTGTAGAAAAATTACACATTATGGTCATAATTTGTAATTATTCAGATAAGAAATGAGTTTTTACTAAGTAGTTTAACATTATGCTGATCGTAACGTGCTGTTTTTGTACGCAGTAAAGAGGGTTTATGATACATGTGTAGATAAAAATATTAAAACCATCCTTTAGATCAAACTACATCAAACTACTCATAGAAACATACATTACCAATGCCTTCTTATGTCAAAAAGCAATGCAATTAAATACCTTCTATCATAATTGATTTTCAATTTTCTTGAATAAACTAAGACACATATTACCCATAGTCTCTTGAAACGGTATAATATGCCTAGTTCAATCTTTGTTATCGTATTTCATTCCAGTATGGGGTGGAGCCTGCAAAACTCATTTGATTAAATTAGAGAGAGCACAAAGATTCTAACGGTTTACACCTTTAAATATTTTAGATTTTCCTCTGATGAGGTATATGAGTATTGTGAGCTTCCCACAGTCTGTCAACTATGTATGCACCAAATAGTACTTGGACTACACACGAAACAAATCTATGACCCCACCAAAATATCTAACACAGATCAGATATTATTTGCAAAACTCCTAACTTTCGGACAGAATTTGCTTGAAGAACATACCATACAAGCTACTACTAAACAAGCATTAAGATTATATAAAAAGACAAATTTTTGTGACTCTGTGAGCTGCAGACCTCGCGAGCCACACAGGAAATTTGAGTGTCCTTTTTTTATTACGGTCCACCCACTTTTTTTATTACATTCCCGTGTTGCTCTGAGCATGGACTTGCAACTGACTAATGAATGTTTTAGGACTATTCTTTGGGGGCTTAAGAAGCAGAAAAATTGTTTAAATAAAAAATGTAATGATAAACCAGATTTTTCTCATTTTAGTGAAAATCACCCAAAGTCATTATTAGTCGCCGCCTTGAGCACAATGATTATGCTAGTTCCTCGACAGTGAATTACCCGGGCCAATCATTGTAATACCACATCCCAATGTATGTAGCAGAATAAGCAATAGCAATGTGAAATTATTCATTTTTGGCATGTTTTTTTATTATTGGCCCTCATAAATGACAATAATAATAATAAAGTTTTTATTCCAGAAATACAGAGCATTTCCATATAAAAATTATAAAACATTAAAAACTAGGGCAACACATAACATAAACATTTTAAACAGAAGTAAGTAAAATAAAATCATAATAGTTTAGGGAAATCATAATAGTAGAGGTTCGGTGCAAACAGACAGTAAATCTAATTCAGACAGTAAATCTACTAATCAGTCTTTAGCTTTCAATGTCTTTACAATGATTAGCACTGCCAATACAACCAAAAACTCAATGATTGGCGCTGCCAGCCTTTGTCAGTAGAAGGCCGATGACGGTTTTTAAACTAAATAATGAAATAACATCAATATATTTACGCAAATAAAGTTAAAAGTCTGTTGGCTTACTGTGGAACCGTATTTAATTCGACTTCCTTACAAAGCCTTGGTTTAGTGATTTGGCCCCCAATATTTCTTTCTTCTTGGTTAGAATTAATAAAAATTTGCGGCAGAAATAGCACGTAATCAATCTTTTGATAAATAAGGCCACAAACTTACCCAGTCTTAGCCAACTTTACTTAGAATTCGACGTCGTCGTGAGACGCGCAAGACAAAAAGTTTTTTCACGGTGTTGCTGTATAAAAAATTAAAAATCTACTATTTCATGGTATAAAAACATATATGGTAGGTAATTTATTTCTACAGGGAATCCTTAATATTTAGCTCTAAACTTCAAAAAGCCATTCATTGTGGGGTGCAAAAGATACTATGGTTTCCATTATCGAACCTGCCCACGAAATTTTACGAGATCGGATGTGAAAGATCGTAATCTGTAGAGTAGAACAGCCGGAAATCCGGACAGACATAAGAAATAATGTTTGTCCAAGCTGAAACGGAGACGCTTCGCCGCTCGGTCATTTTTATCACGCTTTTATTAGCTTCACCTGTATGTTTGTTTGATTGTATGTAACCGACTCCTTTGGACCAGTGACGCAGAGAACAGAGGGTTCTGAAGAAAATAATCAAGAATAAATATAGTTTAAAAAAAACTAAAAAACACGCTTTTAAAGCACTTCGAACTAAAAAGTTAAAAATAATTTGAGCGTCGGGCGCTCGATGTACGAAAGATATGGAACAAAGCGCCCGAAGTTCGAAGTGCTTTAAAAGCGTGTTTTTTAGTTTTTTAAAACTGTATTTATTTTATATCTATATAGATAACTACCCATTAACCTACAAAAAAGTAAAAACAGAGTTACGGAAGTTTCTTCTTCATCTTAAATATACTGAAATGGAGGATTACTCCCTTGATTATGAGAATAATGTCACTTTTAGCGAACCAAGTAAATTGGTTAAAATATACTTGTCAAATAATCATAAAACTAGCCAAATACAAAAAGGCCTATCTAACTACTGCTGAATACAACTAAAACATTAAATAATTAAAAAAATAACACAAATTTGGAGGATACATAATAATTTATATTCACATTTACAAACCTACATATTTACTTCCTATCTATGTTGAGGCAGTTTTCGAAGCGCTTCTAAACTGAGGATCATGGCTCTCGACACACAGGTTCTCACTAGTTCGCGAGTCATTATTAATATATATAATGCAGTGAAAAAGCCTGTGAATGTAATAATGCAAGGTAAGTTTTAAGATATGCTTTGCCTCAACATAACATTTTCATTTTCAAAAAAGCCGCGTCCACCGTACAAAGATCTAGGAAAAAGCCAGCAAAAAGTTAGAACATTCGAAGACATAAACTTACTCGTACATCAAAGTTCTAGAAACTCTAAGCACTAGGTTTAATTACTCGACTCTTACTATATGCACGGGGGAGATGGTGATGAAACTATCGTCTTGCTACAAAGTTATTGAAATCCTTCGAATAGTTCCTCAGACACTCCATGAATCGGTCTGATCGATCGCACTTTCCGAAACTAATTGGCGACGGGCACGCGTGCGATTGGCAGTGGACAGGCGTGTCCAACGTATGCTACACTTTTACACTTTACACCGTCCCCTGATCACCATAAGGGCAAGAATGTTACAGCCTTGATGAAGCTTAAGGTGAACCCTGTGCGTGCTGTGGCAGGTCAAAGGTCCGCTAATTAATGTGGAATGACAGACCAAAGGAGATGTGATCCGGCAGTGCAGGGAAACTGAGTAAGGACCCTTGCTATGCGATTTACAGAAAGTTGATCTTATTAGGAATGCTTTATGGTTTTCCATTGAATCATCGATCCTCCCTGAAAAGAGGTTCAAAAACTATGTTAAAAATTAGCTGATAAGAATATCCTATTATAGTATAATAGAATACTTAGATGAAAAAACTGAATTTTCCATACCATCTCAGCACACAGAAATTCGACGAGGGGCGATGGATCAAGCCTCGCCGGCGAATTTCCTTATACCGAAACCAGTACATGTTGTGAAGTCACTTTTTTCTAAATAAGGCATGGGAGTTTCTTGCCGTTTCTTCTTGACCTCGAGGCCCACCTTCCGAAACGGTGAAGTCTTTTTTATATATAAAAATTACTTGTAGTATAAGCAAGTATAATTTTGACGTTGAATAAGATAATTTATTTATTAATATTCAATAAAAAGTTGAATCTGAATCTGAATCATTATTACAACTACTGCACAAGAGATAAGGCCTAAACGCAGGGCCTAGAAAGAAAAGAACTCCCATTAATTCTAATGCTCAGCAAAATTATGTGAATGTTTTAACTTTCACACAATTTTTAATTTCACATAATTTTCAGTTAATTTCAGATAGTGAATTACACTGCCTTTTACATTGTCATTTAAGGCGCCACAGCAGGCCAAAACAGCCAAAACCAAACATATGTCTATAACTACAATCAGCGATGGAACAAACTGCAAGAATATCTCTATCGGCTCTCTGAATATTGTACAGATAATAGCCTAGATTTAATTTTAAATAAAAAAATGTTAAATCCTAACAATAAGCCCGAATAGAAACGGTATAAATATACATAAGTATATCCTCAATAGTGCTATCGGCATAATCAACTAGATCAGAGATCTGGGATTCCTATTGATCATCAGCTGCTCTTTACAATCATAAAAGCAATAAAAATGCTGGGAATGGCATTTAGATCATCAAAAACACTCAAAAGCCAATCCGCTTTTTAGACACTATGTTGCTCATATCTGCGGAGCACCCTATCTATCTCCCGTTCGGTCACCTAGTTATGTCTTACATACCAATAAAATCGAAAGTATCCAAAACAGCTTCATTAGAATGGCAAACGCTTTGTAAACTGCCGAGATTACGGGTCCTATTTCATCCTGATTCGCTGAAGAATAGACCCATAATGGCCGACATAAACAGTTAGATAATAATGATCAAATTTCGCGCATCAGCCTAAGGGTACCTCGCACTATCGCACTAACAACCGTTTTTGAATTATCGCACTAACCATCACCGCAACGCAACCTAAATGAATGTATACGCTGATGATCAAGTGATTCTTGTTTCGTCGTTGGAAGAGCTGTCCGAGATGGTTACTCTCATGAATGAAATTTAATGTAAGTAAGACCAGGGACATGGTTTTATGAAATATCTGATTGCGTGGTTTAACTTACATGCACTTTTATTCCCTTCTTCTTAAATTATTCGTTCACGAAAGTTACCATCTCATCCACCGACTAGCAAGAACAATTTGATCATTGGCGTATAAGAGGCACTTGACAAGTACCTAACCCTCGCATTTTAATTCCTCAATCCCGCACTTTCAAATCATTCAAACAACATCCATATTTACCACATTCGCCCTGCACGAAAGAAAAAATTCTAGTTCGGGCGACCAAAGCGCAATGAATTTGATTTGGAAAAAACCTGCTCAAATATATCTAATTATTTTGATTGTAATAATAAATAAACAAAGTCAAAGTCAAAGTTCTTTATTACTGCAGATATTTACATATATGTACTTAGCAAATGTCATTTTTCGCCTCTTCTCTACATTGGACCACTGTGGGCGAGGCGAGCGTAGAAACACCCACAGATTGATTTTTAGATCTCTTTTAAAAATTGCTTGTGCTTAACTGATACTAATATTACAATATTAATTATTAAACTCAGTGATTCTCCCTCGAGATTACACATAATTACTTGTAGTAACGTCCAGTTGCTGCCATTGTACACAAGATTTAAAGCTAAAAAGTAAATAGCTGAAATAAATTTTAGCGGTAAAACAAGTTTTTTACATTCCTATGTAAACCTACCCGGCATCGCCCATCACTAATTTTCTTCATACACGTTTCTTGTGGCGGCCATTTTGTACGCATAAAATTCTTCTTTAATCTTTTAATTGTGAATTTATAGTTTAAAAACAAGGTTCCAGTTGTTTTTGAAATGGGAAAACGAAAAAGAAGCGAGGATCGAATCGCTCGGAAGATAAGAAGATTAGAGAAGAAAAGAGCGCGTCTCCTGCGCGAGCGTCGTCGGAGCGCTTCGGAGGCGTCGTCCGAGACGTCAAATGATGATTATCATCAAGACACCCCTCAGCATACAGTCTACGATGAGCCAGTAGTCCAAATGGAAGGCAAGTCAACATAATCAGCCATTCTTACATAGGCCGGTCGGTTTTTTGTGGTACTTGAGTTTAATCTGCATGGTTAAACCGACCAGATGTTACTTTAGGTCAATCCGTGAGATTGACCACAGTATCAAGGTTTTCCACCATACCTATGAGTTTATTCTGCATGGATATTCCCTGGTGTGAATTCAATCTGGATCTCAGATTGTCAGGCAATGTGAATACACTTGCTGCTTGTCTACTGGCCAATCTCAGTCTACATGGCATGACATACACATCACCTCTGTGTACACACTGCATGTCTGTACCTTGGTGTAGTTGCAACGCTCAAACAATACAGGCCTGTCAAGGATATTTGGATGCCCTAAGTTTGGTATTGTGGTTTTTTGTTTTTACAAAAGCTGAGCCAGAGTTACCTATAGTGAATAACAATCCTGTGAACGACAACCCAGTGAATGAAAACCTAATGAATGACAACCCAATGATCGACCCAGTGAATGATATTTCTCCAGAAATATTGTCCATTCTGGGGGAAGAACCCAATGTGGAGGATATTGGTTTCGGTCCGAAGATAAATGATCATGTGGCCACAAGGTGGTCAAAGATATTGACACATGGACTCCAAAATGAGACAAAAAAGGAAATATGTAACCGGCACATTCCAGAAAATTTAAAACTTGCCAAAGCCCCGGATATGAATCCCGAACTCTTACAAGCTGATTCTGACCTTGTCAAGAAAAGAGATATTTACTTGGTGGAAAACCAAAATCAAATGGCTAAAGTAATAAAATGTATTGGTGATGCAATTTCTCTTGTAATAGAGCATAAAGAGGCTGGTAGGGAAAACCTACTTAAAGTACTAAGTGATGCTGGACGTCTGGCTTGCCACGTCCACCACGCACAAACCATGTCCAGAAGGCACTTCATAAGGACATGCCTTAACAAAGAGGACAGTATGAATATAAAGGATCTACCTCGGGACCACCTGCTTTTCGGTTCGAACTTGTCCGAAAAAAGGAAAAAATATGAAAATTATTAACAGGGTTGGTACGGAAATGAAGGCACCTGCTCCGAGACCCAAACCAGTCACTGAAAACGCTCTGCCCACTACATCCAGGGCTTTAAACTGGAGGGGCCCGCCACCGCCGCCTCCACCGCCTCGGCGCGCGTACCCGAGGCCGAACTCGACGGCTGGTGGGCGCAGACAGCAGCAGCCGCCGCCACCGACGCCGGCCCCGCAGCCGCAACAGCGCCAATACTATCAAGCTCCACGACCCAGCAGGACGTCGCGACGCTAACTCAGGCGGGTACTTTACCCTACTTTTATAAAAATTGGGTGGCTATGACGAACGATGGCATAGTACTGTCTTGGATTTCGGGCCTTCGTTTGCCTATTTCTACTGAAATACATCAGCTGAAGGCCCCTTATAATATTCCTGAATCAAATTGTTACAAGCACTCCATGAATATGGAATTGTCTAGACTTTTAGAAATAGGTGCTATCAAAAAATGTAATCCTTGTCAGGATCAATTCTTATCAAAGATTTTTCTTATTGAAAAGGAATATCAAAACTGTGAAATTCTTTTAAGGATAGACAACACTACCGCTATAGCTTATATAAACAGGATGGGCGGTATTCAATACCCTCACCTCACTAAAATCAGTAGGGAAATATGGCAATGGTGTGAGCAGAGGCAGCTCTTCATCTTTGCATCTTATATCAGCTCCAAAGAAAACTACTCTGCAGATGCTGAATCTCGGCGAATTCACGCAGACGTAGAATGGCAACTTAGTAATGTAGCATTCAAAACCATATGTGAAAAATTCAGCAAACCTGAAATAGACCTGTTTGCTAGCCGTCTAAATAATAAATGCCCAAAGTTCATTTCGTGGCACAGAGACCCAGAGGCCTTTACAGTAGATGCTTTTACAATATCATGGCATGGATATTTATTTTATGCCTTTCCACCATTCTGCCTTATTCTTCGAGTTATACAGAAAATAATTCATGATAAAGCTACGGGTATCGTGGTGGTGCCATGGTGGCCCACACAGCCGTGGTTCCCCCTTTTCAGAAAATACCTTGTATCTGAGTACATTGAATTCCCCCCTAACATTCATTTATTATCATCTCCTTTCAGTCACGAGCACAAACTCCAGAGGAGCCTTACCTTGGTAGCAGGACTGCTATCAGGCAAAAGTATCTGAATCAGGGCATTTCTGTAGAATCAATAGAGGTGATATTAGCATCTTTATCAGATAACACCATCAAACAATACAATCCGTGCCTTAGGCAATGGCATCAGTTTTGCCAGGAAAATGAAATTGATTTTTATAGAGCATCAGTTTCAGATGTGTTAAAATTTTTGACAAAATTATATAATAGGGGCTGTAAATATGGCACTTTAAATAGTACTAAATCTGCTCTAGCTCTTGTGCTGGGGACCAGCATAATGAATGACTGCGTAATCAAGCGTTTCATGAAGGGAGTTTTCAAATTGCGTACTCCTTTACCAAGATATAACCTAACTTGGGATCCCGAAAATGTATTAAATTACGTAGGTGGGTTATTTCCTAATGAATCTTTGTCTTTTGAAACATTGTCAAAAAAAAAAAAAAAACAAAAAAAAAAAAAAAAAAAAAAAAAAAAAAAAAAAAAAAAAACTTGCCACTTTACTGGCTCTTGTAACGGCTCATCGCGTCCAAACTTTATCGCTTATTCGCATTAGTAATATAAAACAGATGTCGGACAAGATTGTCATACATATACCGGATAAGATTAAAACATCCGCTATAAATAGATCTCAACCCATGCTTATACTACCATATTTCAGTGATAAACCCTCTATTTGCCCTGCTAGATCTTTAGAACATTACTTACAGAAATCAGCAAATAAGAGACCCAATGATTGTGATTTTCTCTTTATTACTTATAAGAAACCTTTTAGAAAAGTTTCTTCCCAGACATTGAGTCGATGGATGAAGGTCACTTTAAGCGAGAGTGGTATTGACACCTTCATATTCGGTGCGCACAGCACCCGTCACGCAGCCACCTCCGCCGCGAAGAGGCTTGGCGTGAGCCTGGATCTTATAAGAAAGACTGCAGGTTGGTCAGGCAACTCTGCCACCTTTGCCAGATTCTATAATAGAGAAGTTGCTACGGAGTCATCTGAATCCTTTGCCCGCACTCTCTGCGGAGTGACCCCGAAACATTGATTTTATTTAATATATAATGCTCTTGCAGAGCTTATTTTTAGTTTTGATAGACACAATTTGTAAGTCTATGTTGTTACTTTTGTTATCTATTGTTAATTGAGCTTGTTAGAATATTTGTGAAGTGCAATAAATGCTCGATTTTTTCAATTATTTCAATTATTGATTTTATTGATTTTACAAACCTAAAGGACCTAAAACACATCTATTTCGTATAATGTCATCTCTAAACATCTACAAGTAATTATGTGTAATCTCGAGGGAGAATCACTGAGTTTAATAGAAAATCAAACGAACTTACCTGTAAGTGAAGTTCGATGACTATTAAACGAGGTGATTCTCCCGAAGAGATTACAACCCACCCTACCCTATTCTAAATATTTAAAAATATTTTGCAAGTATAGCCCTGAAGATATTATTTGCACGAAATAGATTTCTGGCCGATTGGTCAACGTGTATGAAGAAAATTAGTGATGGGCGATGCCGGGTAGGTTTACATAGGAATGTAAAAAACTTGTTTTACCGCTAAAATTTATTTCAGCTATTTACTTTTTAGCTTTAAATCTTGTGTACAATGGCAGCAACTGGACGTTACTACAAGTAATTATGTGTAATCTCTTCGGGAGAATCACCTCGTTTAATAGTCATCGAACTTCACTTACAGGTAAGTTCGTTTGATTTTCTATTATGATTATTAAGCATGAATAAATACTTACAAAATTATTAACAGTTAGGTCTGTGTTGACCCAGATTAATACAGTCCCAGTAAGTAATCTTGAACATGGTAATATCTGGGGGCACGGCAGTGCCACCGCCAAGACGAGCAAGCGAAGCGCAAGGGCACTACCTACCTTTTCTCGAAGCGCTTATTCGATTTTTTTAACCATCACAACGTGGGTTTTTATTAAAGCAATTGCACAAAAGTCTTGGGATATGATGTCAGGCTCAATATATATAGAAAGTTTCAATAACATAGCTCTTATATTTAAATAGTATTGTTATCTAAAATACCCCGATTCCGTCACGGACTCACTCTCTGACGATGGTCAAAATTCTTAGGGTACTTCCTCAAGACCTAGAAAACTGAAATTTGGTAAGTAAGCTAGTACTAGTACACAAACAACAAAACAAATATAAAACTTGGAATTTTTACCGCCCAACCCCTGTAATTAGGTGATGGAATTTTTATGAGACTTCGCAAAATTTTGATAGTCTTAAAATTCAAAAAGGGACTCCTTGTTATAAATAATGAAATTTCAGGATTTTAAGCAAATCATCCCCCACCCTTTACATTAGGGGATATAAGTTTGTATACGTTTTCCCATTCAAACATAATTTCAAGCTAGAGATCTAAAAATTAAACAAGTACACAGACTTCTTATTATAGTATATTACAAATAAGAAAATACATGTTTAAAGTTTTACAAAAACATCCCTCTACCCCTTAAAGTAGGGGATAGGGCTCTCGTCAGGTTTTAGAATACATATAATGTATGGTAAAATACATACAATAATATTGCTACACTTATGTAATAATAATAATAATAATACCTTGGACACTAATTACACACATTGATCTAGCCCCAAACTAAGATTCCCTGTATCTTGGGTACTAGACAACGATACACATATTTATATAGATAAATATTATACTTAGATAGATAAACAACCATGACTAGGGTACGAATATCCGATTTCATCAAACAAATATTTGCCCCCACTGGGACTCGAACCCGGGACCCTTGGCTTCGTAGGCAGGGTCACTGCCGACTCGGCCATTCGGGTCGTCGTTAATTAGTACACAAACAACAAAACAATCTAAAACCCCCTAACCCTTAAACTAGGGGAAAGAATTTTGTATGAGACTTTCGTAAATGGTGATGCTAATGGTCTGAAAATTGATAAAGGGACTCATTGGTATAAATAATAAATACATATTTCAGGATTTTGAGTAAATCAATCCCCACCCTTTAAATTACGGGATGGAATTAAGCGCGCGCAAATCGCCTAATGTGTACCCGAACATCGGGCTAAGAATGTTTTCAAATCACGAGTGCAGTGCATTAGAGGCCAGTATACCATACGTTGTTCGGTATCCTATTATATGCCACTAATCCCTAGACGACAATTAGGTGACTAGATGTCAACTTGAACCGCAATCGAAGATTCAGAAATGACAATGCTGAATCCCGATTCCACAAACATGTATTACGAATCGGAAAAAGGCAAAGATAGAGAGAGAGTGGGCCTTGAAAAAAGGCACCTCTGATGTGCAAGAAATGCAACCCAAAAAATGAAAGACAAAATGATAAAAGATAAAATATTGTCTTAGGCAACTTACAAAAAGAAGCGAAATCCCACATAAAACATTTTCAACATTGTAAAATGTTACCATGACTGGACCATATGGCTCGCACTGTCAAAAAGCTATCAGTTCTCATGTAGAGCCAAGCTTTTAACTCTACAAGTCAACTTTACAAAATCTACACCTTAGTCGAAATATGTGGCTTGGCCGTTTCCTTACCGTCTCATGAGATGGGCGTAAAGAGAAAAATGTATAGCGTATTATGACCGACACAATCAAATGCCTTCGACAGATCGCAAAAAACTCCGATAGCATCCAGTACGGCCTCCCACGCAGAATAAATATGAGATATAAGGGAAATACCTGCATCCGTAGTCGTTTCGTTTTACCCCTAGTAAAATCGTATTATTTGACGTGGAGTTATTTTGTACAGTTGAAGTGTGAGAGCATTTGATTAATTATAATCTTTTCAAATATTTTACTTAGTGCTGGAAGAACAGATATTGGTCTGAAATTTGAAGGATGACCCTTGTCTCCCGATTTGAACAGAGGTATCAGTTTACTTTGTTTCATGAGGTCTGGGAAAGCTTCATCGTCAACACATTTATTGAATATATAAGATAAGTTTGGGGCTATAACTAGAATTACTGAACCAATGACTTTGACTGATATACGCTACAAGTCTTCAGTATTTTTAAGTTAACTAATTTAAATGTTTTTCCTGTCCTGGGGATATACAAGGATGAAATTTTAAATATACATTACTGACGATAGTGTTGTTTTTGAATAAAGTCTCTGCTTCATATGGAGATGAATTCAGACGCTCTGTTGTGAGTAAGGGTACATTGGTGAAGAATGTTTCGAATATTATTAAAGTGGTTGAGGACGGAAATATCGGTGAAAAGGTGCTTGTCTGGGCTAATTATGTAGTCGATCTCATTCTTGGTCTTTCCGTCGAGGCTGACCCAAGTCCACTTCCTAGAAGGGCGCTTTTTGTAAAAAGTATTCATAGCAAATAGTTCGTGTTTTTCAAGGAAGTTGACAAGAGTCTGCCTACGGGTGTTTCGAAGACCAAGCCCGTAAGTTCCCACCGATTTCTCGGTCTCTAAGGGGGACCCACTTTCGCGTTGAAGTCACCCAATATCACCGTATAATGGCAATGGTTCTCCTTTTTTGCCCTCTTATTGTCATCATAAAACTCATTTACTTCTTCGTCTGCTTTGTCCGAGGTAGGTGCATATGCTTGGATAACCTTCAAAGCATATATTTTATTAATAGTCAGGTTGACTGCGCAATTTCGCGTGGAGACACTACTCACATTTCTGACTGCCTGAGATCGCTTTTTATGGATGAGGAACCCAACTTCTCCTTATGTTGAGTCTTCAAGGCCTCGGTGATAGAATAGGTGACCATTAGGTAGTGTTTCTAGGTCTTCCCCCTTGTGCCGTACCCCGGCCAGCCCAATGACATCCCACTTGATCTTCTCAACTTCCTCTAGCAACTCTTCCATCCATTCGTCAGTTCTCAGGGTCCATGTATTATACGTAGCAAGGGTCAGGTTTTGGCAGTTGGCCGGATCTCTGCCTGGGATTCTTCGCACCCTCTGCCCCGCCGTAACCATAAACGCTGCCGGATTGAAGAACAGCGGGGCTGCCGGGGACTGAAGGCCGTGCTGAATGTGCGTAATTCATAGGGTTTTTGGCCATCAAACACCGCGCTGGCCAGTGCATCATGGTGAGTCTTCCTCTCACTTCAGCCTGCGATGTGTCCCTACTGGTATAATGAGCATTGGTCACGTATTGGCACACCACAGTTACCGGGGAGGGACCACGCGGAGGTGTAAACTCGGAATTGGGTGTATCAAGCTACCGCCCTATACTGCGATTTTTAATTTGAGGCCAGGCATCTGTCACCAAACAACTGTCATTTTCTAGAACAAAACCGTTGACTTTGACATTCATATTATACTTTTTGCACTGGAAAATGACAGTTGTTTGTTTACATTCCTGGCCTCAAATAAAAAATCCTAGTAAAGTGGAAAGTGAATGTGCTTTTCCGAAGGAAAGTGCATTTCCGATCCCTTCAGACAGCGTATTAAGTAAAGTAAAGTAAAAAGTAAAAATTATTTATTTCACAAATTGTTTTACACAATACAATATGGTTCCCTGTCTTCCTAACTAGTAAAATACTGTATCTAGGGAGACAGTTCTTCCCAAAAACGTGTTTCTTAATAACATTTATAATACATTTGGCTAACTTTTTTGTAAAAAAATAAAATAATAATAATTTAGTTATGGTTATGACAATTAGAAAACATTAGAAGAGGAAAAACAAAACAAAAAAAAATAAGGTATACAATGCAATATTCATCAGTTCGTGCTGCGATGAGTGTATGTGAAATTGTTAAGTGTGAGTGTAAGTGTTGTGCTTGAATGGAAGATTTTTTGTATGAAGTGTGTGTTCGTGATTTGGGGTGTAGTGAGTGTTAGTGTGAATATATTATGCACATAATTTAAATGTAAATAGCTTTCTTTGTAATATGTGTACATATACATATTTATATGAGTATGACGTGAGCAGAAGTGAGATGGAGGATCTAGATGGCCGGGGTCAATAAGCTTTCAGTAGCATCATAGTCAAGGGATCTGAGCCAGTTATACACTTTAGTTTTGACACTATAACTTTTATCGTTTATTATATTCATTTTCCTAATAATTTTGTTGTACAAACGAGGCACGAGACTGTCAAATTGTCTGCACGCATGGGCACTTTTGACTAGCGGTATTGGAATCCGAAAGATCCTTTTGGTGCTAGTGGGTAGATGTGGGACTACAAGACTATGATACCGCCTAATGCATTTGTGAATGTATGTTTGCCTAACTGTGAGAACATTTGTGTCCGTAAACACTTGTGTCGTGGGCTGCCGCCATGGAGCAAACAGTAGAACTTTAAGTACAGCACGCTGTGCACGCTCAGCCTCTACTAGTATTGATTTGGAAGCACCTCCCCATGCACAGATGCAGTATTCAATAACACAGTGACATAAGGCATTATATGTCTGGAGTACAATGTTTCTGTTTGCGTATAGACGAAGATTTTTAAAAATGAATATTAGTTTTCTAATCCTCTTTGATGTAGATGTGATGTGTGGTTCCCAATTAAGCTTGTCATCCACGATAATACCTAGGTATTTAATAGTTGTCACCCTTGATAGACTGTCACAGTTGCAGGAAACTCCTTCCACTAACCTTCTATTACATGGATACGTGTGGATAGTCAGGACATTTAGGTTATCATTTGGGCTACCAGCTGCTGTTTTGCTAAAGCACAGATATTTAGTTTTCATGGTGTTCAGCGATAGCAAACTATCTTCCAACCAACATGTAACTTTGGCTAACCCACTCTCAGCTGAATGTTTTGCATCTGTCCAGTTCTTTCCGTGAAATAGGATAACTGTATCATCAGCAAACATAATCAAGTCAGCTTTATTAATATCGAGTTTACAAAGTTCGTTGATATAAATGAGAAATAACGTCGGTCCTAGAGTACTTCCTTGTGGAACACCATAAGTACATGTGGCATTCCCACTCAATTGTTTTTCGATTCGGACGACTTGTTCCCGATTTGTTAGGTAGTCTGCGAACCAGGCCAGTGCAGAGCCGTGGACCCCCAGGTTTTCCAATCTGGCCAATAGGATGGGGACACATACTGTATCGAAGGCCTTTTGTAGATCGAGGAATACACCCACGCACTTTTCACCTCTGTCTACATATCGTGTCACCATCGACGTCAACTTCACCACCGCATCCTCCGTGCTTCGACCTGTCCTGAATCCGTATTGGTTACCAGACAGTAGGTTATTTGTTTCCAGATACCTTACCAGTCTTTTATTCATTATTTTTTCCAGAATTTTAGTAAGTGTGGTTAATAGCGTTATGGGCCTGTAGTTTGATGGAAGTTTTTTATCTCCAGTTTTAAATATAGGGCAAACTATTCCTTTTTTGAAAATAGACGGAAAACTACCACTCTCCAGGCTCAGGTTGCACATATGTGCAAGCGGCGATACCAACAACTGACTACATCTTTTGATTATAGTTGTGGGAATGTTATTCCAACCAACTGCACTACTGGGCTTAAGCATTTTAATTGTTTGTGATATTTCTATAGGGTCTTTAGGGTACAGCATCATTGAATTAGAAGGAGCAGTCCTAGAAAACGCGAGGGAAGCTAGGTTGGATTCAGTTGTATTTAGCTTTGTTAGGGTTTCGTTTGCTAGTCTGTTGCCTATTGATGTAAAGTAATCATTGACTTCATCCAGTGATTCTCCGCATGTTGTTCTAATTTTAAGTAACTCAGCCGAGCTTACCTTTGTTTTGTTTAATGAACAAATTTCTTTAATAACCCTCCAGGTTTCTTTGGGATTCCCAGTACTTTTGCAAAATTCACGTTCATAGTATTCTTTTTTTAACTGTTTAATAATTCTATTACACATGTTTCGATATTTAGTATATTCTTCTTTAGTATTGTCGTTCTTAGTGTTTGCCTTAACTTTCTTATGTAGTTTGTCTCTTTTTTTTATTGATTTTAATGCTCCCATAGTTATCCAAGGTTTCATGGGCTGCTTTCGTTTGGGTATATTAATTACAGTGGTATTGTTCTCAATGACAGCTTTAAGTATATTTACAAAGCTTTCAGCTGCCACGTTTGCATCTGTAATTGCAAGAAATTCATCCCATTTGTGATCTTGAAGACTGTTAGCTATTTCTTCGGTATCGATATGGATTTTATTATAGCTGATTGTCTTGCTATATTTTGAAGTACTGTTAATTAGCAGCATAATTGGGCTGTGGTCTGTGAGCTCGTTGAACACTATTGTGTGTGCCTTATTTATTGATTTCACCATGAAATGGTCCAAACAAGTTCTCTGATGAGTCGGACGATCAACCCCCTGCGCAAGACCAAAAGCTGCCATTAAATTAACATATTCGGCTGCTTGACCCTTAATTGATTTCGGCATAATATCTATATTTATGTCCCCGGTGAAGACAATGTTTTTGCTGTGGATGTTTTTTAACAAACCGCCCAAGGATTCGATATAGTTAGCTGGATTGCTGAAGCAATATGGTCTATATGAACATATAATAGAGTAGTCGCTATTTACCCGTAGTACTAAACAGTTGCCTTCAATAACAGTATCTGTTTCGCTGACTTCCACGTTAAGGTAGTCTCTAGTGTACGCTATTACTCCGTCATTTTGATTGTAACTACGTACTGTGCTAAAAGAGTTATAGTTGCTTATTGTAGGAATTACACTATTTTCGGTAATCCAGCATTCTGTCAGCACAATTACGTCTACACAAGTTTCCAAGCTAGACACAAATACCAAAAAAGAATCCAGGTTTGCATTGACACTACGAATGTTTACTGTAAGTATACGTAGGCAATCACCAGGGAATTTATCTTTTAATATTGTGGAATATTCTGTGGGATCATCTAGTTTAAGACAAATGATGTCACCCGTTTGTTCGAGCTCACTAGCAACAATAACAGTTTCGGGATTAAATTTTAGTAGTAGTGTAAGAGGTCGCAAAATAAGTGTTCAAGTGTTTAAAAATGATTTTTGTGTTATAGTACCGGTACTGGTTGAATTTAATGGTTATATTGGTTTTGGTTGTTGTCCGTGTATGTATAACTTCACAGTACCAACATGCTGCGGGCAGTAAGTATGAGTTGGCATAAGTGTGTAGGGAAAGCTTTTTGTGTATGAATGGAGAATATGTGGGTGTGTTGTTTAGTGTGTAGTATATGCATATAGTTTTGTATGTAAATAGTTTGTATATAGTAATTGTAGTGTAGTAGTGAATTGTGCATTCGCAGACATTGGAATTCAGCGCTAAGTAGTTGTAATATAACAGTTTAGTATTTGCAGACAGAGTACACATAGTTAGTCATTGGGGCATTATCTTCTCAGAGATTTTTTTCAGATCAGCGTCGTCGTCGATGCGAGTGCAGGGCTTACCTTCAGCCTGGCGAAGATACACCCTGCCATTTGACATCCAGCAGAACGTAAAATTATTCAGCTTAGCAAAGTCTCGAGCTAGTGAGTAAAGTTTCCTAGCCTTTGTTGTAGCGCACTCCGAAATGTAGATTGGCTCTGCAGGACCCTGTAGTTGTATGTGGCTGGAGTTAAGTTTGTCTTTGTTAGCCTTTTTAAGGTTGAATTTCTTGAGTTGTTTGATCATGTTCTCCTTAACCAATACCGAGGAAAACTCAACCATTATAGGTTTTGTCATCTCAGGTTTTGCATAGCCTCGGTATATGTCTCTTATGTCTGCTTTCTGAACTTGGACTCCAATAGCAGTACCAACTCTAGAGGCTATGTTGATGAGGTCTTCTTTTGTTTCGGACGGTAATGTACTAGAGATATTCCTAAGCTCAACCTTGGCGGCGCACGAGTATCTCTCCATCGTTTCCACTTTGTTCTCTAAAACTTTGATATAGGACAGGTGGTCCGAACGTTCCTTTTTCAGTCCCTCTAACTCTTTTTGGATCTCATTCTGTTTAGTGAACATAGTCTCCATTGCCGATTGTATGTCACTATTCTGTGTTTTGATTTCCATAATGGTAGCCTGTAGGTTTGCAAGTTTATTGTTTTGTTGAGTTTCGAAGTTAGTTAGCATGGTGCGCATCTCAGCCTGTATCACTGTGAATTCGTTTTCGCGCTTTCTTTTAAGTCGACTGGTGTTTATGTTGTGTAGATTTTCACCTAAATTCGGCAAACTTGCAACACTTCCATCTGAGACATTGTCGTCTATGTCGGAAGCATTGTTATCTGCGGTGCGGGGGGGGATCGCGCGCTTCGGCGAGTGTCCGACCATCATGGTTCTCGTAGCTGCGGTAGCGAGGTGTGCGGGCGTAGCGCTGGAGTCAGTGTAAGCCTTGTCTGTGTCGAGTTGCACCAGTTAGGCTACGCAGCGAGTAGCAGGACAGCAGCGGCAGCGAGGAGCGCGCGCGCGCACCTGATGAATCAACACCAGCCGTGGCCGTGTGTGTGTTAGGGGTGGAGCTTCAGTAGCCGTGTGGCGCAGACGAGTACCAGGGCAGCAGCGGTAACGCAGGGCAAGCAAGTGTAGATGCGCAGCGTAGCGTGTGAGTCAGCGAGCGCCGTGTGTGTGTGCGTGCTTACGGGGTGGGCCTTCACTTACTCGTACTGGGGGTGGGCGTGGCGTAGTATTCGCGCGTACGGCCAGCATGCAGTGATGAATGGTGATGATACTATGCGTGCGGTATGGCGGAGGTACTTGTTATTGACGTCACGAGCTAGCGTTCACCTCCTCACTGGTGCTGCACTCCTATTTTTATTTCTGATTATTCAGCAAACTTTTATTTAATTTAATTAGTAAAAATGATAAAAAGGGGAAGTATAAACGTCTACTCTGTGTGGAGGTCCGGGGGGTAGGGGGAAGTACCCCTTGCACTCCCAATTTATTTAAATGACAATGCAATAGGCTCAGAAGAAAAGTATTTCTTAGTTTTTCTCCCGTACGCATTATATTAGTATTTTCGGCTCTTCCCACAGATTATCAGTAAGTGGATTTGATTTTAATAATTCAAACTATAATTGTAGCGTTCATGACACAAAATCACGATACTTTCCGATGCCCAAAGCCATGACGAGTAAAACCGACTGAAACACCGCAGTGAATGCAATTACGCAACTTCCTGCAGATTTTCGTTGAACCCACGCCTACGTCTAGTTGTGTTGCGTACGGAAATAAATAAAGGGTGGATGCGGAATAAGTCCGTGCAAGTGAGCTACAAGCGGGAACAGAGCACCGACATCGTGAGGAAACCTTCATATCTCCACAGCTGCGGAGATGGTCTAGTCCCTTGCCACGCGAAAAGGAGTATTAATAACTGGCTAAACATTTCGGCGCAACTCTGCCACCCCTTATGGGAAAAGATGTGGCGTGATGTTTGCTTGTGTTTCGAAGTAAACTTCTTAACGCACGCTTGACTTGGGGAGTGTAAACTACAGTGGCTGTTCGGTGTGAAATGAGTAAGTAAAACAACTATTTAAAGCAAGCGAGGTGAGTACGCGGCTTTCGCGAATAATATTTGTAAAAAAGTCTATGCGCTGTAGCGGTTTGCAGGACGACTGGCGGGCGAGCCTCGGGTAGCTAGCCACGCAGATTGTGTCAGTGTGCGTGCACACATACGGACCTCATATATCTGTTAGCTAAATCAAAATGTGGTTAGTTCTTTAACAAGTAGGTACATATTTGAAAAGGTAAGTTATATTATATTTTATGTTAGTATTTGTTTTATTTATTATCGATTTCAGGTTTCTTCAGCACGTCACGTCGGTCGTCTACATTCTGCCCCGCAGTGTCATCTCTGTGACACTAATCATCTGGTCGGATTAGTGCTAGACGTGCTGCAGGTTTTCGAAGGGTTCCGGACTTCGTGCGAATGTCTACTACACGTATTCGTCCATCTTTTCCAGGGTGTATTGTCTCAACGACTCATTTAGGCCATGTGTTTCTGGGTTTCATGTTCACTCGAATTGCTTCTAATGCGATAGATCTTCGTACTAATTCATGAGTTCTATATAATTCCGGTCGGGCGGTTATGACAAAGGCGCATCGGCGTTGTGCGACTGTGTGGGTGAGTCAGCACAGCGTGACGACGGCGGCGGGGGCGGGGGGGCGCAGTGTGTGTGTGCGCGGGCGGCGTCGCGCGTATCGTAAGGTGGCCGCGGCAACGCGCTCGGGCGGGGCGCCCGCCCTGCTGCTATCAGCAGCGCATGTTCGGCCGCGGCATGCCGGCCTCGTGGCTGGCGATGGCTATTGGGGACCACACCATGCACGCACCAACCGAGTGCCGTTAGAGTAGCACACGGTTGGTTTCTTGAGCCGACGATTATTTTTTGCGGCATGATTAAGTGGCAATTGTCCTGACCGATAAGCATTTGTGGTTTATTTTATTTTTATTTTATTTTATTTTATTGTATTAGGAGAACAAACAGTTTTACACACTCTATTAATAAACTTATATTATAACTTATAACCATTAATGTGTTCTCGCATGTAGAAGCTAAAAAAAAAAACTGCCTGCCTGCGGTTAAACAGAGAAAAATTAAAAATATAGTTCTGTCTGGATAACAACATTAGAATGTATAACTTATATATAATTGAAAAGATTTATAAATGTAATCATAATAATTAACAAGAAATAATATGTACAAAAAGACAGAACTGTGAGTTAAAGGAAAAATTATAATCCACAGAAAAAAAAATAAAAAATTAGGTACAAATAGTATTACCTAATAACAACTTAATTAGTTTAAGATGCTGACGCAGTAAACCAGCGCTTTGTCAGGAGTTTCTTAACACTTTGCGGTTTTGAGTTGAATAAGTCAAGGTCGGGGATATCGACCAAACCGTTAAATGTAGCTACCGCTCTACTGAAAAAGGAGTTTTGTCTATAATTTGTGAAACTGAAAGGGATGTCTAGATGAATAGGATGTCTATTAGTTCTATTGGGGACTTTAATTTTGATGTGTTCAAGAAGCTGCGGAGAGTCAATTTCTCCTTGTGCAATTTTGCAAAGGAGTACAACGTCAGCAATTCGTCGTCTCTCTTGTAGGGGGAGTGTATGCTGTCTTTTACATATAGCTGAATAGTCCGAGTCAAAATTATTGCACTTAAATTGCAGATATCGCAGAAATCTACGCTGTATGGACTCAATCCTATCTATGTAAATTTCATATCGAGGGTTCCAAACCTGTGAACAATACTCGAGGATGCTACGTACATAAGCACAATACAGGATTTTAATAACTTTAATACTCGTAAACTGAGAGCAGGTTCTCATAACAAAACTCAAAGCCTTATTTCTATTCACCACAGTCTTTCACTTTAGTTAAGTAGGTAAATTTATCAATGTCTATGTTTGATAGTTTTTGCACTTGTAGGTTTAATTCACTCATTGTTCTAGCTCGTAGATTAAAATGTTCCCATCAAAGTTTGATAATTTTATATTTACAGTTTGTGTTTCACACGACAGTTCGCCCGAGTTCCAGGCACCGCGCACTCTTAGTAACTCACTTTTGCCGCGCAAACCAACTTGCACTGCTAAGTCCGATGAAATCAACGACACGGTAGCATCATCGTCCAGTAAAGCATATGTGGAGATTGCACGAGTGGGCCCGTGCAGAGTTACAGGAACTACCATCAGCAGCACAGACGCGGAGGAAGTCGTAGTATTGGTAACAATCTCATGGTTATCACTTTCACTGTCGGGCGCATCTTGTTTGTAGTAATCATCAGTGACGTCACACATACGGTCGGCGTCTTCACTAGTTGCACTGTCCGCTTCATTAGTTGTAGCACAGACAATCTCTTGGGTACAACTCGTAGCACCTCTTTTCGGTAGCCAATGTAGTAGACGATGATGAAGTAGCCCACAGCCGTCGACGTCACATGCTTCTGCTGAGCAGTTATCTTGGTTATGGCATAATATTAAGCACTTGTAACAAAGTTTTTGGGCTTTAACAAACCGCCACCGATCTCGCCGCATAGCGCGTTTGAATATAACACAGTTTGGCAGCTCATGTTTTGATTTACGACAATACTTGCACTTATCTTCATCATTTCTTTCTCTCGTACTCGTATTCACTAGCACGGACTGGGAGTTACTCTTCTTTTGATAATAATCAGGTAGGCTCTGCACATTGCTCATTCCCGTAGCGGCAGTTTTGTTGGCTTCGTGCAGTAGAAAGTCAGCCAACATTTCTAATTTCGGCTTGCCATTGTTTAGGTTTGCGTAGGCGTACTCCATCCACTTGTTAATAAGTGCACTCGGCATTTAAGATAGCACTACGGATACTGTATCGGGGCTTCGTAAGTAATCGTCCTGTTTGATGGCTTGAATTGCAGCAACAAAGTTATGTATTTTTATAGCGAAATTCACTATTTCATTGTGATACGCTTGTGGCAATGGTGACAATTTCTTAAATTGTGCCACTATCTTAGTTATAACAGTCTCTGGTCTGCCAAATTTAAGTTCTAATGTGGCCATGATCACATTGGCCGTAGTGTCACCAATCAGTAATGCAGAAACGGCATCTTTTGCATCACCTATCAAACACTGTCTCAATCGCCATATATTTTCAGTGTCACTGAAGTTGCAGAGCATTGTAGATTCGTAGAAAGCACGTTTAAATTGCAGGAAATCCATCGAATCACCATAATATTGCGGCAAATCTTTTGATGTTGACAGTCTAGTGAATAAATGTTGATTTTGCAGGTGGTCTGTGATTCTCTCAGGTCTGCTAGAGGCATAATGATGTGAGCGGCCGAAGTGCTGTGGCTCGGCGGGCTGCAGCGGCAGGCCAGCGCCGCCGGCAGCAGTAAAATGGGCTGCTGGCAATGGTGGCGCAGCGATGCCGGGGTAGAACTCGTTCGGCGGAGCAGGCTGCAGTGGCTGAGATAGGTGTGCACAATCCACGGGTACGTATGTAGAATTAAAATTCTGTTGTTGTGTACCACCCTGAGATACATTGTTGGTTCTCGTTTGATCGTGACGTTGGGTCGCGTTCTTGTAGACCGAAGGCGGCAGCGGTTGGTAATTGGTGGACGCTACTGTGACTTTGGTAGTGTCAAGCCATTTATGTAATTCACTCTGCCGTTTGTGGGCGTCATCATCAACAATCGAACTACGTTCGCGGTGTTCATTTTCATTTTCGGATTGATCAGCTTCGAGCGCGGCCAAGTCCGCTGCCAATTGTTTGTCGATCAAATCCATTTTAATGACAGCCTGTCGGTTTTGTCTTTCGATTTCAAGTCGTCCTTTGAGTTTAGCAGCTTCCAGCTCGAGATGTAGCCTTCGAGCTGTCGATCTCGTCGAACTGTCGCGATTTGCAGGACGACTGGCGGGCGAGCCCCGGGTAGCTAGCCACGCAGATTGTGTCAGTGTGCGTGCACACATACGGACCTCATATATCTATTAGCTAAATCAAAATGTGGTTAGTTCTTTAACAAGTAGGTACATATTTGAAAAGGTAAGTTATATTATATATGTTAGTATTTGTTTTATTTATTATCTATTTCAGGTTTCTTCAGCACGTCACGTCGGTCGTCTACAGGGAGTAAGCTGGCGAATGCGTGACGAGAGCGTTACGAAAAGTGTGATCGGGCGAGGCGAACGAGAGATGCGCGCGCACAGTGCTGTACTCAGATTCATGCCATGGGGGGGCCCTGAGTTTTTGGAGGCGAATCGGTACGCAACTCAAGGGCCAATGTCGCCGCGTGCTCAGGGATGTACTAGGGTACAGGGCCACACCCAGAATGATCCCACGGGGGCTCGTCAATCACTACTGCTTCCTGAGGGGGGGGTAATTAGTTGAGTTGGTGGTAACTGATCGGCATATTGGGAATGCTCACGCGGACTGCAACGCCTTGTTGGTCACACTCCAGTGGGAGTTTTGGTTTTGTCTGGCCTTAAGGAGCATCGTATTTCTGCGTGTTTGTTGTCTATCTACCAAGGCGGTTTATCTCGAGCTCGTTTCTGACCTCTCGACTGAGGCCTTTGATGCTTACTTGGATCATTTTGTTTCCCGAAGGGACTGCCAGCTTGTAAGTGCAGACGATACTTACGAGAGTTTTTTTTAAATGTAAATACATAATGTGGATATTAGAACGGCCCTCTCCAGTCGGGATATACAGTGGACCTACAGTCCTCCTGGTCACCCCCACTGGCGTGGGATTTTTTTAATTGTAGTTAAGTCAGCTAGGACGAATTTAGTGCGTCAGACCGCGCTGACTTTTGATGGATTCGCGAATTTGTTTCATAAAATTTCTTAATACAGCAACTTAACGCGCTACCCGAGCACTCCTTCGAGGGAGTGAAATCGTATCCGTTGTCAAGTTTATGTTGCAGCAGTTTACTCAGGATTTCTGGAAGCGTTGGTCGCTCGAATGTCTGCACATCTTGTAACAGCACCTTAAGCGGACTGACAAACTTGTCCCCCTAGTATTGTTGACCTTGTGTTGGTTAGGGATGCTAACCTACCGCCACTGCTTGGGCTCAGGGGGCGCATTGTTAACTTATTCCCTGGAAAGTATGGGACCCTCCCCGGTCTTTAGTGGTTCTAGTCGGGGACTCAGTTCTCAAGTTGTCAATGTTTTCTCGCCTGCCCGTAGATTAGGGGACTGGTTGGGGTCCTGTCCGGGAAGGTGACTGTTCGGAACCAACCGTAGTTCGATTCTGTGATCGACTAAGTAGTTGAAGTGAATTCGGAACGCACCTTTTTTGACTGTGAATGATGATGCTGGAACTAAAATGTTACTTTTGACAGACAGATGAATAAAAATATGTGGCCCAAGCCTGTTGTTGTGCCGTGATGTCACGAGGGTATTTTGAGATCTCTTCGAATTGAGTGAGCCGAAAGTTGGGAAGGCATCTATCTTCCAAACGCGATAATTTTTTGGCTAGGTGTCGGCCCCGCGATCAGCCGAAGTGGTTTGAACAAAATTTCGGATATAGCCAGAATGTTTCCACGCTCTTGTAAAGTGAAGGGTCAAGGACCTGCCGAGATGTTAAGTCGTGGTTACTAGTATGGATAGTAGCGTGAGTTTATGTGTTTCGCAAGGAAATAGCCACCTATAGTTAGTATAAGTAAAGGGCTTGAGCAGTGAATGAAGTTCGCTGCCAGGCGCGCCTGTTCTCATCGCATCGGAATCAGGTCATAGGTTTTCGGAAGACCTCGTCAGGTAAGTACAATTAACGGTGTATAACCGTCGTCAGAGACCCTCACGGCGGTGAGCAGAAGTTCTAGCTGTTTATGGGCCCGCAGTGTGACCGCCGCCCTAAGGATTCTCTAACAATAGCTCTATTTGTTCTTCTACGGTAAGTTTCTTTCTACAGTTTCTACAGTAATATTATTTCGTTGTTTCACCTTGATTTTATGTCTTACTTAAATTAAAGAACCACCTCTATCAGCAGTCTTTATATTGTAATAACTGACAATTTTGTGATTATTTATGTTATTATATTAAAATACATAATTTCTTCTAATCTGTGTTCTGTACTACAAATAACATCGGTGTCTGAATTATTAAGATATAATTCTAATACAAGTTCTTTGCCAGGTAGATCCTGCATTTTGCCATGGGTAATATTTGAGTGGTGCTTCCCCTTTGTCGGAATTGGCAAAACATTGATGCACCAGTAACTTGTTTTATAATTATTATAATAACCAAGTCATTATCAATATTGGTATTACTACTAAATACTACACAAGGAAACTCAGTGATACTAGTTATGGCAGGGTCATATAATAAATTAAATGCTTAATACAAAGGAAGTTATATCTAACAATAATTAGCAAGAAGAGAAAGACTATCTGTTATCTGCCTTAAGTCAGAAATAAATATGTCTCAAGATAAACATTATGGTCATACTGATCTGACATACTGCACATAAGTTGGTTCAGTCAATTTATGTATTTGTTGCGTCCTTTTGTAAATTAACCTTTATAAGGAAATGCACAAGTTACAATCATTTAAATACCAAGGTTTTTCAGGGAATCTAAACAGAAAATCAGGTCTACTTGTTTAACCACTTTGCTTTTACCCACCAACAAAATATTGATACTTTATTATAAACACCATTCAAAATGGTTTGTATGAAGCACAGCAGCAGAGAAAATATAGGTTATGTGTTTTTCATTTTCCAGTTATAGTTGAGGAGATATTGGTTTGATACAGGACACGTCAGAGCTGGAGCTCTATTTTTGAATCACTCGTGTGATAATATATCGCATGAGATATCACGTTCGATTTACAAGTCGCATGACGTTGATTTTCTGCATTTTTGAATCGTTCGTCATCGGTGTTGCCAATAAATTTGGCAACACCGATGAAAATTAAGATGTTGATTTTATCCGTTGCACGCAGAAAAAGTAAAAACCGGTAAATATCGCATAGTAAACGGAACGTTAAATGGTCTCATTTTATATGCTGTATGAAAAGTGTCTGTTCAATTAAGCTAGCTACTAAATCATAGCAATAATACGGAACAAATCGGGCTGTTCAATCTGTCGCAAATGTCACATATTTGACGTTTTGGATTCCAATTTGAAAGAACGCGCGAAAACAGCAAACTCTGACACTTCAAATTGTGTTGACATTAGCTTTGACGTCTTTGACTTTATTCTACTGTTCGATTCAATCTTTCATTACGAAGCAAGACCAGGAATCAGGAATCTCTAAGGAAATCTGTCAATCCATTACTGATATTAAAAACTCTTTAACGCATCTAAGTGAGCAAAATGATGATCTCAAAAAGAAACTTGATGTAATGGAAGCTGACAAAAAGAAAGATCGGCAATACATTGCATTATTGGAGGATAAACTTGAGGAATTACATAGGCAAAATAGAAAAACCTGCATTGAATTGAGAAACATCTCTTACAAAAAAGATGAGACGCAGGACGACCTGATAAAAATGACAGAGGAACTCTCTAAGACTATTGGTATTGAAAAATTTTCCAAGACGGACGTAAGAGATATATTTCGAGTGAAAAAAAAGGAACACAACAAAACTGTGATAGTGGAGCTACAGTGAAGCATAATGAAAAAGGATATACTAACCGCCACAAAGAGATATAACATCAAAAACAAAACGGCAAAGCTATGTGCGAAGCACCTAGGAATACTTGAAAAACCTGACGAACCAGTCTTTATTGCTGAGCAACTTACACCTAAGGCCGCGCGACTATATTTCCTAGCTCGGGATCTCGCCAAATCTCGGGGCTACAAATTCTGTTGGACTGCCTATGGTAAAGTGAATATCAGAAGGAATGAAGTTTCACCGTTTATTACTATCAGTAGTGAGGAGCAGGTTCAACGTCTCATGAACAAGTGACTAACCGAACTCCGACTGTGTATTGTTATAGGTTGTTGTTGTGTTCTACTCATGATATTACTGTGGTCTATTCTGCTAACTAACTAACATCTCGTACAAGTTCACGTGCACAAACACAGGTGGGTCCTGCAACTCCTGCAAAACAATAATAAAAAAATACGGTCAAGTGCGAGTCTAAATCGCGCACGAAGGGTTCCGTACCACCGTTCAATGGAAGCGATGGTGTGGAGTGAATAGTTTGGATTTTACACAGCAAAATATTGTTTACAAAGTTATTGGTGCGGTTACTTTCACACTCCATGTACATAACCAGGTGCATCTATAAGTTTATATGTGGTATTGAAAGAATTGTTGTATGAGAGCCCCCTTAAATATTTCTTTTATCCTGTTTTTTAGTATTTGTTGTTATAGCGGCAACAGAAATACATAATCTGTGAAAATTTCAACTCTCTAGCTAGCTAGGTTCTTGAGATACAGCCTGGTGACAGACGGACGGACGGACGGACAGACGGACGGACAGCGAAGTCTTAGTAATAGGGTCCCGTTTGGAACCCTTCGGGTACGGAACCCTAAAAAACATACAATAAAGCGAGTAGGAGACGAATGACTGGTATGAGACAGGGCTGCACGGGTCCTGTGATGGCAGCGATCGGTACACAACTGCACGTGCGCGAGCGGCGGCATGTCACCCGCACGCCGCCGCCTCTTACGTCCCGCGGTCTGTACTGGTCGCTGCTACGCACGGAATGCACCGCCCCAGTTGCGTATTTCTTAGCTGAGATTATAGGAACACAGCAGGAGCCACCACACACACATGACACCAAACACACTATAGTATACATAACTCTTACTTCACTTACACACACGAGTATTTCAGGACTGCCAGTTTATAATTATATAATAAAAATCAATAGGTACATAACATATATCAACATTATTATTAGAAAATCAGCTGTAAAGTCACTATGGTACAGCTTTGGATTCTTTCTATACATAAATGGATAACACAAATAATGCTATAGAGGCCATAGATAACATGCAAGAGGCTCACTCAGTCCGCTGTGAAATTGACGATCTCTCACAATTTATCCCGCTCAAAGAAAAAGACTTGAAAATTATTTGCCAAAACATGAGAAGTGTGTATAGAAATATTGATGACCTACACCTAAACTTAAATATCTTAAAATTCATACCGGATATAATCATTTTATCTGAATGCCGCCTTAATTCAGCTAAGCCAATTCCAGTCCTAGACAATTATATCTCTTTTAACTCAACCCTACACCTGAATCAAAGTGATGGTGTTGTGATCTATGTTAAAAGAGACATAGTTGTAACTAATATTCGGGAGATTATACTAGATCATGCATCATGCCTACAGATAGATACATACAACACCGCCATCCTGAGCATATACCGTTCCCCATCTATTACGAATGCTGATCAGTTTATTAACTCACTAAATACACACTTAGAATCCAAAAAAACATGCAAAAATATAATTATAACAGGAGACATTAACATAGATCTAATCCCGAATGATAAGGAACAAAATTATGAAATTAGTAATAGACAAAACTATCTAAATATGTTGTGTATACATGGCATTGTGACAGGTCACACCATACCCACTAGGATGGAAAGCTGCCACGACCACTTCATGCTGAAGCTTGACAAACCTAAAATGGCAGCGCAAATTGCAGTCATTAACACAACGATCACAGATCATTCTATGATATTTCTAAATTTATCTGATCAAAATTATATTAAAAGTTCCACAAAGGTTAAAACCGTCACAGATTTTAATAATGCCTTGCTAGATCTGGCAGAAAAGAATTTAACGCGGCTTTTACTAAGTGATAATCCAAATTATATTGTGGAGATGCTTGTTGCTACAATATCTGAAACTTTAAGAGATAATACAAAAACTGTAAATATACCCAAGAACAAAAGAACATTGAAACCATGGATGACAACAGGTATTTTAAAATGTATTAGACACAGAAATAAACTTCAAAACCAATGTAAACTAAAACCTGACAATGACATAATTAAAATAACATACAGAAGATATCGCAATTTTTGTAATAATCTTATTAAAAAACTAAAGCGTAATTATGCTAGAAACAAATTAGCTGAATTAACAAAGAACTCTAAGTGTTTATGGGATAGTATAAAATCAATAACTTATTTAAAAGGCAATAAAACAGATAACTCAAAACTACTTAATATTAAATCTTGCAATAAAGAATCTATTAACTATGTAAATAACTATTTTTCGAATATTGGTAAAGAGCTGGCTGAAATTATAATGGGAAACTCAAACTTATAATAATAAGGACAATACACAAGAAAACCAACCTAATTCCTTTGTACTTTTAAAAACAGATGAGGTTGAAATTAACGCAGTACTTATGGGACTGAAATCTGATAGTGCGCCAGGACATGACTGTTTACCTTCTCGCTTTCTAAAAATGGCTAAGTGTGAACTAATACCTATTATCTGCCATCTTACAAATCTTTGCTTTTCACAAGGTATTTTCCCACAAATCTTAAAAAAATCGGTTATAACTCCTGTACACAAAAGTGGAGAGAAGATTGACGTTAATAATTACAGACGAATCTCGGTTCTGCCGTCCATCTCTAAAATAATAGAGAAAGTAATAAATATTAGACTTATTAACTATTTAAATAGGTTTAATATATTGTCTAAAGCACAATATGGTTTTAGAGATGGCCGGTCAACTGACGATGCCGTAACAGCCCTAACAACACATATTATTGAACAAGTTGACTCTGGTAAGAAGTGTTTGGCTGTGTTAAAAAAAGCTTTTGATACAGTTTGTATCCTCATCCTAGTACAAAACTAGAGAGAATAGGCATAAGGGACATCTTGCTTAGGCTCCTTAAAGACTACTTATCAGACAGGAAACAGAAGGTTAAAGTGGGTCAATATATTAGCGACGAAGTTGAAATATCCTATGGAGTCCCACAGGGAGTGTTTTAGGACCTACATTATTCCTTGTGTTGCATAAATAATTTATGCAACCTTAATATAGAAAACACAAAAATTGTCTCATACGCGGACGATACCGCTCTTGTTTTCTCAAATACGAATTGGGATTTAACTCGTATAAATGCAGAGGCAGGTCTGTCCACAGCGGCGCGCTGGCTAAACTCTAATCTTCTAACCCTCAATGCGGCTAAAACGAATTATATTTGTTTTGCAAAGTATGATCGAACTCAACCACCTGACCACTTTGATATTAAAATCCGTACTGACTGTACTGACCAACAAAACTGTAACTGCCCCTCTATCTCTAAAATATCAAAAACTAAATATCTCGGCATAATTATTGATCAGCTGCTATCTTGGTTCCCACACATAGATATGGTAAGCACTAGAGTGAGACGTTTAATTTGGATCTTTAAATCATTAAGACATATCACTACACCGTTACTACGCAACAAAATATACGTGGCATTGGTGCAATCAGTAATAAGCTACTGTATTCCAATATGGGGGGGAGCTGCAAAAACTAAATTTATAGAAATAGAAAGAGCTCAGAGAGCTTTAATAAAGGTGATGGATTTTAAGCCGTTTAAATTTCCGACAGAGGAACTTTACTCCCTGAGTAAACTTCTAACCGTAAGAAAATTATATATTATTAACTCAGTACTAAAAACTCACAATACAACAACCTTTGACCCAAACTTTGCAAATAAAAGAAGGAAACATGTAATAATCAATTTGCCTACTTACTTATCTATGTTCGCTCGCAGGCAGTTTAAATATTAGTCAGCACACATATACAACCATTTAAATAAAAGCCTTGACTTATACTCGAAAAACAAAAAATAATGTAAAAAAGCCTTGACTGAAACTATATATTCTAAAACATACGAAGAAACAGAGAACTTAATAATTAAAATAAGTAGATAATTTCACACCCAATATTGATATATAAGTAGTTACTGATAACATAAATAATTCCAAACTGGTAGACACACACACACACACACACACACACACACACACACACACACACCCACACACACACACACCCACACACACACAAATAACCTATATACTGAATATTTAATGTATATTTATTATTTTAATACTTCATTTAACTAAGGTATTTTCATACTTAAAAGACGGCTTCAGCTTACACTATGTTAAATAATACTCATAGTTAAACAATAAACATTTTTGAATTTTTGATCATTTTTTTGACTTGCGAAACGAGTGGTGCTGACCACTCGTTGCAGGCGAATGACTGAAAAATACGAAATTCGGGATGTCGAAGGAAAATCAGCAGAAAAGAGCGCTCGCGTGACATAAAAGTCATGCGAGCGATTCAAAAATAGAGCCCCTGGTCTATGAAGCAGACCTTCTCAAGGAGGTTGTTATACGACGCTGGAGAGAGCTGCTGATCGCTTGATGACTCCTTAGGCAGTGGTGAACAGGCCATACATTCTAAGTATGTATATCTTCACGTTCTCTCAAGTCGTTGGTTGACGTTGATGTAGATGACCATTTTGAATCTCTCCCGCACCGCACCACAACACCGCTTCAGGAACTGGTTCCAAAATTATTTACAACTGGTTCGATGAATTTGACTAAGAGGCAATTGAGCAATTATTTAGCTATGCATATTAAATCTTTACATTTCACGATCACGCACACACGCATACACACAAACACACACATACGCCCACACGCGTGCGCACACACACATACATAGTCACACTCACACGCAGGTCACACAAGGAGTCTTAATAACTTTCTTTTTACAAGCCATATTTTTGTAAGTACATACTTACCTTATTTTCGTGTTTTCTTTACGCTAACATGTTTACAAATGACCTATAAAACTGAGTTAAATAAATACTTAAGCCTGTAACACAGTATATACTACCACAGGCTTCAGGATTTCTGTAGATTTAAGTCATTGTATGATGTTAAAAAATAAAGAATTATTATTATTATAAAAAATTGGCTTACGCTTATTTTATAGCCCCAGCCTACACAAGGCGCAGAATCGGTTGCGGCCCGGAGAAGAAATTATTTATTATGACATTATGAGGTCAATCGAGTGGCGGCGGCAGCAGGAAATGTATTTTAAACGTCATTCGAGAATGCATACAGCCACTTTGGTGATGGTACTACAGTTAATGTCACTTCATTCAAACAGATTGAAAATTAACCTTTTGTCCTTACTACATCAAATACAAAAAGTGTCTAAGAAAAATACATCTTAACTCTTGGGAGATAAGGTCTCTTTTAATAAAAAATATCGTCAGCTGTGGCTGTCAGTAGCATCAGTGGCACAGCGTTCAGTTGTCTCCCAGTGCCGACTGTAGCGGTCAAAAGGTTAAATGAAAGTACAAATGGAGTATTTGGACTGGCTAAAAATGGGTGCAACCATGCGTATAACTGTTGACCTGTGACTTAAGGCCTGATGAAACCTAGTATTCCTGCACCTGCATACCTATTGTTCGATTCCAAATCGATATTCGATCGATGGTTTCTGTACGGTCATTTTTAATTTGACGTTAGCTGTCAATCTGGCAGTTTTGACGACTGACAGACGAAACCCCTCGCAATGTAAACGCGTTTTGACCAGGGTGTTGAAATTAAATCGCAGGGCATCTGGAATGTATTCGGGATTCCCTCAGGATTGTTAATATAGCTGAGTGTGCCGTTGTCTCTCGAACCAGATAAAGTTCGGATTTTCGTGCCCGATTTGTATTTACCAGTAGAAACATAACCTGTGCTGGACACTGTGCTCACCACGCTAGCCCGCCAGTCATACCTGGTTGGCTAAAGAACCTGTCTACCAAGAAGAGCCTAGGGTGCACCCGGGCCTTGCAGAGAGACAGGAGGTTGACGGGACCGAAGCACAGACCAGGTTAGATCTACCCCACATAACTTCAGCTCGGTGAATCGCCGACGTTCATCACTTCTTGGCACCTGATCGTCACGCTACCTCGTAGCTCATGGGCCCCTACGAGGTCATTAGGTGCTGAGAAGCCTGAACATTTTGGTAGCTAGAGCGTGGCTTCCTGAGATTTGCAGCCGTCAAGGGCTCCAGGAAGGCACGATTTGGGACTATCAATCTGTAGGTATAGGCGGTTAGGTAACTTGGTTGTTGTTCCTATATCCACATAGATTGGTAGTATTGTAAGCTATAAGTCTATTGCTGGTAGTAGACAGACAGATATTGAATTGAAATTTGCATTGAATTACCAGTCAGTCAATCTATTAGTGGTCTAGTAATGCTATTGAATGAATGTTTTGGTTAACATAGGTAGTTACATCTATTGATAGCAGGCTATTACATTGTTTTCAGTTTATAGCAATTTATAACTTGAACTAATATTGACTATCTGTGTGTGTTATAATGATAAAGGGAAACTAAATTGTTATTTACAGAATTTATATAGATATAAAACTCGGTTCCTATTGTTTAAGGAAAACAACATTGTTTAAGTTATAGTTTAGGGTTCCCTCGTTTGGGTTATAAACTGGAGGGTCCAATAAAATTGAGTTACTGCAAATTGTGAGTAAGTATCGTTCCGATCATGTCGTTATCTGAAATCCAGAAGGGTGTTTCTAAGGAACTCAGATGGTTTTCCTCCGCACACGGTCTGATAGACCGTTTAGATAGGCATGATGTGGTATTGGAGCGGTCTATGGACGTTAAGGAACGTTACAATAGGGTGCTCGAATTGTCCGTGCAGGCGGAATCAGTTGATGGTTGTGCACCTGACAGGCTGTCACGGTTGATAGGGGATGTCGACCAATGTATGGAGATGGCAGCTGCTATCACGCAGAAGGCTGCGGACATACGTAGACAGCGCGAGTCCAGCCATGATGGTGACATCGAAGCACCTCTGCCGCATCAGGGATCGGGGTCCAGGTTACCTGCCATAACTATGCCTACCTTTGACGGCGTGTCCGGTGAATGGATGAGCTTCATCAATCTGTTCGACAGTTTGGTGCACATGCGATCGGACATTACCAAGTCTGTCAAGATGGCTCAGCTGGTGGCAGCATTGAGGGGTGAGCCTAGGGAGCTGGTCGCTCATTTGACAGTTACGGAGGGTAACTCTGAGACGGCCAGGCAATTGTTGGTCAGACGTTACCACAACAAACGGAGGTTGGCCCATGCCCAACTGAACCGTTTGTTTAGCATCCCGGTTGTGAACAAGGTCGGGGCCATACAGACGGAGGTTTTGAACCCATTGTTGTCCGTCACCAAGGCTTTAGAGAACCTTGGACTTCCGGTTGGTGAATGGTCGTACCTACTGTTGTACATTGTACTTTCCCGTCTACCCGCTGACGTGCAGACTCGTTTCGAACAGTCTCACGGGAGGTCGGCCGAGGACCTGCCCGCCTTCTCCGACTTGGTCGGATTTTTGGAAGAGGAGGCTAGACGGGCAGAGAATTTGGGGTTGACGGTCACCCATCCTTCGGAGCCACAGAGAGCTGCCGGGAGCGCTGTGAGTAGGGGCCCTCCGACGAGAAAGGACCGCACCAACCGGCAGTCGTATGGGACTGTGAGTGCATTGACCCCACATGGTGAGACCTGCCCATGTTGTAGGCAGATTGGCCATGCTGTGGCCAATTGCAATAAGTTCGGGGAACTTAGGGTTCAGGGACGGCGCCGGATGGCCAAGCAGCGGAGCTGGTGTTTCCTGTGCCTCGGGCCACACATGGCTAGGGACTGCACGCGCACACAAATGTGCGGATATTGTGGTGGGGCCCACAACAATCTGTTGTGCATGAACCGGTCCGGCCAACAGCCACCACAGGGCCGTACCCAGGGTGACACGGCAAGGGGCCCTGAGAATTCGTTTGCGACTCGGAGCGCAACTCAGGGGCCAACGTCCCCACGTGCACAGGGCAGTACTAGGGTGCAGGGCCGCACTCAGGGTCATTACATGGGGGGCCCTGAGTTTTCGGTTGCGACTCAGCATCCGACTCAGCGGGACATTGGGTGTGTTGAGCAGGCCGTAACGGGCGGGTGGCATGGGACACCTTCGAGCTATGCGGGTGCGGTTCGGACGCCGCCTCAGTTGTCGCCCCGCTCGTCGCCTCGTCCTCGTCGGTCAGATGTGATGTCCCCCCCGCTCATGGAGCGGCCAGGGTTGAATTCACGCCCACCCCCCTTTACGGGGCGTCGTAGGGTGGCAATGGAACCGGCGCGTGGGCCATTTGTACAATGGGACCCTCTGGCGTATAGCTGCATACCTGATCGGTTACAGGCAGAGTGGGGCCCCGGGGGCCCTCGCTAGGAATTTGCGGCCCAACAATTTGTTGCCCCCCAACCGGAGACGGTGGTGTTACCGATCGCCTCTGTGCTTGTTTGGGATTTGGCGGGCAACCCAACATACGTTCGCGCCCTATTAGATTCTGGAGCTCAGGGCTGCATTGTATCGAATGATTTAGCAAAATAGTTGGGCCTCAAGGTAAATAGGTATAATAAATCAATACGGGGCGTGGGGAATGTTACGGTTACGAATGTAGTTGGTCAATCGGTGATCACGTTCTCTCCACGTTATGACATTTTGACAAAAACATCCGTGCAAGCTTTAGTAATGACGCATGTCATGGGCAGACACCCCTTGGTGAAGTTGAATCCGGCCGTTCGATTCCTGACATCAGGACTCAAGTTGGCGGATCCCGATTTTGACACTCCAGCCCTGGTCGACCTGCTACTGGGAGCAGACGTTCTGGGTAGGTTTCTGTTGTTGGATCGGCGAGTTCTTCAGCCGGACGGGTTGATTGCTATGGATACTAAGTTTAGTCACGTGATTATGGGTCCGGCATTGCCAATGGTTAGGCCTGCCGAGTCAGATGGCATACTTATTGGCTCAGCGTTGTCAGACGCTATCCAACGTTTCTGGGAGATAGAGGAACCTCCCACCGTTCGTCGAGTCGACGCAGACGAAGAAGAGTGCGAGTTGTTTTACCAGAATAGTACTGGTCGCCTTCGTTCTGGTCGTTTTGTAACTCGACTGCCTTTCAGGGCCGATCGACCGCCACTAGGAGAATCTAGGAAGATGGCTGAGACCACCCTGGCTTGCCAAGAGAGAATCTGACTGGCCCCACAGCCATGTAGTAGTATCCTCGGATCATGGCCCCAGAGCGGCCGTGCATGTTACCCAGAAGGCTGAGGACCCTGACGCCGGGTGTCTGCTGGACCGGTATAGCTCACTTGACAAGTTGATAAACGTGTCCACTTGGATTAGGAGATTCGCTCGAAATTGTCGTACTCCTCGCGATCAGCGAACGTTGAACCCTATTCTGACTCCGGCAGAGCGAAACGAGTCGCTGTTGAATTTGGTCCGGTTGGTACAGTCCTCGAAGTTTGGGGCAGAATTGGAGATTATACGAAGTGGACGTTCGAAATTGAAGGGAGCCGTCGCGCGTCTCAACCCCTTTGTTGATTCGACCGGGTTACTTCGGGTAGGAGGAAGATTTCGCAATGCGAATCTGTCGTATTCGGCTCGTCACCCACTTCTGCTCCCCAAGGGGGGACAGTCAGTTGAATTGCTGGTGACTGATCGTCATATTAAAAACGCGCATGCCGGCTGTAACGCGTTGTTGGCCACGTTCCAGCGGGAGTTTTGGATCTTATCTGCCCGCCGTGCCATACGGAACATCGTGTTTCGGTGCATGCCTTGTTATCGACTTAAGGCTGCCACGATGCAATCTCTCATGGGGGACTTGCCCCCTGATCGTGTGAATGAGGTCAGACTGTTTTCAGGTGTTGGTACGGATTTTGCAGGACCGTTTATGGTGAAGAGTTCACGATTGCGTACCGCTAAGCAATACAAGGCGTACCTATGTGTGTTTGTTTGTTTATCCACCAAGGCGGTACATCTCGAGCTCGTTGCTGATCTCTCGACAGAGGCTTTCATTGCTTGTTTGGATAGGTTTGTTTCTCGAAGGGGACTTCGAACTTTGATCCGCTCTGATAACGGCACTAACTACCTAGGTGCGGAACGATACTTACGAGAGATAGTCAACTTTTTGAATGTAAATAAAGTGGATATTGGAACGGCCCTCTCCCGTCGGGGTATACAGTGGACCTTCAGCCCACCGATTTGCCCCCACTGGGGTGGGATTTTTGAGGCCGTAGTTAAGTCAGCTAAGACGCACTTAGGGCGTATAGTAGGTCAGACCGCGCTGACTTTTGAGGAGCTCGCGACATTGTTTTGTAAGATCGAGGCCGTTCTCAATTCGCGCCCGTTGTCTCCGCTCAGCTCGGATGCCATTTCTTGATAGGACAGCCACTTAACGCGTCTTGATAGGACAGCCACTTAACGCGTTACCCGAGCACCCCTTCGAGGGAGTGAAATTGTATCGGTTGTCAAGGTATCAGATGTTGCAGCAGTTTACTCAGAATTTCTGGAAGCGTTGGTCGCTAGAGTATCTGCATATCTTACAACAGCGCCTTAAATGGACTGACAAAACTAGCCCCCCTAGTGTTGGTGACCTCGTTCTGGTTAAGGATGCTAACCTACCGCCACTACGTTGGCGCAGGGGGCGCATTGTTAACTTGTTCCCTGGCAAGGACGGGACCCCCCGGTCTGCAGAGGTTCTAGTAGGAGGCTCGGTTCTAAAACGAGCGGTAGCAACGTTGTCTCGGCTGCCCGTAGATTAGGGGACAGGTGGGTGCCTGTCGGGCGGGTGATTGTATTCCAAATCGATATTCGATCGATGGTTTCTGAACGGTCATTTTTAATTTGACGTTAGCTGTCAATCTGGCAGTTTTGACGACTGACAGACGAAAGCCCTCGCAATGTAAACGCGTTTTGACCAGGGTGTTGAAATTAAATCGCAGGGCATCTGGAATGTATTCGGGATTCCCTCAGGATTGTTAATATAGCTGAGTGTGCCGTTGTCTCTCGAACCAGATAAAGTTCGGATTTTCGTGCCCGATTTGTATTTACCAGTAGAAACATAACCTGTGCTGGACACTGTGCTCACCACGCTAGCCCGCCAGTCATACCTGGTTGGCTGAAGAACCTGTCTACCAAGAAGAGCCTAGGGTGCACCCGGGCCTTGCAGAGAGACAGGAGGTTGACGGGACCGAAGCACAGACCAGGTTAGATCTACCCCACATAACTTCAGCTCGGTGAATCGCCGACGTTCATCACTTCTTGGCACCTGATCGTCACGCTACCTCGTAGCTCATGGGCCCCTACGAGGTCATTAGGTGCTGAGAAGCCTGAACACCTATCTATAGGATGTGCGACGAACTAACTATTTTTCTGCAACTCTATAAGCATGTTTTTCGAGAATAATAATTTGATTTTGACAAGCCGGCAGTATTCACTATTCTGATTCATACATTTAGGCCCACTACTACAAAGGCGAGTCAACGTTATTGCCTAAATAACTTTGACAACTCCATACTTTTTGTATTGTAGTTGTCAAAGATATTCAGATAATAGTGTTGACTCGTGGACGCAGTAATAGGCCTTAATGTTTTTATGTTTACATGTCGATTTTAGGTTTATTTCAATACAATATCCGTTATATCTATGAATCATTAACAAGTCAGTTAACCCGTACTTGACCAATTGAAACCGGTCTAAAATTTTTGAAAGGTGTCTGAGTTTGCTCCCTTACACCGACAATTTCTCATAAACATTCGCTGTTGAATCTTTTGATTAAAGTTACAGATTGGCAGTTACAGATTTACAGGGGCAGAATATGATTTAGGGTTGAATACAATGACACGTTCCAGACACGGCCCGCGGTTATCGAAAGAAAATGATAATTTCCGCGCAAGGCTGAACGTTTCCCGCCCCCCCCCCCCCCCCCCCCCCTTCCCCTCCTGCCTACCCCACCTACACGCCTAACCTGTGAAAAATGGAGAGGAGCAATAAAACTGAATCATCTACTCCGTCAGGTTTCCTTTATAGGTATGTGTATAAGCAGATAAGTAATTGTTGAACATTGTTATTCCAAACTCTTTGAGTGCCAATCACAAGTTTACACGGCATCGAATTATGTATTTCGGTATCTTATTGTCTAGCTGCCTACGAAGATAGGTTTACTTTTTTTTCTTGGTTTTCTCGCCACGTCAAACGATATGGTCATACACACAGATATCGAGAGATAGGTTGAGGGGCGTGGCACGTGCGAACAAATGTAGCTCCGACAGGTTAGATATTAAAAATTCTCGGTAGTCACCGGGCGACCGCAGTGACGAATTCATTTCCGTTGTTTTTCGAAAATGCCGACCTGTGCAATACTCACGTGCAAAAATAGAAGCGAGATTGTGAACTCCAAAAACGCCGGTGTCACATATCACTTGTAAGTCTCATTCCAACTATTATTTCTTCTTAAAACACAAGAAATAAACATTATTACGAAAATAAATCATTCGCGGAAAATTCGTCACTAATTGACATTAAAGTGACAATGTCATGTTGTTCTCGCTAAGTTTACTATACATTGCTTGTTTTGTATCTTAATTTCACTACTTACTCAATACTCAATAGTTCTCAATACTCAATAGTTTATTTGCATTCCATAATGGTACATTTGGTCTTAATAATTATAATAAATTGTCTCACATTATGGACCCTTACGGGCACAGCAACACAGGGAGGGAGAAGGCAGCTAATTTATTTTTGTAGGCTATCACTTAAATAATCTAATAACGTATAGTAGCTTTTATTTATTAACATTAGTTTTAGTTTTTTAAAGAAAATGCTATCTTTTGGTTCATTTGTCAATGATTTCGGTAGTTTATTATAAACTTTTATTGCCATAATATATGGACTGGAAGAGTGTAGTTTTAACCTTGAATATGGTAAATGAAGTCTGTTCTTATGTCTCAAATTTTTTTGATTCATTTGCTCACGGCGATTGAAAAAATGATTGTATTTCCGGACGAATTGGTTGACAACTATCTGTTTGCTTTAAGTTAAATATGATTCGGATTAGCTTTTTTTGCATTGTAAATAGTCGAGGTGCATCGACGCTGTTTCCCCATAGTGTAACACCATAACTTAGCCATGCATACGCATAAGCGTAATACATGGCTAGCGCAGAGGAAAAGTCAGTGGATTCTTTTATTTCTCTTAGAGCGTAACAGAAGCGTGATAATTTCATGTGAATTTTTTGAATATGATTTTCCCAGTTAACATGGGTATCTATATCTATGCCTAATAGATTAAATTCATTTACGGTTTGTATTGACATATTATTGTAAGTAAGGTTTATGGCAAGAGGTTTCTTTTGGTGGGGGTAAAAGGCCATTATTTTAGTTTTTGAGTAATTGATTTGAAGGTTGTGATCTAGCATCCAGTCAGTTACTATATTTAAGATGGAGGTGAGTTTCGCAGTTAGGTTAAAATCACTATCGCATGTAGTAAGTAGAGAGATATCGTCTGCAAATAATACACAATTCTGGTTTATAACTTTTGGCAGGTCATTTATATAAATGAGAAATAAAAGGCATCCAATAACGCTACCCTGTGGAATTGAAAAGTTTATAGCTTTTTTGTTTGATCGGATAGATTCTATAAATTTAGTTTCTTCATTATAATGTTCGATTTCTACGTATTGCTGCCTGTTTTTCAAGTATGCTTGAAACCATTGATGTGCTTTTCCACGTATACCTATTCCATATAGTTTATTTAGTAATATATTGTATTGGACTGTATCATAGGCTTTCGTCATATCAAGCAATATTCCAACAGCATATTTTTTGTTATCTAATGTATTAATAATTTCCTGTATATATTTTTGTACTGCTAAAGTAGTTGAACGATTTTTCCTAAAACCATTTTGGCACTCATCAAACAGATTAAATTTTTCGCAGAATGAATAAACACGATCACACATACATTTTTCAAATATTTTTGAAATTGCAGGTAGTAAAGCTATTGGTCGATAGTTATTAGGATCCATTTTTTCGTCTTTTTTATGTACGGCTTTTAATATTGAAATTTTTAGCAAGTCTGGAAAGTCACCTTCTTCAAATGTTTGATTTATTAGTGTAGTTATTGGTAAGGTAAGTTCGTCAGCACATTCTTTAATAAGTTTTGGTGGTAATTCGTCTATTCCGAATGAACGTTTATTTTTCATATTTTTAATCATTTTGTGTATTTCTTTATAAGTTACTGGACTTAGGTAAAAATAATTTTCTGTAGGAATTAGGCAAGGGCGGCCTTCAGGCAGTTTACCATTCGCGAGTCGAATTTTTTCTTCACCTATAGATGCAAAATGGTTATTAAATGAATTTACAATTTCCTTCGGCTCAGTGACTAGATTATTATCAATTTGTAGCTTAATGTTCTCTTTATCTTTTTTTGGTTTTTTATTAGTACGTTCATTAATGATACTCCACATTGTTTTTACTTTATTTTCTGACATGTTTAGCTTTCTTACATAATTTAGTTTTTTTGATGTTATAATTGTTCGTTTTAATAATTTTTCATACGCTTTATAATGGTTATTAAGCAATGTGTTATTAGATTTATTAATTAGTATTTTTAGCAAACGTTTATGTTTACATGATGCCCTAATACCAACCGTTAACCAGTGTTTTTTAAACTTAGTTCTTAGTTTAACTCTATTTTTTGGTATACATCGATTTAAGATTATCGTCACCTTTTCTATGAAGTTCTTATAATTTTGTTGAATATTGTTGTTAGGTTTTATGCATTCTATCCAATTTATTTCTTTTAACTGTTTATTAAATTTAGTGACATTTTCGGCGTTCATAAGGCGTTTTTCGGTAAACCATTGTGTTACATGTTTTACATTAGAAATTTTTAAATTTATAGTAGCTCCTTTGTGATCACTAAAACCAAAATCCATAACATCAGTGTGGCTAATACTATTTTGGAAATTTGTAAATATTAAATCTATACATTTTGTTAAACGTGTTGGTTTTCTTACATGTTGAGAAAAATTATATTCCAACATGACATTTAGTAAGTCATTAGATTGTGTATCGTTTACTAGTACATTTATATTAAAGTCGCCACCTAGTACTACGTTACGGTGACGATAGTTATTATTGATATGATTTAATAAGAGTTTGAGTTGCCTATTAAATATGTCCTTCTCTCTTCCGTTCCAGTATACGGATATTAATAAAATATTTTTATTATATAATTCAACAGCACATAATTCTATAACATATTCAACAGAAAACTTTTCAAAGTCTTTTCTCTCTATATACTTATTGCCATGCTAACACGCAATGAATATTTCACACTTATCTAAGTACGAAAGCAAAGATGCATCGTGATACGGAGGCGAACTGTTACACGCACACAGAGACGACATATAGTGATGGGGATAGTGATAGGAGAATTATGTTTTTGAATCGATAGATTTTATCATTCCGCAATTACTAATATAGTTAATGTAATAATATAGTTATTTTATTGCTCATAATACGTAAGTTTATTGTTAGTTATTCTAATGATTGCCAAACAGGCAGTTTAGATTTTAAGTTTGTTTAAAACCTCGCCCGACGAAGGATAATGGGGTGTTATAAGTATTGATCGGAAATTCCGATGCTTTCAGTCAGGTCCGAAGTGTTCACAGTTATTCTACCTTCAGAAACCTCTTTGCCTCTCTTTCTAGCTGTAAGGATTCTGTTGAAAAAAAGAAGAGAGGCAAAGGGGTCTCGTATGTCGTATAAATATGTCGTATTTACAAACAATTTACTATTTTATTTATAGAACCCGGCATTGTATATGACAGTATACCAGTGTCTATAAATTATAATCGATCTGTTATACCCTGTCTTAGCTACCCTTCTGGCTGACAATACCCTTATTTCTATCCGTCATCAAATTCTATTCCAGACTCTTTTACTCGTTGCTAATGGCAGTTAGTCTACGTTGGTCACTCTGAGGGTTAAGACCTTTCCCTTTATAAAGTATTTCTAAGTTTAATTATCACGGAATTTGTGTTAAATTCACAATATATTAATTCTAATAAAACTAATTATCGTCAATAAAGTTTTAATAGTTTTTTTTAAAAACCTTCTGACGCAGCGCGTCATAACATTTGGTGGCAGCGGTGGGATTTTAAGAAATTATCCCTGGTGTAACGTCTCCGTTTATAAACACTGTTTTCTCTGTTTAAAAAAAAATAAAAGTGCTCTTTGTGACTGTGCAAAGTACAGTGTGACCCGTAGCTCAACCCTGTTTTTAATCTAACTCTGTGTTTTGTGTCTCCGTCCCTTCACTGCGTCAAGCTAAGGGTAGCAAACCCTTAAGCTCATCATAATTTTGTGTCTCCGTTTCATCACTGCGTCGAGCTTAGGGTAGTGAACCCTTGAGCTCATCATCGACCCGACTCCGTCTCTTCGTTGTGCCGAGTTTGGGGTAGTTAACCCTTGAACTCGTCACCCTGACTCCGTTACTCCACTGCGTTAAACCTTTGGAAGGTTTATCTCCACGTCATTGTAAACCTTGCAACTTGCAAAGGTTTACCCGTACTGCAAACTCGCCGTGGGCGAGCTGTATCTACGAGTTCATCGCGTTGCAATTTCCGAGAAACATCATGATAACAAGTAGTGCGATTGCATACATGTAAGTGTTTTGACTCATAACTTTTGTGAACGTGACAATCATATCCCGTTGCAAGTACAGTGATTATTATATTACGCTGAGTTTTATAACTTTTATCGCCCACCGTGTTGGTCGATGTTATTGTTCGTGCATTATTAAGCTGTGTATTATTTTATGAACATTATACTTTGTTATGACTGAAGATAAGCCAGTCACGACACTTCCTATAGATAATCCAAGTGGGAGCACAACTGCTCTATTTACAATGTCGTCAATTGACTTAAACATTTTAATCAAATTTGTGCCGAGATTCGATGGCACTAGGGAAAAACTTAATGCATTCCTGAATAATTGTAGTAATGCTATAAAATTAGCATCTGCAACACAGCAAGATGTGCTGTTTAAATACATACTAAGTCAGTTAGAAGGGCGCGCCGAAGCCGCGTGCACTATCAAAGAATTTGAAAACTGGGTTCAGTTAGAACAGTTTTTAAAGGCCCAGTTCGGTGAGCGAAAACATTACGCTCACTTATTGTCGGATTTACAGGATTGCCGACAAAATAACGAGACTGTCAACCAATTCGCTCTCCGTTTAGAGTCTTGTCTGGCTCAGTTGTTGACTGAAATCAACATTAGCATTCCCACTAAAAAGAAAGGCGAATTGGCTGGCCGGCTCGCGGCAATGCAAGACCTTGCCATGCATACATTTGTGATAGGCTTAAAACCTAAGCTTTCTATGGTTGTAAGATGTCAAAATCCAGAAACCCTGAATGAAGCTATTAATCTAGCTGTTTCCGAAGAAAAGTTACTTCAAAGCGCTTTTAATAGGGGTCATGCTGCAAATTGTCCCCTCACTCAGAGTCGTCCATCGTGGCAGAAAAAGAAAGAGGATCATTTTAAACCACAGGTCCATACTATGTCCACTTCCACTGCGTCCTCACAACGAGCATCCTCTTCAAAGAACTACGAATCCCAAAACATTTCTTGCAAATATTGCAGATCCGTTGGTCACAGCATTGACCAATGTATAAAATTAGCTCATAAGAAGAAGAATGAAAACTTTTCTTCAAAGAGTCCTAGGGCCTCTGTCAACTTTGCCGGTGAAGACACCACCGACAACGCGTCATGTCAAGATGACGATGACATCAATCAGTCAAACGATTGTACTGATGATGATAATTGCAATTGCGATTTAAACTAAACCCGGTCCCAAGTAGACGTCGTACGGGACCTGCAAATATACAAACCGGCGTCCTAAATTTAAAAAACACTGCGTCACACACTGAGTCCAACACTGCGTCACATAATAAACCCCTCACTGAATCCAACACTGCGTCTAACACTGAGTCCAACACTGCGTCACACACTGCGTCACACACTGAGTCCCACACTGAGTCCAACACTGCGTCACATACTAAGTCCCTCACTGAGTCCAACACTGCGTCCAACACTGAGTCCAACACTGCGTCCAACACTGAGTCCGACACTGCGTCACATACTAAATCCCTCACTGAGTCCAACACTGCGTCCAACACTGAGTCTAACACTGTGTCACACACTGAGTCCAACACTGAGTTCAATAATAAGTTAAACTCTGCATTACACATCAAGACACCTGATTTAAACGTCTTTGAAGTTTCTTCTAACACTTCGAGGAGATACTTACCTCATGTCTCGTTGCAGACAAAACTGTCCAAACGAAAACTATTGTTTTTGATTGACACTGGAGCATCCTTTAGTCTTATCAAGAAAGGTTCTATAGAATCAATGCCAGACTTAACAAAGGAAGTCATCAAATTCAAAGGCATTGATAATGTCGAATCATCGACAACATTAGGTCATTTTCAATTAAAAATGTTCCCTGACACTAACTCTGTCATTTCACACACATTTCATGTTGTAGACGATGTATTCTTACCCTACGACGGTATTATGGGGAACGACCTCTTCGAATACCACGAGTGTAATATCGACTACATTAGCAATACCCTCAATTTCAAAACCATCATCTTGAAAATGAAATTTAACGAACCCATTTATACAATACCCCCTCGCACTGAAACCGTGATTGAATGTCCCGTTTCTGACCCTGCGCTAAAAGAGGGTCTGATACTTGACCAACACCCTTCCGAACACTTACTCATTGCAAACTGTTTGGTCAAAGTTAAAGAAAACTCAAGAGTAAATATCACAGTTATAAATACTTCAGAAGATCCTGTTACAATGAATTCCAACCTCGTGTTGCATATTATCCCTATACATTTATATAATGTCTATAGACATTCACCCAAATCCACGACTAAGAAACACGATCCGGTAAATACTACAAAAAATCAAAACCATAAATACCCTAGTTCAGTACACCGAACACAGGAAGTACTTGAACAACTACGTACTTCGCATCTTAATAGCGAAGAAGATGAAGCCCTCCGCGAAATCTGTTCAGATTTTTCCGACATTTTTCATCTCCCTGGAGACAAACTGACACACACTAATGCAATCAGTCATGAAATCAAAACGTCTACTAATGTTCCCATCCACACAAAAACCTATAGATTTCCGGAATGTCATAAGAAAGAAGTAGAAACCCAAATGAACAAAATGTTGAACGAAGACATTATTAAACCTTCAACATCCCCTTGGTCCGCCCCTATCTGGGTAGTCCCAAAGAAACTGGACGCCTCTGGACAACGTAAATGGCGTGTAGTCATTGACTACAGAAAGTTAAACGATATCACAATCGGTGACTCTTACCCGATTCCAAACATCTCCGAAATCCTGGACCAACTTGGAAAATGCAAGTATTTCAGCACTCTAGACCTAGCGTCAGGCTTCCATCAGATCCCAATGTCAACTGAAGATTCTCAAAAGACAGCCTTTTCAATTCCCCAGGGCCATTTTGAGTTCAACCGCATGCCCTTCGGCTTAAAAAATGCCCCCTCGACTTTTCAAAGACTGATGAACTCTGCCCTCTCAGGCCTTCAAGGCATTAAATGTTTTGTATATCTAGATGATATTGTCATCTATTCCTATGACCTACAATCCCACATCAACAACATTTCCGAAATATTTCAAAGACTTCGTGATTTCAACCTGAAACTCCAACCAGACAAGTGTGAGTTTCTAAGACGTGAAGTCGCATATCTTGGACATCTTATAACAGAAGAGGGCGTAAAACCAAACCCAGATAAGATTAAAGCCGTTACGGAGTTTCCCACACCCAAATGTCCCAAAGACATTAAATCTTTTCTTGGACTTGTTTCCTACTACCGTCGCTTCATCGCAGATTTCTCAAAAATCGCTAAATCTCTCACTTCTCTCCTGAAAAAGGATATCCCATTCAAATGGGAAAACCAACAACAAATCGCATTCGACTCATTAAAACAAAAACTAGTTTGTGCCCCAATACTGAAATTTCCCGACTTCACTCAGCCTTTCATACTGTCAACCGATGCATCGAATTACGCTATTGGCGCCGTTCTTTCCCAAGGCACCGTTGGAAAAGATAATCCGATTGCCTATGCCTCTAGAACACTGAATAAAAACGAAATTAACTATAGCACCACGGAAAAAGAATTATTGGCAATAATTTTCGCATGCAAAACCTTCAGACCATACATATATGGGCGTAAATTCCTGATAATAACAGATCATAGACCACTTAAATGGCTTTTCAACCACAAAGACCCAAGCAGCAAAATGCAACGATGGCGTCTACTTCTCGAAGAGTTTGAATATGAAATTGTCTATCGTAAAGGAAAACTCAACTCCGTAGCAGATGCATTATCCCGGTTTCCAGTCCACCCGGTCAATACTTCAGATCCAGATGATGGCCTGGTTGATCTTAGTTCCCTAGAATTAAGCCCGTACAATTACAACCTTAGCCCAGACTTCGATGCTCTTAATGTGCCGTCACCCCCCCAAATAGAGAATAACCCAGGTTCTTCCCCAACTGGACCTTTAGATCCATTATCCACATTAGATGATTTACACCAAGAGGAATATCCTCAATTCCTCAAGTCAATTACCGATAAAAACAAAAACTTCAATACAAACTTGAGAGAGCATAACGCTAAACTGACGAGAAGCGCCTGTAAAACAATTCTTGTCCCAACGTCCATTGATCTCGATGAGTCCAATCCATATATACAGGAAATCATTGGTAATTTGGACGACTCTGATCAACTGATCCAAGGTGAGAAACAACTGTATTCATTTCACAAAATCGAAACAAATAACAAGACATACTATCTTCTATTTACTAAGGTCCATCACTTTGACGAATGTTCATATCCTGAAATCTTTAACACTCTCAAAGCAGTTAGGAATGAACTACTAATACAATCCACCGAAACAACTGAAATTGGTATATCCGATTTTAGAAACCCATTCGACAAACACTCCTTTATCAAGATATACAACATACTAAACTATCTATTCCATAACACCAATATTGTTGTCAATATCTACCACAATACTATCATGTACCCATCTTTGAGCGAAATTAACAAAATTCTCCAAGAGAATCACGATTTACCTGTTGTCGGACACTTAGGTGCTGTCAGAATGCTGAAAAGAATCCAAGAAAAATATTTTTGGAAAGGCATGCGCAGTGACGTTGAGAACTATGTGAAGCAATGTACATCTTGTCAACAAAACAAAGCCCTTAGGAAAACCAATAGAGCTCCTATGCAAATCACATCTACATCGACATCTCCCTTTCAACGTGTAGCATTGGACATTGTCGGACCATTACCAGAGTCTGGCACTGCTAAACTCAGATTCATCCTTACCATTCAAGACGACCTCACGAAATTTTCTGTTGCTTACCCAATCCGCAGCACAACTGCTGAAGAATCAAGCGATTGTCTCATCCACTTCATCTCCTTATTTGGAATACCCAAGACCATTCTGACAGATCAGGGCACTAATTTCACAGCTGACTTGTTCAGGAAAACATGTGATTTCCTGAAAATAAAACAACTATGGTCCTCTCCCTACCACCCTCAGACCCAAGGTGCACTTGAACGAAGCCATTCCACCTTGAAAGAATACCTCAAATCTTTCATTAACGAACATCAAGATAACTGGCCTCGTTATGTTTACACTGCAATGCTGTCATACAACACCAGCATACACTGCACTACGAATTACACTCCTTACGAATTGTTATTCGCTCACAAACCACATCTTCCAGATTCCATATACAGTACTCCACCTGATGCGTCATACCCAGAATATGTGAAAATGCTACAACACAGATTACAACATTCCAGACAAAAAGCCATAGAAAATATGCTCAGGTCTAAAGAAAACTCTAAATCATATTATGACAACCGAACTCGTCCTATTCAATACAAAGTAGGTGACTTGGTCTATCTAAAGAACCACCTACGTCTCAGAAAAGCCTTATCACCGATTTGGAAAGGCCCTTATAAAGTAGTGAAAATACATGGTAACAATACCTTATCCCTCCTAATCAATCGTAAATACATAAAACATCACTATGATGAAGTAAAATTGGCCTCACTCTAAATCACTTATTTTCAGGCTGATAATGCCGCTCTCAATCATAACGATGCCTACTGAAGATTTCATTGAACCCCTGCACAAGAGCCCTGGACTTTACTTCGATCCGGTCGGTACAATGAAACTCATAAATGACTACCTGCACGTTGTCATCCCTATAGACATTAAATACATTAAGCCTCACATGGACAACATCAATGGCGTTTTCGGAACAGCTCGATATTTGTGTCAACAAAGTGACGCTTTGGAAGATGTAGAATGTCACAATATCATCCAACCTCTTAAGGCTCTATACGATGGTGTTGTGAGAGACTATAACTCTATATCTCACTTCATTCCTACGAGATCTAAAAGATCCGCTTGGTTCTCAGGAGTAGGCACTATTCTGAAACACGTTTTTGGCACGATGGACGACAATGATGCGAATAAGTATAACGACGCTATTCAGAACTTACAAAATAACGATAAACAATTGACCTCTTTATTGAAGCAAAACATCATTATGTCCACAGCAGCAATTTCAAAAGTCAATGAAACCATTCATTTTATTGCACAAAATGAAGGTCGTCTGAATGACGCTGTTGATACACTAGTTTCATCTCTGAGGAATGTTACGGATGAAACACATTCTATGCAGTTTAAAAATAAGTTAACTAATGTTTTTAATGTCCTTAATGCCAATCTATTGACTCTGACCTTTCAATTGGAGGATATCACTAACTCTATTTTGTTCTCAAAAACAAACACCCTTCATTCTGCGGTTATCACTCCGACTGAATTGTACAATGATCTTGTGTCTAGTATTAAGTACTTACCTAAGTTAAGAGAGTTTCCGACTCCTTTAGATTTAAGTAATATTCATGTTATCACTAATTTGTCAGAATTAGTGTCATATATTTTAGATTCTAAGTTGATATTTGTTTTAAGGATACCTCTTGTTTATCACATCGAGTTTGATTTTTATAAAACCATTCCGGTCCCGATACCACATGACACAGAAAAGCCAGATAGCTATGCTATGATAATTCCTACAAAACCATACATTGCACTCAGCAAAGACAAATCGAACTATTGTAGTTTTGAAGACCTTAATATTTGTAAACATGCTTTAAAACACACCTACATATGTGACTTACCTAGTTCATCCTCGACAGTTGTAGATCCGATATGTGAAATAGAAATAATTACTAAGGTTGTTAAAACACTTCCACCCCAGTGCAAAACTAAATTTTTGAATGGTAAAATAGATATTTGGCAAAATATTAACCACAACAAATGGATTTTTGTTCAATCCGAATTAACTAAGATAACCCTTGACTGTGAGTCCTATGTCAGAGAACTCACAATATCCGGTACAGGTGTACTTAACATGCAACCACAGTGCATTGCCTTCTGCAAAAACATTAAACTATTTTCCCGATCTGACATTGTAGTAAATGTAAGTAGGATTAGTTCAGATTTTAATCTGATTAATGATAGTTGTTGTAATATTAATACTTTTCAAAAAACTAAAATTCATGTACCCGTCATGAATATTTCTAATATAAACCTCGAATACTTTCAAAATTATGAAGACTCCTCTAAAGAAACTATTAAGAAATTAGATTCACTTTTGGATAATTATAACATTGTTTCCAACCATGCTAGTTTTCCAATCATTACTGTTATTGTGTTACTTCTATTTTTAATTTTCATTATTTACTATTTTTGTAATGGGAAACGTTTTAACCCAATTTCAATCAAATCATTCAGAATAACAGCAGCCCCTGAAACAGAGACTTCTGATTCTAATAATGATCAAGACCCCATTCCATTACCGCGTCTCAGAATCAATTAATTTTGTGCTAATTCTTCGTAAACTTACTCTTCCACCCCTAAGTTTACTCTTTTTCGGAGGGCTGTTATACCCTGTCTTAGCTACCCTTCTGGCTGACAATACCCTTATTTCTATCCGTCATCAAATTCTATTCCAGACTCTTTTACTCGTTGCTAATGGCAGTTAGTCTACGTTGGTCACTCTGAGGGTTAAGACCTTTCCCTTTATAAAGTATTTCTAAGTTTAATTATCACGGAATTTGTGTTAAATTCACAATATATTAATTCTAATAAAACTAATTATCGTCAATAAAGTTTTAATAGTTTTTTTTAAAAACCTTCTGACGCAGCGCGTCATAACAGATCGATGATACACGCTGTCCTTGCATTGTCCCAACACTAGCTCGACTAGCTAGTATACCTGCGGTAGTGTGGGTGTGTTCGGACGATAGGTGCATGACATTGCACTGACCAATAAAAGCGGAGGGATTGATGTACGAGTGGTGTAAATGTATGCGTGTTCTTAGTTTTCGGCGACACTGGTTCCGATACAAGCTTAGCGCCAAGGGCCTATCTCTCGATATCTGTGTTATGTTATGTTAATATTAAGCAATACGACATAGGCCTTAGGACTAGTATCGCCAGCACATAAAATAGCGCCGCGCCATTTTATGGTCAACATCATGACATTTTACCGGTCGGATTTTAAGAAAATCGTAACTTTTATATTCATATATATTTTTTGTAAAAATTTAAAATGATCTCCAGATATGGAGTCAAATTAAAATATTAACATTTGTCATTTATTTATTTTTTTCCAATATCTCTTAAGTTTTTCCATTTTTTTTTACTGTCTTATAGCCCTTGTCAATACACATATTTTGACATCTTAAACACTAGCCCTAAAACTCAATGAGTTTTTGTGTAGTTGTCAAGATATATTAGTAACAAGTTGGTTTATTATGTTGGTAAATGTATGTTTTAATTGATGATTAAACGAACTTACTTGTACGTGAAGTTCTATCATAATTATGCGAGGTGCTTCGTTCGAAGAGATCAGTTAGCTGAAATAATAAACCTATTACATATTCATTTGTAGTTTCACCCAGGATTCACCACATAGCACTGTATTTGAGAGAAAAAAAAAAAAGGTTATTTTTCTTTTTCTTTTTCTGTGAGGTAGGTAGGACCGCCCTGCCATTGAGACTACCCGTCATTCAGTTAAGAGTAATCAACGTGCAAGTTGATATTTTTAGAATGATTTGGGTAGGGTGGGAGGGACCGACTGATCTCTTCGAACGAAGGACCTCGCATAATTATGATAGAACTTTACGTACAAGTAAGTTCGTTTAATCATCAATTATGCTCATGCATCGTTCGAAGAGATCAGGTAGCTGAAATAATAAACCTATTACATATTCATTTGTAGATATTGAGAGTTAATTCTGAAAATATCAACGCCAATAGAAGAATTAATTTCTATTTAATCACTCAATCAAAATCATTTTAGCAGTCTATAATTTGTAAATAGATATAACAAATAAAGAACAAAACACATTGTTTTGTACAATCAAATGTAACAGTATCTTACTATTCTTATTCATCTATATCATTATTGATGATAGCTCTTGCTAAGGTTGCCGAGTCGGTCTTATTTATGCTTCTTAGATAAAATTTAAAAAATGTGTCGGAATTGTTGCTCCAGCCTGCAGTTTTTCTGATTAGGTCAATGTTCACACCTAACTGATGGGCCTTAGATGTTGCGGCGTGCCTCGTGCTGTGCGCCGACAATATGGAAACATCGATCCCACTCTTAAGGAGCGTGCCCTTTATCCAGCGACATAGCGTCTGCGTAGTGCTTTATGAGGTTTTCTGCATCCTATAAAAAGGCTATTAGTTTTTCGTAACAATGAAGTCTTATCAATGTAATCAACTAGTGTCTGAGCTGGACAAATTTCTTTTTTCTGTAAAAAGTAGGGCAATACTAATAAAGGTTGAGTGGTTCCTTTCTTTGACGTTTAAATTAAATCTGGTATTTTAATTAGGATTTCATTACATTTTGTTTCAATGTTCTTTATATTAATTTTTGAAAAAGTTTGGACCCGGTGAGCCGTAACAAGAGCTAACAATGTTATATATTATATTATATAGCATTTTTTCGTCAGTTGATCTAGTACTAACGAATCATTTGGATACCAAGTAGCCAAGTGGGATAAAACGCACGTGGTATCCCACGTTACATTATATTTAGGCATTGGTGGACGTAAACGAAAAACACCTTTAAAAAATCTTATTAGTCTTTCATCCTTGGAGATACTAGGGCCCTAAATCAGGGAAAGTGCTGCTCTGAAACTATTCAGACTACCATATTTACCACCAGCTTCGAAACACATAGTTAGAAATCTTAGTAAATCGGGAATTGACGTTGAGTATACGTTAAGAGAATTTTGAACGCAAAAGCCGAACCATTTTTTATAACAAACATTGTATTGTTTCAATGAACTTTCAGCCAGGGAGGCGAGCATTATGTGTTCCGATGTCTCCGGGACGCTTCTTCGTGATAAGGCTCCCCTGATAAAATCCCTGCAGCCAGGGTAAGACGGTTTTTAATGTTGCCGCAACTGGAATGATCAACAACTATATTGTAACTGTTTGATTTAAAAGTTATTAATTGCGAAACTAATAGCTTTTTATACAAGGGGTACCAGGGTTGCGTCGGCCATAACGCTACTATTACAATGCCTTTTGCATTATCATTCATGATTTTTTTAAGTGTCTTTAATATAAGTGGAAAAGGCGGAAATGCGTAAAAAAAATGTTGAGACCAGCTGACTGTAAATGCGTTTATTGCAAAGGCGTCTGGGTCTCGATGCCAAGAAATGTATTTTTTGCATTTTTTATTCGTGCGGCTCGCGAATAAATCAATTGATGGTACGCCAAAATTTAAAGTAAGGTAAGAGAACATATTAAATGTCAAAGACCATTCTATATCGGAATGGTTAAGCCTTGATTCTTTATCAGCTAAATAATTATCTGACGCTGAATTTTGTATATGCATATTATATAAAATAATATTTTATATAATATGCATATACAAAAATCTTGCGGGACTTGCACCATTGCCAAATATCCTTCGTGACCTTGGTTAAGTGTGGAAATTGTATTCCACCCATACGATTGATATAACTAATAGCAGTTGAGTTATCAACACGTAAAAGTATTTGACAATCGTGTAAGTCCCTTGCAAAGACCTTTAAGGCAAAAAGGGCAGCCAAAAGTTCGAGATAATTAATGTGCTGTGTTAACTCCGCCGACGACCACCGGCCACTTGCAGTCTCTGAGCCACAAGCCGCTCCCCACCCCGTAGTTGAGGCGTCAGAAAATATCTCAACCGAGTAGGTATCATCCTTGATACGGTTCTCGGGCTTCACTAGGGCCTGTAGCCACCATCTCAGGTCGTTTTGCAGGTGATAAGGGACTTTCATGTAACGATTGTAATCATCATGACCTTTTAAGTTAAGATATTTACAACGCTCCAACTTTTTAGTATTTAGCCAACCGTACTCTACGGCTGGACACGCAGCAACTAACAAATCAACTAGTTTCGCGAAGTCTTTAATTTTGCAGCGTCTTACATTCATAAACAGTATAATTTCCTTGATCAAGCGTTCTTTCTTACTATCTGGCAAAATAATTAGGAATTTTTTAGAGTCTAAAATAAATCCTAGAAATGTGCATTTCATTGAGGGTACTAAGCAACTTTTTTCATAATTTATGATAAACCCTAAAGCTGTGAGCAGTTTAACTGTGATATAAATGTTGTCCATGCAGTCGTCATATGAATGTCCAATCAAAAATAAGTCGTCCAAATATATAGTAGACATGAGGCCCGCTAATCTTAGCAATTTAACCACAGGTTTCATTAGCTTCGTATAGACAAAGGGTGCCGTATTTAAACCAAATGGTAAGACATTAAACTCGTAAATTTTTTCGTCAAATTGAAAACGGAGAATTTTTTTGGAGTCTGGATGGATTTTGAGCAAAAAATATGCGTCACAGGTTGCCATGTAACATTTTTGAGTCATTAATTTTACTGCAGTGCGCAAATCCTCTATTTTAAAATGGTCAGTCTGTTTATGTGTATTTAATATTTTTAAATTTAAAATAAGTCTTTTCTTGCCATTTGGTTTGGGCACAAGGAATGTGCTTGAAATAAATTGGCCCATACAGGGAGCACACTCCGATATAGCACCAATTTTTTTAAGGCTATCAATAATTTTATGAAAATCTCTTATTTCGGTTTTTGTCAGTATCGGTGTAGAAGGTACAGTGTTTTGTGACACTTGTTTACAAAATTGTATCTTGTAACCCTCGATCCACGAAAGAATAGTCCTATCTTGTGTTAACAGATACGTTATCTTGTGTTAACGTTTGGCCGCATTTGCTACACAATGGTCTGTGTAGCAAATGCGGCCAAACGACCAGCGGCCGCGGCTGAAAGCGCGATGTCTTCGATGAGTTGGCGTGCGGCGGTGGCGGACGGCCCGGCGGGCCCGGCCTCGCTGCCGCAGGCGGGTAGGTCTGGCGGCTCCTCGGCGGCCCCGACTGCCTGCCAGTCGGAGGGGGAGCCTTCCAGTTTAAACCACGTGAAGTCGATGGTTGTGGCTGGTTAGTTTTCTTATTTTTATCATAAGCAACTTTTATGTCCGCGCCAGACTTTGACACTGCTTTTGCAGTCTTTAACGTTTCAGCCAAGGTTTCCCCGAAAAGGTATTTGTCTATCTTGGTTTGTATTTGGTGGTCGTTTAAGTCTTTTTTTCAAGATGACAGAGCAAAGTATCGTCGTTTTGCCGAGTCAGAGTGTAAGCTGTCACACATCAGTTTCGCCACGTCCATTAGTTGTTTAATGACAGCCGAATCTTTGTCCTTTTCTTGCATTTTGGTGGTCATGACGTCACTCAAACAAGCTAACGCGGTGGCAAGTTGCTTTTGTCTGTTTTCTATTCCCTTGTCTCGTTTCAAACTTGCTTCTGGTATAGCAACCTTTATCTCTGGGTTGAGTATCGGTGGAACCATGCGAGGGCAGTTGGCTGGAATCAGGTGCTTTTTACATAATTCCTTACGAACATCGTTTTCCAATCCATTGATAATGATGTGGTTTAGGCGATTAACCAGGCCAGCGTGAATATCCTTGCCAAAGTCTGTGGTTTGAGTGGGATCATCGCCTAAAATATCCACGACGTCAACATCGGTGGTAATAGTTGCATCGTTGACAGTAACAACGGAAGTGTGAGGGCCGATGTCTTCGCAAGCGATCGGGCAAGACTCAGTGTCATGAGGGGGCAGTGACGCAGGAGTAGACGGCTGACGGGCAAGCGGCTGCGCCATGGGAGCGCGCGACGCCGCCGCCGTAGGTGGCTCCAGGAATTGCGCGCGCGCGGGCGGCGGTGACTCATTTGTTGATAATAAATCACGATTGACAGCTGATTTCAACTTTTGTCTAGGAGCGTTACAGTCATCATCCGAGAAGATGTCCGTTGTGTTTTCCGTTGCTGCAAGTAAAAGAGAAAGGTAGCAACTCCACTGAATTGAACGTCTTTCCTTAACAAAATGGTAGATGTAATAATTCGAATGAATTGAACGCACCATAGTTACGATGTGAACATACCCTGTACGGTTCGAGTTCGAGTAATAAGTAGGTAGGTATATGTAAAATTCCATTGAATTTTACGAACCTTTGTTATCGCGATTCATTTTACTCCTGAAATGTGAAATATATTTTACATACCTTCGTTACTATGCACAGATAGAGCGGAATCCTCTCGAGACAAAGAACTTTGTCGCTTGGCACGATTTAACTTTTTTTCCAGTCGACGAAACTTCTTGCTTAGTTTCTCGATATCCCTATCACGCTTCCTCCTTCGGCATTTTTCACAGGATAACTGTTAATCACTTGTCACTACCGGTCAGGAAAGCGTTTATGCGTGCGCAGTGGCGAAGCACTGTAACGTGAATGACGGGTAGTCTCAATGGCAGGGCGGACCTACCTACCTCACAGAAAAATAAAAAGAAAAATAACCTTTTTTTTTCTCTCAAATACAGTGCTATGTGGTGGATCCTGGGTGAAACTACAAATGAATATGTAATAGGTTTATTATTTCAGCTAACTGATCTCTTCGAACGAAGCATGAGCATAATTCTGAATGATTTGTACTTATACAGACTTGTCTTTGGCTAAATAACAAATTCGACGTCAATTATTAACGCAGGCCATGATTTTGGGTACTCGTCACTCTCATAACTTAGTTCAGAAAATGCCCGTCGACCCTATAGTGTTTGATGGTAATATAATTACATACAGCGAGAAGGCCAAGAATCTTGCGGTTGTATTTGATGAATTGTTGTCCTGGTCGCCCCATGTGTGTGAGGTCAGCAGACGAGTCGTTGCGTCATTTCACTCCCTACGGAGATTGCAGTACTTCCTGCCACGGGAGACTAAAATCACCCTTGCTCAGTCCCTCCTACTACCTTTAATCGACTATGCGGATGTTTGCTGGATCCGTTTGTTCAGAACAACTGAACAAACTCGAACGACTTCAAAACCTCGAATTCGTTTTGTCTTCGGGCTGCGCAAGTATGACCATGTCTCACAGTATCGGAAAGAGTTGGGTTGGCTTCCGATCCGCCTTCGTCGTGATATGCACATTCTTTCCTACCTGTTTAATATTTTGCGAAATCCCCGCTACCCCACGCTACCTTACGAGCCTCCTTTAATTGGCCTTAGGCTAGTTGACTTTGAATATTTTTTGTCTCAAATGAATGAAATAAGTGATCACTAATGCCCGAAATGCGGATGCAATCTGAGCTGTTTGAAGATTGCATCTGAATACAAAAAGGTCTGGACTCTAAGCTTTCATTTGAATGCATTATGTGTGGTGTTGTGAGTTGATGTCCCAAGCAGCACGGAAGTGTCGTCAACGTCCATAAACCAGCCTATTTAGAACTTAGAGTTCTATATGAAACGTATAAGAGTGTCAGAAAAAGCTTTTAGTCGTATAAAAGTGTTTTGTCGGCTATTATACAGCTCAAGCTGTATAAAAAGATTATAAAGGAATTTTCGTGGGTTTAAGGTGCAAAAACTGAATATTCGAACTCTACTATAAAACTTTAAGTGTTGTGTGACACCTTAAAGCTACTTTTATCATTAAAGCTGTACATGGGCTGTATTTTGCATGTAATCACTTACTTATTACAGCTCAAAGTGTTATAATAGTATCGATAGACACTTGTTACTGTACAAGGGTACTGAGGTAAGACTCAGGACTTTCATGCTGGTAATGTAGATCTCAACGGTCTCAACCAGTTCCTTTCTACCCCACCTGTTGTGATGGATCCCATTGTCAAACAAGCCACTCTTCAGAGCCTGCGCTCTAAGTCCTTACCCGACACCACACCATTCAACTTGAGCAATGTTGAAATCTATGCGGTCAAGAAGGCGGTACTAGCAGTGAGCTCTAAAGCCGTAGGTGATGATAAAATCTGCCTTAAAATGCTTTTAACAATCCTGGATGAACTACTGCCAGCTATTACACATGTTATAAATTTTTCCCTATCGAATGGCATCTTCCCCACCATGTGGAAAAAAGCATTAGTCATCCCGCTCCCTAAAACTTCCAGTCCCACCTCTTTTAAAGAGTATCGACCTATTTCAATCCTACCCATCCTCTCCAAAGTCCTTGAATCCATTGTCCATACCCAGCTCTCTTCTTACCTTCTCTCAAACAATCTGCTGAACATGTACCAGTCAGGATTCAGACCGGGTCATAGCACCGTCACGGCTCTCATGAAAGTCACAGATGATATCCAGGTAGCCATGGACCGCAAACAGCTTTCCGTGCTTGCTTTACTTGACTTCAGTAGTGCCTTCAACTGCGTAGATTTTGACATTCTCGTTGAGCTTCTCAGATCTCTGAACTTCTCCTCCTTCTCTGCTAGCTGGTTCGACTCTTATTTGAGGGATCGGCAACAGCGTATCAGGTCGGAAGAGATATCCACTGAATGGTGTGACCTCTCTACAGGCGTCCCTCAAGGTGGTATTCTTTCTCCTCTTCTATTCTCGATCTTTATCAACACCATCTCGGACGTCCTGTCCTCCTCATATCATCTTTACGCTGATGATCTCCAGATTTATCGCCACTTCTCTCTCAACGATGCACACTCTGCTGTGGAGGCACTCAACGCTGATCTTGAGGGAATAAGAAGTTGGGCTTCATCCTTCGGACTCCTGGTCAACCCGAGCAAGTCCCAGGCCATGATAATAGGTACTAGACATTCTCTTAACTTGTTGCAGCAACATCCCATTCCATCTGTCACTTTTAATGGTACCACAATCGTATATAGCGATAAAGTTAAAAACCTGGGTCTAATCTTCGACAACCAGTTGTCCTGGTCATCGCATGTCAATGAGGTAAGTCGCCGAGTATTTTCTACCTTTCACTCTCTCAGGAGACTTCAGTACTTTTTGCCTCGACATACCAAAATCACTCTTGCTCAATCTCTCATTCTACCCCTCATCGATTACGCTGATGTCTGCTGGGTCAGTGCTAACGAAGAACTACTGAACAAACTCGAACGACTTCAAAATCTCGGGATTCGGTTTATCTTCGGGCTGCGCAAATACGACCATGTGTCACAACATCGCAGGGAGTTGAAGTGGCTGCCGATTCGTCTTCGTCGGGATTCACACATCCTCAATTTCCTCTACAACATTTTACGTAATCCACGCTACCCAACTTTCTTACGAGACAGTTTTCAATTTCTTTCTTCCAGCAGACCTCGGAGAACTCACGCAGTTTCCATGCTCACAACTCCACAGCATAACACCGCTTACTATGAGAACGGGTTTAGAGCCCGGGCCATTCGGTTGTGGAATGCACTCCCCTGCACCATCAGGGACAGTCCTAATCTGAATATCTTTAAAAGTCGTGTGAAGAGACATTACCTCTCCCTTTAGAGTTATAGGTAGTATGCATGTAAGTATGTATTAGTATAGTGTATAAAATAGTATTTGTAGTATATAATAAGTATTTAGTATATTATTATAGTTATTATTTAATTTATTTAATTTAATATTTTATATATTGTACACATAGGTCTACCCCTGCTCAACCATCAACTTTTCCCTTGTTTGCCTGGTTTGCTGGAGGAGATCTCTTATTAGAGATAAGCTCGCCTTTGTACACTTTTTTATGTAACTCTTGTTTTTTTGTTTGATTTGTGTGCAATAAAGAAAAATTATGAAAAATTATTATTAAGGGTATAAGACAACTCCGTTCTAGAACTAATTCTTATGGAGTTATTCTACACTCTTGTAATTACAGTAGCTTTATTAACTTCTATTATGGAGAGTATTATAAAACTAAAACAATAAATTACAGCTATAATAAAGCTTTAGGCTGTATTACTGACAGGTGATCAATTTGCTTGGAATCGTGTGAATATAGACAGTCGGGTTAAAAGTTAATTATGTGGAAGAAAAGGAAAAGAATTGGTGCAGTGAAGAGAAAGATTGCAAGGGCAATCGCAAATAACAATGATGAAACATCGTTTATTGAGGAAGTAAACGATGTACGGACAAACCAAAGCGTTGCCATCGACATCCAGTGAAGGTTCCGTAGGAAAAATTGTAGACAAAGATGAACAGAATAGTGATGTCGAATGTTCCGGACCTAATGACGACGTTTCTTCGTACAGCAGCGCAAGTAGCTCAAGTGATGATGACGATGAGTTTCCAAAAAATATATTGTTTCGTCAGCGAATAAAAGAATGGGCTATAGAAAAAAATATATCTCAAGTAGCACTTAATGATTTAAGTACAATTATAAATAGCAGATTTCCAGAGATATTACCACGCGACGCTAGAACAATTTTACGTACCGTAAAAGAGATACGTATCGAAACTATAGAGCAGGGTGAATACTGGCATCATAGCCTCACTGATTCTCTAAAGAAATCATTAGAGAAATGGATTGATGTTCCAACCAAAGTGACTTTAAATTTCAATTTTGACGGTCTGCCCATATTCAAAAGTTCTAATAGAGAGTTTTGGCCAATTTTGTGTTCTATACATGAAAAACCCGATATTCAACCGTTTGTAATTGGAATCTACTTTGGTGTTGGAAAACCAAAACAAATAGACCAATATTTAGATCATTTCGTAAAGGAAATGGAACATTTAATACAAGACGGAATATATTGAACAAGTCAAAAGGAAAATATCCATTGAAATAAGATGTATTATATGTGATTCAACTGCGAGAGCTTACATTAAAGGTAAGTAAAACCTAATTAAAAAAAATATACGCATATACTTTACCTATGTAATTTGATGTTATAGCGTCCTGCTCCTTGATTAATGGTTTTAACATCCTTAAGTGACCAAAACTACCGATAGTTACATCTGAAATATTATGTGTTGCTGTATCAAACTGCAGAGTTAGCTTTGCACGACTCTATAGTTTATTATTTATTATGATTATGTCCGTTATAATTACTGTTGTGTAAATTGATTAAATAAAAATAACGTTTTTTTTTCTTTCAGGTGTATGCAATTTTAACGGAAAGCATGGTTGCTTAAAATGTGTAACAGTAGGAGAGTATTCACATGTTTCACACACAGTGACTTTTCCTGAAACTAATTGCCGCCCTAGAACAGACCAAGAATTTCGTGAAAAAAAGTATGGAGCTCATCATAAAAAAGATTCTCCTTTTCTGCGGCTACCTGTTGATATGATACAAGACTTCCCGGTAGCAGATTCTCTACACCTAGTTGATTTGGGAATAATGAAGCGATTACTTATTGGTTGGCGCAGTGGCAATTTTGGAAAGTACATAACCAAATGGCGTGCTACAGATACCGAAACAGTTTCAAGTTTTTTAATCAGATCTAAATTGCCATCAGAAATTCACAGGGCAGTGAGAGGACTAGACTGTATTAGTCATTGGAAAGCATCTGAATATAGATCTTTCTTGCTTTACTTAAGCATTGTCATACTTCCAGACGTATTATCACAGGATGCATTTTTACATTTTCTAACGTTTTTTGTGGTATAACAATATGTTCCAGTAAAAACTATAGGCACTTACTTCCTTTGGCAAAAGAACTCATCCAGTATTTTGTTGAACACTATAAAGACTTTTACGGAAAAGATTATGTAACTAGTAATGTTCATAATATAGTCCATGTAGCAGATGAAGTACAACGGTTTCGCCCACTACATACATTTAGCGCTTATCCTTTTGAAAACAAGCTGTATTTAATTAAAAGAATGCTTAGGCACGGCAATAAACCTCCTGCTCAAGTTGCAAAAAGATTAAATGAAGATTCAGCATCCATGAAAACTACCAGTAGCAGCAGCAGAGAAAATCAACAACTCACAAATCGTGAACCTTTTGTATCTACTAATAGCAGGAAATTAACTGTGCTACATTTAAAAGATTGTATAATATCATCAAAATCACATGATAAATATTTTTTATGTACCAATAATGAAGTCATGGAAACAAAAACAATTACTGTTGTTGGCAGTGAAATAGAAATATATGGCTATAAAATTACAGACTTGACAGAACTTTTTGAAAAACCGGTGAAATCATCATACTTGAATATAGTCAAAGCAAAATTACAATCTAACATGCGAACAGAAATAGTTATTTATCCCAAAGATATAAAGACTAAACTAGTATGTATTGAACACAAAAATGAATTGTACTTCATACCCCTTTTACATACAGTTTAAGTTTATGAGAGAAATAAAAATTCACAAGATCGAGTTAATGTATTTTATTTGTTACCTACTAATTAATGATATTATTAATTATTACAGAACTTTTTGTAGGTTTAGAAGACAAGCACAGCCTTGTCATTATCTGTACTAACTAGATAGCTAACATCTTATCCACGAGATTCGCGTATCTCTTAATTTTTTGTCTTATGGACAAATTAAGCCACGAGATTACCAATTAGCCAATTACTTGCGGGTCTCGAGTTTCTATCCTTCACTAGTTTGGCATCTATTCGTTTTCTTGGCCATCTCAATACATTTTTTGATTCCCACGCACTTGGTATAATGCAAAGTTGTTTCTGTCCTTTCTCTATCGTCTCTATTATTTTAAATGGCATTGTTATCTGAAAAAAATATTAAAACTCATTATGATACACTCTAACGCAATATTTTTTTGTTCACATAAACCCATATAAAATAAAACTGAAGTTTTTGCTAACCACTTCCAAGTAATGTAAGAAAGACTACCTACGATGACACACCGAAGGAGAAAAATAAAGGAAATGCCTTCTTTGCCTTCGTATAATAAATTGCTTGGCAAGTTAAAATATTGATTAACGGCTAAAGGTTTTTAATTTCTTCTAAGCATCTCTAAAGAGAATTACAAGGCTATGCATGATGAACCAATAAACAGCCTAACGAGTAAAAATATTCTATTAAAAAGCTGATTAAAAGCCAAAGGCTGTATAAAAGACTCTACTTATAACGTAGTACAGCTAGTTAGACTATAATGGTGTTCAAATATCGTTAAGGCTGTTTAACAAATTGTCGCCATTTTCGAATGTATGAAAATATATTTAAAAAGATAATATAATAAATACTTGACAATATTAGGTAATAACTCAAGTCGTTTCATAATTACCAACTCAAATAATTATGATTTTGCCCTCATATCTATTACTTAAAATATATTGTATTATTTTAACCTCAAAATCAAATACTACTTCCCGCTAATTAATATTTAGTTTTACTGTTTCTTAATTATTATGCTAGGGCGTGAAAATTATGCCATAAATCTCACATAGGTATACAATAAATAAAAATCTGCAAGTCAATACTGACGCAGAATGATGTATAGTTCACCATATAAACTAATCTATAATAATATTTACTTGGTACTATTTACAAATGGTTTCCATATTACATATAAACTATAACATCAATCTTTATCTTACTTACCTTATGATCAGCAGCTCGGAGTTCCTGGCGCAACCTCGTTGTAAAACTAAAACTGAGTGTTGGTTTATTTTTACACCCAATATAGGCTCTTATAAATATAATGGTTTATTTTTATACCAAATAACAGCTTATGGTTTCTTTTTACACCAAATGACAGCTCTAATACAGCTATGGTTTCTTTTTACACCGAAAAACAGCTGAAATACAGCTAATGGTTTCCTTTTATACCGAATAACAGCTCTAATACAGCTCTAATACAGCTTTTGCACTATTTTACAGCACATGTAACGCCTAAGGCTGTATAATTTGTGGCCCTTTTGCCCTTATAAAGGCTGTATATAAGCATTCTTACCCTTTATACAGCCTAAATGTAAGCTTCAATACAGCTCTTAGTTTAAAAAAAATCTAATATACAGCTTCTTTACAGCTTAAATGCTGCTTGGGGTACGACTGATAGAGAAGAAGGGGAATAGTTTGGATGTAAATTATCAAATGGTTTCGGGTACCTTATCATCTGAAAGAGGCCATTCACATTTGGAAACCGTAACCGCTTTCATAAATTTGCCGGGTATTTCAAATACCCAGTATTCCTCACTTCATAATAATATTTTTAATTGGTGGGGAATCACAGCAGAAAATTTTGTGGCATATTATAAGTGTTGACAAAGATGGCACGCACGGCTTTTGATTCCAGTGGCTACTATGTAATTGGTGCAAGCGCTCGTTTAGCAAAAAAAAACAGCATCATATGTAAGTGCTGTTGCCATTGGGTTGAAGTCCCAAAGGACCTTATACCATGGAGTCAAAAATAAATATTGCACAGTCTGCGCACCAGCTGAAAGTCAAAGTCAAAGTACTTTATTACTATTAGATATTTACATATACTTAGCAAACGTCTTTTTTGCCTCTTCTCTACATTGGACCATTGTGGGAGAGAAGGGCGAAGAAACTCCCATAGATTGATTTTTAGATCTCTTTTAAAAATAGGTTGTGCTTAACTATTACAAATATGAAAAATTTAATTGTTATGATTAATAAGCAGGAATAAATAATTACAAAATTATTAACAGCAAGGTCTGTGTTGAGCCAGATTAACCCCACACAGTCCTGTCATTTAAGTAATCTTGAACATTGTAATATCCCTTTTTCGACAATGTCGCTTTAACATGCTTTTTAAATTGCTCAAATGACAATTTTAAATAATAACAAGCTATAAAATAATTTATTTGCATATATTAAATATTTAATTTAATAGCATTTCAGCTAATAACAACGCGCCCCCGGACCCCTAAGAACCGGAGTAACTTTCGCGATTAAATATTGGGGGACTCAAAATATAACACACAATGTCAAAATTCAAAAAGAAATGAGACAAGATTTCCTGAATAAAGCGAAACACGTTTTTGGCAACAACAAAAATTGTAAGGAATATTTTTGTACCATTGAAAAACGTCGGTCACAGCCAATTGGTTTGATGGCTCAACTCGTTGCTTCCGGGCTTTTATAGGCAATCGAGAATCTCTGTAAAAACTGTCATATCATACACGAATTCTCATTCATAATGTCACAAGCAATAAACTTTTCGTTACGCAGTTCTTATGCAGACCGTTGTGCAGCTACGAGGCGGTGTCTTTTAAACTTTTAAGCGCCCCAGTCGGCACTGGCCGACAACTGAAAGTCGTGCCACTGGTGGGCGCCACGTATTTTGTATTTGATATATGAAAAGGTTACTACAGGAACACACAAGTAATATTTGGAACAGAGCCCAACGTTTAAATCTCAAAGACGGAGCGACACCTTCATTAGAAAAGAGTTCAGAAACCTGTAACTTCAATCAGGCATAAAACGCCTGGTTTCTGTATCGAAAGACCCCCTACTATATTGTAAATGCGCAGCAACCAGATATGCGTCCAGTCGTGTTTGAAGAGGACTTTCCACTTTTTCAGTGGGGCATTTTAGCGAAAGTCAATAGATCGCTGCGCATTTTGTGCATATTTAAAAAAAAACACACCTTTCATTCGGAAAAGTAAGTTTTGCTCCACGACGAGAGGGAGCAAAGTGCTACTTTTCTGTTCAAGCTACTTTTTTTATTTATTCATTGGCATGTAGCATTTACGCAATTTGCGAATTGAACACAGATCATAATAAAAATATCGATTGTAAATTCATCGCAGTCGATTAAAAACGAACATGTTTCAAGTTTTAACTTTAACAAGGTTATATGAAAATTTATGAATTTTTCATAATATTTAAAAAAATGACACCATAAATTATATGTTTTAACGTTGTTCGATTACTGTAAAAGCAGTGAAAGTATAATTCAAAGTATAGTTATTTATTTTTATTTGGAGCATTTAATTTAAATGTTTGTCATAGTCGGTGTGAAAAGTTGTATGTGTCACTCGAGAGCAAAATTATTTTCGTCATGGGCCCCTCGCTGTAAATAGATCATTTTGCTTCCTTGTGACACAAATAAGTATTATCTAATATAAAATCTCTATGGGTCTTACCACAAAAAAATAAACTATCGTTTAACACTTGTTTAAAAACAAAAATGTATGGGATTTGACGTTTGTTTTGAGGTTAAACGGTGTTTAATATTTTTTGTGGTAACAGGGATTGTCTCTATGTGTGTCTGTCAGTTCCGGTCTATAGGCAACAGTTTTCAAGCGATCATCACAAAACTTAGCACACGTGTTCCTTCAATTAAAAGTTTTTTTTTCCTCTTCATCCATCCTATAGTTTTTTATGGCCTACGTCAGGATGATCTTCCCATTTGAGCCAATCACCGATCCCAAATATTTGTGTTTTATTGTTGGCAGTTTAGTGTTATCGATGAAGATCTCTATGTTTTCTGGTTCTGCTATAAGGACCGTCGAATATGCGTGACATGTGTTTTGTCTTCTTTCTGCTGATTTTAAGGCCATTTTCTTCAAGTGCTTTGATTCATTGGTTAAAGTTGTTTTGGAGTTCAGATACTTTATCAGATATAAGAACGACGTCATCTGCATATGAGATGTTCCACGGCACGGTTTTTGACACGCTTCTGTTAAGTGATCCATAGTGACATTGAAAAGTTGTGGACTGAGGGTAGAACCTTGGTGCACTCCGACGTTCAGTTTGAAAGGCTCATTGATACCTGCAGGGCTAGCCACTCGTGTAGTTACATTGGTGTAGATGTCTTGAATCAGAGCTACATAACATTCAGGGACTGGTTGTTCTCCAAGTGCTTTCCATATTAATTTCAAGATATATGAAGACCATATTTAAGTTGGTATGATTTACTTTAGCCTTTTCCAGTAATATGCTAACATTGAAACATTGAAAATTGGTAAGTGTCAATTACATGTCAGATTATAAATAAAAAATTGATTAAAATACATCTGTATAAAAAATGTCAGACACATAAAAATGCATTCTATAAATTAAGATACCATTATTTTAAATTAAAATTATCATAAAGTATTAAATTAAAGTTGAATTGTATCAAATTAAATTAACTTTTCATTTCATTAAATTGGAATCACATTTTATAGTCCAGTAGTAGGTAGGTATAGTAAATAACTTGTTCATACACTTATCCTAATTTAGCGGTCGCTTCGAACTTAGCGAATGATTAGAAGGTTTGCTCGACAAGCTAGTGTTTCAGTCGCTTTTTGAAGCATGCGGAATCAAGCGCAGATTTTATAGGTTCTGGTAGGCGATTGTATACTGTCGGACCCATGACGTGTGTCAACTTCGATTACTTGGCCAGGATATGTGAAACCGTCCTGAGCCTGTGACCGTTGCGGGTCGCGTGTCCGTGCATGTTGTGATGCCTGCGGAACGAGTCTATGTTCTCGTGCATGTACACGGCCACCTGGAGTATGATGAAGGACGGGAGCGTCAAGATGTCCAGCGCTTTAAAGTGATGTTTTACCGACACGTCCCGGCGGACCTGGACTATCGCTCCCACGGCTCGATTTTGCATCCTGAATGCTCTCTCCCAGTCCGCCGCGTGCCCCCACAGCTCGGCTCCGTACTGCAGCAGTGAGTGCACCGTGGCGAAGTTGCACGCGCGTGCCAGCCGCCGCAGTTGGACGTTCTGTGGGACGAGACGGCGACCTGATAGGTCGAAGTGGAGGAAGTGAGTTTTCTTTAAGTTGAGAACGAGACCGTTGTCACAGAACCAGTGAGACAGTTCAGTGATAGTATGGGTTAGGCTTTGTTCAAGGCCTCCAATTGTCCTTTCAGTGATGATTCCTGCCACGTGATCTGCGGACATGACTAATTCGCTGGAGGTCATCGCTTGTGGCTGGTCATTCAGAAGTAGTGAGAATAGTATGTTGGATACCGAAGAGCCTTGAGCAACCCCCATATGTGTCATCACCGGTTCTGATCTCGTTCTCCCTCCATCACCAACGACGATCTGCGAGCGTTTTCGCAGGAAGTCTGTTAGTAGACATAAAGGCCCCCCGACTATACCGTAGTGACGGAGCTTAGCGGCGAGCACGCCGTGATTGGCAACGTCAAATGAGTCGAATTCAAGGAGTCGGGCGCTGAGACCATTTTCGAAAATCTTCTATACCGTTGGTACTACGGCCACTGGTCTGTATCCATCGATATTCTCACTCTTTCCTTTCCCCTTGAATATTGGGGCAATTTTTCTCCTCTTCAGTGCTGTTGGGTATATGGCTCGTCTAATGCACTCGTAGAATAATTCAGTGAGAACTGGTGCCAACGGTTTTACAACCGCACTTTACACAAGTCTACACATCCATGAAGTTGTGTAAAGTGCGGTTGCTTTTCCCTCGCTCTTTGTTAATAACTGTTTGTATATCGTCTGAGGTGCCCTTTTCTGTAACAAACATACATTGATTTGGGATAAGAATGATAATCTCTCTCAAGTCTCTTTTTAGAACTCTTTTCCATATTTTAAATGTGTGCGACATCAATTTAATAGCTCTATAACTATTGCAGTCTCTGACTTCCCCTTTACCCTTCACCTCAAGAGTCCGGGGTCCTGTGTATATGTTGAACTTGTTGCGCGGTTTATGTAGCCACAGTGCTTTCTCTTGATTATCTTCCCATTTAAACTCCGTATCTTTACGAGTAACCTGACCGCTAACTCCTGGCTGTCATGTTCTCGCCAGAATTATCAGCTACCTAAATCCTGTAAAACATCGTTTGCATCTGCTCTTTTAATTCTCGGTGCTCGGGAGCTTTCCTTATGTTTCGATCGACCCCTAGATCTCGACATTGTAATTCACTCTTTTTTTTACTCGAAATAAGCTAAAAGATTTTATGAAACAATTACGTCAGACTCTCAACGAAGCGGTTGAGGCCCGGCCCCAGGGCCTGGCCATAGGCCGAATCCCAATTCTGATTTTAGGTCAATAGGTACTCAAACAAATAAACAAAACGATTTTAATAGACACCACAGAAATTATATTTCAAATCAAAACGAAATTTACAGCACAACAATAATAATTTTAGAGAACAGTGACACCGAGATAATAGCTCGAACTAGCAGACCGTGAGCAGACCCAAGTCAAAGCTGGAGCTCGCACCGATCACGCCCTTTTCAGGTGGATTTGCTGATATTATTATATTTTAGGAGTATATATGTCACCGTAAGATTGTCAAAACCGTTAGTTAATAATCTAAAGTTCAAATCTTAGTTTTTTTTTCTCGTTAGTTTACAACTATCGATAAATAGTAAACTGTACCGTACCGCTAACGATATGACGCGTTAGTTTAAAATAAAACTTGAATTGCCAACGACACACCAGGGCAAACACTGCGGTAGCGTAGGTGAAGACTTGAGGGAGCGACGCAGCGAAGCGAATAGTCATCGTGAGTCGGGCATAATTTTACAAAACGATAACCGGTGCAGCTCTACTCCCCATCTTCAATTGTGAATGAAAGTGCTTTGCAGCTATCTCCGTAGTTTTATAGATATACATATATATATATAGGGTGTTGTTGTGTAAAGTTACGCCCAACTTAGGGACGATACTTTATGTATCGCTTATAACTAAAAATAAATTTTATATTTCCCTCGCATAAGTTCGATTCACAAATTGCCGTGTTTAATTTATCCTGAAATAACAGCAACGTGATCACTCCCAACCGGTTCACGAAGCGCCGAGTGCCCGATATCAGGAGCTCGCATGCAAGTGAGGTCATAATTTCAGCTCCAGGAAGTCGTCGGCAACATTAAGGGTCTGCTAGGCTTCCTACAGGAGCTGGGTTGGCAGGAGTAGTGCCCCCCAACCCACGTCACGCAAAATAGGCGCAAATTTAAGACGTCGAGTTGCGGAGAAGTATCCCGCGACAAACTAAGGTCATAATTTTATGATTTTACGATTTTTTTTCACTGTTTTTTGTATACATATTTTTTGCGTCGGTATCGCAAATAATCATCCTTGAGCCGGGCGAGGCGTAACTTAAGAAAACAAAACCCTGCTTATATAACTCTATTATGCCCGGGTTTCTGATAACAAATCGTGCCGCCACACTGATGACATTTTGACGACATCGGCCCTTCGGGAGGCTTCGGGTTATTTTGTGCCGAATTATGTAAGCTCCGGCAACGCTTAGGTTGTATTAAATTAAATTAGAGACGCTTATATAATGGAGAGGCAGTAGTAGGAAAATTTATATTACAGGATATAACTGAGAGGAATAGTCTTTGAAGTCTTTATCATCTGTCTTCTTCTCTATACTACTGCGATAATTCCACCCAGCTGATGCAGGTGAAGGATTTAGGATAGCTGAAATAGAAGCGGGAATAATGAAAGAAGATTTTTGTTTAATTTATTTTTTTTTTATTTAAAGAAAGAGTCACGCATTTTCCCAAACGGAAACCACAATTGAACCCACTTTTAGTCAGTTATTCAATACTTTACTTAATTAGAAGCGGGAATAATAAAAGGAGCACATAAAAAACGAATTGAGCGAATGATCATGGACTACGGCGGAATCACCTTTAATGAGAGAAAAAAATACTGAATTATAAATGTTTGCTAAACCCAACGCTAATTGGCTAAATAAAAACTGCCTGGGTGAAGTGGTTGGTCAAGCTAGGTGAAGGATAAAGGGGATGAGCGAAGCCAAGCGAACATGTAAGCAGAAAAACGGCCAACGCGCGCCGATTTCAAAACCGGTACAATAGTGCTTGCATAATCTGAAAGTTGTAATGGTTCTATTATTCCCAAACCTACTAAACGGTCTATTTCTTGTTTCAGCTTTGGCCTGGGCGGGAAAGGAACGGTTTTAAGTTTGACATAAATAGGGTTTAACTCTGCCTTCAAATTAGGCTTTACTTTTAGGTATTTACAACATCCTAGCTAGTCAGAAAATAGGTTATGGTAGACCCTCAAAAATTATCCTAAATCGTCATCTGATAAGTTGCATGAACTAACTTGCCAGTTAAACTTTGACATGAAATCGCGGCCTAATAAAGGTGTGTCCCTACGATGTAAACCTCAATATTCTTTGTTAGACCACGGAATGTAAATTATTTTTTCCGAAATCTCTAACGGACTACCATTGTAGGGTTGCAAGAACGTTGTACTTTTACAGAGAGGATAATTCGCAAAGTTTTCGTGATATAATTAATTTGATAAAACTGTCACCGTTGAACCCGTATCAATTCAAATTCAAATCAAAGCGGTGATGCTTTGGTGGGCATGGTGATATCCTCCACGATTACCGATTCGTACGTTGATACTCCTAGCCAACTTCAAATATTAAAAAGTTATCGATTACCGTCATCACTCTCCTCCGAACAACATTGTTAATCATCTGTGCAGAATGGCCTTTGACTTGGCACTTCCTACATGAGGCATTTTATAATGGCACTTGTTTGACTTGTGACCGAAATTACCGCACACTTAACACTGATCCGAAGTATAACGCGAAAATCCTCCTGCAGCTGTATCGCAAGCGGCGCGAGCGGGTGGCAGCTGTACCGCCATCGTGTGCACGTCGAGCGTGGCTGGAGGAGCCGGCGCTGTTGCCGGCCCAGGCGCAGCCCGCCGAGCAAGCTCCCTGGCGCAATGCATGGCGCTCTCCGCTAGATGCAATGCCTTCTGCAGAGTGAGCTCGTCCAGTAGCTCGCTAAATATCTCTTTCTTTTCGGGTCTTCATACCGATGACGAAATGGTCTCTCAACGTGTCATCTAAGGATGCGGCTGGAATCTCGCAATCCATCGCCAAACCACTTACAAGCGCCGCACGAGCCGACTAGGGTTTCTATTTTCTGGAAAGCACTATGGAACGTGAATATTTCCTGGAAAACTGTAGTAATAGGAATGTCTATAACTGTATCTTGTCGAAGGCCATAGGTGAGGACAAGACCTTTTCTCTGATGATAACCAGTATCATTGATGTGCTGTTACCTTTCATAATCCACATAATTAACCAATGTCGCTTGACCAATGCTGTTGCCCCAGCCAGTGGCAAATGGCTCTTGTGGAAAAAGCTCCTTTGTGGTCAAAAATACTAACAGCGGTTTCAAGGTGAAGAAAATAAATCATAATTTTACTTTCAGTCGCCTGTGGTTGTGTCTTTTAGTTCGATATCGGCAATTAATAGTATATAAAAGTATGCTTTTAGAACCTATTTAACATAGCTTGATACAGTTAATTTACAAACAAAATCTCCTTTGTGGTCAAAAACACCAACAGCTGTTTCAAGGTCGATAAAAACAAATTCAAAGTTTCACATTACGTCGGCTGTGGTTGTGTCCTTAATCAAAATTGGCAGAAAATAGTGTTATGAATTATGCTTTTTTACGTTCAAAATATAGGTAGACATAGGTTATTTACAAGTCAAACGTCCTTCGTGGTCAAAAACACCAAAAGCGGTTTAAAGGTGGAGAAATGGAAAATTTAGAGAATATCTCTAATAGCGTATGGGAGTGCGTTCCACAGTCGGATTGCCCTTAGCCTAAACAAGTATTTGTAAGCGACAGTGTTATGCTGAGGAGTTGAAAGGAGAGACATCGTGTGGAATCTCCGGTTGCTATACCTGGGAAAAGAAACTCGATAGGTTCTCAGAGATATGTGGGGTAGCGGGGATTTCAAAAAATATTGAATAGATAGGAGAGAATGTGCATATCACGACGAAGATGGACCAGAAACTACCCCAACTCCTTGCGATACTGTGAGACATGGTCATGCTTACGCAGCCCGAAAACAAACCTAATCCCGAGATTTCGAAGTCGTTCGAGTTTGTCCAGTTGTTGTTCGTTAGCACTGATCCAGCAAACATCCGTCGATTAAAGGTAGTAGGAGGGACTGAGCAAGGGTGATTTTAGTGTGCCGCGGCAGGAAGTACTGCAATCTCTGTAGGGAAAGAAATGACGCAAAGACTCATCTGCTTACCTACCAAATATGTATTTATACATTCATACAGGGTTTTGTGCCTTATATTACTTAATAATCATTTTTATGTAAAAGTCCGGCGCACACACTTTATAGACATAGTTCAATTTTATATTAATCTCACACACCCTCTCACACACACTCACTCACATTCATATGACACACAGAGAGGTACATCCACTCCCTTTTTTTCTACTTTTTTACGTTTTTTATTGTAAATAATTTGTCTCTTACAATTTAAATAGTTTCAACAAGTTCTATTTAATTATTCAGTATTTGTGTTTGATCTATGTAACTCAAATTAGCAAATCGTATTGTATGGGAAGTGCACTTAGCCTGAAATACAGGTTTATACCTAGCTCAGGCTCAGATGCTCCAATTATTGTATCACAATTTTTGTTAAGTACCTAATAATGTAACTTTTTCTGACCGTATTTCTGTTAAATAAATAAATATTAATCCATAGTGCGTGTGTGTGATTTCTATAACATATGGATAACCCGGCACCGGGGTGTTCTAAAAACAAGGAATATAGTATTGTGTTAACAAGTAAAAGAGACAAGGCTTTGTTAGTTGTGGAGAACATAACATACCATTTAAAATCTTTAAATAAAGATGGAACTAAAAGGTAGACTTGTGTCAATCGTGACGTGATTGTGATGCTGAGTGCTATCAGCTTGACACGGTGCTTGTATAAAAGAAGGCCTTGTAAGCGATATAACATGATTGTGAAGGGGCTATACTCAGTTTCTAGGGCAGGCGAAAAAACGGACAATGACATAAAGTATTATGTTAGCGTCGAAAGAAAACTATACGTATCGTCCTCCATGCACTTCTGTATCGTTTTCGCGTAGTCCTGCGTTTCGTGGTACGGGGGGGGGGGGGGGGGGGGGGGTGAGCGACGCTACCAGTCAGAGATAACAAACCTGTTTCGATATGTTTAGAATGACGACGTTTAAATTAAATTTATTAAGAACTAAAAAAACTAAATTATTAAACGAAACTAAATTAAATGGTCTGAATGACGCTGTAAATAAACTGTAGACAGTTTTATAATCAATGTAACGGACTCCCCCACGTGTTCACCATCAGAAAACGATAGTGAAGCGGAAGCGGATGTACATGAAGTAAATGTATAAATATTTTTCTCTAGACACATTAAAAAAATAACACAAGTTTACAAATTCGGATCAACTTTTGGACCTGAGCAGATGAGAACGATTTCTTATGTTATTTGATGGCCTGAACTCAAATCTTCAATCCGTGTGTCAAAATTGGTTCTAGTTTTCGAGTGCGAGCTTTTAGTTGCTCAGTTCCAAAACCGAGTATTCTTGTGTAATTAAACATCTTTTAGATATCAGCAAACAATTTTATTATAAATAGCATACATAAATATAATAAATAAAATTTAAATTATAATTTTATTTCTTCCCTACATTCATACGACTGATAATTTTTGAAACTCACCAAAAAAGGTTGGTGATCACTGTGGTAGGCACAAAGGTCAATGTCCGTGTTTTAGCCTGCCCTAGAAACAGACTTTACCAGCAGCTAAGTCTGCTGCATAGTGGTACAACACAGACTTTACCAGCAGCTAAGTCTGCTGCATAGTGGTACAACACAGACTTTACCAGCAGCTAAGTCTGCTGCATAGTGGTACAACACAGACTTTACCAGCAGCTAAGTCTGCTGCATAGTGGTACAACACAGACTTTACCAGCAGCTAAGTCTGCTGCATAGTGGTACAACACAGACTTTACCAGCAGCTAAGTCTGCTGCATAGTGGTACAACACAGACTTTACCAGCAGCTAAGTCTGCTGCATAGTGGTACAACACTAATGATTGCAATCATTTTCAGACGACGAAGAAGACATTTTTGTGGCGGGTCCTTCGGCAGAAGTTGGTGCCAAAGAGACGCCGCTACTCGTGACGTCAGTGAAAATTATACGTCCGAGGACGGAGCCCCGTCAGCATTGGCCGTGTTAGGATAGATGATGATAATGTAAAGTCGTCAGCTAGGGTGTGGAGCGCCGTGCCTATAAATATGGGCGAAACTGGGGGTAGGGCTCTTGGGCCCGATGACCTGTCCATAGGAGTGGACAGAGGCGCTTCCTCAGGAAGAGATCCGATAATCTGACCCTGACTCCCCACGCCCCAGAATGGGTGCGTGAGAAGATTACTTGATTGGTAGGGCTCTTATATGCTCGTCTGCGCTCGGTGACGCTGGTATTTGGGTGCGGTGCTCAACGCGGTTGGCTGGTGAGATTGTTCCTTGTATTGTATTTTGCTGATGATTGCTGTGTACATTTAATAGGTGATTATTACTGGCTTTTTGTTTTAGTTTGCAAATCGTTTTTAATCATATTTCGAGAGAATAATGTTAGATTAAATTTGTAATTGTTTTTTTTTTATATAAAATTCTACTTCTGGTTCTAAAATAGTAGTTTAAGTGACTGCTACATAATGGAGGGCATTAATACTCGAGAGTGGGTTTATGAAACAGCCGAAGGTGAGTTTCATAATAATATCACTCGAGAGTTGTAATGCCTAATTATGTACAGTTACATACACTAGTTTATCTACACACGTATCATAAGCTCTCTATTATGTGTTCAGGAACCGCATGTTTGACCGGCATTGTGGCTCTGCAGTTGTTTAGCTTGTTCTGTAGCACCAACTTCGGGCGCCGGCGTTCGAAATTTGAATGTCAGTACCAACTTCACAGACAAACTAGGAGAGGCACGCAGGCGGGCGTCGGTATTCGAAATTTGAATGTCATAATATGTAGAAAAATTACACATTATGGTCATAATGTGTAATCTTTCAGATAAGAAATGAGTTTTAATCAAGTAGTTTAACATTATGCTGATCGTAACGTGCGGTTTTTGTACGCAGTAAAGAGGGTTTATGATACGTGTGTAGATAATTATTATATTATTTGTAATTAAATGTACATACTTAACTAGGCTTTATAAATCTAAAATGTAAATTATATAAACATTATGTAAATATCTAACTTCAAAAATTAGATATAGCTCACTTGGTTGTGAATAGTTAGGTAAATGAACTATTGCCACTTCCTGATTTCGATGACCACTGTTCAAAGCACAAAGGCGATCTTCGATCAAAGCACAAATGGTTATTATTTAAATATTTTTTTTATTTAAAATTAACTTTATTATCGTTTATTTTTATTAATGACTAGGCCTCTCAAAAACCGAGGATAGTTGGGACGGGTCGCGATTTCGAACCTTAGCCAGGGTAATAAAATTTAAAACCTATAACGGAAAAGTGGCGTTATCTAACGCCGGTGGTATTCAAGAGGTTAAACTTTATCGGCCTTACTAATACAAAAAAGTTATTCACTGTTTAACTTATACAGTGTTTTGCCCTTTTCATACGTCGAGTAAATGTCAAGACAAAAAACTGTGAAAGTTACACCGCGAATAACTTATTTTATTAGTAAGGCCGTATAGGTATATATCCATTAACCATTTTACTGACGTGCCGCCTGTATGACTTTTGCTGCGATGCGACGGTTCTACAATTTCATGTTCGTCAATCATTCCGTTTCAGTGACTTTACAGAACTGATGCACGTTTCCATTCTACCATGACTGGTACTAACAGGAGAAGAGAATGTCATTTGTCTCTTCGGTGGTTGCGTAGCTGTGAGTTTATTATGGGAAATATTAAACTGCACATCAATAATACCGTTTTGCACAGCAAATATACTGATTTTCACAGCAAATATCAGGGCAAAATACTGCGGTAGCTTAGGCGAAGGATAAAGGGAGTGAGCGAAGCGAAGCCCCGTTTATCCTTCGTATTAGGTTGAACATGTAAGATCAACAAAATAATTAAAACATAAAAAGTGTTTTTGCTGATCCTTTTTTGCTGTGAAAATCAGTATTTTTGATGTTCGATTAAATACTAGCCGTTTATTATGTGTTCTTGAAGGAATATCAAGAAATATTTAATAAAGGCAACAAATATAATGATCACCAAAATATTTTTTCCCTACCCAAAATTTCTAAATGAACACCAAAAGTTGCAAAAAATATCAGGGCAAAATACTGCGGTAACTTAGGTGAAGGGTAAAGGGGGTGAGCGAAGCGAAGCGAAGCCCCCTTCATCCTTCGTGTTAGGTTGAACATGTAAGAACAACAAAAAATACTTAAAACATAAACTTAAGTACACAAAACATTAAAAGAAGTTTGGTGATCATTTATCCAAACACAATTTGGTGGACATTGTAGTGTTATGCTACTTACTTGTCATTTTCCTGGACTTTCAGCGGGATGCTTGCTGAGCTGTACAGTCTGATATTTGGTCTCACCTTTATTTTCATAGGACCCTGTAACGTTTTAAACCATAAGAACACATTAACAAATCATTTTCGCTTTGTATTTTTACACTATCAGCACTTCTAAATCGATAGCGATGGGGTTTACCTTTGGTGACCTTGTATTTGGCTTTCTCCGAAACTCTGCAATCTCGGGCTTCGTGCGCGCTGGTGCGCTACCTTTTTTATATTCATTGTTACTTCATTTACTTCATGGTTTTCTTGTTGTTTACCGTATTACGAGCCTGAAACTAAAGTTTGACATCTGTTGATGCCGTTGTTTATCTGGTTGTCATGGCAATGTCCATTCAAACTCGTTAGCGGTCTGATATGTTTGCTTCAATACTTTTACAAAAATACTTTTTCTCTCTTGGCCACTCACAAAAATTACGTTTAATTTAAATAATTTTTAGAACTCTCCAAAAAGGGTATAAGAACGGAACATTTCTGAAATTCTTCAGTCTCACGTCAGCTTCTAAGCGAGAAGAACCACCTAAAGGCCTTATCCCGGGGTCGCACTACCCCGGGATCCTGCGAGCCGTCCCTTCAAACACGATCCTGCGAGCCATTCCTTCAAACACGATCCTGCGAGCCGTTCCTTCAAACACGATCCTGCGAGCCGTTCCTTCAAACACGATCCTGCGAGCCGCTCCTACAAACACGATCCTGCGAGCCGTCCCTACAAACGGGATCCTGCGAGCCGTCCCTACAAACGGGATCCTGCGAGCCGTTCCTACAACGACGATTTCAACAACATCTACAACAACAAATACACCTGCTTCATCGGTCTTCTACTCTCCGTGTTCTCCGCTTCCTTCTTTCTATCCAGACATCTGTATTTTATAAAACCTGTCTCACCTCATTCATCCTCATCTTCCTTTCATTTTTTTTTAAATTAATTCATTGTAAATAGCCCTAATAAATTGTCATTTCTAAATTTTATCCTGGTTGTTTTCTGTTAGGTTCTGGTTAGGTTCGTATCGTTACACGACAACATTTAACCACTCTGGCAGTCATTTCGATTTTATTGGTAGTAAAGTAGGTGCGTTTTTGGTAATCGTTTAAACATAAGCCTTTAATAAATAAGATACTATCTTCTAGGCCGTTGCTATCAGCGGCAGATCCAGCATTGTCGTTTGGCGTTCGGTGGTAGGGGGGGCTTGATCTCACTGAGTGTAGAAAAATCATAATATTAAACTTATAAAGTTAAGAATAATTCATCACAATTGAACCTTAGGTACTGTTTAATATTTATGCTTCGGAACGCACCTCCTTTTGTTGCGCGACTCGGAACGGAAACGGAACTATCAGCTGTCACTTGTATAGAAACGAGATGACGAGTTAGAGGTTACATGTCGGCACATGGCGTTCGGGCCTTGGCTGTATTTCAGTAGTAATAATTGTCTAACACAGGTGTCGGGCCTGGTCGGAGTGTTAATTATAATAAGCACGGAACAATCGTCGGGAAATAAGTAGATTCACGTCATCGGAGTGAGTGCTTCGTGTTGTGAAGCTTGAAGTGGTTTGGTCCCCAATTCGTCGCGTTCGGCAGCGACGGCGACAGCATCGGGCTACGACGAGAGTAAGATTCGACTCCTCTCCCCCCACCCCTTGTGCTCCTTATCCCGTATTCCTGCCTCGAATTGAGCTTTCGAATTCCGGTCTACGGCGTCAAAGGTCAGTACCACGTGTGATACTCCTGGTGAAAACCACCCTACCTGATTCCACGCCCGTTCGGTTGAGGCGTGGAATTAATCAGGTACAGTAATGCTTCCTAAATCCTTTAATTATAAGGGAAATATTAAACTGCACATCAATAATACTGATTTGCAGCAAATAAGGTACCATCGTATGGTAAGGCCCACTTTTTTAGAAATTAAAATAAAAAAAATATTTAACCACCCTCAAAGAAAAAAAGGTTTAAAATGAAAGTTATTATTATTTCAAAATCCAAATAAATGTACTTTTTATAGCTATAACGACGGTAAGTTACTTTTTTGAACGATTTTAAAAACCTCTTTTTTGGGCTTTGCTAAAAATGGTGTCGATAATAAGGCCCGTGCCGATTGTAGGCCGTTTGGCGTAAAAGTATGAATAAAAGACCTCAAAGATTGAATAAATATGAACATTGTGATATTCATGAACAATATAACAGGTAGCATAAACTAAAATCATCAATAATTTGTTAGAAAAATACGCGTATCCACTGTGTGGGAAATCAGCCTAGCTTTTGACTTTCTAGGTGTTTTGTGAATAAATATTAGTATTTTATTTAAAAATATTGTTATTCGTGCTATAATTGAATAATTATTGTCAAGGTTTTTTTATTTTTAATTTTCATACATTGGGCCTTATTACACAGATATCGTCAAGAAGGCCCCTATGGTCGGTTACAATGCCCTTTAAAATTCAGTACAACCACGTACAACTCACTTGACCGAAAGCATCCGAATTTCCGATCAGTAATTATAAGTGTATTTATCATCATCATCAAGCACTTTTGTATCACTCAGTAAAACATTGTTAGTTAAATTTAACACTACAGAAACTAGCGGGCTTTATTAGACTGCAGTCGGGTTGGAAGGCCAAGCCGAATCTTGTATGGCCCGAGCAACAATTTTGTTGGGCTTTCCTAAACGACATGGGCCTTCCAACACAAATTGAGGGTTGGGTTTTATATAAGTACGCACGAAGTTTGAAGTTTGGAGTACTGAGGTGGTTATGGGGGGTCCTTAGCTATCCTCTAATACCATTTTCTAAGTGAGGAACAGCAATTTAGCACTTTAAATATAAAATATGTTTCTGCGATTTTTACAACTTGGCCAATGTCGGAACGACAAATGTCAAACACAAAAGCTCCAACGTTGGATATTGGTACATGATTTTAGTACAAATTACAAGATTTTGTTGTAATGGTAGATATATGCGTCAGCCATTTTGTATTTTCTGACATAACGACTTGCTCATTTCATTCCGTGTTTCGTGAATGTTCTGTTGCGCTCTCGTTTTATCCGTGATTCTCTCGACGACTTTGGCTTCGTTTACTTACTAACTACTTTATGGAGTTTATCAGAACCAAATTGGTTGCTTTAGGTCACTTCCTGTTTAAAAACTAAAGATAGGTTTGTTAGGTTCACACGTTACAGCAGACCCGTGAGCCGGAGAGAAGCGGAGGGGAGCGAAGCGACCCCCTACTCTTGGCAACCCCTCCTCCAACCCCTATCCTCCTCCAACTCCCCCGAAATCCAAAAAATGTAGGTAGTAAAATTTTCTTCAATCTTTGGACCTCCATAAAGACATTTTCTTCAATCTTTGGACCATGATATCTTGAAAACTATGGCTTTCCTCAAAGGAGGAATTGTAGGGGGGAATACCCTTCCTCCTCCCCACCCCTTCCCCCCCTTCTCCCCCCTGAATTCGTGCGTACTTATATAAAATATTACCCCAAATTGATCACTTTCGAAATAAATAGACATAAAATCGCACATGTCTATGTAAATATCAAAATAATAATGATCAAATAAACACTCTAAACAAAAATCTGTTTACAAATCGCAGTATAAACAAGTGAAAACTTACGTTTTGTGGGCGCACAATTTAGCGTAATCAGGGGCCGCGCCCGACATCGGCAAACAACCGGGCGTCATTGTCAAGATGGCGGACCCACGCTGCCCGCTGTTGCGTTTCTGCGTTCCTATTGGTTTATTCCATACGTACTTTGAGGTTCGCGCAAATCAACTGTATAGAAGTCGGTTTTCTGCGTCAGGGCCTTGCTAACTGGTGGGCCTTATTAGACGACTGTACCTTATCAGGGTAAAATACTGCGGTAGCTTAGGTGAAAGGTAAAGGGAGTGAGCGAAGCGAAGCCCCCTTTATCCTTCGTGGTAGGTTGAACATGTAAGAACTACAAAAAATACTTAGAACATAAAAAGTGTTTTTGCTGATCCTTTTTTGATGTGAAAATCGATATTTTTGATGTGCGATTAAATACTAGCCTAATTATAATAAAATCACGTTTACTATGGGTTTTCACGTAAGAACTTAGATACTTTTGGGGTGGGTTTGAGCCCTTTTAAGATGTTTTTAAATTCCAGTCAGCCGTGACAGTCCCCGGTATCAGCGCAACGGAAACTCGTCCTCAGCAAAAGTTTCGGAATCTATCTACGCGTCCGCACAACGACGAACTCGGCACTCGTACGAGGCGGGGCGCAAATCGAAAGTCACTTGAGAAATGATTTCTGAGTTATCGGCACTTTCTGATATACGGACTGCGCCCTTCTTTCCTGCTACGTGATAGCATACTATCAGCTACAGGACGTAACATAAAAGCAAAGTTGATTTCAAGAGGTAATTATGGACCTCATTCAGAATATCTTTTACCAAATCGATTTTATTAGAGCAAGGAGTTTAATTTTTAACTGGTCTTAACTAGGCATAGCCAATCTGTCAGTCGCTTAGCACAAGGATGTGATTTGTACCTTTTCAGAATAATATTCACTATAAAAGGCTACATAATAGTAGTTTATGTGACTGCTACATAATGGAGGGCATTAAAACTCGAGAGTGGGTTTATCACTCGAGAGTTTTAATGCCTAATTATGTACAGTTACATACACTAGTTTATCTACACACATATCATAAGCTCTCTTTGATGTGTTCAGGAACCGCATGTTTGACCGGCATTGTGGCTCAGCAGTTGTTTAGCTTGTTCTGTAGTACCAACTTCACGCAGGTGGGCGTCGGCGTTCTAAATTTCAATGTCAGTACCAACTTCACAGACAAACTAGGAGCGGCACGCAGGCGGGCGTCGGCGTTCGAAATTTGAATGTCATAATATGCAGAAAAATTACACATTATGGTCATAATGTGTAATTTTTCAGATAAGGAATGAGTTTTTACCAAGTAATTTAACATTATGCTGATCGTAACGTGCGGTTTTTGTACGCAGTAAAGAGGGTTTATGATACGTGTATAGATAAATAATATAATCTTACATCTATTTGATATACCCTGTAATACTTTCATTATAATGTAACTTTCTACATTTGACAGATTTCTTTAATCAAACAGGCACTATAAGCAACCCAGTTTACTTGAATCTTTTCACTTATATTGCCATGAGAAAACTTCTCCGATCTCAACTTTCGCGCGTGTCAATTCCAAAATCCTTTTTGCACTATCTACGTTTGTTTTGCAAGATTGAGTCGTAAAGCCGAACCGTTTCACATTTACAACCACACGTCGGGGTAATGCTATAAAACGTGTTTATTTCTTTGATAAACACCGATTTAAGTTTTCAGTGAGCACTCTAAATGTTGGGAACTAAAATCGCCTGGACCGCAGTGCTCATCGAACTGTTTGTGACAAAATGTAGCTGCGATGGTAATCTTAATCAGCAGGATATGTAAGGCCCTTCTCCTATCACAATACGCATATAGGCAACGTGAGTCTCGAAGAGTAGTGGCCACGAGGCCACGAGGTATCTCACATGCATCTGAATGCAGAGTAACGGTACCGTAGTGTGTGTGCCTGCATTCAAATGTGTGAGATACTTATTCATATTCTTTATTGTACAGAAATCATAGGTAAAATACATTTTTTGAGCAAAGGTGAGCTTATCTATAAAGAGATAATTCTACCAGCAAACCTAGGCAGGACAGTAACATTTGTGCAACAGGAGTGTCCTAGTGAGCAATAAAACTATATACCTCTGATTATTTACGAAACTAAAATATATTAATATTATATAATAAATAATACAATACAATTGCACAAATATAAAATATATATCAAACATATACTTATTAAAGTATAAAATATATGTATATACATATACATATAAGGTACCCAGGAAGATAAATAATAATAATAATAATCTTTTATTTCAGGTTAACAAAAACCCATTTCTATATATACCTTACAATTAGAGATACATAATTTATTATAAAAAAACACACAAAATATTATCTAACCTAGCTAGGGATTTTCTTCTTCGTTCTCGCTTCCCTGTAGCATCGGTAAACGATGCCCTCCGGCCAGTAATGAAGTAAGGATAAGCTCTTTCAATATTTTCTTAAAAGTGAAAATTGTGGGACTATCCCTAGCGTAGGGAAGTGCGTTCCACGGTCGGATTGCCTTTAACCTAAACGAGTGCTCGTAAGCGGCAGTGTGATACAGCGGAGTTGAAATAAAATACATCGTGTGGGATGTCCGATAGCTAACGCCACTGGGTAAAAGCAACTCAAAACGTTCTCGAAGATATGTGGGGTGGAGGGGATTTCCCAAAATATTGAACAGATAGAAGATAACGTGCATGTCACGACGGTGACGAATCGGAAGCCACCCCAGCTCCTTGCGATGATATGAAACATGGTCATAATTGCGCAGCCCGAAGACAAACCGAATACCGAGGTTTTGAAGTCGCTCGAGTATGTTCAGTTGTTCTTGAATACCACCGACGTGGTATTGGACACTTTTCCGTTAAAGGTTTTAAAATTTATTACCATGGCTTAGGGTTGAAAATCGCGACCCGACCCAACTACCCTCGGTTTTTGAGAAGTTAAAAGAGGGACAGCAAGGGAGAATTCAGTCTGCCGCGGCAGGAAGTACTGCGATAGTTCGTGGCGGCTAGTCTTCGAGACTCGGGTCTGATGCTGCAACTAGCATAAGCGTAGCGTAACGGCAGAAGGGCATAAGACCACACTGAGCTACTGAAATGGAACAGACAACTAGTACACCTCGATTCACTTTCTGGGAAGTCAAATTGGACGTCGCACAGGCTTGACTGTCATTCAGTCAGTACACATGTGTGTCAGTAATCCGAGTTACCAAATGGTTTAGTTCCTTTCCAGTTGTCAATAAATTTTGAGGGGGAAGTTATGAAAACTGTTTTGATCAGTTTTTGACAAATCAGAACAAAGTTTTTGACCAATATCAACGTTCATTCGTAGCTTAACGTGTCATTCGAAATTCGGAACGTCCGGTAATGTACTGAAGATAAATTTAATGTCTCATTGGTAAAAGGTCAGCACCGGCTTCCAAGCTGCATCTCCTACCTGAGAAGCAAGAGCGAATCCCACTAGACCACGGAACGATCCTAAAGTTATTATTTATTATGAGCTCCATGGTCTAGTGCGTTCACGCTCGCTTCTCATGCAGGAGATGTTGGTTCGAATCCGGTGAGACCATTTACCAATGAGGTAAGTAATTTATCTATAGACTTCTAATCGGTGATGGAAAACATCGTGAGAAAACCTTCAATCTCGATAGCTGCGGCGATGGGCTATCCCCCTGTCACGCAAAATGGAGTATTAAATAACTGGCTTAACGTGGGAAAAGTCGTGACGCCAGGTTATGTTGTGTTATTATATTATTGTTTTTTTTTTTCAGAATAGATTTAGCAACAGCTGAAGCTGACAAGGTTATGCTCGTATTTTTTTCAATGTTCAAGGAATGCTATGGAAACCCGATGCCAAATCAACGGTAAACTCCCTTTTTTGGCCAAGGCTGTATACAGGGCGACATTTAATTAGAAAAATCAGTCAAGTGTGGTTCGGACTCGCACATGGTGGGTTCCGTACCGTCGTACAAGACCACATGAGGGATCCGAAGTCAAATCAATTGCGCCAAAGAAACGATTAATAGATAACGCGAAATGATCGCTTATATTTAAATGACGATGATTTCGCAGGGGCGGGGATATTGAAATACGTCTTTTGTGTGGCGACTCCCTTTAATTTATACAGCAACAGAAATATAAATTCTGTGAAAATTCCAACTCTATTAGGGTAGAGCCCGGTGTCGGACAGACAGATAGCGGATTCTTAGTAATAGGGTCCCGATTGGAACCCTTTGGATACGGAACCCTAAAAAGGATGACATTTTCTTGTCAAATTTCTCCCTGTATACCTACTCACAAACTCAAATGCATTGACCGCCATACTCAGAGTCGTTTAATGATTCATTAACCTCTCGGATTACTAGTGAACGATTTTAAAAGTAAATTTAAATTTGAAATCGGATCAATGGTTCATTAAATGACTCTGGGTACGACGGTTAGACTGGAAACTTTAATATTGTGGACATAGCGTGCCTCTGCCAACCCTTATGAGAAAGTGCGTAATACTTTGTTGTTTAGTTACTTTGTTGTTTAAGCCACCGAGTAAGTTAATTAACAGTAGGTCCATTTGACGACCTCTGTGGCGCAGAGGTTGTGGTTCTGCCTACCATGTGAGAGGTCCCGGATTCGAACCCCGGCTGGGGGTAAAAATAAAACCCAGGTCTTGGATGTTTATGTGTCTGTCACGTCGCTGTTTCTGGTTCCGTCGGTACAGGGTATCCTAGTCTGGGGCCGGAAGCAATGTATGTAAATGTTTATGTTTCTTTGTAACTAAATAACAATTTACAACAGAAAACTTCGCCCACTTCCAGTTCATCTATCATTACGTAAATTGGTATGAATGTGTAGTTCAGATGATGATCCAATACGTTTGCGTTGCACCCTAGGCCTCCTGCTAGGTTGAGGCCTTGTGTCAAAGTAGTGTTTGTGCATATGTCTATGATGACCTTCCTCTCGATGACTATAGCTTGTGAAATTCGTACGTAGCACTCCCGTGCAGCCGTCTTAAGGGGAAAAGACGTAACTTCCAAAAGTTGATTTCGTGAAAACACGACTTAAAGAGTTTATTTGTTTAACGCTTGGCTGTGCTTAAACAGTTAGTTAAAGGTATATTTTTTAAATGTAACTTATTGAAAGTGTTTAATATTTATGCTTCGGAACACACCTCGGTTTTTTGTTGCGCGGATTGACCGCGAGTGAACAGAAAATCACTAGCTAGCTGTCACTTGCACGTGGTAAAATTTTCGGCGTCAGGCATCGGGGCTTTGGCCGAATGGTATTTCAATGGTAATCTCGTAATAATCTACAAGAAATAAGTTGATTTCACGTCATCGTAGTGAGTGCTTCGTGCTGTGAAAATTTGAAGTGATTCGGTCACCAATTCGTCGCGCTCTGATAGCGACCCTTGTAGTCGGCAGTATTGAGACAGCACCAGCAGCGGGCTACGACACAAGTACGATTCGACTCCCAACACCCCCCACCCTTGTGTACTTCATCCCGTACTCCTGCCTCGAATCTGAACTTTCGCATACCAGTCGACGGTGTCAAGGTCAGTACTACTTCGTGACATTCCATTGTAAAACAACCCTTCACAGATTCCACCTTTTCGGTTGAGGCGTGGATTTAACATTTTGGTAGGCAGAGCGTGGTTTCATTGTTGTGTCATTCCGCGAAGTAACTATATTGTATTACTTGTAATAGAACATCGGGTTCACACAACCATCGGGTTCAACACATTCCATTCGGGGAATTGGGAACACGGAAGTCGGTTCCGTTAAGGGAGTATGTCGGATTACTCTCTCGTCACGGGTGGATTCATCGGTGAATCTGACGTTCACGGCATTAGTCATGCCTAATGTGATGGGCTCACACCCTCACGTACGGTTGTCGCCCTCGGTGCGACAGTTGGTCGCTGGGTTGTCACTGGCTGACCCGGAGTTTGATATTCCGGGTCCAGTAGACATTTTATTGGGTGTTGATGCCTTGGTATACCTGTTAGTGCCAGGTGTCCACGTGTTGCAGGCGACTGGTCTGGTTTCGGTCAACACCAGACTGGGCCATGCGGTAATGGGTCCGGTCATGCCGGCTGCCCCACGCCTAGCGACTAGTCGTCCCTTATTCGGTTCTGTACTCTCGGAGGTGATACAGAAGTTTTGGGAGGTGGAGGAACCACCTACGGTCCGCCGGTTGGACCCGGCTGAAGAAGAGTGTGAACAGTTTTATCGGAACAATACTGGTCGCCTTCGGTCAGGTCGATTTATCACACGTCTTCCATTCCGGAGTGATCGCCCACCGCTGGGCAGTTCACACCATGCAGCCGAGACGCGGTTTCTGTCGATGGAACGACGCATGAAGCGTGACGGGATTTTGGAAGACCACTGCTTCCTGCCTCATCACGCGGTCTTGAGGACCCCGGAGGGCAAAATACGGGTAGTGTTCGATGGATCGGCATCAACATCTAACGGCATGAACCTGAACCAGTGTTTGCATTCAGGGCCGAAGTTGAACCATGACATCGCGGATGTTATCACATGGTTCCGTCGACACAATGTTGTGTTTGTAGCTGACATCCGGATGATGTTTAGGCAGACGGTCATTCACCCTGACGATAGACGGTATCAGCTGATACTGTGGCGAGAGAGCCCAGATCAGCCCATCAAGGTGTACGAGCTGAACACCAACACGTACGGGCTACGGTCTAGTTCTTATTTGGCGATTCGCACTCTGCGGGAGTTAGCGGATCGAGAACGGTTAAATTTCCCTAGAGGAGCAGCGATCCTGGAGCAGGATCTCTACGTGGACGATATCTGTACCGGTGCAGATTCCGTAGAGGAGGCGCTCGCTCGATGGGACGAGCTAGTTGAGCTCTTACGGGGTGGAGGTTACGAGCTCGGATGTCAAACTCTCCAGAGTTACTGTCTGGTCTTCCGGATGACTACCAGCAGGATCCCCACATTTTCGAAAATCTGGAAAATCCGAATATGTTGTCGGTATTAGGCGTCCAGTACCAGCCGGTGTCAGACATGTTTTCGTATCGGGTCGAGTTGGACTCCCCGAAGGTCTGGACGAAACGGAACGTCCTTTCAACGGTGGCTTGGACATTTGATCCAAACGGGTGGATCACCCCGGTAACATTTCAGCTCAAGTGTTTTATGCAGCAATTGTGGTCTGCTGAGCTGAAATGGACGACCCGATCGGCGGGTCATTGAGCTCAGAGTGGGAATCGTTCTTTTCGACCCTCCCTGGTATCAATCGGATTTCACTGCCACGGAGGTTGGTCCCCACCAAACGATACACCGCCACCCTGCATGGGTTTTGCGATGCCTCGGAGAAGGGCTACGGAGCTGCGGTGTATCTGCGTACGGTCGACTCCTCGGGGGAGGTTGATGTGCGGTTGGTCATGGCCAAGAGCAAGGTTGCGCCGTTGCGCACTCGCCTGACCATTCCCAAATTAGAGCTTTCAGGAGCGGCTCTCCTGACTCGTCTGGTCAACCACACGATGACGGTTCTTCATGGGTCAATAGCGTTAGAAGATACAGTCTACGCTTGGACGGACAGCCAGATCGTGTTATGCTGGCTTTAGTTCACAAGCTGGAGATTTTTGTGGCGAATCGGGTTTCGCAGATTTTGAATTCGGAGGTTCCCTTAATCTGCAGACATGTTCCACGAGAAAATGAACCCAGCAGACTGTGCGTCTCGTGGGTGTCACGCTCCGGAGTTAGTTGGACATCCCTTTTGGTGGGGTCCAAAATGGTTGACTCAAGCCGAATCGGATTGGCCAATGAGTCCACGCGTTACCTCGGCGAACGGCGCCTTGACGGTCGGTGTCTGTACGACGCAACCAGAGCCGGAAGAGGAGTTCAGCCTGCTGGAACGGTACAGCTCGCTCGACAAGCTGGTCAATGTGACCGCCTGGATCTTCCGATTTGCGCGGAATTGTCGCAATTCTGAGGCGCAACGAGTGCGGACACAGGTTCTGACACCACGGGAACGGAACCATGCGTTGTTCGCATTGGTACGGAACGTGCAGACGCTGCACTTTAAGTCCGAACTGGACATTCTGAGACGCGGACGCATCCAACTGAAGGGAGCTGTGGCTCGGCTCAACCCGTTTATTGACCCTCAAGGATTGCTGAGGGTAGGAGGTCGGCTGCGGAATGTCAACCTGCCTTAACCAGGACGCCATCGGTACGGCTTGCTCCCGACGAGGGATTGAATGGATTTTCAGTCCGCCGGGATGTCCTCATTGGGGAGGAATTTTTGAGGCTGCGGTTAAATCGGCTAAGTCGCACCTGACGAGGATCATCGGTGAGACCTCTCTACGCTTTGAAGAGCTTGCGACGCTGTTCTGTAAAATTTAAATGACACTGAACTCGCGTTCGTTGTGCCCGCTCAGTTCGGATCCAAATGATTTGGAAGCGTTAACGCCGGGTCACTTCCTGATAGGTCAGCCCCTTAACGCCCTGCCAGAATACCCATTTGGTGATGTTAAGTTAAGTCGGTTAACTAGGTGGCAGATGTTGCAGCAGATGGCTCAAGATTTTTGGAAACGGTGGTCCCTTGAGTACTTGCACATCTTGCAGCAGCGCCTTAAGTGGACTGACCGGACCAGCCCCCCTCAAGTCGGTGATTTGGTGCTGATTAAGGATGCGAACCTGCCACCACTGAGATGGAGACGAGGACGGATCGTCAATTTGTACACGGGTCGGGATGGCACGCCTCGATCAGCAGAAGTCAAGGTGGGGGACTCGGTCCTCAAGAGAGCGGTCGCAACACTTTCTCGCCTTCCTATTGATCAGGGACAGGTTCGGGCCTGTCCGGGCGGGTGACTGTTTAATATTTATGCTTCGGAACGCACCTCGGTTTTTTGTTGCGCGGATTGACCGCGAGTGAACGGAACATCACTAGCTAGCTGTCACTTGCACGTGGTAATATTTTCAGCATCAGGCATCGGGGCTTTGGCCGAATGGTATTTCAATGGTAATCTCGTAATAATCTACAAGAAATAAGTTGATTTCACGTCATCGTAGTGAGTGCTTCGTGCTGTGAAAATTTGAAGTGATTCGGTCACCAATTCGTCGCGCTCTGATAGCGACCCTTGTAGTCGGCAGTATTGAGACAGCACCAGCAGCGGGCTACGACACGAGTACGATTCGACTCCCAACACCCCCCACCCTTGTGTACCTCATCCCGTACTCCTGCCTCGAATTTGAACTTTCGCATACCAGTCGACGGCGTCAAGGTCAGTACTACTTCGTGACATTCCATTGTAAAACAACCCTTCACAGACCTTCCACCCTTTCGGTTGAGGCGTGGATTTAACAGAAAGTATACGTTATCTTTCACTATGAATTTAACAAAAATGTTTTTAACAATTATTTATTGCAATATTCCATTTTTTCCCTTTTTTCTTAGCTCATACTATACTAAAATTATACATGTTACTAAGAAGCAAGGGCTCAAATAGCCAAATACGTTCATTAATCTTAGAAAAATATGATTTTGCTTTATTCTTTAGAGATTTCGCCACAGATGCGTCTTTCTTTCTTAGTAATAGTTTTTTTTATATCATCAAATGCGGACGTATTTAACCAAATAAGTCCTTTCATTTTAGCATTAACTTTTAGCGTCTTTATTTCTTAGCATGTTATGGATGTCTTATACAATTATGCCCATTTGACTAGGATGTTTGTTGTTATAATGTCCTTTCATCTTAGCAAAACCTTATGTGTATTTTTGTGTTAGTATATTGACTGTGTTATGCAAAAATAAGCCCTTTTTCCTTACCGTATCTCTGTAATGCGATTTTTAGTAAAATAAGACTTAGTTCATCAGACGCGCCTACGTTTTCCGATTCCAATGGTATATATATCTCATTTTCGCAAAAATGGAAGTTACGTCCTTTTCTCTTGCGGCGGCAGCATGGTCTGCGGGACGAAAGATGCGGGGGCGGGAATGTAGAGCGCGGGCGGTTCCTACTACGCGCCCTGCATCTTTCGTGCCCGTCGCCCGCAGACCATGGGAGTGCTACCATAGAGTAATAATATAAATTGTATTATTAATCTATCGTGCTACCTACGAATTTGACAAGCTATAATTGACCATTCGTCCAAACTAATATAACAAATGCTAAAGTATCACTATATTTTTATATGTTACCCTTTTCCTCTTATAACAATAAATGAATCTTGACGTAGAGATGGGACCTGATAGAAAAACTCGGCTAACTTTCGCCTCGAATAAAATTTTAATGAATACGCGGATGACCACTGTTTAATTCGCCAAAACATACATTTTAAAGACGCGGATGAAGCCACAGTTAGATTAAACAAAACATTGGCTCTGGCGCTACACTACTATACCATGGAGAAGGGTGCAAGAGAGATTCATACATGGACGAGAGGGAGCGGTGGTAGCTCGCTCAAATGCCAAGAAACCCGGCGGGGTCTGTACTAATGCCATCTGTGGTGGATTTAAAGAATTCGCATTCCAGTTTCGTGGTGGACAACATGAACAGTTTCATCAACCGCCCGGCACGAACGACGGTCGGGTTTGCGCCCAAATTCACGGCAAATCGGCGGTTCTTCGCCAACCTGATCGCTACTCCGGAGTTTCGGGATCTACTTGCTTCGGATGAGAAGACGGTAGGCTATCAATTCTACCTACCCAGCTTGTTGACTAACTTTCGCTGTGGATTCGAGTCACAAAAAATCCGGTCTTACAAGAACAACGCAAAAACATGCCACTTGTAGAAGGACCCCCTTTATTTTTTTTAATCTTGTGTAGTTCATTATTTGTTGCTGTAGCGGCAATATAAATATATATTCTGTGAAAAATTCTACTGTCTAGCTATTACGAATCATGAGATACAGCCCGCTGACAGACTGACAGACGGACAGCGGAGGCTTAGTAATAGGGTCCCGTTTGGCACCCTTCGCGAATAGAACCCTAATAAGGGCGCAGGCTGCACTGACCACTAAGTAAAGGCCTCCTATTCATCACGTCACTTTTTAGGGGATTGCGCCAATGTCATCGCTGGTGTCACGCAATCTTATATGTGTCATCCGACCATCTGCAATGGAATAAAAACACGATTTTCATTTGTTTCTCTTAATAGAACGCCAGCAAAGTCCTAGGAAAAGTGTCTACCTTTTGGTAACTCGCATTTATCCTTAGGTGCGGAATTATAAACCGCTCTCTGCTCTGAGAGCTATTTCAAGCGGGTAAAATGTCAGATTTGATATGGTCAATGTGACGCTATCTCAAATAAAATGTGACATAAGCTGAGACAACTCAGAACTAAGAGCGGTTTATTAATATGGGTCTTAGTCTGCCTACAGAGTCGCAGGCAAGATTGGGTACAGTCAGGTATGATATAAGCTGGGCCAGGCGCTAAGCTGACGACCTCTCCGGTTGCAGTCGAGGCTGTGCTTCCCAAGCGACAGGTATCTGGTTCGAATCCAAGCTGGGGAGGAAGAAAAACCTCCCTCCTGGATGTTGACATGTTTGTGACGTCGCTGTTTCTACTTCCCACGACACAGGGTTTCCTGGTGTGCGGGCCAGTAGTAATGTATGTGACTGTATGCAACTGTTTTATTATTCATTATTAGTATACGTATGTAGAGTAGCTACTCTACATACCTATAATATCTAATATATATATATATATATATATATATATATATATATATATATATATATATATATATATATTTTTAACAAACACAAAGAATTCTTGCAAATCTTGACGGAAAAGGACTATAAAGAGCCCTATTGAATCCAGTAGATCACTATTTTGAAACTTTCGACACTGCTATGTAAATTTTATAGTATGAAAAAGTACTATAAAGAGTCCTTTTGAGGCCAGTACATCACCATTTTGAAACTTGCGACAATGCTATGTCGTTTCTATAAAACTGATTGGTTATGTGTAACATTTCTACTGATTAGTTTATAGTACTAAACAGTGATATGATTACGCCACTTTCGTACAACTGTGACGTTCTTAGGGACGCTATAGGACCAAATTCAGTGTTTTCTAAAACGTTCTAAGAGCTTTTATAGGACCACTTTTTGTTGCTTGGGAGACCAACTAATACTGTATAACTATAACTGTTCCACAGGTCACTGACAGCCTGCTGGAGAAGATGCGCTTCTGCAAATCTATTACGATGGACAAGACTAAGCTGAATGACTTGTACGACAAAGGCACCGGCTCCAATTAAACCTTGAAAGGTTCACAAAACTTATTTTTATGTTTTGATATATCCCGATTCCTTTTTATTCAAATTGCAATCGATTTAAATGTCGGCTCATGTAAATAATCGCGTTTTGATTGGCACAAGTCAACTTGACGCGAACAGGTTTAAAATTAACAAATTGAAAGCTATCTGGATTGATTTCACACTAATACGAGTTTCATAAAAATGTTGAATGATATGTGTTCATTTAGTTAATATGCTTAGTCACGCGCTAGCGGATCTAGGGAGGGTAACGGGGCTCCGGCCCCCCCAAAAGCCGCAGTGGACTTGTGAAATTTCCGGGTTGACTTACTCCGGAACTCCTAGCAGGTCTTGTTGTTACCCTTTAGAAGACTTCTTTTTTTGGTGGGGGTAACCCAAACGAGCAACATTGGCTCCACGTTAATTTACTGATAATAAATCACAATGTCGATAAAATCCCTCGAAAGTTTAGTGCGCGAGTTAGTGACCACGGTAACAACGCTGTCAAGTAAGGTCGGTACACTGGAAGCCAAGATTGAGGCACAAAATAGCCTTATAATAAAACTAACAACTGGTGCTCCAGTAACAAGCAAAGCATCATTACCAACGGCTCGAAACAGTTTAACTCCTTTGGTGGCATCACAGGCAACTCCAACGACCGTTGCAGCAGCGATGCAGCGTACAGTAAGGACAGCCCGCACCAACGCTTCATTAAAAATCAACAGTGGATACAGCGGTGCAGCCAAGAAAAACACTGTTGCTAAAATCGCCACCGAGACAATGACTCAGCTAGCGCCAGCGGTTGCGGCCACAGAACCGGAGATTGAAGCGCAGATACCACCAGCGTCCCTGCCTATACCTACTAAACCGCTAAAACCCCCTACCATGACTGACGATCTTACTAATCAGACCCAATTAAATAACGACGGAAACTGGACCGAAGTAGTTTCCAGACGCACCGCTTCGAAACGCCGAATCAACCGAGTTACAACAGGGACTGGGAGTGAAGATTCAGAGTTGCAGACCGTGGATCGCGTGAGGTACATACAGACGTGGGGACTGCGACCTGAAACGACTGAGGATGCCCTACGTAAATTCCTTAATAAAATAACAGTTTCAGACAAATACTCAGTAGAAAAACGGATCCTGGTAACAGACACTCATGCATCATTCGTCGTGGGTATACCGGAAAGCATCTTCGAACGTGTAACATCGCCAACTGCGTGGCCCCCGCGTGTGAAGTTTGCGAGCTGGTTTCCCGCACGTCCCCGCAGGCAGCGGGGAGGAGATCTCGTCGACATCAACACAGCAATGCAATGATTCGAGTGAACACTGTGACACTATTCGTCTCTGGCATCAAAACATTCAATGCTTACGGCACAAGACTACAGCGATTGAAAGTATTACACAGTCAGACTGTAAATGTGACATTCTTCTTCTGTCTGATCATTGGCTGAAAACGGATGAGCTCCAGCATGTAAACATTATGAACTATGAATTAGCAACATCATACTGTCGGCCCTCTCGTAACAACGGAGGGGTCTGTATATATGTAACCAAAAATATGACGACTTTCGAAAGAAAAGATTTAGTTGATTTATCAATAGAAATGCACTTTGAAGTAGCAGCAATTCAATGTATAAGTCTTAACCTAACGATAATATGTTTATATCGCTCTAGTAGTGAAGGGGATTATGACATATTTGTTAACCAGTTAGGCCGTCTCATAGACGTGTTACTAAACGAAAACTGTAATATTCTAATTGCAGGTGACATTAACGTCAATCTTCTTTGTAACTCAAAGGAAAAACGCAACTTACTTTGTCTACTATCATCTCTAAGTCTAAATTCTGTGGCAAACTTCCCTACCAGGATCCAGGGAAGCTCAAAGACATGCCTGGATCATGTTTACACGGACCTATGTGCTGATGATGTAACTACAAAGCCCGTGGACACACAGCTATCTGATCATCACGGTGTCAGCATATCATTACAAGTAAAAAAAGGTAACAATAGTAATAGGACTGCACATACTATCACTCGAATGACGAAAAAGCTGAACCTCGATCTGTTTATTGCTGATGTGATTAACAGAGAGTTGGATTCTGGGTCGGCCAGAGAAGATTTTGACAGTTTAATGAAAACACTCGTTAAATTACTACACAATCGTTGTCCACTCAAAAAAACTTCAGTGCACACTCACCACAAATCCTGGGTAAACAAACAGCATAAACAGAAAAAGGAGTTCTTGGAGTTGCTGGGCTTCATTAGGTGCCAATTTCCGAATAACACTGAGACACACTTATTATATAATCACTATAAATCATTATACAACACACTTTTGATGCACTCTAGGAAGCTGTACATCAACAACTGTATAGGAACTAGCAAGAATATGTCTAAATTCCTCTGGAATGTCATTAAAACTGAAACATGTAAAAATAGGGCAGCGAGTGATCCACTAGACATCATGCGAGGCAAAATACAATTACCTAATAAAAAGGCATGCGATGCGTTGCTCGCAAACCGGTTTAATGAGTACTATATCTCAATAGTCCGTGATACCCAACTCAGACCCAACCTAACACAGGCGATAACCCTACTCCGCGAAACAATTCCAATGTCAAAGTCATCTATGTTTGTTGCTCCGTTTAGACCCACAGAGCTAATTAAATTGATCAAATTGATAAAAAGTAAACCCACAAAAGACATATACGGATTCCCATGCAGTCTATTACACCAAATACCTATAAACCTGATAAATATTCTTTGTAGTCAATTTAATCACTGCATTGCAGAATCAACTTATCCTAAATCATTAAAACAAATTAAAGTAACACCTGTGTATAAAGGTAAGGGGGACAAAGGGGAGACTAACAAATATAGACCCATATCAATAGTACCAGCCATATCTAAGATATTGGAGATGGGGCTCTGCAATAGACTCAATGATTTCCTATGTAGTAATAATTCTCTCTGCGAACATCAGTTTGCATATCAGGCCGGCCGATCTACGATTGGTGCAGCGCGAAGTTTGGTGCAGGAGGTGATCCAGCAGTTAGATCAAAGGTCAGGTCGGCGGGTTGCAACTGTCTTTTGCGATCTTTCACGAGCATTTGACCTTGTGGATCACAACTTGATCCTAGCCAAACTAGAACACTACGGAGTACGGGGCCCGGCGCTAGGATTATTTCAATCATTTTTATCTGGACGTACACAAACAACTGTCGTCGGAACAGAAAACTCCAATCCTAGTTTAATCGAAGATAGGTCAGTTCCCCAGGGATCAAATGTAGGCAACAGCCTGTTTTTGGTATTGATGAATGACTTACCTGGCATCACTCAACTGGCTAGTTTTGTTATGTACGCGGATGACATATGTGCTACTGTAACTGGAGACACTCAGACTGAATTGACTGATAAACTGGAACAAGTTGTGCTAAAATTGGTTCACTGGTTTAGTAGCAATGGCATGTTACTAAACCTTGACAAAACGCAAGTTATGCAGTTCTCAATAGGTCCGCGCAAACCAGAACCGCTGTGTGTGAGTATCGCCGGGGTTAGCCTGCCCGCTGTCGATGCTTGTCGGTTCGTGGGGTTCACGCTAGACTCAGGTCTACAGTGGCACGAACACATTGACGCACTTTGCAAAAAACTAAACAAGGCCTTCTATGCAATATGTAGGCTTACGCCCACCCTCACCAGGGACAACTTGTTAAAGGCTTATTATGGCTATTTCCACTCTCACATCAACTACGGAATAGACCTATGGGGCCTGTCGGTTGACAGGGACAGACCTTTTATACTGCAGAAGAAAGTGGTTCGCCGCATTCTTAGAGTACCATGTGATACTCCAGCGAAACCACTTTTTATTGAATTAGGAATACTTACTGTCCCTTCGCTGTACATATTTGAGGTAGCAAAGTATGTTAAGTTCCACAAAGAAGCATTCCCAAATCTAGCATCAAGTGGTTACCGGTGCAGCTCAAGGAGGATGAATCACATTCCCTGTCCTGGGCACCGTCTGGCAAAAACAGGTCACACTATGCATGTAATGGGACCTAAAATATTTAACAAAATACCAGGTGTAATAAAGGATATACAATCCAATCAATTATTCACGCACAAATTTAAACAATTCCTACTTAAGAAGGCGTACTACTCAGTAAGCGAATACCTTGCGGAAGCAAATGTGTCATAATCCCAAAAATAACAATAATTATTATTGAATTTGAATTATTTGAATTTGAATTATTTATTGAATTTACAATGTTGACATGATGGAATTATACTACTTATAAATTTTATATACATTGGGTATGTAGATTTAAATAATTAATTAACTACTATTATACTAGTTCTATAATTATAGTGTAATGAATGACCTGTAACTTATGTTATCAAATAAATGATATGGCTCCATACACTCCTATATAGGAGTGTATGGAGCCACCATACCAAGTTGTTTAGTACTTGTTGTATGTATATACATATCGGAACTAAATACCACCACAACCAAGAGACTATTCTACCAATGTCGAAGATTCTCCAAGGCGCATGGATATCAATTTTGCTGTGTAAATAATGGCCAAGTCAGATTGAGGAAGACTAGAGACGATCCATATATGATCGTTAAAAATGAAGAGCAACTTGAAACTCTCCTGGCCCCACTCTCACGTGACCAATGACTAGACTTCGATCATATTTTGCACACTGCTTCTGTTACTTATATTTTAATTTGTTATTATAAGCTCAAAAGCTGCACTCTTTATACAATACCCATACCCACAATATACGTACCCATGCACACACCCACACTCTCAATCCAGCTCACATACTTTTACACACATAAAAACATTTACATACACACCCTCATTTCTTATTTACACTATTTATCTATAAGCGCACTACCCTTCTGTATACCTAATCCTCATAAAATATTTAACTATTTTTGCCCCCCGTCTCACCCAAACAATCAACTAATTACCAATGACTGACTCAATTAATAATTTACAGAATTTTATAGATGATTTTAATCTATCTAAAACTATTTCATGCCACCCCGAGGATTGTAAGATTCATCTACTAAACAATAATAATAAACTTATTTTTCTTACACAGAATATACGTTCTATAAATGCTAACTTTGACAGCTTACAAACACTAACACATCGTGTCAATCTAGAAATGGATATCCTTATCCTGACCGAATGCTGGTTACCTTGTCTCTCAAACACAATTTTACCTCAATTGACTGACTATTCCGTATGCCAGACGACCAAACATCTAAACCAGAGTGACGGTGTGGTGGCGTATGTTAAAAATAATATTAATTATACAGTGGAAGAACCTGACTTCCATAACTCCGCGTCAGTCCTAGTTTTAAAACTAATCAACGACGTTGCAATTATCTGTATCTATCGGTCTCCGTCTATCACAAACATTGATCAATTCATTTCCCATCTTAGCACACTTGTCAAAACCCTGAGCACTTTTCGTTCTGTAATAATTTCTGGTGACATTAACATCGATATTAAGCCCACTTCCCGCGACCCTCACTGTCAAAACTATCTTAATCATCTAGCTTTCTTGGGTTTTCTACCAGCACACACATTACCTACAAGAGCGAACAACTGTCTTGACCACACTTTTGTCAGAACTAATGCAATATTGACTACCCTTGTAATTGAAACTTCTGTCACCGATCACTCTGCTACCATCGTATCAATCAATAAATCACATTATGATGCACCTGCAATCAAATCCATAAATAAAACTGATTACAAATCTCTAGATCAAGATATGGAAAAACTAAATAGTGCCGACTTATCAACATCACCTAATCCAGATACCACCATAGATACGCTGGTTACTTTTATAACCGACGATATCGCGAAAAACACCTCGACTATAATCCTTTCTAAAAGAAAATCCATTCTGAAACCATGGATCACGCCAGGTCTTCTTAAATGTATGCGGAACCGTGACCGGATGCACAGAAAGGCTAAAAATACGCCAGATAATGAGGTCTTGAAAATTACGTATGTTCGCTACCGTAATTTTTGCAAAAAAATCATCAAAAAAGCTAAAAGACTTTACGATACTCAGGACTTGATTGATGCTGGAAAAAATTCAAAACGTCTCTGGCAATCAATTCAGCGGATAACCAATACCTCAAAAATACGTAAAGCATCCAACCAATCACTTTTTTCTTCCATCCCTCCCAAAGACAGCTGTAATAATGTAAACAGCTTCTTCGCAAGTATTGGAGAAAATCTTGCTAACTCTATTGTCCCTAACACTTCCCCTAGCTGCCGCACCATTTCTTCTACCAGTTCTACTCATCCATCTTTCCATTCGTCTTCATTCGTTTTATTAGATACAGACCCCGATGAAGTGTCATCCATTATCTCATCCTTAAGATTGTCTGCTTCCACTGGATGGGACGGCATCTCCTCCTTAATATTAAAAAGATACACAAAAGTCCTCGAACCTATTTTAAGCCGCATTTTTAATCATTGCTTCCAAACTGGAATATTCCCTACTTCATTCAAGAAGGCTATTATACATCCTATTTTCAAGGGAGGGGATGGGAACTCGGTCAATAATTACAGGCCCATAGCTGTACTGACAGCTTTTTCCAAGGTTCTGGAACGTTTGATCAACAATCGCCTGGTTGATTACCTTGAAAAAAATAGAATTCTATCGACAAATCAATTCGGCTTTAGGAGAAATCTTTCCACATCCAACGCCGTTCAGCATGTTATTGATACTGTCGTTAATGGTATTAACAACAGGAAAAAGGTATTAACAATATTTCTGGACCTTGCTAAGGCATTTGATACCGTACCCACTCCCTCCCTTCTACTTAAACTAGAAGCGATAGGTGTGAGAGGTACTCAATTAGACCTATTTCATTCCTATCTTTCAGAAAGAAGCCAGAGTGTCAAAATAAAGGAATTCCAAAGTGACGAAACACCGATCAACTATGGCGTTCCACAGGGAAGCATATTGGGTCCCACTCTGTTTTTGGTCTTCATTAACGATCTCTGTAACTTACACATCATAAATGGGAATATTACAACCTATGCAGACGATACAGCAATTACTGTTTGTGCAAATACTTGGGACAAACTGCAAGATGAGGCACAACATAACTTTAATCTGGTTTCGGACTGGCTTAGACAACATGCTCTCACTTTAAATGTCGATAAAACTAAGTTTCTTACCTATTCTATTAGTAGTAACTCCCAACCCGTCCGCCCCATTCATATATGGGCTCACTCATGTGTAACTCCCTGGCATTGTAGCTGCCCGCTTTTATCTTCCACAGACACAATAAAATATCTCGGAGTCATTCTTGATCAACACCTGAACTTTAAGGCACATATAAGCATATTAACTGGTAGAGTAAGAAAACTTATTAACATATTTAAACGTATGAGACACGTTGCACACTCCTCCATAATTCGCATGCTCTATCTCACTCTCTGCCAGTCCATATTAACTTATTGTATTGTCTCATGGGGCGGGGCACCTAAAACTACTATGAAGCCTCTCGAAACAGCACAACGAGCTATCTTAAAGATTGCAACTTCTCGACCTATACTTTTTCCCACTCAGCAGCTCTATAAAGAATGTAAGGTATTAAGTGTCAGACAACTTTTTATTACTCAAACAATTTTACTGCAACATAAACTCACTCCTCCCAAAACTATCACCAAGCGAAGGACTGATCGCATATGTTCAGTGCCAACCCCTAAATTTTCATTAACTAAAGGATTCTTTCCCTACCTCGGCCCCTTTCTTTATAATAAGATTAGTTCTAGCCTTTCCATACACATACTGTCAGACGTAGAATGCTTACGTAAAATTGCCGATTTTTTTCAGAATCTTTCCTACAACGAATCTGAAGAGTTTTTCAACCCCCTCATTTAACAAAACACATACACACAAACACACATATACACCCTTACACATACACACACACACCCTTACAGACACACTTACACATACACACACGTGGGCTTATTTTCCATAAAATAACCTTTATTATACTATTTTACATTGTCTGTTTACTAAGTATAATTGTTCAGGCTTCTCAGCACCTAATGACCTCGTAGGGGCCCATGAGCTACGAGGTAGCGTGACGATCAGTTGCCAAGAAGTGATGAACGTCGGCGATTCACCGAGCTGAAGTTATGTGGGGTAGATCTAACCTGGTCTGTGCTTCGGTCCCGTCAACCTCCTGTCTCTCTGCAAGGCCCGGGTGCACCCTAGGCTCTTCATGGTAGACAGGTTCTTCAGCCATCCAGGTATGACTGGCGGGCTAGCGTGGTGAGCACAGTGTCCAACACAGGTTATGTTTCTACTGGTAAATACAAATCGGGCACGAAAATCCGAACTTTATCTGGTTCGAGAGACAACGGCACACTCAGCTATATTAACAATCCTGAGGGAATCCCGAATACATTCCAGATGCCCTGCGATGTAATTTCAACACCCTGATCAAAACGCGTTTACATTGCGAGGGCTTTCGTCTCTCAGTTGTCAAAACTGCCAGATTGACAGCTAACGTCAAATTAAAATGACCGTTCAGAAACCATCGATCGAATATCGATTTGGAATCGAACAATAATATTAACTTTTTACTTATTTGTATTATAAATAAATTCACTATCTTCCGCAACATTTTTTATGTACCTATTTAACAATCAAAAAACTATATGTAAAGGGTTTGGGCCTGATATTCCTTACCACAGATTATTTGATAATCTAGCTAGGATATCAGCTCGTCTCCCTTCTTAACCTACTCATTTTTTCTGCATGTTTAACCTAGTACTAAGGTACCTTTTGTTAAGCAACTGTACTGTACATTCTCTGTTTTTGAATAAAACCATTTGATTTGATTTGATATTGCAAAAATCGAAAATGGATAAATAGTTTCTGAAAAGTCATCAATCGTTAACTATCCTGGTTGTTGCAGGGCCCCTGGTGGTCTACAACCGTAAAACTGCTCTGAAATTGTAGTCGTGAAGAAAAGCAAATCAAATCAAATTAAATTTTCTTTCGTGGTTTAGCTTACTTAGATACTTGGCAAATATCTTTGTCTCTCTTATTTGACTCTTCTGTACATTGGACCACTGTGGGAGTAGCAGGGTGATGAAACTCCCACGGATTGATTTTTAGATCTCTTTTAAAAATTGGTTGTTTTACTAGTTTACAATATTACTTGTTATAAATAATTACAAAATTATTAACAGCGAGTACAGTGTTAAGTTAGATTAACCCATACATTCTTGCAATTCCCTTTTTGGACAAAGTCGCTTTTACATGGTTTTTAAATTGCTCAAATGGCAATTTTAAATCTCCAGAGGTATCTTTTTTTTGGTAAAGAATGCACTAACCCTTGAAAGAATTGCTAGCTTTCGCAAGTCTTAACCGGGGCGCAACTATAATAGTATGCGATTATTTCTTAGGTTAACGTTACAGCTATCGCTAAATTTTGAAAATGTTACAAAGTTCTTGCATATGTATGTACAAACATTACATTTTCGAAAATAAAGTGACCAGCTACTAGCTACAGTTAAATTTGGAAATTAGACTCAATTCGCTTCATTATTTTTATTGAATACTAGTATTTAGGATTGATTAGATCGTAGTTTATAGTGACAGTGATGAAATTTAACAATATTCATGTCAGATTCGATTCCCCCCTCCCCCTTCCCCCCTCCCTAGACACCTAACGTTATTAATGGACTCCCCAAAATCAAAATCAAAATCAAAAATCATTTATTTCCATAGGATGTTGTTACATCACTTAGATCCGTCATTACATTTTTTTGGGTGAGTTCACTAACCCAATGGCGGAATCTGTGGAGAAGAGCTCACCGAAGAAACTCCACAGTCGTCGCATCTTTTGCGTTTCCTTTTTTAAATAAAATATTGTCATTTTAGATCATTTGTGTTTGGGAAAAGGTTGAGGTGGTCCCGTCTGTGCCGTAATAAACGGAACTACAGTAAATGACTACGCAGGCCGGCCCATCTATTTGCGTTCCAGACTGCACTAACATGCGAAGGTAATGTGGTACAGAGTGTGATGATCCGGCAACCCCGCTTAGCCCCCTACGTTCCGGGGCACACTGGCCCCACAATTGCGGTTTCGCCTACATTTGTCGGGCCACGCGCCACCACACACCATTCGTCTGAGCGCTTCGATGAGGTACTATTTGTGGAGGTCCCTAATCTAAAAAGCGTTATGTTATGTATATGTTGCGACTAGCTAAATTGAGGGGTTTCAAATGAGACTATTCTGAGGGTTTCACCATAAAAGAAACACAATGCATCATTTAATGTAAAATAAATTGGTTTATCTACACACGTATCATATACCCTCTTTACTGCGTCCAAAAACCGCACATTACGACCAGCATAATGTTAAACTACTTGGTAAAAACACATGGCTTATCTTAATATTGATACATTATTACCATAATATATCAATTTTCGACAAATTATGACATTCAAATTTCGAACGCTGACGCCCGCCTGCGTGCCGCCCCTATAAAGTTTTTCTGTGAAGTTGGTACTACTGAACAAGCTAAACAAAGTGCAGAGCACCTATCAATGAAACCACGCCGGTCGAACATGCGGTTCCTGAACACATCAAATAGAGCTTATGATATGTGTGTAGATAAACTAGTGATTGTAACTGTACATATTAATTAGGCATTATGTATCAGTCACATCAACTACTATTGTATACAGAACCTTCTTTTTCTGCACTGAACTGGTCCCGAAACTTAACTACAAGCGAGTACCAGGAGACAGGCGTCCGGCGGACATATACGCAGGCTCTCGCAAAAATGAAAAATCTATGTCGATAACATATTTTTTTGTCATGTCACAGTTACTAGAAATGTATGACAAGGTGGCGTTTCAGTTTTTTTTCACAAAAAATGCTCTATCATTTTTAATTTTGGCAGGCCTATCTCCTGGGCTTGACGATGGGTTACGGGACATACTCTATGTCCGCATGTTTATGATAAAGTGAACTAAATCCTGTAACCTGGAAACCTAATAATTTTATTTTACACAAACACGAAATAAACTTATCTAAATAATCAATAATAGGTACTCGGTGCCAGGCCTTGAGAAACTGTAAGTAGTTGTAATTATTTTTCAATTACGTAGGCACCTACCCCAAAAACATATTCCTCCAAACTTGTTTTGTACCTACGTAAACTACGTTAGATTGGTTTTGGTAGTTAATTTCGTGTATGTGTAAATACATTATTACTTACGTTTGAGTTAATTTGAGTCAATTTATTTTTTTTATTAAGTACAGCGGAAAAATCCTAGCCCCTTCGTCTTTGTTGCAGTCACAATATATTTGTCGCAGTTAGTTGGTTAAATCAGACATTTAACTAACTCTCTTCACCGTGAACGTTAGCCAAGTCATAAAATTTTATTTAGCAAGCAAATAAAGATTAATAAGAATGCCTGAGACTTGGCTCTAGGAAATATCTCACAACTTTTTACTGTGGCCTCTTTTTTGCATGGAATATTTTTTTTGAGATCTATCTTGTTTTGTAGGTTATAATATTTACCGTTAATTAACATAATACGAAAAATACACATACATACAACCACGATATTTTGTATACTTGATTAAAGCCCTAAAAGAATGGCATGTGTGCATATTTTGGGTTTCCGGTAATACCTATTACATACAAACATATAGAATTGATAATCTCTTCTCTTTTGAGTCGGTTAATTAATCTGCAAAATGGCGGAAATGCAGCCTGGGGGAGTTTGACAACGTTACCACAGATAATTATGGCCGCTCCATAAACACTAGCATAAACCGTGTCCATGGCCTTCTGATACCTTACTCTAGCCCCTTTCGCCCTTACCCCAAAGAGCATTTTCCCCTGCTTAATGAACCCGCAACAATTCGGGAGCGGTCTAAAATGCGGCTTCTAAATTATGTTTGCAAATGCACAATAAAGCTGAGCCAACGAATGTGCTGGCCTGGATGGCGTTAACAATGTTATTCTGTAGTTCCAGTGTTGAATTAGGCAGATTTGTTTTGGAACTATTTTACAATTCGTGGCTATTTGTGAAACTAACTGGCGCTGTCCGAGCGAGACTTCTGTCGGGAAATCCAAGCGAGGAACAGCACTTGTGTGTCCGTCTAGCTTTAAGTTTTCGCTCATCTGGGCCAAAGTAATCAACAGAACGTCTATTCTACTGAAAAGACTCTAGTAGACTCTAATCGATGATTTCTTACACAGACGTGATTGATTACTGAGATTATCCAAACTGAAGAAGGTAAGGTATGTTTTTTTTTTATACCTTGGACTCTATTTACACACATTGATCTAGCCCCAAACTAGGATTCCCTGAATCTTGGGTACTAGACAAAGATACACATACTTATGACGACCCGAATGGCCGAGTCGGCAGTGTCGTTGCCTACGAAACCAAGGGTCCCGGGTTCGAGTCCCGGTGGGGGCAAATATTTGTTTGATGAGAACGGATGTTTGTACCCTAGTCATGGTTGTTTATCTATCTAAGTATACTATTTATCTATATAGTAATATATAAATATTTGCCCCCACCGGCACTCGAACCCGGGACCCTTGGCTTCGCAGGCAAGGTCACTGCCGACTCGGCCAGTCGGGTCGTCGTCATTATTTACATACATTTAATTACTTAAATTGCGTAAAACTAAAATAAACTTAAACTTGAAATTTTCGCCCAGATATCTGACGGGCGGGAACGTGCCCACAAACGCTGGCACACTGCGTTGCCTCGCCGTATCGTAATGCTTGAATATGTTTCTTGGTCGCGGACTGCCTACTATTTTTATATATATTATATTATTATTTTTTTATTTTCTGTTAATGTTCATACAATTGCTATAGCAATGCCTTTATAGAATCTAATACAATAATCCCTTTCAGTCGTACATACAAATGGCCCCTTTTACTCGCGTGCTGTCGAAATTACTTTTTGTTAGTAGGTAACTACAAATTCTTAGATTGCGTACAAAAATACAATAACAAACAAGCTGTTTTAATATTGAAATTGTACCTAATACATCAACCTCTCAATAAATGTACACGAGCAGTACATCCGTTTATATAGGTATCTAACAAATATGGAAAATTTTAAATTAATTAAGAATTGGGTTGGCTGTATGATTGAAAAACTTTTGCGTGACCAGATAAAAAAGGAAACCACAAATAATAATTTAAAAAAAAGTTGAACTCAAAAGTAAGACTATTTTTTTACATATACCATCACCCAAACCAATTAAAACTTAGGCACAAACAATTTTTTTTAGTTTGGCGCCAGGCCTTGAGAAACTGTATGGGCTACCACAAAAACTACAGTTTAACACTTGCTCAAAAACAAAAATGTATTGACGTTTCTTTTGAAGTTAAACGCTAATTAATATGTTTTGGTAACTACATACAGTTTCTCAATTTTGTAACATTACTTAGGCACCGCCAATTTGGCAAGTATTCCAGCATTTTTTTTTAATTCCTATTTTTCATAATTTGAAAACTACTGACCATTATTTTTGGTGTATATCGACGGTCTTGCCTTTTTTGTAAAAAACTATATGATATTGTTTTGTATGCTGATGATACTTGGCTTATTTCTAAGATTGACAGAACCCAGAACAACGTTGACGATGTTATCAAAGCAATCACGCTAGTCCTTACTGGTTAACTGTATTAAATTAACACTAAATTATTGGTATACCAATCCAAAGCTGACTTCCTCTGAAGGAGATCCCACTTCAAGTATTTTAATTAATAACAAGCCTTTAGACCTGGTACAGTCAACTAAATTCTTAGGTTTAATCTAGATTCAAAATTGCAGTGGGGTCCTCACACATCATCTATAGCTGGAAGATTGAGCTCTACAGCCAATCTTCCAATTTCCAAATGTCTTTATTACTGTAGATATTTACATTTACTTGGTAATCGTCATTTTTTGCCACTTCTCTACATTGGACCACTGTGGGAGAAGATGGGCGTAGAAACTCCCACAGATTGATTCTTAGATCTTTTTTAAAAATTGCTTGTGCAACTATTACAAATATTATAATATCATTATCATAGCAAGGTCTGTGTTGAGCCAGATTAACCCCATACAGTCCGTAATTTAAGTAATCTTGAACATTGTAATATCCCATTTTCGACAAAGTCGCTTTAACGTGCTTTTTAAATTGCTCAAACAGAACTGTACAACTGTACTCTCCCGATATTATCGCAAAATATATTTAATTTCGGGTATTGAGTATTGTGCTTATAGTTATTTGTCATTATAATATTAATAATTGCTCATTTGAATTATAATAAATAATAGTGTTTTTATCATATTTGATTTTATTTCTGTAAATTAGTTACTCAATTTCCATCCACTTCCGGTTTAAATGAGCAAACAGTTTTGTTATCCGGGGTACATGGTTCAATACTTACATATTAAATACACAAAACTATTTTTCAATTTTTAGATGTGCCTTGAATGTAGTCCTACCTACCTATTTATTATGAAGAATTAATATTTTATTATGAAGAATTAAAAAGGTTTACCCGTACAAATACTATCAATTTACATTTTTCCATGTACAATGGTAGGTTACCTTCCTACCCTTAGTGTGTGGGTCCGAAGTCCGCCACGTGGCCGGTTTTATTTAATAATGGCGGTTCAACGCCAATTTTCGAAAAAGTTTTTTTCTTATAATTTTTTAGTCTAGATGAGGTCACCGGTGACCTATATGGCATTTAACGTGTTTAATTGTGTTAAAGAAGTAGATTTTTCTTATCGTAAGTAAGTTGGTTTTTAGATATATCTAATTTAGATACTCTATAGAGTTGGGTAGTGGGGAATCTATATGGTAGAAAAAACATTTCTTTTTTGAGAGATCGTTTAGATCTTTCAAGTTCTAAGAATCTCATTTTAGCTGTTTCTCCACATATTGGGATGCAATAGGTAATAATAGATTGCACAAATGCAGAATATATTTGATTTAGTTGTGGTCACGATGTAACGTGCCTTAACTCTTTGAATATCTACATCATTTTACTAATCCTATTTGTTAACAATTCAATATGGTTAGAACAGGACCACTTTTAGTCCAGTATAATACCCAAGTATTTTACTTTAGGAAGCTTAACTAACACCGGGAGTTAAAGTAATCTAAAAATTGGTTAATTATGTGTATTTTGATTTAGAGAAAGACAGTTGACACTGCAACTTTCTTTCATGGTCAATCTTATAAATATATATCTGCTTATAAAAATATGTTAGCATTCTGGAGCTTTATCATCAGGAAGATTGTTGGCCCTAGGACACTTCCTTGAGGAACACCATATGTAATGTCATCCTCATCACTAGTATGTGATTCAGTTTTTACTTGTTGTGTACGTTCGCTCAGATAGTCTATAAAAAGAGCTAGAGGATAATCTCTTATGCCATTGCTTTCTAGCTTGTGTATGAGAGTGGGAATGGAAATCAAGGAACACCGTTAAACATCTAAGTTTATTGTCTACATGTTCAGTTATTAAGGAACTGAGGTCTGAGACGTTGACTTAGAACTTGTATTTTTTCACAACTTAAAGGGACCAGGCTTGATTCATTGATAATAATTTCAACTTGGTTAATGAGAAACCCTTGACAAACAGAAAGACAGATAGACGGACGGACAACGAAGTGATCATGGTTCCTTAAAAGAAACGAAACCCTAAAATCAAGTAAAACAATCCATATCAGATTCGTATTTGCCCCATTTGTTTATTTAAAAGGAGGCTTGTCGGCGAGCAAAGGGGCTTAACTCCCCGAAATCTTAATTAGGCTTGCAGATGGAAAGTTTTAATTAATTTTACTAGCCAAACCGAGTCGGTCGCACTCTTTGAATATAAACCGCAAAGTTGCTGCGACGGTCACAAACCTTCTTTTATCTTTATTAGCTCGCGGGTTAGAGCCCATAATGTTATCGGAAGGAAGTTGCTTCTGGAAAGCAGTTATGCAGCTGGTCGAGTGTTTTATCGATGATAGATGTAACCTTTACATTACCACCAGTATTTAAAATTATGATTTATATATTTTTTGCGAAAATGCAATGTACTTTTCAGCGTATTGCGATGAACCAAACAAGTTGTATTGACGCTTGATTAACCGCCTAAATCTCAACATCTTAAAGGCAACTTTTAGTGGGTGGGTTGGGTTAACTTTTCGAGTAAATGAGGCGAGTGTAATGACACCGCCCTAATGCCTTTAATTGCGATCACTCGAAATACTCCCCTACCCTTTAAAAAGTAACCAAGATCTAATTGTATTAGACACTAGATAGAAAATCGGCAATAGCTTCTAAAGAGGGGAGAGTAGCACATAAAATTACAAATAGCTATACGAATATTTTATAAGATCTTATGATATCTATAAATAACACTATTATCTACACCTATTAATTATTAGCTGGCTTCTGCAAACATGTGACAATCAATTAATCAAAACGATACATCCGGACCTAACTAATTCAAAGTAAATTCATTAGATGCACCAAAAGAGCCCGAATATTGCTATGCGTAGATGGAGGGATGTAAAATAATCAATCAAACATTTCAACGCTTTTTCCTAAACAGTGTAGCCTAGGCACAGTTAAGCCTACATTTAGCCACTGCTTCAATATTCTACTGGTGTTAAAAACCTAAAAAAATATAATGTTCTCCACTCTATAAAAAATATTCTCTATACTCCTGCCAAAAGAAAGTATTTATTAATTAGATACGTCAAACAGACGACAATCACTTAATATAAAGAGGAAATTCGACATTCAGTACCAGACTGTCATCTTACTTTACCTATACACACACTTGAGATCAATCACAAAAACAGACTAAAAACTAAACACAATTTAGAAACATATACACAGTAAACACAATTTTTACCTTAAAAATATAAATTAATAATAATATAAAAATAATATAGATCAACATGACTGCAGTGCTTTAAGAGATATCCTTTTAAAGGTAGGTATATAAATTATCATTATAAATATCTAAGTCTTGGTTAGACACTAGCCGTGTTACCACAACAAATATTAAGAGCGTTTAACCTCAAAACAAACGTCAAATCCCATACCTTTTTGTTTTTAAACAAGTGTTGAACAGTAGTTCATTTTTTGTGGGCAACACTTGTTCATAGACAAAAATGTATACAGGATTTTACGTTTGTTTTAAGTTTAAACTATGTGTAACATTTTTTGTAGTAACACGGTTGTTGCCTTAGGGAATCTCTTATTATTTTTACATCCACTGCAACTCAGCACGGAATCACAGAAGAAAAGCACTGGGTCTCAGAGCGCAATTAGGGTACGCCCCGGGTGGCTCGGGGTACTCAGCCTCAAGTGTAACGATCAACTAATTTTGGGGTAGAATCGCGAAAGAAGAGTAACTCTGCTATGTCAGTACATACTACACTCCTATAGGCATATCTTTAGGGTATTATTTAAACGTGTGACTGTAAAACCACTTTTGTTTGGTCGTTTTTGTTTGACAATTTTGGTTTTGCCTGACTGAATTGCTGACTTGCGTGACTAAAAATCTAAATACAGCTACTTGAAAACATAAAATACAAAACGAGCGTTGGATTTTGTTGTTCTTATATGCTCAACCTAACACGAAAAAAGGCTTCGCTACGCTAACCCCTATTATCTTTCACCTACCCTGACCCGCCACTTCGCCCAGTCAGTCTTAATTTAGCCAAAAAGCGGTGGCTAAGCCATTCACTAATTTAGTCGCGCAAATCATTATTTTTGTCGCGTAATTCAGAACATTTTTCGCTCAACTCAGGAAATTCGGCTGTTCATCTTTCGCTCAATTAGTTTTTTATTCGTTCGTTTTATTATTTCCTGTACTTGTACCTGTAGTCACTGAGTTAGTGCATTTGATATCGCTGTAGAAACTTTTGAAACTTAACCTAAGACTACACATATTAGACCACAGAGTGATTAAGTAATATTACCACGAAGTAAAATGACAGTACCGGTGTTAGCGGTTTTTGGTAGAAAAAAAAATAGTGAAGGGGTCAAGAAGAATGATTCAGTTCATTCTATTGTCTCATTCCATTATAGAATGATATTAATAAAAATATTACGATAGCTAGTAGTACCTACTTAACGTTACGCTTAGTTACAATACAATAATATTACCATCAATCAATCTTGCTATTATTTCATCGTCTTTCTATTAAACTAGTAGAATAGGTAGCTTGTTCAAACTTAAATGACGGGCCCCATTTATTTATTTGCAATATGCTTATACGTTGCTTTGTGTTTCGTATGTTATATTGTTATGTCTTAAAATGGGGGGGGGGCACATTTCAGTTTGAACAAGCTATACTATGAATAAAATGAAAAGCAAAATCTTTATTGACATAAATAATAGTAGTTTATGTGACTGCTACATAATGGAGGGCATTAATACTCGAGAGTGGTTCGGCGAGTTTCATAATAATATCACTCGAGAGTTTTAATGCCTAATTATGTACAGTTACATACACTAGTTTATCTACACACATATTATAAGCTCTCTTTGATGTGTTCAAGAACCGCATATTTGACCGGCATTGTGGCTCTGCAGTTGTTTAGCTTGTTTTGTAGTACCAACCTCACGCAGGCGGGCGTCGACGTTCGAAATTTGAATGTCAGTACCAACTTCAAAGACAAACTAGGCGCGGCACGCAGGCGGGCGTCGGCGTTCGAAATTTGAATATCATAATAAGTAGAAAAATTACACATTATGGTCATAATGTGTAATTTTTCAGATAAGAAATGAGTTTTTACCAAGTAGTTATCTCATACAAAACTGATAAGTATATTCAAATTTTTACTAAGAAATGTTATCCTTATGGGTTTATGAAACGAGCCGAAGGCGAGTTTCATAATAATATCACTCGAGAGTTTTAATGCCTAATTATAATTATGTTACATACACTAGTTTATCTACACACATATCATAAGCTCTCTTTGATGTGTTCGGGAACCGCATGTTTGACCGGCATTGTGGCTCTGCAGTTGTTTAGCTTGTTCTGTAGTACCAACTTCACAGACAAACTAGGGACGGTACGCGGGAGGGCGTCGACGTTCGAAATTTGAATGTCATTACCAACTTTACATATACATTTACATTTATAAACATTTAAATAACTTATATCTACATATTCTAATGACAACCGATTTGAAAGGATTTCGATACCAAACTCTAGAATTCAGACATAGAGAACATAGAGCCACTGGACATTGATAGACAGATTTATTGACTACTAAAAAAGGGTTAAAATTAAACAATTACTACACTTACTTTTCATAAATATTTATTCCATATCACTATCACTATAAAAATCGCTATCGGAATCATCATCATTCAAACTTATTACAAAACTGTCTGAGATACTATCCATAAAGACATATCCATTGACGTTTGCTAAGTATATGTAAATATCTACAGTAATAAAGTACTTTGACTTTGACTTTAAGGTGGCCGAGATAGCACATTTAATTTTCTTCCTTAATTACATGTTCAATACATGTTTTTCCATTACTCGGGTGTAACGGCGTTAATGTCTTCTTGAAAAAGATTTTTTACATCTTTCATTTCAACTGTTTTATAGTTCGCGGCCACAAAGCCTTTCACCTGCCCCCAAGCCAACTCTATGGGATTCAGTTCGCAGTGATAAGGGGGAAAGCGTTAAACCGTGACCCCGTGCATCGCTGCCATCTCGACCACCAAATATTTTTCCCGAAAATCTTTTTTTTTACCAATTTCAGCAAGTATAGTATTTCAGGCGGATATGATAAAGGCCTATTATCATATCCGCCTGAAACACTAAATTTTTGCTTTGAAGCCATTCCTGGATCCTTGATTTGGTCCAAGACATTTTGGGAGTGGTTTCAAGTTTTCGGGAGTGGCAGGGGGCATTATCCATCACAACTACTGAATTTGGTTTTAATTTTGGCAATATCCCCTTAAACCACTCCTCAAAATAATCGGAGTCCATCTCTTGCCGGTTTTGGCTTCGAATATCATGAGGGAGTCTTCGACGAACCCGTCTTCCCCTCCTATGTGGCTGATGATTATCAATATCTTTCTCTTCCCCAACGGTTTCTTTATCCCAGCAGTGGTTAAGCCTTCCACGAAAGCTTGCCAACCAGACTTAATTGCACTATCAGTCCATACCTTCTTCTGTGTATGACCTAAAATTAAATAAAAATATAAAAGCTATGTACCTGAATAAATAGTTTTAAACTGTTCATGTTTAGAAATAAAAAAAAGCTAATTACAAAATAATAAAATTACAAAATACTTCATTGACCCAGGTCTCCTCTTGGTAATAAATTTCCCTTCTTCTTCTCTTCTATAAGTCTTTATTTTATGTAGGTATCTATGACGCCATAAAACAATTGCAGGTGTATCTATAAAAATATTTTTTCTTGTTTTTATGACAAACTTGAAGTTCAATTGTTTAATTAAATTCTTCATTGTGTTCCAGGAAAAATCAGGCAACTCAGACCCTGACTCATGCTTGATGCTGATCATTCAATGCTTGTAGAACCCGTAACAAAAACAAAAGATTATGTTATGAATCATCTTACTCTTTTTCGAGTAAAGGCCCGTATCCCTCGGTGGGGACATTAATGGGCTACATATTATTATTATTTTGTTATGAATAATATCTTCCTGGAAATATACCAATGACCTTTTATTGTGTCAGCTGTGTGAATTTATAAGAATCTGGCCAATCTATTTAGAAAGACCAAAGACCAATAAATATAGCTAGGACTTATATTTCTCACCTTGAGTCTTTCAAAATATATGCAACTAAATACAAATGAAAATAAAAATACTGTTGTCGTTATGATCTGAGTCGTATGCCAGGTAAATCTCTTTCTTATGGCTTCATAATAGCAATTTCTATAAACAGGTCGACGACGAAGTTGACAACGTGCGTGATGTCAAAAAAAATATAAGTATTAGGAATATGTAACATACCAATGTTTGGTGGTTCGTTGTTGTGAAAAAGTGCATGAATTTTATGGCAAATCGCTGAAAACGTGAAGTCATCCAACTTGTCTTTGAACGTCAATTTACGCCTTTTTTTTCAGGAGACTTAAATTCAATATTCTCTTTCGACTCCTTTATATTGCTGTATATAGAGGTTTTGCCTATACCTAAGATTTCAGCAGCTTTTGCCACACACTTTTCTACGTTTGGGTGATCCGTCGGTAAGGGCAGCATCTTGAATTCCTCTTGTATTACGTATTTTTACAAGTTACGGATCATAGTCATTTCAGTAACACTAAAAGGGACTCGAGGTCTCTTTTTCTTTTGCGACAAACAATCCCTCGAAGTAGTTGGTTGAGGTTCCATAATATAAGCAACGAATAAGAAAAAACGTAATAAAATAACTAACACAACGTAACAGTAACAACAAAAACAACAAAATCTTTACGGAACAGAGAACGTAATTGTGCACTCAGTCGGAGGAAAAGGAGACGAATGACAAAACGACGACGCATACGCAGGATGCAAACCGGACGCAAGCGAGACGGAAGATACGCAGACAGAGTAAATGATGTCTTGCTAGCGCACCGCCTAATAATAATAATAATATGTAAATGCTTAAGTTTTCTTACCTATTATTACTATTACTCACAAAAAGTGGACACAATTTTGCTTCTGCCACCTCAAATAGAAAAAAAGCATAATGCTATCTGATGTCATAGTGAATTGTGACAAATATTCATTACAAATTCTGATTGTAAAGAATCGCTCTATTCAAAATATACAGCTTTTAATTATATTTAGAATGAATGAGAACATCACTACCAAACTGTACATGGCAACATTAATTCAAGAAGTGACGTTTGATGTTGTTAGTTTACTTCGTCGTTCTAATAGGTTTCACGCTTGCTTAGGAGATGCAGGTTCGAATCCTGTCCATGTACCAATAAGATAATTAATTTATCTTAAGTATATTATCGGACGTTCAGTGTTACGGATGACACTTTGAGCTGTAGGTCCCAGCGACTATCGCTTCGTGGTAGTGGTCATAAAACCCCTCCACCAACCTGCTCTAAGCCAGCGCGTGGTGGAGTATGGCTTAAAGGCCTGTGTCCCTCGGTGGAGATATTAATGGTCTATATTTACTATTATATATTTATTACAAGTATTACCAATACACGAATTGTAAACTTACTAAGTCGGAATGAGGTTAGGTGGAGGTTATTAGATGTTCATTACTCAATTTCATAGCCATGTGTAATTTCGTATACCGGTTCATACCGGCTACTCGACTTGCATCTCATTGCATACTTTTAAATCGACTTGCTGGCCAGATGAAAAAAGGGAGCGTTTGCAGCTTGAGACGAAAAATAATTGTAACCGATCCTGATTAGACCTTGACTGAAATACCCCCCCACCGCCCTGAATTTGAAACTGGATCTGGCCCTGCTTACTCTGGTTAAAAATTGGTTGTGTTTAACTAATACAAATATTACAATATTAATTCATATAAATGGAATGGAATAAATAATTACAAAATTATTAACAGCTAATTCTGTGTTGAGTTAGATTAACCCCATGCAGTCTTGTCAGTTATAGAACCTTGAACTTAGTAATATCCCTTTTTAGACAAAGTCGTTTTACATGGATTTAAAATTGCTTTTACTAGAGAATGCCCTGACCCTTAAAACAATTGCTAACTTTCGCAAGACTAAACCGGGGCCACAACTAGTCTGTGATTATTTCTTAGGTTCACATTACAGCTATCGCTAAATTGGAAAATGTTGTCTTAAAATTATTGCTTTTAAAATAAATTTGAAGATGTGAATTCGACGACTGCTACTGCTGGTGCTGCGGTCAAATCAGCCGCTACACTGAAGCGGCAGAAATATTAAGCCTTCATGGGCAGCTACATTTTCGTGCCTCTTACAGTCGAGATGACTGGATTATGGGGGACAGGGGAAGCTTTTCATGTAAGTGTTGAGGCGCCGTCTCAGAGATCGAGTTTATGAATGCCGCTCCGGGGCATTACTCATGCAGAGGATTTCCTTGGCTGTGCAGCGCGGTATCGCCGCCAGTGATTTGGGAACCTTTGACAGGAAGATGTCCTGCGGCGGTTTGTTTACTATGTTTAGTTTTTTGACTTTTTTTTTCATTTTTAGACAATAATATTGGGAACGTTGGGCAGGGAGATGTCATGCCACCGTAGCACGTCGGGCACGGGGGGGGTTTTGTCGCGAAAGGTGAGGGATAGATCTTTGTATAGCGCATAACTCTGTCAAAAGTCTGTCTGATAAAAAACAAACGGTTTCAATTACAAACGATAGTTCAGGGCCCCCTACACTAGGCCCAGTCTGTATCCTGGGTGCCTGTAGGCAGATGTATTACCCTAACAACCCTTAAAAATATTACTACACCTTTCTGATACACCCTGTATGGATCTAAGTCGATAGTTAGGGAGACAAGTGTTAGATTTTAGCCTCTTTAGCTGAGGCATAGCTACCTTACATCGGGGAAGAAAACACGAAAACGAGCTAATAAAAAACGAATTGAGCGAATGGCCATGAACAGCGGAAATTCCTGAAATGATCGAAAAAAATTGCTGCTGAACTGCGTGACAAAATTACTAAATGGTTTATCAAGCCAATGATATTGGCTAAATGAAGACTATCTGGTCGAAGTGGTGGTTCAGGGTAGGTGAAGGACAAAGGAGGTGAGCGAAGCGAATTTGAACACTACCCAATACATTACATACAACATCATACCTCACCTCTACATAGTGCATCTATAGGCTCCCATATATATCATATACACATATATATCGCCCAAAAGGGCAAATTGCAGGTAGAAAGCCTTCAGCATATACCGAGGCCATGGCTCACAGTTAATTCTTAGTAAGACAACTGTTAACACAAAGGGGTTGTTTTTAGTCCGTATACCACACGAGCTGATGCCCGCTCAATATGTGGGGACCCGGACATAGCAGGCAGGTCTGACTCCTGGGCATGGGTAATTCCATTTTTTTCCCCTCCAACAAAAAAAAAGTGCATCGATAGGAGAATCAAGAGATGTTCTCTTCAGCAGGCGTTATATACAAGGTGACATTTAATTAGCTGGCCATATTTAAGGGAATGATAGTACCCATCATTATGACCAACTTTCCCATGAAACATATGGCTGCAAATGGAAAAAAATATTTTTCCCTCGGTACATTGACCCGATCAGCTGGTAACAAGTTACTATGGGGTACCCAATTTTTTTTTCGTTTGCGACCATATGTTTCTTGGGGAAAGTTGGTCATAATGACGGGAACTATAGTTTGCTAAAATATGGCCAGCTAATTAAATGTCACCTTGTATATAATAAAACTTTCGGAAGCATCCGAATACTGTACTAGTAGCGGATCCATGGAGGGGGCTAGGGGGCTCAAGCCCCCTTCGCCCTTCAACGACAATCCTGGATCCGCGTCTGACTGTACTAGTACATATTCCTATTATTCCTACTTCTATCGATCTGTTAAAACACTCAAAACACTCCATCAGAAAAATCTCAAGTGGAAAATCGCGAAAGTGGCATGTGAACACAGAACAAAAGACGTAGTGTGACGAAACTTGAAAAGGCATGTTCGGTCGTAGGGGAAGGGCGGACAAAAAGGGCGCGAACAAAAACTGTATAGGGCCCTTAACTGCCGCTAAAGATGACGCTGCTCTCTTTAAACTTAAGAGCTGGGTGTCAATAGGGAAGCTTTTAACACCAATGACGATGTACATTAGGTACCACAAACTTATACTATAATAAGATATTTTATTATATTATAATATATTATATTATAATAAGTGTTGGCGACTGGCTGTGCTGCCACCTTTTTATACAAAAATGTAACCTTTTTGTTTGTATTCTGTTTTTATGTGTCTTGCTTGACGTGTGAGTGGTGGTGCTGCCTTTGCCACGTCATTATTATGAGCTGGTTATATGTTCTAATATTTTAATAAATACCAGTCTAAAAGTGCTAACCTTGTTTCCATCATCTCACACATCCATTTATAGAGTCCACTCTTATCCACTCGTTATCAATAAGATACTACGTATGTCGTCATGTCGCCTGCGTCAATGTCATACAAATGAGCACAACTGGCGACGACGTTAGTTAGCTAAAGTGCAAAGTCATAAATGCTATGGAAATAATTCACCAAGTAAAAAACTTAAAAAAACGGACTTCAAGCTCAAGCCCTATTTATCCATACCCGGGCGGGATGCAAATGAAGTATATCTACAAGAAAAGACCTCATCAAAACTTATTATGCTTGAAACCACAAACCTACACATACATATTTTGTTTTCGTTGATTTTTTCTCAATCAATTTTTTAATGTGAAGTATGACCTACCAATCAAAACAACAATCATCAAAATCGATTCGTACTTGACGAAATAATCGCGTAACAAACATACAAAAAACAGTCGAATTGAGAACCTCCTTTTTAAGTCTTGTTGTTGCCTTATTCTCGGTCCATGGAATGATAATTAACGTCGAAAAGACAAACATAATGCACTTCCAATTGCGAAAAGAGAGAGGTCATGAGCTGAATGTGACTTGCAACGGCAGCGTCGTGCCGCAAGTGGACCAGGTGACAGGTGAAATACCATTGACTCTGGAACGGAACCGTACGGAACCAGTTCCATACAAGTAAATTAAAAGCCTTGTAAGGAACCAGTTCCGAAACTCCAGTTCCATAGACGGCCCAAGCGCTCTGGCTTAACGTCGACGGAACACATCGACACCACAATCTGTAGAAGATTGTCTTCTGCGTGCTTTGCGCTGCCTAGGCTCATTCCCAGTCTATCAACCGAGAGTGTGAAGAAAGCGTACCTATTTCGAGTATTTTTACTCGGTATTAATGTAAGGTCCAGACCTCTGGGTCAGGGGCACAGACGCTGACCGCAACAGAGCTTTTAGGATGCCAAAACGCGCCATACCAGTAATTACGAGGTGCCCCGGGACCATTCAGCCATGGATTTATTTAAGGTGCTACATCCTGACTCCGGAGTCTATACTATACACCCTCGAGTTCCTTTCTTGCCCACAAATGCTCAACGCCTAAACAGAAGACGTATCACCTACTGTTTGTACCACCAAAACGATTGGCCAAGTCAGGCCAATGTCTGTCAGGAATAGGCCCCAAATTATATCTTCACCTGTCGAAATTAAAGATGCACCAAACAACACAACCTTCCTCCGAGATGTATGAAAACTGCTAATAGAGAATGCGTTCTATTCGGTATATTATGACTATTATAAAATCTCATGGACAAAAAACGAATGATGAATTGAAATTTAAATTACTTTCAATAAATATCGATAACAATAAAAATGAAAAATTACCATCGAAATCAACTCTAATGTGTTTAATGTCATTTAATTTACTTTTAATTAAAAATCATAATTGAGTTAATTTAATTTATCTACACACGTATCATAAACCCTCTTAACTGCGTCCAAAAACTGCACGTTACGGCCAGCATAATGATATACTACTTGGTAAAAATTCATTTCTTAACTGAACATGGATACACAATGACCATAGTGTATAAATTTTCGACAAATTATGACATTCAAATTTCGAACGCCGACGCCCGCCTACGTGCCGCCCCTAGTTTGTCTGTGAAGTTTGTACTACTGAACAAGCTAAACAAGTGCAGAGCCAACATCGTCATCATCATCAATGCGACCATGCCGGTCGAACATGCGGTTCCTGAACACATCAAAGAGAGCTTATGATATGTGTGTAGATAAACTAGTGTATGTAACTGTACATATTAGGCATTCAAACTATCTAGTGATATTATTATGAAACGAGCCGAACTCACTCTTGAGTTTTAATGCCCTCCATTATGTACCTGTCCGTCACATTAACTACTATATTCATATTCATATTCATATTCATTTATTTGCATATAACATGTACAATACACACTACAGGTGGAAAATGTATGTAGGGTGCATGCACCCTGACAGGGTGTAACAAATTTATCTACACATACACATAACTTTTACATTGACCCGATCAGCTGTTCACAGGTTAAAGAGGCTAAATTTATTTTCCTAATAATTTTTATCTTCGAAGAATTCGTGCAGCACGTAGTAGCATTTTTCGGCGAGGTAACATTTTAAAAGTTTTTTAAATTTTGTTAAATCTTCCATTTCCTGGAGATTTTTGGGTAAATTATTATATATTTTTGTAGCCATGGTAAAGGGACCACATTGTACCATTTTAAGTTTTGTCTGGGGACAGGATAAGTAGCTTTTAGGTCTTAAATTATTTGGACGGGAATATTTTGGGAACATATGTAAGTTTTTTTTTACGAAGTTGCTGATTTCCAATATATAGATAGAAGTTAGTGTAAGTATTTTATATTGTTTAAAATAGGGCTTGCAGCTAGTCATATTGTCTATATTAGCAATTATTCTGACGCATTTCATTTGTAATAAAAACAAGTTTGGTACCTTGGTACTGTTTCCCCATACCACTATACCATATTGTAGCCACGCGTGAGCATAGGCATAATATGCTGAGAGAGCAGTCTTCACATCTGTGTATTTCTTTAATTCGAGCAGCGCGTAAGTGAATCTTGATAGTTTGGTTGATATATTTGCAATGTGGTCTTTCCAGTTTATATTGCTATCTATGTTAATGCCTAGTAAAGGGTAAGTTTTAGCACATTCGATTTAATTACTTAGATATGAGTAGTTTATTTCTAAGGGACGTTTTTGGTGTGGTTTAAATTGTAATAGTTTTGTTTTGGAATAATTTATTTGTAAATTATGTTCATTTAACCAGTTAATTAATGTATCAAATGTAGTTTGAAGAAGTACGTTGAGGTCGGTGGCATTTTGGCTAGGTATAACTATTGATATATCGTCGGCAAATAGAGTGGATGAATGGTTAATTTGTTTAGGCAAGTCATTAATGTAGAGCAGAAAGAGAATGCACCCCAGTACACTTCCTTGGGGGATTGACTTAGTGACATGTGCTTTTTCAGATCGCACTTTATTAATCAAACCAGTTTTACCATCATAATGTTCTATTTCTACTAGTTGATATCTGTTTGATAAGTAAGAGTAGAACCATTGATGCACAATACCACGAACACCTATACCATATAATTTTTTTAATAATATATCATAAAGGACACGATCATATGCCTTGCTCATATCGAGAAGTAAACCAATAGCATATTTTTTATTATTTATAATATTTAAAATATCTGTAATATATTTATAAACAGCTAGTGATGTCGAGTGGTTTTTTCTAAATCCATATTGGGACTTACTAAATATATTAAATTGTTCACAGAAGGAATACAGTCTGTTTGCCATGGCAGTTTCAAAGATTTTTGCGAATGTAGGTAAAAGAGCAATTGGTCTGTAGTTTGTGCAGTTACTTTTGTTACCTTTTTTGTAAATAGGTTTAATTATGGATAGTTTTAAGAGGTCTGGTACTGTACCATCTGCAAAAGACTGATTTATAAGAAACGACAGAATAGGGGCCAATGTTTCAACACATTTTTTATTAGTAATGGGGGCAGTTCGTCATGACCGAAACTTTTTTTGTTTTTTAATTCTTTTATTATTTTAATAACTTCGGGGATGGTAACTGGTTTTAAGTTTTTTTTTTTTTTAATGATACTGGTTTTAAGTATATTGAATTTTCAGACGGCTCAATTACAGCTTTTCCTTTTGGTGCGGGAAGCGAGGGATCTGAATTTGCAACATTCAGGAAAAAGTCGTTGAAAATATTAGCTATACGAAGCGGGTTATCTATTATTTTATTTTGTTCATTCAATTTAATGTTAACTCTATCTATTTTTGTAACTTTGTTAGTTTGTTATCAGAGTTTTTGATTTTATTAATGTTTTGGATCCTTTTAGACGTTTTTACAATTTTTTTCAATAATAGTTTATATTGTTTATAGGCATTATTTAGAATTTTTTTATCTATTTTATTTACAAGTAGTTTTAGTAGTCTTTTATTCTTACAGGATTGTTTTATACCTTTTTTTAGCCATGTTTTTTTGCTTTTAAGTTTTATTTTAACATTTTTAGGGGTATAGTTTTATTTAGAATGTAAGTTAATTTTGATTGAAATGACATATAATTTTCATTTAAGTTTTTATCTCTAGTGATTAATTTATTAAAGTCAACTTTATTAAGTTCTGAGATGAAATTGTTTATATTTTGGTCATTAAATATTCTTTTTTTTACTGACCATGTAGTTCGAGCGTTATTATGATCGGTTGGTATTTGTATTGTTGTACCTTTATGATCTGAAAAACCATATTCATGGACGGAGATGTTTTCTTTTTTTACAATAAAGTTAGTAAATATTAAATCTAAACAAGTAGACGAGGTTTCAGTTATTCTGGTAGCCTCTTTTATATGTTGGTGAAAGTTGTAGCTTTTCATTAGATCAATAAAGCTTGATCTTAGCATAGAATTTACTAGCATATCAATATTAAAATCACCTCCTATTATAACATTTTTCCTTAAATATTTCTTCTTTACGTGCTGCAAGAGATTTGTTAAGGAATTAAAGAAAAAATTAGGCATCCTGGTGTGATCTGGCCAATAAATAACAATAACAATTAATTCTAACTCAGGTATCTCAATGGCACTAGTTTCAGATATAAACATTCATTCTATCAATTTCTTTCAGTTCAATAAACTCAATATTGTCTTCGAGTAGAATGCAAGTTCCTCCTGCCCCATGATGAGATCGACAAAAGGATGCTGCTAGCTTGAAGCCGTCTACACGCAGCAGATCTATCGTTGATGGAGATATCCACGTTTCTGTAAGGCAGATCATCTGGATATTTTTATCTTCTTCTGTTGCGGCTTCTACTAAATGTTGCTTATTTTTGAAGCTCTGTATATTCTGGAATAAAATTTTAATATTATGGTCGAAAAAAATCTGCAGAAATCGTTGTGTTTGGTGGGGATGCCACCGTGGCGTCTAATATTTGAGTTACAACATTCATGTTTGTTCTGTTGATGATATTGTCATCAAGGGGCTCTGGATTATAATGTCTTCCATTTATAATAAGTTTGTCATCAATTATATTGGCTCGATGCCCATCGCGACGTGCTTTTATTAGGGTTTCTATTAATTTCTTTCGTTTTTGCAGGGATTCTTCTCCCAATACTTCCGATACAGCAAGCCCTGTTTTCTTGAAATAACTTCGGTGTTGTAGTATTTGTCGTGTGAGGTTCTTACTCATCAATTCAATTTCTAAGGGTCTTCGAAAGCCTTTTTTTCCTATTCTTTTCATATTTTCTACATATCCCTGTATATTTATGTTTAGTATATCCTGGAACATGTAGACTACCCTTTCGTATAATTGTCCACTTTCTTCCCATCTGTTTTCTTCCAATCCGTATAAAATTATTTTCTTGTCTCTACTTCTTTCACAGCATTTCCCTGTCGGTACAGTATTTTTGTTTATTTCTATATTTTTGTTAATTTTATGTATTTCTGTTTGTAGTTGCACGTTTTCTTTCTTTAGATTTATTATGACTTTGTTTATGTTATCTATCTCTTTATTAATTTGGTCTTGTTTCTGAGATACATCTATTGTAGTTTTGGAGAGCTCTTGTTTCACTTTATTTATTTCATTAATGGTTACCGTTTCTACCGTCGTTTTGAGTTCTGATAGCCAAGTCTCCTTAATAGAGTATAGTTTTCTATCAAATAGGGCTTCCAATTGTTCAAGTGTTACTCCTATTATAGCATTTAGCATTTGTTGATTATCTGTTTGTCTGTTTTGCTCGTTTTTTTTTTTTTTTTTTTTTATGTAGCCTCCACGGTGTCCCACTGCTGGGCAAAGGCCTCACCATTTCGAGTCCACACATCCCTATCAGTAGCTGTACTGACCCACCCTGGCTGAAACTTATCCAGGTCGTCCCTCCATCTCCTTCTGGGCCTTCCCCTACGCCGGTGTCCGTCTGTGGGCACCCATTCAGTTGCTGTTTTCGCCCATTTGTCGGGGTGCATTCTACAGACATGTCCGGCCCAGGTCCACTTGAGCTTGGCAGTCTGAACTCCTACATCCGCGATCCCAGTTTTTGAGCGCAGTGTGGTGTTTCGGATGCGATCTGTGCGTATAACACCCAGAATACTGCGCTCCATCGCTCGTTGGCACACCTTGAGTTTGGACTTCTGACGTTCGGTCAATGACCACGTTTGTGCGCCGTAGGTTAGGATGGGTAGGATGCACATGTCGACAAGTTTGCGCTTCAGGGTCAACGGAAGGTTGCCCTTCATCAGCTCCTTCATGGACCTTTGCTCGTTAATTAATAATTATTGATTGATAGTATCGCCTAAGATACTCTTCTCATCGTCGGAGTACAATTCTTCTGGTGCATCAGGCATGCTTTTTTTTTGTCGGAGAGTAACATTGCTTCTATCTATCATTTCTAACTTGTTCGACAATTTGCGAGCAACCTCTTGGGTATTTTCTGAGGGGTAGCTGTGACCCTTTTTATCGCCTGTAGTAGACACTGCAGGGTCTGCTGCCATCGCACGGGCCTGGGGACTGGCCGGCATCATGTCATCATTCCTCGTCCGCTGCATAAGTCAACGGCAGTTTGGGCAGGTCCAGGTACGCTCGAGGTCTTGCTTGCATTCAACAAAATAGGCTTTATTTATGTTTAAGCATTGGAAATGGAAGTGCTCTTTACATTTACTGCAATCCAATAATTCCGCTATGTTGACGTGTTTTCCACATGCTCCACAATTTCTCATTTTTATACGTGGGAAATGCAAGGTTATTAGATTAAATAAAAATTCTGCCCTTATAAAAAAACACCTTACGACATCTGGTGCAGAGTAGCAGGAACCATCTGAGAGTGCAATCGATCGATATTAAGTACTTCTACTTGATCATAGATGGCGCTGGTTTCTTTGATATTAAATCATGGACTTCGTTGGTATTGTTTGATTTCCCACGCCTACCGAACGGCGTGAGAATCCTGAGGGGTTGTGCCTTTGCCAAGTGAGAGAAAAGAAGTGATGAAATTGGTTACTGACCTTGTCTCCGTAGGCAGGAAATCGAAAGCTCGATTCGAGACGGGAATACGGGAAAGGGGCACTGTTTGGGATAGGATATGGAGTGAATCGAAACCTATCGTTGCTGCCGACGCTGTCGCCGGCGTGCTGCCTGCCGTGACCGTGGAGTCGCCGCTACCGATGCGACGATGTCCAATCAACCGGGATCACTTGACCGCTGACGCGAATCTACTTACAATCAATAGCCCGACGCTATGAGGTAGATTTACACTCTGACCAGGCCCGATGCCTGTATGATAATTGGTACACCGAAATACCATCACAGGGCCCGAGCCGCCATGTTATTCTCACCGATAAGACCAGACCAAGAGAAAAAATTAACCTCCAATTTTACATCTCGTTTCCGATACGAGTGACAGCTGCTAGTGCCGTTTTCGCTAGTGATGTCTCGATTACTCGCGATCGATTCGCGCAACAAAAAACCGGTGCGTTTCCGACGCATAAATATTAAACAGTCACCCGCCCGGACAGGCCCGAACCTGTCCCTAATCAATAGGAAGGCGAGAAAGTGTTGCGACCGCTCTCTTGAGGACCGAGTTCCCCACCCTGACTTCTGCTGATCGAGGCGTGCCATCCCGACCCGTGTACAAATTGACGATCCGTCCTCGTCTCCATCTCAATGATGGCAGGTTCGCATCCTTAATCAGCACCAAATCACCGACTTCAGGGGGGCTCGTCCGGTCAGTCCACTTAAGGCGCTGCTGCAAGATGTGCAAGTACTCAAGGGACCACCGTTTCCAAAAATCTTGAGCCATCTGCTGCAACATCTGCCACCTAGTTAACCGACTTAACTTAACATCACCGAATGGGTATTCTGGCAGGGCGTTAAGGGGCTGACCTATCAGGAAGTGACCCGGCGTCAACGCTTCCAAATCATTTGGATCCGAACTGAGCGGGCACAACGGACGCGAGTTCAGTGTCATTTCAATTTTACAGAACAGCGTCGCAAGCTCTTCAAAGCGTAGAGAGGTCTCACCGATGATCCTCGTCAGGTGCGACTTAGCCGATTTAACCGCAGCCTCAAAAATTCCTCCCCAATGAGGACATCCCGGCGGACTGAAAACCCATTCAATCCCTCGTCGGGAGCAAGCCGTACCGATGGCGTCCTGGTTACCGTTCAGGAATTGAGTGACCTCCTGCAGATATCGCCTGGCTCCGACAAAATTTGTGCCGTTGTCCGAACGGATTAATGTCGGGAGGCCCCTTCGTGAGACGAACCGATCTAGACAAGCGATAAATGCCTCCGTAGTGAGGTCACTGACCACCTCCAAGTGGACTGCCTTCGTGGCCAAGCACACGAAGACGCACAGGTATGCCTTCACTAATCTGGCGTTCCGTAGCTGTGAAGACTTGACCATGAATGGTCCCGCGAAATCCGTTCCGACACCCGCAAAGGGCCGGATTTCGTTAACCCTATCCGAGGGCAAATCGCCCATCTGGGGCTGCATCGTAGCCGCCTTGGCCCGATAAGAAGGCAGGCACCGAAATACGACGCTACGCACTAAGCGTCTTCCCGATAGAATCCAGAACTCGCGATGGAGAAACGCCATCAAGGCGTGGCATCCGATATGCCCATTCCGAATGTGTCGATCCTGTATCAACAGTTCGACCAACTTCCCTTTCCGAGGGAGTAACAACGGGTGGCGAGCCGCATAAGGCAGGTTGGCATTCCGCAGCCGACCTCCTACCCTCAGCAATCCTTGAGGGTCAATAAACGGGTTGAGCCGAGCCACAGCTCCCTTCAGTTGGACGCGTCCGCGTCTCAGAATGTCCAATTCGGACTTAAAGTGCACCGTCTGCACGTTCCGTACCAATGCGAACAACGCATGGTTCCGTTCCCGTGGTGTCAGGACCGGTGTCCGCACTCGTTGCGCCTCAGAATTCCGACAATTCCGCGCAAATCGGCAGATCCAGGCGGTCACATTGACCAGCTTGTCGAGCGAGCTGTACCGTTCCAGCAGGCTGAACTCCTCTTCCGGCTCTGGCTGCGTCGTACAGACACCGACTGTCAAGGCGCCGTTCGCCGTGGTAACGCGTGGACTCATTGGCCAATCCGATTCGGCTTGAGTCAACCCCATTTTGGACCCCACCACAAGGGATGTCCAACCAACTCCGGAGCGTGACACAATCGACCTGACCGAAGGCGACCAGTATTGTTCCGACAAGACTGTTCACACTCCCGCTCAACCGGGTCCAACCGGCGGACCGTAGGTGGTTCCTCCACCTCCCAAAACCTCTGTATCACCTCCGAGAGTACAGAACCGAATAAGGGACTACGAGTCGCTAGGCGTGGGGCAGCCGGCATGACCGGACCCATTACCGCATGGCCCAGTCTGGTGTTGACCGAAACCAGACCAGTCGCCTGCAACACGTGGACACCTGGCACTAACAGGTATCCCAAGGCATCGACACCCAATAAAATGTCTACTGGGCCCGGAATATCGAACTCCGGGTCAGCCAGTGACAACCCAGCGACCAACTGTCGCACCGAGGGCGACAACCGTACGTGATGGTGTGAGCCCATCACATTAGGCATGACTAATGCCGTGACCGTCAGATACACCGATGAATCCACCCGTGACGAGAGAGTAATCCGACATACTCCCTTAACGGAACCGACTTCCGTGTTCCCAATTCCCCGACTGGAATGTGGGTACTCCCTTACCGAAATGCCCAACCGTCTTACAAGGTTGCACGAGACTAAGCACCCCTGGGCCCCCGAGTCCAATAGTGCTCGTGCTACACAAGATTTGCCGTCCGAACTCCACGCTATCACCGAGGCGGTGGGGAGCATGACCGTCTGTGGAGTGGCGGCACCTTGTAAGTGGGCGGCGTGTCCCTAGCGGGAACCTCCGCGGGATCCGAACCCGCTGGGACCCCCGTCGGCCTGGTAACTCGGCTGCTGATATGCCACCGGTGGCATATCAGACCGCATGTACATCAGGGGGTCCCAACCCGCATAATAGGCCCCTCGCTCTCCCGGTACCCGACCATACCGGACTGTGAACGGTGTGCCCGGTGGCCACCGTGGATGGAGGGGGGAGAGCGGATCCAACCTGGGGCGCTCTAGGAATGGGGGCGACATCCGACTGTTCGCCTCCCTGTTCGCCTCCCAGAGCGACGGGCAGGGTGGCGCAGAAGGTGGTGGGCTCCCAGCCTTCGCGCCACTCATAGGTGCCATCTGACACCCGCCCGTAACACGCGATGAGCCAGCGGCCCGAAGTCCTCGCTGACCCTGGACAGCGGCGACCGAACCCCGGCTGTCCCGCCTGTTACCCCCCGCGCTGCCCCCTTCCCCTCGGGGGGGGTCCCGTCCGCGGGTACCCCAGTCACCCCGTTGGTGACTCCCGTTGCCCGGAGGGGGACTGGGTCCGGCCCTGGTTGGGCCCTGTGACCGACCAACCTGAGTCCGGCCCTGGTGACCGTCCGATGGGCCTGACCGGTTCAGGCACAACACGACGTGGTGCCTGCCACCGCAGCCCTCACAGGGGGACGCCCGTGAGCACTCGCTCAGCGGGTGCGGCCCCAAACAACCGAAACACAATCGGTGGCGGAAGACCACCTTCCTGCGGGCAGCCACACCGAGCGCCTTAAAGTTGGCGCAACTGGTCACCTCATGACCGGCACTGTCGCAGTGCACACAGCCGTCACCCGACGGCGCGGCACTCAAAACGCCAAATTGTTTTGACCGACCACCCCCCCGTGGGGGTGGGGGGCGCGGCCCCTCCCGCATCCGCGCGGGTTGGCGCTGCACACTGGCCTCCGAATCCATGGTGTCGCATCGCCTGCATTCACCCTCCAAAAACTCCGTTAATTGGACGAGCGTGGGCAGTTCCGAGCTACTGCCCCCATGCAGCTGTTCAAACCGACTTTGAACAGCTGCAGGCAACCGTGACAAAACCATATATAACACAATATATGACCATTGGTCTACCGGCAGACCAAGGTTCTGAAGGGCCTTAGTAGCCACCAGCACAGGGTTGAGCACCTGTACCCGGATGTCAACATCCCGGGTTACTCTTGGGATGCTCAACAGCTTCCCCAGCTGCGCATCAACCAACCGCCTTTTGTGTTGGTAGCGGTCAAACAATATGACCCGGGCAATCTCATAATTGCCCGCCGTAACCGTTAGGTGACCGACCAACTCCTTCGGTTCACCCCGCAGTGCCATCAATAGCTGGGCCAACTTGTAGGCGCTGTCCAGGTCGTCCCGACCGTGGACCAGGCTATCGAACAAATTGATGAATGCCGGCCACTCATCAATTGCCCCACCGAAGGCCGGAATCTCCAGGTGTGGAAGCCGTCCAACCACACCCTTAGGGGGGGGGGGGTCTCCGCTACCCTCCCCGCGGTCATCCCGACGCGACCGCTTAATTTTTTCGGCGCGACGCTCGATGTCGCCCAAGCACTCCATCGCTTGGTCAGCATCCGCGCAGAGCTGCCTCACTGCAGCCACCGAGGCCTCATCCGTAAGCCCGAGGGCTTCAGCCTCGGCAGCCAGCCGACACACCTTCCCGACGCGTGTCATTTCGTCCTCCACACGCTTGAGCAGGACATCGTCCATGTCGGGTCGCTCCACATACTTGTGAGTATGGGCGAGCCATCTCATCTCCTCACGGACACCATACCGCAGTACCGTCAAGGGCGAAGGTGCCATGGTTACCGATTTAATTATTCCTGGTCCTATGCTTCACTGCCGAACTAAGCACAGCCAGATACCAGCACTTTCCCGTCAGCGCTGGGCACAGAAATTTAAACTAAGTTGTAAAACCCAAGGCAACCACTAAACAATTAAATCATAAACAATATTTAATATGGTCGCCCTGTGGATATACACCTTATAATATACACTCTAAATCAATTAGAGAATGCCACCATGTGGTACAATACAAATAACACACAAAAGGTTATTGTAAAAAAAAAACTATTTTTCTAGCAGTGGCCCTCCGATAGGAACCACACTTCCTTTGAGGTCAGCAAAATCAGCTTAATACCCCTTAAATAGCCCGACCCTGCTGTGCAAACCGAAATAACACTGTAGGACTACAGAACCCGACGTTCCACCGTAAGTAATACAATCTAGGCTTCGCAGAATGACCGTTCAATCCTTTATGCGCTGGTAACAGTAGTTTCCGACTACAAATTTATAACAACTGTTAACTAAATTGGCACTTATACTTTCACTTACCGAAAATGAACACTTTAATCGTGGTATACCGACCACAGACTCATTGCCGACTTGAGCCAATCTGGGATATTCTTTTCTCCCAACTACAATGTGACAAAGGCAACCCTACCGTGAATCGATGATATCCCACTAGGAAACCGCGCTTCTGCTACCAAAATGAATTAATTTCCCACGCCGTTCGGAAGGCCTATTACCACTTTAATCGTGGTATACCGACCACAGACTCATTGCCGACTTGAGCCAATCTGGGATATTCTTTTCTCCCAACTACAATGTGACAAAGGCAACCCTACCGTGAATCGATGATTTCCCACTAGGAAACCGCGCTTCTGCTACCAAAATGAATTAATTTCCCACGCCTTCCGAACGGCGTGAGAATCCTGAGGGGGATGTGCCTTTGCCACGTGAGATGAAAGAAGTGATGAATTGGTTACTGACCTTGTCTCCGTAGGCAGGAAATCGAAAGCTCGATTCGAGACGGGAATATGGGAAAAGGGCACAGTTTGGGATAGGATATGGAGTGAATCGAAACCTATCGTTGCTGCCGACGCTGTCGCCGGCGTGCTGCCTGCCGTGACCGTGGAGTCGCCGCTACCGATGCGACGATGTCCAATCAACCGGGATCACTTGGCCGCTGACGCGAATCTAATTACCATCAATAGCCCGACGCTATGAGGTAGATTTACACTCTGAGCAGGCCCGATGCCTGTATGATAATTGGTACACCGAAATACCATCACGGGGCCCGAGCCGCCATGTTATTCTCACCGATGAGACAGACCAAGAGAAAGATTAACCTCCAATTTTTACATCTCGTTTCCGATACGAGTGACAGCTGCTAGTGCCGTTTTCGCTAGTGATGTCTTGATTACTCGCGATCGATTCGCGCAACAAAAAACCGGTGCGTTTCCGACGCATAAATATTAAACAGGTATTATAATTTTAAACTTTAGAGGTTATGAAAAATATCCAAACTTATTCTCACTCGTTTTTCTTCCTGCTTTTCCGTTAAAAAGGTTGTTTGTTTTTAAAGCTGTTATCGGACAGTCGATTCTTCTTAAAATATGCAGGAAAATGCAGATTTAGCGGCAAAAACAAACTGGCAGGTTTATCACTTTTTTCTGGTTATTAGCGAAAAATAACAGCAGATCACACTTTTGCATGGAATTTGTAACTCGGGTAATGGTTGTATATTACTTTTATCACTATATTTTAGAAGTTTAAGTTTAATTTATAAAAATATGCACAGACGTTGTTGTTATGGCGACGGTGGCGCCCTCCTCTCTATTATGAAGTGTACATTTTATAGGTACACCCTGCCCACTGCTACTCGTGCCACCGGATACATTTTTCAAAATATCGACGCGGCAATGTCGACGGGAATGAGCGATAACTATACGTCGCGCCACACGTTATGAGCGGTGGCCTTGAATGCGCTGTAATCACTTTTCAATACCTGTGGTACAAATGCGCAGTAATTCCCGCCAACGTCGCCCAGCGCTCTTAATTCGTTTTACACTGACTACACCTATAAAATTCTCGCTCACACGCATGCCGCTGTATCATGAGGCCCTTTGACTCCCACGAAAAACCGCCAACGGATTGGTGAAGTGGGCAATAACATGACGAGCGGCGCAATCCGGCGCATGAGAAATGAGCGTATAGGTGCATTCCATAAAACTTTCCAACACCAAAACCAGTGTTGCTAGCTTTAAATAATGTGTTACCCAAATGTTAGGCAAAAAATATTTATCAGTGACTGAAATAGAATATAAACTAGTGGTTCTGTGGGAACAGAAGACCTCGCGAGCCCTTATAACCATTAACATTTTGATGACAAATGATGATGATGAGTCAGTCAGTGCCAAAATGACGGAACTTTGAATGGCTGTCATCTCCGATCCATTCGTTCAAATTGACTGAATTTTGGGAGTTAGCCTTTTTAAATTGTGGCTTGTCAATCACAGAACATTTCGGTGTCTAGCTTTTTCTAAAACATAGTTACAGGGGGGTCGAAAATCGCTTTCTCCTACACTCCCGCCTTTCGGGTTTTTTTTCGCAACATCTTGTGTAGAATAAAGTCCTTAGTGCTCCTCTGAAATTTGAATGAAATGCGTCGACAAAGACCGCTACTGAAAACTTTTAGCCTTTTCCCACCTATTATCCCCCCAATCAAAAATGGTGTCTGGCTAAAATGTTTAATTTAATCAAGGACAAGGTTCTTGTGCCAATTTTCGTCAAAATCGGTTGAAAAATGTGACCTGTAGCTGAGAAAAGACATCCAGACAAAAGCATTTTTGGCCAATCTTAAAACTGGAAGCTCGCTTGCTTCGCTCGCTCGGTTAAAAACTGAACGGTTTGCTCGCTTGGTCAATAAAATTTATACAAAGCCCAATTTTGTATTTGAATAATAACACGAATTTTTCGAATTCAAACTTAAATATAATGAGTATATTGCTTGCAATATGTAATGTGATAATTAACTAGCTTTTTCCCGTTGCTTCGCCTCGTTTGTTTTGTGTTTTTGTGCAGTCAATTGATTTTCATACCCAAATTATCTAGGCATCAAAATATCTATAGATAGTAAAAACAAGTAGGTATCGAAAATAATGAAAGCAATATTGGCAGCCGCTGCTACACAGGTACCTGGTTTATTTTTTGACAGTGGGGAATAGTGAGTGATCTTACCCATAATAGCGAAGGGAAAAGATATATGGAAATCACTTTAATGTGCATTCCCTATAATATTTCCTTCGCCGTTAAGTTTGTTGCAATGAAACCAGTGTTGATAGCTAAAAAAAATTGCTGCCGTAAAAATGGGCTAATGGTGTTTTTTTTTAAGTGTTTAAGTAAATTTTTCTAATTACTTTAATAACTCCTTTATATATATTTTATCTACAGACGTATCATAAACCCTCTTTACTGCGTTCAAAAACCGCACGTTACGATCAGCATTATGTTAAACTACTTGGTAAAAACTCGTTTCGTATCTGGAAAACTACACATTATGGTCATTATGTGTAGTTTTTCTACATATAATGACATTCAAATTTCGAACGCCGACGCCCGCCTGCGTGAAGTTGGTACTACAGAACAAGCTAAACAATTGCAGAGTCACAATGCCGGTCAAACATGCGGTTCCTGAACACATCAAAGAGAGCTTAAGATATGTGTGTAGATAAACTAGTGTATGTAACTGTACATAAGTAGGCATTAAAACTCTCGAGTGATATTATTATGAAACTCGCCTTCGGCTCGTTTCAGAAACCCACTCTCGAGTTTTAATGCCCTCCATTATGCAGCAGTCACATAAACTACTATTAGTGAAACGAGGTATAATGCATTATTTTGTTTTGTACCATTGATTTGTTTGTAGGTATCAAGTAAAAGTTTTTTTTTGGCTGCCCCAATTAACAACACGATCATAGAACGTATCTGGAGGTCCATACCAAAACGTTATTGATGCAGATCTATTCTAGTTACTGAACTCTATCGAAATCTTAAAACTGCAAAAAGACGCGTCAAAACCTGTGATAAACAGCCATGAAATCAGTCGATTATATTACCTACTCTTTATCATCAAACTTTGTTAAATTGTGTAAAATTACGTATGATCGAAATGTCATCAAAATCGAAACATTTTGGTGTGGACCTCTACAATATAATAAATTTAAAATAAAATAAAAAGCTTTTTTTCATCAAATAAACCTTTAATTTTCACTTTTTCGCTAAAATTTTAAATAATTAACATTACTTTTCAGGTATTATAAAAAATTCTCCATACCATCAAATATTTTTTTCCATTGAATGTGTGACACTTAAGTTTAACACTTATATTTACACAAGTAGGTATTTTTAATTAATTTAAACTTGAATCTTTTTGCGTAGGTCTTATTTTGAAATTTTAGTTTTTTTAAAGAAGCTTTATTTTCTGGTACTCTTTTAAATGATAAATTATTAATCCTTCTTGGTAGAAATTCCAACGCTTGAGACGGTCCTACTCAAACACAACCTATCAGTCAGCTCAGTTCAGCTCAGTGTCCCCACCTTAGGGTATTTTCCCCTAGATTTAGGGGATTTTTGAATGTTTAGGGGATTTTTTAGGGTATAAAATTATTTAGGGGAATATTGAGGGTAAAAAAATATGTCGGGGATTTTTTAGAGAATTTTTGATTTTCAGTTACCAAAAAAAAAATGCGTGACTGCGTGTATCCGAACGTAACTTTGTGTGGTGATGTGCCGTTCTCGATGTATGATTTTAAGAAAAAAATCACTGAAAGTTGGAAGAAATGGAAACCCAAACAATGGACGCATTCCATGAAATAATATAGTGTGTAATTATCTTCAATTTGTGTTATAATATTTGGAATAAATTATTAGGGTTTTTTTTTGAGAAGTGCCTAATTTAGGGAAAATTCACGAGGAGTCCGGGGAAAATCAAACCAGAGGGTGGCAACACTGGTTCAGCTGTCACTGTGACTGATACGGTAAAGTGAAACGTGAGTCGTCTATATTTTTTGTTTTTATTTATAGTTTAATTTTGGTTCTCAATGTTATGGCTGTATTATAAAATTTACAATGATTTGATTATCAAGACTAAAATAAAATAATGTGTCATCATCAAACTTGGAGCACCTAATTAATTACAAACAAATGACAAAAGTTTTTACGCCAAGTTTTACTTTTGGTTTGGTACTTTTATGGTGTTTTCCGCTAATAAGAACAACAACAACAATAATAATATTCTCGTGTAAGTTATGTCATATTAGTTAAATTAAATTATTTGGTTGTTTCCATTCTTATCATTGTACCTATTACTGATATATAGTCACTTACTTTGCTTGGCAGTTTTATCTGCACTTATTTCGTAATCAACTTATTTACCTACTAATGTTACTACTATTATATAAATAGAACTTAACATAAGAAGGGGCTAAAACATTGAACACACATGGAAATACAGGTAGGTAGTGTATTTTTCAGGGTTTTCACTGTTGCATGTTAAAATTAATATCAATATGGTATTTTGGGTCTCTCATGAAACATACATACAACATGCATCAAAAATCAGCTATACCTATATAGGTAGGTAGGATAGCCTATTTGTTTTTTTATATTTTATAAAAATACTGGTGCATCTGCTTTCAAATGTTATTGTCATTTTTCAGATCAACAAAAAACATGGAAGAAGTTGAAAGAGTTCCTATAATAACAAAGGAAGGACCAATCTTTGGTTTTGTTGAAACCACAAAGCAGGGAATATATTATCTATTCAATGGAATACCTTATGCCAAGCCTCCCATTGGTGATTTAAGGTTTCTTGTGAGTATGTTTCTTAAGTTAGGCATATATTTTGTCATCTAAGATTATTATCATTATTATTATGATTATTATTTCTTTACCGCTCGCCACTTCTCAGCTTCTCAGCGAAGAAAAAATACATTGCTGCATATTCATCACAATACTACTTACTAGAAAAAAAGTAATGTACCAAAGTCACATTTTGTGTATATGTCACCGTAAGATTATCATATTAATGGTTGTTCATAATTAACATCTATTTTCTCATTAGTTTACTATCTATTGATTAATTGTAAAATGTACTGTATTGTTTATGATATGATGCATTAATTTATAATTAAACCGTTAAATTGTGAACTGGATTAATTTTAATTGCAAATAAAATACCAGGGCCGAAACTGCAATAGATTAGGTGAAGACTAGAGGGGACGAGCTCAGGAAAGCCCCCAAATACTCTTTGTGTTAGGTTGATGTAAGATGTAAGTATAAAAGCAACGTAAATTCTAAACCCTGTTGGTCTGATTTACAATTTGACGATAGTTTCTAAATTAACACGATAGTTTATACAGTTTTGACAATCTTACAGTGTCATATATATATTACATAGATGTGTCACTCGAACCATCACTTCCACATTGATTATAATGCTGTCACTAAATGTGCATGTCCAGTTTTCTTCTCCAGTCAATAATTCTTCCTCACTCCTATATTAAAATTTACAATGCCAAGTATAAATAAATCTACTTTGTTCATTTTATTATGACAAATAGGCCTTAATTATCAAAGACTTAAAGTCAAAACCCATGGATTAATTAAACTCTTAGCTTTACTTACTTACTCTGTGCCAAAACCCGACAAATATCATCTCATAAGCCATAGTCCTGTAGGACGCTCAGCACCTATTGAGGAACTTTTTTGAGAGAACATCTAACCTAGAGTACTGAAGATTCTATTTGAGAGATGACACCTAACCTAGAGTACTGAAGATTCTATTGTCGGCATTTGTGGGACAACAACATCTAGACACGTGGCAGCGCCAAAGCCAAGTTCAAAAGAAGATAACTGGCGACGCAGCGGCCGTGTGTTATATTACACGAACCATTTGGAGCCACTTTTGGCACGACCTTCAAGCTGTAATCCTCACCATTGAAACCTTCATGAAAATGAAATTTGACCCTTCCCAAAAATAGTCCAGAAATAGACCTAAATAGTCCACAAAGAAATAAAAATATTCCTCTTAAAGTTCCGAAGTTATAGCTATAGGTTGGTGAGGATTACAGCTTGACGTCAAGCTGTAATCCTCATCTCTCGTGCAAGCAAACGGATGGACCTATCGACATGGTTTGGGTTTAAAAAATTAGTCCAGAAATAGTCCACACGCCAAATTCCAGAAATAGTCCGAAACGATTCCAGAGTTATTAAGACATCTTGGTGAGGATTACAGCTTGAACATTTGATTTCATCAAATATCTTCGGAACGCCTACGACTTTCATTTTCAAAATTGAACCAAAAAATAGTCCAGAAATAGTCCACCGAAAGAATAATGATTTCCACCTGGTTTACTTTGAAGAAGTACATTAAAAATACAAGTCGTGTAAAAAATAATAATGGAGTAAACCCTAATAAACCGGTTTGTATCGGTTAATTCAATCAAACGGCCTATTTTTAATCCCTAAAAACTAACGGTTGTGTAATATTGTAGGAAAGTGAGAGACAGAGCTATATATAGCGCATAGCTCTGTCCCTCACGTTCACGACACTTAACTTTTATGTTCTCCCATTTAGCCGGACTTACACCAGAGTTTTGATACCCGCTAAATACAGTTTAAATACAACCTTAATATAACATGGATGGTTAGGGGCAACCTGGCTGACAGGCAATAAGCTTGGCCTGCTTGAGTACGTTACTTGCCTTTTGCTTGTTGTGCTTAAGTTGTGTTTAATTTAAACTGTATTTAACGGCTGTCAAAAGCCCTTAGAAGACTGAAACTTAAATAGTTGTTTGGTGTACATAAGTGCGTGACAGTGATTTGGATTTTGAACGGGTCTTCGAGCCCCGGTTGTAGCTATGATATATATTTATCTAGTTGAGCTAAGATGTAAACAACAATGGTGGAATTAGTATCGCGAACGCGCTGGCAAAATTTCGTCAAAATACGATTGTGCCGAAACTTTTAAAGACATCTTAAAGCATTTTTAGGTGGAATTTAAGGCCCGATTGTTTAAAAATCACGTCAATCGGTACATGACATTTGCAATAACTGGAGGAAATTGTTTAGAACTTACAATCAATATGTAAAGGATAACATGCTAGCTTCTGTACTCACAAAACATAATTTGAAAAAAGAACAGATCCATTTATGTTCATTATAGTTACATATATATATATTATATATATGTATATGTTTATATCACATTTATATATATAACTTAGTTTTAATCACAATAATCACAGTCGGTTCATTGGTATAATCATCATGTGATTTTATGTAATATCAAACATTGTTCGATTAATTACAGTCTTAATCATTTAAATTTTAGTTATTTAATTAAGTGCTTATCTCTAAATAATTGGCACCTCCCGAGTATAAGGATACATAAAGGTGTAGTAAAATTTAAAGGGGATAACCCCTTCAAATTTGACTACACCTTTATGTATATGTAGGGAGATCTGACCATGAAACAACTTCAGGGCAACTTTATTTTTAATTATTCCAAAAATGAATATAATATATAACAGGCTGTTTTGTAAAGTTACGCCTATAGTATCCATCATTATGAACAACTTTCCCCCAGAAACATATGGTCGCAAATGGAAAAAAATCGTCCCTCATAACATTGACCGATCGGCTGATTACATGTTACTATGGGAGTCCCAAGATGTTTTTCGTTTGCGACCATATATTTCTTGGGGAAAGTTATTCATAATGATGGGTACTATAGTCCCTTACCCGGGCGTAACTTTACAAATAAACACGCTGTAAAGAGAGGTGAAAAATCAAATTGCTGTGATAAAAACTTTTTCAGAGTGAAAGTTTTTCAGAAAGATGTTTCTAACAACCTCTAATTTGACTACACTTTTATTTTACAGCCTGAATATAAATCACATGTAATGGACTTATAAATTATGATTTATTATCATAGCTAAAAAAAACAGTCAAAATAAGGTAAGTATAATTGCTAGATTTCTAACCCAACGAGTAGTCAGTAGAGTTCAATTATTATAGAAAGTGGCAGTAAAGTCATGTAAATTACGGATAAATATTGTTTTTAAATATTTTCATCATTTTTAAATTAGTATTAGAGCGTACTATACTTTTTTACAAAATACATTATTACATAAAAATTACATTTTTGTGCTACCCTTTTCAACGCACCAAAATCCAACACTGGTTATCGTATAGCGCAGCCGGTCTGGCGCAGTGGGGTAATGAAATTGTAACCTCATAATGAGTGGAAATGGTGAGATGATTTGTACCTTTGTAGGAAAATAGGTAGTTCGGTAGCTACAGCAGGAGGCTAGCTCATCGCCGCAGCTATGGAGACAAAAGGTTGCCTAACGATGTTTTTTATCACCGTAAGAAAGTCTGCCTAATTCACATTGGTTAAATTACTTATCTCAATGGTATATGGTCAGCACCGGATTTGAACACGTATCTCCTGCGTGAGAAGCGAGTATGAAACCACTAGACCATGGAGATTAATTGGTATAAACCGGTTTATTAGGGTTTACCCTATTATTATTTTGTACACGACTGTACATTTATTGAAATATATGGGAAATTAAACATTGATTTTTAATGCAGTTCTTCAAAGTAAACCAGGTGGAAATTATTATTGTTTCGGTGGACTATTTCTGGACTATTTTTTGGCACAAATATCAAACTGAAAGTCGTAGGTGGTCCGGAGATATTTGATGTTATCAAATGCTCAAGCTGTAATCCTCACCAAGATGTCTTTATAACTCTGGAATCGTTGAAGGACTATTTCTGAAATTTGGCATGGCGTGTGGACTATTTCTGGACTAATTTTTGAAACCGAAACCAAGTCGATAGGCCCTTCCATTTGCTTCCACGGGAGATGAGGATTACAGCTTGACGTCAAGCTGTAATCCTCACCAACCTATAGCTATAACTTCGGAAGTATAAGTGGACTAATTTCTTTCTTGGTGGACTATTTAGGAGTATTTCTGGACTATTTTTAGCATTTTCAAATTTCATTTTCATGAAGGTTTCAATGGTGAGGATTACAGCTTGAATGTCGTTTTTTGGCACCTACTTAATTCAAAATTTATTGAACATAAACATATGAAATTTGGTTCATTTATTAAGACCCTTAAGGCTGATTAGAACTCCAAATTTTATGAATATAGCTCAATCGGTTATTAAGATACAAAAAATCTAAAAATTGGGATTTTTCTCACTTACTGACTAATCAGATGACCTAGCAATTTTTATTTGCGCACTAAGCCCCTATCAAATTTATTATAGCAAAAATGAAATTCAGTTTCGAAACCAACTAGAGATAGAGCTAGCACAATATCGTTTTAACAGTCCTAATGATATTTGAACCGCATAGTATCGTATACTACAGTCAGAGTCGTCTAGTTACTAGCTAACAAAGAGGAAAATAGATTGTAAAAAATCCTTACTCCAGTTTTAATAAAGACGTGTTACGATCTACGAGTATTTGGCCACATTGAGTGCTAACAATGTGATATGTGATAACAGTCTTATTAATAATATCTGTATAATATCATGGACGAATAAAACTAAAGGACAAACAACCGTAGTACTTTGAAGCGTAATTCGATTTTTAGTTTAAATGTATATTGCTAGATAGAGCTACTAGTTCAAAATTTATTTCTAGTATAGGTAGTATCGTGGCGGCGCGCTTAATTTTGGAAAGATGCGGTATAATCGTTAATTTCCTAAGAATAAACAAGGCTTACGCTTACGCCATCTCTGATTTTCTGTCGATATTACTATGGATTATGCTACGCTGACACCCTAAGCACCCAGCATCTATTGCTTGGTATGGCGACATCTAGAAATAATACAGGATTTTAGCTTTCTAGCAGGGTACGTTTTTTGTATGACGTTGGCAGTCCTCTAGTTTTATTCGTCTATGATATTATTATTAAATTAATATAAATATATAATGTAATCTATCTGATGACCCGAGCACGAGCTTCGCGGTGCGGGGTGAGCAAGGGAACGCTCCGCAGCGAGCGGCAGCTGCACTTATAAGCGTGCCCGCATGCTTTCCGGTTGTCCCACGATTGCATTATAAGCTGTTGTCACATGTTAATTTTCGTATTCACTAGAAACCTCCTTGCTAAATTTCGTGTTAGGTAATTTTAGAGTACGTTTGTATTGTAATTAGTAACAAGTATATGAAAAATCTCAATTTGTTTTTTTCTATATAGGTGCTTATTCCTGGTTATATAGAAATAGAAATAGTTTATTATTCACACATTATACACGAAACAGTGGGTTGCACATTAGGTATTATTATAATACATTTAAGCAATTTCTCACGAAAATTACAAAGAAAAAAAAATGGGTTGGGCTAGGAGGGATAGTGTGAAGATGTTATGCAGACTGTTTTATCAATGGCCCCACACTAGGCGAATCTGTACAGTAGGTGCCTGGGATCGGCAGTAGCACATAAAAGTATATTGTAAAATAATACTAGCTGTTGTCTTCCTATTAGCCCGGGTGGTAGTCGGTATTACGACATGCTTTGGAATGTAATTAAGCCAAACCTGATCGTTTTAAAAAAGAGATAAAAAAACTGTGGGTGTTATAGAAGAGGCAAAATTTACGTATTCTTAGTATTTTTGTAAATATCTACATAAAATAAATAATTTTGAATATCGCAAACAGTCGTGAAATACACCGAGAGCCAGAAATCTACTGCAATACGTCTCTGTAAACAACGTTCCGAGATTTGTTGTTCTCTGCGTAGATATAGAGATTTCTAGCTCTCGATACAGGAGAACAGAGCTGTCCGTGGGAAAACCAAGGGGTGCCCAGATGAGTGCCTGCCACTTTTAATGTTTGCCCTTGGCTCTTGTTTATAGTTATTGAAAAGGCCACTTTTAATGGGAACTGCAAGCGTTTGAACTGAAAAGGCAAGTTCGTTGGGATAATAGGTATTCGCGATATCAATACCGTTTCTCCTCTTGCCTCGCCGGTGAACATGTTGGCCTGCACGATGTGCCTTTTCAGCTCTGTGATGCGCCATCTGGTGCCATTGCACAACCTTCGTGCATTCAGGTTATGCATCAGTATGACAGACACACCCACCTTCAGTTCCAACTTGTGTGACGGCACTCTCGACAGCTCTAATGAGTTAAGAAACTCTACCGGGTATGTTGTTGCATCGTCATTGGTTATCACAGTATCAATTGATGTGTAAATAGTTACCACACTCGGTCGATAACTTTTTTATTGATCTTTCCAAACGACTTGGTTTTTGGCGCCATGATGTCTCTTTCACACAAAATTCCTCCTCGTTGTTCAAGTTTTGTTTTAAGCTCGGAAAAACCTTATTTATTAGGTTATCTTCCGTCCGGGGTTACAACATCGCAGAAGCGGCTTTCAAATTTGATTAGGCGTTTCGTATCCATTGCCATGCGGCCTTCGCCGATCTGAAGGAGGTTTTGAGCAAAGATTGTCGTCATGAGCTCTCTCTATCTCTCTATCTCTCTCTCTCTCTCTCTCTCTCTCTCTCTCTCTCTCTCTCTCTCTCTCTCTCTCTCTCTCTCTCTCTCTCTCTCTCTCTCTCTGTGCGGGAAGTCTTCCGATAAAGCGGTTTTATATTTATCCTAAAGTCGTAGGGGGTTCGAGAGTCTGCAGGTGCTCAACATGATAGCGAAGAGCTCTCTCAACTTGGCCGCTGATCGGCACAATACGGCGTCCTCCATCGTGGAGTCCCAGTGACCGTCATTTTCCAAAAGTCATGGGACTTTTGGCCATGGGGCCTCACACGCTTCTCGGAACACATTTCCTGTCCTTCGACTGTTTTGAGGGCCTGAAAACTGATGGGGCCCCGGACGCGGTTCAGTAGCGACCGTACGCAGTAGCACTCAAAATGTGTTATGTGTACGGTGTATATTCCGCCCAGGGCATCTGACGCCTTCACACCATGCCAGCTTTCGACGTGGTTGCCCTGCACACGATGCTTCCATTCTTTCTGTGAAGCGTTCCATGTCTAATATTTTGGCACTTCCACGTACAGCAAAGTTTTGACAAATTTATCTGTCTGGCTCAGACAGAAAAACGCTGTAAGTGTGGTCGTCGGCGGTGTTGCTACTCGATCGCGCAAATTAGCCTCTGTAAAGTAAATGCGCTCGCCGTTTGGAAGATGTACCGCAAGATGTATCACTGTCGGGCACCTCTCGTGAAGCGGCAAGCCTAATATTCGCCATGCCGCTTCGTTGCTGCACACAAATCGACCAGCTCTAAACACCTTCACTTCGTCTCGTGTGTTAATATTGGCATTCCCTTGCTGCTGCACAATAACTATGGAATTTTCACTGCCGTTGTTGATGTACTAATAATAGTTATTTGTGTCACAAGGGAGCAAAATGATGAATTTACGGCGAGGGCGGTACATTGAATCCAGAGTGTAGGGAAGTTAGAATCCTGAGCGTAACGACGGATTCAAGCGTTAACGCCCATGACGAAAATAATTTTGCTCCTGAGTGACACATACAACTTTTCACACCGACTATGAGGAAAATTTAAATTAAATGCTCTAAATATATCTATATATATATATATATATGCTTTGAATTATACTTTCACCACTTTTACAGTAATCGAACAACGTAAACAAAACTTTTTTTTTATAATGGCGGATTGTGAAGGATTAAGGAAAGGTCACCACAGATAAAATATTCCTGTATACTTTTACTAATTTGTAAAAATAATCGAATCAAATATTACAATGGTTTCGCATGTCAATATTCATTATATCACAATAACAGTCATCGATAGTTTTGATTTCAGTAAAACATATAATTTATTGTGACATGTTTTTTTAAATATTACGAAAAATTCATAAATTTTCAAGTTAAAGTTAAAACTTGAAACATGTTCGTTTTTAATCGTATACGTCATCGTAGTCAATTGTAATGTAATTTCATAAATACATTCGATTATTTTGATCTGTGTTCAATTGGCACATTGCGGAAATGCTAAAAGGCCAATAAATAAATTAAAAAAGTAGCTTGAACAGAAAATTAGCATTTTGCTCCCTCTCGTCGTGGAGCAAAACTTACTTTTCCGAATGAAAGGTGTGAAAATGTATTTAATTGCCTGCACCGATTAGCAAAACTCCAGAGTAATGTGAGCATTAAACATTTTGCAAAGGAGCGGCGAGTAAGGAACCATCCAACCGTTGCTCCCTACGACGTCTTGTGCGGTACCTCTAATTTTAATTGTGACCGTACGTCCCCTGTTCTCCGGTGCTCTGCGCCTTTACAACGGATACCCATTATCATTAGTTTGGGTCTCTTAACAGCGCCCGAGGATACTTTTTTGTGCATTTCCTGTACTTCATGCACGGGGATGTTGGATTCAGTGTTCCACATGGTCCGTGGAGTGATCGTGTCATAAAGCTGTTTATCCACGTTGGGGTCTGGCAACTCAGCTGATAGTACTTCATCGATTTGGTTCGGGAGCCGTTTTTCTTTTAACCACAGCAGCAAGTGCATGTGGGGTAATCCGCGCATTTCAGAGGCACGTTGAGAAGCCATGCGCTCTCTTGAAGCCGAGAAACCGCCTCTTCTGGTGTTTCAAAGGCGCGTTGAAATGCCATACGTTCAGCCATATCCTGTAGTCGAGCATCCGACTGGTCTTGTGTCTCAGCAGGAATCCGAGAGGCCATACGTTCAGCCATATCCTGTCTTCAAGCATCCGACTGCTCTTGTGTCTCAGCCGCAATCCGAGAGGCCTTACGTTCAGCCATATCCTGTCTTCGAGCATCTGACTGCTCTTGTGTCTCAGCAGCAATCCGAGAGGCCATATGTTCAGCCATATCCTGTCTTCGAGCATCCAACTGCTCTTGTGTCTCCGCAGCAATCTGTGATGCAATGCGGTTAGCGTTCTGGCGACGTCGAGTATCAGCCTGCGCCGAGGTTTCAAACGCTCGAGAATTTGCCTGACGCTCTGCTTGCTCAATTCTCCGATATTCAGCATGAGCAGACGATTCTTGCTGTCTAGCTATTTTCATGGCTCGCGCTCCTTTTGAGCTCGACGAAAGATTTGTTTTTCGTTTGCGAGGCATTATTATTTGAAAAAGTTGCAATTGACTGACAATGCGAAAGATTCAACGACGAAAAGAATTCAACCTATCCGAACAAAATATATTGGAATAGAATTGCAAACTATCGAGATGAAAAAGACAAACTGAAACAATTAACACATCAACCTCAGTAAGTGTTTTTTTTTGTTTGAGGGGAAATAAATGGTATGAACCATGACCGGGAGTCAGATCTCCCTGCTACGTCCGGGTCCCTACACATTGAGCTGGCATCAGCTCGTGTAGTATACGGACTAAAAAATAACCCCAGTGATTTTGTACAGTTATCGATAATCGATTTAACTGTGAGCTTTTTTTTATTGGAGGGGAAAAAATGGAATTACCCATGCCCAGGAGTCAGACCTCCCTGCTATGTGCGGCTCCCTACACATTGAGCGGGCATCAGCTCGTGTAGTATACGGACTAAAAACACCCCCTTTGTTGTATTATATGTCTTGCATCGGGCGCTCATAGGTAAGCTTGGTGCATACAGTGTTGCTGTTCAGCTCTTGGGGTGGTGCAAGTCATATCTGCATAATCGTTATTCGCGAGTTGTCGTTGATGGTTATTGGTCTGATTCTATTCTTGCTGTTTCAGGAGTGCCTCAAGGCTCTCACTTAGGCCCTTTGTTTTTTAACGTATTCATCAACGATATTTGCGATTGTTTCCACCACTCAAAAGCTTATATGTTTGCCGACAACCTAAAACTTATGAGAGTGGTTAATGATTCTAATGATGCTGAGGTTCTTCAGACTGATCTTAATAAGCTTGAAAATTGGTGGAAAATTTTCTAGGAAAAAGAGTTTAGATCAATCTGCCTATCTTCTCGGAGGAACTCCACTAGACGTCACTCCGCTTTAATGCTCATATTTATAGCATCGTAGTAAGGGCATTCAAAACACTTGGTTTTCTTTAACGCAATTCCAAGGACTTCAAGAACGTCGCCACTAAAGTTAATCTCTACAATGCTTTGGTTCCTCAGGTTTAGAACATTGCTCAGTTGTCTGGAACCCTCATTATGATATATATGTAAAGCGTATTGAAAGTGTGCAAAAGCGCTTTTTGTGCCATTTCTCGTACAGTTGTTTTATGGCAGTGAAACTTCCTAGTTATGGCGATAGGCTAAAATATTTTAGTATGGATTCACTGTCAGATAGGAGACGTTACCTTGATTGTGCTTTCTCCCTAGCCTCATCACCCACTTTGAATAAAACTTTTCACTTGGACATTTTTTCTGATTTACTTTTATCATTCGAAAATATTGTACTTCCTAGCAAAAATAAATCTTTGCCTGTTTCCTCTTCTTCCTCTCAGCAAGCAGAGAGGAAGAGGAAGAAACAGATAAAATAATGTTTTGGTCTTATTTGTAAATAATTAAGAACTTATCTGTTTCTTCCTACTCTGTCTGTTGAAATGGAGTATGAAGAAGCAAGTAATAAAACTAAATTATAGAATATTAGTAAAGCTAAATTAAATTAACTTTTAACAGCATAATTTTGTTTAAGTACTAAATAATTTATTACAAGTTTTTTTTAAATTTTATTGCATGTCGTTGGCCTGTAATTAGAGTAGCATTTAGCTAGTAACAATAGTGTTATATGTTAGTTTAAGTATTAATGTATACTCTGCTGGCGACCTAAATAAATAAAGAAATAAATAAATGACAGTTATCGATGAAATCGATATAACTGTGAGCCATGGCCTCAGTAAGTGTAAATATGTGCCGGGATCGTATAGAAATGCTACTTCAGTCCGTCTACGCCGTCTAGACGAACTGAATTAGAATTTTCTAACGATTAACACCCGTAAATGCTGCTCCAATACGTCTTATAATATTTTTTCTCAAATTTTACAAATAAAAAACCGAAATAAGGACTAGTTTTGGTAGTATCTTTTGGTACAACAAAGTTGAGAAATGAAATATCATAAATGAATGGTGTGAATTTTCCTGTGGGTCATCATGCTCAGCCCAGCCCACATCAACCCACTGCTGGGGATAGGCCTCTTATCTATAGCACCAATCCCCACAATCTTGTGCTTACCGCATCGAGTAAGATCTTGGTAGTATAAATACAATTGTTTGCTTTACTACTCCACAGCCCCCGGTACAAATACCACCATGGACTGAAGAGAAAAACTGTACCAAAGAAGCACCACACTGCTGGCTTCTCAAATCTGTCGACAACTTCTGTGGCAGCGAGGATTGCCTCTACATCAAGGTTGGCACAAATCAACTTAATCCCGAGAAACCACTTCCTGTCATGGTTTGGGTTGGAGGGTTCAACTTCTGTGGATCCTTAGACATTATTCTCGACCCGACATTACTCATGGACGAAAATGTCATCTACGTGTCTTTTAATTACCGACTCGGTCCGTTTGGATTTCTTTCGATCAATGATGTGACAGCGCCCGGCAATGTGGGGCTAAAAGATGCTGTTATGGCTTTGAAATGGGTTCAGAGGAATATCAGTCTCTTTGGAGGTGACCCTGGTAACGTTACTCTGTTCGGAAGCAGCAGTGGTGGTGCCATGATCCATTTCATGCTATTGTCGTCAATGGCGACTGGTTTGTTCCATAAAGTCGTAATACAGAGTGCAAGTGCACTGAATAATTGGGCTCTAGTCAAAAACCCGTCACAGCCTCTCATGTTACTAGCTCAAGAGCTCGGAATCTCGGCGCAATGTGAAGTCGGTATCGTCGAAACACTCAAGTACATGCCAGCGGAAACTATCATGGAGGCCTTCATGAAAGTACAGATAAGGAAATTCGCGCATGAAACTGACATATTCGACTCCATGTTCCGACCCTGTATAGAACTCGAGTTTGAAGGGCAACAAGCGTTCCTGACCAAAAGCCCTCCACTGATTATAAAATCCGGCAATTTCAACCGCGTCCCAATGATCATCGGGAGCAACAATGTCGAAGCATCGCTAATACAGTTCTTCAGGGGCGACTTCTACAAGAACTACGAGATGTACAACGCTCACCCCTGCCTGTTAGTCCCGAAAGCTCTCGCGGGGCAAGGGGACAAATCAAACATTATTGGCCAACAGCTGCTAGAATTCTACATCGGTGAAGAAGAAATGTTGCGAGACGACACGCAAACCCAGTACCTACAGTTAATCAGCGACTACTATTTCCTGTATTACGTGAACAAGAGCATAAGATTCCATAGCGAGTACGCGCCAGAATGTCCCGTGTATTATTACATTTTGAATTACTGCGGCGACTGGTCTGTGCCCGAGGAGTTTAACTTCTTAAACGCTATGGGTCACTGCGCCGAGATCCCGTACATATTTCGGATAAAGTTAACAGAGCAACCGATCTGTCGGGGTGGTAAGGACTCTGTCAAAGTGCGGTCGAGAGTGGTGAAGATGTGGACCAACTTCGCTAAGCACAGGTATTCATAAACTCCAGATTCTAAACATTAGGTCTGACACTCTGCTTCCCGCCTAACCCAATTTGCCGTCATTATCATCAGAGAACACCGCTTATGCTTGTATAAACTGGTTTAGAAATTAGAACTTTTGTTTAGACTGTGTCATTCCATCCAATATTTATTCCAAAATGAGCTTAGCTTGGGCTGCAACTGCAGTATAACAAAAGATCCCACTGGCCACAAAAAATGGGACATAAAATAAATCTCGTCATAACTTTCTCGAATCTTTGTAATGGTGAATGTACACTTATCGGCATCGGCACGCACCGCCCGCGACGGATCGACCACGACGAACTTGCATGCTAAACGTCGCACGCAACCGACGCTTGATTGATTGACGAATCTCCGATGCGGATAGGTGTGCGAGTTTTGATAGGAATTCAAAAATCCGATCCCTCCGGTGCGCCTGGTGCGGACGCTGCCGATAAGTGTGCGTTCACCATAACCACTCTATTATTACAGCAATCCAACGCCCGACGACAACGACCCACTTCTCCAAATCACGTGGGACCCAGTCGAGAACAAGGACAGACTTAACTACCTGTCAATAGGCTCCGAGCTCACGAAGGGCAGGAACCCTTTCCTCGACAGAATGCAGCTGTGGGACAAACTGCACGATGAGCACAAACTCTTGAGGGCGCTTGCGTTTTTCAGTGATTTGGGTGTCGTCTGGTAAAAGTATTTGATATCGATGAATGGTGCCCATGATGTCATCGCCATAGTAGGTAAGCAGTCGACGCGGGAGGCTCGAGAACCGGAGTAGGGGGCATTTCAAAGAGCCCCAAGCCCAGTAGTGGGGGTATGTGGGCTGATTGATTGATTGAAGGGTCCCAAAATTGTTGAAAAGCCGGTTTTCGGATTTATTCCGGGGACAAAATCGATATATTTCTATCGTAAATCAGATGAGATAAATAATTTATAACGTCAGTATGGTTACAGGTCGCGCTGCCAAGTTAAATATAAGAACTGTAACAGTTATACTTTGTCCACTCTATTAATGGTTTTTTGACAGATAAAAATCCATATCCACATCTGCGAAGAAAAATATGTCTTACACTGTACGCAATAAGTAAATGTCACAAGTTCAATAAAGGATTGGACAGAGTATAGATTTCACTCATTTAATGAAAGTACATCTAATTTTCCTTCACCGAACTACCTCTATTTCTGATATATTATTGTTAAAAGTTATGGGATTGTACTATTTAACAGTTTTAACCGTTAGTTTATCAACTAACGCGTCCTATAGTAAGCATTACGCTACAAAATGAAAATGAAAAAATGAAAAAAATATTTATTAAAATAGCACACAATTATAGTATGTAGGTACAGTTTTACAATTCAAATAGGCACGTTCTTTCGTAAATGTTATACCATTTTGTTGGCTATTTTGGCGAAAATTTACAATTTGTATTACTTTTGGTCCTCACACTAGGCAAGCCTGTATCGTGAGTGACCATTTAACGATTTCTAGCATATTTTGCCATCACTTGGAGAAACTTATTGATAGGTATAGCTTTAACAATTTTGGTTTTTATCATTAATGTTATGTAATTTAAAGGAATTAAATTTATTTTATTATAATAAAAGTTAATTTATATTAAATTAGGACATAATACTTATATTTAAGAAAAGGGTTTAAGGAGTTGTTCCGTGTCCTCATACGAAAGGGTTTTTAGAAGTTTCGTGATTTAAATTTTACTTTCGTGGATTGACAAAGACCTAGAATTTCCTGAATTTCTTAGCTTTCTGTGTATACCGTTGTAGAGCAACAGCGCGGCCGCATCCCCAAAGCGGCGAGCAAAATTAGTGCAGGTACGTGGTGCCGGGGCCCTGTAAGTTCGACGCGAGCACATGTGGGCATAACTCTCAGAGAGTATGATATTTTTGTGGGCTGATAGACTGACTTTCAACAGATAGAGCTGGCGCACGGTAAGGACTTGAGCTTCATTGTAGAGGTCAGTTGTGGCATATCTGAAAGGTCTCCGTAACATTGATTTCAGAACTGAGCGTTGCGCCCTCTCTACACTTAGCATTACTATTTTACCGGCGCTACCCCAGACAGAAATACAATAAACTAGAATCGATTGACACAGGGCATAATACACTGTTTTAAGTGTATCTACAGAGGCTGCATTTCTGAGGTTTCTCATAATGTAGGCGATCCTACGGATACGTCCTGAAAGAATTTTCAGGTGTTCGTGGAAATTTAGTTTTTCATCTACCATCACACCCAGGTATCTGATTACCTGAGCTCTGGATATGCTTTTACAGTTTACTATCTGTCGATTGATGACCAACGTACGGGGGAAAAAGCGTTAGTTTGTCAACTGACGTTTTTTTTTCTCGTTTGTTTATATAACTGGCATAACCCTATTGGAGTTAATTGAAAGTGACTGATATTTGTATTTAAATAATGTTATTTATTTTATTTCACTTTTTGATAGATTTTAATGGTTGCCATGATATGTGTACAACGATTTGGATCTATGTACTTATATGTAATGTTGTGCGAATTACTTTAACAATTAATAAATAACAGTGGTGGAGTCATAGCATAAACGACGGGGTACGGTCGTTTACGTCAGCGTCGTTGGTAGCGTAACCTTTGTACGAATAATATGAAATTGATGGAATTGGACTGGTTTTCTATTTTTTTTAATGTAGCCTTTAAGTTTTCCACTGCTGGGCAAAGGTCTCCCCATGTTGCAACCAATTCTCTATCCTGGGCCACTTTTGTCCACCCTGGCAGAAACTCGAGGTCTACCCGCCATCTCCGCCTCGGCCTGCCACTACGCCGGGGTCCGTCTTGTGGCACCCAGTCAGAGACGATGTCCGCCCATCAGTCTGGGTGCATGCGACAGACAAGGCGGGCCCAGTTCCATTACGGGTTGGCGGTCTGCACACCTACGTCAGCAATGCCAGTCATGGAGCGCAGCGCCGTGTTCCCGACGTGATCCGACCTTCGAACATTTAAAATGCTGCCGCTCCATGGCTCGCTGGCAAACCTTGAGTTTGGACTTCTGAAGTTCAGTCAGACGCCAAGCCTGAGCACCGTAGGTTAGGATAGGCAGGATACATATATCGACGAGTTTACATTTTAATGTTACAGGAAGCCTTCATCAGTTCCTTCATGGACCAGAAGCTCTTCGAGGCGATACTCTTCTCCCAATTTCCATGTCTTGCCTGTTTTCGAAAGACGTTATCTGGCCCAAGTAGGGATATTCGTCGACATAATGTACTTCCTGCCCACCTACTTCGACCCTACATTTGTTGCCTAATCGTCATGACTTTGGTTTTTGAGCGATTCATCTTCAGTCCAACCTCAAGACTCGCTGAGCTGAGTTCTTATAGCATTTGCTGAAGTTCGGGTGCCGTTAGTTTATTACTAAATACAAAATTTTAGTTTGAATTTTTTTTTTCAAAACCTTTGACTTTGACGTTTTTTTTTGTACTGGCCAATGAATGACATTTCTTTGTTTACCTACCTTTAACTACTAGATTTCTAATTCGAGCTTTATATATTGTTTACATGTCTTTTTTTAAATATATCCGCGAACTTCAATAATAATCACTTACATGACAGTGCCAAACTAAATCTACTGCATTTTTTCTAATCATCGCTGTCGGTTCATAATTCATACTTACATAAAAATAGTGTACAAAGGCGAGTTTATCTCTAATAAGAGATCTATGCCAGCAAACCAAAGGTCGGTCTGATAAATGTCGTCGACATAATTATACTGGTTAAAACATATAGGGCCTTACCACAAAAAAATAAACTACTTTTCAACACTTGTTTAAAAACAAAAATGTATGGGATTTGGCGTTTGTTTTAAGGTTAAACGCTGTTTAATATTTTTTGTGTTAACACGGTTATATTCGACATGGCGTATCCTAGCACTGGCACTAGGAAACCGTTGTCCTCAATCTTCCAGCGATTAACCATGGGCGTAGATAAGGCAGGGTTCGCCACATACGCATGTTTCCGACAAAATGCCTGGTAGTTTGCTCTTAGCTCACGCTGGTGAAACGCCTGGTATGTTGGCGGTAGTCTATCAAGTTCTTTAATGTTCTGGAACATTTCTGCTCTCAATATTTTTTATTTTATTATAATTAAATAGAAAACCAGTCCAATTACATCAATTTGAAATTATTCGTACAAAAGTCGCGTCGTCATAGGCTCGGGGCGCTACCAACGAAAATGCTTACTTAAACGTCCGCAGCTCCATCGTTTATGACTCGATTGTTATGATTTAAGGTTATTTAAAAAGCTGGTAAAAGTAGAAATTCGTTTTTATAGGATTTCCTTAACCCGATGGTTATTTCCCACGTAAACTAGTGAACTAATTGTTCAATGGGTCTCGTTCTAAAATAAATATTTAACGGCTATCGCATTAATAAATGTAACATTCCGAAGTGCTTTAAATTGTGAATATTTAAGTAAATAAAAACATGATTTTGTAGAAAAAGTTTACGTCTGATGAGTTTTGATCAGACGGGCCTTGAGTGTGAGATTATGAACCGAATATTTAACATTTCCCTTACATATTATATATACAGGAAATTGAATAACTAAGAGCACGCTAGACTCATGTGAATAACTTGGAACTTACTTAATGTGTTTAAGTTTGATTAAATTATCTAAGTTTACAATACAATTTTTGTTACCAAATATTACGGTATTTTATTTCGCTGCGAGTCGGGATTCCCGACAACTAAAATATAGTACCAATTTCTTAAATCCTAATAGATTTTCACTCTAAATAGTAGGCTCTGACGTCAAAATATTGAATTATGTACTTCTTGAAATTGTACAATTTCGTAAATCTGCACCCGTAGCATGCCGGGCGCAGCGCGGGTTTATTTATTAACAACTAGCTGACCCGCTCTCGCTTCGCTGCGGGTAGCTCTACCCCTACTTTACCCTTACCTATCCCTACCCCTACCCCTAACCGACCCCTACCCAACCCCTACCCCTACCCAACCACTACCCTTCCCCTACCCTACCCTACCCTACCCCTGCCCTACCCTACCCCTACCCTACCCTACCCTACCCCTTCCCTACCCATACCCTACCCTACCCATACCCTATCCTACCCTACTTTTAAACCTTCCCTGGTCTACAACAAACATTTCAAAACCAAAATCAGCTAAATCGGCCCAGCCGTTCTCGAGTTTTAGCGAGACTAACGAACAGCTATTCATTTATATATATATATATATATATATATATATATATATATATATATATATATATATATATATATATATATATAGATAGATATAAATTTACATATACTTAAAGCTCACCCACCCGCGACAAAACCCGCGCCACGTTTTGCAATTTTAATAGTATTTTTTTCTGGAAATTGGGTCTTCTTTAATCCCTCACAATATATGTATCGAATAACCAATCACCCTGTATGTTCCATGCCTTCAGCAAGCTGCACACGTAGCTTAAACCTATAAAATTTGTCATAAAGTTATGAATAAAAATTAACATTTAAATAAAGGCACATACATTGCTTCTGGCCCCACACTAGGATACCCTGTGTCGTGGGAACCAGACAGCGACGTCACACACATATAAACATCCAAGGACCTCGGTTTTTTTTTCTTTTCCCTCAACCGGGGTTCGAACCCGAGACCTCTCGCATGGTAGGCAGAGCCACAAGCGCCGCGCGACAGAGGTATAACACAGTAAGAAAAAAAATGTGTGCGTGTACTAGTAGTGTACCCACGTAAGAAGTGAAACTTCTTTATGGCCTTATTTTTCGCAAAATGATCTACATGCAACTTTCCAGAAATTGGTTAAATAAAGTTAAATTAGATAAAGTTTAAACAAAAGGATTTTATTATCATAGACATGAATACAAATAATACAATTATTTCACTTTAACTTTTTGCTACTAAGATTATTACAGCATTTCATTAATTGTAATAGAATTATTACTATCATTGTCATCGTTATTATATATTTTTGTAATTAATGGCTTATGGTAACTGAAATATGAAATATATGGTTTACATTCCACGAAATTTAGTGACCGAGTAAAAACTCCATCAATTGTAGTGCCATATCTTGTTGTTGGACTGTTTTTCATGGATAAATTCAATTTATCTTTCAGAAATTCAACTAGCTTCAAAGATTTTTCCGATGCAAAATTGACATTAAAATCTCCACTTAAAATCATCGGTATTTTATCATTATTGTTACCGAGTAAAGAGGCACCTCCACTTGTGTACGGCAACAATGAATGGTGAAGAAAATTAATAATATCGTCCAACTTCTGATTAGGAGATATATACAGTGCAACAATCAAAATTTTCATCCCATTTTCCATTTGGCATTGAGCCATACATAAATCACCAACTGCTGATGCTAGTGACCCATGAAAGTCAGGAGAAAAAACAGAAAAATCTATCGATGAAGTCACAACGTTAACATCATTAGAATTATGATATATTCCTACACCTCCTTCTCTCGTGCTCAGCCGTTTAAATTTTGCGATGCATTTGAAATTAGTGATGTTTACTTCACTGTCATTGTTCAGCCATGTTTCAGATAGAACTAAAACATTTGAATTTTTCACAATTGAATGATCCAGGTCATCTATATGAGCTCTAAGACTTTGACAATTGAAAGTAAAAAGTGACAAACCTCTTCTTTTGTTCATGAACTTAATCAAATGTTCATTTATAGTTTCTACTTTATTCAGAGACAATCGTTTAAATTCCGCTTGTAAATCGATGGTGGACGTTGACGTTCTTCGACCATGATAAAATGTTTTGTCATTATTTGGAGTCGTTATATACAATCCTTCAATACTCGTAACACGGGATAAAGCAACATATAACAACGATTGGCTGTGATGTTTCTCATATTCATAAACAATTTCCGGAAATGTGCTGCCTTGTGATTTATGAATGGTAGTAGCACAAGCACAAACCAATGGAATATGAGTACGTTTAACAAGTATAGTTTTGTTATTATTGAGCGGAATTGTTGAAGATCTTTGTACAATTGGTACAGCCATTCGACTGATATTATTTTCTGCTGCGTGAGCCGCTGCTTTACGTCTCAATTTTTCACCAATTCGAGGTAATGCTGGAAATTCAAGCCATGCTATTTTAACTACTCCATCGATATCGGTTTCTGCATGAACTAACTTCCCAACAGCACCATTTGCTAATCCGTCAGATACATCAATGTTTGTAGTAATCATGTAATAAATATTTATTAGAAATGTTGTTAGGTAAGGCTTTCCATTTCATAATAAATGGCACATGTTCATACAAAAACAAAAACCTGCAGTGCTTACTCCCTATCTTTAGCTACACACCGAACACTGTTTTTTTGTACTCGCCAAACATACCGGTCTCATACAGCAATGACAGAGGTATCATGTGCTTCTTCATCGCTTGTGTGAAATGAGCACTCGGAATTGGACTCATGATTAGAAGGTATGCATCCATCTTCTGAATCGGAATAAACTATTCTTATTGGTACATATCAGCGCCGACATTCGAAACTGCATCTCCTACGTGAGAAGCAAGTGTGAAACCCTTTAGTTAGTTTGACTCCATAGTCTAACCAACTAAAGGGTTTCACACTTCATAAGTAAAGCTTGAATCCAAATAAATGTACTAATAAAATTAACTTACTTTGATCCTTATAACTCCGCCACACTTCAAACAAATGCGAGTATTAAAATACCATTTTGAATTTTAAGATGGCTGCAGCGCCAATTTTCTATTTTGCAATATGGGTATAGTTTAAGAGTTCTAGTGACGAATAAAGGGTCCATTTTTAATTTCAAAATTTAATATTTTACACTATTATTATTTAATTCCCACGACACAGGGTATCCTAGGGTGGGGCCAGAAGCAATGTAATTTATTTTTAAAAATACACGGTTATTTTTATATCTTCGTTCATATTTTGAGGATTAATAGTACTCATAATTAAATGTTTCCTTTATTCGTCACAAGAACCCTAAAGTATCTCGAAAACCAAACCCAAATTTCAAAAGAGAAAATTGGCGCGGCGGCCATCTTGAAATGCGAAATGGACCCTTTATTCGTCACTAGAACCCTAAAGTACCTCGAAAACCATACCCATACCATACCCATATTGCAAAATAGAAAATTGGCGCGGCGGCCATCTTGAAATGCGAAATGGACCCTTTATTCGTCACTAGAACCCTAAAGTACCTCGAAAACCATACCCACATTGCAAAATAGAAAATTGGCGCGGTGGCCATCTTGAAATGTGAAATGGACCCTTCATTCGTCACAAGATCCCTAAAGTACCTCGAAAACCATACCCATATTGCAAAATAGAAAATTGGCGCGGCGGCCATCTTGAAATGTGAAATGGACCCTTTATTCGTCACAAAAACCCTAAAGTACAACAACAATCAACACTTAGTTCGACAACAGGCAATGAACATCAAGAGAAAGTGAAAGTACTCTTCGTCTGAACCAACCGTGGTAGGGGCAAGAAAAAGATGGCGCGTAACGGAAAAATGTGACGCGTAACCGAAAAATGTGACGGTAATTTTTTTTCCAACGCCGATAAAGAAGTTTCACTTCAAAAAATACTTAGGGAATCTTTGACTGTTGTTTGTTAGCTAATACATCAATGATTCTGTGGAATAGCTTAAAGTTAAAATAAACACTCTTTTAATTTTGATGCAGTGCGACGAGAAAAGTAAAACTGATTTTCAATTTCATAACAGCGATTTTGTCAAAATAATAATTGAGTTGAGCTTACAAATTTGTTACAAAACATCCTTGTTTTATCAGTCTTAAAAATGTCTTTAAAAACTTTACACTGACTTTAAAACAAAAAATGTTATACCAATAATGGTAAAGTAGGTGTTAAGCGAGTAACCTAGAAGGAACAAGGATCACTTTTGTATGGAGTATTAAAAATTGAGTAACTTTATTCTCCCAGTCCCTACAAATTTTTCGCCATACGATAAAATATTACATGTTTAAAGACGTCTCTGAACAAGATCACGTTTATTGACGCACACCGGCGTGTGCAGTCAATAAACGTGATCTTGTTCTGACTAGGGTACGCTCCACTACTTTCCTGTTATTGCAATATTGTTCTAAAGTTTGTGTAAAACAATTTATCACCATGGAAAGCTGATAAAACAAGGATGTTTTTTAATCAATTTTGTTGTTTGTGTTTTGACAAGATGAGTGAGTAGATGCTCATCTTCTCACTCATCTTGTCAAAAAAAAATATGGAACCAAGCGTCTCACTGCATCAAAATTAAGCAATTTTTTTAACTTTAACTTTATTTTCATAGAGCCATTGATGTATAAGCTAATATACGACCGTCAACGAGTTAGCCTGAGTAATAAAAAATTTGTAGTTATAATTAGCTTTATGACAAATTTTGGAAAAAATAACTTAAAATGCTCGAAACGCATTAATTAATTTTCGGATAGGGTAGCATATGGCATTTACTGAAAATGGGTAGTCAATAGTCAATAGTCAATAAGTCAATAGTCAAAGTACTTTATTACTGTAGATATTTACATATACTTAGCAAACGTCATTTTTTGCCTCTTCTCTACATTGGACCACTGTGGGAGAAGAAGGGCGTAGAAACTCCCACAGATTGATTTTTAGATCTCTTTTAAAAATAGGTTGTGCTTAACTAATACAAATATGAAAAATTTCATTGTTATGATTTATAAGCAGGAATAAATAATTACAAAGTTATTAACAGCAAGGTCTGTGTTGAGCCAGATTAACCCCATACAGTCTTGTCATTTAAGTAATCTTGAACATTGTAATATCCCTTTTTCGACAAAGTCGCTTTAACATGCTTTTTAAATTGCTCAAGTGGCAATTTCAAAATCTCCAGAGGTATCTTATTGTAGTAGAGAATGCACTGACCCTTGAAAGAATTGCTAACCTTCGCGAGTCTAACAACACAAGGTACAACTTTTACCCCGCTGAATTCGGATAAAAATAAGATATAAGGACCAGTCAGGCCAGAGGCGACCAGTAGTAGTGGCTGGTAGTATAAGGATGGAGGAGGCCGTCCCTCACAACTGCTGCACAAGTTCGCATTGACCCTGTTTATCGATTATGATCTTGCTAGCGGTGTACTCTTGTACTTAACATAACATAAACATTTACAGCCCCAGCCGGGGATCGAACCCGGGACTTCTCAGATGGCAGGCAGAGCCACAACCGCTGCGCCACAAAGGTCGTCGTGTATTGTGTATTTATAACGGCTTCGGCTGCCTCTTCGACTATAAAAAAAGATAAAATCCAATAATCCATTCTCTAGCAGGAGCACTAGCAAGAAAAGTACTGGAAAATTGTGACATTCAGCAGAAAAAATATTTTGAAAAACGTGTTCAGAAACTAAAAAATGAATACCCAGTATCGAGTGATACAAGAATAGATATACTTTTTCCCTAACTTTTGGGTAACATATTATTCAAAGCTGGTTTTATTCCTACCAACTTAGCAACGGAGGGAAAATTTATTTAGTTCCATGTAGAGGGCACATTAAGCGTTTGCAACAGGCACAGAGTAAGTAAGTAAAGCAATACCTTAAAATGCAAAGATTTTCGAACGAGAAATTAATTGTTAATATCCAGAGAACTTTGCTGTCGGCAATGTTTGTCAAGTTACAAACTCAGAGAGTGCCCTCTGCCAAAAAAGTATTGCCTATTCTTCCTCATTGAGAACCAACTATTTGGTAAGGCGGTTAATAAAATAAGATGTATCTTGTTGGTACCAATATTTAATACAATACCAATAATATATAAACATAATATTAAATAAAATGTTATTTTTTCCAGATAACAATATACACGTTTTGTAATTTACAATAACAAACTGGCAGCGCTGCCCACTTATATACTTAAAAATTGGCTAAAATAAACATATTTCGTTACGGTATTATCTACAAAATAGTGAAATTTTAAGGGTAATATTTTTGTGTTTTTCTCGTCTTACTAAATCGATACATTGTAAATAAATTAAATCACAATAGAGAAGCGTGCGAACTTACTAGCACAGCACACACTATCTGGGTTCGCGTCTCGTCGGCGTTAAATGGAGGCTTGAGAAGAGATTAGCCGTTAGCATTTCTGAAAGGAATAAAAAATTGGCCATGTTGTAAATAATTAGGTAGGTTAAAACTTCACGTTAAGTTACGTTGTAACGTTAAAACAAATCAACGAGTCCAGACTCGAGAGGTCAACTACTCACTGAGACGATTCTACAGAGCCCAAACTCGAAACCGGGAAGTGGGGCATATTTAACTTGCAAGATTTGTTTGCATAGTTACTTCCCTAGTTACAGGTGAACCTAATATAAAAGCGTGTTAAAAAACTTCAAGTTATGTAGAATAATTTCTACTTTTTACTGGCCATTTCATAGCGTATCTGGGTGTCTGATTCGGCAAAGCCATACCTTTGAGCTAATTGTATATCACGGTTATATTTGTATTTCGCAATCAACTAGCTTCATCAGCCGTTCAATTACGTGTCATAACCATATTTGTCAATATCTAAATCATAATGAAATTTTCCATTAACAGCCTAGCAATTTTAATTGAACGGCGCCGTTTAGTCATTATTAACGGTCTGTTGCTACCTACCAGCGTCACTAGAAGTGTATCCCTAGCGGGGAGTGGTCAGTTGCTACCTACCAGCGTCACTAGAAGTGTATCCCTAGCGGGGAGTGGTCTGTTGCTACCTACCAGCGTCACTAGGAGTGTATCCCTAGCGGGGAGTGGTCTGTTGCTACCTACCAGCGTCACTAGAAGTGTATCCCTAGCGGGGAGTGGTCTGTTGCTACCTACCAGCGTCACTAGAAGTGTATCCCTAGCGGGGAGTGGTCTGTTGCTACCTACCAGCGTCACTAGAAGTGTATCCCTAGCGGGGAGTGGTCTGTTGCTACCTACCAGCGTCAGTAGAAGTGTATCCCTAGCGGGGAGTGGTCTGTTGCTACCTACCAGCGTCACTAGAAGTGTATCCCTAGCGGGGAGTGGTCTGTTGCTACCTACCAGCGTCACTAGAAGTGTATCCCTAGCGGGGAGTGGTCTGTTGCTACCTACCAGCGTCACTAGAAGTGTATCCCTTGCGGGGGGTGGTCTGTACCTACCTACCAGCGTCACTAGAAGTGTAATCCTTGCGGGGGTGGTCCGTACCTACCTACCAGCGTCACTAGAAGTGTATCCCTCCCTAGCGGGGAGTGGTCTGTTGCTACCTACCAGCGTCACTAGAAGTGTATCCCTTGCGGGGGGTGGTCTTTCCCTACCAGCGTCACTAGAAATGATTCCTTGCGGGGTGTGGTCTGTACCTACCTACCAGCGTCACTAGAAGTAATTCCTTGCGGGGGGGTGGTCTATACCTACCTACCAGCGTCACTAGAAGTGTATCCCTTGCGGCGGGTGGTCATTCGCGAAGCTGTACGCGTCGCTGGTTGAGCTGACGGCGGGCGCGAGGCGCGCGTCCTCCTCCGAGCCGAAGTACGCCTCGATCATCTCGAAGGACTTCTGGTAGATTTCGAGGTTTTCATGCGACTGCAGGAACTCGATCTTGTCGAGGCCTGGGAGAAAAGAAATACATTATTGTAGAGGCTGGAAATGAAGCACTAGAAGGTCGAGTGAGTTTGAGTCACATACTGCTTTAGTGCCTCTTACAAATACTGCGAGGAAATTAAATAAATTATACAGAAAAATATTTTTTAGATAAACTAAGTTTAGAACTCCACCTAGTCACAAAATAGGTACAGAAGTCAACCACATGTATGTACTTCACTTTTCATAGCTACGCTCGGCGATCGCTCTAGGGTTGTCAACTACGGTTTATGCACGAAAAACTAACATGGTACTGGCGCTCCAAAAAACAAAACAATAGACCTGCCTACTCTTACAATACAAGAGGTTTACAGAACAGAAAAATACCTACACAATTTTACGTTTGTCAATTGTCACTATCGAAAATCCCTGAAAACTTCTAATCGGACTACCCGAGTTACAAAATTTCAATTTTCCTGTCCGTTTTAGACCCACACCTTTCAAATGACAGCACAATATCTACACAAACAAAAAAAAAAAATGTTTTCAACTTACGTAACTAAGGTGGCGTGAATTTACCTAACAAAAAAATTGTTAATACTTATTTTATCATACTGATTGAAAAATTGGCAACTGTTATTTATTTAAACCGTCCACTGAACAGTTATAATAAAAAAAATCCGTTGCTCCATTGTTGCATTATTTGCATTAACAGACGCGCGTGTCAAGCGGATGGAACTCACGCTCGCACTGGTTTGAACTGCTCTGAGATATCGTGTCCGTGAGCAGTATCTATGTGGGCGTTGCTCGAGCGCGCTTGTATGTAGATTGATTTCTGTACCTATTTATTTTGTGGCCTGGTGGAGTCCGCCATCTTCCGCAATCCGCAATTGTTATCCTGCTTAACTATTCAATGTTTTGGGGCCCACATTGTTATTGAATTGAACATCAAGAACGTTAAACCTCTTGAAAACCACCGGCGTATTACCATGGCATAAGATTCAAAATCGCGACCCGTACCATCCTTCCCGCGGTTTTTAAGAGGTTAATCTCATCTAACAGAAATATTAACTTGGCCAGTATAGTCGCTCAGTCAGTATTTTAGAGGACCGATTCGTTTTTTTAATTATAGATTTCGAATTTACTACTGTATTCAAGCACATACACCGCGCCTGGTTCCACTCACTGTGTCGTGGTTACCGGAAACGGCGACGGTCATAAACATGTGAACATAAACTTAGTATTGTCGAAAGTCTCGGCATTCGGCCTTTCTTTAGCTAGTTTACTAGTTTACACGAGGCCAGTGCTGGCTCCCAGTCTCACTGGCAGCCAGCACTAGCAGCCAGCACTGGCTTGGTATTTGCCTAGTATACAATTTTAACCAAGCCAGCGCTGGCTGCCAGTATTTTTCAGTCCAGCTGTGGCTTGCCGGACGTGTACTTTCACTAGAACACTCTTAAATATTCTTTAGCAGCCTGTTTCCCGCAAACAATTCCCGAGGTCGAAAGCCGAGCCTTGCGTTAACAAAAGTCTCGGCTCTCGGCCTCGACGAGAGTCGCACTGACCGAAGCACTCCTCCACGCTCGCGGCGTACGGATTGTCGTTCGGCGACTCTTGCTGGCCGGTCTTGAGGATATTGTCGAGGCCGTTGAGTGCGACCTGAACTGTCTTCGGGTCGGTGAGGGTCAGCAAATCGCAGAGGGGCGGAATGCAGCCCTGTTGCACGAGGTAACTGGAATGGAAAGCGGCTCTTAAGATATTGATATTTCTTTATTAAAACAATTATACAACAGTCATTACAGATAAATCAGATAGGTAGTGAGAGTGTCAATAGGAACCGGCACAGCAATGCTGGACTGAGACAAGTCTCGGCTTCAGCGCTGGTTTTCAGCCGGCCCTCCAGAACACCAGAAGGTACAATTTACTCGTGGGGCGATATTAGTTAGGTACTTGTAAAAATAGTAACAAATATGTATACAAGGGAAAAAACTACAAATATTTTCTTTATTTGGGACATCAACAGCACGATACACATAAATTCATACAAAAAACAAAATACACTAATAAGGCCAATTACAGATATCCACAGAAGTACAGTAAACATAAATGTAAATAGGAGCTGACGACGCTATGCTTAAAATTAGTAGTTAAACAAAATGCGTGTTATTATTCTGTAAGTTTGTGTGTGTGCATGTGAATGAGATAAGGGTTATATATAATAATAATAAACAAAGCACGATTTAGCTATGGAGCAGGCAGCAGCACACAAAATCCAATTTCATCAGGCGACTATGCAGGCCATAACGGTTAGGTCAAAGATAATAAAAAAATAAAAAAACGACCGACCCTAACGTGCTAGCTCACTTTATTAACTGTAAACAAACTAGTGTTCACAAAGAACCTTGGACACTATTTACACACATTGATCTAGCCTCAAACTAGGATTCCCTCTATCTTGGGTACTAGACAACGATACACATACTTAATAGATAAATATTATACTTAGAAAGATAAACAACCATGACTAGGGTACAAACATCGGTTCTCATCAAACAAATATTTACCCCCACCGGGACTCGAACCCGGGACCCTTGGTTTCGTAGACAGGGTCACGGCTGACTCGGCCATTCGGGTCGTCAAGTGAGCAAGCAAGTTAGGCTTTCTGTACATCGAAATCACTTGATTGCTACATGTGGCAAGCTAAATGCATGTAAGTAACTGTACCGTATCTGTTCATGTGTGCCGCCGCTGGTGGCGTTGGTGATCGCCCAGGCGGCCTCCTTGCGCTGCTTGAACTCAGCCGTGCGCAGGATCTCCATCAGCTCCGGAAATATCTCCGCGTTTATCACCATCTGTAATGTACAATACCCACATCAAACTCATTGCCTCTCGGATCTGCTGTCGGGATACCGTGTCGTGAGAATCAGAAATAGTGACGTCACATAAAACTTTAAACACCCAAGTTATATATATTATAGTTCACCCTCAGATCCTATAATGTAACGACACAACGCCTACTCACGCCAAGTTAACTTGGCGCCTCGCTCTGATGACGTCATAGCGTCCGTCACGCTCCCGCTCTAGCCCTCGACGCATCAAGAGCGAGCGAGAGAGGGGGACACACTACCCCGCGGTTGCCAATTAGCCACTCGTCAGTAAAAGATCAAAAAATGGCCTGCGATTTTGAACCTTATTGCTTATCTATGAAAAATAAATCAATCAACAGTGATTGGTCACTTTTGAATCTTTTAAAGATTTCCATTGGCTATATTCGACACTTCCCTATGTAACGCCTCTACATACTCATAGCCCAAACCAAACGGCTTATGTTTAAACAATCACCAAAAAAAACGAAAAACTACCAAATAAATTCGAAACGACCGCCAGAATTAATAAACGACCACCAAATTGTATTAGGATAAATGATCACCAAACTTATTTTTACGTTTTGTGTCCTTAAGTTTATGTTTTAAGTATTTTTGTTGTTCTTAGATGTTCACCCTAACGCGAAGGATAACCTTCACCTTCACCTTCACCCTTCACCTAAGCTACCGCAGTATCTTGCCCTGATATTTTCTGCAATTTTTAGTGATCATTTACCCATTTTGGGTAGGAAAAAATGATTTTGGTGGTCATTATATTTGTTGCCAAACCAAACTGGCCGATAACACCGAGAACACCGAATCTCAAATATCTCGAATCTCAATAACATAATGTAAAAAATTGTGTCAAATGTAAACTTTGACCAATTTCTGCAACTTTTGGTGATCATATACCCATTTTGGGTAGGAAAAAATGATTTTGGTGGTCATTATATTTGTTGCCAAACCAAACTGGCCGATAACACCGAGAACACCGAATCTCAAATATCTCGAATCTCAATAACATAATGTAAAAAATTGTGTCAAATGTAAACTTTGACCAATTTCTGCAACTTTTGGTGATCATATACCCATTTTGGGTAGGAAAAAATGATTTTGGTGGTCATTATATTTGTTGCCAAACCAAACTGGCCGATAACACCGAGAACACCGAATCTCAAATATCTCGAATCTCAATAACATAATGTAAAAAATTGTGTCAAATGTAAACTTTGACCAATTTCTGCAACTTTTGGTGATCATTTACCCATTTTGGGTAGGAAAAAATTATTTTGGTGGTCATTATATTTGTTGCCAAACCAAACTGGCCGATAACACCGAGAACACCGAATCTCAAATATCTCGAATCTCAATAACATAATGTAAAAAATTGTGTCAAATGTAAACTTTGACCAATTTCTGCAACTTTTGGTGATCATTTACCCATTTTGGGTAGGAAAAAATTATTTTGGTGGTCATTATATTTGTTGCCAAACCAAACTGGCCGATAACACCGAGAACACCGAATCTCAAATATCTCGAATCTCAATAACATAATGTAAAAAATTGTGTCAAATGTAAACTTTGACCAATTTCTGCAACTTTTGGTGATCATTTACCCATTTTGGGTAGGAAAAAATGATTTTGGTGGTCATTATATTTGTTGCCAAACCAAACTGGCCGTTAACACCGAGAACACCGAATCTCAAATATCTCGAATCTCAATAACATAATGTAAAAATTGTGTCAAATGTAAACTTTGACCAATTTCTGCAACTTTTGGTGATCATTTACCCATTTTGGGTAGGAAAAAATTATTTTGGTGGTCATTATATTTGTTGCCAAACCAAACTGGCCGATAACACCGAGAACACCGAATCTCAAATATCTCGAATCTCAATAACATAATGTAAAAAATTGTGTCAAATGTAAACTTTGACCAATTTCTGCAACTTTTGGTGATCATATACCCATTTTGGGTAGGAAAAAAATATTTTGGTGGTCATTATATTTGTTGCCAAACCAAACTGGCCGATAACACCGAGAACACCGAATCTCAAATATCTCGAATCTCAATAACATAATGTAAAAAATTGTGTCAAATGTAAACTTTGACCAATTTCTGCAACTTTTGGTGATCATTTACCCATTTTGGGTAGGAAAAAATTATTTTGGTGGTCATTATATTTGTTGCCAAACCAAACTGGCCGATAACACCGAGAACACCGAATCTCAAATATCTCGAATCTCAATAACATAATGTAAAAAATTGTGTCAAATGTAAACTTTGACCAATTTCTGCAACTTTTGGTGATCATTTACCCATTTTGGGTAGGAAAAAATTATTTTGGTGGTCATTATATTTGTTGCCAAACCAAACTGGCCGATAACACCGAGAACACCGAATCTCAAATATCTCGAATCTCAATAACATAATGTAAAAAATTGTGTCAAATGTAAACTTTGACCAATTTCTGCAACTTTTGGTGATCATATACCCATTTTGGGTAGGAAAAAATTATTTTGGTGGTCATTATATTTGTTGCCAAACCAAACTGGCCGATAACACCGAGAACACCGAATCTCAAATATCTCGAATCTCAATAACATAATGTAAAAAATTGTGTCAAATGTAAACTTTGACCAATTTCTGCAACTTTTGGTGATCATTTACCCATTTTGGGTAGGAAAAAATTATTTTGGTGGTCATTATATTTGTTGCCAAACCAAACTGGCCGATAACACCGAGAACACCGAATCTCAAATATCTCGAATCTCAATAACATAATGTAAAAAATTGTGTCAAATGTAAACTTTGACCAATTTCTGCAACTTTTGGTGATCATATACCCATTTTGGGTAGGAAAAAATTATTTTGGTGGTCATTATATTTGTTGCCAAACCAAACTGGCCGATAACACCGAGAACACCGAATCTCAAATATCTCGAATCTCAATAACATAATGTTAAAAATTGTGTCACTTGTAAACTTTGACTAATTTGTTACCTACTATAGGTATTATTATTATTATAAATTGTGCTATGTCCTTTTCTCACAAACACAAATTTCAAAGTGACAGACAAAGAGAAACGAATTATAACGGCATTATAGTTAAAATAGTTTTATTAGACGTTTATGAATAAGGCGGTTTATCTTTATCTTTATCTCACTTGAATCTGCTGCGGGTTGCCAGCAGTGATATTCGACAGGGTCCAACAGGCCTCTTTCCTCAGCTGCTGCGAGGTGGAGCGCAGTAGAGCTCGCAGACACGGCAGCGGGTTGCAGTCGAGCACGGCTTGCGTCTGCGCGTCGTCGCCGGTCACGATGTTGCCGACGGCACGAAGCGCCGCCGACGCTACTGTTGTCTTGTCGTGCCTGTACGAAAGCGAAGGTTACGTTGGTGATTGATGTATCTGTCGCAGTTAGTTGGTTAAATCAGACACTTAACTAACACCCTAGACCGTTAATTAAACACCGAGGTTTAACCAAGTAGCTAAAGTTCCGTCAGACAAGTGAGTGAATGAAACGTTTAACGAGTTGCCTAAACTAAATATTGTATTTGTCTTGTTGCTAGAAAAACACTTAAGTACACATAAAAAATATTTAATCTAAAGTCTGTATCAATCAGAAAAAATAACTTTGTAAACAAACCATTGCCGGGTATACAATCATAGATTTCATCAAGAAACTATTTCCAAGATACTAAAATTTCACATCCGTCAATTAGAAAACACTGTCGCCTACTTATCAAACAACATTTAAGTAGTAATTGGAGATAAAACTTACAAAACTCTAAAAATACGATTAGGTGAAAAACATTAGGTTATTTGTTTTTTTTTTTCTAATGCAAAAATTAGGGATGGGTATTGACATTGAATGATAATGAACGAATGACAGTTATCGATTACCGATTGATGAATCGATGCTACAAGATCCGATATATCAAAATCGCTTTGAATAATATGTATAACACTGTAAACTATGGTATTTTGAACAAAAAAAAATATTGATACACAAAACAAACGTATTAGTATTTTAAGTCCAATCCATGAGAACATATTCATTTTAATGAGCGTTAAACCAAGACGAAAATTAACAATGTTTTTTTTATGTGGCAACTTTCAAGTGGGTTTTAAGCCTGTCACAGTGATGACATCGCGCGCGCGCGCGCATAAATCTCATTCGTCACTTGTTTGTCATGTGTACGGGTGTTTTTCTATGTTATATTGCTCATTACGACAACATGGCTATTCTTTTACGGACTTCGCAATACTTAGTGATTTGGGTAGAGATTTTACCTGGAACGACAACTTACGGCTTTGTTAGAAGGTACTTTGATATTGCATCTGACTGGAGTGTTTGCTTGTCTTACAAACAAGGTAAGTTTTTTATATTCCATTCGCCACTTCAATTAATGTTTATTAAGATTTCCGTTTCAGGGAAATGTTTCATAATCGCTTAATATTAATATTTTGTTATCGACGCAATTTTGTTAATGTTACAACAAAATGGCGTCCACAGTACGACGATGTGTGTGATTACGTCAAAAAACCGAATAATGACTTGTATTGTATCGTAGGCATAAAATAAAAGAGAATTTTATTAATATTTAATTTAACTTCTGTTCTCAGAATTAGAAATGGGTGAACCAAAACCTGGACCATCATTTTTATCTTCGCCGGTCAAGAAACGTCCTAAGTCTACGCTTTTGACTGAAAACGAAAAGACGATTGCGCTGAATACGTGGAAAAAACAATGACCACCTACCCATATAAAACTGAGATCGCAAAAACTACAGCAGAAATTATGGGTGTTTCTCACAGCACTATATACGCTATTTTGAGAGAATATAAAAAGACTGGGGTTGTGTCACCACCACAGCATAGACCGCCACATAGAAGTGTGATAGAAAATTTTGATACTTTTATACTTTCTGCAATAAGAAGAAATGTGCATCAATTTTGTTTTAATAATGAAGTACAAACTTAGGATAAAATTGTTACTGTGGTAAATGATGACGAAGATTTACCGTCGTTCTCTCTGATGACAATGAACAGGATTTTGAAAAAACTTTATTTTTAAAGAGAAAAACGGTCAAGAAAAAGCATCTCCTGCTCACGTCGGTCTTTAATTAACGGTCTAGGGTGTTAGTTAAGTGTCTGATTTAACCAACTAACTGCGACATATCCATTGAGGAAGGAAGCCGTTTGCTCTTAGCGAATCTAGTCCACAAATTTAGGTCGGTGTCAGGTTAGTCGACGAGTTTTCAAGCCAGAAGGCTCTAATAGGGGCCCTGCTGGAGATTTACGATAACTGCTCGTACAACAAAGTTGATACGATTACATACATACATAAATACATACATACATATGCTCACGCCTATTTCCCGGAAGAGGGGTAGGCGGAGACCAAAGACCTCCCCACCTGCTACGATCCTGGCATAAATCGCTCGCTTCCTCAACATTCATAAGTCTCTTCATGCAAGTTCGCCGGTTACGGGTACTTCGTGTTTGCCCCTTCACTAACAAATCGCCGATTTGGTCTTTATAGGACTTTCTTGGGCGTCCCCGCCCGACGGCTCCTTCACACCCGTCCTTTAAGGTAAGCCTTATAGTAGAAAAAATTAATGTACCGAAGTCACATTTCGTAGAGTATTGTATTCTCATAGTATTGTGATGAATATGCAGCAATGTATATTTTAAAGTAGGTAATTAAAAACCGAGAAGTGTCGGGAAAAAATAATAGTTCTTTACGATAATAAGTATCAAAGAAGATAAACACAGAGGCGCTCTAAATCGTAGCGAGCCCATCCTGTTCCCGACTCTGCCAGATATAGCTTAACCCCTTATTAATGCGTGGCCTTACCCGAAATGGATCGCTATTCTCAACCTTATTGGTTACCATGCATTAAGGTGCTAAGAAAAAAAATTGGGGTTTTTTTCGAATCCATTTACTTCACCATGAAGTCATAGATATTGAGTATTTGATTAAGATTTTCACTAAAGGAAAACGCGATTGGATGAAGTTTTCTCGATAGAATTTAATTACAAAAACACCTCTAAATTGTTTTATTTTTTCCTGTAATTCTGAAATCCTAACTAATTTCATTGTGGAACTGCGTTCAAAATGTAGATATTATGTATTCGCAAAATCTCCTTAAAAAACTTTTAACAACATAGCGTAGTTTATTTTTAAACAATTTTTCTGTCGTTTAGCGCTAGGTTTTTTCATTTTTTCCCGATTCCGTCCCTCTCCACTGCGGGTCTTTCCGCTTGGAGTAACGGGGACCTTTGCACGGACGAGGTATCGCCTTAAGGGTTTAATGACTGACACACACCGCCCGCTTCGGTATCGCGCTGTATGGCGGTCATACTGACATGTCACACCGGAAGCGGTTCGCTAGCGGTAGCGGGTCGTTATGTCGTCTGCGGCGCCGCTACCGCCCCGCCGGAGGTGTGTTTCAACCTTTAACCTTCGTTCGGTGAGGTGTGACTTCAGTCTTCACAAAATAAAAGGACCGGAGCCCTAATATTTTGTGGGAAATATTAAACTGCACATAAAAATATTGATTTTTGATACACAGCAAATATAAGGGCAAAATACTGCGGTAGCTTAGGTGAAGGGTAAAGGGGGTGAGCGAAGCAAAGCCCCCTTTATCCTTCGTGTTAGGTTCAACATGTAAAAACAACAAAAAAAACTTAAAACACAAACTTAAGTACTCATTAAATATTTTATCTACACACGTATCATAAACCCTCTTTACTGCGTTCAAAAACCGCACGTTACGATCAGCATTATGTTAAACTACTTGGTAGAAACTCGTTTCTTATCTGGAAAACTACACATTATGGTCATTATGTGTAGTTTTTCTACATATAATGACATTCAAATTTCGAACGCCGACGCCCGCCTGCGTGAAGTTGGTACTACAGAACAAGCTAAACAACTGCAGAGCCACAATGCCGGTCAAACATGCGGTTCCTGAACACATCAAAGAGAGCTTATGATATGTGTGTAGATAAACTAGTGTATGTAACTGTACATAATTAGGCATTAAAACTCTCGAGTGATAAACAGACTCTCGAGTTGCCCTCGATTATGTAGCAGTCACATAAACTACTATAAAACATAAAAAGTGTTTTTGTTGATCCTTTTTTGCTGTGCAAATCAGTATTTTTGATGTGCGATTAAATACTACCCTTATTTTGTGAAGACTGTAATGCATTTGAATGATCACGCGAGCGTCAGGAGTGCCGGCACAAGCTGAGAGACTCACAAGGTGAGCGCCACCAGCTGCTCGCACACGCCCGCGTCGATGACGGCCTGGATCTTCTCGTTGGGCCCGTCGGACAGGTAGGAGAGCGCCCAGCACGCGTCGCTCAGCACGTCCGCGTCCGAGTGCTGGATCAGCCGGGCGAGCACCTCCAGGCCTGGAAGAACAACATTCGGCCCATTCGGTTGTGGAATGCACTCCCCTGCACCATCAGGGACAGTCCTACTCTGAATACCTTTAAAAGTCGTGTGAAGAAGCATTACCTCTCCCTTTAGAGTTATAGTATTATGTTTTAGTATAGTGTATACAATAGTGTTTTAGTATATTATAAGTATTTTGTATATTATTATAGTTATTATATAATTTATTTTATATATTGTACACATAGGTCTACCCCTGCTCAACCATCAAATTTTCCCATGTTAACTTGGTTTGCTGGAAGAGATCTCTTATTAGAGATAAGCTCGCCTTTGTACACTTTTTTATGTAATTATTGTTTTTTATATGATTTGTGTGCAATAAAGAAATTATGAATTATGAACAACATGACAGTTCATTGGTTACATATTAATGCGGTTTTTGTAAATTGGTTGGACTCCACTGCGATGGGTTCTTCGCTGTATTGACTAAAATGGTTTTTAAGTGGTTCAAAAGTTATCACGGTATCATTTATTGTGCGAGGTTGTTTTAATTGTTTTATTTATATGTAATAATAACTGGCGTATGTCGAGCAGTGGACAAGAAGATACTGAATAAGAAGAGGAATAACAAAAGAAGATTCAATCACTCACTCGGTGCAACGGCTTCGAAGATCGGCGGCGGGTTCTTCCCCCGACACAGGTTGGACAGCGTCCACACCGCGTTCCTGGTCATGGATATCCTCGGGTTGTTGTGGAATATTCTGGAACAGAACACGAGGCAACGTTCAACGTGGCGTGGCGGGCTGACGTGGGGGGCATAACTTTGCCCCGGCCACCCGGGCTGTGGTATGACGACGTGATGATGTTGATAATGATAAAGACGACGATGACAATAACATCGCAAATAACGCCCCACTATTGCTTTCTCACTAGTATACTAACGCGAGCAAATCGGGCAGCGCGCGCGCCGCCAGCTCGGCGTCCCGGCAGCGGGGGCTATCCCCGGCCACGTCGCCGAGCGCCCACACCGCCTGCTCGCGCACATCGTCACCAGTATACTAACGCGAGCAAATCGGGCAGCGCGCGCGCCGCCAGCTCGGCGTCCCGGCAGCGCGGGCTGTCCCCGGCCACGTTGCCGAGCGCCCACACCGCCTGCTCGCGCACGTCATCACCAGTTTACTCACGCTAGCAAGTCGTGCAGCGCGCGCGCCGCCAGCACGGCGTCCCGGCAGCGGGGGCTGTCCCCGGCTACGTTGCCGAGCGCCCACACCGCCTGCTCGCGCACGTCGTCACCAGTTTACTCACGCTAGCAAGTCGGGCAGCGCGCGCGCCGCCAGCACGGCGTCCCGGCAGCGGGGGCTGTCCCCGGCCACGTTGCCGAGCGCCCACACCGCCTGCTCGCGCACGTCGTCATCAGTTTACTCACGCTAGCAAGTCGGGCAGCGCGCGCGCCGCCAGCACGGCGTCCCGGCAGCGGGGGCTGTCCCCGGCCACGTTGCCGAGCGCCCACACCGCCTGCTCGCGCACGTCGTCACCAGTTTACTCACGCTAGCAAGTCGGGCAGCGCGCGCGCCGCCAGCACGGCGTCCCGGCAGCGGGGGCTGTCCCCGGCCACGTTGCCAAGCGCCCACACCGCCTGCTCGCGCACGTCGTCGCTGGCGCCCGCACCCGCGCGCAGCAGCGACACCAGCACGCCCACGGCACCCGACTCCACCACGCGCCGCGTCTGCTCCGACGAGCCGGAGCAGATGTTGGTGAGCGCCCACGCCGCTTCGAACTACGATACAAACAACTCTCATTGTTTACTTCCTTCTGGACGCCTGTCAGTCGCCTCTTCTTCTTCATCTTCAGTCTCATGTTACAATTGCCTTGAATCACGTTTTGTTTTACAGTTTGATATGAAACGGAAGTTGTCTGACAGGGGTTTAGGTGGCTTGCTGGAGTAGTAGAGGGTGTTATGACTATGTGACAAATTATGGGTCCCTCAGAATAGTGTAGCAACTTTCTGTTACAACTGTAAAAGCATAGGTAATCAAAAAATTGTGATTGTATTTACTTCTATCACTTTGACGGTTATGAGCAAACTGAGATTACCCACACATACTTATTTCGTACATAAGCTCTGCCCTCTGCTTCTCATAAATGAATTATCAAATAAAAGCTCACTGACAAGACTGATTACTTAAATTATTACAGGGTATTACTCAGAAATCAATAGTTCCAAGATACTTTTAGATTCCATAAAAAGCAAGAAAGTTTAAATAGTTCCAACATACCTGCAATGTTGGATTAGAACTATCACTTAGAAACTCCACAAATCTGGGCACTATTCCTGTCTGTATCACTTCGTCTATAGGCGGGTTCGGTTCTCTGCTGAGAAGTTTCCGGAACTTCTGTGTTGCTGTTATCTGGTCCTGTATGTTGCTGCCATAGATTGCCTCTACCATTGCCAGAGTGATGTCATCCGTTGTTGATATATTGATATCCTCCTGGAGTAATAACAATTCTCTTTTCAATTTTAAGATTGTCATTTAATAAACATGCGTCCAATTAAATTGTGATTTAACTAAGCTGAACGTACACATACATAAACATCAATACTATATAAACAGTCAGCTAAGATGTACAAGTACCTATAGCTATGTGTGCCAGCACTCAGGTACCTACTGTAGCAAATAAATGTCAGGTATGCGGAAATACCTTATCACGTACTATGTCTATGTACGTCACTACTAACATATACCAATTTAGTATATAAGCGAGGTTCCCAATCAAATAAACAGACATTAACTGAGCATGCAGTGACAAGCCTTTTATTCCGTCTCCCGTCGGTTGCCTGCCACACCCGGTCGGCAAAGTGACGACCCGACAGTGAGTGAACATCGAACGAAATTCGGTAAAATCTTCGGCGAAATTAAGAAATAATCTGGATTCGCATTCAAGAATGTATCTGTCGCAGTTAGTTGGTTAAATCAGACACTTAACGACCTCTCTAGACCGTTAATTAAATACCGACGTTTAACCTTCTCACCAGGATTTGTGGTATTTTGTTTGGATGCAGTTATTGCCAGTATCATAATCAAGATGTGCGAAAAAATTAAAAAAATGTTATTATTCTCGGATGAGGATTTTGAGATGATTCGATTTGACAATGACAATAGTGGAGAACAGTGGAATCTACAGAAAAAATATTGTCTGAGGATTGTAAAATGGGCCTGAATGTAGCTTGAAAAAACTTGATGTATTGAAATATACATTTAAATTGCTAAAATTATGAAATACATATGCGCGTTGTAGCGCTCCGGTTTTTAACTAGAAGCAAATTCACGAAAAGCCAGAGGGACGCGACGCCGTAGGCGCTGAACCCCCAAAGCTATTCAGACGATGAATTGTTAATGTGAGCTCTGAAAAACCCCGTGTGGTACAACGTAGCGTCGCGCAGTAGCGCTCTGGCTTTTCGAGCGGTTCGAAATTCTGAAAAGCCCATGGGGCACAATGCGGCCCAGCGTTGTACCCTACGGACTTTTCACCAGACGTGGCCTGGCAACGGCAACGGCAACGGCACCGGCACCGGCTGCCGGCGAAGCAAAATGTATGAAAACATGTGATGACTCCCACAAATGACGAAGGCGGTGCCGGTGCAGCAAGCTTAAAACATGTATCAGTCTTCAGTTAACAGTTTGGGACAGTTGGAAAACTAATAAGTATTGTGATTTTAAAGCTCTAAGTAGCTGCAAATCAAGGAATAAGGATGAAGCAATGAAATGGCTTAATTGGTTTTACAGTCTTATAAAATTTTCGAAGTTTCTGCGTTGCGCCAGATCTGCACTATAGGACACTAATTTTTGTATGGACTTTTTACTTTGTATAAAAATTTACAACTGAGTAACCGAGAAATTCTAATAGCCTAATTATCTGAAATCTAAAAATATAATTATATTGCTGTTTGCGATTCTTTTATTTTTTGATAAGTCAAAAGCATTCGACTTTGTCGACCATGAAGTATTGCTGACAAAACTTGAGCAATGCGGAATAAGAGGCCCAACACTGGCCTGGATAAAAACGTACTTAGAGGACCGGTCTCAATATGTAGAAACCACAAGATTAGAAGATAATGTCTTAAAAACATATAGATCACAAGCTAGGTTTAATAAATACGGAGTGCCACAAGGCAGTGTATTTGGTCCTCTCTTATTCCTTGTATATATAAATGATCTCCCAGACCACATCAAACATAAATGTATATTATTCGCCGATGACATTTCAATAATAGTGACACAAAAAAATAACGATTTAAGTAATCATATCTCGGACATTAATGAAACTGTGACAACCGTAGTAAAATATTTAATCAATTCGAATTTAAAAGTAAATTTAACAAAAACTAATGTAATTAATTTTAATAATACTATAAATAAGAAACTAATGAGTATTAATCACCAAGGACAACAATTAGAAAATGTAGACCATGCAACATTCTTAGGTATAATAGTTGAGTCGGACCGCACCCGAGGTTACACGTCAAAGACAGCTGTGCTGTATTTTAACTAAATTTATTTGTTTTAATTCGTCCATTTGTGAATATAGTGTTCATTTAAGTGTTTGTTAAGTCAACTAAAGTGTGCCAGTGCTAAATGTGGTCAGAATTGTAATTCTGATAAAATAATCAATCACAGACCGAAAGACAAAGGAAATTTCAAACCGCCAACGGAAAAACCCCGGGGGAGTATTGTTTTCATATTTGCTTAATCATATTTTACAAGTATATGACTTGAACTTAACTATATACTCATACACTACATACTGCTCAACTCTCACTATTGTGATAAACGTCCATCCTCACACCGCAGCGTCTTTGTTTTGTCTCTTAGCACTTGACAATCTGTGGAAGTACTTTTGACGATAAAACTAGCTGTTCACTCATATTTATTACACGATACACACAAGTGCACTGATAGGTTATACCTTGGCAATTAGTGTAATTAGTGTGAATATAGTGTAAGCTTGTAGGTAATTCTTGAGACATATTAGGTACTCACTTCACAGCTGATCAGCACAACACTTGCAAAACGACTAAAATTGTTAGATAATAAGTATAACTTTCATTAGTTCAGGACATTTATACTGTTAACCTATATTTACTTGTAATAGTTTAATTGAAACTTGTTGACTTTGACGTAGAATAGCTATATAGTGAATTAAGAACTATCATATCAGTACTACAGCTACTAACTGCAAGTCTTTATTCCTTCTGTTTTATTTAAATTTTGTTCGGAGCACACATTCTTTTTTATTTTATTTCCAGGCATGGCCTCCAACATTACTACGCGGAAAATGCATGCAGAGCAGCGTATTTCTAAACTTCAGCAACAACTAACTGACGCAGAGGAGTTAAACCAAAGGCTATTGGAAGAGCGCAATGAAAATGACTTTGAGATAAAAAGCTTGAAAGCCAAGAACTCACAGCTTAGAGATAGTGTGTCTACTTTGTGAGAAACACACGAGGAGTCGCAAAATGAGATGCAAAGATTGGAAAAACTTGTGGAATCTTTTGACACCCTGCGCACTGACCTTGCTTCTGCTTGTGACCGCAGTAAATTCCTCCCATACCAACTCAATGAGGCAAACTTGAAGTTGACTGATATGTGCATAGAAAAAGACTACAATGAATCTCGCCACATTACCTCTATCCAACAAGAACTAGAAGTAGCCAACCTAAGCACTATTGTTCAAGCCATGCAGACAAGCAGCAGAAAAATTAAAAAATATTTTAAATTAAATAAATTCATGAAGAAAACTAGAGGTAATATAAAACTACTGAAAGTAGCCTTGAAACGGCAATCAAACAGAATATTAAGAATCTCCTTAATGCAAGAGCTCCGGGGAAAAAATGTAGGTTTACAGTCGGACCTTCAACATGCCCGAGTAGAAATCCAGTATCTACATGACCTGCTAGCAAATACACTACATTGTTATGCCAAAGAACAAAGTGAGTTAGCAGAACTCAGAGCCGCGACGTCTGAGTTAGTTCAGCTACAACGCCAGAATGCGGAATTGGTGGGCATTCTAATTGAGAATGAGGAGAATGAGACCAGCAAGGAGGACGAGCCCACATCACTAACTTTGGTCTCGACCCCCCTCAACGAGAGTGTATTGCAGCGTCCACTGCTGCCCCAACCAAAAAACAGCGTCGCCGTCGTCGACGAGGAGGCACCTCGCAGCTCAACAGCGCGAGCACCGCGCTGCTCGCTGTCCCTGCTCAGGCGTGTGTCATGCCGCAAGCTGCCCCGAGGCCCGCGCCGTTCGCCGTTGCGCACGTTGCGACGCTCGCTGCCGCGAATGCCGCGCCAACCGCCGCCACGTGCATCGCACCGCACTCCAACACGTGTGTCCCGCCACTCACCTCCACTCGTGTACCGCCAGCTACCAAAATATGTGCTCAGAGAAAAACTCTGTTGTTCTCCGACAAAGTAGGTGCAGGATTTGGGCCTCTATTACATAACCGGCTTAACCAAAAAGTAACGAACATTTGCTGTCCAAATAGTTCATTTGTAGATCTAGTGAAGTTGATTAGTCGCGGTATCTATGATGAGTACAGCACTATTGTAATTATGGTAGGAAATCATTCAAACATTAGTCGGAATGATTTGAATAAAAGTGTTGAAACACTTCTAGACTTACATAGTAGGATGAAATGCAAATTTATACTATGCAATTTTCCATATGCCTGTAATTTGACAGAACTACAGAACAAATCTGTGCATAGAATGAATATTCATTCATTTAATTTAACATGTCATCACAGCGATGCTACTTTATATTTCGGCATGAATAAATTTATTCATAACTTTACTCTGACACAGAAGACATTGTACCTGTCTAATAAATATAGAAAATTAGTAGCTACATTGTTAGCTTATTATATATGCGACGCAGCTATAGTTGGTTTAACAAAGTTCAACTTGACATCAGCTTATGTTAAGAGTAATATGACATGCACCCCTATTGGGAATTCACCTGTTAATTATACTTTGCATGCAACATTGGAATCTGTTCCAAGTAATTTAAATTAGTTCATAAGACAATAGAGGAAATCTCTAGCATACAAGAGCCACTAAATATGTCAAAATGTAAGCCCCAGTTAAATATTGCCCATCAAAACATCCAGGGGCTACCTGGCAAAGAACTTGTATTAGAATTATTTCTAAAAAATTCTGACATTGATATTATTTGTGTTACAGAACACTGGTTGAAGGAAAATATGATCATATGGTCTTTTAACATAAATAATTACAAAATTGTCAGTTGTTACAATAGAAAGACTGCTGATAGAGGTGGTTATTTAATCTTAGTGAAAAATAATATTAAGGTGAAACAACGGAAAGATATTCTTGCACTTACTGTTGAAAGACAAATAGAGGTATCCTGTGTTGAGTTAGATAGCCATATTATTGTTTGTGTCTACAGGCCACCGAGGGATGAAAAAGGCCATGGCAATTTCGAAATATTTGAGAAAATTATGGAGGAAGCCCTCATTAAACTTTGTAATAACAGAAAAAGGTTAATTATTTGTGGCGATCTTAATATAGATCTGCTTGTAGATAGAACACTGAAGCGACGATTAATAACTCTGTTCCAATAATTTCATTTATGTCATGTATTTCTAGAGCCGACTAGAATTACACTTACCAGCCAAACTTGCTTAGATAACGTTTTTTGTGACTGTGCATTCACAAGTAAAAGTGTAATTAACTGCTTACCTTCCGATCACAGTGGTCAAACAGTTTCATTCCCAATTGCTATTAAGGATAAGACTGGTCCATCATTTTATAGGCCTATTACATCCCATAGACTAGAGACATATACGAAAAACTTAGATATAAATTTGCCAGTACCGGATTTTAATGAACAGAACCCAAACAAAATCTACTCAGACTTCTTCAACATTATTCAGACAGAATTCAATAAAGTTTTCAAATTAAAGAAAGTCAGTGACTACAACGGTAAATCTAAATTTAATGACTGGGCAACGTTTGGAATTCGTAAAAGTAGAGTTATCTTGTATGACCTTTATGATCAAAAAACCTATAACTTTGATCGAAAATTTCATGACTATGTTAAAAAATATTCCAAAACTTTCAAGTTGGTTTGTAGAACTGCAAAAACTTTACACATTAATAGAAAAATTCAAAATTCAAATAATAGAATGAAATCAGTTTGGCAAATAATAAACCGCGGAACTGGCAAAGTTATACCAAGGGACAAAGATTTCTGCCTAAAGATAGGAAATGATGTTGTTAAATCCAACGCTGATGTTGCTCGAGCTTTTGAAACATTATTCACCATTGTACCCGTACTCACAACAGACCGTCTAAATTCATCTCCATATGAAGCAGACTTTATTAAAAAATAACACTAGCGTCAGTAATGTATATTTAAAATTTCATCATGTATATCCCCAGGACATTGTCAAAACGTTTAAATTACTTAACTTAAAAAATACGGAAGACCTGTGGGGTATATCAGTCAAAGTCATTGGTTCAGTAATTCTAGTTATAGCCCCACACTTAACTTATATATTCAATAAATGTGTTGACGATGGGGCTTTTCCAGACCTCATGAAACACAGTAAACTGATACCTTTGTTCAAGTCGGGAGATAAGGGCGATCCTTCAAATTTCAGACCAATATCTGTTCTTCCAACACTAAGTAAAATATTTGAAAAGATTATACTCAATCAAATGCTCTCACACTTCAACCGTACAAAACAACTCCACGCTAAACAATATGGTTTCACTAGGGGTAAATCGACTACGGATGCAGGTATTACCCTTATATCTCATATTTATTCTGCATGGGAGGCCGCACAGGATGCTATCGGAGTTTTTTGCGACCTGTCGAAGGCGTTTGATTGTGTTGATCATAATACGCTATTAATTTAATTAAATCATTACGGAGTTAGAAATAAAGCGTTGGATCTACTAAGATCATACCTAAGCAATAGAATTCAAAAGGCAGAAGTTAACGGCGTAAAATCTGATGGATCGGTTGTTAAAATTGGCGTTCCACAAGGTTCCATATTAGGCCCTTTCTTATTCCTGGTATATTAATGATCTGCCTTTCATGGTGGAGAAATTAACTGACATAGTGTTGTTTGCTGATGATACTTCAATGGTCTTCAAAATTGAAAGACAAAAAGGAGATTTTGATGATGTTAATGGTGTATTTTCTTTAACCTTGAATTGGTTCACAGTTAATAATTTATTGTTAAGCGCTGGTAAAACCAAGTGTATCAAATTCTCACTTCCAAATGTCAGGCAAGTTGAGATCAGTTTAGTGTTACACTTTGTAAATGTACGTTAGAATTAGCAAATGATACGAAGTTTCTTGGAATTGATAGCAAATTGCAGTGGGGACCCCACATAGATAAATTGGCTGGTAAATTAAGTTCTGCGGCTTACGCTGTTAGGAACATCAGACAAAGCACGGATGTGGCTACATCTAGGCTAGTATATTTTAGTTACTTTCATAGTGTGATGTCCTATGGTATCTTGTTGTGGGGGAAAGCAGCGGATATTCAAACTATTTTTAATTTACAGAAAAGAGCTATTCGAGCAATTTACAATTTAAAACGAACAGACTCCTTAAGAGAGCTTTTTAAAGAAATTGACATACTAACAGTAGCTAGTCAATTTATTTTCGAAAATATAATGTATGTACGCAAGAACCTTACAAAATTTTCCAAGCTTAGCGATAGCTGTAATGTTAACCTAAGAAATAATCACAGACTATGTGCGCCCCGTTTTAGACTCGCGAAGGTTAGCAATTCTTTCAAGGGTCAGTGCATTCTCTACTACAATAGGATACCTCTGGAGATTTTGAAATTGCCATTTGAGCAATTTAAAAAGCGACTTTGTCGAAAAAGGGATATTACAATGTTCAAGATTACTTAAATGACAGGACTGTATGGGGTTAATCTGGCTCAACACAGACCTTGCTGTTAATAGTTTTGTAATTATTTATTCCTGCTTATTAATCATAACAATTAAATTTTTCATATTTGTATTAGTTAAGCACAACCTATTTTTAAAAGAGATCTAAAAATCAATCTGTGGGAGTTTCTACGCCCTTCTTCTCCCACAGTGGTCCAATGTAGAGAAGAGGCAAAAAATTACGTTTGCTAAGTATATGTAAATATCTACAGTAATAAAGTACTTTGACTTTGACTTTGACTTTGAAGTTGATAAGAATCTAAATTGGAAGGAACATACCAAGAAAGTGTGCAGCAAATCAAATAGATTTGTATTTGTCTTGAGAGGGCTAAGTAAAATTGCATCAAGACAAACAGCGATATCGGCCTACTACGGATATATAGAATCGATACTCAGATATGCCTTGATCATCTGGGGGAACGGTACCGACAAGCAAGCTGTTTTTATCGCTCAAAAAAAATGCATCCGGCCAATAGTTGGAGTACCGCAGCACTTATCATGCAAGCCATTGTATCGTGAGTTGAAAATACTACCATTTCCCTGTCTATATATCATGGAAGTGGCTAAATTTGTTAAACTTAACACTATTCTATTTGCCAAAGCGAGTGATTTATATCCCAGAAATACCAGAAGTCCTGATAGGCTTGTGTTTAACGTTCTACAATGGTATACCTCAAGATATTAAAAACCTTCCTGTTAACTTATTTACATCTAAACTACGAAAATGGCTCTTAGAAAATTGGTTTTATTCACTGCAGGAGTTTTTAAATTTTAAAAATGATTAATACTGTATAAGGAGTTCAATTAATGTAATAAAACTAATTACTGTAAAATACCCTTGACATAGCAAATAAATTTCTTATTTCTTATTTCTGGTATGCATAAATTACGTAAATATTTTGTGTGAATGTAGTTTTTTGAGCAATTTTATGTTTTTACTCCGAGGGACACTAAAATGTCGGTTAAAAAGTTGCTTGACCCATACATACGCATCAATACTACAAATACAGTCCGCTGAGATGTAAGAGTACCGTTGAGTTTTTCTCTAAGGTGTAGTTGCCAATACGTTACTCTACGATATGTTAATCGCCTTTGTTTAAATCCCAGTTAATCTAAACTAAAGTTTAATCACCTAATCATATAAGAAGACTGATACATGTTTTAAATTGTACTAATAATTAAATGTACACCACACCTACTACATTTATCCAGTGTTTACTGGTGATAGTTTTGTCAACAACACCCTTAATCACTAACTCAAATCAACCAAAAGTTAAATACAGGTTTACTGTTGATGGTGTTAATTTTTCTGTAAATAAGGTATCCGTTTATAATAAAATATTACCTGCAGTGAAATATCAGGGGCATTTGGCGCCGGTAAGCTGACATTCCTCCGTTTGAAGAGTTGCTGCTCTCGTTTCTGCTTCCTCAGCTGAACCCCTTCCTCTTCACGACGCCGGCGGAGCTCGTCGGCACTGAGCCCGGCATTCTTGTAACGGTGCTTATGTGCTCCTGACATCTGGATGATACAAATTGATACATTCAATAATGATAAAATTTGTTTCTATGAACAATAGTACCCTAATTAATTGTCTTGGAGACCACAAACTCCCCCACACCAAGACAGCGTCAAATACCTCGTCTGGATCGCAGATTAATTTGGATTAATTAAAAGCACAACAAATCTAACAGATGCAGCAAATTTTAAATTCAAGTACTGGTACTTACGAATAAAATCTAAAATATCACTACGCAACAAGGTATTGGTAGGTATACAAGGCAGTCATCAAACCAGCGGATGAGACTCAAACAGTAACATCATCCAACGTAGGTATGCAAAATGCGATACTGAAAAGCATACAAACCCCTCCATGGTACATAAGAAACATGGAGCTACATCAAACCCTAAGGATCAATATTGTAAAAGGGGAAATTGTTGCCCTGGATCATTCCTATACAAAACGGCTTGCTAAGCACACCAATAAACTCGCAGCAAGGCTCACTGAGCCTAAACCCAAAAAGAGGTTAAAAAATGACGTAATAAAAACTTCCCGGAACTTCAAGATTGCGAAACCGATACGAAACCGACTGAGCCATCTTAAAGTTATTAAGAGCAGCGAAATTTATGGCGATATTGAATCATGATGTTATGAGGTATTTAGCAGGGGCAGGGATTTAAAAAAACAGTCGCTTGTATGGGGACTCCCTTTAATTTTAAAAATTGCATGTAGTTCATTATTTGTTGCTGTTGCGGCAACAGAAATGCACATTCTGTGAAAATTTCAGCTCTCTACCTATTTAGGTTGATCCGATAGAGCCCAGTGACAGACGGACAGACAGACGGACAGCGGAGGCTTGGTAATAGGGTCCCGTTTGGCACCCTTCGGGTACGGAACCCTAAAAAACCGCATGTATAACAAGCAGATAAGAAATTATTAAAGTAGTGTTAAATTTACTTAAAGAACAGTGGTCAGAATGAGCCCAAAGGGCAGCACTTTCTAACCCAGCTTAAAATAAAGAACTGATTAATCTCAACATTTGATGACCTCTGTGGCGCTGCGTTGCGGACCTATTTTTGACCGATTATGATACAACCGAAAGCTTTATTTCTTTTTCCGTTGACTGTACACCTTTTCAACTTACACAGAAACTGACGAACAAATCAAGGTCTGGATTTGCTAAACGGGTTTTTTTTTTTTTTTTTTGGTTGCTGCCATAGAATAAACATAAACATTTACATATAGGCAAATACATTGCTTCTGGCCCGACACTAGGATACCGTGTCGTGGGATCCAGAAACGTCGCACACATATCCAACATCCACTCGTCATCCAAGACCTGGGGATTTTTTATTCTGTATCTCCAGCCAGGACCGAACCCGGGACCTCTCACATGGTAGGCAGAGTCACAACCGCGGCGCCCCAGACATCGTCATGTGTGCTAGGGTGAGTGAAGCAAATCCACAATTCAGCACACCTTGAAAAACTATAACACCTGTAGGTTTGAGCTTTGACATAGTGATTTGAGTTCAAGTTTAACATAACAAAGCGTCACACCTTTTCCTATATGGGGTGGCAGAGGCAGAATTGTGCCCACTTTTTGCAAGTAATTCTAAACTCAATTGTGCGTGACAGGGTGTCCATGGTCGCATCAATGGAGATTAATGGTTTCCTTACGATGTTTTCCGTCACCGTTAGAACGTCCCTATAATGTACTCAAGATAAATGACTTATCTCATTGGTACATGGTCAGCATTGGGATTCGAACCTGCATCTCCTGCGTCAGTTGCAAGCCAGACCACGGGGCTCAGCTGAAACCCGCTGTACCAAGAAGTTCATGTTTAGTTTCCACGAATATCCATCTTATTTTCTAAACTTAAAATGAATTGCAGGAACTGCAATTATTGTACAATAGTGCCTGCAAAACTTCCTTTGGTAAAAACACCGATTTAAGATAGCTCCTTTTTCGCGCCTTTACAAAGATGCACTTCTGCTAGATTATTAATAAGGTTAGTCCACAGTAATGTCAACGAACAACCTTTTAGTATAGAAAATTATTTAAGAGGGCTATTACCTTGCCCCTAATTAGGCTTCTATAAGCGCTTACTAAGAAGAGTGTAATAAGCAGTGGTCGAAAAACCTTGGAGTGCAACAAATGCAAAACTATGGATATGACTTATTAGCCGTACCCAATTTCCGGAACTTGATTCGATACCAGAGCTTTACTATTTTAATACATATTTTTTAACTGTTTAGTTAGATGATTGATTGATTTTTATTGGCTTCAGAAGGTAAAAATATAATATCAATACAACAGAAAATATGTTGAAGTACATTGTCATTAAATTTTGAAAACATTATTGTTGATAATTTGGCATGTCATTTGGTGGTAAATAATACATACTTATTTTTTATTTAAAAACAAATAAATTTTCATAGTTCAGTTCCCTGCGAAATGGCTTATTCTTTTAGATTTCAATTAGGTAATCAGATGTTTCAATGAAAATTTTAGGAAACATATTTTTGTAAACTGAAGAATCTTTACATGGACATTGTAAGAATAGACTGCCCACGTAATTTATAAAAATTGCTGTAGCAGAATCTTATTCTTCATCTGAAGTCTCTTCTAATTTCTTTTCTTTGGAGGTATTGAAATAAATAATCTTATTTTTTTCAATATTTTCCAATTTTAATGTGTTTTGCTTTACTTGTAAAATCCATTTGTAGCTCGAGAATGAGCGCTCTACCTCAGTAGAGGTAAGTGGAAGTAAATTTAATTTAATTATATCTGGATCACTTTTAGAGGACAAACAATAAATTTTATGACATTTCTACCTAAAAAATCAGTTGTTTCATCCAAAGAAAACCAGAGCTTCTTATGTTTCGTTTCTTTGTCAGCCTTTTCAATATTTACTTAAAAGAACTTGTTTGTCCAAGTAAATTTTTCAACAAAGCATCATCTAGCAGCGATGAAAAAAATCCTGTAAGCTGGGTTGTTCACTTGAGACCAAGGTATATTTCACATTATCAAATTTTTTTTGAAGCTGACGTAAAAATCAATCTCTTTTATTTTTTCATTTCAGTAAGCCAATCCACGGCGGTTTACGCTTCTTATGTGTCTGCCTAAAGTAGATTTATTCAAATGAAAACAAACATCGCAATTAACAACTTTGTCGAAGAGTCCCATACTATTTCCAGGGGCAGTGCAATCCATTTCTTAATTGTTTCTAGTTCGAGCAGCATATTTGTAACATATTGTCGCAATTGTTTATTGGATTTATGTTTTAGAATTTTCTCATAGACTTCAATCACAGTGATAGTCAGTCACATTTTTATTCTTTGTTTTTTTTTCAGTGATATATCTGACAACAAGAACCATATTTGAACCATACTTGGTCCAATCTTACTCTTATTTGAGACATTAATGGCCACATTTATTATTTTTATTAGGTGGAATGCTGGGTCAGAGTGTCGACAAGGGGGCGGAATCCCCCACTTGGCGCCCCCTTATCTGACTAAGTGAAGGGAAAAAGGGAAAAAAGACATAGGACCGCGGTTTCAAAAAGCGATTTTTTTTAAGATTTACAAGTGGTCGTTCCGCCCCCTTATCGACACTCTGACAATTCTTCGTTAACTACCACTTAGGCTAAGCACTTTGGTTAATAGTTAAAAGTGGTGTAAAACTTAAGAAATCATGCAGGAAAAACATGCTAAATATGCGATAACTTATTCTGGACACATGGTTATCTCAATCTAGGAGTTCTCAACATATTATTTTATTCTAATATAACAGTTCTGAATAATAATAGTGGAATTCATGAACACAGGACGATTAATCATCAAATCAAGCAAAATACTCAGCTGAGCGACACACTAGGTATGTACAGATCAACTAAAATATCTATAGCACGGCTTAAACGTTCTTACTTGGAACAGTGGTCAAATTGATACAAGTGTAAGCAATCAAAACAGCATCAAATCAAGCTAAATTCACCATTGAAGGAGATAATATTTAATAATTTTCTGATCACGACAAGATCGACATTCGTCAAACGCAAAACGTCATTTTCATTACCAATGGATGAACCATAAACAATTTTGCACATTTTCTTTCGTGGTGTATTCAAGGTTTCAGTAAATTACATTTTGACATACCTCTACTGCCATTTTCAGTCTCTCTCTGGCATGGACGTACTGCTCTCTGGTGGGTTGCTGAATGTCAAAATTCAAAAATCTCCAAGGCGCTATCTCCAACAATATCTCAACTGAAGCTCAAGATTTTTATTTGTACCTACTCCACTCAATCTGCACTCCAAGTCGTAGCATTACGGTTAGAAGTCATCGAATTATTAATTATGCTATTGTTGCCAAGAAAGTGTGCCACTTTTGGGAGAAGTCTCTGTTCGAAGCGAGTGGTACCACCAACCAACCGACCAAAATCGCCTACATCTTCAGTAGATACCGCGCTTCCTGGCTCCATGGCTGTCAAGTATAGACCAACAAACTTTCAGAAGTTTGTATTTGTATGGACCAAAAAGTTTAAAACTATGCAAGATGTCCCGAGTTTAGTCTCGTAAGTTTACGACACGATCATGGCTCACAGTAAATAGACAGATAACTGTAAAAAAAGGGGTTGCTTTTAGTCCGTATGCCACACGAGCTGATGCCCGCTCAATATGTGGGGACCCAGATTTAGCAGGGAGGCCTGACTCCTGAGCAGGGGTAAATCCATTTCCCCCCCCCCCCCCCCCACAAAAAATAATAAAAATGGCATTTATTTACGCAATTTTGTTTGCAGACGTCCTCAATATTCAGAAGTACCAATCTAGGGTTGGCTATAGATATCGTTCACAAGATTTTTATTATTACGAAGAATTATTAAGAAAAAAGGGGGTACCGGCGGAGGGGGGAGTTCCAGGGGTTCCAGCCTCCTTCCCACTATGGATTGCTTTATGTCACTTTTGTAGTGAAAATGATATAAATATTATTTTACCTCAAATTTAAAAATTAAATAATTTATTTCTCAAAAACTATAAATTTCCTCGCAAAAAATATATACTAGGGGACAAGGGAGCTCCCCCCTATTCTCTCACCATCTCCACCTCCCAAATTAAGGTGAACGATATATAGTTTACCCCCTATCTATTTTGTTTGACTAACCTTTCTCAGGTTGAACCTTTCATAGCCATTTTTTTTATTCTTTAGGCTTGCCCTTATAGACCGAGCGCGCAGTGAATTAAGGATCAAAATAGCTAACTACATGATGATATTTACTGTACTGTCATGTATTGGAGCAATATTATCCGGGAAAGCTGCGGCAAAACGAGGAGAATCAATTTTGACAATAAATCAGGAATTTCACAAGCAGTACCGATATGATTACAATAGGATACAGGAACCAAGCGCTGCCACTTCTGTGAAATAATCTTGTAATCCACCGATTTTTATGTACAGCATTTGTGATCTTTTCACCACAAAGAAAATGCTAAGTGGTATTTATTTTATTTTATTTATTTTATATTTATTTTATGTCTCCATGTAAATAGTGCGAATTATTTGTGTAGAGGATAGCTTTATACAACATTTTTAGGTAAAGTTACCGAATATATGACATGGATTGTGATTCTTTTGTCTGTCACTCTCGTAAAATAGCAGAGCTAAGATAGGTACTACCCGGGCGAATTAAGTTGGCACCTAGTTGGTATGCAATTGCCTTAAGTGCGCCGTATTACGTCACGATCCCGGTGCCAACTAATTCGGCCGAGTAGTATCTATGAGGACAATGGCGCTATCTGAAAAATTTTCCTCCTCATTCCACAATAAGTATTAGTATTTAAACATAACAAATAATATGTTATATCGCCTTTCCACAAACGAAAGGGTAAAAGAGGCACAAATTTTCAATTAGATAGTTTTTTTTTATACAATAGATGTCTACATATTTATTATTGTAGGGTACCCTAAAGTGTCGAAAACATAACATCTGGAATCTAATTTCAACCAAATAAATCACGTAAGTAGGAAACATTTCGAATTCAGCTTAGCTGACATAACCTCAATTGGCTGACAATTATCCTACCTAGTTAGAAGTTTGTTGGCACCGTTGCCAACAAACCGTGAATGAAACTGGTTAAAAATGATATTTCATAGTTTTGATCAGTGCGGTGCTGAATATGAGTATGCTTTGAAGAGAACATCTATCCTACAGACGGAGCTGTGTGATGCCCACAATCAAATCACACAATTTTAAGAGAAGTATCATGGTTCAGCAGCAGTAAAAAACAAAAATATATGTAAAATATTCCAAAACTTTCAAGTTAGTTTGAGAACTGCAAAAACTTTACACATTAAAAGAAAAATACAAAATTCTCTTAATAAAATGAAAACAGTTTGGCAAATAATAAACCGTGAAACTAGCAAAGTTACACCAAGTGACAATTATTTCTGCTTAAAGATAGGTGATGATGTTGTTAAATCCAACGCTGCGGTAACTCGAGCTTTCGAAACATTCTTCACCAATTTTACCCTTACTTACAACAGAGCATCTAAATGCATCTACCTATGAAGCACAGATTTTGTTAAAAAACAGCACTAGCATCAGTAATGTAGATTTAAAATTTTATCATATATATCCCCAGGACATCGTTTAGATTAAGAGATTTTATTTGATTTAGATTAAGACGTTTAGATTACTTAGCTTAAAAAATACTGAAGACCTGTGGGTTATATTAGTCAAAGTCATTGGTTCAGTAATTCTAGTTATAGCCCCACACCTAGCTTACATATTTAATAAATATTTTGAGGAGAAGGAGGAGGAGCTTTCCCAGACCTCATGAAACACAATAAACTGATACCTCTGTTCAAGTTCGGCGACAAGGGTGATCCTTCAAATTTCAGACCAATATCTGTTCTTCCATCACTAAGTAAAATATTTAAAAAGATTATACTGAATCAAATGCTCACACACATTAACCTTACAAAACAAATCCACGCCAAACAATACGATTTTACTAGGGGTAAATCAACTACGGATGCGGATAGTACCGATATAACTCATATTTATTCTACATGGGAGGCAGCACAGGATGCTATCGGTGTTTTTTGCGATCTGTCAAAGGCATTCGATTGTGTTGATCATGATACGCTACTAATAAAATTAAATCATAACGGAGTTAGAAATAAAGCGTAGGATCTACTAAGATCATACATAAGCAATAGAATTCAAAAGACAGAAGTCAATGGTCAAATCTTATGGATCAAAAGTTGGCGTTCCACACGGTTCCATATTAGGCCCTTTCTTATTACTTGAATATATTAACCTTTCATGGTGGAGAAATTTACTGACATAGTGTTGTTTGCTGATGATACTTCACTGGTCTTCAAAATTGAGAGACAAAAGAAGATTTTGATGATTTTAATGGAGATTGTCTTTAAACTTGAATTGGTTCACAGTCAATAATTTATTGTTAAACGCTGGTAAAACTAAGTGTATCAAATTCTCACTTTCAAATTTCAGGCAAGTTGAGACCAGTTTAGTGTTAGAAAGCAGCACGTTATAATTAGTAAATGACACGAAGTTTCTAGAAATAACAATTGATAGCAAATGACAGTGGGGACCCCACATAGATAAACTAGCTGGTAAATTAAGTTATGCGGTTTACGCTATTAGGAACATCAGACAAAACACGGATATAGGCTAGTATATTTTAGTTACTTTCATAGTGCCATGTCCTATGGTATATTGTTGTGGGGGAAAGCAGCAGATATTCAAACTATTTTTATTTTACAGAAAAGAGCTATTCGAGCAATTTATAATTTAAAATGCACAGACTCCTTAAGAGAGCTTTCTAAAGAAATTGACAAACTAACTGTAGCTAGTCAATTTATTTTCGAAAATTTTATGTATGTTCGCAAGAACCTTACAACATTTTCCAAACTCAGCGATAGCTGTAATATTAAACTAAGAAATAATCACAGACTAGTTGCTCCCCAGTTTAGAACCGCGAAGGTAAGCAATTCTTCCGAGGGTCAGTGCATTCTCTACTACAATAAGATACCTCTGGAGATTTTGAAATTGCCATTTGAGAAATTTAAAAAGCATGTTAAAGCGCGACTTTGTCGAAAAAGGGATAATACTATGTTCAAGACTACTTAAATGATGGGACTGTATGGGGTTAATCTAGCAAAACACAGTCCTTGGGGTTTATTATTTTGAAATTATGTATTCCTGCTTATTAATTATGGTAATTAATATTGTAATATTTGTATTAGTTAAGCACAACCAATTTTTAAAAGAGATCTAAAAATCAATCTGTGGTAGTTTCTACGCCCTGCTTCTCCCACAGTGGTCCAATGTAGAGAAGACGTAAAAAATAACGTATGCTAAATATATGTTAATATCTACAGTAATGAAGATACAGTGACAAATAAAATCGAATAAAATCGATTTTATTTCTCACGTTTGCGAAATACTGGAATACCTTCAGAGCAGCCTTTTTCAAAATGCAACAAATGACGTTGAAGATGGCCATGTTTGACCTTTATGTTTGGCGCAAGATGAATGTGGTACTTCTAGAGGACAACTAAACAAAAAGAAACGGTAATTGGGATTAATGAATCGGAGTACGACAATATTTATATTTACTTCCAATTACATAGGTTAAATATTTAAAAAATTTGCTCTTATAGCTATTGAGCACTTACTGGGACTTCTTGAGACAGACCCAGTTGTGTTTTCTATAGCGCGTTTATCATCAGGAGATATCTGAAAGTTGACGTTTATGAGAATAACCCACAGACCAGATATCGAGATAGACGTAGCAAACACGGTCGAATGTATGAGAACCAACCGTGTAACTTTTTCACTACCTACTGTGACTTCACGAGCGCCTTTTGTGATGGGTTGACATGTTAATCGTGAAACAGAGTCAAAGGCGCGCCGCCAAATCGATTCAAAATGAGCGCTGCTGCGGGAATCCCCTACCTACCACGACCACGTACCTACCGCGTTGCCTTTTTGTCAGTAAGCCGGCAGTGTTTCGAGCGGGAGATCGTATCGTAGCATCGCACCCGGATATCACATCATAGAGTGTTAAAGTATGTATTTCTCTGTAGTAGCTATTTACCTTTTATTATTCATGTGTAAATCCGTCCAGCCCCCTTATTCAGTAACTCGAATCGATCTTAAAGTGTGGAATAGTATCAGATTTCCCATATACTAAAATATAGATTGCAATGAAAATGCAACTCAGAATTATCATTCTTCCGTCAACAAAATCGAATCGTCCAGCTATTTTGCAAGAATCGTCGCATTGTACAACACTATCTGATTAAATCGACAGAAAAATGAGCAAATCGACTGTACCATGCAACTGTAAGGTTAGCGAAAGTATAGTTTGCTTCACTGTTCATTGAGGGCTACGAAAGAGATATCCATGAATTGTGTAAAGTGGAAGCAGCAGTGGATGAAGTCCATGGGAAATATACGCTATGGTTCAACCTATCTCAGTAAAAACGGGAGACGCTACTCGAAATTAAAAATAATTGATTATTAAATAAATTAGGCGAATTTCAGAAATAAAATTACCTACGTATGAAAGGTAACGCCGTCGTTTTCTTTGGAAACAACATTGCTTGAGTTTCTGCAATTCACAACGGCACAGTAAGGCATTTTTATGTTTATTAGTACACGGCTTACATTCGAACAGCCAGAGAGCGACTGAGCCGGGATGAGCGAAGTCCGCCTATTAAAAACACGCGAAGTAGGTAGACTTTCGCTGTCTATCTCGATATCTGGTCTGGTCTCGATAACCTGACTTTTCTAGGGATAAGATAGTATCTTATTATATGTCTGTGGGATAAGATTAACCCTTATCCAAACGCGAGATATTTCGATTAGTAAAAGACAAGCGACGGCTATTCTGTCTGGGGCAATTTGGTGTCGGGGATTCCATTTTTATCATAACTTTTTGATAAAATGGGGGAGGTGTTTTTATGGTGGTAAATATTATACCATTGTCTGGTAAAAACCTGAAAAAAATCACAGAATTGGTAAAATATGTACCATTGTCCGTTAAGATTTATTAAGATCCGTTAAGAGTATTACCTTGGCTCACTTGTTATTTATGTCATGAAATAAAATGTGATACTTTTTGGCGCAAGTGTAAGTACTAATTTGTAGTTTTATATAGAAAGAAAGAAAGAAGAAGAAAGAAAGAAGTTTATTTGTAACAGGAAACAAAAATAGGAGTCAATATTGAACAACTAGGTACATAAGAATATTTCCTGTCACAAGCCGGCCTCAACTCAGCATATGCTGAATGCAAACAATCAGCGCTGGTCTTCCGTTGTGACCGACGGGTGACAACACGCACAACAATGTGCACTTTTGTGTAAACATTTATAAACACAGGCAGAAGGAAAAACATTTTAAAAGAGAAACATAGTAAGACATGAATATTCAGACTTTATAGTAGTTAACAGGGTAATTATTAATAATATTAATATTAAAGGTCACAATTTCATATGATATATAGTCAGTTATATTGCGCTAGTGTCATTTCGTATAGACTTCGAATTTTTGATGCACAAAAATTAATTTTCTCAACGTGCATTTAAATCCGTATAAACAACGCAGGCGTATATATATATATATATATATATATATATATATATATATATATATATATATATATATATATATATATATATATATAGAGGCGAACATATTATAGAGGCTTTGGAGGCACTGCTTGCCCAAGCCAAATTTTCACCTCATAAAACTATTGATTCACACAAAAAACAAACAACAAAACCCGCCCGTGCGAATTCAAAACGCTCGAAGCCGCGCCCCGCAGTTCCCGCGCTCCGCGACGACGTTCCACTGAGTCCCGCAGGCGATCGTACGTAAGTACGTTGACCATAAAGGCACATGTATCTCAAGCCTTTAAAATATTTCCAAATCGTATTGAGCGAGGCCTGTACCACGAAAAATGCGATGCCAGCGTCTTATGGGGCATAATACCAGATAAAAGCTCGCCTGCCATGAGAACAAGATGACGTGTCGAATCCAATGCGTATTTACTATAGGGACTATTAAATGAAACAATGCATGCCGCGCAGTGAACATGCGCTATTTGACATACTCACCAATAATTGTCCCACCGACTCACACAATTTAAATCAAATCAAACAATTGGTTGCACCGAGCGAAACACCCGAATTATTTACGAAGACATACGACCACCAGAAATAGTACTCGGAGCGAACGTTCATTTCAATTTGATTGGTTATTAGCGCATCGTTTTCGGGTGGTTTTCGGTTTTCCTATTGTAAATTAGCTGATTGTCCGCTATTACTGAAAGTTTTCGTTTCGCGTCGGATGCAGAGTTATGAATTGATAATCTTGTTTATTCTTTTGTGTAGTTGTGAGTTGTTTTGAGTGTAAGAGATGAGTGGAAAACTGAGTTTAGGATGGATGTGTATACCTGTGCGATGTGTAAAGAGGATGTATGTTTAGATAAGGTAAAAAAAGGCAAATTTCACAACTTTTCCTTTGCGTTGAAAGAAAGGATAATTGCAAAAGGGCGGTGTACTCCGGCTATAAAAATATCACAAAAGAAAGGGAATACTACTAGACAGTTTCATTGTAGTTCCTACGATAAATATAGTTGGCTAGCCGGCTGTGCTCACAGCAATAGGTTATTTTGTTTTCAATGTGTCTTATTTGAAACAAATCTGAATGTTTAGAGTGACACCGGTTACATAGATTTAAATAATCTTGCCAATGCCGCAAAAAAACATGAGTCATCGGAAAAGCACATAGCGTCATCTTTAAAACTTCGTACTTTCGGTAATTCTAGGATTGAAACGCAAGTAAATAATCAGCTTAGAATAGATATCGATAGACATAACGCAAAATTTGACAGAAATAGGAACATATTTCAACGTCCTAATTGACATATTTTGTTTTTAGCCAAGCAAGAATTACCTTTTCGGGGTCATGACGAGGCGTCGTCGTCACAGAACAAAGGTATTTTCTTAGAAATGGTCGAATTGTTGTCAAAATATGACAGCGTCTTAGAACAACATTTGCAAACGGCCACCAATTCATTTACGGGGCTGTCCAATAGGGTTCAAAATGACTTAGTTTCTTGTTTGGCATCCTTGATGACCAGCGAAATTAAGAGAGAAATAAAGGACGCGGATTTCGTCGCCGTAATGATTGACGAAACGCCAGATATCAGCGGTCGCAAACAGTTGGTATTAATATTGCGCTATTTCTCTGTTTCACAAGTTGTAGATAGGTTTACTAAGTACATTGATGTGAGCCTTGACCGCACCGCTAAAACACTCAGCTCCTTTGTTTTAGCGACCCTTGCGGAATATGAATGTACATCGAAATTGATCGCCCAGACATACGATGGTACGGCGGTGTTATCTTCCGATAAAAATAGCGTACAGGCAATAGTTAGACAAACATGCCCTCAAGCACTGTTTGTGTGGTGTTCCGCGCATGTTTTGAATCTAGTTCTTTCCAAAACATTTGAGCGCAATGGTGAGACAAAACTTTTCTTCAACGTTGTTCGTACACTTGCAACTTTCTTCCATAATAGTACAAAACGACAGGCACAGGTACAATAATATAGTAAAAGCGCGAAAACTGCCACGCGTGGCTGAAACTCGGCGGACCTTCCACTCTCGAACGGTAAATGTAATATTTAACGACCGGTCTGCACTTATAGAGTTTTTCGAATCAATGAATGAAAAAATTTCGAATCCTGACTCTTGGGGACGGCGAAACTTTGTCACAAGCCGATTCCTTTTTGAATAGTCTCAAAGATTTTGAATTTAATCTGTTTCTACAGATATTTCATGAAATATTTGCGGAGACAGATATTCTTTATGAGGTGATGCAGAAAAAAACATCTGACGTATCGTATTGTGTCAAAAAAATCACACAATTTGAAGATTTTGTCACACAATACAGAGAAAAATTCGATGATTTGTATGAAAAGGTAGTCAGCATGTGCGGACAGCCAAAAAAACAACGTAAAATTGTCGTTTACATGAAAACTTATTTTAAACGCATATTTGTTGAAATATTAGATAATGTTTTAACAGAATCGCGTACGCGATACCATGAAAAAAAATAACTTCTTCGAGCTACTGGCCCCGAAAAACTATACAAACTATGTTAAATCGTTTCCTGATAGTCTAGTAAATGACTTACTGGTCGAATATAGTTGCTATAATTTTAATGGAGACAGGCTTAGGAATGAACTGCGTTGCATATATAAATCAGCGGAATTTACGTCCACTACCAGCACAGTTTTGTTAATTGAATACTTGTATTCAAATAATTTAGTGGATGTATTTCCAGAAATCCTACGACTGGCAAAACTAATCGTCGATACCCGCCAGTAGCGCTTCGACGGAAAGGGCATTTTCATGCCTAAAACGCCTTTTGACTGTAACGTTGTAAGTTACCGTTGTCTTCACTCTATCATTAACTGGTCTTATTTTAAATTTAAGTAGTAATTCTCTTAATAAAACTACCAAATGAGGCTAGTAATCACAGTATTAATTTTCACGCGCTGTACTAGCAACATTCCACTGTTGACAACTCACTCGCTCTGCTATGATTGGCCCGTTTTAAACTAACTAGCCGTGACCGCAACTTGACTTTGCGGCGCCGGGTCATTCCGAAAACTCACTCAGCACTATACGCACGTCCGTCCTACTGGCGCTCTGTAACGGTCCCTTTTTACCGTACGCCGACGAACGACTCTAAACAGTAATTACTTACGTTTAATCATAACGTACTACTAGTAGTTACGTTTTAGTTTTGTCTGTGCTTCATATTAACCCCGATTGAGTTCGGGGTTCCTGGCACCTCTTCGGGACCACCGCTTTTCCTAGCTACCCTACGGTTTCCCGGTTCCTGACACCGCTTCGGGCTAACCTGCTTCCCTGCTCCGGCTGCATTCGGACCATTACTTCTCCGACGTCAGCGGCACTCCGACTACGGCAAAACCCGCAGGGAAGATTCGTTGCTGCGTAACCAGGGTCAGACTACATTTGGAGAACCCACGTTAAATAAAATTTCTTGTTGGCTACCTATTTGGAATCTTTTTATTCCTCTCCAAGTAGGGACGTCACAGTGGCGCCCAACGTGGGGCACTGTGACGTCCCTACTTGGAGAGGGTGGGCTTGAGGCGCCTAACGTGGGTTCTCCAAATGTAGTCTGACCCTGGTTACGCAGCAACGAATCTTCCCTGCGGGTTTTGCCGTAGTCGGAGTGCCGCTGACGTCGGAGAAGTAATGGTCCGAATGCAGCCGGAGCAGGGAAGCAGGTTAGCCCGAAGCGGTGTCAGGAACCGGGAAACCGTAGGGTAGCTAGGAAAAGCGGTGGTCCCGAAGAGGTGCCAGGAACCCCGAACTCAATCGGGGTTAATATGAAGCACAGACAAAACTAAAACGTAACTACTAGTAGTACGTTATGATTAAACGTAAGTAATTACTGTTTAGAGTCGTTCGTCGGCGTACGGTAAAAAGGGACCGTTACAGAGCGCCAGTAGGACGGACGTGCGTATAGTGCTGAGTGAGTTTTCGGAATGACCCGGCGCCGCAAAGTCAAGTTGCGGTCACGGCTAGTTAGTTTAAAACGGGCCAATCATAGCAGAGCGAGTGAGTTGTCAACAGTGGAATGTTGCTAGTACAGCGCGTGAAAATTAATACTGTGATTACTAGCCTCATTTGGTAGTTTTATTAAGAGAATTACTACTTAAATTTAAAATAAGACCAGTTAATGATAGAGTGAAGACAACGGTAACTTACAACGTTACATGACCTATCTCCGAAAAACCCTTGTCCAACAAAGACTCACCGAATTGTCAATGTTGGCTGTGGAGAAAGAACTTTTGTCCAAAGTTAGGCGGGGTCCGGCTTTTTACAATAACGTGCTGACCGAATACCTCAAAAAAGACCGAAGGGTAGATTTGATTTACAAATAGAATAGGGTAAAGTAATAAATAATTTGGAAGGTTGAATGCGTGCGTGTCTTTGTGCTGTGAGTGTGTTTTTTATTTATTCATGTTTATGTTGTGCGTACTTACATTCGAATGCGAAAAGAAAACTAGGCCTCAACAGAGGCCGCTTCGGATATCCCTTAACTGACTTGTTTTGTTTTTCAATCACTTACTGAATATCTGAGGTGGCTGAAATTCGTCACGAAGATACAAATTTTTTGTGAAGCCGCGGGAATCCTGTTTTGATGTCGGTAAATAGTTTTTTCATACATTTCTTAAGGCTGCTTGCCCAGTATCAAATCTCTGTGCACGCTACTGATATATATATGAAAATTTAAGTACTACAGTGTTGCCACGATGCTAAAGTATTTCTACCATAAATAATAGTGATTATTTTTTCCATCACTGAGACTTTTCCATGGAATTATCCATATATAAAAAGTACTGTATGTTTTAAATCAGTTCGGCCAATTTATTGATCACGCTATTAAGCTGTCACTCTCACAGTCTACATGAACCCAACAAAACCCTTTTTTTTCAAAATCCGTGTATCCGTTAAGTTCAGTCGTATTCGTAATAAACATTCTAACTGGCACTTTCCTATTTTTTTGTTTGGAATTTGAACCCTAATCCTATGGCATTCAAAAACAGAGCTGTCAAACAACTGTCAATATATATTTTCGTTTAAGGGTGTCAGCCAGTATTTTTTATATACTTAGTTATCCTAATCGGTCAGTGATAAATTATTTACCACCAAAACACATCTACTTTGGACCATCAAAAAAATACAAAAATACATACGTATGCGCCGATATCAGGTCCAAAGTGTCTAGACTAGAATATACAAAAAAAAGGTATTACGAGGTATGGAAAACTTTCCTGTATTTTCGTAGAACAATGCTCACAAAGGAGATGTGTACTTTTTCCAAGAGAGTTGGTACTTTATTCGAAATAGTCATGAACCAAGTTAAAACCGTATTTATATGAAAGAATATAATTTAAAGGTTCTAAATACATATCGTGATCATTTTTTAAAACCGCCGTTTTTTTGTTACTGTGATTTTAAAATAATTATTATTTTAAATAAAACAGCCACCCAGAACAATAATTTATTATGGCAACACTGTTCTGTCACGTCATTGTCAAGAACCCCCTGTTCCGAGTCACGCCACAAACGTAACTTTTTTACGAAGAAATTTCGTTTGACCAACTTCTAAGCCGCCTGACACTAACAATTGAGGTAATTGTTCTGAGTTATGATTTATGAAGCATATTTTTGACATGAACCAACACCGGAAACTATCTTAGATTGTCTACGAACTAGAATGTTGCCACTAAAATAAAGTCTGAGGATTTTAGTAGAAACATCATATGGTAAGCACATGCCCTTTAATTGGATAAGGGTTAAGGGATAAGTTGGGGGTGGCAGTTCTCACGTCCGAAGGAAATACTTGGTACCTTCAGCCGTTCACTTCCTCCCGGGTAGGGCTGAAGAGCAAGAAATATTCTCAAGACGTCAATTTTCCGACCAAAATTACGGGGCAAAAAAAAATAAACTACTGTTCTACACATGTTTAACCTCTCCTTTCCCGGGAGTTCGAGACGTCAAAAACGACAAATACCGGAGTGTTTTTGAGCGTGCGGGCTGCGCGGCACTTGACTAATATATCAAGTGATTCTGTTGGAATGGTAACACTTAGAATTATGGGAGTTGTATATCTGAGTAGCTAATGAAACCCTCTTTTACACAATGTGTAGAAAATGTCACTGTGACCTTAGTTTATTTTTGTACTGGCATGAGAAACACAGACTTCTATGAAAATGCTCCCTCTCGACACAAATCTAGCCGACATCAGAAAATTATCAACAACATGTACATGTTGTTTGATACCTACGTAATCTACACAAAATAACCTTTTCAAAACAATAAAAACATTAGGGTGTTCTTATAGAAACTTTCGAATATTTCAGCGTTTCAAATTTTCATAAAATACGGAAAGTAAACTGACGCATCGCGCGAATTATGCAAATCTTGTGAAATTATTTGTGAAGAGACTAGACTACCTAGCGTTCTATTTCTTAGTTCCTAGGATAGGTAATTTATTCAATAAGAGGAAAACAAGTGGTATTTGCCACTAAATCATAAATGATAAGTGTGAGGACGCCATATCTCGCAAGGAAAGTATAAAATAGGTAGAAATCAACACTTTGTACTATTATTGAATTTATAGGCAATAGGTGATACTTATCATTCTAGAATTAGTGGTTCTAAGTAGAAGACAAACTAGGCTTTCTAACAGTGTATCGTACTATGTACCTTTTCATACAAAAATAATTCAAAATCATGCATGTTATTTCGTGTCACGGTGTGTTGTTTCTGGGCTTTCTCAAGGTCACGGCAGGTGTACGATATGCGTTTATACAGAGTGTGCAAAGATGGAACGAAGAAAATGTTTCGCCGTGATTTGATTCTAGGTAAAATAGCTAAACTGGTGTTTCGTTCGTGTAGGTATGGTGTAAGTTTGAGTTAACTAGTATTTAGTTGTTATGTGTATATGAAGTGTTTCCACGCGGCTCCGTTCACGCGCAAGTACAGATACCTACTGTTCTTACAAAGTGTAATATTGTGTAATATTGTGTTAACTAGTGTTATGCGAGATCAGATATGTACTTTTGACAATTTAGTGTAAGATTACACAAATTTGTAAAAAATAAACAATTATTTGAAATGTGTAATTAGTAATTAGCTACCACCTGCCTAATGTGTAATTGTGTAATTAGGTTTTGGAAAAATAAAAAAGAACAAAAATTTATATAGTTATATAATCACATTCTTTATTGCCCTGTGCATAAAAATGTACTTAAAAGAAATTTTATAACAACAGGCGAGCTTATCTCTAAAAAGATATTTCTTCCAGCAAAATTTATATAATTTAGCCAGCTGCTGATGACTGTGAAAATAGAAAAATACATTATTGTATATGGTATGGTACTAGAAAGCATGGAAGGATAGCTGGAATAGAAGAGTAGGTGCAGGAGAAATGCACAAAGGCCCCGCTCAAATGGGCCAGCTGCAGGCAGGCCACACCCTGTTGGAGGAGAAGAATGGTATGATACCACCGGTGATCTATCTGCTTGCTAATCAGAATACCTACCACCATTTCTTCAGCCAGCGAGCGCCGGCAGCGCCTTGATGTCGACGGCTGCGGGGAGGAGTCGCCCTCGCTCCCGCTCCGGCCCAGAGAAGCTGGTTGCTTCACCATCTATAACATAAATAAAATAGGCAAATTAAATATAAACAAAATACCAGACTGGCAGTCAGTGACATTTGCAGTACAATTATTTGTGTCCTTTTAGTATAAAACTTCACATTTCCCAGGTAAATATTTAATTATACTTGGTAAAACTATATTCAGACCGTTTAGGCTGCTGAATGGAACAAATTAATGGATATGTATATATATAAATATAAAAGGAAACGAAGCAAAAACGATGCGAGTGAAATTTCAATTATTTACCTTCATCCGACCGGAGCGGGAGCGCACATACACCAGCTTCTCATCGGATAGAATGCGCACCGGCGGCGACCGACGCGCAAGCTGGGCATGATAGTCATGATCCATTCTGAAAAAAGTAGCTAAGGCATTAGGATCAAAACGTACACTCTGTGCACTTTTACAAATTTGTGTAATTTTGCATTTTTTTGTCATTTTACACTAAATTGTCAAAAGTACATATCTGAACTTGCAGGCAAACGAATCCGCCTAAAAAGACAAGTTAACACAATATGACACAAATTTGTTATTTTTTTATTTTATTTTTATTTTTATTTTTTTTATTTTGATATTTTCACTTGGGCATCGTGTAGGGTGTCTTACGAGCATAATTTTATGTCATATGCATGTTTTCCCTAGGACCAATATTTATAGAGATATCGATATTACAAACATAATATGACGCATATCTCGAAATCGGTGAGGTGCACGAGGAAAATATTTATAACCAAAAGTGATAGCAAAAAGCAGCACTACACGATTCCGAAGCAAAAAATAACAGTCAAAAAAAATATTTTTTAACACAATTTTTCTAAGTCGCTGGATGCTGGATTTTTCCATTGATAAAAAAAGGGGCTTCCGCCCCCTTATCGACACTGAACTCCAATCATAAACCCGCGGAACCTTTGATATGGAAACCCCAATCATCACATCACCCCGAAACCTATGATATGGAGTTTCACCGAATATGACTGAAAACACCCGCACCCTGTAGTGAGATTCTGTCTGTGTGTGAGTAAAATGGCGTCGCGGAATGCTTATGTGTGCGTGTGAAGCATGTGAATGGGATGCCTGATCACGTTTCTGACGGAAAATCAGCAAATTGGTACATTATTTTGATAAAGAAACCTATAAAAATGGATTCCTTATAAGATTTTCAATAAGATATGTGTATTTTTTATTGAAATCTAACTGTATTTCTCATTGGAATTACAAATAGCATTGGGGGGAATCCGTCTGGTTGCATGACGTATCATGTAAATTTGCCGATTTTCTGGACATCTTGATGAATTTTACTATGATTTGTGGTTTGTTTATCGCAAATAGAGTTGTAAATATGAATAAAACAAATACTTACCTCAATTCACCAAAAAAACCACACTTTTCTCTCAATAAAATTTCACCACCACATACGTTGGGAGCGTCCGGAAGAAAGTGATTTTCAAAACGCGGTTGAATTATTTTTTTCTACGGAAAAGCATAAACTAGCACACAAACCATAAAGTTTGTCTAATTGGGTGTCCACACATGATCGAACCGTAAAAATTGGTCCAACCGTTGGATATAAAATACCGGTTTCAAAAATATTAGTCATCCCGCTGCTTATGCTGACAGCGGTACATAGAGTGATCGGGGCCGCGCTGCTTATGCTGACGGCGGGAAAGGAGAGGTTAAAAACAAAAAGCGTATAATTATAGGATTTGACGTTTGTTTAAAGGTAAAATGCTGTTTAATATTTTTTGTGGTTACATGGATGATCTTTCAAATACACTAGAAACTGGAAAAATTAACCGCAAAAGAAGCCTTATTAAAAGCAGAAGAAGAGGAAGGGAAAGGATAATTTTTGTATAAAGTTGTTTGCATGAAATGGATTTTGCTAGAACTGTTAACTATTTTCTTAAGATAACCGCAGTATACATACACATACCATATTTACCGCAATTACCGTACGCCAAAGTAAAATAGGAAATGTGTCTTCACCGCCATCTATTGGATTTTGAAAAACATATCCCATTGTTCATAGACGTTCTTTCGTGTGTTTATGATGTTGTCTTTCTTCTGTCTCTTCGACTGTCAAGTTCTGTAAGTGACATCGAAATGTCAAATCTCAATAAAAATTAAAAGTAATAAAATGTCAGATCAAAAAATAAATACGCAAAGCAATCACGGATACGAACGAAAAAAAAACAATTAATTACTGGGTATAAGTATTATGGACAAGATGAATAAGTTATTATTCCCCAGAACATGCCTCTCTATTTTTGGGAGACGTATGTGTTCGAAGCCAGTCCCGAGTAACCAACCAGAACCTACGACTTCAGCTAAAGCCGGGCGCCCAGGCTCAATGGCAGTGAAGTACCGCCCAACAAACTTTCAGAAAACGCTTCTAGTATGGACTAAGAAGTTCAAAACCAAAGAGGAAATCCCGGATTTGGTCTCGTGAGTGATGTTGTCATCTGTTATGCAACTTGTTTGCTTTGACTTTGAACACTCGCCTATACATATTGACCAATGTGACCTTCGTTTTTTAGGCCTGAGCTTATTGACCGAGCGCGCAGTGAAGCAAGGATCAAAATAGCGAACTACATGATGTTACTGACTGCCCTAGCCAGCATTGGGGCAATAATTTCCGGAAAGGCAGCGGCCAAACGAGGGGAATCAATTGAGTCTATAAATCAAGAATTTCACCAAAAGTACCGAGAAAACTACAAGAGGCAGGAAGAAGCAGCGGCTGCCGCAGCTGCTTTGAAGTAGCTGTACTTGCAGAGTTTTTAGCCACATTTTTGTTGTTTTTATCTGTTTAGTGCACTCCTTCCCCACCACATTACTAAGCTGCACTACTGGTAGTGTTGTGGGTATTTTTTTTCCCTTCTGCAGTACTGGTCCAGTAGTGTCGTATGTATTTGTAAAAACACATATATTGGTTCCCCATTACACTACGAAATTTATTTTTGCAACTACATTAAGAAACAAAATTCAGTCTTTTAACACCAATCCAAGTTAAAACTAAACACGTACTTAACACCTGCATAACATAAAACTTAACACATTCATAACACAAGACTACACTCTGTAATGTATCCATTTGGACAAAAAACAAAATGCCATACGGTATGTTTCCTGCAGCTAATATGATTGCTATTATCGTGGTCCAACTAACATAGTGGTTGGACCACGGGTTGTGAGGGACGGTAATTAGATTACTTAATGTACTATTTATATTTTAAACTTTATCAGATCACGCATTATCAACAATGCTTGCGATTAACGATTAACTGCAATTGCATTACATGAGTGCAATTGCAGTTAATTACCGGAGGCATACATATAGGCCACACTTTAGATAATATGAGATAGTTTTAAAATCTACTTTCTTTTCAAGCAATTGTGAAAATTTTTGTTTGTATTTACACAAATGGATATATTAGATAGGGAGCCTACATTTTAACACTTTCTTTTCAAGCAATTGTGAAAATTTTTGTTTGTATTTACACAAATGGATACATTAGATAGGGAGCGTGTAAAGTTGTGTGCTATGAACCTGTTAAGTATGTGTATGTTTTGAGTATTAACTTGGATTGGTGATAAATAAACTGGAATATAAATTCCTATTTATTTCTAATAATATAAATAAATAGGAATTTTGTTTCTTACTTACCAATATCTAGTTGCAAAAATAAATTTGGTAGTGTAATGGGGAACGCATATTTATTTTTAACAAATACCTTTGATACTACTGGACCAGTAGTGCAGAAGAGAAAGAAAAATACCCACGACACTACTAGGAGTGCGGCTTAGTAGTGTGGTGGGGAAGGAGTGGTTTAGTGTTTTCATGTACATAAATAATTTATAGTGATATGTTGTGCAAAACATCAATTATTAAGAAAAATCTATACTGATATTTTTTAAATCTTTAATTTTGAATGTAGAATCTTGGAATACACAAATACAGCATTGTGGGATGGAAACATGTAAACTCCAAGAACTGAGGAGTATCTTGTTTGTACCTCTGAATTAACTTTTGATTAGCATCTAACTCTGTCAACTTGTGCAACTTACGAAACTTTACAAGCACCATGAGAGACATTCACTGGTTTACTGCCAATGGAAAGGAAATAAAATACTTAAAAACCATACAAAATGTAAACGAACACAATCTAATGACTATTATCTTCTATTTATAATATTTACATTAAAAATTCATAATGGAGCAAACATTTTATTATTTTTTTCAGTCTTCATAAGCCGCCTGGCTTGTAAAAGCTTCTGCACTTTTCGGCGAATAGGTTTGAAGTCTTCTCTTGTATGATTTCTTCAACACTTAGTTCCGTTTGCAGTTGGCGTAGCTGCAAAATAAAAAGATTGCAGACTAAATAGCAATAAAATAACCTCTCGTTTAATATAATGCATCTAAATATTTATAACATATTGTTGTACACATTGTCACCCCTGCTCAACCGACCTTTCCCATCCTAATTTGGTTTGCTGGGAGAGATCTCTTATTAGAGATAAGCTCGCCTTTGTACACTATTTTTATGTAAGTCTTGTTGTCCATATATTAGTTGTGTGCAATAAAGAAATTATGAAACTAGCTGATGCCCGCAACTTCATTTGCCTGTTCCTAGGAATTATCATTTACCGAGATAACATTACCCTCCCTCTGGTGCAGTTGGATAAAAAGCATCCTATTTGTTAATCTAGCTCATAAACTATGTCTGTGGTAAATTTTATTCAAATCCGTTTAGCCGTTTTAGCGTGATTAAGGCACAAACACTCAAACATCCAAATATCTTAACATTGCTACTTTCACGTTTATAATATTAGTTGGATTGTGTAGCAACATAGAAGTTTTACATACAGTGCAATAAAGTTTGAGTGAATTTACTTTATATAATACTAGTGATGGTGAATGGCTCTTAAATATTCAGAAGATACTTGACCAACCTTTTTCTGTTCAGATTTTAAACCTTTCAAAACATCAAAATTATTAGGATTCTCCTCCTTAGATGCCTTTAATTTCCTCACGGTATCAGCAGTTGCCAAAATGCAGTTCTTGATGTAAGTCTCCCTTTCGGAGTGGCCTTTCTGTAGGTGGTTGTGCAGGTCGTGGCAGGTGGCTGTACCATCAAACTTGGTTTTGAATGATTCAGTGGGTATGCAAGTGTTGAGAGTGTAAACTATTTTGTCATCCAAAACCCGCATTTTTTTCAGGATATCCTGAAACCAATATCAATATTATTTTATTACAGTGTGTGTCTTTCCAGTTAGGGTCTTATAACTACATTTCCTCGTTAAAAATGAATGATTAATTCCAGATATGGAAAGAAATATCTCTAATCTAAATATTAGGAGCATCTAAATTGTTTGTCGGCAAATAAAAAGATACGAAAATTTATCAGGAAGAAGCTCTTAGGTACCTGAAATTCCAGTATATCTGGACACATCATTTTGTTAGTCTTTAGTTTAAAAGTCTGATGTATTTTAGAAACCTTGTGTGTGATAGATTTTATTTCGGTCAGCAACAAACAAAACCTAATGAAATTTTTAGGTTATCTTTAATATGAATTCATTCATATCGTTCTGAAATATTTGGGTGACATGTGATTTCCAAACTTCAGAATTAAGGCAAAAGAGGAAAAGCAAAACACGGATATGGATTTCTGAAAATCTCAAGACAACAGCTTCAACTATCTTTTACTTTTGGTTTCCATGATGTAATTTTCATTAAATTTGTTTAAATTTAAATTTCACTGGTTTTTCTTTTTCTTTCAGTCTGTAGTTTCAGAACGATACCTATTAAGTGATGCCACCTCTACTGATTCCCCTTCAAATGGTAGAATTTAGATAGGTCCCTAAAATGTAAGTTTGGACATTAAAAAGACAAAAAATATTTGCTTTCATCATTACTCATCGAAATTAGTGCACCGAATTTATATTTTCTATTATTTATTAGAATATTTTTTTTTTGATCAACTTAAATTAAATCATTGATAGAAGAAAATAAATTATTGCTGTGGCAACACTTTGTACAATCTCTTTTGATTTCAAATCGTCAAAATGAAGTACGTTTTTGTGCCTATTTCTAATAATCCTATTGAATCTGTGACATAAAAGATGAGTTATAAGTGATATCGTGAAAGTTCAAGCCTATTAAGTTGTCTGTACATGATGTGTGGTTTATTTTCAGGATCGGTCTTTGCGCGTACAGCGGATTCAAAATCTATCCTGGTCATGGAAAGACACTGGTCAAGGTGGACGGCAAGGTAAATTTATTGTTTAGGAACCCTTGAATCCCTTACTGTTCCGTAATTTCCCTTAGAAGAAGACTTTCGGCAATATTATATCTGTTTTCCTACTCTAACCTTACCAAAACATAATCCCAAAAGGTTTTAAAGATCGAATCGGTCTAAGATTTTTTGAGTTTTTCTTTTAAATACGGAGCCTAGCCACAATAACACTATGCTTAGCCATCTTCGCGAGTTAAAATAGAATTTGCATCTATTTGTCGTCATATATTATATTGTATGTTGCTTCGCTATGATCAGTGTCCACTTGTTTTTTTTTCAGTCCTACACATTCCTGAACTCCAAATGTGAAGCCGCCCACCTCATGAGGAGGAATCCCCGTAAAGTGACCTGGACAGTCCTCTACAGGTATGTCAAAGCAGTGAAAATAGCAATAAGTGGCAAGTTATGTAGGCATGAGCAGGAAAACTATGATTTACCATTTAGCTACTACCTAATCTTCACGTAGCCAGTGTGCCTAATAATCTGCTCACACAATATTGAGTATCACAAAAGATTAATTACCTGATTGATTCATTAAAAGTTTGTATCTTGAAACATTGTCTCTCTTTCTCATACTGGTGGATGCACATTCATCCATAATACAAAGCTTTGTTTCATTTTAATGCTCAACTCTACTTACATTTGGTCACAAAGTACCAAAATCAAATGATACCTCAAGAATGTTACACGAGTTTTGATGTTAATTAACAGTTTCATGTAATAACTGTTGTTTGCTATCAGAGATCTCTTCTTTCTTTTTCTATTCTCTCGTGCTCATTGGAAACTTGTGTTTCAAGTACAAGACACACCCTACATAAATACACAATTAAAAATGGGGAGGCACTTATGCCTCTGTGATGCTAGATTTTAAAAATTGTAAATACAAAAGATGATGTCCTTTTCAGGCGTAAGTTCAAGAAGGGTCAAGAAGAGGAGCAGGCCAAGAAGCGCACGCGCAGGACGCAGAAGTACCAGCGAGCTATTGTCGGTGCCTCCCTTAGTGACATCATGGCCAAGAGGAACATGAAGCCCGAGGTCCGGAAGGCACAGCGAGACCAGGCCATCAAGTAAGTTAAAAATAAACAAAACAATTACATACAGGACCTGGGGATTTTTTCTTTTTCTCCAGCTTGGGATCGAACCCGGGACCTCTCAGATGGCACACAGCGCCACAGAGGTCGTCTTTTGTTGCTCCCTTATAAGCTACTCGACTGGAAAATAAAGATTGTCAGTAATATGGCCACAAAACAAAGAATCAATACTTCAAACTTCAAAATATTTATTTCTAAATAGATACTTACAAACTCTTTTGAATGTCATTTGAATCTATACAACGTGTCATTGAATAAAATGCAAGAAACTAGTTTGTTCAGAATCATGATCAACAGTGGTCGGCGTTTGGGTGCTATTCCGCGGGATTCATGAATGCTAGCATAATGTGGACATGCCCTTATTCCGGGATTAGATCGTATTTTCCGGGATTCGCATTTAATTATTAATTCAAGGGGAAATAAATTTGTAACTTGGTATTTAACCCTCAGGGTGCATGGTTGACCCACCAGGCATCCCAAGGGTTAAACGTAAAATATTGTCATCATCAGCAATACAATGCAAATACAATAAATCTTTATTTACCAAAAAGTTGATACATATCTCAAGTAAAGAGTGCACTACTCCCCAAAAAAGGGCTTAGATTTAGGTTAAGTAGATCTCAACCTTATATATCATATTAGGTGACCACTGGTGAACTAGTATATTTTAATTAATGAAGTATACTCCAATGTATAATTCCGGCAAATTTCTTAGCACGATTCGAAACAGTTTGCGCAGGCACACTGTATGAAACAATCGCAAAACGCACGTGTTGAATGAGGAACCAATCGCGCGCATCTCAAAGCAATGCGCACCAATCAGCGAGCGCCACGTATAACCGCACGCCAACCAGCGCTCGATATAGCTATGTATAACAAAGGCCTCTCGCCTCCGTGAATTGAGTATCTGGCTCAGTCAGTCAGTCTTATGCTTCGGTTCAGTGCGTTTGTCGTGTTTGCTGTGCTGAGAGAGTATACTTATTGACACATTTTGACCCACGCTTGTTTACTGGTTTCTGCGTTTTTCTTAATACGACTACTTTGGCTGTGATCTACGGACTCCGAATTGCTTCAATTGATCTGGACACCACTAATTGGGTATGTTTATTCATTAGTAATTTTGAATGTTTACTGTGTGCTTGCATAGTGTTCTAGCTAAATAATGGTGGCGATTCCTTTGAGTTGGTGATGTTGATGGCGCCAAAACCCAATATTAACAAAATAATTATACAAACAAAATCTATAGGTGACCACGGCTTTAAAACAGAATGGCGGCCACAGCTGTCAATACAAAATGGCGGTGAATGTCACGTTTCTGTGCTGGCGGCTGCCACGCGGTATCGGCCCGTTTAAATGACGATATCTCTGTTTTTTAGTATGGGAGCTATACATGAAAGTTATGTCAAATTCAAATTCAAAATTTGTTTATTCAGTAAATATTATAAAATATACATAGAACATGGCATTTTTTGCCTCCTCTCTTCTTTTGACTTCAACGACCACTGTGGGAGAAGAAGGGCTAAGAAACTCCCACAGATTGATTTTTTGATCACGTTTAAATTTGTTGCTTAAAAATTACAAAAATTACATGACGATTTACGAAATTTACATGTAAGTAGTTAGATCATTCTCAATTTACATGTAGGAATAATTATAATCTTAGCAGCGAGTTCTGTGTTGAGTCAGATTAACTCCATGCACTCTTGTTGTTCATATAATCTTTGATATCATAGTATCCCTTTTACATAAGGTAACCTTTACATGGTTTTTAAATTGCTCAAATGGCAATGTCGTTGGAATTAACACGGGCTGATGTCGTGACAGACAAGCCACTTTTGACAGCCAGCACGGGTTGATGGCGTGACGATTGAGGGGATAAACGCACTAAACAAATAATCCTAGTACACTCATTTGAATTTAACGGCTTGGCCTAACTGGTAGCCGTAGATTTCTGTATTTATTAAATTTCTTCGGAAAACTTCTATACCGCGTTGTTGACTTGAACTTGTCATAGGCAACTTTTTACAGTATTTTATTATTTATAGAATTTGTCGGCGCTTGGAAGAGGCTGTAACCGCTTTCGAGATAATGGCACAACGAGTGAAGGCTGAGACGGTACAAGAGTGGATCCAAGACTATCCTGAGCTAATGTACAATTTTACAGAACACACAATATACTGTACACAATGTAAGACCGATATTGGATGCAAGAAAAGTACTTTGAAGAGGCATGTTGAAAGTTCAGTTCACAAAGGAACAAGCATGAAAAATAACAAAGAAGATTTCAATATCGACCTTGTAAATTTTCTTATATTATGTAATATTCCGTGGAGCAAATTAAACAACGCAGCTTTCAGGCAGTTTTTTGAAAAATACTTATGCTGCAAATGTGCTGATCGACCTACTCTCCCAAGTGAAACAAAACTAAGAAAAGTGTATTTGGGAAAGTCATACAAAATGAAAATTACATCTATTTACGAAAAAATATCAAATGAGAAGCTTTGGATATCTTTAGACGAGACAACAGACTTTTTAGGGCGCTACGTTGTTAATTTTTTGGTGATGCCATTAAATTCTGCTACCATAAAAAAACCGTACTTGATTGCGTGCAAGGTGCTCGAACAAGTCAATGGAAATACAATATCGCAATTTGTTGTTAATTGTTTAGAGAATGTATGGAGTGATCAATATGAGACAAAAGTTGGTAACGTTTTGCTGTTATCTACAGACAGCGTTGCATATATGTTGCGTGCTGGGCAACTTCTCAAAGCTCTTTTACCAAACATGAAACATGTAACGTGTTTGGCCCATGCTGTGCACCGAGTGGCAGAGAAAATTCGTTCAGAATATCCAGATGTAGATACACTAATCGCAAACGTAAAAAAAAAAAATTTAAAGGCTCCATATAGAGTCAAAATTTTTAAAGAGAAATGTCCCAATGTTCCCTTACCTCCCCAGCCCGTAATTACGAGGTGGGGCACATGGTTACAGGCAGCTGACTATTACGCAAAACATTTTGAAAGTATAAAAAACGTGCTTTCTTTTTTGAGAGCTGCAGATCAGAAACGCAAAAAATATATTAGAGAAAGAAAATCTTCAGAGAGATTTGACATTTATATCAGAAAACTATAGCACAATTCAAATCGCTTTATTAAAATTACAAAAACAAAATTTATCTATAATAGAGGCAATTGAAATTTTGGACGAAGTACGGACAGTATTAGAGTGGACTGCGTCAGACCCTGTAAAAGAAAAATTGGACCAAGTGTTATCAAGAAATCCAGACTTAGAAATTATTAGGGGTTTGAGTGAAAATTTATCACGAGGAGAACTTTTCGAGGCCGACATTTTAAATTACAGATATGCGCCCTTGACTTCTGTAGACGTGGAGCGTTCTTTTTCTATTTACAAATGGATCTTAAATGTTAAAAGAAATTCTTTAAAAATGGAAAATATTGAGAATATTATTGTAATTTTTTTTAACAATGATGATGACGATGACTGCTCTGGTTCTTATTCTACTGAAGAAGATATAGAATGAAATGGTCCATAGTTTTAGTTTATTTGTATAGAATCAGATGATTTGTAAAAATAAATGTTGATTAATACTTTTGATTTTTGTATTATTTAAATACCTATCTTGATAAAAACTTTCTAATTTCACCATTTGTTCTTAACTTAATAAGACCTATTGTATCACCGGTATACTCCTGCGGGCCTAGCATGACAGCCAATATGTCGACGCGACGTGAAAAGGGCAGTACAGAGCTATTTATACCGCATCGCTGTGTCCAGCTTTTTCCGCGGCGCGTCAACATAATGGCTGTCATGCTAGGCTCGCTGGTGTATCGATAAATTTAACTTGCGTCAATATTTTTGGCTTCCCCTGAACTTAGTGCAATCCGATGCGCAGAACGCAAAATCGGTGTCAGCGAGTCGGCGCGGGGTGGGGGGGAGAAAGAAAAAAACTAACAATTAACAATTAACCCCTCGCACCCCCAGCCACTTGGCGCCGACACAGCTCGTCCCCCAGGCACACTTAAGCCCGCGCGGCGCGCGACACTTGACTGACGTATCAAGTGATTATGTTGAAATGGTAACTCTTAGAACTATGAGAGTGCTAAATATGAGTAGCTAATGAAACCCTCTCTTAGTCAATGCAAAACTAATGTCACAGTGACCTTCCTTTATTATTGTACCGACATGAGAATCACAGACATCGATGAAAATGGTCCTTCTCGACACAAATCTAGCAGACATGAGGAAAACATCAACAACATATACATGTTATTTGATACCTACGTAATCTAAATAACATTACCCTTTCAAAACAATAAAAACATTAGTGTGTTCTTATATAAACTGTTCAATATTTCAGCGTTTGAAATTTTCCAAAAAAAAGTCCTCGAAAAAGTGTTTTTTTTGAGGCACGTTTGGAATATTTAACTTCTCTTGAGAAGTTATTATAATAGGTCTGAAAATTGAAATAGGTAATTTTGTGTTTTCTTTACGTTTTAAGACCTGGAGAATCATTTGCAATCATTTTTAGAGTGATGTCTGTGTGTGTGTGTGTGTGTGTGTGTGTGTGTACGTACGTATGTACGTGATCAAAATTATGGAATTCGTTTTCTCAATAACTACTGGACCGAATCGCTTTGATGACCATATCAATCGATACGCCACGTCATGACTTAGATCTGAAAGGAGTCTAGAAAAAATCGGTCCAGCGGTTCGTTTTTTATTTGTAAAAAACTGACTTTTTTGAACACGCAACGTTAATTTTGTATGTAATTCCAAGTATTGAGGGGTAGATGTGGGTTTTTGAGGGTGCTGGTTTCGAATCTTTCATCAGTTTTTTAAAATTCAAAATGGCGGACCCACTATGACGTCATCTTTTTCGTGAAAATTCTTTAAATTCGATAAAATTTATTAATTATTGTGTAATGTTAAAAAATTGTTTTTAATATATATATAATAATAATTCTTCTCAAGAGAAGTTGCTTGTACGGTACTTGCTGCCGAACCGATATTTTTTTCTATGAATGACCATAGACAATTGTATCGGATTATAGACTTTGTCTTATTGAGCGTCTGGAAAATCTTTAACAGTACCAACATGACAAAAATTGGCCAAAATATACCGGTTTAAAAAAGCGCGGGAGCGAGAGCGTCATATGACGCTTGGGGGACGGACGGTACTCGAGGCGAGCGTCATATGAGGCTTGGGGGATTGTAAGGTTAAAGGGAAATATTGCTACCTATAAATTAATAGGTAATCAATAGAATTTTCGAATCCCGGAATCCCGGGGTATATCCATATTATTCATAACGTTTGAGGTCATTCACCCCAAATAGCACACCTAACGCCGACCACTGATGATCAATCAATCAATCAGTGTTGATTTCACTTACTTTAAATGTAGGTCATATTTTTGAAGAAAAAATTATTGTTGTTGCTCTGTATCTTTATAGCTAAGCCAAAGCAGGCGCAACCATCCAGTTTAACTGACCCCTGCCTATACTCTACTCATGCTGAAATGAAACTCACACAGGTGGCCGCTCACCAAAATGAAACAAGATTTTGTTTTCTTTACTAACCAAAACGAAAGGATAAATTCGTAGTTACGCTTACTTTCTTCATCCCTATGGGAAAAAAAGGGACAGCCTCTGCGTGGCAGTCGCATCGGACAGTTTCCTATTTTTGCCAGTTTCCTATGTTTCCTATTTCCATCGATCTAGTGAGTGATTGCAAATCACGAAAGGGGATGGGGTAGGGATGAGGTGTAGGGAGGATCTCTTTATTTGTTTTGTTTAGGCCGTCACCGCTGGTGTTCGAGCGTGTGTGTAGCGCGTGCCACGCAATTTTATTTCGATACACAAATGTGGAATATTGTGAAATGGTGAGACTACTGTACTTGCACAATGTAATGAAAGTCTTAATTAAGCTGTGTCGGTGTACTTTGAGCGGTTCGTGGTACTTTTAATTTGATTGATCTCGCGGGCCGCGACACGCATGCACCACAGAGTTGTGAATTTGTCAGAAATGACCTCGGTATCCGAGGTGTGTTGCCTGGTAGATGACCACGCCGGAACATTCCAGCAAGACATGGGTATTTGTCTCCACCTCCATCTGCACAGGGGGACGTCCGTAACACCTAGAGTTTGTTAGTGTTTGTTTAGCAAAGCGTGTCCAGTTACTGCTCTCAAGCGTAGCTGTGGCCTCTTGAGCTTCAGAAGATTATGCGATAATCCAGGCCTGATCATCAGGAGGTTCTGTCTTGCTTGCTTGCCAATAACGTTGGTGAGTTACCTCTGTGTGTTGTTGTAGGGTTTTTCCTCAACCATCTGAATGGCAGTGATATTATGGGTTCTGGTCCCTCCTCCACCGACTGTTCCGAATCCAGCTTTGCTAGTGCGTAGGCTGTGTCGTTTCCGTGCGAGGCACTGTGTCCGTTTATCCACTGCAGGGGGTAATAATAATGTGGTTACATACCATAGGCTGTCAACTGTCATTGGAGCAACCGCTTGCTCCTCAATATTTATTCCGTTTAGTGGTTTTACAGTGATATTGTGTCTAAAAATAGTGTCAAAGTGGACTCAAACTCTTAGAAAACCTGCATGATCGTTATTTCCGCGGAAGACATTCGAATAACGCGTGAAATAGTGTCAAAAGATTGGAATTTCCAGTCTTCGCCATTTCAAATATTTATCTACCTCACAATTTTTTTGTATTTTCGAGTTGCGTAAAAATGACGATTGACGTCTTACATAGTGTTGCCATAACAAATAAATAATTTCTACCATGAAGCGAACCCCAACAAAAATGCCTAACCAGGATCTTGGTCAAAACAACAATGGAACTGGATCAAACACTTCTAAACCTACATTCAACATTGGCCAAAATTCCAATAAAGTAAACCTGGATCCAAAAAATCAAACAATTGATAGTGAAAACGATTGGCAAACTGTGCCAATTCTTTCCCAAAACAAAAAGCGAAACAAACGGTTCCGAGCCAACCAAAGCCCGTCCCCGTCCCCCGAAAAACTGATACCAACTCACAACAGCTACTCTACTTTGCCAATTGAAAATGAAACACCTGCTCCTGGAACGACGAAGGACAGTATTAGAAAACCTCCACCTCCAATTATGCTCTACGGCATACAGGACATAACCAAATTAAACGAGCTAATCGGGAAATCCCTGGAGAAGTCTCTGTATTCTTACAAAATTGTGACAAAGAATCAATTAAGAGTAACATGCAGTAACATTGAGGCGTACAAAACCCTAATTAAATTAGTCCGGGAAAAAAATATCATTGGGCTTACATTTACTTGCAAAGATGAAAGACCCTACAGAATTGTTATTAGAAACCTGCATTCATCTACACCAACAGAAGGGATCAAAGAAGCGATTGAGAGCACTGGAAACAATATCAAAGGGGAAATAATAAATGCCAGACATGGAGCCACCAAAACCCCTTATCTACATGGTTTGTTAACTTGGAGCCTGGACCAAACAACAAGAATGTTAAGGAGCTTACGTACATTTACCACACCTCAATTGTCATTGAAGATCCGAAACGGAAGAAAGTCATTCCTCAATGCAAAAGGTGCCAGCAGTATGGACACACACGGAACAACTGTATGAGGCCTTATAGGTGTGTAAAATGTGCAGAAAGTCATAACACCACTGAGTGCCCAAAAAAGAACAGAGATTCCCCAGCCAAATGTGCCTTGTGTTTGGAAGACCACCCTGCAAATTACAAGGGCTGCAAAGTTTTCCTAGAAATACAGCAGCGGAAACTTGAAATGAGACCACGCATAACCAGAATGAGACCCCAGAATTATGAATGCCCTCCGAACCAAAATGAAGAACAAAATAAAGGTACAACACACAAAAACACCACAGCATCCTATGCACAAGTGGTGTCAGGTCATACTCATAGCAACATATCTGTCAACCTAGAAAACCTCCTTTTAAAACAAGCCGAAAAGCTGGAACGCCTGCTTGATCAAATGGGTACCCTGATGGGGCTCCTCACTTCAGTCATCAACAAACTTGTACACTAATGGCGTCCTTACGCATTGCCACGTGGAACGTGAATGGGCTGCTTATGAAGAAACGCGAAGTAAACAGCCTAATAAAACTACACAACCTGGACATATTACTGGTAACAGAAACCCACCTCACAGACAACGTTGACTTCAGGCTGAAAGGATACTGCACATATACAACTCACCACCCTGATAATACCTCTCACGCGGGAAGCGCGATCCTTATCAAGAATAACCTGAAACACCAACAACTACCTGCATTTCGGACTGCTGAAATACAGGCAACAACAATTTTGGTCCATGACAAACATGGCTCTCTGACCCTATCATCCATATACTGCCCGCCAAAAAAGAAAAGAATAGCTGAAATTGATGATGAAGTTTTTACGGCTTACTTCAAGACCCTGACCCTGGGAAACAGATTCATCGCTGGAGGTGATTGGAATGCGAAAAACACTGTATGGGGCTCCCGATTGACAGTAACTCGAGGAAGCAACCTTAAGAAAAGTGTTGACAAAAACAATCTTGATGTCCTTACCACATGTCAACCGACTTATTGGCCTACAGATCCCAACAAGTTGCCTGATTTACTGGATTTCTTCATCTACAAGGGAATACAGTCCTACTATTTGAAGGTGGAAAGCTGTCTCGATTCATCCTCAGACCATACACCAGTCATTGCCACCATCAGCACCACATTGATTGATAGACCAGAAAATCCCTTCCTATACAACAAAAATACTGACTGGGATAAATTTCGGCAGTACTTAGAGGAAAACATTACTCTGAAAGTTCCCCTAAAAACTGAAGATGATGTTGAATCGGCCACTGTCTACATCACAAACCTATTACAAACTGCAGCCTGGCTTAGTACACCACTGGAAAGCAAATTTTGTAAGACAAACCGCAACCTCCCCCCGGAAATCAGACGCAGAGTAATGGAAAAAAGGCAACTTAGAAGAATATGGCACTCTTCCCGACACCCGCTAGACAAGAAGGCTTTCAACAAAGCAGCTGCAGATCTGAAATTATTTCTAGCAGAAATCGAAAACGACACAGTGCAACAACAATTAGAGTCGCTAAGCCCCAAAGCAAATAATGAACATTCCCTGTGGAAAGCCATTAAGTCCAGTCAGAAACCACAGCTAGCACAGTACCCGCTAAAAAGAGATGATGGGACATGGGCAAAAACAGACGAGGAGAGAGCCGAGGCGTACAGTCTTTTTAAGCGACGTGTTCACATTAAACACCAGTGCAGAGAGTGACAGGATAGACGAAGAAATTAGATCCATTCTCGAAAGTGACCTACAACTCAGCCCACCACTACGCTGCTGTTCTCCCAAGGAAGTTCGTCAGACAATACTGAACCTAGAACTTAAAAAGGCGCCGGGATTTGATTTGATTACAGCTGAAGTTTTGCGACAAATACCAAAAAAGTGCATAATGTTCCTTAACCAACTATTTAATGGTATTCTACGGACTTCACACTATCCCGCAATATGGAAGGTCTCCCAAATAACAATGGTTCCGAAACCTGGAAAACCAGAGCATATGGTATCATCCTATAGACCAATAAGCCTGCTGCCGGTGCTGTCCAAAGTATTCGAGAAGATAATATCGCGCCGTTTGAACGACTGTATGAAAAGCAACAAAATTATTCCAGATCACCAGTTCGGCTTCAGAAGTCACCACTCGACAATAGAGCAGGTACACAGAGTGTGTGAAAAAATACGTACTTCGCTGGAAGAAAAGGAATACTGTTCTGGAGTATTTCTGGATGTACAGCAAGCGTTTGATAAGGTCTGGCATGAAGGACTACTATTGAAGCTGAAGAACCTACTACCGCATAATATGTATCTTTTTCTAAAGTCCTACATAGAAAGTCGGATATTTTATGTCAAAATCAATGATTCTACATCGACATTCTCGGAAATCAAAGCTGGAGTACCACAAGGATCAGTTCTGGGGCCTACTTTATACCTGATCTATACCTCAGATGTGCCAGAATCGAAAACTGTGATGACAGCTACTTTTGCAGACGACACTGCTGTGTTGACCTCTAGCAAAAACCCAGAGACAGCATCAAAAACCCTGCAAAAGCATCTAGATAAAGTGCATGGCTGGATGGAAAAGTGGAGAATAAAAGCCAGTGCAATCAAATCAAATCACATCACCTTCACATTGAGGAAAGGCGATTGCCCATCAGTAAAACTTGGTGAAGATGTTCTGCCACATAAGACAGTTGTAAAGTACCTAGGTTTCCACTTAGACAGGCGACAAACCTGGCGAGAGCACATCCAGAAGAAAAGAGACGAGCTGAACCACAGAAGTCGGTCCCTCCAGTGGCTCATGAGTAGGCAGTCTCGGCTGTCAGTTAACAATAAATTGCTCATTTACAAATCGATACTGAAGCCAGTCTGGACCTATGGAATACAGCTGTGGGGGAAAGCAAGTCACTCCAATGTGGAAATACTTCAAAGATATCAGAACTATGTCCTCAAAAGCATCGTTAACGCACCATGGTTCACCAGAAACGATGAAGTACACAAGTACCTACGGATGACAACTGTCAAAGAAGAAGTTAACCACCTGACCAAAACCTATGAGGGAAGGATTAACCGCCACCAAAACGAGCTTGCTTCGGCACTGGGCGCTCCCCCTACTATAAGACGGCTGAAGAGGAAGCATGTATGGGACGCCATCTAACCCACACTTATTAGGCAACCCGACAGTGGAAGGGATTGCCTAGCACGCCACTTAATCATGCACCAGAACTGCTTAAAGTGTACGCACTGATTGCACGTTAGCACAAAAATAGTAAAAAAAAAAAAAACATACCATAGACAGTGCTTGGTGACAATCTGCAATAAGCCCAGAGCTGATGGTGGTGGTGGATAGTATGCGGATAGGAAAATCCTTCACCTCTCTTTCTGCGAAAGCTGTAGTAGCCATTATGATGCCCATACACTTGGCCCATATACTTTCTTTTCTGTAAAAAAATATAGGTCTTGTGTTACAAACTTTTCTGTGATTCTTGAGCTGCGCTGGAAAATCAGAGCTCCATACCTCTTTGTCAGTAATGTAATCATCTAACCTATTATATGCTTTATAATATAATGTTTATTTAACAATGCTTTTAAATTTCTTCTTTGACAAATTTAATATCCCTTCCAGTTTTTGCTATAATATTGTATACTTTTAGACCCACAAATGAAGTTCTAACTTTGGCTAGTCTATAGTAAGGTTGGTCAATTTTATTTCCGCTTCTTATTATTAATTCGCTTGTGCCTGTCCACATCATTTAGTAAAGCTATTTATGTTCTTCCTAACCTAAATGTATGATATTTTCATAAATATAATTACATGGTACCAGGGTTGGAATGATTAAAACAGGTTGTTCAGGGTTTAAAACAGTTTGAAATAAAGTGATGTTATTTATTTGATTAAAACCACAGTGTAAAACAAGTTTTAAACAATATTAAAAACATTAATTAAAAAATAGGTTTCAAAACTACTTTTAATTGCGAATGAATGAAGATACTTTTCAATTAAATAAATTAAAACGAATAAATAGTACGGACTTTTAACTAATAAACAACAAGCAAAAATTAACTATTAAAATTATTTGAGTCTGACAATGTCACAAGACAACACTTACTTTTTTTATTGAATTACTTAGAAACTTGACAAGTTTTGCAGCTTTCGCGGTACCTAGTTTATTTCGTACGTCGGAATGAATAAATCCAAATGTTGAAAACAGTCTTTCAATTCCAGCACTTGAAGCAACAGCAGTGAAAACCTGTAGCAGTTGAAAATGGGTGCCCCAAATAATAGGTGTTTAGTTTTATCTGAAGATATTTAATTCGGTTTGTACAAGGTATTCGCAGCTCGGGCTCTAATGCGAGAATGGTGGTTAAATCGAGTTGAACGGAATTTATAAGATATGGTTAATTAGCGCCATCTAGCCTTTATTAGTCGAACCACCTCTAAAGGTATTGATTTAGGGTATAGTTGTGGGTGAGGTGGTTCGTACTATGGAAGACTAGATGGCGCTGTACATTGATGCTATGATGTCATTTTGACATACTCCAGAGCGCCTAAACTCTACTAGGTATACAAATATAACTGTAATTTATGAATGTGACTAGCTAATTTATTAATAGATTTATGTATACTCCTAGCGTTCTGTTTTAGTTACCTACCTAGAAAGATTCTAGATCTTATGAAGAAAACACAAGAGAAGTATTTTTTTATTAAGTAGGCAGTAGTTAATTAGGTTACATTTCACTTGTTTGTGTAATAAAGTGATTAATTAATTATATAGTCCCTGTCTACCTACACTGATTCAATCAAGTCCATTGTTTGGCCAATCATTTGGTTTTTTAATGACAGCCACCATTGGAGAGGTCCGACATGATTTACTACTTGATCTTCGAATAGAAAGTTGTGAAATGGATCTGTCATTCATTGCCCAGAATTTTACAACATAGGGCATTGCCCATTGGCCTGTTCAACAGTTCTCGTTTATTGTGGTGCGACATGTCAATCGGTGGCGCTTGATGCCGACTTGCCGAGTCGGTTTTTACCGACATGTAGCGTGCGTCATGCCGTCGCGTCGGTAAAAGCGTGCCTGATGGTGGACCAAAGAGTTTTGTTCATCTGAGGGTGGAGCAAAGAGGCGGAGTTAAAAACATAATTTATATAACAATTAATTTTCCGTATAATTATATTAATTTCCTCGCAGTAGTCGTGAAAAGCACTCTATAATGTCTCGGCCAAAATTGCCTCAAACACACTTCTCGATCACTCGCTCACTTTCCAGCCTCTACAAAAATGTTCTATTTGTTCGCCTGTAGTGGGAAATTACTTTGCATGAGAGCAGGCAACAAATTTGCACTACTCATATTTAGTCAGAAATTCTATGTTGCCTTTTGTGTTACTTTAAGGACCCTTTGCGCACCTTTAGGTGCTATATGACCTCTTCCCAATTCACCATCTTCCGGTATCCATGATCTCAGCTTTTTACTTACATTTAACAGTGTAGCTAGTGGACAGGCCCCAATCAGGTTATTCAGTTCGCCCTTGACTTATAGACAAAGAGATGGGATGTGTTTCTTGTTAGAGATAAGCTCAAGCTCGCCTTTGTACATGTTTTTTCCTTTATATTTTTTGTATTTACTGTTTTTGTGCAATAAAGTATATTGGTTGATATTAATGAGGTCAATATGCACAAAAACTTAAAGCTGCTAAAATGGGAAGTAATCTGAAAAGACCCAAAGGAAAGCTGACAATACTACATACAACTTGTGATGATAACCTTTTCCCAAAAGTTCTGAAAGGCACATATTTGCACCCACATTGAGCCAATTCAACACTCCACTTAGCTTACTTCTAAACCAAAACTATTTCAAACTTAAGCAGAAGCAACTTCATGTATCAGCCGACATTCACCCTCAGATAGGTATAGACCTCTTGCCATAATCACTATGTGCCTGTATCATGTTTGTAAACAATCACCCATAGATAGCTATAGACCTCTCGCCATAAGCACTCTATGTGCCTGTATCATGTTAATAAACAATCACCAATAGATAGCTATAGACCTCTCGCCATAAGCACTCTATGTGCCTGTATCATGTTTATAAACAATCACCCACAGATAGGTATAGACCTCTTGCCATAAGCACATGTGCCTGTATCATGTTTATAAACAATCACCCACAGATAGCTATAGACCTCTTGCCATAAGCACAAGTGCCTGTATTGTGTTTATAAACAACCAAAAGGCTTTGCTTAAAGGTCTCGTTACCAAGACAAACTCTCGAAGAAAAAAACAACCCGCTAATACAACAGACTAATAATAATACAAGCTAATACCTACCTACCTACCTCTCTTTCCAGGGCTGCCAAGGAACAGAAGAAGTCCACTAAAGCCGCGAAGAAGACCACCGCTCCGCCAACCAAGGCCAAGGCGGCGCCTAAGGCTAAAGCGGCTAAAGTGAGCCAAAAGGCCGCGCCCAGGGTAGGAGGAAAGCGATAAACAAATAAATCTTGATACATAAGCCAACATTGTTATTTCTTTTCTTGTTTCCTAAGCTGCAGAAGGCGGGGCCTAAGAAATGCGTTTGTGTGAGTGCATCTATCCGTATAAGACGTGTCTATGTTTTCGTCAGCGTAGTGTCTGTTTAGTCCGTTTTGGTGATTTCGGTTTCATAATTGGCTACGAAAGAGGAATTATTTTTCGTTGTTTCATAATTAATTATCAAAGAGGAATTGATTTGCCGTATTGGTGATCGAGTATTTTTTACTTTCTATGTTGTTATTATTAAACACTCATGTTTCTTTGTTCGTAATTAACTATTTAACAAGAACTTATTGCTTTTGTTTGTGTATGTCGAGAGAATTAAAGACGATAATTTACGTTATTATTACATACATGTTATTTTCTCTTATTCACATTAAAATCACGTATATGTGTAAATATCCCGATATCTTGGGATATCGGGATATTTAATTTAATTAAATTCGATATGTATTATTTGAGACTGCGAAAGGCAGGTGTTTAAAAGTTAACTGAGAACCAAGATAAAATTACGAAAGATAAATAATAATAAACGGTTAATATTAATTACAAAACCGAAAAATTGTTCCTCGTTCGTAGTCAATTCATTAGAACAGGAAACGTATCTTTATCGTAGTTCAAAACTCGATTACCTACTAAAAGGCAAAAATTACGAAACGGAGAGAAAATAATCCTCTTTAGTAGCCATTTACGAGACAGAAATCACGGAAACGGTCTAAAGGTTCCTCTTTGATAATTAATTACGAACAGAGAAAAAATATTCCTCTTTCGTAGCCAACTGAAACCGAAATTACGAAAACGGACCAAACGCTCTTGTCAAGTAGCCCATCGGCCGGCCCTTTGCACGCACACAATCTCGTTTCTCAGGTCTCTTAACGACTAGCTTGGTCCGTAACTGTACACAATACAAAGTCGAAATTACTGTTACTTGTCGAGAACGCGTCTGCATGCAGTAGCCTGCGGTAAATAATGCACCGATCGGATCGGATTGCTATGGATGGCACGCAGGACTGCGTTTCCGGGTTTTAGAGAGAGTCATACATATAGGCCATTTATCCATGGATGTACCCGACATAACTCCCTGACAGGTATCCGTGCCTGTTCTCGCCATACATGGAAGTTGGAAGTTTTGCCCCTATGTCTGCCTAAGGGCCCCCGCGCACTAGGCAGCCTGGCTGCGGCAGCCAGAATATTTGCGCAGCCAGTTATAACAGCCAATCAACGACTAGTCTAGATCCTTCCGTCGAGCAATATGGACGTGGAAGAACTTATAATTATTGCTTACCTATCTCGTAAAAAACGCAAAATAAAGAAAAGATACTGGATTCATCCTCTTTTTCTAGAAAGACACTCAAAAGGCTTATTCCAAACCTATTTCAAAGATATTCGCGCATTTCCAGACCGGTTTTTTAACTAACATTGAAGTGAAAATACCTAGTTAAGTACCAAAAAAGAACAATTACGAATACATAGTTATTCTGCGATACTTTACGAAAATATTGATTGGTGTTGCAGAATCACCCTGTATTATACTGTATAATCCAGATAATAAAAATACATGCTTACCAAATTCTTTTTTGTCATTTTCTGATAAACTTTCCGAGCACATTTGGTTCGTGATTTCTTCCCATCTTCTTTTCTTTAAATCCCGATCACTATATCCCAAATTGCTTTACGGCTTTCAATTTCCCGAATAAATTTCTCTGTATCGAAAGTCATCTTATCAAAGTTCGGAACGCAAAATACGTCTGGCTGCTACAACTAGTGCGCGGAGACTGACCGCAGCCACATACATTCGCCTACACACGTTCTGGCTGCGCGCAGCCAGCTGGCTGCCGTGCATATAGGCGCGTTTCATTGGCTGCCGCAGCCGAGATTTCGTGGCTGCCTAGTGCGTGGGCTCCCATACAAAGTCATATGTTTGACTGGCTGCGCAGCCAGGCTGCCTAGTGCGCGGGGGCCCTAAATGGCGGACAATCTGCGCAAGAATCTCGTCAAAATATGATTTTGCCTAATAAAAAGTATTAAATTGTGTGGTAATTAGTGCGTGAGTGTTAAACTAGTTTCGATCTTATTGTGGTAATCTACTTCACAAAATAAAAGGCCCGGTGACAGCGTCCGTGTCACTGACGTAATGAGGTTGAATTTAGTTTGGGCCACCGGGCCTTTTATTTTGTGAAAACTACTTTGCGTGATTCTTACTTAGCTCAAGTATAGAAACACCGACAAATTATCAAAACCCCCTAGGCATTAAACCCTCGCCTGTAACACGTAAGTGTGGTAACTCCCGCTACAGTATAATACAGTGTATCTGTCACCGGAAAATAATACGATCCGCAAGTTTATAAATTTCCTAATTTTTTTTCCGCAAGTTTATAAATATACTAACCTAACCTAACCTAGCCTAATATAATCTAGAAGGAAGTTTATAAATTTCCTAGGAAATTTATAAACTTGCGGATCGTATTATTTTCCGGTGACATATCTAACTAATATTATACACAGTCAGGTCATAAGTTCTGTCACACAATAAAAACTTTTGAATTTAGAACGCTGGCCACAAAAAAGTTTATTGAATTCGAATTTCGAATTTTTCATGAAAATAAAAATGTGTTCTTTTTAGAATTTTCCTCATTTTTAAATATGGAGTGGACACTTAAAGAAGACCGTGTCGCAGTTATTGCGTTTTATCGTTGCGGTTACGCGCCAATTCAGATTTTCGACTTACTGATTTTTTTAAATATAACCAAAAGATTCGTTTATCGTACCATAAAACGATACAATGAAGACTCTAGTGTAGATGACAGGTCAAGAAGTGGTCGCCCTCGCTCTGTTACGACTCCAGCAGTGATAAAAGCTGTGAAGGCGCGAATTCAAAGAAATCCCATACGTAAGCAGAAACTGTTGGCCCTTCAGATGGGGTTAAGCAGGACTACGGTGAAAAGGGTGTTAAATGAAGACTCAGGGCTTAGGGCATATCGAAGAAAAACAGGACATCGTTTGGACGCTCGTTTAATGGACATGAGACTGAAGAGATGCCGCGCTTTGTTGAAGCGGTACGCGGGAAAAAAGCATCGGGAAATTATTTTTTCGGATGAAAAAATTTTCACCGTGGAAGAGAGCTACAACAAACAAAATGATAAGGTGTACGCACACAGCAGTGAAGAAGCGAGCAACCGTATTCCGCGTGTCCAACGAGGTCATTTTCCATCCTCGCTCATGGTTTGGTTGAGAGTCTCTTATTGGGGCTTAACTCAGGTACATTTTTGTGAGAAAGGCGTAAAAACGAATGCAGTTGTGTATCAAAATACAGTCCTCAAGAACCTTGTGGAAGCTGTTTCTCATACCATGTTTAATAACAGGCACTGGGTATTCCAACAAGATTCTGCGCCATAGAGCGAAAAGCACACAAGACTGGCTGGCGGCGCGTGAAATCGACTTCATCCGGCACGAAGACTGGCCCTCCTCCAGTCCAGATTTGAGTCCGTTAGATTACTAGATATGGCAACACTTGGAGGAAAAAGCCTGCTCAAAGCCTCATCCTGATTTGGAGTCACTCAAGGCATCCTTGATTAAGGCAGCCGCCGATATTGACATGGACCTCGTTCGTGCTGCGATAGACGACTAGCCGCGCAGAATAAAGGCCTGTATTCAAAATCGCGGGGGTCATTTTGAATAAACTTTATTACCATAAGAATCTATGTTTTATTAAGTTCATTTTGCTATATAAATGTTTACATAAATAATAAACATGTCTAAATTATTTCATATTGCACATGTGACAGAACTTATGACCTGACTATGTAAATGTGAAAGTAGCGATGTTAGGATGTTTGTGTGTTTGTGCCTCAATCACGCTAAAACGACTGAACGGATTTGAGTGAAATTTAGCACAGAGGTAGTTTATGAGTTTGATTAACATATAGGATACTTTTTATCCGACTGCACCAGAAGGAGGGTAACGTTATCTCGGTTAATGATAATTCCTATGAAGACGCAGATGAAGTTGCATATATATATATATATATATACTAGCTGATGCCCGCTAGGCCCTGATGGCGTATATATATATATATATATATATATATATATACGCCATCAGGGCCTTATAGACCGATGATTATGGACGGATGTACCGGGCAGATCTGTCCGGTACATCCGTGCGTGTTTGCTTGCCTACTGCCTAGTCACGGATCAGCAGCCTTATGGCGTAAGTCGTCTGAGCTATGAACTTCATATAAACTTTTACGTTTGTCACCTTGCACCAGCTTCATCTGTCATATTGGTATCACGCAAGTAGCACCATAATGGAGGCCAAAACCAAGCTCATTGAATGAAGCCTAGAAGCCTTCGGTGATACCCCGCAATCGATGAAATTGTATGAGCATGAGATGAACCATAGGTACACGCTATGAACTTCAGAGAGTTACGCCATAAGGCTGCAGATCCGATCCGAAATACATCCGACGGGTACCTGTCCGGAACATCCGCACGTAGGTACCTATATGGCTGGCTAATGAACTTTCAGCATCCTTTATCTGTCCAAGTGCCTTCCAAACTGGAGCTACCTACCTCCCATACCCTGGGCAATCACGGTCAGTTCGAACTGATCAAACTGGAGCTACCTACCTCCCATACCCTGGGCAATCACGGTCAGTTCGAACTGATCAAACTGGAGCTACCTACCTCCCATACCCTGGGCAATCACGGTCAGTTCGAACTGATCAAACTGGAGCTACCTACCTCCCATATCCTGGGCAATCACGGTCAGTTCGAACTGATCAAACTGGAGCTACCTACCTCCCATACCCTGGGCAATCACGGTCAGTTCGAACTGATCAAACTGGAGCTACCTACCTCCCATACCCTGGGCAATCACGGTCAGTTCGAACTGATCAAACTGGAGCTACCTACCTCCCATACCCTGGGCCTGGGCAATCACGGTCAGTTCGAACTGATCAAACTGGAGCTACCTACCTCCCATACCCTGGGCAATCACGGTCAGTTCGAACTGATCAAACTGGAGCTACCTACCTCCCATACCCTGGGCAATCACGGTCAGTTCGAACTGATCAAACTGGAGCTACCTACCTCCCATACCCTGGGCAATCACGGTCAGTTCGAACTGATCAAACTGGAGCTACCTACCTCCCATATCCTGGGCAATCACGGTCAGTTCGAACTGATCAAACTGGAGCTACCTACCTCCCATACCCTGGGCAATCACGGTCAGTTCGAACTGATCAAACTGGAGCTACCTACCTCCCATACCCTGGGCAATCACGGTCAGTTCGAACTGATCAAACTGGAGCTACCTACCTCCCATACCCTGGGCCTGGGCAATCACGGTCAGTTCGAACTGATCAAACTGGAGCTACCTACCTCCCATACCCTGGGCAATCACGGTCAGTTCGAACTGATCAAACTGGAGCTACCTACCTCCCATACCCTGGGCAATCACGGTCAGTTCGAACTGATCAAACTGGAGCTACCTACCTCCCATACCCTGGGCCTGGGCAATCACGGTCAGTTCGAACTGATCAAATTGGACTGACGTTAATAAAACAGACCGTGAGTGTAAAATCTTATGGGTAGGTAGTGCTCAGATAAACGAAATCTTTGAGGTAATGAAACTGATGGCAACCCGCGGATTTTCCGGGCGCGCCGTACGTAATCCGCTAGCTTCATAACGTTTGCATCAGACCAAAACTGACCGTGAGTGCGCGTGCATCAGTCCACAGAGTACCTACCTTTTATATTATCTGTCTACGTATTATATACTAAAACATCAGTCGGACTGAGCCCTTCTACGCGATGAACGGCTGGACGTGCAGTAACTATGAAATATGTATGAGTTACAGTGGATTATAGGTGCTTTTGTAATTGTTATAGCGATAACTCACATAACAAATGAGTTCGAATGAACCAATGACAAAACGTCACCCTTGCTTATGCGGAGAGATTGCAAAAGCGTTTGGCTCTAAAAGATTACATGGACAGAGAAGACTTCCTAGAAGGATTAGCTCATGTTCTTTACTTAAAAAAATTGCTTGTTAAGTTCGAGTTCATTACTTTTGTAAAAATCCATTTTTTTAAGAGAATTTTGAGAAAATCTGTAAAAAATAGTTTATCTGAAATTTTATTTAGTACTTATTTGTTGTATTTTTTGTTCCAATTTCGACGAAAATCCAATATAATTCACAATTCTTTATTGCACAGAACATTACAACAATACAATTATACACGAAATTAAAAGGCAAAGGCGAGCTTATCTCTCAACAGAGATTTCTTCCAGCAAACCTATCTGGATAGGATACATATAAAATGAAAAGGGTAGTCTAGTGCAATTAAATACTTAGCAAATACCAATAAAATATGATACTTACTATAAAAATACATATAATCAAAGAAATAGTAGATAAAATAAGAATAAACAAATAATAATAATAAATAGATAAATACAATTACATACTTATATATACAATACCTATGATGAAAGAGAAAGTAAGTGCTCTTTCAAGCGATTCTTAAAGGAGAAAAGAGTGGGACTGTCCCTTATAGTGCAGGGAAGTGCGTTCCACAGCCGAATGGCCCTCAGCCTGAACGAGTGCTCGTAGGCGACGGTGTTATGCTGCGGAATACATAGAAGAGACACCGTGTGAGATCTCCGCTCCTTGCCTCTGGAGAAAAGGAACTCAAAACGTTCACGAAGGTAGGAAGGATATATGGGGTTTCTCAAGATGTTAAAAAGTAAAGTCAATATGTGGAAATCACGGCGAAGACGAATCGGGAGCCAACCCAGTTCCTTGCGATACTGCGAGACGTGGTCATCTTGCGCAGCCCGAAGATGAACCGAATCCCGAGGTTCTGAAGTCGTTCGAGTTTATTCAGTTGTTCTTCGTTCGCACTCACCCAGCAAGCATCGGCATAATCAATTAAAGGAAGTAGAAGGGACTGGGCTAGAGTGACTTTAGTATGCCGTGGAAGGAAGTATTGTAATTTCCGAAGAGAGTAAAACGATGCAAAGACTCGTCTGCTGACCTCGGAGACATGGGGCGACCAAGACAGCATGTTATCGAATACAATTCCGAGATTTTTAGCTTTATCGCTGTATTTGATTACGGTTCCATCAAATATTAGAGGAGCGATTGGAAGTTGTAACAGGTCAAGAGAGTATCGGGTTCCCAAGATCAAGGCCTGCGACTTTCTCGGGTTGACCAGAAGCCCATATGAGAGGGCCCACTTCCTGATATTCTCGAGGTCAGCATTCAGAGCCTCCACAGCCGGAGTCACATCACGCGGAGAGAAATGCCGGTATATTTGGAGGTCATCTAAGTATAAGTATTTAAAATATAAGTATTTTTTGTGTGTAGATCTTCTTACGGTTCCTTGGTACGTTTCTTACTTTCGAGTTGAACGAGTGAAAATCAGGGAAGGTATCTAATGTAGGTAATCGTAAAAAAAATCGAGGTTAAGATTTTGATGGAGATAGGTTCTCTATCGTTAAGTTAGTCCGAAAAAGTGAAAAAAAAATGTGTAATGTGTGAGTGCGTGTGTATGTTTGTATGGATGGCTGTTTTCCGTTGTCCGCTCTAGAGCCTAAACCACTGAACCGAATTGGATGAAATTTACTAACTGTTTTTACATACTTCGATTAAACATGTTCTGCTTCGTGATTCCTCCTCGAACGCACGTCACTCCTTTTTTAAATAAGGCAAATATTTTACGTATGAAAGCTAGACAGAATCTTTATTATTCAATGTTGCTTTTTGAGGTTGTCCGGACACGAACACCGCCTTATCTTTATGATAAACTCACCTGGTGTCTGTCCCAGAGAGTCGCTCATCTCCTCTCAATGCCTCGACACAAAAGTGCAGCTTTCCGTGGCAGTTTTAAATACCGTGCCACAAAGTGTTGGAATAACATTCCACCACCCCTTCGATTGCTAAATAGTAAGGCTGGTCTTAGAAGTGCCTTTAGAAGGTTTCTAATACTGCAGCAGAAGGCTGAGGAGGCAGCACTTTAAAATAACTGTTATGCCCTTGGTTATAAGCTGAATAAATCTCCTACCTCACAAAATTCATTCTTTTTTATTTGACTACCATACGACATAATCATTGACTTTATATTATCCTTTTTTTATTCATATTATACAATTCTGAAATTTCATCTAATTTAAATCATACAATTCCAATATAATTCTATGCATTATCAATTCAATTTAAATTCAAATTCAATTCCAATAATTAATTCAATTCCATATATTAGTAGATTTTAATATTTTATTTTTTATATTTATTTTATTGCTGTAATTATTTGTGTATTTTGTGTCTGTCTCGTCCGCTTTGGCTCTGGCAGAATATTAGTGTCACAGATTCGTTTGTGACATTGCTGAGTCAGGGCCATTTCATTGTCGTGGTACAGTCACAGTGCCACATAGTCATCCTTACTTTCCATATTTTTGCTGTGTTAATTAAAATTATTTTCATTGTTTTATTTAAATTCTTTGATGTTTTTTGTCATAATTAATTTTGTGTGGTTTGTAATTTGTTAATAACCAATAATGTTTTTGAGTTTGTACCGAAAAATGAATAAATGAAAAAAAAAACAATTTTATTGAAAAGTATATTATAATTTACAACCTTAATATCTGCTTTAATCCTAATACCTAAGTCCTGCGCGCGCGCTCTTGGCGACCGGACGCTAGCCAAAGTGTTTTACGAGTATAAAAGTACCAATTGCGATTCAATAATAAAGCCGCAACCTCAGTGCAAAAAGTCTAAACAGTTTTTGCCTACTTTAAAAGCAAATACTGTGGAGTGTAAGAAGTGCAAAATTTTTTGTTTCACAAGAAATATGTGAAAGATATGAAATGTTTTGAAGCTAGGGGAATATGTGAATTCTGTGTGAAAGAAGGTGTATCTACAGAACATATGGGCGATGTGCTGGCCCAGCTTAATCAGAGGATGAAAATAGTGGAAGGAATGAGTAACCAGCTTGAAGAGATACAGAAGGAGGAAGATTAAACAATTCAGAGAAAAATACGAAGAGATGTGCGAATTCAAGATAGAAGCAGAGAAAAAGCATGGTAAACAAGAAAAACAAATAAAAGACTTGCAGCAAAAAATGTGTAAGTACCTAGAAAAGTCTATTTAAATGTCACAAGACCGTGTAACTGTTATAGAGAATAGGGAAAGGGGCAAAAATATAGAACTCATTTTTTACTCATTTACCTAGATCGTGAGTGCATTACGAATTCCTCGTGGCTGTAGGGCGTCACCTCAATAAGCCACCGCTTTAGTCTAGCTATAAATGCCCCGGTACTTGGAGCGGATGTAATGTGCTCCGGCAATTTGTTGTAAATCGACGGACCTATCAAATGTGTTGATTTACTTGTTTTTTTCAGACGGCGGAGATAGTGATCAAATTTATTGGTGTTGCGTGTTGCGTACTCAGGGACATCTTGGGCGCGATAGAAGTCTATGTAATGGTGAGCATACACAGCCACCTGGAATATTAGCGCAGCCGGTAAAGTTAGGATATGAAGCGATTTGAACAGCGGCCTCGCGGATGTGTTCAGGGGCACTCATTCGATGGCTCTTACTGCTCTGTTCTCTTCTGTTCTTAAAGCTCTGCGCCATACTGGAGCAGAGAGTGTATGGTCGCGAAGTAGCACGACCGAACAACCTCCTTTGGGACAGTCCACGAAAGGCGATGAAGCGCGAAACACGCACTTGCCACCTTTCGACACAACCTGTCAACGTGCGCCAATTGAAACCCGAGAAATCCCGTGACATATATTTGTTCTTTATGAACAACGTTAACCTGAACCGAAATGGTTCGTGGGGGTTGCCTCCTAGCTGAAACTGCATGAATTGTGTTTTCTTAATGTTTAGTATAAGGCCATTTCGACTGAACTATTGCGACACCCATCGACGTGATAAGAGGATCGGATCTGACGGTGCCTTGGTCGCACACCACGATCTGTTTGGCATGATGCTGGTGAGAAGGGTATGCGGCGAGCCGACAAATCCATAGTGGACCAGTTTGGCCGCAAGTACTGCGTGATCCGCCACATCAAACGCCTTTGACTTTTGTTATATAAATACGTGCTTAATTTATACTAGCTGCGCGTGGGCACGCCTTTGCATGTACGCGTTTTTAGGCTTCTCATAGTTTACGACCAGAAAATTGGACGTCCAAACTCAAACTCAAAAGTACTTTATTACTGTAGATATTTACATATTCTTAGCAAACGTCATTTTTTGCCTCTTCTCTACATTGGACCACTGTGGGAGAAGAGGGGCGTAGAAACTCCTACAGATTGATTTTTAGATCTCTTTTAAAAATAGGTTGTGCTTAACTAATACAATTATGATTTATTTTTATTTAATAAGCTGGAATAAATAATTACAAAATTATTAACAGCAAGGTCTGTGTTGAGCCAGATTAACCCCATACAGTCCTGTCATTTAAGTAATCTTGAACATTGTAATATCCCTTTTTCGACAAAGTCGCTTTAACATGCTTTTTAAATTGCTCAAATGGCAATTTCAAAATCTCCAGAGGTATCTTATTGTAGTAGAGAATGCACTGACCCTTGAAAGAATTGCTAACCTTCGCGAGTGTAAGACGGGGCGCACATAGTCTGTGATTATTTCTTAGGTAAACATTACAGCTATCGCTAAGTTTGGAAAATGTTGTAAGGTTCTTGCGTACATACATTATATTTTCGAAAATAAATTGACTAGCTACTGTTAGTATGTCAATTTCCCCTTAGAGTATCCCAAGTCCCTTTAGAGTATCTAAGAATCATCATCATCATCAACTCAGTTCATATCGAAATTTTGGTTGGGCACGCCCGATCACTCTCAGTAGATCCATTGACCAGATCCATAATGGATTTAATGAGAGATTTTTTTCTTACTAGATCTGTTTTGTTATACCTAAACTGGATCTGATGAGAAATTTTATTGCCAATAGACCTATTTTCAAAAATGTTATAATTAATTGGATCTAATGATTATGTATCTAATGATTATGTATAGATCACTAGATACAGTATTATAATTTTAAAAAAGTTGGATATAATGTTTGTCTACAGTATCACTAAATAGAATATAGCTTGCGTGCTGGATATAAACATATACCTACTACTGACTGTTGCTAGGTATCCTTAGATTGAAATTCACACATTAAGTACCAGGGCAACAGACTATTGCAGGAGCAGACTATTAATTCTTAATATACAAAAGGAAAATCTAAAACGTGTATTTTATTGAAACTTTAGGATTTAAGAGTATCATACTAGGAGGTATTCTCCGATTACTAAAGTACAGTACAGTATTTACAGTTCCGCGTCCATTTTTAGGGTTCCGTACCCGAAGGGTTCCAAACGGGACCCTATTACTAAGACTTCGCTGTCCGTCCGTCCGTCCGTCCGTCCGTCTGTCACCAGGCTGTATCTCAAGAACCTAGCTAGCTAGAGAGTTGAAATTTTCACAGATTATGTATTTCTGTAGCCGCTATAACAACAAATACTAAAAAACAGGATAAAAGAAATATTTAAGGGGGCTCCCATACAACAATTCTTTCAATACCACATACAAACTTATGGATGCACCTGGTTAAGTACATGGAGTGTGAAAGTAACCGCACCAATAACTTTGTAAACAATATTTTGCTGTGTAAAATCCAAACTATTCACTCCACACCATCGCTTCCATTGAACGGTGGTACGGAAACCTTCGTGCGCGATTTAGACTCGCACTTGACCGGTTTTATTTTACCTACGAACGATTGTGCCACCGCCAACCCTTATGGAAAAAGGTGTGACGGTGATGTTTTTAGGGTTCCGTACCCGAAGGGTTCCAAACGGGGCCCTATTACTAAGACTCCGCTGTCCGTCCGTCCGTCCGTCTGTCACCAGGCTGTATCTCAAGAACCTAGCTAGCTAGAGAGTTGAAATGTTCACAGATTATGTATTTATGTTGCCGCTATAACAACAAATACTAAAAAACAGGATAAAAGAAATATTTAAGGGGGCTCCCATACAACAATTCTTTCAATACCACATACAAACTTATGGATGCACCTGGTTACGTACATGGAGTGTGAAAGTAACCGCACCAATAACTTTGTAAACAATATTTTGCTGTGTAAAATCCAAACTATTCACTCCACACCATCGCTTCCATTGAACGGTGGTACGGAACCCTTCGTGCGCGATTAAGACTCGCACTTGACCGGTTTTTTAATAAACTTTATCATTTCGTTACTCATTTTTCTGTTATATTTTATAAAGGACATGGGCAAAATTTACATCTCATATTACTAAAAACCACCCATATCAGAGAAACTAATGTATTTCAGTACAATGTTTCATATTTCATAACGTTAAGCAATAAAATTGCAAAGTCAAAGCATCTCATATTTATTATTTATTACTTTTATCTACACACGTATCATAAACCCCCTTCATAGCGTCCAAAAACCGCACGTAAAGACCAGCATAATGTTATACTACTTGGTAAAAACGTATTTCTTATCTGAATATTGATATATTATGACCATAATGTATCAATTTTCGACAAATCATGACATTCACTTTTCGAACGCCGCCGCCCGGCTACGTGCCGTTCCTAGTTTGTCTGTGAAGTTGGTACTACTGATGAAGCTAAACAAATGCAGAGCAATTATCAATGCCAAAGAGAGCTTATGATATGTGTGTAGATAAACTAGTGAATGTAACTAGTGTACATAATTAGGCATTAAAACTCCCGAGTGATAATTCCAAATTCCAAATGTTTATATTACTGTAGATATTTACATATACTTAGCACTCGTAATTTTTTGCCCCTTCTCTACATTGGACCACTGTGGGAGAGGAAGGGAGTAGTAACTCCCACAGATTGATTTTTAGATCTCTTTTAAAAATTGCTTGTGCTTAACTAATACAAATTTTATTATATCATTATATCATAATTAATAAGCAGGAATAAATAATAACAAAATTATTGACAGCAAGGTCTGTCTTGAGCCAGATTAACCCCATACAGTCCCGTCATTTAGGTTTAAGATATTATTATGAAACTCTCCTTCGGCTCCTTTCATAAACCCACTCTCGAGTTTTAATGCCCTCCATTACGTATCAGTCACATAATTTTCGATAAAGGTTTAGTAGGAAAACATTGGATCTCATGGGACAGTAAGTTCTCATTAGGTTCATAACGGGATCTAGTGAGAAAGAAATTCCTTAGTAGATCTATGTATACCTTCAAATCTGAATCTGCTTAACGGATCTAGCGAAAAAAGTACTTCTCAGTAAATCCACACGGCAAAAAATTGGTTCTATTGAGAAAAAAATATCTCACTAGATCCATTAGGGATCTGCAGTGGATCTAGTGAACTTTTCCAGATAGAATCCAAAACAGCTTCGCGTCCCAGTTCTGACAGCTACAAACAGACAAATTAGGTCGAACGGTACGGGTAATCTTCTCACGCACCCCTTCTGGGACGTGGGGAGTTTGGGGTCACATAAACGGATCTCTTCCTGAAGAGTCGCCTCTGTCTACTCCTTCCTGTGGAGTGGACAGATCATCGGGGGGCCCTCTCGGGCGGTGGTCTTCTCACTGGATGAGGTATTCCATTTGGTGATCGCCGACTAGGCAACCAAGTCGCGTGGCAAGCGGCGGCGGTCGGGCGGGCGCGCGTGGTACGGCGCCAGCTCGCGGATGTGCGGGTGGTGTGACGTATCGGCACGCGCGATCACGCCCTGAAATGAGGTCGAATTTATAACATCCTCAAAAGCAAGCACGCTCTTTTTGGTCACGTGATTTAGGCACAAATATTCAATAATTCAGCCTACACGTAAGTAAACAGCCTATGATTAATGTGTAGGTAGTCTGATGAGAGGAAGAAGAATAAAATCCCGGTATTGGATATTTATGTGTGTGACTGTGACGTCACTTTTTCTAGTTTCTACGTTATCGACACAGGCTATTCTAATGTGGGGCGAGAAAACTGTGCCTGTCCCTATATACTGGGTGTAACAGAAAGGTGTATTCACGTTTTAGGGGGTTGTTAGGGTCATCATTCTGAACAACTTTCACTATGAAACCAAAATAGATGAGATGAGTCCCACTCGCACTTGACCGTTTATTTCAAATGACGTGGTGAGAAATTACCTATAATACCCCGATGTGTCGTATGTGTTATGTATATGTACTACGCACGTCTGCGCGCGGCTCCGTCGATCCAGAAATGAAAGCCAGTTTTACGCCAGTGAGTGGGGAAATATTTTTGGCTTCAACCCAATCTCATCAGTCCAAATCAGCTTTAGACTGGTGCGGTATGTTGTCACGATCTCGACTTTACGCCAAATGTGTTGGCGCGTGAATGCGCCACCCCGGGGGGTATCATACACTTATCTATAGGGGTAGCGGCGGCGCCTGGGTACTATAAGAGCATACATGGGCGAGAAGAGAGAGGATGACGTCGCTCACACGCCAAAGAAGCCTGCGATAGCTGTATTTTGTGGAAGAGGTACCGTTTTTGTTACGGAAACTGCAAGATCGCGATAAATGCAGGGACGGCGCTCAATAGGTTGAAATAGGAATAGGAGATGTACGCTTTTACTTACTTCCGTGTCGTGAAAAACGTTCATTACCTATACATAATATAGGTATTATAGAATATGGACAGAACTTTAAATCGCGTAGATGTATGATGAAAGTTTAAAATCGTCCATTGACGATCTGTCACAAAAATATTAGTTCTGCAGTTTCTCTCTCGGAGTTTTCTTCAGTAGGTACCCATTGGCTGTTTTTATAAAGATTCACGCGTGAGAGGGGACCTACAGAGCCAAATATGTACGTGAGTAGTTAAAGTGGTGCCAAAACCATTCGTTCAATGGTATTTAATTAATAAGGGGTGACGTCGACAGTACGTTCGAGCACACTATGGTGATATCAATATTTTACGCATGTTTGTTGTACGATGACTGACAAAAAACAGGCCTCTTATTTAGCCTTATTTGATTTAATAAAAAACCACTTGCCCTCAGTTAAATCCGGACAAAATCCATATTGACTTTAAAGTTGCAGTCTCAAATTCATATCATAATAAAAAATGCTACCATTTTTGTAAAAATATATGGAAAAAATCTAAAGAGATTGACAAAGTGTTAAGAACACATCGCCTGATAGCGGTGGGATTGTGCACAGCACTTTCTTTGCTGCCAGTTGATAGAGTCCAAGATGGGTGGATATATTCAGTCACAATGTGAAAATTTCAACAGTGAGAAGTTGAATAAATTCATGACGTAGGTACATGAAAAGAACTTGGATTAAAAATACAGGATTTAGTTAATGAATGGATGATGAATGGTATGTTTTTAATTAACGCCATCGGACAATCAATGATGTGTGCGAGAATTGGAATTCTCAAATGAACACGAGTGTGAACAAGAATCAAATTACTCTCGGCATTAACAGATGATGCAACAGCAAATAAAATAAAATTAAACACAAATAAAAATAAGAGAAAAAAAGCAGCAATTGAAAAGGACAATTTGATAATAAATACACAACTGCAGTTGATTCATAGACAAATTGAAATTGGCCCTTTTTGGAGATTCTTCGGTAACAGGATTACCCATTTTATTTTGGTTCGATTTTAATGTTATGTTCATTATATTTGTAAAGTAAAAAATTACCTACCTAAGGTTTTCTTGATTATGACTATGAGTCTCATATGCCAAATATGTTTGATACCCAACGTTAAATGTTATGTATGAACCCCACCATCAAACTGATTATTTAAAATAGTCAATGTTTAGGCTGGGAAAGTAATTTCTCCACCTTAACACTGATGTGAAGCCTGTGAAGGTTCAGTGTGGGTTTCGTTGATACCCACCCAACATTAACACTGTATGTTAAGATCCCCTCCATCACAATGATCATTTTAAAATAGATCAGTGTTGACGCTGAGAAAGTAATTTCTCCACCTTAACACTGGTGTGAAGGTTCAGTGTGGGTGGGTTGATACCCAACATTAACCCTGTATGTTAAGATCCCCTCCATCACACTGATCATTTTAAAATAGGTCAGTGTTAACGCTGAGAAAGTAATTTCCCCACCTTAAGACTGGTGTGAAGGTGGGTCGGCCGGTGTTGAAACACGTCTCTTGTATTGGGCCCCCTTTTAATTTATAAAATCTTCGTTGTAGTTCAGTATTTGTTGCTGTTGCGGCAACAGAAATACACATTCTGTGAAAATCTCAACTTTCGGTTCGTCAGCCCGCTGACAGCTTAGTAATAGGGTCCTGTTTGGCACCCTTTGGGTACGGAACCCTTAAACAGCCATAAGGCGAATAAAGTAAACAAGAATCTTAAAAGCCTTTGCAAACGAAACGGCTATACCCGGACTTTGTCGTCCCTTAGATTAGTGTATGGCAATGATAAATAGGGGTCACATCATTTAATTACCTTATAACAGCAGTTGCATAGCATACCACATCTGGAACTCGATTCGAGGTCCTATCCTTCAGCTACAAATCAAAACACAACAATGGTGTATAATAACAGCACGATTTATTGCCAGTAAACATGTATAAGTTCTTGATTACATAATTTACAGCTGCAGTAAAATCCCACTAGAAAGTTCTTTATAAATAAAATCAACTGTTTTGTCCAACAAAACTGTACATAACATGATGGCATGACATTTACGCTTACTACTAGAATAGGTTTTTGCTACATTTTCACTTATTTAACTTAAGACTTGGCTAGGGTGTCTGCCTTCTGGGCGACTTCTTCGATGGGCCCGACCATGTAGAAGGCGATCTCGGGCAAGTGGTCGAACTCTCCCTGGAGGATCTTGGAGAAACCCTTGATGGTCTCCTCGAGAGGCACCAGCTTGCCGGCGTGTCCAGTGAACACCTCAGCCACCTGAAATTAACAGTTATTATATTTAAACTTCTGCTGCTATGATGATGTCTCCAGTCTCCACTAATGGGATCACAATCATTCATCTTGTGAAAGCACACACACTTCCTAATATCCCTTTCGATTGATAGATTTACGATTTAAAAGTAAGAAAGAGTTGATTATTAATATCTTAACTTGATTTGTATAGGAACAGATACACTCCTTGTATAGCGGCAGATACACTCCAAACGACATAGTAATTTACGGACGGGTATAGTTAATGTGTGTTGGACTTATAGTTCATCTGGAAAACAGTCTCAATGACCTTGTATTATAGAAAAAAATATTGAAAGGGTTTAAAGCTAATGCAGAGCTCTACTTGTGATATTGATAAGATAACATTTATAATATGATTAAGTGTTTTTTGTCAGTGTGACCAATATTTAAGCTAGTAACTATAATTTCCTCCTTGTTTATTTAAATATGTTTTTGTACCGTTTGATACAATCAGTATCAAACTATACCTACACTGAGATCTGTGCCACAAACCAACAGATGATTGTCACAAGGACTCCAGGCTAAAAATAGATTAAAATAACCTAAATTAATCTGAAGGTACCCCTCCTCTCAGTCATCTTTTGACGGAATCGGGATGAAAATCCACGCTTCCGAAAAGTTTTTGTCCATATTACGTAATCATATTTATGTAATCAGTTTTTGTAGGTCATGCATGTAAAATATTCTGTTAGACTAGGTTAGAACCCTCGGCTATGCTTTTACCACCCCATCTGGCCATCTGTCGTTCTTTAGTTTAAACTACATTGATGTTTACGATTGTTCGGCGCCCTTTCTCAAATTTATTGCATAGGAAGACCTAAAAAGTATAGGCCAGTATTTTATTGATGTCCTGAAAACTGCTGTGGTTTATTTTAGGAGGTACATTTACCTGGAAAGGCTGTGACAGGAACCTCTGGATCTTGCGGGCGCGGGAGACAGTGATCTTGTCCTCTTCAGACAACTCGTCCATACCCAGAATGGCAATGATGTCCTGTGGAGATACAAGAAGACCATTTATATGCCTTTGAGAAAATTTTGGAGGACAGAATTTATCTTGTCGCTATTGACTGTTGTTCTAATTCCTCTTTTCACTTTTTCTGCTAAAAAAAAGTAAAGGGCTATATTCACAAGTTATTTGGATGACTTTATTGTTTGAAGAAGTACAGAGTTGAGAAGCCACTTACCTGAAGGGATTTGTAGTCCTGGAGGATCTTCTGCACACCACGGGCGACGTTGTAGTGCTCAGCACCAATGACATTGGGGTCCATGATACGGGAGGTGGAGTCAAGAGGGTCCACAGCCGGGTAGATGCCCAGCTCGGCGATGGCACGGGACAGCACGGTGGTGGCATCCAAGTGAGCAAAAGTCGTTGCAGGGGCTGGGTCAGTCAAATCATCAGCAGGCACATAGATAGCCTGCACGGACGTGATGGATCCCTTCTTGGTTGTGGTAATACGCTCCTGCATGGTACCCATGTCAGTAGCCAGGGTTGGCTGGTAACCCACAGCAGAGGGGATACGACCGAGCAGGGCAGACACTTCAGATCCGGCCTGGGTGAAACGGAAAATGTTGTCGATGAAGAGCAGCACATCTTGGCCTTCAACGTCACGGAAGTACTCAGCAACGGTCAGACCGGTGAGGGCAACACGGGCACGCGCGCCAGGGGGCTCGTTCATCTGTCCGTACACCAGCGATACCTTGGAGGTCTTGTCCTTCAGGGAGATGACACCAGACTCAATCATTTCCTGATACAGATCGTTACCCTCACGGGTTCGCTCACCTACACCGGCAAACACTGAGTAACCACCGTGGGCTTTGGCGACATTGTTGATCAGCTCCATGATAAGTACGGTCTTTCCGACTCCAGCACCTCCGAAGAGTCCGATCTTGCCTCCCTTCACATAGGGAGCGAGGAGGTCCACGACCTTGATTCCAGTTACCAGAATCTCCTGTTCGACAGACATCTCAACGAACTCTGGGGCTTCGGCGTGGATGGCGGCGCGCTTATCGGTCGGGATGGGGCCCCTCTCGTCAATGGGCTCTCCGATAACGTTCATGATGCGGCCGAGGGTCTCAGCACCCACAGGGATCCTGATGGGGGAGCCGGAGTCCACGACGGGCTGACCGCGCACTAGACCCTCGGTACCGTCCATGGCGATGGTGCGTACGGTGTTCTCACCCAAGTGCTGGGCGACCTCCAACACCAGCCTAGGCTGGCGGTTTTGCACCTCCAAGGCGTTGAGGATGGAAGGGAGCTCATCGTCGAACTGCACGTCCACGACGGCACCGATGACGGCCACTACACGACCGCTGGCTGCCTTGCCGGCGGCCTTAGCGGCGTACTCCCTCCTGGATCCGGCGGAAAGGGCTACTATCTTTCCACCTTCTGCGAAGGCCTTCTCGGCCACAGACTTGGCGGCCACCAGGCCGCTTCCGACCCTACTTACGGTCCCGAACATTTTTGATTATACTGAAGCCTGCACTTGGTATGAAAATTCCGTTGCCGGAATTATGTAATGGAATGAATGGTGAGCACGGCCAAGATGGACGACGTCGGCCGTCACGTCGAGCAAAGACAATGAGTTTTTTTTTTATTGATTATTTCCTTTTCCTCTCACTGTGTTTAAAGCTGACCTAAACATTTTTGAACAAAAAACATATTTTATTTTGGAATTATTTTAAATTAAGCATTTAAAATACGTCAGCAGAATAGATACAAAAAAAGGCTAAACTCGCAAAGTATAATGTAAGTACATAGTTGTAGTTTTTTAGTATGTTGTATTGACCCACAGAGTAAGTAAGTAAATAGAAGGAGGACTATTTTCCATGAACAAAAGTTAATAAACCGACACTCTTTACTCATACGACTGTTTTAGTTTGTATGACTGAAACCAATATAGTTTTTCACAGAACAGGTAGGATTCTTTTCGCGCAAAAATTTTTGGACAACCAGCGATGGGGTTACTGTCGATATAAGTACGGCTTTCGACAAAAATTATAAATAGCTTACCTACTTTTTTTATCGATATTTTATAAGACTGGTATTTAGATATGAGCTAGTGATCACTGTTTAAATTATAATATTTATAAACAAAGTCAAAATGGTAATTTATTTACATATTACGAAAGAAATAACCAATTTCAAATACCTTGGTCATATAGTGACTGAGGACCTGAGGGATGACCTAGTCATAAAGTGGGGGCGAGCGTAGCGCTTTGGGAGTTCGGGCGAATATGTTGGCTCGTAAGATTGTAAAAAGTCAGTAAAAATCTCAGTCGTCTGGGCACACTGTCAATCAATCTACACGTACAGCATTTGGGTCAACTGTACTCAAAAGTCTATTCAGTCCAGTATAACAATGCTTTTAGGATGTTGCTGGGGCTGCCATGTCACTGTATTGCATAGGGCATATTTGTTGAGGCACGTACTGATGGATTCCATGCCATCATACGTAATAGCCTCCTTACTGATAACAGTGCGGATTCGGGAGCACCTTAAGCGACGAAGCAGCCCTACCTTGGGAGGCACTGCTCTCCCCGCTCAGCCGGGGAGGGGGCTAGAAAAAGGAGCCCCAAAAAATTGCTTAACCTAACCCACGAGGATGATAGTAACCACGGCTGCCTCCCCATCATTTCAACATGGTCGACACAACGATACAAATCAAATACAAAAAAACCAGCTATGTTCATATTCGGTGCGTGGAATGTACGCACTCTCCTTGATCGTGATGTAAACCTGTGTCCTGAGAAGAAGACCGCAGTGGTAGCCCGCGAGCTTCGCCACTGCGATGTGGATGTCGCTGCCCTAAGGCGGCGGATATACATTTTTCTGGAAAGAGACGGCTGCATCGGAACCCAGACGCTCTGAAATGGGATTTGCGATCAAGACGAGGATTTGGAGAAAATTACACGCGTGTCCTGTCCACATCTCGGATCGCGTCACCACACTGCGCCTCAACCGGGACGATACCAACTACCTGAATGTGATAAGTGTATAAGCACCAACTATGGATACGGATGATGACATCAAGGATAGGTTCTATGTAGAAGTCACGCAGTTCCTCAGCAGGATTTGACCACTTCTTATTTGACAAATACTTCTGTTGGGCGACTTGAATGCAACTCGAGTTGAGCGAGACTACGAAGCCTGGCCAAAGGTTTATATATATATGGGTAATATGAACTCTAATGGCCAACAACTACTAAGCTTATGTGCTCAGTTTGAGCTAGCAATTACCAACACCATGTTCAGACTCCGATCGAAGTCTGAGATCGGACTAATCTGGACCTGGGAGATATCCCTCTGTCTCAAAATTGCGTAGTCAAGTCAAGGTGCTATTGTCTCGACCTCGGATGCCTCCATGTGGTCTTGTACTCCGATCGAAGTAGATAGATCGAAGTAGTAAGAGTGAAGCCTGCGTCGAAAGGCTCGAAAGCGTAGAGAACAGGAGGGTGTACGTTGAAACTCTGGAAACAAAGATACAGGAGCTTTATTGAGAATGTGGAAAGGTGACCTTCAAGCTAAATGGAAGACTTTCTATAGGCGCTTTTTTGAAACTGCAACACAGACTCTGGGCTTAAAAATCCGGTTAAGTGAAGATTGGTTCGAGGATAATGTCTCACAGAAGCATTAACGAAACACTCATCCCTCCGACATAAGCTAGACCGTGGACAGGGAAACGTAGCAGATGAGGTAAAGCAGAGTGGGTCTCAGCTACGCAGACTCAAGAGAGAGTTGAAGGACAAATGGTGGCAAGAGAGGGCCCGTAAAATACAGTGGCTATCCGACACGAACCGGCTGGGAGAGTTCTATGGAGAGGTTCACAAACTCATCGGTACAGCTCATTGAGTCAGTGTACCCCTGAAGTCACCTGACGAGGAACAGCTATTCACAAGCAAAGAGGATGTCCTCAAGCGATGGGCTGAGCACATCAATGCGTTACTCAACGTCGACAAGTTAGTTGACTTAGGATACATTGAAACTGTACCTGCACTACCAACAGCAAATGAGTTAAATGAGCCACTGATATTGAGCGAAGTTTTTTTTGCCATCAGAGCACAACAGAACAAGAAAGCGGCAGGCGTTAACTGCCAGGAGTGCTAATTAAATAGGGTAGAGAATGATTGCATCTGACTATCTGGAAGTTTTTCGTACGCATGTGAGAAGAGATTTCCAAGTCTCCCACATATGTACTCTATACAAAAACAAAGACAGCAGGTCAGACTGCAACTCATATAGGGGGATCTCACTGATGTCATCCACTGGGAAGGTCTTCGCCAGGACTCTACTAAGCCGCTTGATATAAATATCAGAGACAATTTTGCAGAAACCCAATTTGGCTTCAGCTCAAAAAGAGACACGTGTGAAGCTATATTCTCAGTTCGTCGACTACAAGAAAAGAGAAGAGAGCCAGACCAGAGGCTCCATATTTGCTTCGTTTACCTAGAGAAGGCATTTGATAGTGTGCCACGTGATGCCTTATGGAAAATGCTGGAAAAACTAGGATGCACAGTGAAGTTTGTAAGGTGCTTCGGCTTCTGCATGACAGTATGGAATGTTGTGTCACAGCAAACGGCGAACAATCAGATTCATTCCGAGTCAGCTGCGGCGTTAAGCAAGGATGCATGTTTGCGCCTGCTCTATTCGCCCTATATTTCGCAATTGTCGTAAGGAAATCTCTCCAGGACCTCTCCGATGGCGTGCAAATTCGTTTCGGCACTGATGGGAAGAAGAAGAACCCAGCCTACAAGGAGATACCCGGTGTGGTTCACTGGTGATATAATAAGGGACTTGGCCACGAAGGCCATACTCCACCGTAAATGGAAAACGGGGAGGAGGCCGGCTGACTACGTCTCATTCAGCGAGCTAAGAGCCAACCTCAAGTGTCGCGTAGATACAGCCTTCGCCAACCACATGAGTAGTATCGAAAGCAATATTAGACATAACCCACGCGCATTTTGGGAATATGTAAGTGGCCTACGATCGAAGGGTGGTTTCGAACCTTGGGTCACGCATCGGGGCCGGGAACACGTTGGAGAGAGAGCAGCAGCCGCATTTGCAAACTACTTCTCAGACGTTTTCCTCCCTGATGAGCCAGCGCTCGATCCAGATCTGGTAAACATTACTGATGACTCGTGCAGTGCTAATCACATACAAGTTTCACATATTTCCAGTAGGGACATAAAGGAAGGGCTGAAGCAGCTAAGGCCAAGGAGCGCAATTGGACCGGACAACGTCCCTCCCTACTTTTTGAAGGCCTACAGCGAACAACTGGTTTTACCTTTGGGTCGGATATTCAATATTGTTCTTGAACAAGGTAAGTACCCCACCAGCTGGAAGCTTTCTCGAGTCAGTCCTTTCCCCAAGACAAGTGACACTGCCTCCGTTGATCAATATCGACCTATTGCGATCCTGAGTTCATTGGCAAAACTGTTCGAGTCGATCATAAAAGACAAAATCGGTTCGCAGATTGCGCCTTATCTGAGCGACTCGCAACACGGATTCAGGAGTCGCCGCTCAGTTAACACCAACTTGCTGACTTTAGTCGAGATTGTGTCGAAGTGCATGGACAAGGGATGTCAGGTGGACGTCGCCTATATGGACTTTCGTAAGGCGTTCGACAGAGTCGATAATGACGTCCTAATGAAGAAGTTATGTGCCATTGGATTTGCCCCACGGCTGTTGGTTTTCTTCGCTGACTACCTCAAGAACCGCCAGCAATATGTGCGACACGGCTGCTTTGAGTCCCAGCCGTATCATACACGGTCGGGCGTTAGCCAAGGGTCTATTCTCGGTCCGTTGTTATTTATCATTATGATAAATGACCTGGAATTAGTGCTTAAACACGCCAATTGCCTTCTGTATGCGGACGATCTGAAACTAATACTTCCCGTGAGTTCAGAGGATGATTGTAATTTGCTGCAGGAAGATTTAGACGCAGTTCATAGGTGGAGTGTGAACAATAAACTCCTCTTCAATACTGCCAAGTGCTATGTAATGTCCTTTACGCGCTCCTCTCATCCTATAAGCGCGATATATACACTCGGTACGGAGTCTTTGACTCGAGTGTATTCGATTAGGGACCTCGGTGTTACGTTCGACCCTAAACTTACATTCCATGAGCACATGAGCACATTGGCCAAGGAATGCTTCAAAAGATTGGGGTTTGTAATACGGAATAGTAAGGGATTCCATAACCTGGGTGTGGTCCAGCTTCTCTACATGGCCCTAGTGAGAACCAAACTTGAATCTAGCTCGGTGGTTTGGAATCCGCATGAAAGCTCCTACATACTTTTGCTCGAGAAGGTACACAAAGCTTTCCTACGATACCTATATAAGCGGAAATTTGGATACTACCCTTATCTTTATCCATCCGCTTTTATATTGGGTATGCTCGGATACAACTCACTAGAGGTCAGACGTAACACCGAGCAGCTTCTGACTGTGTGTCGATTGTTGCGAGGCGACAGTGACTGTGTCGCGCTTGTCGGTACGGTATGCGCGCTATACGTGCCCGACAGTTATCTCCGCGCGCGTAAGCACCAGCTGTTAGCGGGCGGCACGTACCGCACGGTGGCGCGCCAGCAGTCTCCACTGGTGAGGGCGCGGGATAGCCTCAATGCTCTGCTGGCTGCTGCACCACTGACTGATCTGTTTGGTGATGAGTGGAGGCATATTGTGCGAGAATGTGGCAGGTTCTGCGAGATGAAGGAGTGAAAGTGTTGTCTTAGAAATATTATTATTATTATCTTTTGCATTGACATTTTAATTTAGTACCCTTGACATACCTAATAATGTTTAATACTATTTGAATTTGACCTAAAGTTAATGTTTATTGTGATTTGATATGTAGTATTTTCTACGAATTTGTACCCTTTGTTCCCTACCTGTGAAATCGACTTACCTAAATTGATTCTGACATTGTATAACTATTAGACTTTGTACAGCGCATTGGGTGTATACCTGTAATGTTGTACATCGTAATTGTATATTAAATAAATAAAAAAAAATTCAACTTAGCCAGGCTCAACGCTCGTACTAATGTGCTGATGATTTGTGCTTTTTAGCGGAAACACCCGAAAGTCTGCAACGGTTGATCCAGAAACTCGATCACTCGTGTCGTAATTTTGATCTGAAGATTAATGTGAAGAAGACTGAAGTTATGGCTACACCCTGAAGAACCATTGGTAATACGTCTTGGCGAAGATAAACTGAAGCAGGTAGACAAGTTCAAATACTTGGGTAGCAGTATAAAATCCAACTGCGACCTTGAGCCTGAAATAAAGGCCAGGATTGGAGCTACGGCAGCAGCTTTCGGCAATCTTCGAGACAAGGTCTTCCGCTCGCACGACATCAAGCTGGCTACCAAAGTATCTGTTTACACGGCGATCGTAATACCTTATCTGATGTATTCCTCTGAGACGTGGTGCTTGTACCGCAAACATATTTGCACATTAGACAAAGAGGTGCGGGGCGCGGGATGGGAGGCAAAATTCGAAACTTTATCTGGCTACTCCCTTTTCGCTGTATTTTGCATGGGCCTCCGCATTGCAATTAGGTAGGTAGTTATTTCCAAAACAAACAAAATAAATTTTGTTAAAATTTCCATTTAAAATATTTTATAGGTTTAATAAATATATTGTCATCATCATCAAGACTCAGTACTTAGAAATTATTTCCAAACTGCTGAACATTATAGTAGGTTTCAGAAACCTTATGATTATTTATATCGATATTTTTCATTTCGGACCCACGGTACCCCTGGCGATACTCCTGGTGGTACCGTAGGTCTTTTAAAGTAAAACTGTACCACCGATTAATAGTGATATAATGAGTCCGGACCCGTGCTTCGCCTAAGTTGGCAGGAAATTATAGAGTTCATAAAGATCTTTATTTCGGGTGACAGCTGTCAAACTTAAAAACGTAAAATAGTACAAACGTGGTTTTAACTGTGGATAGTTAGGTACCAACTCCTACTATATTTTTTATTATTCTAAATGATTAAAACTACATTTTGTATAACAAATCAAAGCACAACTTGGCGGTAAATAAAATGAACCAAAACGGAAAATAGTAAATTTTTGAAACCACTCACTCAAAAACAAATATAATTATGTCACACTACTAACTAACGCAATTTCTCTAGTCCGTAGCCTACAGATATGACTTCATTTATAATTTGGAGCTGTACGCTTAAAATGTGATCATCGTTGATGATTTGATCTCTGCGTCTTTTTTTTTTGGACCTTCTCCAAAGTGTGAACTTGCTCCAGTACTTGTAGCAATCGCATCAACGTGACCTTGTTTTTATTAATCAGTTTGTTTATTTTTGAGTGGAAGGCTTCCAATATGTTTGTGGTTCGGTGGCGTTCCCCAAACACACTAATTATTTTTGGGGAATGAATGTTGAACCAAAACGATTCGAGGTATTTTATAAATGCTTCTGTTATGTTATCGGCTTCAGCTTTTATCTAGTCCATATCTCGTTGAATGTCGTCTTCAGGAAGAAGTGGCTAGGCGCTTGCCAGTACAACAATCCTACGGCCTGGTTTAATTTTTGTGCATCCAGACGACTTCCCCTTTTTCCAGATGTTGCGAGTCCAATGAAAATAGCACCCTCGCAATGTAATATCTGGGCATACTTTTAAAATTGCATTCATCGCACCACTGACGACCCGCATGGCCGAGCCGGCAGTGACACTGCCTACGTAGCCAAGGGTCCCGGGTTCGAGTCCCGGTGGGGACAAATATTTGTTTGATGAGAACGGATGTTTGTACCCTAGTCATGGTTGTTTATCTATCTAAGTATAATATTTATCTATATAAGTATGTGTATCGTTGTCTAGTACCCAAGATACAGGGAATCCTAGTTTGGGGCTAGATCAATGTGTGTAAATAGTGTCCAAGGTATTATTATTTCGTAGTCAGTGTGAACTTTACGTGGATTCCATTGTGGAAGTTGCGATTTTATCATATTGAATAAAATGATATAACTTTTTTCAGTTCGATCCGACATAAGTGCGAAAATCAAGGGTCTTACTGTTACTGTTTCCACACCACTCCCTATGTCGCCGTGAATGTTATATGTATAATTGTGCAAAGGGTTTTGAACAAGAGTAAAAAGTACCATCAAAAAAGTATTATTTTATATTCCGAATCGAGATTCTTTTGAGCCTAAAACCATGATCCGGGTTTGTTTTCTGGCTTCCTCACAGTAATAATCAGCTATTATAAAATTATGTTACTGAATGGGCACCTCGATTTCTTTCAAATCCCGAAATATAGTTTTGGAAATTTGTGCAGACTTGTTTCGAGCATCTTGAAGAAAATGCTTTACACTTTCATATCGAGGATATTCTCCATTCACAAAATTTAATCCGGAATTTGTGAAATCTTTCTTTTTCTTGTCGTATAGTAGTTCGATAGGTTTATCCGAGGTAACAACTGCTTCACGCAGTTTTATCTTTTCTTTTAATATTTCGTTACTTGATGCTTTTGATTCATAACTATGATTTTTGCTTTTGATAAACATAGAATACTAAAATAAAACGTATCTCATTAATAATTCCTCATTCTCTCGTCTTCTATGAAGGACGACGCTGATATTGAGAGGCAGCGTAGGGCTTTATCAATAACTGGTAATATGATAGCAAGAAGGTTCTTTAAGGCCTCTTCAGATGTAAAAATATTATTATTTAAAACTTTTTGTCAATCATTTTACACGTGTCAACTCTGGGCTAAGTACACTCGAAAATCTCACTATGCACTTCGAGTCACATATAACAACACTTTAAGGCACCTGATGGGCTTGCGCCGAGGCTGCAGCGCATCGGGGATGCTCGCCAAAACGCGTGTCAACTCTTTTAGTGCCATCGTGAGGTTCAGAATAGCCGCATGAACAGAGTTGACATGTGTAGAAATACTATCATCTAAGAGCTGTCTGATAGACTTATAACTACTGGCATGTTTAAGCATTGGCTTGCAACAGCAGCGTAGTAAATATGACAAGAGCACATAACTACATACATTTTGTAGCACTGTATAATTGCTTACTATATTTTTTTAAGTTCTTTTGACAACTATGGATAACATTTTTCGTAAATGAGTCTGAAAATAAAGTTTTATTATTATTATTATTATTATAATAATACTTTTATGCAAGTTTGTAAGTAGGGTAAGAATTTTAGAAATTCAAACGGGAAATCTCGCGATGAAATAGCAGATTTTCAGCTGTATATTTGAAGTAAACAGAAACCAGAATGATTAAAAAATACATTATAGCATTACCTTTGAAATTGTGACAGTACCACAACATTTACTCTTGTTATATGTTGAACATCTGCATAATGTGGAGCCATCTGTGTAATTCTTGTGCTTATGGTAACGGTAGTCACCACGGAGAAGGGTGGTTCCACCATTTATTTTGATGTAATCTATTTCCATTGACTTCTCTTTATCTCCGTCTTCCATAGTATTTTCCAACAAGAACAGTAACTACTCGCAAAATATTCTTTCAATTCCTTTACATTGTATAGATTTTAAATTAGATAACATTTGAAGCACAAAAAATAATGTGTTATTATTTTCTCTTATTTGAAAAAGCAAGAGGTTAGGTAAACAAAAAAAAGATGCATCAATGATAGGTAGTACCTACTGGATATGCATTTTCTATTACTTACCTAATTACCCATTTATCATAAGAGAGATAGCTCGGTCAACACATCACTAGGGTCACTTACTCGGTGGTACCGTTTAACTTTAAAAGACCTACGGTACCACAGGGGTATGGGCAGGGGTACCGTGGGTCCGAAATAATATTTTTAAATTCCATAGTAACTAGTCTATAGAACTTTTAAAGAGTAAGAACTTTTTAACACGAGGAACTTACAATGCCGATATAAATGAAACTCAAGTAGTTACGATAAAAGATGCATTTATCCAAAACCCCCGATCAAAACGAGTTTACCCGCGCACATGTGTGGTTAAATGTGCACAGTTACAACTCTACTTGAGCCGTCACAAGTTACCCAAAATTGGTAGTGTAGTAGTTTGTGTTAGTAATAGTAGTAGTAAAATAGGTTAGTAATTTTGAGGACGTGCCTCCGCAACCGGCGCCGGCCACCGATTCGGTAGCCGTAAATACTGTGGTAGCTTAGGTGAAGGGTAAAGGGGGTGAGCAAAGCAAAGCCCCCTTTATCCTTCGTGTTAGGTTGAACAACAAAAATACTTATATAAAAAGACTAATTAAAAATCAAAGGTGAAATTTTACCCATTAAAAATAAACGTGACATCACTAGAGCCGTTATAAATTTCTTTCCCTACCAAAAAAAAAAAATACCATGGTGCCAAGTATTCCTTCAAGCGTTTGATACAAGGGCGTGCCCAGGATTTCAGCTAGTGGGGCAGCTCATACCTGTTTCGAGAAGATGGTCGGTCAAGTATATTGAAACAAAAAACTTGACGTTTATTTTATCTTCTAGGGGGGGGCAGCAGCCCCCCCCTGCCCCTACCTGGGTACGCCCATGGTTTGATACAAAAATGCGCGGGACCCCACCTTGAGCGCGGGAGGTAAAATTTGTTAGCGATCCGCGCCGTCCACGGTCTGGTTTTAACTGACGCTCGGTTTTTAGGGTTCCGTACCCGAAGGGTTCCAAACGGGACCCTATTACTAAGACTTCGCTGTCCGTCCGTCCGTCTGTCACCAGGCTGTATCTCAAGAACCTAGCTAGCTAGAGAGTTGAAATTTTCACAGATTATGTATTTCTGTTGCCGCTATAACAACAAATACAAAAAAACAGGATAAAATAAATATTTAAGGGGGCTCCCATACAACAATACCACATACAAACTTATGGATGCACCTGGTTACTTACATGGAGTGTGAAAGTAACCGCACCAATAACTTTGTAAACAATATTTTGCTGTGTAAAATCCAAACTATTCACTCCACACCATCGCTTCCATTGAACGGTGGTACGGAACCCTTCGTGCGCGATTTAGACTCGCACTTGACCGATTTTTTTTTGTATGTAACCTGTATTTGAAACTTAACTTTTTGGAAAGGCGATAAAATTATAATAACTTGATAACTGTGTCTTTTATATGTACATACCTTAACAAAAAGGAGTAATAATTTCTGTCTTATTTAGTTTTTTCCTTTTATGCGCAAACCTTTACCTATAATTTAAAATCTAAAGCGCTAACCCTGCATTATTTTGGGCATAAAATCTTTGCTATATTCACTTTATTCGAAAAAAGAAGAAAATAATGCCTATCTAGAAACATTCGATTACGTGATAATGATTTTACCACGTGCCTACATTTCGCGCCAGCATAAAATGCACAAGATCTTCTCCTCGCTTCCCAATTTTTTTCACAGAGTTTGGTACTTTATCAAATCATACAAAAAAAACAAGAAGGGTAGCGCAGCCAAAATAATTTTCTTGATGCAGTAAGCAAGTGGGGTGACTTGCGACCTTGGCGTGTCTTGTAAAATTTTCTTGTATTTATAAACTTTCAGATTTTTGTAAATGGACTATCTACTTGTGTCCATATGATGAAAAGGGGAAAAAATCCACTTCACCCACATTTAGGGTAATAAAGTATGGATCATTATCATTACTCCAGCTTCTTTTTTCACGGATTGATGTGAACATAACTAACACTACAATATACCTTATTCTTACTAGAAAAGGGTTATTTTTTTGTTAGTGGTATACATGGGATGTAACAATTTTTTTACATATTAAATGTAACCAACTTTTACATTGTTCGTATTGTGGAGAGAACCGCCCATTTTCAGATGTATATGGGAATTTTGTTACTCTTGTATACTGACCGATTTGATCTGACAACTTGATTTTTTACATACATTTGGGGCTAGTGGTCAGCTGATTTGTATGGAGACGTGAAAAATCAAATTGCTCTGATCAAATCGGTTTCATAGTGAAAGTTGTTCAGAATGATGTCCCTAAAAACCCCTTAAAATACAACAACACTTTTCTGTTACATCTTGTATAATTATATTGTCCTACTAAAATAGTGTAAACAATTTTAAGATAAAGATAAAGATATTTTTTGTTTGGTGAAGCATAGGTTTGTAGGATGGTTGTAATATAACAGGCAAGTGTATCACTATGATCTGCCGTGAGGCGTTCAAACATTTGTTTTGAATTCTAAAATTAGACTTAAATAATACAGAACACATGCATGCACACACAAAATTAAAAGTTATTAATGAATAATGTCAAGCTTCATAAAATGTCAGAAAGAAAATTATTGATGGTGTAGTATGCCTTTACAATAAGTATTTTTTTAAGATTACATTTAAAGATATTTATATTGTTAGTAGCTCTTAATGTATTCGGTAGTTTATTGTATATTCTGGTGGTCATGCCAAATGTACTTTTATCATAGTATGCAGTTTATCGTGGCTTAGCGCTCAGATTGTCTTGATTGAATTAAAAAGATGGAGATTGGATTTCACAAACACTGCCGTTTCAAATATGTATAGCGTTGGTACTGTTAAGATCTTAAGATTAATAAAATGGTCCTTACAGGTATCTTTACTAATAAGTTATTGCACGTACACATTTCTTTTGTGCTTCATCTTTTTTGTGGCATTTCCCCAGAACATTATGCCATAACGTAATGATGACTCGACAAATCCATAATATGCCGTTAAAACAGCGTCCCTGTTGACCTGTTTAGAAAGCATATATAGAGCATATGAAAATTTACTTAGTTTATTGCTCAGTAAGTCAATGTATGTATTCCATGACATGTTGTTGTCAATGTGAAGTCCTAAGAATTTTTTAGTCTCAGTCTCTTCTATTTGTCTACCCTCATAGTTAATGTTTAATGTCAGTTGTTTTTTATGTCCATTCTTAAATTTCATTAATTTTGTTTTGTTAATATTAATTAGAAGATTATTGTTATTAAGCCAGTCAATTATACTAATTAGAGAATTATTAATTTCACTTTCATATGTATTTAGATTATGTCTTATAAATGTAACGGTGCTATCATAAGCGAAAAGTACCATGGGATGATTCACATATTTTGGAATGTCATTGATATATACAAGAAACAACAATGGACCCAAAACACTTCCTTGTGGAACACCACAATTTATGTCCCTAGTGTCAGATGGATATGTCAATTCCATTTTTGATTCAGTGCATATTTGTGTGATTTGAGTCAATTGTTTCCTATTACTTAAATAAGATTTGATAAGATCATGTGCGTTACCCCGAATACCATATGCGTATAGTTTATCTAAGAGTAAATTGTGGTCCACATAATCAAAAGCCTTGGTTTGGTCCGTAAATAGGGACGTGACTGGTTTATCATTATCAACATTCGTCATGATTTTACTTAAATAGTCGTATATTGCCATGTTAATATTTTTACTTTTCCTGAAACCCTTTTGTTCATCTATCAATATTTTATGTTTTTCAAAGAATTTGTATAGCCTGTCATAAATCGCCTTCTCAACTATTTTGGAGAATATTGGTATCAGTGCTATGGGTCTATAGCAGTTAATATCTTCCCTATCGTCTTTTTTAAAAACTGGTTTTACTATGGAAGTCTTGAGACGATCAGGAAAGGTTCCGTGTTGTAAGCATAAGTTAGTCAAATGAGAGAGAATCGGTGCAATACTACTACTCACAGCTTTGATCATCTTTGTGGCTATACCATCGTCACCAGTACTGTTGGTATTCATAAGGGCTTTTATATATTTAAGAATGTCAAGGGGAGATGGTGGGAGTCAGAAATATAGAATTATTTAGTAATGTCATAGTTAGTTTACCTGTTTTAGTAGTGTTAGTATTTGGTTGGACTTGGTCAATGAAATGATTATTAAAGGCTTGTGCTATTTGTTGAGGTTCTTTTATCGCTACTCAAATGCTTTGTATTATCGTTATGTTGTTTTGTGGTATATTATTTTTGGCTTTATTAATTACATTCCATGTTGCCTTATATTTATTATTTGACGTTTTGATGAGGTAATTATTTTGGGACTTTTTTGTTAGGTTGATGACTCGACATGATTGAAAAAAACAGTCAAGTTTGAGTCGAACTCGCGCACGAAGGGTTCCGTACAACCGTACAATGGTAGGGATAGTGTGGAGTGAATAGTTTGGATTTTACATAGCAAAATGTTGTTTCCAAGTTATTGGTGCGGCTACTTTCATACTCCATGCACGTAACCAGGTGCTTTCATGAGTTTGTATGTGGTTTAGAAAGAATTGTTGTGTGGGGACCCCCTTAAATATTTATTTTATTCTGGTTTTTAGTATTTGTTGTTATAGCGGCAACAGAAATACATCATCTGTGAAAATTTCATCTGTCTAACTATCTGACCTCCATCTTCAAACGAAGCTATCCGTATATAAAGCAGTAATACTACCCCATTTGCTGTATGCTTCGGAGTCATGGTGTCTATATAAAGCAGATATCAAGCGGTTGGACACCTTTCATTTGAAATTTCTTCGTGAACTCCGAGATTCTACGGGAATATCTCCTGATGAAGGGGCAGTTAAGATAGTGTGGACACCTTTTACGCATGGATGCGTCACGTTTGCCCAAATCCGTTTTCTACGCAGAACTTTCCGGTGATAAACGGAAGCCTGGTGGGCAGTATCTCCAATACAAGGACGTCCTGAAAGACATGTAAAGTCCTGCGGCATGTCTCATAATACGTGGGAGGTAGAGGCCTTGATGAGAGCAGAGTGGCGTAGTTCAATCAAAAAAGGAACTCAACAGTTTGAAGATGACCGTCTTGAGAACTCGACGCCAAACGCCACGATCGAAAGACTCACCCCAAGGTCTCCTATAATTACACCTACAATACAAGCGGACAGTTACAGTGCAACATATGCAGCCGCAAATTCAATACCAAGTTCGGCTTTGCAAGTCAGCTCCGAGCGCATGCCAGAACCTGACAGGGTGTTGCCGTCGACGAATACGTCGTGAAGGACATCATCATCAGATATAAGGATTTGAAAAAAATACTACAGAAACAACGCGTAAATTTATGAATTAATTATTTCTTTTATTATAAGAAAGTAGGAGCGGCAACTTTAGCTAGACGAGTGTGGAAGGACCCGCTAGTCGAGTCGGCGGCGTGGGTAAAAGTCATCATTAGCTATGTTTATTCTAAACACGCGAGGTGGGTCATCGGCGTGCGAACATTATTCAATAAAACCCTGGCGGGTGCCTGGCACTGGAAGTGTTAAGGTTGCTTGACTATCTGAATATATTACTTCAGTCTCTGATGTTTCCTTTGTTTACGGCAGCAGCACATTCTATTATAGCGAATATTTCCACTTTGAAAACCCTGGCGTATAGCCCCAAGGAAATTTATACGACCTTCAAGCTGTAATCCTCACCATTGAAACCTTCATGAAAATTAAATTTGAAAATGCTAAAAAATAGTCCAGAAATAGTCCTAAATAGTCCAACAAGAAAGAAAATTAGTCAACTTATAGTTTAGAAGTTATAGCTATGGGTTGGTGAGGATAACAGCTTGACGTCAAGCTGTTATCCATATCCAATATATATATATTATCAAATCGTATCTTCCTTTATCAGGTAATTGTTATTATTATTTAGTTACAACCAACTTAAAATTAAAATAATAGATATTATTAAAATTGCAAGAAAATATATGTACAATTATATACAAAATTGCATACCTATTACCACAACAATCATATTAAGTTCTTCAATGTGTTAAATTCTCAAAACCCCAGGTTATTTAGAGTCATCCCGATTTTCAACCTTGTGTCATGGTATTATAATTCAAAACCTATAACGGGAAAATTGCATCATATGATGCCTTGAGTCGTTGAGAGGAAGAGCATATTGTAGTTTAAATATGCATGCAATGCATTCTACATTATCAAAAAAACTTCAACCGTTTGTCACGGCAATACATATGCAATTTTGCAGCTGAAATATAAAAAATTCTAAAAATTCCCACATGCAGAAGCCGGACAATCAGAACAGTTTGACTCCGGATCTACTATCAGTATCTTACTTACAAAAGGGCTTTGGCTTCTTTGAATGTGCAGCTACATGAGTTAAAAAAATAAAGTAAAAAAATCTATCCAATCGGGCGCTGGTACAGATGAAGCATTTTCTTTTTTTTAGTTTCCTTTAGATTGGCGTAATTATAAATGCTAATTAATATGCTAAAGCTCAAACCAGCGCCGCGCAACAGCATTGCATTATCGCCGTTCATTCTCGTCCGAGCGCGAACTAAACTAGACTATGAATGGTTGCGAATGTTGAGGTGCCAAAGTTCGGGCCACAGAGTAGTACATTATTATTCGCCTTGGATCGCGGCGTGAACCTCGGGCGACGTCGTCGCGCCGCGATCCTCAGACTCAGACTCAGACTCACTCAATTTTTTTATTGAATATTAATAAATTAATTATCTTATTCAACGTCAAAATTATACTTACTTATAACAACAAGTAAAATTTTTTTATATCAAAAAAAGACTACACCGTTTCGGAAGGTGGGCCTTGGAGTTAAGAAGAAATGGCAAGAAGCTCCCCCATACCTTCTTTTAAAAAAAGTGACTTTACAACAGGTACTGGTTTCGTTCTAAGGAAATTCGCCGGCGAGTGATAGACTTGATCCATAGCCCCTCGTCGAATTTCTGTGCGCTGAGATGGTATGGACCATGCAGTTTTGTCATCTAAGTATACCTTAAGCTCACTCAAAGAAGACCAAAAACTGCCAAATAGGGGAAATAACTTGTGTAAAAGCGAATTTTGGCATAGTTGTAAGGGATGGTGTCTGAAGCAACATACTCAAAGTACTGGTGGATGGGGGTGTAGCTAAGGGGTGGGGGGGTGTTAAGGTCCCCTTTTAAAGTTTTTCTTATATATCTCGTAAACAGTGGCTCATAGCGAGTGGCGTTTGTGTTGCCGGACCGAACGGACGTGTCCCCCCGAGATCTCCCAAACGCATTTAAACAAACAATAGTTTTAATCCCCGGCGCGCGCCTTTTGTTCTGCCTCCGGAGGCCCGAAAACGAGCCTGGCTTACAGGCTGGCTTATACCGCGTGTTTCTGTAAGGGATACCTGTGGAATGTGCGCGATCCATCTAAGCACCCCATCTGTGCAATACCACGCATTTCAGTGATTGTGATGATACTAGTGCGGTCAAGTGTAATGAATGCCCAGAGAACTGCGCGATACTCTTAGGCATCCCATCTGTGCAAGGCCTAGAATTTATTCTAGGCCAGGTGCACGTCTGAGCCACGCAGCGACAGGCCGGCAGCGAGCGACGCCTACGCAACACACCCTCAACGCTACTGCCTCCACCACCACCGCCGCTAAACACACCAACCTGGTGAGATCATTCCGATTAGGACATCATTGATAGTGATTACCTACCTCTAACTTTATTTCTCTCAGGACCACTCGCCGCCTGACAATAATAAACCACCACTTACCGCGGCCGCGGTCGCCCCTATTGACTAAGGCATAATCACATTTATAGGTGCGTCATAGGCAGGATATAACAATTCCCTACCTACGCAATATCAAAATCAACTAATAAAACATTATTATAGCTACATATACTTATATTGCTTTGCCTGAAAATAAATTCGAGATAATTCTCCTCGAGATTTATTTTCTCCTCATCTTCGAAAGACCATTCAAAACAGTCATTAACAATAACCATCCACTAAACCCTGAAACTCAGTGAATAAGCCAACCCAAAACTTAACAATCCTAGAATTATTTTTATGTAGCTAAACTGCAAATATACTAAACCCGACAATAAACAAAAACTAAACAAGTGCAGGCCATAAAAAGGCCATCTCACCAAACTCCCAGAAATTAGACAAAACAATTGACTGCTATTTAGGAACAATTGAAAAAGCTTCGAAGCACAAAAGGCTCACAACGTTCCCTCAAACATCTGGCACCCATTCTATGGTGTCAGCCCAGCTTGGAAATACCGGGAAACATTAGAATAAAAATAGATAGTAAAATGCCAAACAGCGTCTCCCATCATACCGGCCGTACACCTCTTAGAAACAACCCACACACACACATTCATATTAGCTAAAATACCATGAGGCTTTCTCCTGTAGTAATATCTCACAATGGAAACTCTACCAATGCCCAGAGATGGAAACTGCCTGTTCCATGCAATTGCAGACCAAATCAACCATCTGTTTGGAGCGACATTCAACCATACCCACATCAGAAGCGACTTAGCTAGATACGTGGAAGCTAACAGCAATTATCCACGCATCAAACATGCGATCGACGCACCAAACGCAGAAGCTTTCACTGAGTACATAAAAAATCTCCACATACAGGGCACGTGGGGCGGTGAAGAAATTATCATAGAAGCCGCGGAGTTCTACGTAATAAGTGTAGCGATCCATCAACAAAATGGCCCATCAATCGTATATAGCCCCCAACAAAAATATAACTCAGTCGGAACTATCAACTTGACCTTTTCCGACAGCCACTACGACAGCGCATACATAATAGAGCCCCAAAACGTAATCAACAACCTATCAACAACCAGTCAAATCTACATCGCAGCATCTCACTTTTCCCATACCAAAATACAGCGCGACTACCAAAGTACCCTCAAGTTCCACCCGCCCCAAAAACAGATAATATGATAGCGGTAATTACTACGCCAACTCCAAACTATTCCACAGGCACAGTGCCGTACTAGTAGGTAGGAGATAGGTATACCTAACTAAATACAAAACTAAGCAGGAACCTACCCAATAACAGTAAAACAAAACATAACCATTTCTAACTTTATCCGGTCCGACAAGCCCACAAAAATAAAACAATAATGCAAGCCCGTCTACTACATAACTGCATATTCTGAGAAATAGCGAGAAACAGCAAACAATTGCACATCATAAAAGGATCATTTCACCATCTTCCAGAAAACAGGCAATTAACAAAAGACTTCCACTGATGAACAATAACAACAATAAAATCGGAGACTTTTTGTCCTAAGCGGCTCTCTACCGAGAATAAGGGCGCACGAAGATACGCACAAACTTTGACAATCGCAACCCGTACGATCTGTTAATCGTAGACAAAGGTAGTTCAAATAAATCACGCTATCTCTAAGTTCTTTCTTTCAACAACATCCCAAGAAGATAACCTAATGGAAGCCTTACCAACGCTGAGATGGTAACTGCCTATTCACCGCAATTGCTGACCAAATTAATCACCTATGTCAATTAACATGCAACCACACTCACATTCGTAAGGACCTAGTTAAATATGTAGAAGAAAACGGCGATGAACAGAACAAAGCTCGCAATCACTGAGCCTGAAATCCTTAACAACTCAACACTGAAAATCTACGCAATTACGGTACTTGGGCTGGAGAGGAGATTATAATACCAGCTGCCGAATACTTTCTACTTAACGCAACAATCCACCAGCAAAATACACCATCGCTCACATTCACGCCCAAGAATCCAGCGGATGCAGTGAAATCTATCAACCTCAACGTCACAGGACACCACTACGACAGCGTTTACTTGCTTGAATCGCCAAATTTACCCACGGATCAATCAACCGATAACCAAACTGATAACACCATACTTTCGCCGATACTTAATGCAACACCCATGACCTCCTCAGGGTCAACCATAACATTAACAGAAGACATCCCAGACAACACCGGATATACGATGATACGAAACAGCCCCATATTTAAACCACAAGTCACATGCGAGCGTATGCGCATTGCTACTTGGAAGGTTAGAGGATGCGCCGAAATAACTAAAAGACTCAACATTGACGCGGAATTGACTAACAAAAACATACACATAGCCTATATACAGGAAACAAACATGATACATATGTCAAAACACTATCTCTGGTATCTGTATGCTCGCATCGGACAAGACGCTATAAAGAAATACAGGAAAAAGGGAATTATAGGAACAAACCTCCTTCACAATATTGCACACAAATATTTTAAAAGTTACATCAAAAGAAAATGTACAAGGGCGAGCTTGTCTCTAAAAAGAGATTTCTTCCAGCAAAACAAGGCATTACAGGAATTGCTATCATAAAAGGGTAGGCAGTGCACAATAATTACTATAACTAAAATGCCTAGGAATAAATTAAAATATCTGTAAAATACAGATAGCAAATACGAAATAATTACCGATATATACATAAACCTTACATATAATAAAATAAATACAATAACTTTTACGAAAGAGACATGTAGAGCTCTTTGATATGTTTCTTAAAAGAAAAAAGAGTCGGACTGTCTCTTATAGTGCAAAGAGATGCGTTCCAGAGTCGGACCGCCCGCAACCTGAAAGAGCGTTTATACGCAGCGCTGCTATGCCGTGGAGTAACTAAAAGTGAATAATTAAATATCATCGGAGAACTGCTCATGGCAAAATTAAAAGTAGAAAGACGAAAATTCTTATAAGAGACCCCATAAACAACCAGAGAATTGGACGTAGTTCCAATACGAACCGTAAACGAAATCAAATATCTCGGCACATATATTACGGCAGGACATAGGACACAATAAAAAAGAGGTGCCGGCAAGCCATATGCAATTCCAAGGCCCTAATGCATTTTATAAAGAAATCCAACATAGACTGAAATATAGTGCGCCTGATTTACAAAATGGTCATTGCACTGTTTATAAAATTCGGACAAAAAGCGGCAACCCTCACTAAAGCAAACAGTTGACAGTCAGTATATGAACGCCTGATCCTCAGAGACATGTTTGAGAATGCCAGAAGCTATCCAAGATACCACAAAATTCATGACTGACTACAGGGCAAAACGATAACCAAACGAATCAAAAACCACCGGATATGTTACTATACATATTCTGCGACGCCCACAACAGCACTTACTACACGCTCCATTCAAATACGAAGCAAGGAAGAAGAAAGTCGGCCGACTTATATACACCTGGAAAGATTTCCTTAAGCATGACATAAAATATTACGGTGAAGAACACAGTTACTGGACAGAATCATCACACAACAGGGACGAAGTCAGGATGGCCTAGAGGCAAATATACCGTATCCCAGAAACAGACAGCAAAAGCGAAACTGGGAACTTACCGGATAACCCAAACGAACACGACTCAGGAAACTCAACTATTAACAATAACTGAAAATAGAAGGAAAACAAGAACTTGAAGAAAACAACAGCTGCTCTCCAAATCCCACATCCTCCCCATTCCACATATCCTATATTGGCTTCAGGCTGAAGAGTCGGTCGATTGAATTCACTATCCTTCCCTTCCTACAGAGCAGGTCATTCCGCCCCCCCTCAAAACTTGTGCCCTCTGGTATGCCGGCCGAAAGACCGGAACAGGTTTAGAACCCTGGCTGGAGAAGCACCATTCATTCATTCATATATCTCGTAAACAGTGGCTCATAGCAAAAAAAAATCTTTTACTCAAGCAATCTACATAAACGCAGTGGCGTGAGCGCCGAGGATAGTCCGACCATACAATGAATGAATACTTTTTGCGTCTCTAGCCGGGCCAAAGCGGGCGCGCGGGGGGGCTCAGTAGAGCGTGCGTCGCCATTGAGTGAGGTGGTTGTGTGCGCGCCGAGTTTCGCTGTCAAATCGTTCAGAGGTTATAAAACAAGTGCATCGCGTCGCGAGTTATGATTTTTGTTTCTACGTGACACTACTGTCACTACAACATGTCGGAGAACTGTTTAATTTGTGATGATTTAGTCGAAACGGACTTGTGTAAAGTCGGAAGTAAAGGGATTATTGGGAAAGTAAACGCAAGTGCGTTAAGAAAAAATGGGAAAGATACATGTTTAAGGAACAAGACGAGTGGTGTTGTTCACAATGCTTACAGAAGAGAGTACATTAGAAGTGACTCAATAAAAAGATTTTTGAGAGAACAAGCCCTTTCAGAGCAACCATCCACGTCACGTGGTGTCTCTTTGCGTTCAGGACATAGTGCATTTTATAAACAAAGTGTACTTTTTTGCACAGAAGAGTATGACGAGGAGACGGAGAGGAAAAAACCTTATTCCAAGCGTCGAACCATTATCAAAGTTAGTACGACTACGTTTCACAATTCCGTGATTCTTCGTGGACAGAAAAGAAATGATGAGTGGGGTAACGACGTAGTAAGACGTATTTGCACTGTTGGGGATCTACACGCAGTAGATGCAATATATCATATAGATTGTTACAAAAAATTTACGCTTGCTAGTTTACCTTCAAAAAGAAAACCTGGACGACCGATTGATGAAGGGATTACAGAAGCTATGAACGAAATCTACGATTACATTGAAAAAAAACGATAGCTGCCAATTTTTTATGGACGATTTGTTAGGACAAATTACGGGAGAACCAACAACTCTGAAAACCATCAAAGCCAGAATGCAGGAAAAAAATAGGGACCAAATAGTTTTCAGTTCAACTCGCACCAAACAAACAGTCGTCTGCTTTCGTGCAAATGGTGAAAAAAATTTGACGACGCGTGGTACACGTCAAGATGTACTGATGAACAAGAAGAAAATGAGAGAATTGTACGAAAATCCGCTGAGATTATCTTGAAAGAGATTGAATCCATGGCTTATGACACCAGTGCCTATCCTCCTTTAACTAACTTCTGCAGGGAGGCTGATGAATTGATACCTAAATCTCTCACAGTTTTCTTAAATTGTCTTGCAAAGAAGAAAAGGTCACGAGAGGTTGTGAAGAAAAAAATGACAACTATAGCTCATACACTTATTGCTGCTGTTCGCCCTCGATGTTTCATATGCCCTATTTTATCCAGCATCGCTCTGCTCATATACCGAAAATATGGATCCAAAAACTTGGTGGACCTTCTGTCGAAGTTGGGATTGAGTGCCTCTTATTACGAGGCTCAGCAACTGGAACTCTCCACCATGCACCTTAAGGAAGAGCCTATTCCAGTTGAAACGTTTATTCAGTTCGCCTTTGACAATACTGATTTCAATGTATCCACTCTCGATGGCCGGCATACTTTTCACAGCATGGGAGGCATCAAATGAGTTACACCCGCTAACACTCTCTATGCATACAAACATGTCAAAAGGTTAAATTCTGCTCCTGCCCAAGAAGAAGTGGGTAAGCTGGGAGTTCTGGAGATGCAAACATTTGAGGGTAGGGGAACCAACGCATTGCAACAAATTACTATAGAAGGCTTGAGCTTGCTGAAGCCCATCCCCTCTGACATATTAACACCCACCATTCAAGATCTCTTGTGGATGAGTGGCAAGTGGCTCCAGGAAATGGAACACACTTTGGAGGTGCCTACCATTCCAGAATGGAAAGGTTTTATGCAATTGACGAGTTTATTGATTAACAAAGAAACAACTTCGGTAACTTTTCTTCCATTCATCAATTCGCCACCAAATGAGTACAGCACTATACGCACAGCATTACAGTATGCTTTAGAAAAGAGTCAGGAGGTAGGAGCCACCATTTGTATTGTAACATTTGACCAGCCCTTATACTTAAAGGCCAGGGAAATCACGTCTGGGACTATTATGGTGAGACTTGGTGGGTTTCACCTTCTAATGTCCTTTTTGGGTTGCATTGGTCACACAATGGCTGGATCTGGACTGAAAGATATACTATGCCAAGTTTTTGCTGCTAATTCAGTTGACAAAATTTTAACAGGACATGCCTACAGCCGAGCCGTCCGAGGACATTTGCTCGTTCAGCTTGTTTTAGCTCATATTATTCTGGATGGAGCCAATGTCTCAGAAGAAGAGAAGAGGGAAATCTCGACTATGTTGACCAACAAAGAAAAAATTGCTCCAGACAAAGTTAAAGAAAATGCTTCCTTGAAGTCTACTTTAAAAAATTTCAGAACCATCTGGAAACACTTAAAGAGAATGGGCCTACCGCTGCTTTGTGGGTGCAGTATTTCAATATGGTTACGCTCATGAAGAAGTACATTGATTCTGAGCGTCGCGGTGTTTGTGACGGCCACTTGGCGTGTGTACAACAGATGATCCCATTCTTCCATGCAAGTGGGCACTTCCAATACGCGAAATGTGCCCATCTCTACGTGCAAGACATGATGCAACTTAAAAACAGCCATCCCCAAACGTACAAGGAATTTGCAGAAAAAGGCTTCTTTGCCATTAATCGTACAGGCACACCTTGGGCAGGAGTTTGGTCAGATATGGTCATAGAGCAAACTCTCATGCGCTCCATGAAAAGTTCAGGTGGCCTGACGCGGGGGAGAGGAATTATTGATTCTATATTGGCCAAATGGATTTGCGGATCACCGGGATGCACTGCCATCTGCACTTCATTAGAGGAGTACGCAAATGTGGTTTTTGCTAGTGGAGAACAGCATGTTGATTTCCGACTATCACGGCAACAGAGAGATTCACAAGATCGAGCTAAGATTTGAGATTGGTTCAGTGAACATCCCCCATTTCCAATGTTGAATTCGCTAATGTCCCTATCAACGGGCATCCTGGGAAATTCCAAAATAAATTGCCACCAAGCTCTAGATATTGGCACTTAAATACAGTGACATGAAGCAGTCTAAGAAGAATGTGGTATTGTCACTAGCCAGTATGAGCAGTAGCATTAAAATCAATGGTGAGACAGTTACTGTTAACCCTTTGACAATTTTCCAAAGAACTGTCATAGCAAAAAAGAACGAAGAAGATGTTGAAGACCTTTTGACTTATGAACTGTCCCCATTCCCGATGGCTCTGTTCCAAGAGGGTTTAATGCGAAAAGGGAAGAAGTCATCCCTCTACGATGTTTTGCCAGTAGAGAACAACGCAGCCCTCGATCTCAACCAAACCACCAATGTGATAGATGGTGGTTTCCTACTACACCGTATGAAATGGAACCCGTCCTCCAACGTTTCTACGATTTGCCATCAATAAACATAAACATAAACATTTACATACAGGCACATACATTGCTTCTGGCCCCACACTAGGATACCCTGTGTCGTGGTAACCAGAAACAGCGACGTCACACACATATAAACATCCAAGACCTAGGGTATTTTTTTTTTTTTTTTTCATTACCCCCAGCCGGGGATCGAACCCGGGACCTCTCGCATGGTAGGCAGAGCCACAACCGCTGCGCCACAGAGGCGTCTGTATCAATACATTACCTACGTCCAGAAACATTACGGTCCAAATTGTATGGTGGTTTTTGATGGTTAAAGTGATGTCAACAGCACCAAACGAGCAGAGCAGAAGCGACGATGTCTGTCTAAAACGTCGGTTGATATTAACTGTACCGAAAAACGATCATCACTGTTCAACAGGAGCATTTTCTCGCCAACGAAAAAAATAAAACGAGGTTGATTCATTTTCTCACCGACAAAATGACAGCAGCAGGGATTGAAACAACTATTGCAACAGGAGATGCTGATGGTACTATTGTCAGATGCGAGTTGGATAAAGCTGCCGTTCATCCAACTGTTGTAATAGTTGGGGAAGATGTCGACTTAATAGTCCTCCTCATAGGATTGGCTCCACCAAATATTGACGTGTTCTTTATGAAACCAGGGCGTGGAAAGGTGGAAACCAAATTGTTTACAGTGCGACAACTTCAACAGCGTCCATTCGCCAAGACAATTCTCCTTCTCCACAGCTTCTCCGGATGCGACACCACCTCTGCAATCCATGGAAAGAGCAAAGTGGGAATTACTAAGCTGTTCGCGGATAAACCAGACCTGACCCAAAAAATCTCAGACATTTTTAATGAGAGCCTTCAACATCACCTGAGAGTATTGAACAGGCCGGCGAGAAACTGTTTCTAGCAATTTACAAAGCGCCTATCCAGGAACAAAATCTAAATAAATTACGATACTCAGCTTTTTTGAGAGCATCAATAAAGCCGAAATCAGATTTGGCCTCTCTTCCTCCTACCAGAGGAGCTTCGAAGCAGCACTCATTGAGAGTGTACCTACAGGTATCACTAACCACAGAAATTTCAAATACTGTAATATAAATATATATTTGAGCTAAACACGTTGATCTTATTATATGTTTTACAGATACAACAATGGCTCAGCAATCCCCTACCACCTACTCAATGGGGCTGGGCCAGAGGAGACGATGGCGTCCTAAAGCCGGTGACAACAAACGATCCGGTGGCACCTGACTCCATCCTCAACAGCATATTTTGCCGATGCACGACTGGGTGTGGGGTGCGATGCGGCTGCCGAAAAGCAGGAATCGCCTGCTCCAGTATTTGCGGTGTATGCTCTGGCTCATGCACTAACGGAGCCCTAATTGAACACACCATCGACGATGATGTTGATGATGATATTATGTTAGATTTAGCAGATAATTAGATTTTATTGTAATACATGCCATACCTACTTAAAGACATGTATCTTTATTTTATTATTGTCCATATTCTTTCCCCTATTTTTGCTTCTTTGATAGGATTTTCTTATGAGCTCATTTTTAACATAGTTTTTGAACCTCTTTTCAGGAAGGATCAATGATTCCTGTGGTATTTTATTGTAGAAGCGAATACAGTGCCCCATGAATGATATATATATGTGATAATCCTCGTGCGAATGTGGAGCGGCTAACCACTGAGTAAGTATGGACGTATAATATACGCCCATGTGAGTAAGGTAATGACTATGACAGATGATGTTAGATCAATTAAAGAGTTCGTGGTTGTTTGACAAACTTTTTTTTAATTGTTTATCTCAGCGGCCATCAGACTTTACAGGGAATAGATTGACGTTTCATTTCACTTTTTTTTTTGTAGGTAAGGCCGATAGGTAAAGGCATTTTTTCATACATCCTATGATGATATCATAGATAATAGGTCAAATTAATATCATTGTGTTATATTATAATATCTTAAAATACTTATTTATTATATGGTTATTATATGCTTATATGGTTTTGAGATTTACGTTCCTGTCCAGAAAGTTAGCAACCCAATTCTCTAGCCTCTACCTACCACTTACACGCAAAAAAAATAATCTGGCTGGCAGTTGCAAAAAAGTTAATTCATCTGCGGAAATGGCTCTAATTAGGTAGGTACCCCGTTCCAAGTCCTCCTTACGACGGTACATCATGATTTGCGATTTAATGTTAAAATCTACTGAGATAATAACACAAAATAAATTTCCAAGTTTACAAATAGATTTTCTTTTCAGTTAGCTACAAACAAAGCTTTGCTTCGAACGCACCCGGACTTTTCTCAACAACTGTCACATTGACATGCAGGTTAAGTTCAGTCAGGTTAAGTTTGATTTTGGTCTGAAATCTACGAGATGATTCCGCTTTCGCGTCTGTTGTTCATCACACGTGTCAGAGGGATTTTTTCCAAACTTTTGCCTAATCATTGGCTCCCCTTGAGTGGAGATTGTGTTTATCTGGTGGTGGTTGTTTTGTTTAACTAGGTAAGTAGTTTTTGTGTGTCTAGATCCCTCCATGTCTTCGGACATGGAGGGTGAGGGATTTTCTCCCCCGGCGGACCCTGGCGGGACGGATGAGGCCAGGGATCCTATGGGGGATAACGAGCGCATGGAGTTGACCTTATTCCCGGATAACTCCCCCCAGATCCTAAATCAGAACGGTAAAAGGTCCTATCCAGGGGTCGATAAAGAAAATGATTCTTCAGCTAAAAAAACTGTGACGGCTCCGGGATTGCAACCGGCATCCGTGGTCACCACCTATACTCATCCCAGCCTGACGGGGGATCTCGTTAGGTCATATAGTGAGGGGGACATTGGCCCATATGTAGTATTAGTGGAAAGAGAGGCTGATAACTCTGCAACTTCATTCAATCCACTGAAATTCGGTCAACTTCTATTCAATTTAAACATAAAAAACATAAAAAGGGATGCAATTAAAAAAACCGGTAGAAATAAAATGTCTGTGACATTCTCAAACTATTGTGAGGCAAATAAATTCCTAATAAACCCGCTACTTAAAAAAAAATACAAGGCCTATATCCCTACATATGCAGTATCCCGAATGGGCTTTGTAAGGGGTGTCCCCGTGGACATGCCGATGGATGAGTTTGTGGAGTCAGTGGATCTTCCAACAGGATGTGGCGAGATCCTGAAAGCACGCAGATTGAATCGCAAGCAGTGGCTGGATCATGTTGCTTCTTGGGTTCCTACACAGTCTGTCGTGTTAACTTTTAGAGGCCAAGTCTTACCTGAAAGAATTTTCTCCTACCACACGTCCCTGCTAGTTGAATCATACCAATTGCCCACAATTCAATGTCATCAATGCCTTCGCTTTGGCCATGTCAAGGCTCAATGCCGCTCTAAACCCCGTTGCTTCCGATGCTGTCAGCCCCACCTAGGTGAAGATTGTACAGAATTGACTACCGACCCAACATGCATTTTCTGTTCAGGCAACCATGTTGCCACAGACAAAAACTGCCCTGAACAGGGCAGACAAAAATCAATAAAGCTCATGATGACCCAAGAGAACATCTCATATGGAGAAGCCTCTATCAAGATCCCTTCATCTGGAAGATCCTATGCAGACATGCTCAAAGCCCCATTGGTCTCAACTCCAGCCCCTACTACCTCAACATCTTATAAAAAAACAGTTTATTCCCAAAGGTCCAGACCTCCTCCACTTAAAGGTTATGACAGATCAACCCATAATATGATTATTGCAGATCCAACATCCTCAGTTCCTAATGGGTTCTGCCTATCACAATCATCTCAATCTATATCCCCAAACGACAACCTCATTGAAACCCTTTTGTCCCTCATTGTAAATATAATATCTAAATTTAGTGATTCAGTACCGCCCAACGTTGCACAACAATTAATACAAATTTCTAATATCCTTAACAATGTTCCCCCAAATACTTCAGTGGAACAGTCAAAGCATTAAGATTAAAAAACCAGAACTTCTTAATCTGATTGATCAATATAAACCTGCCGTCGCTGCCGTCTCGGAGACGTGGTTGGTCCCTGGCTCCCGTTTTCGGGTTCCTGGTTACTCATGCCTTCGGGAGGACAGAGACGACGGGTATGCAGGGACCGCTTTACTAGTAAAACGTTCCCTTACTTTTAGCCAAATTCCCCTCCCTCTCCATGGTCAGGAGATCAATGCCATAGCTCTTAGAGCTCTTGGTGTGTCTTTTCTGTCCTTGTACATAGCTAACCCAACAGCCTCACTTATTCCCTCTCTACAAGCTATAATTTCCTCACTTACTCCCCCTGTTATAGTCATGGGAGACTTCAACTCCCACCATATCTCTTGGGGTTCCTATAAGTGTGACCCCTTCTCTCATCTTCTTCTTGATCTTTTGGATAACTTAAATCTCTGTATAATTAATGATGGTTCCCCTACTCGTAGAGTCCTTCCCCATCAGAACCCCAAGTCTGCTGTCGATCTTACTATTACTTCCCCCTCTCTTTCTTCTTCATGTCTCTGGAAAAGGCTTTCTAGTACTTTTGGGAGTGACCACTTCCCTATCCTTATTTCTCTTCATTCTCAGTCTTATATCGCCATTGACCCTTGCCCCCTTGTTAGATACAGGTTTTCTAAAGCTAACTGGGATGACTTCTCTTCCTCACTAGATGTTAAAATGGATTCAATTCCCCAATGCACTTCTAATAACTTCCTGTCAATATATGATAACTTTGTTGATGCCATCTTGTCATCTGCCAATTCACACATTCCTATTAAGAAGCCAAGGAATCATAGAGTCTCACCTCCTGCGAGTGCTCCCCTTCCTCCACCTGTTGCGAGTCCAATGAAAATAGCACCCTCGCAATGTAATATCTGGGCATACTTTTAAAATTGCATTCATCGCACCACTGACGACCCGCATGGCCGAGTCGGCAGTGACACTGCCTACGTAGCCAAGGGTCCCGGGTTCGAGTCCCGGTGGGGACAAATATTTGTTTGATGAGAACGGATGTTTGTACCCTAGTCATGGTTGTTTATCTATCTAAGTATAATATTTATCTATATAAGTATGTGTATCGTTGTCTAGTACCCAAGATACAGGGAATCCTAGTTTGGGGCTAGATCAATGTGTGTAAATAGTGTCCAAGGTATTATTGTTTCGTAGTCAGTGTGAACTTTACGTGGATTCCATTGTGGAAGTTGCGATTTTATCATATTGAATAAAATGATATAACTTTTTTCAGTTCGATCCGACATAAGTGCGAAAATCAAGGGTCTTACTGTTACTGTTTCCACACCACTCCCGATGTCGCCGTGAATGTTATATGTATAATTGTGCAAAGGGTTTTGGACAAGAGTAAAAAGTACCATCAAAAAAGTATTATTTTATATTCCGAATCGAGATTCTTTTGAGCCTAAAACCATGATCCGGGTTTGTTTTCTGGCTTCCTCACAGTAATAATCAGCTATTATAAAATTATGTTACTGAATGGGCACCTCGATTTCTTTCAAATCCCGAAATATAGTTTTGGAAATTTGTGCAGACTTGTTTCGAGCATCTTGAAGAAAATGCTTTACACTTTCATATCGAGGATATTCTCCATTCACAAAATTTAATCCGGAATTTGTGAAATCTTTCTTTTTCTTGTCGTATAGTTGTTCGATGGGTTTATCCGAGTAACAACTGCTTCACGCAGTTTTATCTTTTCTTTTAATATTTCGTTACTTGATGCATTTGATTCATAACTATGATTTTTGCTTTTGATAAACATAGAATACTAAAATAAAACATAACGTTAAGGTATCTCATTAATAATTCTTCATTCTCTCGTCTTCTATGAAGGACGACGCTGATATTGAGAGGCAGCGTAGGGCTTTATCAATAACTGGTAATATGATAGCAAGAAGGTTCTTTAAGGCCTCTTCAGATGTAAAAATATTATTATTTAAAACTTTTTGTCAATCATTTTACACGTGTCAACTCTGGGCTAAGTACACTCGAAAATCTCACGATGCACTTCGAGTCACATATAACAACACTTTAAGGCACCTGATGGGCTTGCGCCGAGGCTGCAGCGCATCGGGGATGCTCGCCGAGACGCGTGTCAACTCTTTTAGTGCCATCGTGAGGTTCAGAATAGCCGCATGAACAGAGTTGACATGTGTAGAAATACTATCATCTAAGAGCTGTCTGATAGACTTAAAACTACTGGCATGTTTAAGCATTGGCTTGCAACAGCAGCGTAGTAAATATGACAAGAGCACATAACTACATACATTTTGTAACACTGTATAATTGCTTACTATATTTTTTTAAGTTCTTTTGACAACTATGGATAACATTTTTCGTAAATGAGTCTGAAAATAAAGTTTTATTATTATTATTATTATTATAATAATACTTTTATGCAAGTTTGTAAGTAGGGTAAGAATTTTAGAAATTCAAACGGGAAATCTCGCGATGAAATAGCAGATTTTCAACTGTATATTTGAAGTAAACAGAAACCAGAATGATTAAAAAAATACATTATAGCATTACCTTTGAAATTGTGACAGTACCACAACATTTACTCTTGTTATATGTTGAACATCTCCATAATGTGGAGCCATCTGTGTAATTCTTGTGCTTATGGTAACGGTAGTCACCACGGAGAAGGGTGGTTCCACCATTTATTTTGATGTAATCTATTTCCATTGACTTCTCTTTATCTCCGTCTTCCATAGTATTTTCCAACAAGAACAGTAACTACTCGCAAAATATTCTTTCAATTCCTTTACATTGTATTGATTTTAAATTAGATAACATTTGAAGCACAAAAATAATGTGTCATTATTTTCTCTTATTTGAAAAAGCAAGAGGTTAGGTAAACAAAAAAAGATGCATCAATGATAGGTAGTACCTACTGGATATGCATTTTCTATTACTTACCTAATTACCCATTTATCATAAGAGAGATAGCTCGGTCAACACATCACTAGGGTCACTTACTCGGTGGTACCGTTTAACTTTAAAAGACCTACGGTACCACAGGGGTATGGGCAGGGGTACCGTGGGTCCGAAATAATATTTTTAAATTCCATAGTAACTAGTCTATAGAACTTTTAAAGAGTAAGAACTTTTTAACACGAGGAACTTACAATGCCGATATAAATGAAACTCAAGTAGTTACGATAAAAGATGCATGTATCCAAAACCCCCGATCAAAACGAGTTTACCCGCGCACATGTGCGGTTAAATGTGCACAGTTACAACTCTACTTGAGCCGTCACAAGTTACCCAAAATTGGTAGTGTAGTAGTTTGTGTTAGTAATAGTAGTAGTAAAATAGGTTAGTAATTTTGAGGACGTGCCTCCGCAACCGGCGCCGGCCACCGATTCGGTAGCCGTAAATACTGTGGTAGCTTAGGTGAAGGGTAAAGGGGGTGAGCAAAGCGAAGCCCCCTTTATCCTTCGTGTTAGGTTGAACAACAAAAATACTTATATAAAAAGACTAATTAAAAATCAAAGGTGAAATTTTACCCATTAAAAATAAACGTGACATCACTAGAGCCGTTATAAATTTCTTTCCCTACCAAAAAAAAAAAAAATACCATGGTGCCAAGTATTCCTTCAAGCGTTTGATACAAGGGCGTGCCCAGGATTTCAGCTAGTGGGGCAGCTCATACCTGTTTCGAGAAGATGGTCGGTCAAGTATATTGAAACAAAAAACTTGACGTTTATTTTATCTTCTAGGGGGGGGCAGCAGCCCCCCCCTGCCCCTACCTGGGTACGCCCATGGTTTGATACAAAAATGCGCGGGACCCCACCTTGAGCGCGGGAGGTAAAATTTGTTAGCGATCCGCGCCGTCCACGGTCTGGTTTTAACTGACGCTCGGTTTTTAGGGTTCCGTACCCGAAGGGTTCCAAACGGGACCCTATTACTAAGACTTCGCTGTCCGTCCGTCCGTCTGTCACCAGGCTGTATCTCAAGAACCTAGCTAGCTAGAGAGTTGAAATTTTCACAGATTATGTATTTCTGTTGCCGCTATAACAACAAATACAAAAAAAAAGGATAAAATAAATATTTAAGGGGGCTCCCATACAACAATACCACATACAAACTTATGGATGCACCTGGTTACTTACATGGAGTGTGAAAGTAACCGCACCAATAACTTTGTAAACAATATTTTGCTGTGTAAAATCCAAACTATTCACTCCACACCATCGCTTCCATTGAACGGTGGTACGGAACCCTTCGTGCGCGATTTAGACTCGCACTTGACCGTTTTTTTTTTGTATGTAACCTGTATTTGAAACTTAACTTTTTGGAAAGGTGATAAAATTATAATAACTTGATAACTGTGTCTTTTATATGTACATACCTTAACAAAAAGGAGTAATAATTTCTGTCTTATTTAGTTTTTTCCTTTTATGCGCAAACCTTTACCTATAATTTAAAATCTAAAGCGCTAACCCTGCATTATTTTGGGCATAAAATCTTTGCTATATTCACTTTATTCGAAAAAAGAAGAAAAAATGCCTATCTAGAAACATTCGATTACGTGATAATGATTTTACCACGTGCCTACATTTCGCGCCAGCATAAAATGCACAAGATCTTCTCCTCGCTTCCCAATTTTTTTCACAGAGTTTGGTACTTTATCAAATCATACAAAAAAAACAAGAAGGGTAGCGCAGCCAAAATAATTTTCTTGATGCAGTAAGCAAGTGGGGTGACTTGCGACCTTGGCGTGTCTTGTAAAATTTTCTTGTATTTATAAACTTTCAGATTTTTGTAAATGGACTATCTACTTGTGTCCATATGATGAAAAGGGGAAAAAATCCACTTCACCCACATTTAGGGTAATAAATTATGGATCATTATCATTACTCCAGCTTCTTTTTTCAAGGATTGATGTGAACATAACTAACACTACAATATACCTTATTCTTACTAGAAAAGGGTTATTTTTTTGTTAGTGGTATACATGGGATGTAAAATTTTTTTTACATATTAAATGTAACCAACTTTTACATTGTTCGTATTGTGGAGAGAACCGCCCATTTTCAGATGTATATGGGAATTTTGTTACTCTTGTATACTGACCGATTTGATCTGACAACTTGATTTTTTACATACATTTGGGGCTAGTGGTCAGCTGATTTGTATGGAGACGTGAAAAATCAAATTGCTCTGATCAAATCGGTTTCATAGTGAAAGTTGTTCAGAATGATGTCCCTAAAAACCCCTTAAAATATAACAACACTTTTCTGTTACATCTTGTATAATTATATTGTCCTACTAAAATAGTGTAAACAATTTTAAGATAAAGATAAAGATATTTTTTGTTTGGTGAAGCATAGGTTTGTAGGATGGTTGTAATATAACAGGCAAGTGTATCACTATGAGCTGCCGTGAGGCGTTCAAACATTTGTTTTGAATTCTAAAATTAGACTTAAATAATACAGAACACATGCATGCACACACAAAATTAAAAGTTATTAATGAATAATGTCAAGCTTCATAAAATGTCAGAAAGAAAATCATTGATGGTGTAGTATGCCTTTACAATAAGTATTTTTTTAAGATTACATTTAAAGATATTTATATTGTTAGTAGCTCTTAATGTATTCGGTAGTTTATTGTATATTCTGGTGGTCATGCCAAATGTACTTTTATCATAGTATGCAGTTTATCGTGGCTTAGCGCTCAGATTGTCTTGATTGAATTAAAAAGATGGAGATTGGATTTCACAAACACTGCCGTTTCAAATATGTATAGCGATGGTACTGTTAAGATCTTAAGATCAATAAAATGGTCCTTACAGGTATCTGTACTAATAAGTTATTGCACGTACACATTTCTTTTGTGCTTCATCTTTTTTGTGGCATTTCCCCAGAACATTATGCCATAACGTAATGATGACTCGACAAATCCATAATATGCCGTTAAAACAGCGTCCCTGTTGACCTGTTTAGAAAGCATATATAGAGCATATGAAAATTTACTTAGTTTATTGCTCAGTAAGTCTATGTATGTATTCCATGACATGTTGTTGTCAATGTGAAGTCCTAAGAATTTTTTAGTCTCAGTCTCTTCTATTTGTCTACCCTCATAGTTAATGTTTAATGTCAGTTGTTTTTTATGTCCATTCTTAAATTTCATTAATTTTGTTTTGTTAATATTAATTAGAAGATTATTGTTATTAAGCCAGTCAATTATACTAATTAGAGAATTATTAATGTCACTTTCATATGTATTTAGATTATGTCTTATAAATGTAACGGTGCTATCATAAGCGAAAAGTACCATGGGATGATTCACACATTTTGGAATGTCATTGATATATACAAGAAACAACAATGGACCCAAAACACTTCCTTGTGGAACACCACAATTTATGTCCCTAGTGTCAGATGGATATGTCAATTCCATTTTTGATTCAGTGCATATTTGTGTGATTTGAGTCAATTGTTTCCTATTACTTAAATAAGATTTGATAAGATCATGTGCGTTACCCCGAATACCATATGCGTATAGTTTATCTAAGAGTAAATTGTGGTCCACATAATCAAAAGCCTTGGTTTGGTCCGTAAATAGGGACGTGACTGGTTTATCATTATTAACATTCGTCATGATTTTACTTAAATAGTCGTATATTGCCATGTTAATATTTTTACTTTTCCTGAAACCCTTTTGTTCATCTATCAATATTTTATGTTTTTCAAAGAATTTGTATAGCCTGTCATAAATCGCCTTCTCAACTATTTTGGAGAATATTGGTATCAGTGCTATGGGTCTATAGCAGTTAATATCTTCCCTATCGTCTTTTTTAAAAACTGGTTTTACTATGGAAGTCTTGAGACGATCAGGAAAGGTTCCGTGTTGTAAGCATAAGTTAGTCAAATGAGAGAGAATCGGTGCAATACTACTACTCACAGCTTTGATCATCTTTGTGGCTATACCATCGCCACCAGTACTGTTCAATCAATCAAGTATTCTTCTCACGCACCCATTCTGGGGCGTGGGGAGTCAGGGTCAGATCATCGGATCTCTTCCTGAAGAAGCGCCTCTGTCCACTCCTATGGACAGGTCATCGGGGGGCCCTCGCGGGCGTTGGAGATCTTCTCACGAGGGGTGTTCCGTTGGCTGATCGCCGGCTAGGCAACCAGGTCGCGTGGCAGGCGGCGGCGGTCGGGCGGGCGCGCGTGGTACGGCGCCATGTCGCGGATGTGCGGATGATGTGAGCTATCCGCACGCGCTAACATGCCCTTCGCCAGCCTCTGGACAAACTGGTCCACTGGTTCCCATCTGAGGTCCCTCTGGATCGTCGCATTCCTCACGTAGCGGGGGGCGTCGACGATGGTACGCAAAGAGAGGTTCTCTTGGGCTCGGAGTCTCCGTTTGTTCGTCTCCGAGCACAGGGCGTACCATGCCGGGGCCGCGTAGGTGAGGCGGAATCTCACGTAGCACTTGTAGATCCCGAGCTTCGCCCTCAGAGGGAGGCTCAGTACTGTTGGTATTCATAAGGGCTTTTATATATTTAAGAATGTCAAGGGGAGATGGTGGGAGTCAGAAATATAGAATTATTTAGTAATGTCATAGTTAGTTTACCTGTTTTAGTAGTGTTAGTATTTGGTTGGACTTGGTCAATGAAATGATTATTAAAGGCTTATGCTATTTGTTGAGGTTCTTCTATCGCTACTCAAATGCTTTGTATTATCGTTATGTTGTTTTGTGGTATATTATTTTTGGCTTTATTAATTACATTCCATGTTGCCTTATATTTATTATTTGACGTTTTGATGAGGTAATTCAAAACTCAAAACGTTTATTCTGTAAATAGGCCACAAGGGCACTTTCACATGTCATTTCATTTCATTTTTTACAGAACATTTGGTATTATTATTTGTATCATATTATCAGAAAAAAGTACTTAATTATTGTTTCTGAGAGATGTAAAAAGTCTCAAATGTCATAATAAAATAATTAAAATATAAATAACAGAGATGTATAGTCTCTTTAGTGAATAATACAATGATGATAGGAGATGTAAATGGTCCCCACAGTCAAGAGTTGTATAATTAAATTAATATTTGGAGGTGTAAAAGGCCTCCAAGTGTCCAGTAAAAGAAACTCTGGCAGTGAGGATGCTCACAATTAATTAGAACAATTCAGTCCCAAGCATTTTTATCGTCTATGTACTCTTTAATACTGTAGTAAGCTTTAGAAATAAGCCTTTGCTTGATGTATTTCTTGAACTTATTAATTGATAGATCTGTCAAAGTGCTTGGGAGTTTATTGTAAAATCTTACACAATTACCCTTGAACGAGTTTTTTATTTTATGGAGCCGAGTAGTGGGCACTGCAAGTTTGTCCTTGTTTCTAGTATTAAAGTTATGTATATCACAGTTTCTTCGAAAGTTAACAATGTTCTTATGGACATACATAATATTCTCGTAAATATATTGACTATGGACTGTCAATATATTTACTTCTTTAAACTTATTTCTAAGAGAATCTCTATTATTCATTTTATAAATCGCACGAACAGCCCGCTTCTGCAGCACAAAAATAGTATTTATGTCAGCAGCACTGCCCCAGAGCAGAATACCGTAGGACATAATACTATGAAAATAACTAAAATAAACTAATCTGGCTGTTTTTAAATCTGTCAAGTGACGGATTTTCCTGCATGCAAAAGCTGCAGAGCTCAGTCTGTTCGATAGCTTATCAATATGTGGACCCCATTGGAGTTTGGAATCCAACGTTATACCTAGAAACACTGTGCTGGTTACCAATTCCAATTCCTCATTTTTAATTGTTATACATGTCTGATTATTTTTAACGTTAGTAGTAAGAAACTTAACACATTTAGTCTTTTTCTCATTTAATAGCAAATTATTAACATTAAACCAATTTACCACTCTTGATATGGTATTGTTCACGTGATCATCATTAGCGTGTTGGTTTCGCTTTGTTTTAAAAATAAGTGAGGTGTCATCAGCAAACAGTACCATATCATGACAGTCCCTTCCTAGATAGGGTAAGTCGTTTATATAGATGAGGAATAGGAAGGGTCCCAATATTGAGCCCTGTGGCACGCCCAAAGAAACCAATGATCCTGGTGATCGTTCTCCGTTTACGTCTACCCTTTGTATTCTTCCGTTCAGATAAGATTTCAACAAATTCAATGACGTGTCTCTAACTCCATAATGATGTAATTTCCTGATCAATGTTTCATGACAAACGCAATCAAAAGCCTTAGATAAGTCACAAAAAATGCCTAGGGCATCTTGTGACTCTTCCCAGGCATCAAAAATACTTTCAATGAACTGAATTCCGGCATCTGTTGTTGAACGACCGCGAGTGAATCCAAACTGTTTGTTATGCATTAGCTTATTTGATTCAAAATGATGTAATAGCTGTGATAAGATTAATTTCTCAAAAATTTTACTAAAAGTTGGTAGTATTGATATAGGTCTGAAATTGGTGGGGTCTTGAGTACTACCTGCTTTGAAGAGGGGAATTATCTTACTTTGTTTCATTAAATCAGGAAATTCACCGCAGTCTATACAATTGTTGAAAATGACCGCTAGGTCAGGTGCAATTAATTCGATCAGGGATTTAACGACGTGAACAGAGAGTCCCCAAAGATCATTCGTTTTCTTAACATTTATCAATTTAAATGCCTTTACGACATCTGAACTTGTGACGTGCTTAAAATTCAAGTATGAAGCACACTCTGAGACATTATCTTTTAATATTGCAACAGCAGACAAAGGTGACGAATTTAAATACTTAGTCGTGGAAGCCGGTGCATTAGTAAAAAACGATTCAAATTCAGTTGCAACTTCTAAGCTAGAACTCGTAAGCTGTCCATTGATTTTTAGTTCGTAATCGTGACTCGCTTTTTTACTACGACCGGCCTCCTCATTAATTATTTTCCAAGTCGTTTTTATAACATCGGAACTATTCTTAATTTTACTACTCAGAAAATTACGTTTAGCTGTATGACAGTCTAATTTAAATTGTTTGGAGAACTGTTTGACTTGTTCTTTAAATTCGTCACTCATGTTGAACCGTCGTTCCTCATACAATGCATACAATGCTTGCCTGCGTTTATGCAACTCTGCAGTAGCCCACGTACTAAAGTCGTTTGAACCACTAACCACAACCGATTTTGAAGTGAATATCGCGCTGTACTGTTTCATAAAGGTTTCAAAGAATAAGTTATACATTATATTAGGAGACTGTTCAGCAGCCAAAAACGGTAGTTCCTGGGCTAAAGAGTATCTCATTCTTTCTAACCGGTCAGCAGTTATTGGCACAAACGAAATTTTCTTTTTAATGACAGGTTCTCTAATAGAATCAAATTGAAATAATTGACCTAAATGATCTGAATCCAATTCACTGATGCCACTTTTACTGATTGGAATAACATCAGTAAAAATGTTGTCAATGCATGTAGCACTAGTAGCAGTCACTCTTGTTGGCTCCATAAATAAATGGCTAAGCCTAAATGATGAGAAAAGATTTATCAATCTAACGCTGAGAGTAGTTCTTTCTAACAGATTAACATTAAAGTCACCACATATAATTAATCGTTTCGTACTGTGTGATGAAATAGTTAGGACGGATTCCATTATTTTCTCGAACATTTCAAAGTCGCTCAAGGGTGGCCTATAGACACATATAACGATGAACTGTTCTAATTCCACAGCTGCAAGTTCTATAGTTCGTTCAACAGATAAGGAAACAATGTCCTTACGTTCCTTGAATTTCATATGATTGTTTAGTATGATTAATGCCCCACCATGTATTGAATTAAGTCTGGTGAACGAACTACCAACCTGGTGATCTTTAAAGCTAAACATAATTTCATTAATAGTTAACCAGTGCTCTGTTATGCACAAAATGTCAATTTTATTACAATTTAAAAATAACTCTATTTGTAGATCTTTGCCTCTAATACATTGAATATTCTGATGAACCAGGCTTATATACTTAGCATGTGAGCTTCCCTTATTCTTAGGGTTTTCCAATATACTAGAACATATGTTGCCAGAGCCTGCGTCCTCTGTTGTCTTATGAACTAATTTAAATGCATCCTGTTATTCTGGTCTGATACCAGATTCATATTAGGCTGCTCAGTAAAAGCAGAGTTAGAAGCCAAATTTTTGGCTGTAATGTCATATAAATATAATAGTGACATAGCTATTTGTCGTTTACAATAATTTGAAAGGTAAAATGTACCTTTAGTCATAGTAAAATAATTACTAACATAATTGTTAGTGTCAATAATATCAAACTTATTATTATATGTACATAAATTGTACATAGTTATATTCATATTATGTCTATATACATTTTCATTTTGTGTCAATTGGTTGCAGTAGGGAAATGTGAACAATATAATTTTTTTCACACTAAGACCATTCAATGTTTCATAAAATTTTATTAAATTATTTTTGTTCACATCTCCCCTATTGCCCATGAAAATTATCAGTGTGGCACTGGCTGTGATAGTGCTGTCATTCAAAATTTGATTTATAATATTATCTACAGTGCTAAAAGGTGAGCAATTACTAATAACACTATGTCCCTTAGAGTATGAGTGGAGTGCTGAGCCCATGCCACTTCCAATCTCATCACAGTACATTATAATATCAGGTGTTGTGGTCATATCAGACTTGGCAGAACTATTATCAGTAACACCTTGTGTTGGTAAACTGTCACACAAGCCCGGAGAGTTGCCCGCTGTCAAACAACCACCTTTCTGCTCACAGCGACAAGTATGGTTGTTGGTCAGCGACTCAAACCGCTCACAATTATGGTTCATTTCTTGAATTAAATCATCCATAGCCAATGAGTATTCATTTATAACTTACTCAGAGTTCAAATATGCACTGTTTAGTGATCTCAATGAATCCTCCAAGCTTTGGATTTTCAAATGTAAGTTTTGTGTGTCAGTTTCATACATCAACTTAGTACTTTCTAATTCTAATACACACATATTCAAATCATGTAATAAGTTTACATTTTTCTTGCTTACTTTTAAGTTTTTAGTACACAATTTATTATGTTTTATTAATTTCTGAGTTTTCCGTATATACCTATTTATTTTACCTAGTTTGTTATTGCTGCAACTTAATAACCTTGATGTGGGCAATGTGTCATTAGTTAAATCAATGACATCATCAAGGCTTCCAGTTGCAACAGTAACCAGCTGCGGGCTGATCCCTACGACTTCACTGTAAAGGCTCTGGGTCTGCAACGCTGCGGTGTTTTCCTTCTCCTCCTGGAGTGCATGTATTTGTTCATGGGCATCGAACAATGCTTTCTCCAGGGAATCAATCGATTTCAGGGCTTGCTCGTACTCTGCACTACATACAGTGAAGCTATCTACGGTGACCTGCAGCTTGTCCCGCTCAACAATTACATCACTACATTCTTGTTCTAATACACATAATTGTTTCTTTAGCTTATCTCTACTTTCAAGTACTGATAATAGCTCTTTCTCATTTTCCTCCCTTTCACAGAGTAATTCGGTGACCATTTCCTTTGATTTTTTTAATTCTAGTAAGGTAACTTTGAGCTTGTCATTTTCCTGCTGTCGGGAGGCGACAGCAGCAGCTCTGCGGGTCATCATGGTTACAGTTGAGATAAGAATCAAGGAATTGCACACCAAAACAATGCGAAATTACTTACGTGGAATAGTAACGTTTTTCAGCGTTTGCACATCACTAATTGCTATGAAATATATTTTAAACGTTGTTAAATATAATAATTTAACAATAAGGTAACAAAAAGCGCTGAAAGTGTACGGAAATAACAAATACTTTTAAATTTATAACCTGCAACGGTCACAAATTTAACATGTTTCGAGACACTAGTAAACGTCACTAAAACACACTGCAAACAATAGAAATACTTAACATTACACTATAATCCTAAAATAACACTAAATTGGGCTCAGAATTACACTAAATCATATTAACATATACATTTTTCTAGGGACGTAGTGGAATCAGCTGTTTGCCGTTTTTTTTGGGACTTTTGTGTTAGGTTGATGACTCGACATGATTGAAAAAAAAAACAGTCAAGTGTGAGTCGAACTCGCGCACGAAGGGTTCCGTACAACCGTACAATGGTAGGGATAGTGTGGAGTGAATTGTTTGGATTTTACATAGCAAAATGTTGTTTCCAAGTTATTGGTGCGGCTACTTTCATACTCCATGCACGTAACCAGGTGCTTTCATGAGTTTGTATGTGGTTTAGAAAGAATTGTTGTGTGGGGGCCCCCTTAAATATTTATTTTATTCTGGTTTTTAGTATTTGTTGTTATAGCGGCAACAGAAATACATCATCTGTGAAAATTTCATCTGTCTAACTATCTGACCTCCATCTTCAAACGAAGCTATCCGTATATAAAGCAGTAATACTACCCCATTTGCTGTATGCTTCGGAGTCATGGTGTCTATATAAAGCAGATATCAAGCGGTTGGACACCTTTCATTTGAAATTTCTTCGTGAACTCCGAGATTCTACGGGAATATCTCCTGATGAAGGGGCAGTTAAGATAGTGTGGACACCTTTTACGCATGGATGCGTCACGTTTGCCCAAATCCGTTTTCTACGCAGAACTTTCCGGTGATAAACGGAAGCCTGGTGGGCAGTATCTCCAATACAAGGACGTCCTGAAAGACATGTAAAGTCCTGCGGCATGTCTCATAATACGTGGGAGGTAGAGGCCTTGATGAGAGCAGAGTGGCGTAGTTCAATCAAAAAAGGAACTCAACAGTTTGAAGATGACCGTCTTGAGAACTCGACGCCAAACGCCACGATCGAAAGACTCACCCCAAGGTCTCCTATAATTACACCTACAATACAAGCGGACAGTTACAGTGCAACATATGCAGCCGCAAATTCAATACCAAGTTCGGCTTTGCAAGTCAGCTCCGAGCGCATGCCAGAACCTGACAGGGTGTTGCCGTCGACGAATACGTCGTGAAGGACATCATCATCAGATATAAGGATTTGAAAAAAATACTACAGAAACAACGCGTAAATTTATGAATTAATTATTTCTTTTATTATAAGAAAGTAGGAGTGGCAACTTTAGCTAGACGAGTGTGGAAGGACCCGCTAGTCGAGTCGGCGGCGTGGGTAAAAGTCATCATTAGCTATGTTTATTCTAAACACGCGAGGTGGGTCATCGGCGTGCGAACATTATTCAATAAAACCCTGGCGGGTGCCTGGCACTGAAAGTGTTAAGGTTGCTTGACTATCTGAATACCTATATTACTTCAGTCTCTGATGTTTCCTTTGTTTACGGCAGCAGCACATTCTATTATAGCGAATATTTCCACTTTGAAAACCCTGGCGTATAGCCCCAAGAAAATTTATACGACCTTCAAGCTGTAATCCTCACCATTGAAACCTTCATGAAAATTAAATTTGAAAATGCTAAAAAATAGTCCAGAAATAGTCCTAAATAGTCCAACAAGAAAGAAAATTAGTCAACTTATAGTTTAGAAGTTATAGCTATGGGTTGGTGAGGATAACAGCTTGACGTCAAGCTGTTATCCATATCCAATATATATATATTATCAAATCGTATCTTCCTTTATCAGGTAATTGTTATTATTATTTAGTTACAACCAACTTAAAATTAAAATAATAGGTATTATTAAAATTGCAAGAAAATATATGTACAATTATATACAAAATTGCATACCTATTACCACAACAATCATATTAAGTTCTTCAATGTGTTAAATTCTCAAAACCCCAGGTTATTTAGAGTCATCCCGATTTTCAACCTTGTGTCATGGTATTATAATTCAAAACCTATAACGGGAAAATTGCATCATATGATGCCTTGAGTCGTTGAGAGGAAGAGCATATTGTAGTTTAAATATGCATGCAATGCATTCTACATTATCAAAAAAACTTCAACCGTTTGTCACGGCAATACATATGCAATTTTGCAGCTGAAATATAAAAAATTCTAAAAATTCCCACATGCAGAAGCCGGACAATCAGAACAGTTTGACTCCGGATCTACTATCAGTATCTTACTTACAAAAGGGCTTTGGCTTCTTTGAATGTGCAGCTACATGAGTTAAAAAAATAAAGTAAAAAAATCTATCCAATCGGGCGCTGGTACAGATGAAGCATTTTCTTTTTTTTAGTTTCCTTTAGATTGGCGTAATTATAAATGCTAATTAATATGCTAAAGCTCAAACCAGCGCCGCGCAACAGCATTGCATTATCGCCGTTCATTCTCGTCCGAGCGCGAACTAAACTAGACTATGAATGGTTGCGAATGTTGAGGTGCCAAAGTTCGGGCCACAGAGTAGTACATTATTATTCGCCTTGGATCGCGGCGTGAACCTCGGGCGACGTCGTCGCGCCGCGATCCTCAGACTCAGACTCAGACTCACTCAATTTTTTTATTGAATATTAATAAATTAATTATCTTATTCAACGTCAAAATTATACTTACTTATAACAACAAGTAAAATTTTTTATATCAAAAAAAGACTACACCGTTTCGGAAGGTGGGCCTCGGAGTTAAGAAGAAATGGCAAGAAGCTCCCCCATACCTTCTTTTAAAAAAAGTGACTTTACAACAGGTACTGGTTTCGTTCTAAGGAAATTCGCCGGCGAGTGATAGACTTGATCCATAGCCCCTCGTCGAATTTCTGTGCGCTGAGATGGTATGCTTAAGCTCACTCAAAGAAGACCAAAAACTGCCAAATAGGGGAAATAACTTGTGTAAAAGCGAATTTTGGCATAGTTGTAAGGGATGGTGTCTGAAGCAACATACTCAAAGTACTGGTGGATGGGGGTGTAGCTAAGGGGTGGGGGGGTGTTAAGGTCCCCTTTTAAAGTTTTTCTTATATATCTCGTAAACAGTGGCTCATAGCGAGTGGCGTTTGTGTTGCCGGACCGAACGGACGTGTCCCCCCGAGATCTCCCAAACGCATTTAAACAAACAATAGTTTTCGTCCCCGGCGCGCGCCTTTTGTTCTGCCTCCGGAGGCCCGAAAACGAGCCTGGCTTACAGGCTGGCTTATACCGCGTGTTTCTGTAAGGGATACCTGTGGAATGTGCGCGATCCATCTAGGCACCCCATCTGTGCAATACCACGCATTTCAGTGATTGTGATGATACTAGTGCGGTCAAGTGTAATGAATGCCCAGAGAACTGCGCGATACTCTTAGGCATCCCATCTGTGCAAGGCCTAGAATTTATTCTAGGCCAGGTGCACGTCTGAGCCACGCAGCGACAGGCCGGCAGCGAGCGACGCCTACGCAACACACCCTCAACGCTACTGCCTCCACCACCACCGCCGCTAAACACACCAACCTGGTGAGATTATTCCGATTAGGACATCATTGATAGTGATTACCTACCTCTAACTTTATTTCTCTCAGGACCACTCGCCGCCTGACAATAATAAACCACCACTTACCGCGGCCGCGGTTGCCCCTATTGACTAAGGCATAATCACATTTATAGGTGCGTCATAGGCAGGATATAACAATTCCCTACCTACGCAATATCAAAATCAACTAATAAAACATTATTATAGCTACATATACTTATATTGCTTTGCCTGAAAATAAATTCGAGATAATTCTCCTCGAGATTTATTTTCTCCTCATCTTCGAAAGACCATTCAAAACAGTCATTAACAATAACCATCCACTAAACCCTGAAACTCAGTGAATAAGCCAACCCAAAACTTAACAATCCTAGAATTATTTTATGTAGCTAAACTGCAAATATACTAAACCCGACAATAAACAAAAACTAAACAAGTGCAGGCCATAAAAAGGCCATCTCACCAAACTCCCAGAAACTAGACAAAACAATTGACTGCTATTTAGGAACAATTGAAAAAGCTTCGAAGCACAAAAGGCTCACAACGTTCCCTCAAACATCTGGCACCCATTCTATGGTGTCAGCCCAGCTTGGAAAAACCGGGAAACATTAGAATAAAAATAGATAGTAAAAAGCCAAACAGCGTCTCTCATCATACCAGCCGTACACCTCTTAGAAACAACCCACACACACACATTCATATTAGCTAAAATACCATGAGGCTTTCTCCTGTAGTAATATCTCACAATGGAAACTCTACCAATGCCCAGAGATGGAAACTGCCTGTTCCATGCAATTGCAGACCAAATCAACCATCTGTTTGGAGCGACATTCAACCATACCCACATCAGAAGCGACTTAGCTAGATACGTGGAAGCTAACAGCAATTATCCACGCATCAAACATGCGATCGACGCACCAAACGCAGAAGCTTTCACTGAGTACACAAAAAATCTCCACATAGAGGGCACGTGGGGCGGTGAAGAAATTATCATAGCAGCCGCGGAGTTCTACGTAATAAGTGTAGCGATCCATCAACAAAATGGCCCATCAATCGTATATAGCCCCCAACAAGAATATAACTCAGTCGGAACTATCAACTTGACCTTTTCCGCCAGCCACTACGACAGCGCATACATAATAGAGCCCCAAAACGTAATCAACAACCTATCAACAACCAGTCAAATCTACATCGCAGCATCTCACTTTTCCCATACCAAAATACAGCGCGACTACCAAAGTACCCTCAAGTTCCACCCGCCCCAAAAACAGATAATATGATAGCGGTAATTACTACGCCAACTCCAAACTATTCCACAGGCACAGTGCCGTACTAGTAGGTAGGAGATAGGTATACCTAACTAAATACAAAACTAAGCAGGAACCTACCCAATAACAGTAAAACAAAACATAACCATTTCTAACTTTATCCGGTCCGACAAGCCCACAAAAATAAAACAATAATGCAAGCCCGTCTACTACATAACTGCATATTCTGAGAAATAGCGAGAAACAGCAAACAATTGCACATCATAAAAGGATCATTTCACCATCTTCCAGAAAACAGGCAATTAACAAAAGACTTCCACTGATGAACAATAACAACAATAAAATCGGAGACTTTTTGTCCTAAGCGGCTCTCTACCGAGAATAAGGGCGCACGAAGATACGCACAAACTTTGACAATCGCAACCCGTACGATCTGTTAATCGTAGACAAAGGTAGTTCAAATAAATCACGCTATCTCTAAGTTCTTTCTTTCAACAACATCCCAAGAAGATAACCTAATGGAAGCCTTACCAACGCTGAGATGGTAACTGCCTATTCACCGCAATTGCTGACCAAATTAGTCACCTATGTCAATTAACATGCAACCACACTCACATTCGTAAGGACCTAGTTAAATATGTAGAAGAAAACGGCGATGAACAGAACAAAGCTCGCAATCACTGAGCCTGAAATCCTTAACAACTCAACACTGAAAATCTACGCAATTACGGTACTTGGGCTGGAGAGGAGATTATAATACCAGCTGCCGAATACTTTCTACTTAACGCAACAATCCACCAGCAAAATACACCATCGCTCACATTCACGCCCAAGAATCCAGCGGATGCAGTGAAATCTATCAACCTCAACGTCACAGGACACCACTACGACAGCGTTTACTTGCTTGAATCGCCAAATTTACCCACGGATCAAACAACCGATAACCAAACTGATAACACCATACTTTCGCCGATACTTAATGCAACACCCATGACCTCCTCAGGGTCAACCATAACATTAACAGAAGACATCCCAGACAACACCGGATATACGATGATACGAAACAGCCCCATATTTAAACCACAAGTCACATGCGAGCGTATGCGCATTGCTACTTGGAAGGTTAGAGGATGCGCCGAAATAACTAAAAGACTCAACATTGACGCGGAATTGACTAACAAAAACATACACATAGCCTATATACAGGAAACAAACATGATACATATGTCAAAACACTATCTCTGGTATCTGTATGCTCGCATCGGACAAGACGCTATAAAGAAATACAGGAAAAAGGGAATTATAGGAACAAACCTCCTTCACAATATTGCACACAAATATTTTAAAAGTTACATCAAAAGAAAATGTACAAGGGCGAGCTTGTCTCTAAAAAGAGATTTCTTCCAGCAAAACAAGGCATTACAGGAATTGCTATCATAAAAGGGTAGGCAGTGCACAATAATTACTATGACTAAAATGCCTAGGAATAAATTAAAATATCTGTAAAATACAGATAGCATATACGAAATAATTACCGATATATACATTGTACAAGCATGCACATCGTTGGTATTCACTGTACTTTATAACCTAGATAATTATTGTAAATTAAGCATAACACGTAGTTTACCTTTCTAGGCTAAAGACTAGTCTAAGTTAGTTGCAATAAAGCACTCGGTACAATTACCAGTTAACGTCTTTCCTTCGGAACCTACAACATACATCCTACAACAACACGTTACGAGCTAAGGCTCGTACATTTGGTCCTTCGAGCAAAGTTGATTGTGGTTACGGTTATTCCTACTCACTACGGGATAATACGTGATTGGAGTCAGCGTATCGGCGCCGTTGGAAACACAGGACGTTGTAAAACCACAAACATCCGTCCGGGGGTCAACTTCGGCGGGAACAAACAGCCGTCTGGAGCCAGGAGGCGCCAGCGGGAACAAACATCCGTCCGGGGGTCAACTTCGGCGGGAACAAACAGCCGTCTGGAGCCAGGAGGCGCCAGCGGGTACAAACATCCGTCCGGGGGTCAACTTCAGCGGGAACAAACATCCGTCCGGGGGTCAACTTCGGCGGGAACAAACAGCCTTCTGGAGCCAGGAGGCGCCAGCGGGTACAAACATCCGTCTGGAGGTCATCTGCGACGGGAACAAACAGCCGTCCGGGGTCAGCAGACTTGGGCATAACAAAACAACAAAATGGCAGACAAATTGGGAGATGTGCTGAAACAACAGGCGGTCATCATTGATCAAATCAAGGGCATAGGCGACAATTTCAACAAAGATGGACCATCAAGGAAGAACAAGGAGTACCTGAGGGTCCGTTTGGAGCGGTTACAACTAAACTGGGAGCAATTTGAGCTCAATCAATCGCGCCTGATGAGCAAGGAAGATAAAACATCTGAGTACTTCACCGACAACGTCTACGAGAAAGCTAAAGCGAGCTACCTGTCCATCAAGCAAGCAATTTCGGGATACGAGCAAAGGATGCGTCAACAAGAGGTGCAAGAGCAAGTTCAGGATTACAACACCGACCCCAAGGCTACACAATCAGCTACATCATCGGCTTCACATTCCGGAACAAAGGTGTTGGAGCTTCTGGGCGAGCAACGATCAAACATCAAAGCTTTAGAACGAACCATAAGAAAGGTGAACATCGACTATATCTCGGAAAAATGGCAGTTAGAAGACAAACTGAAGACTATATCAACTCGCTGGCAAACTTTCGACAATATGTACTGGAAGCTGGATAACCTGCTTGATGACACAACAGAGTACGAAATGGAGTATAATAGGCTGGAAAAGTTATTCGACGAGGCAAAATCGCTCATCAACGGAAAAATGGGAAATATTCAACATAGGGAACAATCGACACCGAAAATAGAAATCCCGACATTCGACGGGAATTACTCCAAATGGACTACATTCAAAGATTTGTTCACGGAGACTGTGCACAACAACAAAAACATATCGCCGGCCCAGAAAATGCAACATTTAAAAACAAAACTTAAGGGGGAAGCAGAACGCCTGGTACAGCATTTACACGTTAGCGCCAACAACTATAAAGACTGTTGGGAAATATTGGAACATCGTTACGACAATCTTCGTCTCCTCTTCGGATACTATGCGAACTTATTGCTCAACCAACCTAACATACAACAAGCAACCGCGACCCAGGTGAAAAGACTACACGACACGACGTTGGAGAACATCAATGCTATTGCAAACTTAAACATTGATACTAGCGGATGGGAACCATTGGTGGTGCATATCCTTCAACAAAAACTGGATCCCGAGACCCTGCAGTCGTATATCGAATCGCTAGAATCACCTCGGGAACTGCCAAAACTCGATAGCTTTTTGGGCTACCTCGAACACAAATTCATCTCATTGGAGTCCAGCAACAGTAAAGCTCCAGGGAACAACTACAACAACAAGGAACAGAACAAGAATTCGTCAAACAACAACCCTCCCTTTTTCAAGTCGGTTAATAAAAAGGGGGCAGCCAGTTCAACGTTCAAACCACGAACCTATTATACAGCAAAGAGAACGTGCCCGCGCTGTAATGGAGAACATGGATTATACGCGTGCCAAGAGTTTTTGCACCTTGAACCTTTGGCTAAATTACGAGAAGTTGAAAAACTGAGAGTATGCAGCAACTGCCTGTTTGGACACAACGGGGATATTTGCAGATCAAACAAAAAATGTAAAGAGTGCAATGGGTCGCACAGCACATTGCTGCACGAGGCAATATCTAGGCCAAGCAAGTCAGCAAGCCAGCAAGTGAACCGGCACAGCACGCACGTATCGAGTACGGAAACAAACGAAGTACTGTTGGCCACAGCAAAACTTATGGTGCAAGCCAACGACGGAACTTATGTAACGCTGAGAGCTTTACTCGACCAAGGTTCTCAGATAACAATGATAACAGAGGACGCTGTGCAACGGCTACAACTCAAGAGGATCAAAAACAATGCTGATGTAACTGGGTTGGGAACAACACCCAACAAATGCAAGGGAGAAATCCATCTCGATTGCAAAGCTCTACACAACGACTACAACTTCGTCATGGGTGCCTTAATTATGAGGCGACTGACCAACAAGCTGCCTAACAGATCGTTCGATGTGGACTCTTGGAAGCATTTACAACATTTGAAGTTGGCGGACCCAGAGTTCAACATAACAGGAGAGATCGATATTTTATTGGGCGCTGATATTTATCCGGAATTGATAATGGAAGGCCTGATTAAAACAAACAATCAAGCAATTATTGCGCAACAAACACGGTTGGGATGGGTGATATGCGGAAAATTCTCCCAAAGGACTTTCAACTGTCATGTCACCATCAACAATATGGAAGATATCAGCAATTTTTGGGAACAGGAGGAGATAGCAAGCAACCAAGTTGAAACTAGCTCGGAAGACTTCTGCGAAAAAATGTATGCGGAAACAACAGAGCGACTTCTTGACGGACGATACCAGATTCGCCTCCCGATGAAGAAGGACTTCAAGAACAAGCTGGGACTATCAAAACCACAAGCTATTGCACAGTATAAACAATTAGTGCGCAAGCTTAACAAAAACAAAGAATTTTCCCAACGCTACAATGACTTCATGGCCGAATATGAACAATTGGGTCATATGGAGATATCAAATAAACAAGAACAGCTTCAATATTATCTACCGCACCACGGAATCTTGAGAATGGAAGCGGTCACAACAAAGCTAAGAGTAGTATTTAACGCCTCGGCAAAAACAACAAGCGGATTCAGTCTCAATGACTTGATGGAAACAGGACCTAATCTTCAAGCGGACCTTCAAGGACTATTACTACAGTGGCGACAGTACAAATACGTCTACTCAGCAGATATTGAGAAGATGTACAGATTCATCGTCGTACATCCGGAAGATAGGCCACTCCAGAAAATAATTTGGCAGGATTCATCAAAGAAAATGAGAGAATTCGAATTGAAAACAATAACATACGGGACTAAGGCCGCGCCTTACTTAGCCCAGAAAACGTTGAAGCAGCTCGCCTCGGACGAAGGCGATAAGCTTCCTCAAGCAAAAAGCGTCCTTCAGAACAACTTCTACATGGACGATGCACTCTTCGGAAAACATACAACAGAACAAGCAAGGTTAACAAGAGACCAGCTCATAACGCTCCTCAACAAAGGCGGGTTCAACCTCCGGAAATGGTCAAGCAATGACCCATCTTTAGTTGCCGATCTACCCGAAGAGATGAGAAACCCCCGAAACTTCAACTTCAGCGAAAAGGAAACATCAAAAACACTTGGGTTGGGATGGAACCCGAAGAACGATCAATTTATGTTCACATCAACATTAGAACAAACAACAAACTATGTCAAAACAAAAAGGCATATGTTAAGTGACGTCGCTAAGCTATTTGACCCACTTGGCTGGCTGTCGCCAGTTACGATTAAAGCAAAAATCATGTTTCAACAAGTATGGCTGTCTAAGATTTCCTGGGACGACGAATTGCCGGAGGATATCCAAAAGGAGTGGACAACTATAAGGAAGGATCTTCAAAACATACAACATTTTACAATACCGAGATGGTTGGGAATTGAAGAAACAAACTGCAACATCGAATTACATGCATTTTGCGATGCGTCAGAAAAAGCATACGCCTGCGTCGTTTACTCGAAGGTTACGTTGTCTACCGGCGATGAGAAAATAACACTTGTCGCAGCGAAAACTAAAGTAGCGCCCATAAATAAACAAATAACGCTACCAAGATTGGAGTTGGGTGGTGCATTATTACTAGCCCGACTGGTGGACAAAATAAAACACAGATTTGCTGAAAATCACAACATGAAGATATTTGCATGGACGGACTCAATGGTCGTGCTGGGATGGCTGCAAGGAGATGAACATCGCTGGAAACCCTATGTGGGAAACCGGGTTCAGGAGATCAAGAGTGTCGTCCCGGCTCAACAATGGAAACACGTGAAATCAAAGCAAAATCCAGCGGACTGTGCTTCCAGAGGACTCCTTCCGTCACAACTGCGGGGGTTCAACCTTTGGTGGGAAGGGCCTCATTGGCTTCGAAACAACGACGCAACACAAATGGCTACGGAACCTTCAAGTTATTCAACAAACGAAGAAATAAAGATTCAAGCTTATCCAGCACAACAAACAGAAATGGGGGTCATCGCCAGCGTCATCGAAAAATGCAGTTCATTGTCAAGGGCTACGCGCATACTAGCGTGGGTGTCACGTTTCATAACAACGGCACGCGACCCGGCGACAAGGGGCAACTCCAAACACCTATCGTTGCAGGAAATACGACGCGCGCTACAGCGAATAGTAAAACAAGAACAAAATACGTATTTTAAATCCGAAATTAAAGATTTAAAATCAAAGGGAACTGTCAGATCCAACAGTAACATTATCAAGCTGAATCCTATCTTGGATGAAGAGGAGAACCTACGTGTCGGAGGCAGGCTGAAGAACTCAGAGTTGGGGTACACGACAAAACATCCAATAATTCTGCCATCAAACAGCAGACTGACACAGTTATTAATCGAACAAGCTCATCAACAAACATTACACGGAGGTTCCCGGCTCACGTTAAATTACCTGAGACAGCGTTATTGGATCATCAGCGGCAACAAAACAGTAAAACAAAGATTGAGACTATGCGTGCCGTGTACAAGATTCAAACCGCAAAAACAAAACCAGAGGATGGGAGACTTACCAAAAGCCAGAATAACACCATCGAGACCGTTTTACAACTGCGGCGTGGACTTCGCAGGCCCAGTAGATGTCAAGGCCAATAAAGGAAGAGGAGTCCGAACATCCAAGGGCTACATCGCCGTGTTTATCTGCATGGCAACAAAGGCCATTCATCTGGAACTGGTCTCGGATCTGAGCACCCAAGCCTTTATTTTGGCATTGAAAAGGGTGGTCAGTAGAAGGGGTCTGATAAAAAACATATGGAGTGACAACGGAACAAACCTCCTGGGAAGCAGCAGAGAACTTAAGAAACAGTTCAAGGAACAATCAACATTTAATGAAGACTTCGTGAACAAGACAAATGAGTTGGAAATCCAGTGGCATTTCATCGCACCGGCCTGGCCAACTGCGGGCGGGTTGTGGGAATCCGCTGTCAAATCCATGAAGTATCACCTGAAAAGAGTGATAGGGGAGCAAAAACTCACATATGAAGAGTTTTACAGCCTTCTAACATGCATAGAAGCTTGTCTCAACTCGAGGCCGCTGCTACAGCTGACCGAAGACACAGAGGATCGGGAATTTGTCCTAACTCCGGGTCACTTCTTAATCGGCGAACCTCTATTAGCAATACCAGAAGAAGATCTGAAAGGCGAAGTCAGTCTGCGAAATCGGTGGAAGTTAACCACGAAGATGTACCAGGACTTCTGGAAGAAATGGTCATCAGACTATCTACAACACTTACAAACGAGGAGTAAGTGGAACAACAAAACAGAAAACCTTGCAGTGGGGGACGTCGTCGTTGTAAAAGAGGACAATCTTCCTCCGGGAAAATGGGCTCTAGGCCGAATACTAGAAGTACATCCGGGCAAGGACGACCTGGTGAGGGTGGTATCTCTCAAGACAGAAAAGGGATCTCTGAAGAGACCAATAACAAGACTCATCAGACTCCCCACCGAAGGCGAAGAAAAACAAAAACAAACACAACAAACAAACAGCACACCCGGCAAGAATAAACGCATATCGATGATGAACTACATAACTATGTTCATCGTATTTATGTGTATGGTCTGCGGCTCGCAACAACAGTTTTTCGGCATGTCATCATTTGAAAAAGGAAGACAAATATATTATGACGACTTGGGAAATCTGAACACGGTTCACGACAGTTGGACAATCCTGGCGTACTACAATATGTCTACCTACTGGAAGGGGTTCAAGGATATCCAAGGATACGTCGACCATGTAGAAAACGCCTGCCAGAACTTCGCCTATCAAGTGGTCTGCGGGAGTATCGTGTCGGAGCTACGACAAGAAATTGAGGAGCTTCAGAGCAACAACTTAGGCTTACAGTCCCGACAAAGTGGGGGAAACAGGACGAAGAGAGGCTTCTTCAATGGCGTAGGACAACTTGCGCACAGCCTATTTGGAGTTCTAGACGAAGATTTCGCGGTGCAATATCACCAAGAGATAAACAACGTCAGAGACAATGAACAATATTTGCTGAAGCTGTTCAAGAATCAGACCTCTATTGTCGAAGTACAAAACAGCATCATAAGCAGGAATGAAGCAACAATGAACAAACAACTCGGGCTCATGCGAAGCCACATCAAGAGAGCCGATGAACATATGCGGGAGTTACAACAAGACACAAAACAAAATGCCATGATGGTCTACTTTAACGCAGTCGCACTGCAAGCCAATATTATCCTGAGCAAACTCAGGAGAATACAACAAGGAGTCCTCGAGGTTATTCAAGACGTCTATCGAGGCCAAATGAACAACAAGATAATATCCCAAGAACAAATTTTGAAGGAGATGAGCGTTATCGCCTCTCGACTTCCGGGACATTTGGCATTGCCGGTGGACAACGCCCACGAAGAAATAAGGGAGGTCTTCAAATTGATCCACGTCAAAGCACGAGCGACTCAAGAATATCTTATTATGGAAATGAAGTTGCCGCTTATAAATGACAATCAGCTACAACTATACAGAGTTATACCTATACCGCTGATTACAAACAAACAGACCAGATCTGTGGTAACTACGTCTGAATACATCGCTATCAACATGCTGAAGGATATCTATGTAAACTTGAGCAAAGAAGATTTACAACAGTGCACTATTTTGAAGCAAACTAAGTACATTTGCACTTTCAACAATCCCGTCTACAGTATGCGACAACATAACAAGCCATGTGAAATAAAACTGCTAACGAATGATAACAGCACACAATGCAATGCGCTCAGTTCGACGTGCGCTAACAAATGGATCGCATTACATCGCCACAATGTCTGGCTCTACGTCTGCTGCGAAGAATGCCACCTACGCATTATTTGCAAGGAACATATGATGTCTAAGGTCACGAGCGGAACGGGAATCATCAACATGGCTCAAGGATGTTCGTTGAAGAAAGACGAAAGTACGATCTACACGGACACCGAGTACCAAAACAAACTCTTCATTAACACAAGGATTGCAGTACCTACACTGGACACCATCAACAACATGACAAAGTTAACAGCCACAGAGGACCGGGAAGATGTTGTCACCGAAGATCATTCAAATGCACTTCGGAGACTCGAGAATCAGTTGGAGGAACTCAAGAAAAATTCTGAGTTACCGCAAACATTGTCGGAGCATGACGTGCATCAGTACGCTGTTTCCTACATAACATTGACGGTGCTGATACTCGGAACGGTCATTGGCTGCCTAGTCTGGATCGCCGCGCGTCGTCGTCGTGATGCTGAGAGTCGTCAGGACAAACGTGTCGCCGCCACCGCCGCCGTTATCACGTCCCGAGCCGTCACCGCCGCCAGTGCTGCCACAGCCACTGCACCAGCCGAGGGGGACACCAAGACCGGAAGGAGATCGCGAACGGAACATATCTACGCAAGACCGACCCAGAAGACTAAAATGTTTAACGTTTAAATTAAAATATTTAAGATACTGTAATAACATAATATTAACAATTTAGCAAACCATTAGGGGATAACAATAACAGAAAGGTTTATAGTGATAGGCAGGGTAGTTACCCTTTATTTTCCCTGTTGGTTGATTTGGCAGCATGTACAAGCATGCACATCGTTGGTATTCACTGTACTTTATAACCTAGATAATTATTGTAAATTAAGCATAACACGTAGTTTACCTTTCTAGGCTAAAGACTAGTCTAAGTTAGTTGCAATAAAGCACTCGGTACAATTACCAGTTAACGTCTTTCCTTCGGAACCTACAACATACATCCTACAACAACACGTTACGAGCTAAGGCTCGTACATACATAAACCTTACATATAATAAAATAAATACAATAACTTTTACGAAAGAGACATGTAGAGCTCTTTGATATGTTTCTTAAAAGAAAAAAGAGTCGGACTGTCTCTTATAGTGCAAAGAGGTGCGTTCCAGAGTCGGACCGCCCGCAACCTGAAAGAGCGTTTATACGCAGCGCTGCTATGCCGCGGAGTAACTAAAAGTGAATAATTAAATATCATCGGAGAACTGCTCATGGCAAAATTAAAAGTAGAAAGACGAAAATTCTTGTAAGAGACCCCATAAACAACCAGAGAATTGGACGTAGTTCCAATACGAACCGTAAACGAAATCAAATATCTCGGCACATATATTACGGCAGGACATAGGACACAATAAAAAAGAGGTGCCGGCAAGCCATATGCAATTCCAAGGCCCTAATGCATTTTATAAAGAAATCCAACATAGACTGAAATATAGTGCGCCTGATTTACAAAATGGTCATTGCACTGTTTATAAAATTCGGACAAAAAGCGGCAACCCTCACTAAAGCAAACAGTTGACAGTCAGTATATGAACGCCTGATCCTCAGAGACATGTTTGAGAACGCCAGAAGCTATCCAAGATACCACAAAATTCATGACTGACTACAGGGCAAAACGATAACCAAACGAATCAAAAACCACCGGATATGTTACTATACATATTCTGCGACGCCCACAACAGCACTTACTACACGCTCCATTCAAATACGAAGCAAGGAAGAAGAAAGTTGGCCGACTTATATACACCTGGAAAGATTTCCTTAAGCATGACATAAAATATTACGGTGAAGAACACAGTTACTGGACAGAATCATCACACAACAGGGACGAAGTCAGGATGGCCTAGAGGCAAATATACCGTATCCCAGAAACAGACAGCAAAAGCGAAACTGGGAACTTACCGGATAACCCAAACGAACACGACTCAGGAAACTCAACTATTAACAATAACTGAAAATAGAAGGAAAACAAGAACTTGAAGAAAACAACAGCTGCTCTCCAAATCCCACATCCTCCCCATTCCACATATCCTATATTGGCTTCAGGCTGAAGAGTCGGTCGATTGAATTCACTATCCTTCCCTTCCTACAGAGCAGGTCATTCCGCCCCCCCTCAAAACTTGTGCCCTCTGGTATGCCGGCCGAAAGACCGGAACAGGTTTAGAACCCTGGCTGGAGAAGCACCATTCATTCATTCAAATATCTCGTAAACAGTGGCTCATAGCAAAAAAAAAATCTTTTACTCAAGCAATCTACATAAACGCAGTGGCGTGAGCGCCGAGGATGGTCCGACCATACAATGAATGAATACTTTTTGCGTCTCTAGCCGGGCCGAAGCGGGCGCGCGGGGGGGCTCAGTAGAGCGTGCGTCGCCATTGAGTGAGGTGGTTGTGTGCGCGCCGAGTTTCGCTGTCAAATCCTTCAGAGGTTATAAAACAAGTGCATCGCGTCGCGAGTTATGATTTTTGTTTCTACGTGACACTACTGTCACTACAACATGTCGGAGAACTGTTTAATTTGTGATGATTTAGTCGAAACGGACTTGTGTAAAGTCGGAAGTAAAGGGATTATTGGGATAGTAAACGCAAGTGCGTTAAGAAAAAATGGGAAAGATACATGTTTAAGGAACAAGACGAGTGGTGTTGTTCACAATGCTTGCAGAAGAGAGTACATTAGAAGTGACTCAATAAAAAGATTTTTGAGAGAACAAGCCCTTTCAGAGCAACCATCCACGTCACGTGGTGTCTCTTTGCGTTCAGGACATAGTGCATTTTATAAACAAAGTGTATTTTTTTGCACAGAAGAGTATGACGAGGAGACGGAGAGGAAAAAACCTTATTCCAAGCGTCGAACCATTATCAAAGTTAGTACGACTACGTTTCACAATTCCGTGATTCTTCGTGGACAGAAAAGAAATGATGAGTGGGGTAACGACGTAGTAAGACGTATTTGCACTGTTGGGGATCTACACGCAGTAGATGCAATATATCATATAGATTGTTACAAAAAATTTACGCTTGCTAGTTTACCTTCAAAAAGAAAACCTGGACGACCGATTGATGAAGGGATTACAGAAGCTATGAACGAAATCTACGATTACATTGAAAAAAAAACGATAGCTGCCAATTTTCTATGGACGATTTGTTAGGACAAATTACGGGAGAACCAACAACTCTGAAAACCATCAAAGCCAGAATGCGGAAAAACATAGGGACCAAATAGTTTTCAGTTCAACTCGCACCAAACAAACAGTCGTCTGCTTTCGTGCAACTGGTGAAAAAAATTTGACGACGCGTGGTACACGTCAAGATGTACTGATGAACAAGAAGAAAATGAGAGAATTGTACGAAAATCCGCTGAGATTATCTTGAAAGAGATTGAATCCATGGCTTATGACACCAGTGCCTATCCTCCTTTAACTAACTTCTGCAGGGAGGCTGATGAATTGATACCTAAATCTCTCACAGTTTTCTTAAATTGTCTTGCAAAGAAGAAAAGGTCACGAGAGGTTGTGAAGAAAAAAATGACAACTATAGCTCATACACTTATTGCTGCTGTTCGCCCTCGATGTTTCATATGCCCTATTTTATCCAGCATCGCTCTGCTCATATACCGAAAATATGGATCCAAAAACTTGGTGGACCTTCTGTCGAAGTTGGGATTGAGTGCCTCTTATTACGAGGCTCAGCAACTGGAACTCTCCACCATGCACCATACGGAAGAGCCTATTCCAGTTGAAACGTTTATTCAGTTCGCCTTTGACAATACTGATTTCAATGTATCCACTATCGATGGCCGGCATACTTTTCACAGAATGGGAGGCATCAAATGTGTTACACCCGCTAACACTCTCTATGCATACAAACATGTCAAAAGGTTAAATTCTGCTCCTGCCCAAGAAGAAGTGGGTAAGCTGGAAGTTCTGGAGATGCAAACATTTGAGGGTAGGGGAACCAACGCATTGCAACAAATTACTATAGAAGGCTTGAGCTTGCTGAAGCCCATCCCCTCTGACATATTAACACCCACCATTCAAGATCTCTTGTGGATGAGTGGCAAGTGGCTCCAGGAAATGGAACACACTTTGGAGGTGCCTACCATTCCAGAATGGAAAGGTTTTATGCAATTGACGAGTATATTGATTAACAAAGAAACAACTTCGGTAACTTTTCTTCCATTCATCAATTCGCCACCAAATGAGTACAGCACTATACGCACAGCATTACAGTATGCTTTAGAAAAGAGTCAGGAGGTAGGAGCCACCATTTGTATTGTAACATTTGACCAGCCCTTATACTTAAAGGCCAGGGAAATCACGTCTGGGACTATTATGGTGAGACTTGGTGGGTTTCACCTTCTAATGTCCTTTTTGGGTTGCATTGGTCACACAATGGCTGGATCTGGACTGAAAGATATACTATGCCAAGTTTTTGCTGCTAATTCAGTTGACAAAATTTTAACAGGACATGCCTACAGCCGAGCCGTCCGAGGACATTTGCTCGTTCAGCTTGTTTTAGCTCATATTATTCTGGATGGAGCCAATGTCTCAGAAGAAGAGAAGAGGGAAATCTCGACTATGTTGACCAACAAAGAAAAAATTGCTCCAGACAAAGTTAAAGAAAATGCTTCCTTGAAGTCTACTTTAAAAAATTTCAGAACCATCTGGAAACACTTAAAGAGAATGGGCCTACCGCTGCTTTGTGGGTGCAGTATTTCAATATGGTTACGCTCATGAAGAAGTACATTGATTCTGAGCGTCGCGGTGTTTGTGACGGCCACTTGGCGTGTGTACAACAGATGATCCCATTCTTCCATGCAAGTGGGCACTTCCAATACGCGAAATGTGCCCATCTCTACGTGCAAGACATGATGCAACTTAAAAACAGCCATCCCCAAACGTACAAGGAATTTGCAGAAAAAGGCTTCTTTGCCATTAATCGAACAGGCACACCTTGGGCAGGAGTTTGGTCAGATATGGTCATAGAGCAAACTCTCATGCGCTCCATGAAAAGTTCAGGTGGCCTGACGCGGGGGAGAGGAATTATTGATTCTATATTGGCCAAATGGATTTGCGGATCACCGGGATGCACTGCCATCTGCACTTCATTAGAGGAGTACGCAAATGTGGTTTTTGCTAGTGGAGAACAGCATGTTGATTTCCGACTATCACGGCAACAGAGAGATTCACAAGATCGAGATAAGATGCGAGATTGGTTCAGTGAACATCCCCCATTTCCAATGTTGAATTCGCTAATGTCCCTATCAACGGGCATCCTGGGAAATTCCAAAATAAATTGCCACCAAGCTCTAGATATTGGCACTTAAATACAGTGACATGAAGCAGTCTAAGAAGAATGTGGTATTGTCACTAGCCAGTATGAGCAGTAGCATTAAAATCAATGGTGAGACAGTTACTGTTAACCCTTTGACAATTTTCCAAAGAACTGTCATAGCAAAAAAGAACGAAGAAGATGTTGAAGACCTTTTGACTTATGAACTGTCCCCATTCCCGATGGCTCTGTTCCAAGAGGGTTTAATGCGAAAAGGGAAGAAGTCATCCCTCTACGATGTTTTGCCAGTAGAGAACAACGCAGCCCTCGATCTCAACCAAACCACCAATGTGATAGATGGTGGTTTCCTACTACACCGTATGAAATGGAACCCGTCCTCCAACGTTTCTACGATTTGCCATCAATAAACATAAACATAAACATTTACATACAGGCACATACATTGCTTCTGGCCCCACACTAGGATACCCTGTGTCGTGGTAACCAGAAACAGCGACGTCACACACATATAAACATCCAAGACCTGGGGTTTTTTATTTTTTTTTATTTTTTTTCATTACCCCCAGCCGGGGATCGAACCCGGGACCTCTCGCATGGTAGGCAGAGCCACAACCGCTGCGCCACAGAGGCGTCTGTATCAATACATTACCTACGTCCAGAAACATTACGGTCCAAATTGTATGGTGGTTTTTGATGGTTAAAGTGATGTCAACAGCACCAAACGAGCAGAGCAGAAGCGACGATGTCTGTCTAAAACGTCGGTTGATATTAACTGTACCGAAAAACGATCATCACTGTTCAACAGGATCATTTTCTCGCCAACGAAAAAAATAAAACGAGGTTGATTCATTTTCTCACCGACAAAATGACAGCAGCAGGGATTGAAACAACTATTGCAACAGGAGATGCTGATGGTACTATTGTCAGATGCGAGTTGGATAAAGCTGCCGTTCATCCAACTGTTGTAATAGTTGGGGAAGATGTCGACTTGATAGTCCTCCTCATAGGATTGGATCCACCAAATATTGACGTGTTCTTTATGAAACCAGGGCGTGGAAAGGTGGAAACCAAATTGTTTACAGTGCGACAACTTCAACAGCTTCCATTCGCCAAGACAATTCCCCTTCTCCACAGCTTCTCCGGATGCGACACCACCTCTGCAATCCATGGAAAGAGCAAAGTGGGAATTACTAAGCTGTTCACGGATAAACCAGACCTGACCCAAAAAATCTCAGACATTTTTAATGAGAGCCTTCAACATCACCTGAGAGTATTGAACAGGCCGGCGAGAAACTGTTTCTAGCAATTTACAAAGCGCCTATCCAGGAACAAAATCTAAATAAATTACGATACTCAGCTTTTTTGAGAGCATCAATAAAGCCGAAATCAGATTTGGCCTCTCTTCCTCCTACCAGAGGAGCTTCGAAGCAGCACTCATTGAGAGTGTACCTACAGGTATCATTAACCACAGAAATTTCAAATACTGTAATATAAATATATATTTGAGCTAAACACGTTGATCTTATTATATGTTTTACAGATACAACAATGGCTCAGCAATCCCCTACCACCTACTCAATGGGGCTGGGCCAGAGGAGACGATGGCGTCCTAAAGCCGGTGACAACAAACGATCCGGTGGCACCTGACTCCATCCTCAACAGCATATTTTGCCAATGCACGACTGGGTGTGGGGTGCGATGCGGCTGCCGAAAAGCAGGAATCGCCTGCTCCAGTATTTGCGGTGTATGCTCTGGCTCATGCACTAACGGAGCCCTAAGACGATGATATTAGGAAGGACTTTAGCGGATGACCTACTTTTGTTGACCCTGAGGGGGGGAGGGGGGGATGGGGGAGGGGGTAGATATCCCCCCTACTACTCCCCTCCCGCGGAAATGGCTAGTTTCTGCGATATGATTATTTAAAGTTTTTAGGTTATGTTGTTAAAATACAACAAAATTTAGACTGACCTTGATCTTTAAGTGGGGTGAGGGGGAAGGGGTTGATGCCCCCCCCCCCCCCCCCCTCTACTCCCCCCCCGCACGGAAATGCCTAGTTGCTTTCTTCGAAAGGGTCATTTTTCTGCCTCGACACCTTTCTCCTCCACAAATACTCCATAATGCTATCATCAAAATTTACATGAAAAGTAGCCACAATAACCTACTCTAGCCAATCGTTTTTCTTTGCATACGCTGCGCTCCGCTCCGCTCCGGTTTAGCTTCTTCAACGTTCTAACATAACCTATAACCCGATTGAAAAGTAGCCACAATAACCTACTCTAGCCAGTCGTTTTTGTTTGCATACGCTCCACTCCGGTTTAGCTTCTTCAACGTTCTAACAAAACCTATAACCCGATTAAAAAATAGCCACAATAACCTACTCTAGCCAATCGTTTTTGTTTGCATACGCTGCGCTCCGCTCCGCTCCGGTTTAGCTTCTTCAACGTTCAAACATAACCTATAAACCGATTGAAAAGTAGCCACAATAACCTACTCTAGCCAGTTGTTTTTGCTTGTAAATATCGAGAGAACAAGAAAATAGAACATTCGCGAAACTACTAGAAAAGGGACTACTACTTTGCCGCCCAACCAAAAACGCGGCAAAACGCCCCAACAAAATGCGTTCCGTTTTAAACAAAAATTACAACTTTTTTATTATCAAAAGTGATATTTTACGAAAGAAATACTAAATTAACTTTGATTGACGTAAAATAAATAAACAAACATAAATTGCAAGTTAAATGAACATTTTTTATTAAAATAGGTATTATTAAAAAAAGATTCCACATTTCATCCTTTTTTTAGAGAATTCTCATCTTTTCAAATATGCGTACAACGAAATGTAGGTAATGTATTTTGACCACAGACAAGATTAAAAACCTATTATTTGCGTTGCGTTAGATCATTTTACAAAGTATTTTCAGATTTTCAAAAAATCATATCTTAAAAACTATTGTATTCCGCACCCTGAAACTTTCAGGAAGATGATCAAATGACCCCAACATGGTGCTAAAAAAGTTTGGACGCCCCAGTGAGTAGGTCATCCGCTAAAGGTGAGCCCTTTATTTTATTATTGTCCATATTCTTTCCCCTATTTTTGCTTCTTTGATAGGATTTTCTTATGAGCTCATTTTTAACATAGTTTTTGAACCTCTTTTCAGGAAGGATCAATGATTCCTGTGGTATTTTATTGTAGAAGCGAATACAGTGCCCCATGAATGATATATACATGTGATAATCCTCGTGCGAATGTGGAGCGGCTAACCACTGAGTAAGTATGGACGTATAATATACGCCCATGTGAGTAAGGTAATGACTATGACAGATGATGTTAGATCAATTATAGAGTTCGTGGTTGTTTGACAAACTTTTTTTTAATTGTTTATCTCAGCGGCCATCAGACATTACAGGGAATAGATTGACGTTTCATTTCACTTTTTTTTTTGTAGGTAAGGCGGATAGGTAAAGGCATTTTTTCATACATCCTATGATGATATCATAGATAATAGGTCAAATTAATATCATTGTGTTATATTATAATATCTTAAAATACTTATTTATTATATGGTTATTATATGCTTATATGGTTTTGAGATTTACGTTCCTGTCCAGAAAGTTAGCAACCCAATTCTCTAGCCTCTACCTACCACTTACACGCAAAAAAAATAATCTGGCTGGCAGTTGCAAAAAAGTTAATTCATCTGCGGAAATGTCTCTAATTAGGTAGGTACCCCCGTTCCAAGTCCTCCTTACGACGGTACATCATGATTTGCGATTTAATGTTAAAATCTACTGAGATAATAACACAAAATAAATTTCCAAGTTTACAAATAGATTTTCTTTTCAGTTAGCTACAAACAAAGCTTTGCTTCGAACGCACCCGGACTTTTCTCAACAACTGTCACATTGACATGCAGGTTAAGTTCAGTCAGGTTAAGTTTGATTTTGGTCTGAAATCTACGAGATAGTTAGGATTTATTGTAGCATTGTCACTTTCTAATTTTGACTATAATTCTTAGTTGTCCAATTTGAATTGATACATAACCAGAAAAATATTATATTTTATTTTATTCCGGATTTCCTAATTAAGAGATGAATAATATTTGTCGAAGTCGGATCCTGTCTTGCGTGAGTCCCCTTCTGTTTTATCTCACCATAAAACTACTTAGAGTTGGTCTAAAATAATTGGAAAATCTGTATCAACCTATCATTGTTACAGGCACTGTGGCAGTATAGCCGAAATCTGAAACCCCTGGATTCTATCAGATCCAGTGTGTATAATTCAAACATCGAAATACCAAATGCACGCAACCAGAGCTCTGTAGCCATAGAAGATAGTTATGTGAAGAAGTTCATGAAAGCGGTTGGATGGATGGATCAGTCGAGAACAGTGTGTGATTTATCATATTTAGACCGTTATGTAATATATATCCAGAGAAGGACCTTCAAGTCCTCACTCTCATCCTCAATCAGCTGATCACATTTTCTTCAATCATACCTAACAACCTATTGTATCACCATTCAAATAATATAACAAACTAAAAAAAATACCCTTATTCACTTGATGACATACAATACAACAGATAGATACACAGTTACATAGACACACCCTTACTTTACAAGAGAAGCTTTTCCTTAAGTATATTTTTAAATTTTCAGAGACTAAAACTCTCCGGCTACTTTCTGTATGAGTGTATACCAGAACAAGTGAACTACATAGAGTGGTTCTCCAAATGCCACCTAGATGACACTTTCAACTCTTGGTTTAATATCACAGAGCTACATGTATGGCTGCTGATGGTGCGATGTGTGGCTGAAGACACTATACCAACTAATAAGGAGAAGTATGTCAAAGATGACGGACACTTCATAAGGAATTGCATTGTGGAAGCCATGTGGGCCGATGTTGGAAACAGGATTAAGTTATTGGAGGTAAATATTACTGTCACTTTTATTCATCTACTGATCTTAGTGCACAATGAACACTAAAAGGGTTCCTCATATAGCAAGGCAGGCCGATAGATTTTCTAGGTGAGCAACATTTCTTAGATTGTGGCAGTGCCGGGCCACCACTACTACTATATTATTAAAGATTTAAGGAAATTTATGCTCAAAATAATGGTCAAGTGAGGGTCCGTACCATCGTAAAAGAACTAAAAAATAATAACTACAAAATATTAAACTTCAATCCCCTGGTCCATCATTCACAATAGAGAGAGGGGTGAAACAGGGAGCCCCTCTATCTCTTAAACTATTCACCAGTACCCTTGATGAAGTTTTTTAGAAACTTGGTGGTCTCGTGGCGCAGCAGCAGCATAACCTTCGCTTTGCCGACGATATTGTTCTGATTGCATCATCCTCATCAGAACTCCAAATAATGTTCCAAGAACTGAGCACCGCAAGTCTTGAGGTTGGACTAAAGATGAACCGGTCAAAGGCCCAACTCATGACCAATGTAAGGTAGTGGTTGATGAGCAGGACATCTACATCTACATCTCCTTGGGCCAGACAGTATCCTTCGAAAACGGGCAGAACAAAGAAATACGTGTTTCGACGCCTGAAAAAGGTTCTGGTCCATGAAGGAGCTGATGAAGGGCTACCATTGTCCTTGAAGCGCAAACTTGTCGACATGTGCACCTAACTCTCGGCACAAAAATTTGATTGTTGACCGAGCTTCAGAAGTCCTAACTGACATAGTTGACGTAGGCGTACAAACTGCCAGACTCAAATTCATCTGGGCTGGACAAGTCTGTCCAATGCATCCGGATAAATAGGCGAAATCAGCCACTAAATGGATGTCTACAAATGGGCACCAGCGGCGTAAGGGAAGGTCCAGAAGGAGATGGAGGGACAACCTGGATAAATTCCTGCCAGGGTGGATCGATGACGATTTAGCTAGAGATGCGTGGGCTCGAACCGGTGAGGCTTTTAGGCTAACTAAATAATAACATAATAAAAAAAAACAAAAAAAAAAACGATCCGGCGGGCAAATTCAAACGCCATGGTGGGCCACGGTGGCCCGCGATTCTGGGTTTGGCCAGCCTTGTTATATAGCGTAGGGTAGCACTTAGAAGGGATTTGGGCACCTGCTAGTCTATCTATATAAATAAACAACATCTAGTTCCCAATCTATACCTTTAATTCCATTTGTCTGAACATAGATGTATCACACTCTTAGCAGAAGACAATAAATATGCCACAGTATTATACAACTGTTCTGTTTTTCCAGGGTGCAAACCCGGCTTTAGCCAGGAAGCAAGTATCAGAGCTCTCTCAGCAGTTCCAAGCAGCCCTGGTGGCATATGACGAGGGGCTGGATGATGATAGGGTACTAGCCGCTGCTGTCTGGAGGAGGTTCTATGCATTGTCACCGGACACTAATCCCGAAGATGTGGAGAGGATCGTCAAGTTTATTCGACACCAGGTCAGAAATATTTCCAGTTACAAGATGTGACATGTGTTGTAACTGGGAATAAAGTGATTTATCTATCTAGCTGAAGTGGATCTTGGCTGGCCACGTCAGTCGTATGCACCCAGAAGGATGGCCACAGAATGGGTGCCACAAGACGTTTACCGGCGTAGGGGCAGGCATAAACGGAGATGGCGGAATTACCTCGACAAGTTTCCGACGTGGTGGCCGGAGGTGGCACAGAAACTGGGATGTGTGCAATCAAAGGGGGAAGGTCTTTGCCCACCAGTGAGACACCAAATTGGCGGCATAACTGTCTATCTATCAGTTAAAGGTTTTTTTTTACCAATAATGAATTACTGAATCTTTCACCCCATATTTGAAAAGGCCCTCTGCCACCCAAATGGGAGAGTATGCTTGTAAGCTGGATTTCGGTCAGAGTGTCGATAAGGGGGCGGATTTTCCTTGGCGCCCCCTTATCTACAATCCAATCGATATTATAAGTATTTCTTCTATTAGGCCCACTTATATACTTTCTATCATCACGAAACTTGGGATGTACAGTGGTGGTCATATAATTAAGAACGACTAGTTGAAAACAAGTTTTTTTCAAACTTACGAGAATAACACTTATTGCATATCGTTTTGTATCTCTCTCGGTATCGTAAAACTGTTTTACACAATCGTAGCATACAGTTATAATATGATAAATTCATCAATATTATTATATAAGTAAACTTTTCTGTATATAATATATCTTAACATGTTATTGCAAACTTACTGGCTGGCCACATAATTAAGAACGCTGGATAGTTTATTTTTTTATTCAAATTTAAATAGAGAACACCCTGTAACTAGGCCACTATTCGAGTAATTTTGGCGCCATTTAGTTCTGTAAAAGTCAAAAAGTTGATCGTTTCATAATAAAAAAATGGGAAAAAATAAAAGTTGTGATGCATCTACAAGGGAAGTAATAATAAAACTTCGCGATATGAATTGGTCATATAAAAAGATTGCCAATCATTTGCAGTGCTCAAAAACGATGATATTCCACGCTGTGAAGCATTTTAACACACATCAAACAACTTTAAATATTCCTCGTGTACCTAAACAGAGAAAGTCATCTCAGCGAGACGATCGAAATATCGTGCGTTTGGCAAAACAATACCCTTTTAAGGGGTCTAATGAGTTAAAAAAAGAATACTTTGGTGAAAATAACCCTTCAGCGATCTCAGCGCGCACTATCCGAAGGCGATTGGTAGAAGCGAAGTTGAACGGAAGGATAGCAAGAAAGGTGCCCATGTTGAAACAGTGTCATAGGCAAGCCCGGCTTGCATTTGCTAGGAGGTATGAAAGCTGGACAGCAAGACAGTGGAAAAATGTTCTTTTCTCTGACGAAACAAAAATTAACAGAGTATGTTCTGATGGGAAACGATATGTTCGACGCCCTCCGAATACAGCATTCGACCCCAAGTACACAAAAATGACATTAAAGCATGGTGGTGGAAATGTGAAAATTTGGGGATGCTACTCTGGTCATGGTGTTGGACCTGTTAGACTGATAGAAGGAAACATGGATCAATTCCAGTACAAAAATATACTCGAAGAAACTATGTTACCATATGCTGAAGACGTACTTCCGATTATTTGGACATTCCAACACGACAACGATCCGAAGCACACTGCACGCACCGTTAAAGAATTCCTCACATCTCAATCAGTTTCTGTCTTAGAATGGCCACCGAACAGCCCAGATTTAAATCCCATAGAGCATCTTTGGTGCGAAGTCAAGAAAAAGGTTTCAAATCGACGATGTGGTAACCTAACTGAGTTATACAACGTTTTTTTAGAAGAATGGCGCTCTATTTCTATTGAAAAATGTCAAAAATTGATAGAATCAATGCCTCGTCGTTGTAAGGCAGTTATTAAAAGCCATGGTCACGCTACAAACTATTAACTTAGAATAAAATGTATTAAATTATAATTTTTAACATTGTCACTGTCTTATTTAATGTGATTTGTAAAATCTAAGTATCTACGGAAACAACTCTCGAGCAGCTTAAGAATCGTTCTTAATTATTTGTCCAGCATTTTTACTACTTGAATTTGTAATTATCGATAATCAATTTTTGTAAAAAAAAATAGTAAATGTTTTAAATATTTACTCCTAATCCCGTTTATTTTATCGATGTAGCTATTTCATAACACAACTAATTACTTTTAAGAAGGAACTTAAAAGTACACATAGCATAGTTTTGAAAAAAAATATCTGGTACTACAAATCGTTCTTAATTATATGACCACCACTGTATATGCAGTATAGATGAATATACATTAATAAGGACAATAAAACTGGTCTGATGATAGAGCTCGAAGGTGGCAACTTACTAGTAACCCCATTGAGTTTGGGCTGCTTGGGTTTGGTTGCAAAATGACCCACATCATGAAAGTTTGATTTGACTTTCACCAGCATTTCGTCAATGTATGGCGCTAGCACACTTTATCACATTTAACAGCATTGGAACTGATTTTGATCCCTATCAAAATCAGTTCCAATGCTGTTAAATGGGGTTCCCTAACCCGGGTACAAGTAACTATATTTATATTAGCTAACACATGATCTTACTCCTGGCCCTCTATGCAACTAAGCACAAGCTTCACACACACAAGCCTATCCTATCGCAAGCTCGCGCTATCTCTCTCTCTCTCGACTCGATGAAACGTGACTTCCGAGCCTGCGATAGGCTTGTGTGAAGCTTGTGGTTAAAAGCATCGGGGCCCGACGAATAACCGATGAGGATTGAGGGTAGTTTTTCATGTACCTCTCAAAAGTATTCAGCCATCCAGTTATAATGTCGTAATATGGCGATATTGATACAAACGTTATCTTAATAAAAAATCTTCATAAATAACTTATGTAAGATTTGTAGCGTGGTTAGAATAGAATAGAATAGAATAGAATATGCGTTTATTCAAGCGTCACAATACACAACACATAGCACAAAATAGGAATATACAAAAATAGGAATAAACATGGACAACAACAAAAGTGGGTATATTATGTGATGTAAATGGCTTCTTAAGAAAACAGCGTAGTGTGCTGGTTGTATACGGCGACGGTGAAACGGCTCCGGCTCAGCATTATGCTACAGGGCCTACAGGAGGACCTGAAGCGCTGGTATTCTGTCGGAACCGGTGTGACTGAGTGTGTTGTTTTGTACGGTGTTGATTAGACTACGTAATATGCATAGATAAGAGATATAAACAATAAATAGCATAATATAAATGTAGGGTATATGAGTATAGAGTTTGTGTGTGGCATGTAAATAATGGTATGAAGTACGATACATAAATAAATAAATAAATAAATAGGTACAGTAATTATGATAAATATGAGTAATGTACAAACATGTTTGAAAAATGCAAGAGGTTTTGGGGGTCAGAAACGAAGGCTGCCGATGCAGACTGCAGAGATAGCTTCAGTTATCCGCTTTTTGAAGGGCTAGTAAATAGGCTTTGTATGCTGTTTTATAGCTGGTTAAAGTAATTTTTTCACGAATTGGTGGAGGGATATTATTCCAGCATTTTGTAGCCAGATATCTGAAGCTACCCCTGAAAGCAGCAGTCCGATGCCGGGGAATGGAGAGGATATTTGTTGAGCTGCGGTTCATGTGGTGATTGGAAACTTTCCAGGAGAGCTTTTCGTGAAGGTATTCAGGTATCCCTCTCTTTATAACACCGAACAAGAGCGCTGCAAATTGAAATTGTTGTCTGCCTTTCATTTTTAAAACATTTGCTCGATTCAGATAGGGCGTGATATGAGTACGTGGTGGGACGATGTAACAATAGCGAGCGCAGGCGTTCTGCACTCTCTGTACCAATCGCTCAGTGCGCTTATACAAACGCGGCCCGTATACTGTGATGCAGTAGTTAAGCTTTGACAACACTAACGCCTCACTGAGCTCCACTCGTATTTCTTCTTTTAGGAATTTCCGAATTCTGTAAAGAATATTTAACCTGTAAAAACAGTTTTTGACGAGCTCGAGAACATGTTTGTCAAAACGCAGCTCCTCATCCCTGATTAGACCCAGGTTCCGCGCTTCACGCACTCGCTCCACTGGTACCCCCGATATAGCAATTTGTGGATTCATATCGCCAATAGTGTTCACGTGGTGTCTCGAGCCGAGTATCATGAACTTTGATTTTGTTGGGTTTAGGACCAACGCATTTTTGGAGGACCAAGTTGTTATACGTTCTAAATCCGCATTTATCCTCCGCATAACATCAGGAAGCGATTCTTTGTTCACTTCAATATAAAGCTGTAAATCATCGGCATATAGATGATATTTGCAATGGTGAATGCAGCTTGTGATATCAGCGCAGTACAGAATAAATAACAGAGGACCCAATATGGACCCTTGAGGAACACCTCTACAGGTGGTGACTTTTTGAGAGTGATTTTTGGTTCCGTCACTATTTGTTAAGACTACTTGTTGGTTGCGGTCTTTGAGGTAAGTTTCAAACCACTTAATCGTATTTACTTCAAATCCATAGTAGCTTAGCTTGGAAAGAATTAAATCCACATTGATGGAGTCAAATGCTCTAGAGTAGTCAAGTAGGACGAGAAACGTGGCTATTAAAAACAAAGGTGGTCACATAGATGAACCAAATATATAATTTTAAGTGTTGTTTAAAATTAAATATAATAAAACTTTTGTAAATAAAAATAGTTTTTTTATGGTTCCTTCCTATAGCATTCAATAACTGAGGAAAAGATGAACCAAATATATAATTTTAACTGTTGTTTAAAATTAAATATAATAAAACTTTTGTAAATAAAAATAGTTTTTTTATGGTTCCTTCCTATAACATTCAATAACTGAGGAAATTATAGGTGGCTGAATACTTTAGAGCGGTAGTGTGTACGGTACACACAATCTTGACCAATTTGGTTCAGATCAAGTAATCAGTAACTAAGTAAATATTTTTTCAATGTTGGATGAAACCAAAAGTAGGGTGGGGCCACACGATAATAAACACAATGGAGGGCTTCTGGAACTGATGTATGGCATTCTTATCTTTTCGAAACTATGGATTCGGAACTCGGGAACAACCCCGCACCGCACCGATGTTTGTTTGTACCAGTTGTTCTATCGTGTCACTATGTTGACAGCTGTCTTTATTTTGACAGGTGTCACTTTTTCCATAGGTGTCATAATTTTGACAGGTATCACGATCTCAAGATCGTAACGATCGTGACAATTGTTAAAACGTTGACTACTGTCAAAAATAGTTTAGTCTGCCAAAAATAGTGACACCTGTCAAAAATCATGACACATGTCAAAAATAGTGACCTGTCAAAAAAGTGCACCAGTCAAAATAAAGACACTTGAGCACCACTTGTACCATCAATGGTACTAGCGAATGCTACTAGTGGTCTGAAGGGCGCCGTAGCCACACGTCAAACCCCTAAAACCACGGAAATTCTTCCACGGGACCACTGGGAAATTAGTACCGTTTCCCGTAGTCACTATTTCCGCCACGGAACTTCTTCAACGGGACTACTGGGAATAAACGGATTCGCCCTAATAAAGGACAAAAACAAAAAAACAATGTATAGGAAAACAGGGTCTTAATTCTTATAGATATTTTAAAGGTTCTCATGAATATTGAGTGAAGATTACGATATCACAGATTCACAGACTGTAATATCCATCCGAATGTACAGTCTGGTACCCAATTAGCTGCACCGGTCTGCATACTAAATTATTACATGCCAGTTTTCTAACTTTCAGATATCTCAATTGGACAAACTACCAAATGATCAGCTGAGAAAGAGTCCCAAGGTAGAATGGCTAAGCATACATTAATAGATAAAGGCATTACATGTTCATCAAACTTAACAGAAATTGTAATTATATAAAAAACTAGTCGAACTTGTGTAGATATTTTCATTTATTTTATCAAATAAGATGTTTTGTGAATATAAAAGCTGCTTAAAAGATTTTTACCACTTTTTGTTATTCCATTCGAAAAAACGTTCCCCAAAATCCTTCAATCAAGCTTAAATGTTTAAATTAATTATCCCTGGGACTGGGACTAAGCTGAACAGTAAAATTCAAATTAAAGCACCAACTGTTTTAAAAAGCAATATACACTGGGTGACAATACGTTTTTTTAATTGGTTTATGCCAAAAAATATAAATCTCCGAAAAACTTATCGCCGCTTAGCCCGATGCCCAAACGTCAACTGTTGTGAACATCTCCAAAGCTGCCGCGATGGGCTAGCCCAATTACCAAGTTACCAACAGTTTAAACGTTGACATCACAGGATCCGCTACCATTAATATAGTACAACTCTTTAAGATGCTCGCACCTCCGCCTCTCCCATAGCACAGTAACCACCGTTTGACACACGTTGTCCAATCTACAGTTCACATCACAGGATGGCCAGAGCATATCGCTCTGCTTTGTGTAGAACATGGAGTAATCGGACAGATAGTGTTTGTGTGTGGTCACCATGCTGGTGACTAGGCGGTCGATGGATGTCGCGGATAGGTCGGGTAGAGAGAACTGAAGCCTCATGTCGTAGAGCTGGAACCAGCGCGGTCGTTTTTTCGGTGTGAGGTTCGCTTCTGTGAGGTTGTAGATGTACGTACGTATGTTTTCTGGCTCCTGTGAATTGAGATTAGGGATTAAATGAGTTCTCAACGTATCACAACATTGGGTGATGGTTTGATGCACTGGCCTTAAAAGGAGCAAAACGTCACCCACACGGACGCACTGCCAGCAGCTATACAGCAAAGCACGCGTGCCTGACGTTCCAGCATTGAACAGTCTAACGGAAGCTTGCTTAAATCATCTGCCACAGACGTTATTGGCCATATGATGACATGATTGGGTCTAGTGCCGTGCACAAGACCAACCGACTTTTTTATAGGGTAGGGGAACAGTAATAAAATGTATGAAAAAAAATATTTACCGACCTAAAAATTGTTTTCCGGCGGCTTCAGACAATCTTCGTGCATGACGAATTTCTGCCACCTCAGATATCCAGTAATAACCTATTGGTGTGAGCACAGCACGCTAGCCAACTATATTTACCGTAGGTACTGTACTGAAAAAGTCTAGTAGTATTCCCTTTCTTTTGTGTTAATTTGATTGCCGGCGTATACCGCCCTTTCTCAATAATCTTTCCTTTCATCGCAAAAGAAAATTTATGAAATTTACCTTCTTTCACCTCATTTAAGCATAAATCCTCTTTACACATCTCACATGTACTTTACTACTTATATTATTATGTATTTTATTATATATCAGATATTGTGCACTACCTACCCTTTCTTGATAAATTTTCCTGTCAGGCCTTGGTTTGCTGGAAGAAATCTCTTTTTACAGATAAAGTCGCCTTTGTACAGATGTTTTCTCCTAAAGTATATTTTTAAATAACTTTGTTCAAGTTCAAGTTTGAGCGCCGTAGGTTAGGGTGGGCAGGACGTGGTTGCCCTTCATCACCTTCTTCATGGACCAGTAGCTCTTCCAGGCGTTCGAAACACAACGTTCGATTTCTTTATCCTGCCTGTTTTCGAAGGACACTATTTGGCCCAAGTAGGTGTACTCGTCGACGTATTGTATGTCCGTCCACCACAACCACTACCTAACGCTTTGCGCCGTTCGTTGGTCATGGGACTCATGAGCTGGGTTTTTGACCCATTCATCTTTAATGCAACCTCAAGGCTTGTCACTATTTACGAAAAGAAAACTTTTGAGAAATAAAAATGGCGTTGGCCGCCCCAACCCAGCTGTTCAATTGGATCGAATACGATACGCTAACCAAACCAAATTGAAATATCGAACCTTCTCTATTACTATTATGCTGGTCGGATGTTTTCGTAAATGCTTTTCTAAATGTAGAAATAATCAAAATCTAAACATGACATCACCTGATTTCAGCTGAAGAGGAAAGCCAGCCCTTATGTTTAGACTAGGGAATACTTACATATGTTACACCATCAATAGTGACAATCTTGTAGTTCGGATTTAAGTTAGTATACTCATTAACGCTGCCCAAATTCCATGCCATCTGTATAGGGTTGTCATTCTTGTTGTAGAATATCTTGAACTCGTCATTGTGCGTATGTCCGTTGAATTCCGCTGCTATTGTTTCTGCGAATCTGCGGAGATGCTACGATCAGTAGAGGACAACCCGGTTGTTGACGATAATGGTACATGGTTACAAAATGGACTACACTTTTTCTTCATCAGTTTATGTATGTATTTTGACCTCCATTTCCTGCATTCTGCGGCAACTACAATACATATTCTGAAATGTCATGGTTCACACAATAATAACATAGATGTTAAGCGTCACCTGTTAACAATCCTGTTGTACTCTCTTGACCACGTGTGCGTGAGGTCGACGTAGCCTGGCGGGACGTGTGCCAGTATGTGCACTCGCTCACCAGCTAATTCCGCCTTGTGGAGTTCTTTCACCAGCCACTTTAGGTGGCCTTTGGAGTCCAGCGGGTCGTATACTACCCACCTAGAAGTGGAAATTGTTTCAGTTTAGTTTAGTTTCAGTTTAGTTTATTTCTGTACAATATACATTGTGTTGAAAATAATAAAATCTTACTCTAATAATAATAATTTACTAACTATAATATGCTATTCTAAATGTTATATCAATAAAGTTCAGTCAAACAAACACTTTTACAACAAAATAATCAATATTAATCAATTTTGATCATCCGTGAACTCGTTTAGTGAGTAATAACCCTTTTCCAACAGAAAGTACCTCAATTGCGTTTCAAATTTATTATAATTAGTGGTTAATTTTAACTCTATTGGTAGCCTATTAAACAATTTAACAGCCTGATAGCCGGGCACTATGCTGCACAATGTTAAGGCGAGGACATAATTTCTGTTCGAGGTCTTTTCTTCTTGAGCTAAGACGTACTTTTCGTTCAGCTTCCGATTCTATATTGTAAAGACGTTTCTTCAAGTCGCATAGTATTATGAATATGTACAGGCTAGGGACTGTCAATATTGTTAGTTCTGCAAAGTGAGGCTTACAGGATTCCCAATGTGGTGCTCGTACTATTATCCTAATTGCCCTTTTCTGAATCGTGAAAGCTGTTTTTATGTTATATTGGTAGCTGTTCCCCCACCATTTAATGCTGTACCTAAGTTTAGATTCCACAAGTGCATAGTATACAGTCTTCAACTGATCTTTTGTAAGTTCATCGCGTAGACTTCTAAGGGCATAGCAAGCTGAACTAATAAAGCCTTCTATGGCTTTTAATTCACATTTCCAGTTAAGCAGTGAGTCTATATGCACACCCAGGAACTTTACTTCATCTACTAGTGAAATTTGTGCACTATTAAGATATATATCTATAGTCTCTTTATTTTTCGCTGTAGTCTTAAAAAAACAGGGGCAATTGCCCCTGTTTTGGAGGAGTTAAGTTGGAGATTATTATTTGTAAACCAATTGAAGAACAGTGAAAGAGTGGCATTAACTATGGAACTAAGTTCGTTATTGCTATCTGCCGCAGCTATAGCGTTTGTGTCATCTGCAAAAATAACAAGTTCTACCTCAGGCGCAGAATTATCAATAAAATTTATGAGATCATTAATAAAAGTTATAAACAGAACAGGGCCCAAAACAGAACCTTGTGGAACGCCTCTTGTTATCTTCACTCTTTTAGACTGATAGGTTTTCTCACATCTTTCTGTCACATTTTTCATCTGTATGAACTGAAACCGGTTTTGCAAATATGACTTCAATAGTGTCAACGATTTGCCCCTTACCATGGGGTAAGGGGCAAATCGTTGTCTAATTTTTTTAATAGTAAGTTATGATCCACTGTATCAAATGCGGAGCTTAGGTCAAGGAATAAACCAGCAACTCTCTTTTTGTCATTTAATTTGGCAACTATTTCATCCAACAATGTATCAATGGCATCTGCTGTGCTTACTCCTTTCTGATAACCAAATTGCCTTTTATTTAGTACTTTATGTTTATTTAAATGTCTAACAAGTCTGGTCTTAATGAGTATTTCGAAGATTTTTGAAATAATTGGTAACAAGGATATTGGTCTATAATTGTTTGGGTCTTTCTTGCTTCCTTTGTTTGGCCTGACCATCTGAATTCTTCTCGAATTTACGACACATTCGATCTTAGATAAAGCCAAGACTAATGAATACTTACCAATATCAATATTTTCTCTTTTGATGTACATGGCTATTAGAACTCTTGTTTAATATTGCTACTCTGGCTCTTGTTCGTAATAAAGCTTTAAATAGGTACTTACCAATTATACCTTTGAGCTACGTTATTGTTAATTGAGATCACTCTTAACCCAGGTCGCACCAGTACGGAGTAACCACCGCGTTTCTTCAGTGATTCCTGAGCCTCTTTAGTCAGGTACTTTCCCCACTTCTCAGCGAGAGAATGGTACAACCAGGTAGAGTTGAGGTAGGGTTCAACTATTGAGCGTGGAGCAAACCTGAGATGGAAACAAGTGTAGGAACTGTAGTTCAGGGCTCTGAGTGTACAGGCCAACGCCTTGCACAATACTTACTTAGCAGTTATTATTGTATAAACTACTTACATCAACTACTAGTGAACAGAACCGAACCACATCAGCGTTCTACTTTTGTATTACTTGATAATAAAAGTCAGTTATTAAACTAGCTAGATTTAACTACAACTATCCACCCCTAACGTACGAAGCAACGGGCTGCGGCAACAAGACCTGACGGCCCATACATCAAATTGGTCCTTCGAACCTTCAACATCAGACCTCGAGTCGTCCAACTCTACGGTGCAAGCTACCTAGCAAGCAAACATCGTGTGCTTGTACGCAAGAAGTCGCCCTAACTGACCTCAACTCTACGAGGAAGTCCACCATAGTGGAAACTGAAGACATCGATAATGTTGGGGTCTCAAGAACCTAAAGCCTACTGAAAACCCGACAACTACCAAAATGTTCAGCAACGCAGAGATTGAAGAACTCATCAACAAGCAGAGCGCAGCCTTCGAAAACATCAAGACAATCTGTCAAAACTACAAGAAGGACTCCGCATCTCGCAAAACTCAAGAGTACTTGGAGAACCGATCCAATGCTCTGGACTCCCACTGGCTGGAGTTCGAAATCAACCACAAAACACTTTTGCAAGTTGAATATAAAAGCAACGAGTACTTCTTGAAAGATGTCTACACGAAGACCAGAGCTTTGTACGAAGAAACGAAGCAAAACATTCAACAACTACAACAGCAACCACCGCAACAACAACTACTAACTACGGAGGGATGGATGCAACAGCAACACTCCCATACTCCTACCGCCATCGCGAGCACATCGGGAACGCAACCGCCGGAAAGAGCGCAAGCAACCCCGGGAACTAACATTGATAACAACAAGGCAGAAACTCTGTTGCGTCAGCAACGCTTCAACTATAACGCCTTCGAAAGAGCTGTTTTGAAAATCAACATCTCCTCAAGCACCGAAAAATGGGACTTAGAGGATAAACTCGCCACATTGAAAGCTAAATGGGGCGCAATTGACAAAACACACTGGGAGCTTGAGTACCTACTACAAGGTGTGAACTCGGGATACGTGGATGAATTCAACAAGTGGGAATCTACCTATGAAGAATACAAGACAGAACTAAACCGAAAAATGTGGTCGTCTCAACACTTCCAGAAGTCAACTCCGAAAATAGATCTGCCGGAATTTAACGGAGATTATACTAAATGGGTATCCTTTAAGGACCTGTTTACGGATACTATTCATGCAAATACGCTACTATCCAAAGCACAGAAGATGCAACACTTGAAAACTAAGCTGAAAAGCTTATTCAGCATCTCAGCGTGAGTGCGGAAAACTACGACTCCGCCTGGGAAATAGTATGTCACCGCTACGATAACAAAATACTTCTCTTCTCATCATGCGTCAACACTCTGCTAAATCAAGCAGAAATGCTTGAACCAACCGCCAAGAGCATCAAGAAGCTTCATGACGTCACACTCAAATGCCTGAACGCACTCAATAATATAGGCCTGAATACTCAAACTTGGGACCCAATCCTCGTGCAACTATTACTGAAGAAATTGGATCCCTCAACTTGAAAAATCCAAGAGATTTTCCGGATTTAGAAGAGTTCATATGCTTTTTGGAGTCAAAGTTCATGGCGCTTTGTACCGGCACCAGGCCAAGGTCGAGCCGCCGCTATCAGTAGCTATGATCGTCTATTCTATCTATCCCAAAATGAGAGGACCCGATTCAGCTGTAAGATTTGTAAGTAAGAATGATAAGTCTGAATTTCTCGTTCGTCGAGAAATCCGTTAGGCGTACAATAGTCGAACGAAGTTTGGTTCAGGAAGTTACAGTTTCAAGTTAGACAGAGAAAGCATATATGTCCGCGAGCCGGTAATTCACATCAGTCAGCGGTGTATTGCGCCAGAACGATCGTTGTTATATTTTATGTGATGGCACCATCTGGTTTTTGTATATATGAGCGCATTGGAACATCTTTTGTTTTAGTTTTAGTGGTCGACCACAGTTTATAATATTTGTTTGTGATATCGTATAGATATCCGTCGTAGTTTTACGACGTGAGTACTCAATGATATTTCATGTGCTCGCTAGTAGCGGCTTGTGGTGGTTCCAATTATATATTTGGTTCACGGCAATAACGATCCGAAAAGACCGGTTTACACAATTGCGATTTGAGTTCCGAAATGGGTTCTGAACTAGCGGTTACCTCAAAAGGTCCGTAACGTTTTGAAACCTTCAACTCTGCGCAATTTGAGCTGGATGTTATCGAAACGCAAGCATTATTGTTTTAGGAGATCTAACCCACACCATAGCGAAGTGCATAGTTCGATAAATACCGAACTATGAATTCCACTAGCCGCAGCACGTCCTGGGCTGAGCCAAATCATATATACCGACTCAGCTTACACATTAGACCTCCAGCGAAATTTACATTTAATTTAAAAATGCAACTTGAATCCAATCTGACCCAAGGCAATGCAAAACACCTACCCGGTCCTAAACAATGAACTTTAGACTGTAAATTGATCTCTTCGCGCGTCCCCGACAACACTCAAATGTCAAAATATCAATAGGATATGTTATCTGTGTTGACACCGGTTTAACTTTGTTCTGAATTTGTTATTTCCATCCGCGGAACCTCATCGATCAAACAGTCTCCCTATGCCCTGCCAACCTAGGTTTAGCCGCAACTAAACTCCTGTCTAGCCTAGTCTAAAACCCTAGTGTTATACCACGTCCATTATCGACACCACTCGAAAATGGTTGAGTTTGATTTGAATGTGCTTGAATGTTTAACGACTGTGTGTGTGGGAATTACAAAACTCGCTACTCGAAAGGAATGAGGAGAGGATTAGCCCGCGAATATCCTAAGAGCCAATCCAGGAACCCTATGGTGAAGGAAAAAGGAATTTAGGGTCGCTCCAAGCCCAGACTCAGACTCAGATAAATTGACTTAAAAGTTCTTTTCTAACGACCCAAGGATAGTTTTGGAATTTGGGGTAGGTTGATATAAAGGTAGGAACCGAGGTATATCTCGGTGCTTCAGACACTCACGAAAACCCACTGAAACTCCGCAATCACAAATTCGTATAGTTCTGACGCGTAACACGGCAGACAAAACTGTTTAGAACTCGTGAAAGACGACTGTCACAGTAGCTAGACGCTGAGACTGAATGCTCTCCCTTCCCCCACAATCGTATTTATACGCCCCACATGCGTCCTTTGCGAACACGCTCTGCCCAAGCGAAGCTTCTTATCACCAACTACACAGGGTCTATTTTCTACCATGCCATGCAGATCCGCCGTTCTACAAATTGTGTGTACGCATATTCACTATGATCAACCGTAGGTGATCACTCAAATCATTTGGTACTGCCGATACACAGAATCTGTTGATCGCTGACCAATAAAAGCTTGTTGCGATTAATTAAGCATACCCGACCGCTAGGGCGCGTAGCTAAGACCACCAGAATGATATTCAAACTAGCGGTGTCAGACCCTCCATATCATACCTCAATCGCAATTGTATATTTGCATTCTACATAATAGCTTTCTCCGTATCGTTCCATAATAACCTTTCATTATTTAGTTATTCACAATTTATTCAACGCGCAGCCAAATCGGCTCTGATCTCTACACATCTCGCAGGAATGCGACAAAAAAACTTGACCTGAACTGAACTTCCACGAATGAACCCACGCATCTGCTCTGTTTTTTTTTTGCTAACTTTGCCAGTAAGGTACGCAAAACCCCCAAACGTTATCTGAACCGATTCTCGTATTCAAAACAGCGCGGCGTTGGGCTAGCTCTCTACCACGCAGAATGAAGTATCAAATGTACCGAATCTCGTGTACCATTACAGCCCCCTCCCAGACCTTGAGACACTGTTTATCTCAGTTAACATGGCGCAAGGATCTCATTACCACTATGCTACCCATGCTTTGTACATATCTACTCTATATGTACGGACATCTCAAATCATGTACACAGACCGATGAATCTGTCAATTATGTATATAATATTTACACAACTCGATTGAGTTTTCTCCTGTCTTATCTTATTTATCTATCTAACTATACAACCTCGCTTACCCGCAATTTATCCTAATTCGTATTACTATATATATATATACAAATTGTTTTTTTTTTTTTTTGTTTTTTTTTTCCAAACCATGCAAGATCCTTAAATCTACAAAGTAGTTACTCAAATTTACAGCTTACAGCTTAATTATATAACTTTTATACACTATCTTATTTATCTACGCCCTTATTCGTCCTCACATAATACCTGGCTATATTTATAGTATTGAAGTTACCCAATATCTCATTTGAACCCGGATCTACTAACGTATAACAGTTCGGATATACCACTGCCGAAATAACATAAGGCCCTTTATACAACAACGAAAATTTCCGCATGATTTTATGTTCTTTATTTGAACGCACAAAGGTCTTAAGTTTCACATAATCACCTATACGATAGACTTCTAACTTACGCCGTTTGTCCGCCTGTCGCTTACGTCGTTCACTAGAACTTTTAGAGTTTTCTATCGCTACATTTCGCACCTGTTCCGTATCCCGCACACTATGGCCTAATAACCATTCATCGCCTAATTCCTTGTCAATAGTTAACGGTTCCCGCCTACCAAACGCTAACTCATTAGGCGCAAAGCCTGTGCTTGTGTGTTCGATATTATTATAGCAATTCTGAATGTCCGGTAACACGTCGACCCAACTACGATTACTTCCGCCGCAATAAGTTCTAATCAGTCGACCTAGCTCGCGATTCACTCTTTCTACGCTATTAGAATTTGGACAATACACCGACGTATGAGTGACCCGAATCCCCAGCTGTTTGAGTCCAAATTCCCAAACTTTCGATATGAACTGTGGTCCTGAGTCCGTAATTATAGTTTCGATAGGTATTTCCCTATGAAATCTCTTTGTACAAGCGAGCACGCTCCTACCTGTCGCTTTTCGCATTGGATATAATTTTATTACTTTACTGTACACGTCTTGAATCACATATATATATTGATATCCGAATTTACCTACGGGCAATGGCCCATAAAGGTCCGAGAAAACTTTCTCACCCAACTTTTCCGCCAACACCGGTGTACAAGGACCAACGGTATTGTTAGTACTTGGTTTGACCTTTTGACATATGTCACAACTTCTTATCACCGCGCTAATCACCCTACTCATATGAAGAAAATAATATCTGTCCTTCATCAGTGCTAATATTTTATATCTGCCGTAGTGACCTATTTCTTCATGTATGTGTAAAATTAGTTCCTCCTGTAGTGATTTCGGAATTACTAGCAACTGTACGTTCCGCTTCGGCACGTGAAAATATAACGTATCACCTACTAGCTTATAATTTTCAAAACCTCTTGTCCCCGTATCTACTACATTACGTCTGATACAACCGCTAATTCGATTTAACCGCTCATCTTCGCTTTGTAATCTCGCAATGTCCCGTAAACTCGAAATAACACTTGCGGTATTCGATGCCTGAAACCAGAATATCCCCGGCTGAACATTTGTACTGTCAATCATACCTCCAGGTCCCGCTATTTGCCTGCTTAGCGTGTCGGCAATTTGATTTTCAGTCCCTCGCACAAATTCTATGTCGTAATCGAATTGCTCTAAAAACATAATCCACCTAGTTACGCGTGCCCCTAATAAGGTCCACGACTTAATGAACGTCAAACTTTTATGATCAGTTCTAATAATAACCTTTTTTCCCCGCAAATATATCTCAAATCGCTTTAAAGTGTATATAACTGCATACATTTCCTGTTCACTGATAGCCCATCTCGTCTGAGCACCCTTAAATGCCTGCGAACAGAACCCTATAATTCGTTCCTGGCCCGATTCATCTAATTGATAAACATAGCCCCCAATTCCTATAGCGCTGGCGTCACATTGAACATAATATGTTTTTCCCGCCAATGGCTGACTCAAAATTATACTTTCTAAGAATTGATTTTTTATCTCGTCAAAAGCACTTTGCATCTGCGCACTCCAGACGAACTTGACTCCAGACCGTAATAAATTGTACAAGGGCTGTGTCAGCGTTCCAAAATTTTTTATAAACCTCCGAAAGTAATTTATGAACCCCAAAAACGCCCTCAATTGCCTGACAGTTCTGGGTGACGGATATAATTTAAGTGTTTCAATTTTGTCCGGGTCCATCTGCAAACCTTGTGTAGACAAAATATGCCCCAATAACTTGACCTTTTTTTGTGCGAACTCGCATTTTTTTAGTTTGCACGTGAAGCCCGCGTCTTTCAATTTACTCAGAACCGTGTCCACTTGAGACAAATGCTGTTCGAAGTCACCCTCAGTTAAAATTGCCAAATCGTCAACAAAATTTAAACAATATGACCTAACCTCTGGCCCTAGAATTAAATCCAACGCCCTCGAAAATGAACCCACACTGGTTTTCAACCCCTGAGGTAAAACGTTGTAAACATAACTTCTGCCTTGATATACAAAACCCGTGTATCGTTTAGATTCGTCTGATAATGGTATAGAAAAATACGCATCTTTGATATCAATAACTCCTATGTAGTTTATTCGGCGCCCGGATTGCAATATCTCACTCATTAAAGGTGTGGTTTCAACCTCCCCGACCATTCCCGTGTTTAATTGTCGTGCATCTAGCAAAATACGGACCTCTCCTGATTTCTTTAATGTACAAGTCAATGGACTGCTGAAATCCGTAGATTGCCTGCTAATAATACCTATCAATTCCATTTCTTCCAATCGTTTTGTTACTTTATCGCGATATGCGAACGGTATGGGATAGCTTCGTTTTACGAAAGGCGTTTCATCTCTCATTTTAATCTCATGTATATATTTATTTGTCCGACCTATCCTATCGCTAAACAACTCTGCATGTTTATTTAACACTGGCAATAACCTTGTTTTGTGTTCTACAGGTATTGATGAATTATTCACATATTCCTCTATCATATTTCTACTGGTATCTTGGTTCTGTACTTCCATTGTACAACAGCAAAAATCCTGATTAGGGCCAATACCTAATGGTATTTCACACATCCGCCCGGCGCTTCGTATAATTAGCCTCTTATTACCCTCACACGTTAAACTGGCTCGCGTCTGTTGTATAAAATCAAACCCCAAAATTAAATCTTTAGGCACCCTTGTTAATACTAGCATTGGAGTATCGATAACGCATTCACCTATTGTTAATGGTAACGTAACTAACTTATCAACCCTTTCCTTACTGACTCCAAACGCACCTGTGATTCTCAAACTTGGAATCGGTATTTCCGTCGGTTTTCCCAATTGTCTGCACACTTCTTCGTACACTCTCCGACTTATTACGCTGATTTCGCTCCCCGAATCAATCAAACTCCTTACAACAATATTCCCAATACGCACATCTATCTCAGGTAATGTCAAAGTACTACATAACTCGCGCCCACACTCAGTCGAATCGTCGTCTCTGAATATCGTATGTAAACGTCTGTCATTGCGGCCTATACAATTCAATCTAGATTTTTCATCTAAACACACGGCATATCCGTGCGCTTTATGCGCTAGTAATTGAATAAATTCATTCACACCCACGTTCGAATCCAAATTACACAAATCATACAGTCTATGGTTTTTTCCAATTTGATCGGCTGTCCACCCGAACCGTAATAAATATCTGAGCGTGAACGACCCGCGCGAGTCCACTAGTTTTTTGAATTCTGACTTATCGCATTATTCCTGTCACTTGAATTTTGCCCTGCCTCTGTATCTCCTGAACTATCATTGCCCCTCTGGAACCCTATTGCCCTGAAGCTAGGCTGAGGCTGTCTGCCTCTACCGCGAAAATAACCGCGACCGCGCGTCCCAAATTCGTTTCGCGCCTTCGTTACCGCGCTATAATTATTCCTACGACTTATCGCGTTATAACGTAACGTATTTACCCGCATAGCTCGATATTGCTCACGCATGTAGCTATTCCGCCTTACATTATTCGTATCCATTGTCTCAGAACCATGTATCGCACTTAATTCCCCATCGACATTCCGTTCTAAATGCCGAAGGAATTCGACCGCATCACGTATAGTCATCGGCTCCTTTCTAGCAAAAAACGCTACCTGAATATCACGCGGCAACTGTCTGAAAATCGTGTTGATTTTCTCCTTATCAGTAAACGGTATCGTAAGCTCATATATGCTATTCAATTGAGAGGCAAAGAATTCTTCCATACTTTGACCTTTCTTAGAATCAAACTTCGCAGTTAGGAATCTCTGCTTAATTAATTCCTGTTCATTATCACCCCAGAATACCTCTCTGAAATCTTTTTCGAAATCCGAATAGGTTCGCCATGAGTCTCTGTATATGCTCATTCGAACTTTTGCAATTCCTACCAAACTATCCGTTGCCCATATCAAAGCCCTAGAACTATCTCCCGAGACTTTAATATAAGCCTTTAAATCTCTTAAGAAAATCATCGGATTTTCCGAACTCCGCCCATCGAATGTCGGCAACTTCTGTGTCATTTTCACAATGCATGATTGACGTTTTTCTACCGATTGTTCAAACGTCTCTAGTTCCTGTCTATCAGTCTGTCTGTCCGAAGTCCTACTAGCATTGCTCGTGCTGGAACCCCTTTCCAAACTGTCTAATCTATTCACTATTTCAGATAACAATTGCGTCACCTGTTCTGACGCCATTTCACTTGTGTGTGAAAGTGAATTTTGTGCTACCCGACTATCGTTTTTTCTACGCCGGCCGGCCATCCTGAACACTAAACCGCCGTAGCTCGTCTGAAAACAATGCCCCTTTTTTTTGCGTATTTCTTATTTACAAACTGAACTGTTTAAAATCGTTTCTACGTTGTGTTATTTTTAAAAGTAACGCGTTAGACCTTGATTCTTTTAGAATACCTAGGTATCAGACTATCTAGGATATCCTTCGGTCTCGGCACCAGAAATCTGTACCGGCACCAGGCCAAGGTCGGAGCCGCCGCTATCAGTAGCTATGATCGTCTATTCTATCTATCCCAAAATGAGAGGACCCGATTCAGCTGTAAGATTTGTAAGTAAGAATGATAAGTCTGAATTTCTCGTTCGTCGAGAAATCCGTTAGGCGTACAATAGTCGAACGAAGTTTGGTTCAGGAAGTTACAGTTTCAAGTTAGACAGAGAAAGCATATATGTCCGCGAGCCGGTAATTCACATCAGTCAGCGGTCCGTATGATCGCGCCAGAACGATCGTTGTTATATTTTATGTGATGGCACCATCTGGTTTTTGTATATATGAGCGCATTGGAACATCTTTTGTTTTAGTTTTAGTGGTCGACCACAGTTTATAATATTTGTTTGTGATATCGTATAGATATCCGTCGTAGTTTTACGACGTGAGTACTCAATGATATTTCATGTGCTCGCTAGTAGCGGCTTGTGGTGGTTCCAATTATATATTTGGTTCACGGCAATAACGATCCGAAAAGACCGGTTTACACAATTGCGATTTGAGTTCCGAAATGGGTTCTGAACTAGCGGTTACCTCAAAAGGTCCGTAACGTTTTGAAACCTTCAACTCTGCGCAATTTGAGCTGGATGTTATCGAAACGCAAGCATTATTGTTTTAGGAGATCTAACCCACACCATAGCGAAGTGCATAGTTCGATAAATACCGAACTATGAATTCCACTAGCCGCAGCACGTCCTGGGCTGAGCCAAATCATATATACCGACTCAGCTTACACATTAGACCTCCAGCGAAATTTACATTTAATTTAAAAATGCAACTTGAATCCAATCTGACCCAAGGCAATGCAAAACACCTACCCGGTCCCAAACAATGAACTTTAGACTGTAAATTGATCTCTTCGCGCGTCCCCGACAACACTCAAATGTCAAAATATCAATAGGATATGTTATCTGTGTTGACACCGGTTTAACTTTGTTCTGAATTTGTTATTTCCATCCGCGGAACCTCATCGATCAAACAGTCTCCCTATGCCCTGCCAACCTAGGTTTAGCCGCAACTAAACTCCTGTCTAGCCTAGTCTAAAACCCTAGTGTTATACCACGTCCATTATCGACACCACTCGAAAATGGTTGAGTTTGATTTGAATGTGCTTGAATGTTTAACGACTGTGTGTGTGGGAATTACAAAACTCGCTACTCGAAAGGAATGAGGAGAGGATTAGCCCGCGAATATCCTAAGAGCCAATCCAGGAACCCTATGGTGAAGGAAAAAGGAATTTAGGGTCGCTCCAAGCCCAGACTCAGACTCAGATAAATTGACTTAAAAGTTCTTTTCTAACGACCCAAGGATAGTTTTGGAATTTGGGGTAGGTTGATATAAAGGTAGGAACCGAGGTATATCTCGGTGCTTCAGACACTCACGAAAACCCACTGAAACTCCGCAATCACAAATTCGTATAGTTCTGACGCGTAACACGGCAGATAAAACTGTTTAGAACTCGTGAAAGACGACTGTCACAGTAGCTAGACGCTGAGACTGAATGCTCTCCCTTCCCCCACCAATCGTATTTATACGCCCCACATGCGTCCTTTGCGAACACGCTCTGCCCAAGCGAAGCTTCTTATCACCAACTACACAGGGTCTATTTTCTACCATGCCATGCAGATCCGCCGTTCTACAAATTGTGTGTACGCATATTCACTATGATCAAATCAAATCAAATCAAATCAAATATTTTATTTGTCAAACATAGGTTTAGGTTGTTACAGTCGGTGAAGATCGCTATGTTTCGCCGTAAGGCATACAAATATTTTATAGTAAGAATAAAGTGCATGCAACATCATTAAATCATTTTCTATGACAAATCATCCCTGTATTTTGAATTAAGTATAAGTCAGTACCTACCTATAATTACATGTATATTTATTATCATTATTATATTGTTGGATCATTTATGTATTCATTTATTGTATAATATGTCTTATTGATAAGTAATTTTCTCAATTCCTTCCTAAATAGTATTACATGTTCTATATTGCGCACAGTATCTGGTAGCTTGTTATAAACAATAGGTGCCATGCCATAGATATTATTTTTAAATAAAGCAGTATTATGTTGTGGCATATGAATTTTAGATTTATGACGTTTACTTAAATAATTATCAAATAGATTAGAATTTGTTTTGACAAAACTAGCTACCTCGTAAATATATAATGATGGAAACGTCAAAATATTTAGCCTCTTAAAATGAGGCTTACAACTATCTCTGCGACGTAAGCCACATATAGACCTTACACACCTTTTTTGAGCTACGAGGACTTTTTCTTTTCCTACCCCGTTACCCCAGAACATTATTCCAAATCGCAGAATGGAGTCTACGTATCCATTGTAAGCTAATAATACTGCATCCTTAGCGACCGTTTTCGAAAGTTTGTACAAAGCATATGAAAATTTATGTAGCTTTTTACATGTGGTTTCAATTTGTGTTTTCCATTGAAGATTGCTATCAATGTCTATTCCTAAAAATTTTGTGACCTCTGTTTGTTCAACTTTTTTGCCATCGTGTTTAATGTCCATATTATTAGTAGTATTTTGATTATTTTGAAAGTTCATTATTTTAGTTTTGTCAATATTTAAAACTAGATTATTACTGTCAAGCCATTGAATAATTGTATGAAGAGTAGTATTGATTTCATTTTCAAAGTCATTTGGGTCCTCGCAAGAAATAATTACCGTACTATCATCCGCAAATAGCACCATTGGATGATGAACAACTTTCGGTAAGTCATTTATGTATGCTAAAAATAGTAACGGCCCCATGACACTACCTTGAGGTACACCGCGCTTTAATTCTCTCGGGTCTGAGACGTAATCCTGTTCAGTTTTAGATTTTATGCATATTTTGCTTATTTGTGTTATTTGTTGCCGTTTTTCTAGGTAAGATTTTACAAGATCTATTGCGTTACCTCTTATGCCGTATTTAAGAAGTTTATTCAAAAGAATGTCGTGGCTCACAAAATCAAAGGCTTTAGTCATGTCCATAAAAATGGTTACCACGGGATTCCTTTTATCAACATTTGCTAATATGTTTGCAAGAAAATCATAAATTGCCATGTTTATTGTTTTATTGTTTCTAAACCCTTTTTGTTCTGGAGCAAACAGATTATTTATTTCGAAGTAAGTATATATATTCCGATATATTACCTTTTCGAAAATTTTTGCGATAACTGGGATTAGTGTAACAGGTCTATAATTATTCATATTTTGTTTGTCTTGTTTTTTAAACAGGGGTTTTACTACTCCGATTTTTAATTCCCTTGGAAATTTACCGTACTCCATACATTTATTAATTATATGGCATAGAATTGGAGAAACTATAATTACTACATACTTAATGACCTTAGTGTTTATCTCATCGTATCCTGCGCTATTTGTATTTTTAATGATTTAATTGTTTGAGAGATGTCAAAAGGTGTCACTGGATTCAAAAATATAGATTTACAATTATTATTTATATTAGATGTCAAATTTGAATTATTAATAGAATTATTTGATAAGTCATTTGTAAGGTCAATAAAAAAGTTATTAAATGATTCTGCAATGTCCGTTGGTTCCGTTATCGCTATACCATCTTTAACAATTTTTTCAATGTATTCTTTTGGTGTGTTTATTTGGGATTTTTTTATAATATTCCACGTTTCTTTGCATTTATTTTCTGCCATATTTATTCTATAGGTATTTTGCGATCTTTGTGTTAGATAAATTACATTTTTTAATCGTTTTGCATAAGCTTTAAATTTGTCTTTATTTCCTTCATTACGACATCTTCTATATTGCCACAGTAATTCTCGTTTTTTCTTACAGCATAGTCTAATTCCCTTCGATATCCAGTTTTGCTTACGTAATAAAGATATTTTTACTTTTGTTACTGGGAAACATAATTTATAGAGCAAAATGAACATATCATAAAAACTCGTAAATGCATATTTTGGGTCTTCCGATTTATAAACTTCGTCAAAAGACAAAGAGTTCAGATGTTCCGCAAACTTTTCCATGTTTTCTGGGCTGTAGTCACGTTTTTTGATGTACCAGTGTTTCAGGACATAACATTTTTTCACTGGGCACTGTAAGATTTGCGCGGAGTGGTCTGATAAAGCAAATTCTATGACCTCACTTGTGCATCCTCGTATATTGTGGACTATGTTGTCAAGACAAGTGCCGCTCGCGGGTCTTGTCGGTTGTTTGATTTCTATTTTTAAGTTATAGCTCATTGTTAAGTGTTCGAATCGTAAACTGTTCTTTGTTCTTTTAAGTAGGTCATTATTAAAATCTCCGCATAGTATAAGTTTGAAGTTCTTATCATATAGAAAATCGTGAAGCATGTCATTGAGGGAACAAAAAAATATTTCAAAAGTTTTGTTATCGTATAAAGGGACTCTATAGATGCATATAACAATAATTTTATGCTCGGTTATTTCGATACCACTGCACTCAAAGACATTTGGCACGTTATACTTTTTTATTTCTATCATTTCTCTAAAACTATGAATGTTTTTCAGTAAAATGCATGCTCCACCATTACGTTTATTCCTATTAAAACAAGACGCTAGTGTGAAGTTTGGGATGTTTAGTAGGTTCCAGTCGCTTTCTAACATGTTATGTTCTGTTGCACAGATTACATCAATATCCTTCCCGTTAGTTTTTAATTCTTCAAGATGAGCCATTAGTTCATCCGATTTTGTGATTAATCCATTTATATTTTGATGCATCACATATATATTATTATACACGAAAAAAATCCTTTTTACCAACATTATTGTTGTCAACATTTATGACCTTTCCATTATCAGTTTTATCAAAAACGAAGGGGGTATTTCAACGGAATCGCGCTCACACCCTATTCGGTGTCCTAGATGAAGAATCCGCGAAAAAATACAGGGCAGACATCGAAAAACTACAATCGAACCAAGAATATCAGCTAGAACTCATCCGAAATCAGATTATTTTCACAGTATTATGTCTTATGGAATATTGCTCTGGGGGAGAGTATTTATATCTGCTGCTCTCCCCCAGAGAGCAGCAGATATAAATACGATATTTTTCTTACAATTAGATGCTAGAGAATCATTAAGAGAAAAATTCAAAGAAATTAATATACTTACGGTTACCTGTCAATATATATACGAGAATATCATGCATGTAAGAAAAAACATAGCTTTATTTAAAATTGTAGGTGATAGCCATACAATTAACACTAGAAATAAAAATAGGTTAGCACTACCATTATTTAGACTAAGTAAAGTAGGCACATCATTCATGGGGCACTGTATTCGCTTCTACAATAAAATACCACAGGAATCATTGATCCTTCCTGAAAAGAGGTTCAAAAACTATGTTAAAAATGAGCTGATAAGAAAGTCCTATTGTAGTATTAAGGAATACTTAGATGACAAAACTGCATGGTCCATACCATCTCAGCGCACAGAAATTCGACGAGGGGCGATGGATCAAGTCTATCACTCGCCGGCGAATTTCCTTAGACCGAAACCAGTACCTGTTGTAAAGTCACTTTTAAAAAAAAAAAGGTATGGGGGAGTTTCTTGCCGTTTCTTCTTAACCCCGAGGCCCACCTTCCGAAACGTTGTAGTCTTTTTTTATATAAAACAAAATTGACTTGTAGGTATAAGTAAGTATAATTTTGACGTTGAATAAGATTATTTATTTATTTATATTCAATAAGAAAAAATGACTATGACTATGACTATGATTCTAATCGTGGAAGCAGAAAACGACGTCATGAAGAAAAACCAGAAGTTCATCAGAGAACAATTTGAAGTTATCTCAAAATTCATGCAAGAAACAAGCCTTTCGATGAAGAAAATTGAGAATAAAGTATACAAGGCCAACATCATGAATGACATCAACTCTTCCGTAGCAACTGCAAGCCTGTTAATATCGAATTTACAAAGAAATCAGGAAATGCTGCCGGACGCCCTAACAGACGACGCCCTCTTCACTCTAGCTCAGCTGATCGAGCAACTCAATCACATATCAACTAGAATGTCAAAACGACTATCTCTACCACCCGTCAAGAACTTTCAGCAAAACATCAAAGAAATGAACAAACTTATCTACGTAAAAGCAAGAATAAGTGACAACTACCTACTCTTCGAGTTACACTTACCGCTCATAAGCGATGACGAATACAAATTATATCGCGCGATACCTATTACGATGAAGAGGAACGACATCTATATCACCGTAAAGCAATCGCCAAAGTACATCGCTACAAACATCATGAAGAACACATTCATATACCTGGAAGAAGAGGACATCCAACAATGTATGACATCTAAAAATAACCTTTTATGTCATGCATACCATCCCATCTACAACACATACGGAAATAAAATACCGTGCGCAGCAAAAATGATAAGTCAACAAACTGGAATCCAGTGCGAGGTCGGACAAGTTTCTTGCACCGACAAATGGATCAAATTACATCAACAAAACGTATGGCTGTTCACTTGTTGCGGATCGTGTCAACTTCGAGTGATATGCGAGAATCAACTTGCAGCATAGACAGTAACTACGAGCAGCACAGGCCTCCTTGCCCTAGGACAGGGCTGCGTGCTATAACGAAATGGAGCTAGCCTTTTCTCTTACAACACGTTCGGGAGTAAAGTGAAGTTAGAAGAAAAATACATGCCGGTGCCAAACTTAAGTGCACCAAACGACATGGAAATCAAGCCAATCGACGTGCAACTTAAACTACGCGAATACACCATGACAAATGAGAAGATAGGATAACAGATTGCTTACCAAAAAGAGCATGAAAAATTGGTGGTCCCAGTAACAGCACACGATATATATCATTACTCGTCTACGTCACTGCTGTTCATTGGAGCAATAATCGTAGTTCTGATCTGGGCGGTAAGAAGAAGGCAAATGACAAGGATCAGCCAGCGAGCCAGCCACGCGGAGAGGATGGAGCGACGAGGACACGAGAACCCAGGAATCTTGCACAATACTTACTTAGCAGTTATTATTGTATAAATTTAGCAATCTCTTATACCTAACTGCCACTTACTTACATCAACTACTAGTGAACAGAACCGAACCACATCAGCGTTCTACTTTTGTATTACTTGATAATAAACGTCAGTTATTAAACTAGCTGGATTTAACTACAACTATCCACCCCTAACGAACGAAGCAACGGGCTGCGGCAACAAGACCTGACGGCCCATACGAGTATTTGCTCTTGTGTCTCATAACTAACATTCGACTAAGGAATTCAGTGAGTTAAGCCTTGTAACTCGGTATAGATAGTCTGTATCCACATGAGAAAATCAGATTGCACGACTTATGCGTTATCTGTAAAAATCTAGGGCATCGATCAGCAGCCTTATGGCGTAAGTCGTCTGAGCTATGAACGTCATATAGACTTTTACGTTTGACACCTTGCACCAGCTTCATCTGTCAAATTGGTGTCACGCAAGTAGCATCATAATGGAGGCCAAACCCAAGCTCATTGAATGAAGCCTAGAAGCCTTCGGTGATACCCCGCAATCGATGAAATTGTATGAGCATGAGATGAACCATAGACACACGCTATGAACTTCAGAGAGTTACGCCATAAGGCTGCTGGATTGCTCGAGATTTTAAGTCATTGCCCCTCAAGATATCTTGTCTTTTCCCGCATATCTAGCTAGGTAGTCCTATTTATGTAGGTTTATGATGTTTTTGATGTCAATGTTAGCATGTCTAGTCGCAAAAGCAGGTATAATGTCATACTCACTGGTTGACCGGCATCGTATCATGATTCCCGATAGATAGCAGTACCGGTATGTTGACTCCGAAGCTTGAGCGTATCCTCTCCGCTAAATATAAGTTCATTTCCTCAATTCGATCATATGTGGTCTCCCAAATGTGGTGGTCAATTGTATCGCCGATGTAGTACACTAGGTCAATGTCCTACAAATTTAATTGAATGAATTTCATGGACCTAACCAGATAAACTAGCTCAAGAACCCTTACCTTATTATTTTCAGTAATCTCATCAAGAACATTCTCGAATGCCCACATTGGTGTATCGCAGTTCCTGTAATCCCCCCAATATCCTGCCGGTTTCGGATCCACCTCGTCTTGCCTCGTAAAATCTCTATCTACCGCTACAACTGTTATAATATCTTGATTCCGACCAAATCTTTTGGATTCAAATACCGAAGATGATCCAATTGCCTTGTCTTTCTTCAGTTTTCGCCTGTAAGTGGCGCCGAAGGGTATTTGTTGCGCTTGATCTTCGTCCAGATTAACCACACTTTCGTTCGTTCGTGTTCGTGGTTTTTGTCCCATTCTGCAGCATATAGGTTCGTTGCAGTTAGCTACTCCGTAGGCCTCGTATAAGGGATCGACGTGAGCGTCTGTTATGACCGCTATTTTAAGCGGTGGAGAGACTATTGGGCTAGGCTGTGGAAGATAGAATGCACTTGAGTGGGTAATCTTTGCACAGCAGTGTGACCGAGAATAAGAAGAGGGCGCATTATCATACCAAATCAACCCACTTCAGCCCACTGCTGGGCATAGGCCCCACCCAAAACACGCCATTTCTGGTCCCCTGATTTCTGGTCCACTGCTCCCCAGCCGTGATAAAATCGTCTGATGATCGAGCTGGTCGTTTGCCTAATTCTGTTTGTCCTGTTCTTAGCCACTACACGGCTTTAGTCCACCTTCCGTCTTACTTTCGAATCTTCATCTTTGGGTGCCATCTCGGATTTCGGTTGTCGTGGTTATTGTTATGACTATTTGTGTCCGTTATTCAGGGGTGCTTGAGTTGAACCATTAAACAAAGCTTTGCAGCCAGTAGGTTCTTCTTCCTTCTAACCAGGTGAATACTTACAATTAGAATTATACTTACAACATTAGGGTCGTACGGTGGTAGTTTCACCGTCCAATTAAACCGGTTGTCCTTCATCACACAAGCGCTATTAGCGTCGTTGTTCTGCAGCAGCAGACTGCAGAATGTGTTGGGTGTAGCTTCAGGAGTCGTTCTTATTATGTACGACAGGACTGGCTTTGGGGAGAAAAACTTTGATAATTACGAGTACAAAATTGTTGAACCCTTATCTTTTGTAAAATGTTATAACCAAGTTATCATCATCACCATCATCATCATATTCAGCCCACATCGACCCACTGATGGACATAGGCCTCTCCTCTACCAAGTTATAGGTAGTTGAAAACAAGGATCCATGTTCTTAAGGGTGCAAGATATTTGTGGGATCCCAGCATATGGACTTCAGCATTTAAAAGAATGGATGACATCCTCAGATGAGCTAAAGAAACAATGGTCAAATCGGAATTCCATGAATTGAACTTGGCAAAGATCACGTAACATCCGCATCCGTCAAGTGGTGACGCCTATTCAATAATTAGGTTCTCATCTTTGAATTCGAATGAGAAAATACATACCATATTCAAGGTGATTAAACCGTGACATACATCATACGTCATGATCTCGCGAAATGTGCATAGTTTGGTGAGAGCATTAGTTATATGTTCATTTGAAAGGCCGTGTTTCACCATCTTGAAGAACAATGCGAACGCACCACGGCAGCAGTGGCATTTTAAGGAACTGATGCATCTTACAGACTGGCAGAATAGAAAAGAGTATCTATTAGGTCTAGGCATCGTATTAAATAGAACCCTAAATACAAAAGAAGGGTTCTTATCAACCTGTCACATAATCGATAACAGATGCGATAAGATTAAAAGATGTCCTCATAAAAGATACGTTTTTTTGCGTTTATTCTTATATGATGTTACGGAACCTATGGTGTGCAAGTTCGACTCGCACTTGGCCGATTTTAAGTGGAAACTGAGCCTATTATCAGTGGATATTATTGACCGTGATCATATCCACAAACATTAAATGATAAGATCAGTTGATAAGAACCCCTATAAAAGCGTAGTTTATTTAATGATTGAAGGTAATAATGAGCTGTGAAATCACAATGATAAGTTAATTTCTCGGTCGTAAGTCGTAATTAACATTAACATTCCATATCCACCATATCCATAATTCATTACTGACCAGTAAGGCCTCCCAAACACGTGTGCGTTTCGATAGCGCGGCCACGGCGTTATTTTTTGAAAAAAAAACTATGAATAGATTTTGCAAAAAATTGTAAAAGTTGATTCCCAAAACACATAACTTTGTCAAATATGTCCACGTTTAGCCAGTCAGCACTGGGACCATTTTTTGTGGCCCCAGTCACAAAATAAATAGTTACAGAAGTCAATCACATTATGTACTTCACTTTTCATAGCTACGCTCGGCGATCGCTCTAGGGTTGTCAACTACGGCTTATGCACGAAAAACTATCGTGGTACTGGCGCTCCAAAAAACAAAACAATAGATCTGCCTATTATTAAAGTACAAAAGGTTTACAGAACAGAAAAATACCCACACAATTTTACTTTTGTCAATTTTCACTATCGAAAACTCCTGAAAACTTCTAAACGGACTACCCGAGTTACAAAATTTCTATTGCCCTGTCCGTTTTAGACCTACACCTTTCAAATGGCATGAAAAACAACACAATATCTACACAAACAAAAAAACATGTTTTCAACTTAAGTAAGTAAGGTGGCGTGAATTTACCTAACAATTTTTTTGTTAATATTTATTTTATTATACTGATTTTTATTTATTTATTCGCAACTGTTATTTATTTAAATCGATCTTAGATATATTATTCGGGGACCTTACCTACCTACCTAACTGTTCTATACATATAACGTTAAAACGAACCATCGAAATACAAGCAGATAGCTACTTACCTTTCCGAAACCACTGGTAGCTTAAAAAACGCCAATTCACAGTTTAATGTTGAATTTAAACAACCGTCCACTGAACAGTTATAATAACTTTTTTCCGTTGCTCCATTGTTGCATTATTTGCATTAACAGACGCGCGTGTCAAGCGGATGGCACTCAAGCTCGCACTGGTCCGAACTAGTCCGACATATCGTGTCCGTGAGCAGTATCTATGTGTGCGTTGCTCGAGCGCGCTTGTATGTAGATTGATTTCTGAGCCTATTTATTTTGTGCCCCGGTGCTGACTGGTTAAAAAATTATAGGCGTTTGAGCGTGGCTACAACTACAAGGCGACTCGAGTTTGATAAGGAAATACGGTATTTGACTGCTAGTCAAAATAGATACTTTTTAGGAACTGTCAGAACGGTAATTTTGTTCATGACGTGACGTCGTAGCTGTCTTTTTAACACACAATTGAGTTTATAAATACAACTGCTGGAAATATACAATTATAATATTGTCAAACGTTTTTCTTGAAATAGGTTCAGCTTGAGACACGTTTCTAGATTGGACCTTATCAAATACCGTATTTCCATGGGCCGGTTTTTTGTCAGACCCTCGGATCTCTCAGCTTTCGGATTATGTACCTACTTACATACCTCTACATTTGTTCGGTTCGCCTGTTTCATTGAATTGAAGATATGATCTAACTCCGCCATGTCTGCCACTGTTTCCTCATCATTGATCAGTTTTCTAAATAGGAGCTCGATTTTATCTGGAAATATCCATCACAATAAAATAACCGGTCAAACGCCAAAAATTTAATCGCATAAAAACTCAATCAAAATCGGTCATCCGTTTGGCCGGTGCCGCAGATAAGCAGATACATAGCATATTTTTAGACTAGTAAAATTTTTGGTTCTGACTGCTAACCACTAATGCCTTGCTATCCCTTGCATCATACATGCCTTGGCATATTATTTTACACGAACTTCCACCATGTCCACATATAGCTAGCACGAGCACAACAATTAATACTTTCATTTTGGCATTCACCGCACTACTCATTTGTAACGCACGTTTGTTTCGATTTATACTTATTACCGTCATGGATATCGATATTAAATAAGTATTTAATTCACCCGAAATGTATAATTAGTTATGCTGGACAGGTGGTAAATGGAAAATTAGTTAGTATCATTCCAAAGCAGAGACTTAATCATCAGAATACTCATCCATTAGCTATTTATCATCTGCCTGTCGGGTAACCCTCTGTTTAGTAGGCGACCTCATGAACACGCCCTCAACTCGGTTTTCATAGACTTGTCCCATCCATATTACCCAAATATTTCACTTCAACACCCATAACTTATGTACTATCCGCCAAAGTTAACTTGGTACCTCGCTGATGACGTCTCATGGCGTCCGTCACTGTACTACTAACGCGTCGAGGGCGAGTGCGAGCGAGAGAGGTAGGGGCAATCGGACATTCCTCGCGGGTGTCAAGTTAACTTTGGCTGTCCGTGTGATCCGTTTGGATTATTTGAGAAAGATTAGTAGTAGTAGTAGGAAACAGTACATCGGCTTTGGATGGACCACCTATTTTGCAGAGATTTACTTGTAATATTTTAGTTTATTTATTAACGTATTTGTTGAAACCAGAGTTGAAGTGCCAGAGAAGTAAAATCTACCCGGACATTAAACTACGACTTGTTCCGAAATAACTTCTTATCTTAAACTATAAAGAAACTACCGTTTTGAAACAATACTAGGCCCACCCACTACTTCCAACACTATTCTCTGAAAAAGTCCATACAAAGGGCCATGTGTCAGTTTATTTTATTTTATTTTGATAGCAAACCAACAAACCAACAGAATTTTACTTATAATAGAATTAATTAACAATATTCAATGAATAAGTTCCAATTATAGCGTTACATTAAAATTTTGTTGATAACAATTGAGGTTAGCCTAACATGCAAACTAAATATGTACAGATGAAATTGTGTCATAGGTTGAACTTGTGAAATTAAGTTGTAAATTAATTTAATTATAAATTGGGGCAACTTAGTGTCTTGGTGATAAGATTTCTAAACCCATTTAGGGATAAATTGAAAATGTCAACATCGTTGAACAGCTTATTATAAGTAGTAAGTATATTCGCGCTGGATTTGTCATAATATGAAACGAAAAACACCCTATAAAAGCTTTCATATGACATGTGTTTCATTACTGTTGGACAATGTCGTTTTTAATAGAGTTGTCATAGTTATTCAGGGAATATTGTTGACTGCTAGTGGGCTGTAACTCTTTCACAAATGAATTACACTAGGTACCCTATACACTACTGAAATACAACTCTCTCAAATACTCGCATCGTTCCCTCTCCCACAGCACAGTGACCACAGCTCTGCATAAAATATCTAATTTACAGTCTTCACTGCACCCCGGCCATCGGTTATCACTCAGTTTTGAGAAGAATGCTGAATAAAGGTCCAGGTAGGGTGTGTGTGTGGTCACCATGCTGGTTACAAGGTTGTCGATGGCTGGAGCGGATAGGTCGGGAAGTGAGAAGCGGTGTCGTATGTCGTATAGTTGGAACCAGAGAGGTCGTCTATGCGGGGTCAGGTTCGCTTCAGTCAGGTTGTAGATGTAAGTCACGATGTTAGACGGCTCCTGTGGAATATATAATATGTCATGATTCAAAGTCAAAGTCAACATTTCTTTATCACTGTAGATATTTTCATATATTTTTTTGCCTGTTCTCTTAGTTGGACCACTGTGGCAGAAGAAAGGGGGAAAAAACTCCCCCGAATTGATTTTTAGATCTGTTTTAAGAACAGGTTGTGGTAAAACGCTGGCCTTAGACCTTAGAGCACGCTTGGGTAGGATCTGTGACTACTACAACAAAAACCTTGCGTCGGTCGACATAATTAATAACTCACTTATAAATGTAGCTTATTAAAGTCCCCACGGAGGGGCACAGGCCTATGCCCGGATACGAATAAGATTAAGCCATACTCCACCACGCTGCGGCTCAGTGCGGGTTGATGGAGGGGTTTTATGACCACTATCACATAACGGTAGCAGCCGGGCGGGACCGAATGCTTAACGTGTCATCCAAAACACTGAACGCCGATAATGTAATTAAGATAAAAAAATATCTCATTGGTTCACGGTCAGGATTCGAACCTCCATCTTCATTTGTGAGAAGCAAGCGTGAAACCCATTAGACCATGGAACTCTTATAAGTCACTTAGTAAATATAAAAAACTATTACATACTTACAGAAAAAACAAACTGTTCGCTATTCAAATCCCGCATATCGCATTAAATCATTACTATTTTTTACCGTCCTATACTCATAAAGACAATTTAAGCGCTTTTAAGCTAAACAATGTATTCCAATATTATCTTCATATTAGTACGTAAGTTTCCTACACTAACAAATTGAAGTGATAAACGTCCATAGTGACTGATTTACTTTATTTTAGTAGTTTATGTGACTGCTACATAATGGAGGGCATTAATACTCGAGAGTTCGGCTCGTGGCGAGTTTCATAATAATATCACTCGAGAGTTTTAATGCCTAATTATGTACAGTTACATACACTAGTTTATCTACACACATATCATAAGCTCTCTTTGATGTGTTCAGGAACCGCATGTTTGACCGGCATTGTGGCTCTGCAGTTGTTTAGCTTGTTCTTTAGTACCAACTTCACGCAGGCGGGCGTCGGCGTTCGAAATTTGAATGTCAGTCAGTACCTACCAAGTTCACAGACAAACTAGGAGCGGCACGCAGGCGGGCGTCGGCGTTCGAAATTTGAATGTCATAATATGTAGAAAAACTACACATTATGGTCATAATGTGTAATTTTTCTGATCAGAAATGAGTTTTTACCAAGTAGTTTAACATTATATTCATATTCATATTCATTTATTTGCATATAACATGTACAATACACACTACAGGTGGAAAATGTATGTAGGGTACATGCACCCTGACAGGGTATAACAAATTCATCTACACATACACATAACTTTTACATTGACCCGATCAGCTGTTCACAGGTTAAAGAGACTAAATTTATTTTCCTAATAATTTTTATCTTCGAAGAATTCCTGCAGCACGATTATGCTGATCATAACGTGCGGTTTTTGTGCGCAGTAAAGAGGGTTTATGATACGTGTGTAGATAAAATCCTTTAATATCTTGTCCCTGCCTGTTCCCCGAATATATAAACAAAATAAAAATAGTACAAAATATACATTTAAAATAAATTATTATCAATAAATATGCAGGCTCTGTAGTACCAACTTCTCGCAGGCGGGCGTCGGCGTTCGAAATTTGAATGTCAGTACCAACTTCACAAACAAACTAGGGACGGCACGCGGTCAAATATGTAAAAAAACTACACATAATGACCATAATGTGTAGTTTTCCAGATACGAAACGAGTTTTTACCAAGTAGTTTAACATAATGCTGATCCTAACCAGCGGTTTTTGAACGCAGTAAAGAGGGTTTATGATACGTGTTTAGATAAATACTTACATAGGTGGCTCCATCCAACGTAATAATCTTGTAGTTTAGGTTATAATTAGTATGTGCCGTCGCACCTCCAGCCCCCCACGCGACTTGTATGGGCACGCCATTCTCGTCGTAGAATATCTTGAACTCGTCTGAGTGGGTATGCCCGTTGAACTCCGCTGCTATTGTTGCAGTGAATCTGTGGGAGGGAAGATTATTCTAGAAATCTTGTAACAGATAAGGCTTTGGCTAGCTATATTTTTTTTAACATTAATCCAATAAGTCTGATAATACGTCCTAAATATAAGAGTAATAACTTATTAGAATAGTTAAAACAGTGTTTTGAGCAGCACACTAAATACTACATATTCAGCTGAGTTCTTTGTTTTATGTAACTAATAAACTAACACTACCATATAATTACCTACCAGTAGCACAGTTTTTACCAATAATTGAACTGAGACTCGCATTCTAGATAAAAAATAACCTTACAAACCGCGTTTTGACTAGTTGACGATTCCTCACAATTTAGCGTAATTATTATCAGTAAACGAGCCCATAACATCCCTCTCAAAGGCCAAGGTCCTCTCCCCATTTTCCCACCCTGGAAATGTTGTTGTGATGAGACAGGTCTCCGGGACATAACTTGATGGTATAATATAATATATAACCGCTCAAACAGAAAAAACAGCCCAGCATCTATTTTCTTATTATAAATAACAAAATAGTTTTGGGTAAATTGTAAGTCTACATTAGGCTAGTACTTACATAGTAAGCTGGGATCTCAGTGTCTTGCTTGTGTTGATACTCGAGTATATACAAAGAAAGAGCATTGCATTACACCTTAACATTTGTGTCTTAATTTATCTTTCATAAAAAATCAGGAACATTTACTTCTTTTCTATATAACTACCTACTCTCAGACAATAAGACCTTTTAAACATTAGATTACCTAATAATATAGTATTATTGTTAATAGTAGTATTGTTACTTTTACAACTCCCATCACGTTAACTTTAATTAATTTAATTGCCATTAACTTATTTATATTATTTTACACTTGTCATTAAATTAACTAATACAAACTGGCTTATGGGCCTTAGGGTGACCTCAGCTTACAAATTTTCTTAAAAAAAACACTTTGATATAGCACAATTGTTGCATTCCATTTCTACGTTCCAGCATGGAGTCCAAAATAACCACACGGAGAGCTGAGATCACGCTGCAGCTGCACAAAGTTCTTCAATATTTACTAGCGTCCAGAGAACTCAACGCTAAATATGAGCAAAAGAGAGCTGATAGCGAGCTGGAGAATGAAAAAATCCTGTACTCAAACAAAACTCTTTAAAGTCAATTGACCCAGCTGCACAATGATTTGATCGATGGCAGCGAAGAAAGAGATAAGTTCAGAAATATGTTAGACTCCATCGATCAGTGCTACCGTACTCATGAGTCTAGCCTTCAGAGCATATCGACGCTTGAACAGCAATTACTCGAAGCAAACCAAACCATCCAGCATCTGAAAGACCAAAAGACAGAGGAAGACACTGAAAAAACCATCTCTCTGTATCATGAATTGGTCGGACAAAATCAGATCACTACAGCCAAACACCCAAAACCGATCATCATCAACTTAACCTCCAATCAGAAATCGACACCTCTGCTGAAAACAAGAAAATACATTAAAAAATCTAGGAAAATAAATAATGCTAACATCGGGACACAGAAACGGATCCAATAGCTTAACATTTGCCCTACACCGGAAAATAAGAAATTTGAAGATTCAGGAAGACTGCTACAGGGAAGGACAGAAGAATATCAGAATATAGTCACTGATTTAGAACTGAAAATATCGCGACTGGAGATGGAACTTCAAGATGTAGTTACCAAGTATTCATGGACAGAAAAAAAGCAAATCACGTAACTAAACAAAATAATACTGGACAGCAATAATAATCTTCGGAGAGTACTCGAGTTTTCACGACAGACACAGCGATACATCTATGATACCTTCCAGATATGTGAGAGACCAGCAGCTCGCCCCGGGTGATGTCACCGCCGAGCACACACGTGCGCCGCCGCCGCCGCCTGCCTGCCGCTGCACACCAGCGCCAGTGCCAGGAGCCGGATAGCCCTGCGACGACGTGCACAGCGACGCCGCCGGCCGGGACCTCACACGTGACACTTAGTAAGACTGTTATGTTCTCGGACAGGCTAGGTGTAGGTATCTATCGGCTCTTCGTGCTTGTCGCGTAGGTCCCGTAGTTAACTATTGCACGCCGTATTTCCCCTACAAAATATGGCCAAAAAAATTTTTACTACAAGTATGAGGAGGGCACAACCTTAATATTATATGTGGAGAATAGTATAGGTGCAGGGAAACAAACAATGATAAAGTTTGTCGATGCTCTCTCTTATCTAGAATTTGGCAAGATTGTTCTATGTGCCTTCCCTTACAATAATATATATGGAAAGCAACAGCACGCTACTCATAGGTTAAATATGTATATGTATAATATGACTGTACGCAATACAAAAGTAATCTTTGACACAAATCTATTAATTTGTAAATACATCACTGACGGAAACAGTGAGGACATCAAAGTTATTATTGATAAAATTTATACTGACATAATAGCTAGTATTTAGCTTCATTTATATTAGAATCTGTTATAAATAATATAACAGAAGTAAGTAATTCTATAATGGTCATCACAACGATTAGTACACTTACTAAGAAGCATGTAACTACTGACAAGGCAATATGTATAAACGATACTATTGTACCTTTAAACTGTCGCAACCAACAACAGAAAAGCACGGCTTAAAGGTTATGCACCAAAATATGCAAGGCATTTCTGGCAAGCAATTAGAATTAGAAATGTTTTTAGAAAGCAAAAGCTTCTATATACTTTGTATGACAGAAAGCTGGCTGCAAGAGTGTGCAATGCAGTTCAGTATATCATACTTTAAAGTGATCAGCTGTTTCAATAGAAAGACTAAAACTAGAGGTGGTTCCTTAATTTTTGTAAAATACGGTTTTAAGTGGAAAGAACGAAAGGATATTGTTAGTCTTTCTAGTGAAATGAACGCTGAAGTATCGTGTATCGAGATGGAAAAATTAACAATTGTTAGTATGTACAGGCAGGGCGAAAGAGACTTAGAAGTCTTTGAGAAAGTGATGGCACAAGAACTTCAACTTGCATCCAGAAACAAGTCCAAAAGCATCATAGTTTGCAGCGACTTTAGCGTAGATTTACTAGACACCGCCAACCGCTCTATTCGCACTAGGATCCTAGCAGTATTTAAGTTTTTATGTACAATGTCTTTCTGGAGCCTAGACGAATAGCGGCTACCTCCGCTACTTGTCTAGATTACGTATTCTGTGAATGTAATATCTACGATAATACTACGCGAATAGGTAAGGCTTCAGGCTTCAGGTTCAGACCACACTGGTCAGATTGTAGTATTTGAAGAAAGTAGTGCTATAAGACTCGTTAAAGTATTGTGTAGACCCGTGACTTTGAAGAAGATGGAACAATTTCGTACCAGTATAAGTCTATCGTTAACACCTTATGTAACGGCATAAATAGCTAAGGTCGAGCTACCGTTGTCAGAAGCTATGATCGTCTATTCTATCTACCCCTAAAGAGATGTCCCGATTCAGCTGTGAAAATTGCAAGTTAAGAATGATAAGTCTGAATTTCTCGTTTGTTGAGAAGTTCAGTAGGCGTACAATAGTCGAACGGAAGATTGGTTCAGGAAGTTAGAGTTTCAAGTTAAACAGAGAAAGCATGTATGCCCGCAAGCCGGTATTTCGCATCAGTTAGCGGTGTTTTGCGCCAGATCGATCTTTGTTATATTTTGTGTAATTCTTCTTTTAAGTTAAGTTTTGTGTACAGCTTCTTTTTAAGTGGTCGACCACAATTTATAATACTTGTTTGGGATATCGTATGGTTATTCGTCGTAGTGTTACGACGTGAGTACTCAATGATATTTCATGTGCTCGCTAGTAGCGGCTTTAGTGGCTCCAATTATATAATTAGTTCACGGCAATAACGATCCAAATAGACCGGGTTTACACAATTGCGATTTGATTTTCCGAAATGGGTCTGAACTAGTGGTTTCCTCAAAAGGTCCGTAACGTTTTGAAACCTTTAACTCTGCGCAATTTGAGCTGGATGTTATCGAAACGTTTTCTTTAGCGCTTTTGGAGATCTAACCCTCTCCACAACGAGTTACATACTTCGGAAAATACCGATTTATGCATCTAGTTAACCACAGCTCTTCCTCGACTGAGCCCAGCAAAATAACTGCGTGACACAATCTACACGTTAGATCTCCAGGGAAATTTACATTTAATTTAAAGACGCAACTTGAATCAATAACAATCCAAGGCAAAGCAAAACAATCTACCCGTCCCTAAACAATGAACTTTAGACTGTAATTTGATCTCTTCGCGCGTCCCCGACAACACTCAAATGTCAAATATATCAACGGGATAGGTTATCTGAGTGGATAACGTTTATACTTTGTTCTGAATTTGTTATTTTCATCCGCGGAACCCCGTCGAGCAAAACAGTCTCCCTATGCCTTGACACCCTAGGTTTAGCCTCAACTAAACTCCTGTCTAGCCTAGTCTAAAATCCTAGTGTTATACCACGTCCATCATCGACACCACTCGAAAATGGTTGTGTATGATTTGAATGTGTTTGTATGGTTAACGACTGTGTGTGTGGGAATTTCAAAACTCGCTACACGAAGGGAATGAGGAGAGGATTAGCCCGCGAATATCCTAAGAGCTAATCCAGGGACCCTATGGTGAAGGAAAAGGAAATTAGGGTCGCTCCAAGCCCAGACTCAGACTCAGATCAAATTACCTACAAGTTCTTATCTAACGACCCAAGGATAATTTTGGAATTTGGGGTAGGTTGATTTAAAGGATAGGAACTTTATATCTCGGCGCTTCAGGCACACACGAAAATCCACTGTAGCACGCAATCACAAATCTTCCAGTTCCAGACGCGTAAAACGGCAGACCGAACTGTACAGATTACACGAAAGACAAGTGTACCACAGTAGTTTGACGTGGGGACTGAATGCCTCCCCCACCCACGCGTTCGTATTTATAGGACGCCTCACATGGTTGAAAATGGCGTCCCTACCCCGCAAATACTGCCCAAGCGAAAGCTTCTTATCACTAACTACACAGGGTCTAGTTTCAATCAAACATGCCATGCACGCCTGCTGTCTCCAATTTTGTGTATGCATATTTCCTATAATCAACCGTTGGTCATCACTCAAGTCATTTGGTATTGCCGATACACAAAATTTGTCGATCGCTGGCTATAAAGCGGTTGCGATTAATTTAGCCTGCCCGACCGCTAGCGTCTTAGACAAAGATATTCAAACCCGTGATGTCAGACTCACCACATCGTATCAATCAAACGCAATTGTATATTTGCAGTCAACATATTAGCTTTCCCCGTATAGTTCCATAAGAACCTTTAATTATTTAGTTATTCATAATTTATTCAGCGCGCAACCAAATCGGCTCTGATCCCTACACATTTCGCAGGAATGCGACAAAAAAACCTGACCCGACCTCTCTTCTCCGAACCAACTACGTTATATGGCCCCTTTCTTGTCAACTTACTTTGAACTACTCGATAACCCAAGCGTTAACTGAACCGACTCTTGTATTCAATGTGTACCGTGCGGCGATGGGCTAGCCCTCTGTCATGCAAAATGAAGTATTAAATGAACTGACTCTTGTGTACCATTACACTTATTGTGAAGATACGAACACATTACATTCCAGCTTCTTCAAATCTGTATCTGCGGAATTTGATAAAGGTATTGAATCTGACTAAAGTGTGAACTGATGGATAACAAACCAAAATTCTCTGAATGGGCAACAGATGATTTAAGACAGACTATATGAATTGTATTAGCAAGTCACAGATGTATGATCACAGTCCTGAGTTTAACATCTTTGTCAAAATTTATTCAAAAAAAATCAAGAAAGACTGCCACAAAGCCAAGTGCCTACATCTAAAATCAAAGCTTCTGACGACAAAATTAAAACGACATGGAACATTATCAAAAAAGAGACAGGCAAGGTAAGGTCTAGTGAATCTAGTTTTTAAAGTTAACGATAAATTAGATAAATAAGAGTACCCGAATGGCCGAGTCGGTAGTGAGCCTGCCTACGAAGCTAAGGGTTCGAGTCCCGGTGGGGGCAAATATTTGTTTGTTGAGAACGGATGTTTGTACCCTAGTCATGGTTGTTTATCTATCTAAGTATAATATTTATCTATATAAGTATGTGTATCGTTGACTAGTACCCAAGATACAGGGAACCCTAGTTTGGGGCTAGACCAATGTGTGTGAATAGTGTCCAAGGTATTGTCCAAGGTATTATAATAACTATCATCAAATGAGGACGTTGCATATGCATTTGAAAAGTTCTTCAGTACTATACCCATTATAACAACAGAAGCACTACAATCATTTTCTGAATGTCATTATGGTTGAAAATGTGTCCCAAAACAAGGATGGCTTTAACTTCAAACCAATAGGCTCTATAACTATAGTTAAAACATTTAAACTTCTTAACATGAAAAAGACTGAAGATTTATGGGTTAACGTGGTTAAATCCGTAATCGATGTGATTGGACCATACATGGCAATCAGATTCAATAGTTGTATAGCAAACGGTGTCTTTCGTGACCTCATGAAAATGAGCAGATTAATACCACTTTTCAAATTCAGTAGTAAGGAAGACCCTGCTAACTTCAGACCTGTATCTATAATGCCAGTATTGAGCAATTTGTTTGAAAAGGTCATATTGATTCAACTACTCTCTCACTTCAATTCATCTGGCTATTCCACAAAAAACAGTTCTGATTCACTAAAGGCAGATACTAGCGCTACAACAGACGCCGGTGTAGCGCTAGTAGATCACATTTATAGTGCGTCGGAAGGATCACGGGATGCGGTTGATATTTTCTGTGATCTTTCCAAGGCCTTTGCACATAGTAGGCAACTGCCTAGGGGAAAAATAAAATATTACATCATAACAAATTATTGCCATGTTTTTATTGCACCATTATATTTCAAATTAACGTAGAATGATACATTATATATGATGTGAGTTTAGATGTTTCTTGATCAATAACAAAGCCGGCTGAACGCAATTCAATCTAGCACACAACAGTTCGAGTTCAGTATTAGGTTTTATCATTTTACGTTTACGGAATTCATAACTACATACTATTGTTTATTATTATAAATAGGTATCCTCAAAGTAAATTAGGAATTGAGGAATAATATGACGACCGAATAAAACTATTGAGCGAATGACCATGAACAGCGGAATTTCCTGAAATGAGCGACAAAATAGGTTGAATTGCGCGACGCGACTAAATTTAGTCACGAAATGGTTTAGCCACCGCTTATTGGCTAAATAAAGACTGCCTGGACGAAGTGGTAGGTCAGGTAGATCAAGGGGGTAAGCGAAGCGAAGCCCCTTTATCCTTCGTGTTAGGTTGAACATATAATAACAACAAAATCCAACGCTTGTATCGATTTTCGAATTAAGGTTTTCAAAATTCTGTTTTTAGATTTCTAGTCGCGCAATTCAGTAATTTGGTCAGACGAAGCCAGTATTTCCAGTCGCTCTAATTTTTTGTTGCTTTTAAGTAATTCAGTCAGGCACAACCAGTTCTTTTGCCAAGCAGCAGTTTTACGTTTAACTACTAGCCATTTACTTTATCGATTTACACCGGTTTCAACTGGGCGGTGAAATCAAGATTTTACAAAATGGCGGACATTTAGGTGTGCCAAAGATATTACATACCTGCGCCACCCCTTTGTAACAGGTCTTGAAAGTGACTCTTTACTCGACAAGCTAACCATGTGAATTTTCTGGCACACCTTGCGCCGCCCCATAAAGCGTGTCTCATGTGACTTCTGCCTTGTCTTGCTAGCCAAGTGAATTCGCACGCCTCTCATGCGAAGTATTGCGTGTGGCTCTTTACTGGATATGCCAGCCATGTGAAATTTCCGGGGTCGCTAGAGCCGCCCCTTATAGCACGACTTCTTGGATGGTGCGGGAGGGTAACAAACCTCCATCCATACATCCTCAAAATAAGAGTTCATAAATTTGTAGGATATAAAAAGGCGCCAAATGGCGCCAATCTCTCCCACGGCCGTTGTCATGTTATTAACTAATACCTTTTGATAAAGGAGATCCTAGGGGTTCGCTAGATTTTTTTGAACTTGAAGGGGATCGTTTGTATAATACTGATCTAGAAAAACGTATAGTCTTTTGTCTTGGTTCGTGACAATTCCTAAGTCCTAAATACATAACGAGCAGACGAGGGGCTGAGCTAGCTGGTTATCGTGCCAAAAAAATATTTATAGGAAGTAAGTAAAAGGGCCAGAGATCTGTTTTGCCTACGGGCCCCGACGTGGTTAATCCGGCCCTGAGTGTACCCACCTATTAACAATCCTATTGTACTCTCTTGTCCATGTGTACGTGAGATCAGACACACCAGGAGGGATGTGTGCCAGTATGTGAACCCTGTCGCCAGTCAACTCAGCCGAATGTAGCTCTTGTATCAGCCACTCTAGGTGACGCTTGGCATCCTCTGGGTCGTATACTAGCCACCTAGGATCGAAAAATACTGTTACCTAAATGGCTAGAAAAAGGAGGTTCATAGAGATCAAGGCGGGAATAGGGATGACTCTTATTCTGTCTTCTATAATAGCCACACCTATTTACACCTGGAGCTCTACTCATCCCATTATGCGGTAATGAAGCATCTGTAGAAGAGAGACCTTGTGATATTATGGTAATGGCGGCTGCGGTCCAAACACAATAAAACTAAAAGGACGGGGGGTAAGCCTCCTCAGCTTCGCAAAGAATTTGCTGTGTTACAAATAACAGTCCGTCGGAGGTATTCATTAGACGGGGGTTGTCTTATAATATATATAGCAAAATAGCGTCACACCTTTTTCTAAACTAGCCCATCGCCTCAGATATGGAACATATTTGATGCACAAATAACAGAGTTTATGTGTGCAATGGGAAATATTTCAAAACAGTTTTTGTTAGACAACACTTGGGTGTTCGTAACATGCTTTTGCTTTACTGACTTACACTGTGATTATTTTAAAACCTCAGATGAACGACAAGCTTTTTTTAACTTACTTTTACACTTAGTTTCCAGTACATGGAACTATTTTGACAGTTTTATTTCCCATTAGAGGTGGGAGGTATACTAACCAGTTAAACTTATAAGCAATGTTATTATTAATCGAGATGACCCGCAGCCCCGGCCTCACTAGCATGGAGAACCCGCCGCGCTCCCTCAGGGAGGCTTGAGCCTCCTCCGTGAGGTAGCCCCCCCATTTGTCGGCCAGTGAGTTGTAGAGCCAGGTAGTGTTGATGTAGGGGTCCACTACTGACGATGGGGCGAATCTGGCAGTGTGAATTAAGTTACTAGATAGTTAAGGAAGTAAAGTATGCAGAAGACAGAGAATAACTGAATAAGGGACACATAAAATCCAAACGACGAATAAGATCGAAGAAAATATTTTCTAATGCTAAAGTATGATATATAGTAATGACATAAGTATATTTTTATTTAAGTATATCTACTGCAAAGTCACTAAGTCCATTTGAGTACGAAATTAACTTAATAAACAATAAAGTTAGTGTCTTCTATAAAATGTATCTTCATCAGTATATCGGATCATTAATATGTTCTCTCCCTGGATGAGGTTGGCATAGGACTGTGAAATTTTAGGCTACAGAAAAGAGCCTTATACTGCATTAGTTGATGTGGGCTAACCATATTGATGATGTTTAGCAGAAATAATGTATTATGTAAGCCCTGCAGAATGGTAATGCGCTTAACTTCAACATATGTGAAAGTGTCATGAACATTATGTATTCAGAAATAAGAGGCATGTTCTATCACAGTATCTAAACATATGGAATCTGTGAAGCGCATGACCGTTCTGCGGGGAACTCACTGGTTAGTAGGCTGCGACTCATGGTTGCCTATAGTAGATAACACAGGCACGTCAGCTCCGAAGCTCGTTCGTATCTTTTCAATGACATACATGTTCATTTCCTCGATCAACTCGTATGAGGTCTCCCATACGAAGTGGTCGATTGTGTCGCCAATATAGTACACTAGGTCGATGTCCTGAAATTTTACCAATAATTTAGGAAAGCAGAAATTATCAATCATATGAACCCCAGGACAATAACATGAGGATATCGCATTTCTATTGCATTCAGACACGTTCCTATCGATCCAACTTCAAGTTTTTTTGCCTCTGAGCGAGCTGTGACCTCTCTTTCTCGGATGGGGTAAAGAGTGGTGAGTGAGTGAGAGAGGCGATATCACTCTCGCATCGCAGCCAAACAAACTTGGCGCGATCTGTTCCCCGTATATTACGTCCTACGCCAATGTTGCCCAGCATTCATAACTCATAATTTCTTTATTGAACACAAAGCATATAGAAAAACAAGAGTTACATAAAAATAGTGTACGATGCTGGAATGCATTCCCCTGCACCACAGGGACAGCCCTTCTCTCAATATATTTATAAATCGCGTTAAGTAGCATTGCCTTTCTCTTTAGAAATAGGTTATATGTAATGGGTAGTATGTATGTATTTATTAGTATATATGTCGCAGTTAGTTGGTTGAATGAGACACTTAACCAACTCTCTAGACCTTTAATTAAATATCGACGTTTAACCAAGTCACTAAAATTCCGTCAGACAAGTGAGTCAACGAAACGTTTAACTAGTTGTCTAAGCGTTCCTAGGCAACAAGACTTAAACAATATAAATATTTTTTTATGTATACTTAAGTATTTTTTGTTGTTCTTACATGTTCAACCTAACACGAAGGATAAAAAGGGATTCGCTTCGCTCACCCCCTTTACCCTTCACCTAAGCTATCGCAATGTTTTACCCTGATATAAGCTGTGCAAATTAGCTGTTGTCGTAACGCCATCTTGTTTTGCAACACTCAACAATCTGTTTTACCGGCTTTCGGTAAAACAGATTGTTAAACGTGTTCGAGGATGCTTTATTTAAATCAAAATGCTAGACTTGGTTAAACGTCGGTATTTAATTAACGGTCTAGAGTGTTAGTAATCTGCCTGATTTAACCAACCAACTGCGATATATATATAATGTAGTATTTATGTTTAGAATGTACGTGTATATTATATAATATTTATGTAAGCACTTTATGTATATTCAGTTTATATTGTTTTTTATTAGTTATTTAGATATACGTAGGCGGTCCCAAAAGTAGCTAAATTGGCTTATAGATAGCGAACTGCCTGATTTTTAATTTTTGTATTCGAAAGTTTGAATCTTTTGGCGCGTAAATTTGAAAAAATAAGAATCTACGTTCTTTGGTTTTTGTTTCATAGCCATTAATCGAGATTTATCTAAGTGATTTTGCACACATGGACAAAATTGGTCATCGATATGACATACAATAATGCATTTGAAAGGTTTGTCTAACCCATATTAAAGTTGAGCTGGATTCTACTCTGGGAGAGTCTGCTCCTTCATTCACAACAATAAAATATTGGATCGCTGAGTTCAAAAGAGGTCGAACGAGCTGCCAAGACGAACATCGCAACGGTCGACTTAATGATGTGACTACACCAGAAATAGTGAAAAAAGTACCAAAACTAGTATTGGAAAATCGTAGACTAAAACTGCGCGAGTTATCAGATATTGTAGGGATTTCAAAAAGTGCTCTAAATCGCATATTGACTGAAAACTTGGTCATGAAAAAGCTGTGCGCAAGATGGGTGCCGCGGTTGTTCACCATTGAACGAAACCGGCAACGTACGGAAGTTTCGATGCAGTGTTTAGAGAAATTTCAACGCAATAAAGCCGACTTATGTCAGTTTCATCTGCTGGCAAGGTCATGGCGTCAGTATTTTGGGATGCGCATCGGTTTTTTTATTATTTGTAATGTTTTTTCCTTTATGGAAAAGGCTAAGAGCTTAAGCCCATACCGCCTAATCGGATTTCTTTTGATTTTTCAAAAAGGCGAAATCATCAATGGCGACTCTACTACGTAAAACTACTTTGAGTGAAGAAATTAAGAAAAAACGGCCGCATCTACGAAAAAGAAAGTGTTGTTTCATTAGGACAATGCACCGGTTCACAAGTCCACTATTGAAATGGCAAAAATAAATGAGTTAACGTTTGAATTGCTTCCCCTTGCACCTTATTTGCCAGATCTAGCTCCCTCTGATTATTTTATGTTCCCAAACTTGAAAAAGTGGCTCGGCGGGACAAGATTTGCTAATAATGAAGAGGTTGAGTCTGCTGTTGATGGCTATTTTGAGGAGCTTGACACAGACCACTTTAAACAGGGTATCGAAGCTATCGAACATCGCTGGGAAAAGTGTATTGCGTTAAAAGGAGACTATATTGATAAATAAATCAGTTTTGTTCGAATTATTTTGTATTATCTTTGTAAGGCCGCTTACTTCTGGGATCACCCTCATATTTTATATCTAACCAAATATTAGTTATTAAGATATGTACTAGGTAAATTATATCGTAGTACAAATGGTCTACCCTGCTGAGCAATCGCACATTTCTCATCCTAATTAGGTTTGCAGGAAGAGATCTCTCATTATAGATTTGTCTTTGTACACTATTATTATTAAATCTTGTTGCCTACGTATTATTTGTGTGCAATAAAGAAATTATGAATTATGTGTGCGATATATACATGCAATGCGAGCTTATCTCTAATAAGAGATCTCTTCCAGCTAACCAGGTTAAGGTGGGAAAGGTTGTTCGCTGAGCGAGGGAAGACCTATGTGTACAATATACACAGTCAGGTCATAAGTTCTGTCACACAATAAAAACTTTTGAATTTAGAACGCTGGCCACAAAAAAGTTTATTGAATTCGAATTTCGAATTTTTCATGAAAATAAAAATGTGTACTTTTTAGAATTTTCCTCATTTTTAAATATGGAGTGGACACTTAAGGAAGACCGTGTCGCAGTTATTGCGTTGCATCGTTGCGGTTACGCGCCAATTCAGATTTTCGACTTACTGAAAAATTTGAATATAACCAAAAGATTCGTTTATCCTACCATAAAACGATACAACGAAGACTCTAGTGTAGATGACAGGTCAAGAAGTGGTCGCCCTCGCTCTGTTAGGACTCCAGCAGTGATAAAAGCTGTGAAGGCGCGAATTCAAAGAAATCCCTTACGTAAGCAGAAACTGTTGGCCGTTCAGATGGGATTAAGCAGGACCACGGTGAAAAGGGTATTAAATGAAGACTTAGGGCTTAGGGCATATCGAAGAAAAACAGGACATCGTTTGGACGCTCGTTTAATGGACCTGAGACTGAAGAGATGCCGCGCTTTGTTGAAGCGGTACGCGGGAAAAAAGCATCGGGAAATTCTTTTTTCGGATGAAAAAAATTTCACCGTGAAGAGAGCTACAACAAACAAAATGATAAGGTGTACGCACACAGCAGTGAAGAAGCGAGCAACCGTATTCCGCGTGTCCAACGAGGTCATTTTCCATTCTCGCTCATGGTTTGGTTGGGAGTCTCTTATTGGGGCTTAACTGAGGTACATTTTTGTGAGAAAGGCGTAAAAACGAATGCAGTTGTGTATCAAAATACAGTCCTCAAGAACCTTGTGGAACCTGTTTCTCATACCATGTTTAATAACAGGCACTGGGTATTCCAACAAGATTCTGCGCCAGCTCATAGAGCGAAAAGCACATAGGACTGGCTGGCGGCGCGTGAAATCGACTTCATCCGGCACGAAGACTGGCCCTCCTCCAGTTCAGATATGAGTCCGTTAGATTACAAGATATGGCAACACTCTGAGGAAAAGGCCTGCTCAAAGCCTCATCCTGATTTGGAGTCACTAAAGGCATCCTTGATTAAGGCAGCCGCCGATATTGACATGGACCTCGTTCGTGCTGCGATAGACGACTGGCCGCGCAGAATAAAGGCCTGTATTCAAAATCGCGGGGTCATTTTGAATAAACTTTATTACCATAAGAATCTATGTTTTATTAAGTTCATTTTGCTATATAAATGTTTACATAAATAATAAACATGTCTAAATTATTTCATATTGCACATGTGACAGAACTTATGACCTGACTATGTATATGTCACCGTAAGATCGACAGAACTGTTAATTTATAATCTAACGTTTCTTTTTCTCGTTAGTTTACAAACTATCGATAAATTGTAAACTGTAGTAAGTACTGTTACGATATGACGCGTTAGTTTATAATAAAAGCGTTAAATTGTGAACTGGTTTAAACTTGAATTGCAAACGAAATACCAGGGCAAACACTGGGGTAGCTCAGGTGAAGACTAGAAGGGGCGAGCGCAGCGAAGCCCCCGAACAGTCTTCGTGTTAGGCTGGCATGTAAGAACAAAAGAAACGTAAATTCTAAACCCTGTCGATCTGGTTTACAATTTGTCGATAGTTTACAAACTAACGCGTTAGTTTATAAACTATGGGTTTTGACAATATTATGGTGACATCTATAATAATAAATAAAATAAATTATATAATTACTAGCATAATATACTAAATATAGCTTACATTCTTGCAGATTCAGACGCATACTTATCTGACACCGACACCCATGTATTCTATAACAGCCTATTGTGAGAATATTTGTGAGAAATTAGAAAGAGAGAAACAGAACAGAACAGAGTGCTTACCCGATTATTCTCAGTAATCTCATCAATAACATTATCGAACGCCCACACCGGCGTATCACAATTCCTATAATCCCCCCAGTACCCAGCAGGCGCCGAATTCCTTATCTCAACCCTTCTAGTACTTTCTGTAGGTCCTCGAATAGCCTCTGCACTATCTAGGTCTAAAATAATATCGCCGTCTCGCTTCGCCACATTCTCGCTCAATAAATCTTCGACAACGGAAGAGTGAGATGCATAGTGTCTTCGCGCTTGCTGCCCTTTTCTGCAGCATGTAGGTTCGCTGCAGTCAGCTACTCCATTGGCCTCGTATAGGGGGTCAATATGCGCATCTGTTATCAGAGCTATTTTGAGTGGTGTTGAGACTGTTGTATTGGGCTGTGGAAAGAGAAAGCGACTATGACATGATGCGGTTATGTGGACACAAAATCAGCTAGGTGAAAAAGTTTTGCAAGCCTATAACTCATCATCATCATCATTTCCTGTCACGCCTGAACAGAGGTGAAGATCTGTCATGAATAAACCCGAACAAAATCTACTCAGACTTCTTCGACATCATTCAAACAGAATTCTATAAAGTTTTTAAACTAAAGAAAGTCAGCGACAACAACGGTAAAACGAAATTTAATGACTGGCCAACGATTGGAATACGTAAAAGTAGAGTTATCTTGTACGACCTTTATGAACAAAAAACCTAAAACTTGGACAGAAAATTTCATGACTTTGTTGTGAATGACTAGTCACCTAAACCTTGCAGTAGGTATATGGAAGGTGGAACAGAAAGACAGTGTAGTCGCTATGTTATAATGTTACTTTATTTCAGAGTCTTAGCTATATATAGAAACGGCGTTGCCTACGCAACTAATGCATTGACCTTGCTAAGATGTAGGCTGTTTATGTAGGTCTGTCTGGCCTGGTTTACTTTGTACTTTGTAGGCGCCTACATTGCTTCCCTCTTTGAAATAAATAAGGAACTTATTTACACAGAGAACAAAAAGGTAACAATATTAATAACAATACATGTACACAATAAAATATCAAATTAAAACAAATTTAAAATATTGGACGAAGTAAACTTTAGACGATGTCGTGTGGTATTTTGCGGCTTTTATTCACGCAAATCTCACTACCTTGCGAATTATTCTGCCCGAGCGACACTTCTTGCATTCTGCTGACTCGTTGTCGCTCGTGGCCTTGGGCCGCCCTGGTTTCTCTGACGGTTCCGCCGCGTGTTTGTTTTGACTGCTCTCTTTTGCCGCTTCGTCCACACGGCAGTTGTTTAACACATATATTTATTATTTTATACTTTATTTGCTTCTTTGCCTTTATTAATAGGATTTTTTTATTTATATTAATAAATTAAATTTTAGTATGCAGGTTTCAATCTGTCGATCGAAACTGTGTTGAGCTTGTCCCTGACCTTGATCTTGAAGATCATGTCTTTCGATGACTTCAAATGGTCCTTCATACGGTGGGGTCAATGGCTTCCTAACTGCGTCCGTGCGTACGAATACGTAGCCGCTAGTTTTCAGGTCTGGGTGGATGAAAGATGATGGCTTGGAATGGTGGGCGGTCTTGAAAGGTGTAACCTTGTCCATGGCAGCTATTAGTTGGCTCGTGAACTCTTCTGGAGATGTGTGCTGCCTTTTCGGCTCGACGAACACTCCTGGAATACGGATGTTGGTTCCGTAGAGCATTTGTGCGGGGCCAATATTGTCGTCTTCACGAATTGCAGCTCTCAAGCCGAGCAGGACGAATGGTAATTCTTGAGACCAGTTTGTTGAGTTCCCGCGTGTGATTATGGCTGCCTTCATGGTTCTGTGCCATATCTCTACCATCCTGTGGCATTGAGGATGGTAACTCGTGGTCCTGGTTTTCTTCACCCCCAAAATCTTGATGAGGGAGTTAAAAAGGTCCGATTCAAACTGTCGTCCTTTATCCGTAGTTATGGTGGCTGGGGCTCCAAATCGAGCGATCCAGGTGTTCACGAAAGCAGTGGCCACTGTCTTCGCTGTCATGTCCGGTACTGGGACAGCTTCTGGCCATCTCGTGCCTCGGTCAATCATCGTGGCTATGTACTTGTTGTTGTTGGACTCGGGTAGCGGGCCGACGATATCGATATGCACGTGATCCAAACGTGACGTGGAGGGAAATGTGCTGATAGGTGTCTTACTGTGACGTAACACCTTGCTTCTCTGACACGCAATGCATGTTTTAGCCCAATTCCCGATGTCGGTGTTTATTTTTGGCCAAAAGTAGTGTTTGGAGACGAGGTTTCTTGTGGCCCTTACTCCTGGGTGCGTCAGGTTGTGCATATTGTTGAAAATGAGCTTGCGCAACTTGTTTGGAATGTATGGACGAAGCTCGTTTGCGGAGTTTTCGCACCATATCTCTTTTCCGTGGCTAAATAAAATTTTCTTCATTTTAGCGTTGCCCTCGCTCGTCAGCTGTTTGAGTTGTGGGTCGCCTTTTTGCAAGTCGGAGATCTCGTCCCAGTCAGTGGGTGAAGGACAGTCTATTTGTGCGATTCTTGATAGCGAGTCAGCAACTGTGTTCTCGCTACAGGCGAGGTGTCGAATGTCCGTAGTAAATTGTGCGATGTATTGTAGGTGACGTAATCGCCTTGGGTCGTTCGCTTTCTTGCCCGAAACGTTTTTCGTTGTCAAAGCATGACCCAACGGCTTGTGATCGGTGAATATAATGATTTCCCTTCCTTCGATGTAGGGTTGAAAATATGTTATGGCCATGTATATTGCCAGTAGCTCCCGATCGTATGTACTGTACTTAGTCTGGGCGTCATCACCACACCTAATGTTGTGTATGACACGGTGTACTGGTGTAAATCGTGGGGTGACAACACAACACAGTACTCTGTTCTTTTATCTCCTCAATTCTATGTTGTAAATTGATCAAGTCTAAGTCTGTTTCTGGTTTCACATTCATTGTTGTAATATGGGTCATTCGACTTGTCAAATTATTTATGTCTCCCAAATTCTGAATGGGTACTGTTATTTCCGGATTTACAGATATGTTATTTTGATGTGTAGACTGCGTGTAAAATGTTGCGTCACCATGTTTGATAATGCATCCTTGACCTGCGGTAATAATTCCTGCTAAATGTGCTGATCTTGCCATTATATGTTCCTGACATATTACACGTAGTAAACAATCGTCACAGCAAAAATAGAGCCAGCTATTGTGAGCTTATAGTGTTACCCATTTATTATTGCATTGTTTCTCTTCATAGACACATTGCGAGCTTGATGTGATGGCTATTATTATACGGGTGTTTATGCATGATGCAAAATCATTTTTCGAGAGGGACATGTATATTTCCTTTCTTAGGTTTATAGCAACGTAATTATTACCAGTTGTTACTGTTATTGTTTTGTTATGAGTCATCATAGCTATCGGAATTGGCTTGTATAATGTAAAGTGATTGTCACTTGTTAGAGGGAGGTTGATCTCCATGATAAAATAATTATCGACTACTCTTGACTTCACTCGCAGAAGTTTGTAAATGTTTATTAATTGTTAATGTACATTCTGAACCGGAAGTGACAGGTGCAAAGGCAGTTGTCCGGATATTATGTTGAGCTCTTCCAAAAGTTGGTCCTGACTCAGCATTCTTATGTCTACTTGGCCATGGTGCAGGTTGATGGAAGTATCCAGTAACAGCTGTTGTATATGTCTCAATTTTGATAATATTTTTGCGGCCACTGTTGTTATCATGTTAAAATATGCCATGTTAGCTGCTTCATTTAATCTGGTGTCTAATTTATTTAGATAATTGTCAGTGAAGCTCACATGTTCTTGCAGAAGATTAAATTGTTTGATCAATGTTTCTTCGTGTCTCTTCAAAATATTATTGTGACATTCAATTATGGAGGTCTGATTTTTAATTAAATTCAGTTGGTCACATCCAAACCACAGGCTGTGGCCCAGTTTAAACAAATTGAACGAAAAATTAAAAGCAACATCGACTTCGCTCGTGACTACAAGAGTTTCATGGATGAGTACAAAATTTTTGGCTACATGAAAAAGTCATTAACAAACAAAGCTGCATTGCAATATTATCTCCCGCACCATGGAGTAATAAGATCGGTTGCGGTAACAACAAAACTGCGAAACGTGTTTAATGGATCGGCCAAAACAAGCACAAAACAAAGTCTAAATGATCTAATGGAATGCCATATAACGCGCAGACTTCTTTAGCAAGCTTTTTAAAGAAATTGACATACTAACTGCAGTTAGTCAATTTATTTTCGAAAATATAATGTTTGTACGCAAGAACCTTACAACATTTTCCAAATTTAGAGATAGCTGTAAAGTTAACCAAAAAAATAATCATAGACCAGTTGTGCCCCGGTTTAGACTCGCAAAAGCAATTCTTTCAAGGATCAGTGTATTCTTTACCACAATAAGATACCTCTGGAGATTTTTAAATTGCCCTTTGAGCAATTTAAGAATAGTTTAAAGCAACTTTGTCAAAAAAGGTATATTACTATGTTCAAGATTACTCAAATGACGGGACAGTATGTATGGGTTAATCTAACTCAACACAGAACTTGCTGATAATAATTTTATATTGATTTATTCCTGCTTATTATTTATAATAACTAATATTGTAAGAATGACGCCGCTCTCATGATGAACTTTATTTTTGTACCGCTGGCGGTTGAGACAACTGGGGTACGGGAGATCAGGATATTTTTTTTATTAGGGAGTTGGGACGCCGCCTGAGGGATAAAGATTTGACTACCGTTCTGTGGTATTTCTTATGCAGAAGATCTCACTGGCTGTGCAGCGTGGTAATGCTGCCAGCGTTATTGGAAGGCACGGTAATGTCCCGGGGCGGTTTATTCGGTTAATTTTAAGTTTTGACATTTGATAATTTTTGATTGATGTTTAAATGGTATGTTTTATTAGATATAAGGATTTCCTTTAAAATGGAGCTACCTCTGAGTTTCTTGAGCTTTCTTCTCTAAGAAGTATCTTATAAATTACTGAAATCTATAGATCCTAAACTAATTGATGAACAATTTGGGTTCAGGCAGTCACACTCGAACATACAGCAGCTTGCCCGTATCAGTGAACACATCAATCCAATCATTTTAATCTAAGACCATCCACAGGTATGTTTCTGTTGGATCCAGAGAAAGCGTTTGATATAGTGTTGCTTAATGGCCTACTGCACAAACTGATCATTAATGATGTTCCTTTAGATATTGTAAAAAATATACAATCATCCTTATACAGCTGTAAATTCAGGGTTCACATAAATGAGGACACATCATACTACTTTCCTATTCCTGCCGGATTGACCCATGGCTCCGTACTGGGTCCGACTCTTTTCCTTATCTATGTCATGCTAACACAACCTCGTACTCATTTAGCGTGTTGAGCAGACGACACAGCTTCATTCACATCGTCGTCAGACACAGATCTAACAATTGATAGGCTTCAGTTATCCCTACTCCTATTATGTGCCCATTTTAAACAATGGAAGTTAAAATTAAATGACACGAAAATAGAAGCAATTTTGTTCACAAGAAAGTGGTAACTTCCCCGGCGTATTCTATGCATCAACGGTCATATCATAACATACCCTGGAAAAAGGAACTTAAATACCTTGGCGTCATTATTAACAACAATGAAGGATTGGTCCGTGCAACAAAGGTTATTAAGGCTATTCATTCTCTTAGCATACATTTTTGTTAGCAGAGTAAAACTGCTTTGGTTGTGTTTCCCTAGCCATTTGGGCCCAACTTATAAACATTTTTGCAGAAAAAAATGCCACCCGACTATGAAGGGTTAGGCAAGAGGTGGTCAATACTAGTGACCACCGTGAAGAAAACAGCAAAGAATCTAGTATTTTCAAATGTATTTTGAAGAAACTGACAAAATTTTCGAGTCAATTTTTACTTATTTAATTAACATAACTATTGCCCAAATGATATGTCGTCATAATTATTCACAGTTACTAGTAGTTTATGCAGCTGTCATATAATAAGTGGCCTTAAATCACGAGTGCGTTTTTATGGTACGAGCGAAGCGAGTTCCAAAATAGCATCACACGACTGTTTTAAGGCCTAATTCTGTACAATTGCTACACTACTTTATCTACACACATATCATTAGTGCTCTAAAATCGGTTCAGAAGCCATTCGAAAACCAAACAACAAACAAATAAATAAAACAAAAAAGCGGTTTGAATGTTTCGTGTCGGTAAAGCAGTGTCACCAACAAAACTGTTCAGTTGATAGCGTCGTTAGCGTCTACGTCACACTACTGTATTCACAAAATAAAGCATAAGAGCATTTATTTTTTGGGACAATAATTTGTCCTAGTTACGTGTACTGTGAGGGTACAAATCATGCTATACATGGATGTGTAAAATACAAGATGGCTCCCATAGAAGACCGTCTCAAATTTGTTGAAATCCAAAAGTTATGCCAAAAATGCTTGAAGCTTCACTCAGAAAAATGTAAATTCAATTTTTCTTGCAAAATTTGCAAAGCAGGGCACAATACGCTTCTCCATAAGGATGACAATCCAGAAAAAGAGTCTGTTGTATCACTGCATACACAAAACTCATCAAAAAACATCTTATTACCTACTATAAAGGTAAAACTATTCGACAGCTATGGTCGTGAGGTGTTTGTCAGAGCGCTGCTTGATCCAGCTAGCCAGGCTTCCTTTATTACTACACCGCTGGTTAAAAAGTTAAGTCTTAAAACTAAAAACCAAAATATAACAATAATTGGAATTGGTAATAGAAATAATAATATCAATAAATATGTTGATATAAAAATAAGTTCTCCAATCAACAAGGTACAAATAGATGTTAAATGCAATGTTGTTGATTCCATCACATCCGACCTCCCCCAACAGCACATCAGCTTGTCTAGCTTTCAGATTCCGAAGCACATTCAACTATCAGATGATGAGTTTAATATTCCGGCTGAAATATCAATGCTTCTAGGGGCAGATATATACTTTGATATATTATTAAAGGATAAAATTAAAATTCATGAGGGCCCCATGCTGCAAAATACCCTATTTGGTTATACCATTGGTAGTTGTGTCAATAACCAATCATGTAGCAATGACAATTTGGTCACAAATTTAGCAATTTGCAATCAGAGTAAATTGGAGGATGTGATGGAACGGTTCTGGATAGCGGAAACTCTTCCCCCGCCTGCAACAAAGGCTTCCACGGAGTTTCAAAAAGCAGAAAAATGTTTTAAAAAATCCTTAAAATACGAGGATAACATATTTTCAGTAGATATACTTTTAGTGGCTCCGATGGATCAATTGCAGATCGGGGATTCGTTCTCGGTAGCCTTACAGAGATTCTTAACACTTGAGAAAAGATTTAAGAAAAATCCTTTGTACCTGGAGAAGTATAGGAAGTTCATTGAGGTGTACATATCTTTGGGGCATGCTAAAATAGTCGAATTAGATAAAATTGATGTACAAAATGACCCAATTTATTTTATGGCCTACCATGCAGTCTCAAATGAAGAAAGCCTTACAACCAAGTTACGCGTTGTTTTTGATGGTAGCATGAAGTCGAGGGCGGGTGTCTCATTGAATAATGTAATGTTGAATGGCCCAATAGTTCAAGCAGAGCTTTTCGACATCATATTGCTTTGGAGAAGCTATCATCACATACTCACTTGTGATATACAAAAGATGTTTAGGGGTGTACTTATAAATCACCCACAGACCGCTCTGCAAAAAATCCTTTGGAGAGACTCACCCAACAAGCCTATTTGCTGTCTGCAGCTCCAGACAGTCACTTATGGCCTTAAGGCCTCAAGTTTCTTGGCCACACGTTGCCTTGTTGAATTAGCCCGTATGTATCAAACTGAATACCCACTCGCTAGTTAAGCTTTGCTTAAAAATACGTATGTGGACGATGTGATCTCTGGCACCGATGAGTTGCCTGAACTTCACAAGCTCAAAGATGAGCTAATTAAATTATTAGAAAAGGGTAGCTTCACTCTACATAAGTGGTGCTCTAACTCCCCCCAAATAATTGATGATCTCCCCAGTGAACAAAAATATTTTAACAAATTAGATATAAATAAAGATAATATAGTAAAGACCTTAGGTCTATCTTGTGACGTTTTAAACAATCAACTAACATTTTCTTATCCTCCAATGACAGAAAATGAAAATATGAACACTAAGAGAAAAGTCTTAAGTTTCATTGGAAAAATGTTTGATCCGCTGGGATTAATAGGGCCCATTATAGTTGTAGCTAAAATATTTATGCAACAATTGTGGTCACTGAATTTGGATTGGGACTCTATACTGCCCCAAGAACAGCTAAAACGCTGGAATATCTTCATCAATAATTTGGTTGAAATGGGAAATCTCACTATCCCTAGAGCCTTGAAGTCTCCCAACATAGTATTAGTTGAATTAGTTGGCTATGCCGATGCATCAATGAAAGCATTTGGCTGTTGCCTTTATCTAAGAGTATTCCACTCAAACGGAACTATCTCTACAAATATAATTTGTTCATAATCGCGAATAGCGCCGTTAAATAAGGCTTTAACTATACCTAAATTAGAGCTCAATAGTGCACTACTTCTCTCACAATTAAAAAGAAGAGCCTGCAAAGTCTTAAAAGATAGATTGCAATTCAATGTAATTTTATACAGTGACTCTCAGATAGTCCTGGCATGGATAAAATCTCAAAATTTAAAATCAGAACCCTATGTTTTGAAAAGAATTTCTGAAACAAAAGATTTGACCAAAGGTTTCCTTTGGTCATACGTAAGAACTGACAGCAACCCTGCAGACTTACTGTCAAGAGGCTGTGAACCACATAAAATAAAGTCGAAGGAATTGTGGTGGCACGGCCCAAAAGAATTGGCTTGTCCAGATTTTAAACACACTGAACAAGAAATAAAGCTCCCATTTCCTTCCATACTCGAAGATGAGATAGTTGTGAATGTATGTAAGAAAAGTCAAAATGTAGAGTGACTTATGAACCACATTGAAAAATTTTCTGATGTTGGGAGACTTCAAAGGGTTGTTGCATACCTATTTAGATTTCAAAACAATTGCCTAAAAAATAGTGCAAAACTAACTGGTCCTCTTATGCCAAAAGAGCTAAACGAAGCTCTAATAACCATAATAAAGGTTGTTCAAGCAAAACACTTTTCCGAGGAAATTGATTCAATACAGAATGGATCATCTATCAAATCAGGGCTCTCAAATCTGCACCCTTTTATTGATAAAAATGGTGTCCTTCGTGTAGGTGGTCGCCTGCAGAATGCTATAGACATCCCCTATGATAGAGTTCATCCAATTATTTTGCCAAAATCATCCCATTTTACCAATATTCTGATCCACAAGGATTATTTGAGACTACTTCACGCAGGAGCAAAATTAGTACTTAGTTACCTCTCACAAAAGTATTGGTTGATTAGCGGGATAGGTGAGGTAAAGAAATTGGTGAATAGATGCACCAAGTGTGCGAGATTAAAGGCTGCAGCTGCAAAGCAGCTCATGGGCTCCCTCCTAAAGGAGAGACTTACTACTGTCAGAGCGTTCCATATTGTGGGACTTGATTTTTGTGGACCATTCAATGTAAAGGTCTCTAGAATCCGTAAACCTATAATCACAAAAGGTTACATTGCACTTTTTGTCTGCTTCGCCACCAAGGCCATTCATGTGGAGTTGTTGAGTGATCTGACCACAGACGCCTTTCAAGCATGCCTCAAGAGATTTATCTCTAGGCGGGCAATGCCCCAAAAAATATATTGTGACAACGCAAGCACATTTAAGGGTGCTTCCAATGAGCTAAAGCAGTTATATGACCTGTTTTCCTCAGAAAATCATGTAGAGTCCATTAAAAACTATTGTCTGTCAAACTATATAGAGTTCATATTCATACCGCCCTATGCTCCAGAATTTGGGAGATTGTGGGAGGCAGGGGTTAAGAGCCTTAAATTTCAATTAAAAATAATTGTAGGGAATATCTCCTTAACATTTGAAGGCCTTTACACAGCAATAACTGAAATTGAAGCCATCTTGAACTCCAGACCCCTGCTACCCATGAGCTCAGACATTTCCAATTATGAATATCTGTCACCTGGACATTTTCTGGTAGGCACAGCCTCACTCACCAGCTATCCTGAAACAATCTACACACATAAATGTATTAATAGATTAAAATTTTGGCATATGTTAACCAAAATTAAACAGGATTTCTGGCGAGTCTGGTCCAGAGACTATCTTACCCAGTTGGAAGGAAGATCATCCTAATCTTAAACAAGGTGATCTTGTGATCGTTCGCATAGACAATACTCCCCCTTTAACTTGGCCAATGGCAAGAATAGTTAGGACAGTGCCTGGACCAGACGGCAAGATAAGAGTTGCTGAAATTAAAATGAACAATAAGACTTATGTCAGATCTTTCAGAAAATTGTGTCCGCTACCAATGTAGATAAATTAATTAATACCTACATACTTACCTTAATTATTAGACTTGTGTTGTACTTACCTTATGTACTTCGCTGCTTGTTTATATTCTATTCACACCACAATTATAATTTATCATCATAAACGTGTAACAATAGAGAAACATGATGTTGTAGATTAAGTACTCAATATTCAATAGGAAAATATAGTAAGTATTTGTTTAATAATGTGCTTTAAACATTTAGGTTTTTAATTTTGCTACCTTTCACTAAACCCTTTTAGATAAGCACAACTGTATTCATTAAAATTCTAGGCTTGTATCCTAATAATTCATTTTCCAATATTCACTTGGTGTTAAATCATTTGTTACTGTACTTTATGAGAATTCAATCCAAATCTGCTTAACCTTTCAAAAAATTTCTACTGTATTAGCTTGTTGTTTAAAATACGTTCCAATTAGTCCTGTTTACATCGGCCCCGGCCCAACTATGTTTAATAATAAAATTGAACATATAATGTTACATAAACTTAAATATAATTTAGTTAGCTATATTTAGTCAGGTGTCAAATATTACTGGCAACACTGACGCCATTTTTGGGCTCTTCTGCTCTTGGGTTCCCTGCGTGGACACGTTTTTTCTTTATTTAAATCAAATAAATTAGTTTACCGACTAAATCATTCTTTCACTTGTCTATACAATAACTACGTTTACCAGGGTAACAAACAAGGCAAGAACAAAAAACTTGAAAATTAGCGACATTCACTGTCAATTTTAGAGAGTTTAGAACCGAACGGGGCCTAGTTGCGGTTTCTTCACGATTAGTATATATCGGAACGCAACCTTCGTTTATTGTCTATGGACGAGTTGGAAATTTCAAATTTGAAAGAGCGAGAAAAAATATGTAACCTGTTGGATTTACCGCGCCGTATGCGCCAGGGTTTTTGAGCTTCCTTCGAATTGTGCCGGGAATTTGGGAAGAAATCCGTCTTCCAAACGCGAGATTTTTCTGGCCGGGATGCGGCTTCGCGACCGGTCGAAGTGTATTGTACAATATTTCGTGTACAGCCAAAGAGTTCCACACACCCCGTGATCGTGATGGGTTCGGTAGCCTCCGGGCTGATTAGTCGTGATTACTGGGGTTCATATCAGTGTGAGATTTGCGTGTTTCGCTGGAAAATATCCAGGCATCATTAGAATAAGTAACGGGTACAGATTGACCTGATGGTGACCCCAAGATTGGCTTGGAGAAGTGAGCAGCTGGAAGTTATTTAGTTATCTGAGATTCGTTGCATCGGAAGCCCGATCACCGGGTCTACGGAAGCAAGCGCGGTGTACCGCCGTCATTAGAGATCCTCACGGCAGTTGAGTATGTTTCTAGCTGTCTGGGCCCGCAGCAAGACATTGCTCTCAGGATTATCTAACATATGGAAACTTACACTTCTTATATACTTACAATAAGAGTAACCGGAAGAGAGATGGTAGCGGACACTCCTTAGATACTTACAACAATGGTACCGTCATACTCTGGCAAGTCCACCTGCCAGTCGAACCTTTCATCCTGCAGCGGACAGTTGCTGTTGTCTTCGGGATGTTGCAACAAGAGACTGCAGAAGGCGCCGGGGGTCGCTAGGGGTGTCGTGCGGACGATGTAGGTCAGGACTGGCTGGAGGGCAAAGGTTATCCATACTTTTTTATATTACCTGTATATAAACAAGTACACCATACATTAAGTTCTGGCCATAAGTGATATTCTGTTCAGTTCTGTATTTAACTTTTGACGTTTTCTTATTGCCTTAAAAAGTTAAAGACCAATATTTTTCATTGCACTTCTCAAAAATGTATAGGATTTGAGCTGTCAAAAGTTAAGTCATAAGGTGAATAGACTGTAGGATACCAAGTGTCGCGGATATTAAAAACAGTGACGTCACACACACATAAATTGCCAAGTCCTGGGGATAATTTTCGCCAGCCGGGATTCGAACCCACAACCTCTCGATTGGGAGGCAGAGCCTCGAACCTAAACGCCACAGAGGTCGTCAAAAACATTCTTAATCTTATCAGCCCACAGCTGGGTACAGGCCTCTGTCGAAGCATGTTTTATCGATTAAGTTGCCAACACGGCTGAACCACAGCTTTCAATTTAAAAAAAAAAGCATTTAAATCGATACATATGTCGCGGTTGGTTGGTTAAATCAGACTATTAACTAACTCTCTAGACCAGAGTTTCCCAAACTATGGGTCGCGACCCACTGGTGGGTCGCGAGCGAATATTGAGCGGGCCCTGCCTATAGTACCAACCGTCCGAGCCAGCGGCCGGGCGGCGGGCGGCTGACGACTGACGACTGACGACGCGCGATCGGCGCGCGTGCTGAGGGGAGCGGGACGGGCGGGAGGCGAACGAACGCATTTCGCGAGTCTTTTGTTTTACGAAGTTCATTTTGCGTTGTGTCGTGTACGTTAGCGTGCGTTATTGTAATCTCATTTGAAAATAGTTAGTTACGTTTGAAGATAATAATGGAAAAGTGGTTAAAACGGGTAGCAAAAACTACCTCGCCGCCGCCAGTTGATTGCGAAAATAGTAGTGAAAATACAGATGATCTTTTGAGTGACAGAAGCGGCACTGAGTCTGACTTACAAATTCCTTCAACAAGTCGCGTCGAGTCAACGAAACGTCGGAAAGTGGTGAGAAAATATGACCCGGAATATCTGAAACTAGGATTTACTTGGAATCATGATACGACAGATCCGCGTCCTCAATGTGTGATTTGCTACGAAATATTAGCGAATGAAAGTATGCGTCCAAGTAAGCTAACACGTCATATAGAAACAAAGCATTCCCATTCTATAAACAAGCCAGTAGACTTTTTTCAAAAAAAATTGTTAGAAATTATAGAAACATAGGAAACAATTTCATCCTTCCCATTAAATTTATATAATTAAGTAATAAAAGATTATATTACAACAGTTTGTTATTTCAAAAGTCCTTTATTAATATTGCTAACGCTTAAATTTCCTAGAGGTGGGTCCCGAGTTTGTAAACTTAAATCAGATGAGTCGTAGCCCAGTCAACTTTGGGAACCACTGCTCTAGACCGTTAATTAAATACCGAAGTTTTACCTGACTGATATAAACTTTTAACTTATTTTAACGTATAATTTAACTTATTTTATCATCTCCTCTATCATGATATCAAAAGCCAGTCTTATTTTTAAAACCAACTCCTCTTTCGTGTTTCGCTTGTTTTGAAAAGACCAATTCTTTGGCCCTGCCCCACACAAAAAAATCCGAGTAGGCCAATGAATGGGTCCGTCTCTGCCGATGCAGCAATTGGGAAAACAGTTCTAACATCAATTGTCAAATGCGCTGGACAGCCGTCTTGTTGGAATATTAGTTCTTGCTCCATTGAAGCTGCTCCAGACTGCTCCAGACTCTTCCAATAAAACTGGAAGGTCATTCTGAAGAAAATCCAGGTAGTTTTGGCTGTTTAAAGTATCTGGTAAGAAATGTGGCCCAATCAATGTTCTGCCCAACACTCCAGCCCACACACAGATAATTAATTTCCTCTGATTGTCAGCTCATTCATGCTTATTATGGAAGTTTTTGATACCTTCTCTAGAAACTGTCTACAATATTGATTTGAAAAACTACGCATTATTATTATGGGGATCTTGCTCTTCCAGACCTTATACACTAGATATAAGATTAGGTTAGATATACAAGAAAAGGATACTTGTTGTTATGGTGCATGCATTGTTTTCCATAACTTTCGGAAATATTAAGATTCCGAGCTACTGCTCTAATTCTTGTGGTAGGATCCTCTTCAAATACCGCCAAGTTATCGGTAAAATTGTATCTGATTTGGTTGACTCCATGTTCCGCGCGGTGTATCTTCTTCAACTTCAGCGAGCCGACGAAAGGTGTTGTAAAAAACTCTAGATATTCGGTAGCCCGCGGCGGTTTGTGTAGCGCTGTTCATATATTCATCGAGCCAACGCTCCATTACCGTCTGCCCTGCCTTAGATTAAAAACAATGTCGGCATTTTTTTCGTTGGAAAAGGTCGCTATAAAGCCAACGAAATATTTTGCCCCAGAACGAATTGAAGAAAACCAAAAACACGCAAGAAACGATACGAGTAACTAATTCAATAACAAACGAAGATCTCGAAACCAAATAAGAAAAGAAAGAAGCTTCATTAAATTTTGTCAGCTGTCCAGCGCATTTGAAATTTGATGTGAGAAGCTATCTTGAAGATTTGCTGCTTCGGCAGAGATGGACTCATTCCTTGGCCCGCTCGTTTATCAGACCTGAGCACAATGGACTTATTTGTGTGGGGCAAGGCAGAACTGGTATATCAAAACCAAGCGATTAACACGAAAGAGGAATCGGTTTTAAAAATAAGACTGGCTTTTGATGTCATGAGAGAGGAGATGATGTTGAAAATTACGACGGCAGAAGTCAGAGGGCGGGCTCGTGCCTGTGTGAGGAACCTAGATTCTCATTTTTTTCAAAACGTTTATATTAGTCTGTTCAAAAAAATATTCTTCTTCCACAATGTGGTTTGTAGGTCTTAATTTCAACAATGTGTAAGGTAACTGCGTAACTAATACCTCAAATGATAGAACCATAACCAAGCATGTTTTGAAAATGATTTGCACATAAAACCTTTCAGAGGCTTTTTTTTAATTCGGTCCGGAAAACTTGTTTTTTTGTTCATTAAAATTTATCGTGCACTTCAAAGGTCTGTAAAAACTAAGTCCAAAGTAGCAGATGCACAAATAGAGATTCATTAGAATCCATATTAAGGTTTTTTATTACAATTTATTCAAAAATAATCCAATTAGATATTCTTTAATTTTGCAGTTATTATCGATTAACTGTGAAATCCTGGGAATTTTCACCTAAAACAATAAATCATCAATAAAAAATAAACTGTTAGACTTCGCCATAGGCAAATTTTACTCAAATGGTTGTAAATGCTCTGTACTAGCTTCGCTTTAAGTCTTTGCATCGATCTACCAATGACCCTGTATGTTATTATATTGTATATATTTACAAAAAAATAATAAATTTGAATTTGTATCTAAGTGTACACACCATATTCAACCCCACAGCACCCCTACAAACATCATAACTCGCTATGTTGAGCACCACGCACAGGGTGGCTAGACTATTGGTCAGCTGCTCGTCGGATTGATCTGCGTGTACGCCGTCAAATAACGCAGCAAAGGCGCTCCGGCATAGTATGCAGCTTAGGGTCTGTGGAGATATGAGAATGGATTGGATTAATGGATAGTATTTATTACACACAGAATACAATTACCAAAATTAGAGTGATTTATCCGTTACATATCACCACACCTTTCAAATACGGGGAAGAAAGAAAGAAATTGTCACGTTTAGAAAGTCTTATGGTTTATGGGTGAATATTAAGAATTGAAACTTTTATAACTTGTAAAAGTAATCAAATATTTTACTACATACATTTTATATATTTTACCTAGGTAGGTTAGGTACAGTACAAAAAAAAATCTCTTCCGCTCGACACTTCTCGGTTTTGGACGCCTAAATCCGTTTTTAACGTAGACTTAATAAACTCCTACACATTACCCACAATCACAACAAATGGACAAGACAAATGGTAATAGAGATAAACTATGGCTTACGAGATGATATTTGTCGGGTTTCGACACAGTGTAAGTAAAGCAAAGATACATCCATGGGTTTTGAATTTCGAGTCTTTGACAATCAAAGCATTTATCATAATAAAATGAAGCCTTCAGTGGGATGACTTCACCAGTAAAACACTTATTTTAACTTTTGTTATCCTTATAATGATTTACCAGGTATATTCAACAATAATTGGACAGAGTTTCCACTTAGGAACTAACCTCGACGAAGCTCTGAACAAGACGTGCGCTTGGGTTGAATGGCGGCTATTTAGGGTGATTGGTAGATGGGTGCAAAGCTTTAAGGCGACGATAGTATAGACAATTATGATCAAATTAAGCCATAGTTGTCCTAGACAAAGTCTGACTATTTTTTTTAACAAATTTTTCAAGTTTTTTGTGAAATTACCCAAATTTTGACAGATTACTGCAAATTTATAAAAAAAAATAGTTTTTTTAGATTATTTAATTTATTTTATTACAATAATGTGTAGCCAATCTAACAAAATACGTTCTAAGCATATCCGTCTTTTGACATTTTTTTAGAGTCATTTGAAGTTGATAAAAATAATCTAAATTAAAAATACTGTTTTCAGACCTCATTTAAAAAAAAAAACAAGAGTGTTTTTTTAGTTCAAACCATTTTGAAAACATGCCTAATCATCGTTCTTTCTTTTAAGGTATTATTCAAGAAGATATCTTACTAATTATTGAAATAAGGACCTAAAAACCAAATTGAGGGAGAAACTTCATATTTTGGGGCAGACTAATAAAACACCATTTTGATTTTATTTATTTATTTTTTGTGTTCAAAATGACCACCGCTATTTCGGATGCAAGTTCGAGCTCTGTTTCTTACTTCGGTTGTGGTTATTTTTAACATCATCTCCCCCCTCATCGTGTTAAATGCTACATTAATTCTTTCAATTAGTTGTTCTCTCGTATTTATTTCTTCATGCGTGTACACCAGTTCCTTGGCCCGACCCCACACGAAAAAGTCCAGCGGGATCAGATCTGGCGACCGGGCGGGCCTAGAATCGGTCCATCTCTGCCGATCCAGCGTTGAGGGAAAGCATTATTAAAAAGTTCCCTCACCCTTAAAGTCCAATGAGCTGGACAACCATCTTGTTGTAAAATAATTTCACGGTCGGTGTTCAGTATTGGGGCACCGGATTCCTCGAACAGGATTGGTAAGTCATTTTGCAAGAATTCTAAATAATTTTCACCATTCAATAATTTGAATGGTGAAAATTATTGAATTTGCATTGATTGGGCCCCACATCTTGCCAGATAATTCTGGCAAGATGTGGGGCCCAATCAATGTTCTGCCTATTACTGCTGCCCAGATATTGACAAAAAAAAATCTCTGGAAGGACACCTGTTTCTTCCAGTGTGGATTGCGGTCCTTGTCGGCCCATTTGTGGACGTTATGAAAGTTCGTAATACCGTGTCTCGATAGACACGGCATTACGAATGAAAGTAAATTCGATAATTTACTTTCATCCGTCCAAATGATTGTTTTTAAAAACCACGGATCGTCAATATCTGCATTGAGGAGGAATGGGCAGAATTGTAATCTCCTTTGGGGATCTTGCTCTTCCAGACCTTGTACACCCCTGCCATGGAACGGATACTTGTAATTTTGATGCATGGTATTCCTGACCTTCCACTGCGAAATGTTGAGGTTTTGAGCCACTACTCTGGTACTCGTAGTAGGATCCGCTTCAAATGCTGCTAAAATGTCTTCTTCAATGCCAGGTGCGTGTCTGCCTGGGTTGACTCTAGGTTCCACTCGGCGTATCCCATCTTCGACAAGTCTTCGATATGTGTTGTAAAACACTCGGGGATTCGGTACCCTGCGATTAGGATAGCGCTCTTGATACAACTGTCGAGCCAAATTTCCTTTACCGTCAGCTCGGCCATACATAAAGATGATATCAGCATATTCTTGATTTGAAAAATTAGCCGTAGTTCCTCACACTGAGCAAAAATAGTGTAAGAGCGCACTAAATGTCAACTTAACACAATTTAATAGTTCAAAATCAACACGTGCAGGAGCTTTACAGCTACAACTGGACACGGTTAGCGTAAGAGCGCACTAAATGTCAACTCAACACAATTTAATAGTTCAAAATCAACACGTGCAGGGAGCTTCACAGCTACAACTGGACACGGTGAGTTAAATAAACACATCCAATACTAACTCAATCAACACGCAAAACGTCAACTCTAAAGGGCAGTAGTTACTCAACTAATAAAAAATGTATTGGCCGGCTCAGAAATCTGTTTAACACCGATTGAATGATCCTTATGAAAGAAACACGACCTTATTGCCTTATTAAGTAGGTCAAATTACCTTTAAAAACCAAGATACTTAGCGCCTTCTTCTAATGGGCGAACTACCTGGAAACTGGTTATGCTGCCGTCTGCCAACCCGTCGTCACACGGCGGCGTGAGGCGGCTATTTTTTGGGTACCTAATCCCCTCAGTTTCGTTTTTAGTTCTTGCATATGCACAATGATTATTAAAATTAACATAAAATTATTAAGAACATCCAAATTTAGCAAAAAATCTTTTTAATTAGTCTGCCCAAAAATATGAATTTCCTCCCTCAATTTGGTTTTTAGGTCCTTATTTCAATAATTAGTAAGATATCTCCTTAAATGATACCTTAAAAGAAAGAACGATGATTAGGCATATTTTCGAAATGGTTTGAACTGAAAAAAAACACTCTTGTTTTTATTTAAATGAGGTCTGAAAACAGTATTTTTAGTTTAAGATTTTTTTTTATCAATTTCAAATGACTCTAAAAAAAAGTCAAATGACAGATTTGCTTAGAACGTATTTTGATAGATTGGCTACACATTATTTTTAATAAAATAAATTAAATAATCAAAAAACTACCATTTATTTTTTCATAAATTTGCAGTAATCTGTCAAAATTTGGGTAAATTCAAAAAAAACTTGAAAAATTTGTTAAAAAAAATTGTCAGCCTTTTTCTAAGACAACTATGGCTTAATTTGATCATAATTGTCTATACTATCGTCGCCTTAAAGCTTTGCACCCATCTACCAATCACCCTGTATACCTGTCACTATTCTTTCTAAGGAGTTAGCATTTGTTTGGTTATTCACCAAACAAATGTCACACCATTTCAATGCATTAATAAATCATATCAAATTAAATAAAGTATTAAATAAGCAATTCGTAAATAATTTAAATATTATATTAACAGCTGAATTTAAGGGTCTACATGTGACATTGTTAAGCTAACTGTTACTGTCGGCCATCTTCCTTACTTTCATTAAACCTAAAACACATTGTTATCAATAATTTAGTAATCAATAATATTATACAAAAATAAAATTCAATAACAATGAAATTACAATTACAATGAATTACTTTATGATTTTGTAAATGCTTGAAATTACGAGTCAAAACAATCATCCATCATCATCATCATGTAAACTACTGAAATCACTAGTATGCCATCTCAAATGACGTTCACTCTAGTCATCTCAGATGACTTTCACTTTTTCCATCTCAAATGGGATTGACTTCTACCCATGGCATGCAATGGCAAAAGACAAAGCCATCTCAAATGGCTTTGTCTTTTGCCATTTCTAATGGCACTCACTATTACCATCTCAAATGGCACTTACTATTACCATCTCAAATGGCACTCACTATTACCATCTCAAATGGCACTCACTATTACCATCTCAAATGGCACTCACTTTTGTCATCTCAAATGACAAACAATGGTATCTCTGATTACCATTTCAAATAACAAACAAAGGTGGTGTCTTTCGATTTCCATTTAAAGCTATTAGAATAACTCAGCACCAAACATGACATAATTATTTTCTTTGCTATTGAACATGCCAGTGAAAGTGAAAAAGGGAAATAAAAATAAATTGGTACCTATCTAAATGAGGTATATAAATTAATGAGTTATTCTGTATCGTCATCCGCGTCAGCAGAGCAGACATCGCCATAACTTAACCAAGGGAATATTTTCTAGTAAAGGGGGTGTCAATGAAGACAAATCGATCATGAGGCAGAACTTTCTTTATTTTATAAGGGCTCTGACACTTGGGTTTCAATTTTTTGATTGCCCTGATCCTGTCGGTGGTGCTCTAATTATCCTCAAAAGATCACCCACCACTAAATATAATTGCGGGCTACCTACGCTGATCAAAACGTCTTTTGTTGATATCTTGATTGCTTTTTAAAGCATCATCTCTGACTGCATCTAGGGATTTTTCTGTAACCCACACCCCACGTCTTCAACTATGTCGTTCAGAATTCCCTGAGAAGCGCTGGGTACTTTTCTTCTAAACAGGAGTTCTGTTGGGGTTCTCTTTGTTACTTCTTGTACCGACGTGTTTATGCCAATTTGAATTTCGGGGATGTGCTCATCCCAGGTATCGAACCCTTTTCCATGTGTTTTGGCTCCCAGTGATGACAAGATGGTGCGGTTATATCGTTTCACCTGGCCATTTGCACGTCAGTGGTTTGCCATCGAGGGGCATTACAGAATGCCAGCACGGCTTCTCTCCGGGTCGGTCGACTGTCACAGCCTTGAATAGCATTATTAACGTTGCCAGGGACTCGAAAGCCGAGTACCTACAGGCGATCCTTCTGGACATCTCGGGGGCCTTTGATAACGCCTGGTGGCCGATGATTTTGCTGAAAGCAAAACGTGGAGGCCTACCCCCTTTCATCTATAAGATGTTAGTGGATTACTTCACTAACCGCCGCGTAGGGCTATTCATCGGTCCGCTGGTGGAATGGAAGGTCTCCACTATGGGGTGTCCTCAGGGATCCGTGGTGGGACCGACGCTCTGGAATGTGCTGATGGACGACCTGCTGCGATTGCCATTGCCTGCATGCACTACGCTCGTAGGCTACGCCGACGACGTGACTATCCTGATAGAGTCCAACTCTCGATCCTCAATTGAACGCTAGGCCTCTAGAGTGTTTGAAGGCATCTCCGAATGGGGCGCCAGAAACCGCCTGAGTTTTTCTCCGGCAAAATCACTCACTATGACGTTAAAAGGCAGGTTCAAGCGCCCGCCAACGGTCAAGATGAGGGACGACTCTGTCAGGAGCGTCGCGCAAGCAAAAGTGCTGGGCCTGGTTCTCGACGCCGGACTTTCGTTCGCTGCACATGCGTCATACATAGGCGAGCGCGCGGCAAATTGCTTCGGAAAAGTGTCGCGTGTATCCGCATCTAGTTGGGGTGTACGTTATCGTGCTCTGCGCATACTGTACACTGGCACCTATGTCTCCACCGTGACGTATGCCGCGGCATCCTGGTACAGGCGTGCGTCCTTCCACACTGTGCGTGCCTCACTTTTGAGGACACAGCGACCGGCTTTGGTGCTCTTGACCAAAGCTTATCGTTCATGCAGTACAGCGGCCCTACCGGTACTGGCTGGCGTGCTGCCGGCTGTCCTGGAGCTCATCCGCGCCGGCCGTAGTGATGAGGCGCGGGAAGGTTGCACTGAGACGGAGATCAGAGCGATAAAACGCCAAACTCTGGGGGAGGTCGTTGCACAATGGCAGGGACGCTGGATGAATGAGACGAAAGGTCGAGATCTATACTGTTTCTTTCCGGACGTGGCAGCCCGCCTCAAGGCCTCTTGGGTTGAGCCGGACTACCAAACTTCGCAGATATTGTCGGAACGCGGGTGCTTCAGGAAGAGACTGCAGATATGACGTTATGCCCGATGAGTGTATGTGAGTGCGGCATAGAAGATGAAGATATGCATCATGCTCTTTGGGAATGTCCACTATACGACGACGAACGGAAGAGAATGTTAGACGGAATCACTCGAGCGGATGAAGGACCAGTCTGCTACGTGGAACTCGTCTCGTCAAAGGCGAACTTCCAACGGCTACACCAATTTGCGCACGCGTGGCATAAAAAGAGATAAGCTGTGAAATTGGCTAAAATGTTAAATGACATGCGGAATCGGCACCGAGCTCACACCGTTTGTGTGTGTCACATCGCTAGAAGGGTACGACGCTGCTATCTTATCCCCCGCGCCCCTGAATGGGGAGAAGCGGGAAGAGGACAGGCGGAAGGCAAAGAAGGCCGGTCCAGCCATGTGGGAGACGCACAGAAATAGCTGCGGGTTACAAGAGCTCCATGCAAATCTAACCCGTTGGCTTGCTCCCCCGCGTTTGCCTCATTATTATATGAAGTCGGAATGAGGTTGGGTGGAGGTGGGATATGTCCTGGCCATTTGCACGTGGAGTGGCAACTGAGTTGAAGATATGTTTTATGGCCGGAGATTTCTCAAATGATTGGAACTTTTTACTTGTAAAGCTCGATCCACGATCGGTAATGAGACGAGTTGGTACACCAAATAAGCTGAAAGTGTCTGAACACCTTTTTACTGGCCTTTGACTTTGTGCTTCGTACTAGAGATAAAAATACATACTTTATAAATGAATCCACAATTACCAAGAGATATGTATTCTTCTTTTTTCTCCGAATAAATGGCCCTAGGTGGCCGGCGTGAACAATGTTGAAGGACACATCTACTTTGGAGATTGGATAAAGGTCACCATCCAGCGTGGCGTTTTATAATGTGCGCATCCCAAACATGACTATATATATTTCTTGATAAATTTGCGCATTTTGAGAACCCGAAAGTATGAACGAACTTTTTTAAGGGTTTTGTCAAAGCCAAAATGTTCAACATCGTCATGGTTGGCCTTTAATAGCTGCCAAGGAACACCCCTCGGTACAACCCATCTCTCGGTTTTCTCATCAATAACTTTGAATACACGACCGTTTTTAATTTTTAAAATCCTTACAGATTGACGCAATCTTGGCCGTTTTGGGTCTTCAAGAATTTCTTTGATGTGCTTTACCTCTGTATCCCCAGATTGCACGGTAGTTATCCAATCCTCAGAATTGATTGTTAGAATGTCGAGGGTGTGTACCTTATCGCAGCCAGTCTCAATAGGGCTTCAGCTCAAACAATCTACATGTGCTATCTTATCCCCAGGACGATATTAAATAAACAGTAGAATTCAAGGTTTTGAATCCACCATCTAGAAATTCGCAGGATAAGATCTCTCTTTGTGAATGTCGACCGCAGCGCGTGACAATCGGAAAATATCGTAAACTTTATGATAAACTCTGAATTTGTTGAGTGTACTTATGACGGCCAGCGTTCCTAACTCAAAAGAGTGGAGCTTCTGCTCGTCAATGGTCGTCTGGCGACAGAAGTTCGCTACAGGCCTGAAGAGCATAGAACCAGTTAACTGTTGTAATATACCTGCTATGCCCCTTTGACTCGCGTCAGTATGTAACTGCGTTTCTGCCGTATGATCATAAAGCGCTAGGATCGGTCGGCTCATGAGGCTTTCTTTTAGGTTGTCAAAAGCAGCGGTTTCCTCGTCATTCCATAGCCATTTAGTATCCTTCTTCGAAATATTTGTTAGTGGTCGCCCTGTTGACGTAAAACCCCGAACAAATCTTCTGAAAAAGCTTGCAAAGACCCAGGAACCTTCGCACTTCATGTTGGTTAGTTGGAGTCTCAAAACATGAAATCGCTAGAGTTTTTTGTGCGCCAGGCTTAATCTCTCCCTTGCTTATCTCAAAAAAAAAAAAACAAAGGATTCTTTAATGTAATGGCATTTCTCCATTTTAAATGTCAATCCACTTTCCTTAAGGGCCAGGGGGCCGATCGCGCTATTTTGTATAGTCAACGAACGTCAAAGATAAGGTTCTGGTTCAGTTCCAGTTGTAATTCAACTTTGGTTCGGTTCAATGAAATTCGGTATCGCGCTAAAGTTTTAGTGGAGACCGAAGCTGAACCATAACCGAACCATTGTCGTAATCAAAACATTAGAGATGAAGCCTCGATTGTGTATAATCGACCGTCGATTTCGCCTTTTTGTTGTTAACTACTCTATTTTTGACCACACTTGGGTGGGAATTCGTGGAATTTGAAGTGTTTACGAGGTGAACGAAAAATTACAGATAAAAGATTCAAGTGGATAGAAATCTAGCTTTATAAATAAGTGTATTGCAGCCTCCCTCTGAGGGCGAAGCTCGGGATCTACAAGACCTACGCGAGATCCCGCCTCACCTACGCGACCCCAGCATGGTACGCTCTGTGTTCGGAGACGAACAAACGGAGATTCCGAGCCCAAGAGAACCTCTCTCTGCGTACCATCGTCGGCGCCCCCCGCTACATGAGGAACGCGACAATCCAGAGGGACCTAAGATGGGAAACCGTGGACCAGTTTGTCCAGAGGCTGGCGAAGGGCATGTTCGCGCGTGCGGATGCTTCACAACACGCGTACATCGCCGAACTGGCGCCGCACCACGCGCGCCTGCCCGACCGCCGCCGCCTGCCACGCGACCTGGTTGCCTAGCCGGCGATCACCCACTGCATACCAGCGCCACATGAAGACCACCGCCCGCAAGGGCCATCCTATGACCTGGGTTGGAGTCTTATAGACACTCTGACCATGACCTGTCCACAGGTGTGGACAGAGGCGATTCTTCGGGAAGAGGTTCGTTGACCTGACCCGTGGGGGGAGTGCGCAGACATCCTCAACCCCTTTAGAGCAGTTAGGACTGCAAAGGAATGAATCAAGGTATGTAGTTTTCTTTATCTTAAACTTTGTCCCTATCAGAATATAATGCTTTTGTAAGAAGGTGTACAAAGTTTAGATAAATAAGAATAACAATGTTAATTGTTTTCATATCCTAAAGGAAAATGTACAGCAAATTGTTTTATTAATATTCCAGCCAGCATAAGCATGTTGGACGTATCAAGGCTGATGGGATTGAAAGTTGAACATCTTAGGGCAAAGGCTGCACAGACTTCCCAGGCTGCTCTGCAAAATGCTCAGACCCCTATAGTATTAATACTATAGCAGTCCTTCAAATGAATTTGTGAAATAATATATTGACGAAGCAGGTAATTCTATACTTTACTATCAGGTTTGGGTAGGATATAGTTATGTAGGAAATATGCCCTGAATTGTTACTTAATATAAATTTTAATTTTAAAAGTGCCCTTAGTATAATTTTAATGACATTTTCCCCACGAGTTTTCTAAACCATGTTTACTTTTCCTGTAAATATGTATATGTATATATGTATAATATAATTTATTAATTCATGCAATCATGTAAGTATAGTATACTTATATAGTTTTATGTAAAATATTTCTACTAACTTGTACATTATTTCTTTTTCAGTTTTGTATCCAACAAAGAGAAGATGTGTGAAAAATATTTAATTATTATTACTAACATATAATATCCCATTGCTGGGCAAACGTCTCTAATGTGAGATAACTTAAGTACCAAGACATGAATAAAACAAATTTACCTAGTTAAATATCATTTATTTTAGTCCTTAATCTATCAACAATTGCACTCCCCGCAATAGACTTACTATCATATCATTCATATGATAGTAGGTCTATTGCGGAATGTCACCCTTTTTTGTTATAGTATCTCTCCTCGTGTTCATTAGGTAACTATAGACATATGAGTACCATCTTCACAAGCCAGAACCCCTGGCAATCTGTACTTTTTGAAAAATCTGAAAATAATAAACATTTACATACAGGCACATACAGTGCTCCTAGCCCCACACTAGGGTACCCTGGGTTGTGGGAACCAGAAACAACGATGACAAGACTGGGTTTTCTTTTCTTTATCCCCAGCTGGGGATTGAACCCAGGACCTCTCTCATGGTAGGCAGGGCAACAACCGTACATGGTAGCAGCACCACAGTTGTCCTATACCTATATTATAATTAGTACAACTTCAAATCAAATCAGAGACAGTCCGTCAACTTACATTTTTTTAAATTGTTTGTTGAAAGAACACTATCTTTCTCATCAATGCTAAGTATAAGCATGTATTAGTATGTATTTGATATATTAGTATATGATATATATTTTAGTATTATGTAGATATTGGTAAGTAGTAGTATTTAATGTTGTGCACATATGTAGCTCTACCTGTAGTTTCTTTTTTACCCCTCCAATCAAGGTTTGCTGGGAGAAATTTCCTGTTAGAGATAAGCTTGCCTTTGTACATGTTTTCACCTTTATATATTTTTTTGTATTCTCTGTTTTGTGCAGTAAAGTATATATTTAAACTTATAAGCCACACAATCTTGGTATGCTTTTTTTTGTTTATTACCAAACCAAAAGTAATAATCTTAAATAAATTGTGATATGCAAACTAATCAATAGGAATTGTATGATGTATGAGGCAGATAGGCAGACCACCGGATAGATGGACGCTGAGACGCTGGCTGGCAAGCAGTGGCTGCGGGAGGCTCAGGACCAGAGTAGATAGTGTGGTAAAGAGGAGGCCTATACCCAGCCGTAGGTAAATGTAATCTGATTTGAATTTAATGGAATGATGTTAACATATAGTTACTTACTTCCTTTTAATTTGCTCCCTATCACGAAGTTGAAAGGGAAATTTAAGATTTCTGGCTTGTTGAATGCTAAGGTGACTTGTTTTACAATTTTGGAGACACTTGACTGGTAAACACAGTGTTTCCGGCTTTCTCATCCAATCGTCTGGTAGGAGCCTGTGGCAAAATGCTAAACAACCAGTACCTGAAACAAAATGTAAGAAGCTCACTTAGTTCTGTTTTTGGGAAACGGAATAAAAATTGTTCATGTCCAAACAAAAGTAAATGTGCTGTGATACATTCTAGTACTTTGTATAGTGTTACTAACCTTCGTGTCCACATCCAAAGCACTGGTTGGTGGAAAATTAAGGGTCAACTGAGTCATTAACGTGTCCACAAGCTAACTCCTTCGACAGTCAATTTCGCTTGATAAACTCCGATTCTCTGTTTTAGATTAGGCTCGCGCTATAGCTACATCACACTCGTAGGCCATTTCCAAAGTCCAGATACATCAATTTCACGATTTTCACCCACTTTTCATCTCAACAATTCTACAACGGTCGTGAAAAAGTAGCTCCGCATAAACTTTAACAAAACCGTTCGTTTGACAGAGGTTATGGTCCAATTCCAATCGAACTTCGGTTCAATCATCTGTCAAAACATTAGCGCGATACGAAAAGTCCTTAAAGTCGTGTTTCGGTTATGGTTCAGCTATGGTTCGGTTGATATTTTTTACCGCGATCGCCCCCCAGAAGTACTTCCTTCAGACGAGCCAATCCTTCGTCTACAGAGTTGGAGGGTATGAGGATATCATCCATGTAGAAGATGCTATGTCTGATTTTGGCTTTATTCAAGACCTTGCGGATCAACCGCTACATATATGCAAATAGCAGGTGCATTTGCCAGACCGAACGACGAATTACGAATTACGAGTATACTCGTAATGCCCATCTTGCAGTCGTAGTCTTTTCTATGGACTCTTCAGCGATAAGTATCTGGTGACATGCCTATGCCAAATCAAGCGTCGTGAAAAGGCTCTGTCCAGACCGTTGATTCTTCCAGACCAGTCTTCTATTCTTGGGAGTGGATAGTGGTTCCTTTTGGTCTTAATAATGAGTGCGCGATAATCGACGCAAAGGCGCCTCCCACGTTTTTTTTTTAACCAAGACTATGGGGCTAGCGTATGGCGAACTTGAGTTACGAACTATTCCCGCCTCTACCATTTCATTTATCATGCCTTGAACTTTCTTATGCTCACTGAATGGTAATCTATATGGTCGATTAACCACGGGGTCAGAGTCCTTTAGTTGGCTTTAAATAATATTCGCTGTTTGGCCAGCCCATGACAGTACCAGAGACGACTGTTATTATCAATGTTACCGGTTTGAGCGTGAACAGTTTCAAACTCTCCCGCACCTATAACGGTGTCGCGGGTAGAAATTAGATGAAGTTCTTTATTTTTTTCAAAGATTAGTTCAGTTTCAGTTTTAGTTATACGCAAGTTAGGGCGCTCGGTGAAACTGTGGCGAAGTAGGACAGGGTAGTTTATCAACTGATCGTCTACTATGAAAATCTCTACATCCTTCTCTATTATATCTTGCTCCTTTATCGTCACGTGTAATTTTCCTTTTGGTAAATATGGAAAATTACCCAACCCACAGAGGAACGGGCTATCAACCACAGACCACTTTAGACCCAGCTTTAAAGCATCATAGTGTCGAATAAGTGTTGCTTCGCTACCCAAATCAATCAGAGTCAAAATGGTTTTGTAATTAATCTTTGGTAATTTGTACTTGTTGGCAGTATTGCTAGAAGCTAAAACATCTTTAACGTCAGTGATTGATCTAGATTGAGAGAAATCATCGTGGTCGTGTATTAAAACCTTTAGCAAAGTTTCCCCTTTGGATCTGTATTTTTCATTCTGCGACAATCAGACACAGTATGACCCGTTAAACTACAGAATCTAAATTTTAGCAATGGCTTTGGACATTTAAAGCTCGGGTGACCCTTTTGTTTGCAATTAATATAAACTATATTTGGCTGAGGTTTTGTAACTAATTTTGATGTGCTAGGAAGATAATCTTTCTTAGGTTGGGGAGGAGGGTTAGGATAACGCCTATCTTTCCTATCACTATTATCACGAACAGTTTTGAAGAATTCCAAATCATGCTCTGGTTTTTTAAATTTTGCTGCCTGCGCTCCTACTCTGACTCCCCTATCATCTACACCATGGATCAGACACTCCACGGCATTCCGACCAAAAAAATTGCAGCGATTTAATAAGTTGATCTTTGCTTAGTAATATATCTCTAGAGATTCCCTAAAACGGTTCCGCTTTCTAAACATTTATGTTAACAAGTCTGCGTAATTTTCGGTGGATGGAAAGGAATCTTTCAGCAACTGTTTCCATTCAGGCCACGATCGTTTCAGGGGTGGAATCTCTTGATACCAAAGTTTTGCGTGACCGGTCAACTTGGGCAGAGTATAATTAATGATCTATTTGTCAGACCATTGATAAATATGAGCGCACTCGTCTACTTTGTTTGACCACGTGTCAATAGTTTGTTCTTTTAAGAGGGGGTCAAATTCGGGAATGACGTTAGATTCAGATTCAGTTTTTTGTTTATTGAATATAAATTAATTAATTATCTTATTCAACGTCAAAATTATACTTATTTATAACTACACTTAAATTTTTTATATAAAAAAGAATACACCGTTTCGGAAGGTGGTGTTAAGAAGAAACGGCAAGAAACTCCCCCATACCTTCCTTTTTGAAAAAGTGACTTTACAACAGGTACTGGTTTCGGTCTAAGGAATTTCGCCGACGAGTGATAGACTTGATCCATCGCCCCTCGTCGAATTTCTATGCGCTGAGATGGTATGGACCATGCAGTATTATCATCTAAGTATTCCTTAATACTATAATACTACTTTCTATACTACTAGACTTTCTTATCAGCTCATTTTACCATAGTTTTTGAACCTCTTTTCAGGAAGGATCAATGATTCCTGTCGTATTTTATTTTAGAAGCGAATACAGTGCCCCATGAATGATGTGCCTACTTTACTTAGTCTAAATAATGGTAGTACCTACAGTTTTTTTTTTTCTTACATGCATGATATTCTCAGATATATATATATATATATATTGACAGGTAACCGTAAGTATATTAATTTCTTTGAATTTTTCTCTTAATGATTCTCTAGCATCTAATTGATATATCGCCCTGATCGCCCTTTTTTGTAAAAGAAATATCGTATTAATATCTGCTGCTCTCCCCCAGAGCAATATTCCATAAGATATAATACTGTGAAAATAACTAAAGTAAACCAATCTGACAGTTTCAACATCTGTAAGATATCTGATTTCTCTGACCGCAAAAGCGGCTGAGTTAAGTCTTCGTGCGAGATTAGTTATGTGAGGACTTATTATAGTGAGGAGTAATTATTTATTCCTGCTTATTAATTATAATAATTTGTATTGTAATGTTTGTATAAGTTAAGCGCAAGCAATTTTTAAAAGAGATCTAAAAATCAAGCTGTGGGAGTTTATACACCCTTTTTCTCCCACCGTGGTCCAATGTAGAGAATTGAAAAAAAAGACGATTGCTAAGTATATGTAAATATCTACAGTAATAAAGAGATTTGATTGATTTATTTGATTGATTGATTGATTTCTAAGGAGTTTGAATAAAGAGCATTTGATTGGTTATTCGCCAACAAATGTCACACCATTATAAAGCATTATGCATATTAACAAATCAAATCAAATTAAATAAAGTATTACATTAGCAATTCGTAAATAATTTAAATATTATATTAACAGCTGAATTTAAGTGTCTACATATGACATTGCTAAGCTAACTGCTACAAAAATCAACAAAGAAGATTTATTTATTTGGCGTTGTAAATTTCTATATTACAAACTATTAATAATTTGCCATGGAGGCAACATCGCACAATCCTGTTGCATCTGCCAGTAATACTAGAGAGGGTAAAAATCAATGACTGATTCAGACAGTGAAAGTGTTTGTGCGAGTGACACATTTATGTAATACGTGGGGCGCACTGTAAGTTTCCGGAATGAATATGAAAAAATACTATTAAAGGTACAAAGTTAATTTATTGTTTTTCAAAATAATCTCCCTTGGCGTCTATGCACTTTTCCATTCGATGAAACCAGTTTTGAAAACTTTTGTGCCACTCCTCTGTGGTGACCTCTGAAACGTGTTTTTCATACTCCTCGACAGCCTCTTCTGGTGATGAAAATCGTTGACCGCGTAATTGGTTCTTAATTTTTGGGAACAGAAAAAAGTCACAAGGTGCCAGGTCGGGACTGTATGCAGGATGACTCATGAGTTCTACATTTTTCGCCTTCAAAAAGTCGTTTGTCTGTCTGGCCGTGTGAGAACTAGCATTGTCGTGGTGCAGGATAATACGGCGTTTACGGTTATTTTTACGGAGTTCCTCAATAACTTCCGGCAAACAAATGGTCGTGTACCAGCCACTATTCACTGTACGACGATTCTCTAAAGCAACAGTAGCCACGTGTCCAGTTTTATTAAAAAAAGAAGCAATCATCCGCTTAGATGCACTTTTCACGCGCGCCACTTTGGTTGGTTTCGGCTCATCTTGAAAGACCCATACGCTCGATTGCTGCTTTGTTTTGGGATCGTAGCAATAAATCCATGTTTCGTCACCTGTTACTATGTCCCACACCAAATTTGACGCACCTTCGTTGAATCTGGTAAGCATGGCACTGCACCAAGTGACGCGGCCCGTATTTGAGCCTCGGTCAAGTTGTGTGGGATCCACCGCGAGCACAGCTTTCTCACACCCAAATGTTTGTGTAGGATTAATTGTATTTGACTCATGCCTATTTCTAAGGATGCGCGAATTTCATGGTAGGTCACATGCCTGTCTGTTTCAATCATACGGCGCACAGCATCGATGTTTTTGTTGGTCACAGCGGTGGACGGCCGACCATCGCGAGATTCGTCACTGAGATTGATACGACCACGCTTGAATTCTGCAAACCAGCTATAAACAGTTGTCTTGCATGGTGCTTCATTGCCAAAAGCTATTTCAAGCCGAGCGATGCTCTGTTGAGCTGTCAAATTACACTTAAAATCGTAGAAAATCATACTACGAAAATTTTCCCGAGTTAAATCCATGTTGATGCAGACACACAATTTTTTAAATGGCGCCACAAGGTAAAAACAAAAGGCAGTCAGATGAAACAAACTGCATTCTACAGCCAAAGAGTTCTATTTTCAAATGTTGCAATACATTTTTAAATATTGTTTATGTAAGTGGCCAGTTCCGGAAACTTACAGTGCGCCCTATGTATTAGGTCTATCCTACAAAATGAGACTTCGGCACATTACTTTTTCTCTACCATAGCTATACCTAATCTATTTTTTTCCGATCTGTGCCGATAAAAGTCGAGAAGTGTCGAGCGGGAAAGAAATAATCACATACGTTATTGAGATGCGATAGGGGCTAGTTAAATTGAAACACTCCACTTGATTCGAGCGTTGGCATTGTAAATAGAAAGTATTTATGTAATGTCACTGCTCCACTATGTATCCCCGAAACCTGTGGGACCATCTCCCTCTACGAGATTTGTACGCTACTCTCGAAGACTTGTCGCCACCAAGTATCCCACATATAGTTGAATGGAAGCCGCACACTAAGCTACCGGTATCCTGCACTCAAATGTATGTGAGGTAGTTCGTGGCGTCTGGTCTTCGAGAATTGCGTAAAAATCTCGTAATGAAGAGTAGAGCCTGTCTGTGTTAACATAAAACGTACCGCTCTACTCCCGCTATCATAGCTAAACTGCCTCAGAGCCGGCTGCGGCTGATGCAGCAACTGGAACACTCGGTCTAGTGTCGGCTGGTCGGCTTCAGTCACCTCGTCGAAGACAAACTTCTTGAACAACGATTCAACTTCACCTGGAAATCCAGGGGAGATGTGTACACTGTACACTGCTAGATCAGCTATACGCTTCTTCCCTTCTTCTTTTAGTTCCCTTATCCCAAATTCAGATGGAGAAAAGAGACTAAACAGGACTGTTAGTATTGTAGGTAGCAGTGCCGAATATGGCGTCCCATTCGATTACACAGAAAGTAACTCAAAGTAAACTAGTTAGTCACTCGCGTCACTGATCAGATTATTTTTAGGTCCGTGGGAAGATTATCCGATGACATTTATTTATTAGATCAGCACAGGTCATAATCATAATCTACAAGTTCATCCTACAGTTGTAAAACGTACCTTGAGATATAAGATTCCTCGCAAACCCACACGATCCAAAAGTGAGCATTAATAATAGCACTTTCATAATGACGTTCAGTGCACCTCTAATTATATACGTATTTTTTTACTTCGATTTATATTACTGACATGGATAATGAAGCCATTTATATGAAATACTTCAAATTATTTACTGAGCTCTTATGCGGGCGATAGCCTGATATGATAACAATTTCATTCAGCTTAGGCCTACACGGATTGGCACTGTATTTGGCTTTATGGCAAAGGCAATAAAGTGCAAAGTAACATTTCAAAGAGTTATACATTTATCTTTCTATATTAGTACCTAAGTAAAAAGATAAAGGTTGTTGTGTTTATCCATGTGGTAATCATTCATCAATCATCGCCAATCTCAATCTCAATCCAAACACTCCAGTAATTAGTGTTTGCTTTCATACCGATACTTACTTATAAATTACTAATTTATTAAAAGTAAAGTAAGTACTACACCTCATTCCTTTTTGCCAGATGTCTGCGCAACTCATACACCGCAGCAGATCTATGATTGACTTATCTTAAGCGATTGATAAAATCCTTGTGACGTCGGTTAGATTCATACATCAACAATCTTACGTTGCGTTTTTCGTACGTAACGTGAACACTCATCCATCAACAACCAGAAAATGTCCAATGAATGTCGAATCAAGCCTCGGCTAAGCTATAATAGGATGACCTAGGAATTTAATTACTCCATTTTTTTTATTTAGCCTGCATAGTGTTCCACAGCTGGGCAAAGGCTTCCCCTATCTCAGACTATTCCTCCCTGTGCTGTGTTGCCCCCTCCCAGTTCGACAAAAACCTTTCCAGGTCGTCCCGCCATCGACGCCTCGGCCTGCCTCTATTTCGATGACCATCAGTGGGCACCCATTCGGTGGTCAGTTTGGCCCATGTTTGGGGCTGCATGCGGCACACGTGTCCGGCCCACTCCCACTTCAGCCTAGCGGTCTTTGCGCCAACATCAGCAATGCCAGTGATGGAGCGCAGTGTCGTGTTTCTAACATGCTCGGTCAGCTTGACACCGGTTATACTTTGCTACATCGCTCTTTGGCAAACCTTGAATTTGGACTTCTGGATCTCCGTCAGCGACCAAGTTAGTTAAATAGTTAAAAAAGTATTTAATGTTATATTGTATTCAGTTTTTAGGCGTGTCTAGTTTTAAATTATTAGTTACTTAGATTATTTTAATTGACGATGCACTTTGCGGATTATTTATTTTATTTCGATTATACGTTTATTGTTAATTAAAAAGGATTATAGCTATAATAACAGGAGAAATTCGTCGGTAAGCTATAAATGGAAAATTACGTCCCAAGCGTGACTCATTAATGTTTACTTTACCAAATTATATTACACAATTGTATCATTCTTTTACCTAAAAAGCTTACTACTTACTAATATAGCTAAATTTATTTTTTCTTATATTTTTTAATGAAAATTATATATAAAACATCCCTATTGGCATAAAGAGAAAACCCGGACGCCCTGCTAAAGCAAGACCTGCCTTAATCATAGAATTAAAAGTTTGAGGCTTTAATTAGATTTAATAGGAAAATATTCAACCGCCCATCAAAAATACTGATTTGCACAGCAAATATCAGGGCGAAGTGGTACGGTAGCTTATGTGAAGGGTAAAGGGGGTGAGCGAAGCGACGCCCCCTTTATTTTAGGGTGAACATGTAAGAGCAAAAGAAACATAAAAAGTTGGAACATGCAAGAGCATAAAAAAACATAATTGTTTTTGTTAAACATTGTTGCTGTGCAAATATGACATATTTGATGTGCGATATAATAAAATTTCGTTTTTTTATATGAAAATGGCATTTTTTTTTTTCAAAATCTGATTTATCGTTCGTTGTTGTTATTATGTTTGCATTTAGGTGATTTTTTAATTGATTGATTAGATAATAATTTCTGATTAAATGGTGTTTCCATAATTAAAACGTATGGGCTCTAAATATTAATAGGTGCTTGGTTTAAGTATAGTTGGGTTTAGATTTTTGTAGTTAATAAAATAATTGTTAGTTTTAAATTCATATATGAGATAATCACTTAGTATAACGGTTTTACATAAGTAGTTAAACAGTTTGCAAAATTTATCCCACCAAAAACATTCTGTAAAAAACTAGCCAAGTCTCGATGGAGCTGCTTGTTTATCTCTAAAAAGCATCGATATAAATACTAAGGATAGGCCTTCCCGTACTAAATTTCTTACCATTTTGAAAGAAAAATAGCGCCCCTGTCGGAATTCGTCGGAACCAAGACAGTACGAAAAATTGTAACGGCGTCACGGTCGGTCACGTTCCGATTTGTGGTGTATAGACACAATATTAGGAAAGTTGATCTACGGATAACTCTCAAATACCCGGTGACTTTTAATCGGTGATTAGGAGTAGAAATAAAATATATCTAGCTAAAATTTTACTTAAGGGGCGAGGTCTCACGCAATTAGCTCATGTTTAATTAATAAAAAGTTGAAACATAATTAAATAGGCATATTAATTTTTGTCTTTGCCGTTAAATTATGAAAGAGGATGTAAGCTCACAGATACACATTAGTAGCGTGACTTGGAATTTAAGATCTTGATTTTAATTTATAAGTAATAAACTACCTAATCATAGAAAAAGTTATGAATTAGTTAGGGGGGGGTAACCAAATGACATTACGAATAGTAATCTAATGACATTACGAATAGTAATCTTGACATTACGAATAGAAAAATAACCAAATCGGATCGTTTTTCAAATATAGGAAGCGGGCAGTTTCACTGTGCGTCGCGCGTCGCTACAAAGTTACGTCAGTCGAATGGTTGATTTTCGTTTGAGAATTTTTTCGAGAACAATATTTTATAAATAATCAATTTAAAGCCAATAGTAATTGAAAATATAATATTTACTTGTGATACGACACTCCCTGTTTTTGTGTTTTGCGATTTGGGTATGATTTACACCTTTTTACGTCGCAGGTCACCATTTTTGTTTTTGCTGCCGATATGTCAATCGGCTGTCACCGTCCAAGCGCGACTGATTGCAAACAGTCCAATTTTCCCGATTTTGTACTGTTTTTGTAGCGACACTTTCAAGCGCTCCGTGCCCTGTCCCTACTATTCAAGTCTGTGCTAAAAAGTAATGAAACCTAGACACAGTCGTGCCAAGTCTAAGGTTCCTTACTGCGATTTCTTTATTATTATAGTTAATGTTGTGTGACTTGGCGGTTGAACATTCTTTATACGTTAATGGGTGAACCCACTAACGTATAACGTATACGTCGGTTGACACCGAATCTATACCAAGAGAAAACCAAGCTCTTGTGTTTTCTAATCTGGGTCACCAGGTACTCCCGATCATCGATTATCCTAGTTTTTATAGTTTTCCCTTTATGAGGCCCTTAAACCCTAACTCTGTACCAAATTTCAGCTCTCTGAGTTTATGGGAAGTACTAGTTCTATTATGATGATCATGAGTGAGTGAGTGTCATAAATGCGAAACTTTGCTTTCGCTTAACTTCGGAACTAAATGACCTACAGACTTGAAATTTTGGATTTTAAGTACGTGATTATAGCTTACTGGATGACGAAAACTTCTGCGTTCTGGTCTTATCCAGAGGTTCTCAAATAGGGGCCTGAAAATGCGGCGAAATGGTTCCAGTAAAGGATGGTAAGGCAGTGTTTGCTTCGCGCTCGACTTGGCGGGGGCACTGCCGTGACCCCCGATTACCATATGGATTCAGTTGGGTTGGGCTGCATTTGGAAAGCTCAAAGACGTCTTCAAGTCCAAGATCCTGCAGAACCTGAAGACCAGGTGGTAGCTAGAGCGTGGCTTCCTGAGATTTGCAGCCGTCAAGGGCTCCAGGAAGGCACGATTTGGGACTATCAATCTGTAGGTATAGGCGGTTAAGTAACTTGGTTGGTTCCTATATCCACATAGATTGGAAGTATTGTAAGCTATAGGTCTATTGCTGGTAGCAGATAGACAGATATTGAATTGAAAATTGCATTGAATTACCAGTTAGTCAATCTATTAGTGGTCTAGTAATGCTATTGAATGAATGTTTTGGTTAACATGGGTAGTTGCATCTATTGATAGCAGGCTATTACATTGTTTTCAGTTTATAGCAATTTATAACTTGAACTAATATTGACTATCTGTGTGTTTTGTAGTGATAAAGGGAGACTAAATTGTTATTTACAGAATTTATATAGATATAAAACTCGGTTCCTTTTGTTTAAGGAAAACAACATTGTTTGAGTTATAGTTTAGGGTTCCCTCGTTTGGGTTATAGACTGGAGGGTCCAATAAAATTGAGTTACTGCAAATTGTGAGTAAGTATCGTTCCGATCATGTCGTTATCTGAAATCCAGAAGGGTGTTTCTAAGGAACTCAGATGGTTTTCCTCCGCACACGGTCTGATAGACCGTTTAGATAGGCATGATGTGGTATTGGAGCGGTCTATGGACGTTAAGGAACGTTACAATAGGGTGCTCGAATTGTCCGCGCAGGCGGAATCAGTTGATGGTTGCGCACCTGACAGGCTGTCACGGTTGATAGGGGATGTCGACCAATGTATGGAGATGGCAGCTGCTATCACGCAGAAGGCTGCGGACATACGTAGACAGCGCGAGTCCAGCCATGGTGGTGACATTGAAGCACCTCTGCCGCTTCAGGGATCGGGGTCCAGGTTACCTGCCATAACTATGCCTACTTTTGACGGCGTGTCCGGTGAATGGATGAGCTTCATCAATCTGTTCGACAGTTTGGTGCACATGCGATCGGACATTACCAAGTCTGTCAAGATGGCTCAGCTGGTGGCAGCATTGAGGGGTGAGCCTAGGGAGCTGGTCGCTCATTTGACAGTCACGGAGGGTAACTATGAAACGGCCAGGCAATTGTTGGTCAGACGTTACCATAACAAACGGAGGTTGGCCGATGCCCAACTGAACCGTTTGTTTAGTATCCCGGTTGTGAACAAGGTCGGGGCCATACAGACGGAGGTTTTGAACCCATTGTTGTCCGTCACCAAGGCTCTAGAGAATCTTGGACTTCCGGTTGGTGAATGGTCGTACCTACTGTTGTACAATCGAACCAACTGAATCATGACCCATTTGCCTGGTAATTCGTTTGAAACTTTCAAACTTGTAAGATCTATCGTAATGTCAGTGTCTAATCAAATGATAACAAGTTCGTTACCAAGGAAATAAACCTTCAAGCGAATTTCGACCTACTTGCATTTAAGGAGTTTAGCAAAATAAGCTTATGGTGGGTCATGATTCAGATGGTTCGATAGTACATTGTACTTTCCCGCCTACCCGCTGACGTGCAGACTCGTTTCGAACAGTCTCACGGGAGGTCGGCCGAGGACCTGCCCGCCTTCTCCGACTTGGTCGGATTCTTGGAAGAGGAGGCTCGACGGGCAGAGAATTTGGGGTTGACGGTCACCCATCCTTCGGAGCCACAGAGAGCTGCCGGGAGCGCTGTGAGTAGGGGCCCTCCGACGAGGAAGGACCGCACCAACCGGCAGTCGTATGGGACTGTGAGTGAATTGACCCCACATGGTGAGACCTGCCCATGTTGTAGGCAGATTGGCCATGCTGTGGCCAATTGCAATAAGTTCGGGGAACTTAGGGTTCAGGGACGGCGCCGGATGGCCAAGCAGCGGAGCTGGTGTTTCCTGTGCCTCGGGCCACACATGGCTAGGGACTGCACGCGCACACAAATGTGCGGATATTGTGGTGGGCCCCACAACAATCTGTTGTGCATGAACCGGTCCGGCCAACAGCCTCCACAGGGCCGTACCCAGGGTGACACGGCATGGGGCCCTGAGAATTCGTTTGCGACTCGGAGCGCAACTCAGGGGCCAACGTCCCCACGTGCACAGGGCAGTACCAGGGTGCAGAGCCGCACTCAGGACCATTACATGGGGGGCCCTGAGTTTTCGGTTGCGACTCAGCATCCGACCCAGCGGGACATTGGGTGTGTTGAGCAGGCCGTAACGGGCGGGTGTCATGGGACACCTTCGAGCTATGCGGGTGCGGTTCGGACGCCGCCTCAGTTGTCGCCCCGCTCGTCGCCTCGTCCTCGTCGGTCACATGTGATGTCCCCCCCGCTCATGGAGCGGCCACGGTTGAATTCACGCCCACCCCCCTTTACGGGGAATCGTAGGTTGGGAATGGAACCGGCGCGTGGGCCATTTGTACAATGGGACCCTCTGGCGTATAGCTGCATACCTGATCGGTTACAGGCACAGTGGGGCCCCGGGGGTCCTCGCTAGGAATTTGCGGCCCAACCATTTGTTGCCCCCCAACCGGAGACGGTGGTGTTACCGATCGCCTCTGTGCTTGTTTGGGATTTGGCGGGCAACCCAACATACGTTCGCGCCCTATTAGATTCTGGAGCTCAGGGCTGCATTGTATCGAATGATTTAGCAAAATGGTTGGGCCTCAAGGTAAATAGGTATAATAAATCAATACGGGGCGTGGGGAATGTTACGGTTACGAATGTAGTTGGTCAATCGGTGATCACGTTCTCTCCACGTTATGACATTTTGACAAAAACATCCGTGCAAGCTTTAGTAATGACGCATGTCATGGGCAGACACCCCTTGGTGAAGTTGAATCCGGCCGTTCGATTCCTGACATCAGGACTCAAGTTGGCGGATCCCGATTTTGACACTCCAGCCCCGGTCGACCTGCTACTGGGAGCAGACGTTCTGGGTAGGTTTCTGTTGTCTGATCAGCGAGTTCTTCAGCCGGACGGGTTGATTGCTGTGGATACTAAGTTTGGTCACGTGATCATGGGTCCGGCATTGCCAATGGTCAGGCCTGCCGAGTCAGATGGCATACTTATTGGCTCAGCGTTGTCAGACGTTATCCAACGTTTCTGGGAGATAGAGGAACCTCCCACCGTTCGTCGAGTCGACGCAGACGAAGAAGAGTGCGAGTTGTTTTACCAGAATAGTACTGGTCGCCTTCGTTCTGGTCGTTTTGTAACTCGACTGCCTTTCAGGGCCGATCGACCGCCACTAGGAGAATCTAGGAAGATGGCTGAGACGAGATTGATGTCGATGGAGCGTAGGATGACAAGGGACGCCGTATTTAAACAAAAATATGTTGATTTCATGAGGGAGTATGAGTCGTTAGGACACATGTCGGTATCGGGTGTGGACTGGAGATCTGAGGATCATTGTTTCCTTCCACACCATGCCGTCCTACGAACCCCTACCGGCAAGATTCGAGTTGTTTTTGATGGGTCAGCACCTACCTCGAACGGGATGTCCCTGAATCAGTGTCTACATTCGGGACCCAAGTTGAGTCGTGATATTTCGGATATTCTCACGAGCTTTCGGAGGCACCAGATTGTATTTGTCGCAGACATTCGGATGATGTTTAGGCAAACGGTAATTCATCCGGCTGACAGAAGGTATCAGTTGATACTTTGGCGTGAGTCCACGGCCGAGCCAGTCAAGGTCTATGAGTTAAACACGAACACGTATGGGTTACGGTCTAGCCCGTATTTGGCGATGCGTACCCTGCGGGAGTTGGCGTCGCGTGACCGTGTGAGCTATCCTAGAGCCGCCGCTATCCTGGAGCAAGATTTGTACGTCGATGACGTCTGCACAGGGGCAGCCAGTGTAGAGGAAGCTCTGGACCGACGTGACGAGCTCATTCAATTGCTGGAACGAGGCGGCTATGAACTACGTAAGTGGATGTCCAACTCCCCTGAGTTGATGGCTGGTCTCCCAGATGAGTTTCAACAAGACCCGCACGTTTTTGAGAATCCTGACAACCCTAACATGTTGTCAGTACTTGGAATTCAGTACCGGCCCGTCCATGATGAGCTTACCTATCGGGTGGTATCTTCGTGGACGAAGCGGTCAGTACTGTCAACGATTGCGAGAACGTTCGACCCGAATGGATGGATTTCTCCAGTCACCTTTGCTCTCAAATGTTTTATGCAAAGGCTATGGGCGGCTCAGTTGACCTGGGACACCCACCTCTCAGTTGATTTGTTGACTGATTGGAGGCGAATGTTCACCTCGCTATCGGACATAAATAATGTATCGCTGCCGAGGAAATTGGTCCCTGCTGGGGATTACAGGGCAACCCTTCACGGGTTTTGTGATGCCTCTGAACGAGGGTTTGCGGCAGCGGTTTATTTGCGAACCGTCACCTCCACCGGGGAGGTCGACGTGCGTTTGGTTTTGGCAAAAAGCAAGGTAGCGCCTATTCGGACAAGGATGACGATTCCAAAACTGGAACTGTCCGGGGCTGCTCTTTTGACCAAACTTTTGAATCACACTCTAACAGTGTTGCGTGGGTCAGTGGTTTTGGAGGATACGGTGTACGCTTGGACGGACAGCCAGATTGTTTTGTGCTGGCTGAAGGCTTCGGTCCATAACTTAGAGGTTTTTGTTGCGAACCGTGTCTCCCAGATTGTGTCGTCTGAGGTCCCACTGACCTGGAGACATGTACCAGGAGAATTGAACCCGTCTGATTGTGCATCCAGGGGATGTCAGGCTCCTGAACTCGTTAGACACCATTTGTGGTGGGGACCACCCTGGCTTGCCAAGAGAGAATCGGACTGGCCCCACAGCAATGTAGTAGTATCTTCGGAGCCTTCTGGGTAACATGCACGGCCCCAGAGCGGCCGTGCATGTTACCCAGAAGGCTGAGGACCCTGACGCCGGGTTTCTGATGGACCGAGCTCACTTGACAAGTTGATAAACGTGTCCACTTGGATTAGGAGATTCGCTCGAAATTGTCGTACTCCTCGCGATCAGCGAACGTTGAACCCTATTCTGACTCCGGCAGAGCGAAACGAGTCGCTATTGAATTTGGTCCGGTTGGTACAGTCCTCGAAGTTTGGGGCAGAATTGGAGATTATACGAAGTGGACGTTCGAAATTGAAGGGAGCCGTCGCGCGTCTCAACCCCTTTGTTGATTCGACCGGGTTACTTCGGGTAGGAGGAAGATTGCGCAATGCGAATCTGTCGTATTCGGCTCGTCACCCACTTCTGCTCCCCAAGGGGGGACAGTTAGTTGAATTGCTGGTGACTGATCGTCATATTAAAAACGCGCATGCCGGCTGTAACGCGTTGTTGGCCACGCTCCAGCGGGAGTTTTGGATCTTATCTGCCCGCCGTGTCATACGGAACATCGTGTTTCGGTGCATGCCTTGTTATCGACTTAAGGCTGCCACGATGCAACCTCTCATGGGGGACTTGCCCCCTGATCGTGTGAATGAGGTCAGACCGTTTTCAGGTGTTGGTACGGATTTTGCAGGACCGTTTATGGTGAAGAGTTCACGATTGCGTACCGCTAGGCAATACAAGGCGTACCTATGTGTGTTTGTTTGTTTATCCACCAAGGCGGTACATCTCGAGCTCGTTGCTGATCTCTCGACAGAGGCTTTCATTGCTTGTTTGGATAGGTTTGTTTCTCGAAGGGGACTTCCAACTTTGATCCGCTCTGATAACGGCACTAACTACATCGGTGCGGAACGATACTTACGAGAGATAGTCAACTTTTTGAATGTAAATAAAGTGGATATTGGAACGGCCCTCTCCCGTCGGGGTATACAGTGGACCTTCAGCCCACCGATTTGCCCCCACTGGGGTGGGATTTTTGAGGCCGTAGTTAAGTCAGCTAAGACGCACTTGGGGCGTATAGTAGGTCAGACCGCGCTGACTTTTGAGGCGCTCGCGACATTGTTTTGTAAGATCGAGGCCGTTCTCAATTCGCGACCGTTGTGTCCGCTCAGCTCTGATCCAAATGACCTGGAGGCTCTGACCCCAGGCCATTTCTTGATAGGACAGCCACTTAACGCGTTGCCCGAGCACCCCTTCGAGGGAGTGAAATTGTATCGGTTGTCAAGGTATCAGATGTTGCAGCAGTTTACTCAGAATTTCTGGAAGCGTTGGTCGCTCGAGTATCTGCATATCTTACAACAGCGCCTTAAGTGGACTGACAAAACTAGCCCCCCTAGTGTTGGTGACCTCGTTCTGGTTAAGGATGCTAACCTACCGCCACTACGTTGGCGCAGGGGGCGCATTGTTAACTTGTTCCCTGGCAAGGACGGGACCCTCCGGTCTGCAGAGGTTCTAGTAGGAGGCTCGGTTCTAAAACGAGCGGTAGCAACGTTGTCTCGGCTGCCCGTAGATTAGGGGACAGGTGGGTGCCTGTCCGGGCGGGTGATTGTTCGATTCCAAATCGATATTCGATCGATGGTTTCTGAACGGCCATTTTGAATTTGACGTTAGCTGCCAACCTAGCAGTTTTTTGACAACTGACGGACGAAAGCCCTCGCAATGTAAACGCGTTTTGGTTAGGGTATTGAAATTAAATCGCAGGCCATCTGGAATGTATTCGGGTTTCCCTCAGGATTGTTAATATAGCTGAGTGTGTTATTGTTTCTCGAACCAGATAAAGTTCGCATTTTCGTGCCCGATTGTTTTTACCACGTAACATAACCTGTGTTGGAACACTGTGCTCATTGAAGCTGGCCCGCCAGTCATACCTGGTTGGCTGAAGAACCTGTCTACCAAGAAGAGCCTAGGGTGCACCCGGGCCTTGCAGAGAGACAGGAGGTTGACGGGACCGAAGCACAGACCAGGTTAGATCGACCCCAATTAACTTCAGCTCGGTGAACCGCCGACGTTCACACTTCTTGGCAACTGATCCTTACGCTACCTCGTAGCTGATGGGCCCCTACGAGGTCATTAGGTGCTGAGAAGCCTGAACACCAGGGTTTACCACCAATATGTCCTGCCCACTTACATACGGTGCCGAAACATGGACGTTAAAAAAGGCGAATATGCACCAAATTAAAGTTGCACAAAGAGCCATGGAGCGTTCCATGCTAGGCATTAGACTACGGGATCGTATTCGCAATACAGAAATAAGAGGTCGTACTAAGATGACGAGATAAGAGCGAATGACGAGACTGAAGTGGGGTAGGGCAGGACACTTTGCAAGGACAGATGACGGAAGGTGGACCAAAGCGGTTACAGAGTGGCTACCCAGATTAACACGACGACCAGTCGGCAGACCACCAGCCAGATGGACGGATAACATCATCGCCATCGCGTGTAGGCAGTGGATGCGGGAGGCTCAGGACCGGAGTGGATGGCAAGTTTTCTCGATGGGGCCACTGTTCAGAGTTGAACCATATTTGTTCACGATGTTGTCCCTGGCACGACCATGGCATGTTTTTTCAATTTCTTTGCGGTACATATTCATAAAAAATGTGTACTTAATTGTACTAATTAATTTATAAATAGTACTCCCTTCGCTTTGAAGTTCTCGTGGTCGTGCTGGGTAGGTCACTTTCTAGCACGACCACGCTATGTTTTGACTCTTTTGAAATACCGAGATCGAAAAAATAGGTACAAATTATAAAAGAAAAATGTACTACATTTTGGGTGGTCTATATGCTGGGTATTTTTTATTTCAACTTGAATTTGTACTTCTATACAAACAAATTATGAACGCCTGCATATTTGTTGTAGGCAAAGTCACACGCGGTGTTGTGGATATTTTAATGCAGATTAATAAAAGTCTTCAGGTATAGATTTTCCCCCGTTATCACTTATTTATACTATTTTATCACCTCCAACGCTGTCTAGTGCCCAAAACACAAGGAATATATACATGCATACATACACTCGAAAAACACACCCGTCGTAGCAGTCGGGTAAAAACTAATAACTTTTTTTTTAAATACCCACCTAATGCATAAATTGTATTCATTCGTGCAAATTCATTCTGCGGTGTAATTTAGTTCGTAAAAATGAAGCGGGGAAAACGTTTATCTGTTGCATTCAGTGAACGATTATACCATAGAAGCATACCTTACGCTGTATTTTGACGCAACGAGAAGTCAACCCAAATGGGCGGGGCGTAAATGCTCAACCCAGGGAGGTTTCAGTCCGGTCTTCCCTTTAAATGTACTCTGTGGTCCGGTCCTTGACGCATGCGAGTGTAGATGGCTCACCGGGCTCTTTTTATCAAGATTATTTTGATTCAAAATGCCTGCATGTGCAGTGAAGTGGTGTAAGAACCATACAGATCATCGCCTTAGGGACAGTGGGATCACTTCTCACGTGTAAGTACGTCGACAAATTCAGTAAAACCAAAAAAAAAAAAAAACACATTTTATCTAGGGGGATGGTGTTATGCCAAATGAAGCAGATAGTTGAATGCACGTAACTGCCACAGCATATGAGAAAAGGCGTGATGCTATATTAGGTTACATTATGCTGACAATTCATTGTTATTGTTCTGTTAATTAAGTTTGAAAATAATAATGTAGCGTCTCGCCTTTTTTCATACGGGGTGGCAGAGGTGCATCTTAGCTCACGTTTAGCTGTTAATTCAATACTCCATTTTTGCTTTACAGAGGGCTAGCCCATCGCCGCAGCTAGTTTATTTTTGTACCGGCATGAGAATCACCGACTTCTATGAAAATGTTCTGTAACGGTCCCTTTTTACCGTACGCCGACGAACGACTCTAAACAGTAATTACTTACGTTTAATCATAACGTACTACTAGTAGTTACGTTTTAGTTTTGTCTGTGCTTCATATTAACCCCGATTGAGTTCGGGGTTCCTGGCACCTCTTCGGGATCACCGCTTTTCCTCGCTACCCTACGGTTTCCCGGTTCCTGACACCGCTTCGGGCTAACCTGCTTCCCTGCTCCGGCTGCATTCGGACCGTTACTTCTCCGACGTCAGCGGCACTCCGACTACGGCAAAACCCGCAGGGAAGATTCGTTGCTGCGTAACCAGGGTCAGGCTACATTTGGAGAACCCACGTTAAATAAAATTTCTTGTTGGCTACCTATTTGGAATCTTTTATTCCTCTCCAAGTAGGGACGTCACAGTTGGCGCCCAACGTGGGGCGTCCCTACTTGGAGAGGAATAAAAGATTCCAAATAGGTAGCCAACAAGAAATTTTATTTAACGTGGGTTCTCCAAATGTAGCCTGACCCTGGTTACGCAGCAACGAATCTTCCCTGCGGGTTTTGCCGTAGTCGGAGTGCCGCTGACGTCGGAGAAGTAACGGTCCGAATGCAGCCGGAGCAGGGAAGCAGGTTAGCCCGAAGCGGTGTCAGGAACCGGGAAACCGTAGGGTAGCGAGGAAAAGCGGTGATCCCGAAGAGGTGCCAGGAACCCCGAACTCAATCGGGGTTAATATGAAGCACAGACAAAACTAAAACGTAACTACTAGTAGTACGTTATGATTAAACGTAAGTAATTACTGTTTAGAGTCGTTCGTCGGCGTACGGTAAAAAGGGACCGTTACAGAGCGCCAGTAGGACGGACGTGCGTATAGTGCTGAGTGAGTTTTCGGAATCACGCCGGCGCCGCAAAGTCAAGTTGCGGTCACGGCTAGTTAGTTTAAAACGGGCCAATCATAGCAGAGCGAGTGAGTTGTCAACAGTGGAATGTTGCTAGTACAGCGCGTGAAATTTAATACTGTGATTACTAGCCTCATTTGGTAGTTTTATTAAGAGAATTACTACTTAAATTTAAAATAAGACCAGTTAATGATAGAGTGAAGACAACGGTAACTTACAACGTTACAATACCCCCTCGCCCAGTAAAGGGTTTTCATACGTAATGAAAATCCAAAACCTAATTCTAAATATTCTTAACTAGTTTTAGATCCTTAACATGCCAGGTGCCTAAGTCCTTTCCCGTCATATCCTCTAAAATGTATACCAAGGGTGATTTCTTAGCGGAGACGCGACATTTGGTATATTTGGGCGCTAACTTTTTACTAAAGTACTTGTCTTTATCACTCAAGACATAAGCACGTTTTAGGACAATGTCGCCTACGCTGAATTCTGCCTCTTTCCGCCTAAGATTATAGTGCGCCGTATTTTTTTTATGTGCGTGCCAAAGAGATGCCTGTACCTTATCAAAATATTTTGACAGGTGACCCAGATTTTCAGCGTAAATGTCGCGTGGCAGAAATAGTAGTTCCTCACCCAGATCGTTATCTGTATAATGAGAACCACAAGTAACCGTTTCTCGTCCGTACACGAGGAACGATGGAGTGTAGCCAGTTGCTTCATTGACGGAGTTGTTAATGGCATACTGTATTTTTGGAATATTAGTGTCCCAGGTTCTGTGGTCATTGTCCACGTAGGTGGAAATACATGTAACTATTGTTTTGTTATAGCGCTCGACAGTGTTTACTTGCGGAGTATATCTCGGAGAGAAGAATACGTTAGGTATCTTGTATTTCTTAAAGAGGGTATTTGTTACCGAGCTAATAAACTGGGTACCATTGTCAAGGAATATTGTCTGTGGGATTCCGTGGACCAGAAACACAGAGTCCTCCAGAGCCTTGACGACAGCTTCCGAAGTAGCGCGTCGCATGGGAAAAATAAGGCAATATTTTGAGAAGCAACATGTTACGACCAAAATATAACTATTCTGCTTTCGACTGACCGGAAGTGGACCTATGAAATCAATGGATATCATTTGAAACGGCCGTGAGCATTGTTTAGGTCGACCCATCGTACCCAGCGTCGGATGGTTTTGTGGTTTGTAAGTGAGACATTTTGAACAAGAACCAACAAAACGTACGACGTCTTGGTGCATGCCCGGCCAGTAGTATCGAAGAAGTAAGCGTCGATAGGTCTTGAAAATACCCAAGTGAGCAGCAGTAGGGTCAGCATGATTCTCCTCTATGACGCTGTCACGCAATTCTTTCGGCACCACTTCCTTCCAGGAAAACTCCGAAATCATTTCGCACTTATTTTTGGAGTGGCGATAGAGAGCACCACCTTCGATCAAGTAGTTAGGAAAGAGGTTCGGCTTTTCTAAACAACCGTTATAAATGTTTTTGTACCATGTGTCAGTAGTAGTCAAATTAGAGTTGACCGTACTGATAGAAGCACATGGGAAAGCACGAGATAGTGCATCTGGAATGACATTATCGACCCCACGACGATGTTTAAGTTCGAAATTAAAGGCAGACAACCTCACACACCAGCGTGCTAGTCTTCCGGTAGGGTTGTCCAGTGACAAGAACCATTTGAGCGCGGAGTGGTCGGTGTAAACGGTAAAGGTTTTTCCGTTTTCCAAGTAACACCGCCAGTGTTCTAGAGCGGTTAAAACTGCTAGCGTCTCCCTCTCGGTTATACTGTAGTTCTTCTCAGATCCCGACAACGCCCTACTCATGTATGCAATCGGATGTTCTTTACCATCAATCGTTTGTGTGAGCATGGCACCAATCCCAAAATTGCTCGCATCAGTGTGTACTTCGAACGGTAAATCGTAATTGGGACAAGAGAGAACCGGGGCTGATACAAGACACTCTTTTAGCTTATTAAAAGCATCATCAGCTTCAGTTGTCCACTGAAACTTGGGTGCGTTCTTCTTACTTGAAGTCAGCTGGTTGAGTGGTCCGGCAATAGTGCTAAAGTTGGGGACGAAACGGCGGTACCACGTGGCTGTTCCAAGGAAGCGTTTAAGATCTTTTTTTTTTGTGGGTGTTGGGAAATTAAGGATAGCCTCGACTTTTTCAGGATCAGTGCGAAGGCCATGCGCATCCACAACATAACCCAAGTACTTCAACTCATTTCTGAAGAACTTGCATTTTTCAAGGTTGATGGATAAGTTCGCTTGTTTTAATTTATGCAGCACGCCTAGTAGTAAGGACACGTGTTCCTCAAAGCTGCTGCTGATGATAATAATATCATCTAAATATGCGAACGCCTTTAGATCAAAATTCCCGAACAGAAGATCGACAAGCCTTTGTTGAGTGGCAGGGGCATTGGTGAGACCGAAAGCAGTGGTCTTAAAACGGAGAGTTCCTCTGCCTGGAACATAGAATGCAGTTTTGTCTTGATCTTCTGGAGCTATTGGAATTTGCCAGAACGCTTTCGACAAATCTACGCTAGATAAGAATTTTGCATCGCGTAGGTTGTCTAATATTTCAGTTATATAGGGTAGGTTATATGCGTCCTTTTTTGTGACCGAATTCAGTTTACGGCTGTCGAGGCAAAAGCGAGGTTGTCCATTCTTTTTATAGACAATGAGGACAGGGGACGACCAAGCGCTCTCGCAAGGTTCAACTACATCTAACGCTAGCATTTCGTCGACTTGCTCTACCAAAATTCGCTGCTTCTCAGGTGACATTCGATAGTAACGTTGTCTTATAGGTTGAGAGTCACCAGTATCGATATGGTGAGTTATAAGACTAGTTCTACCAAGGCCCATACTGTCAGTGGAGATTTCCTGGAATTGACTGACAATTGAATCGGCTGTGGACTTTTGTGAATCAGAGAGATTATCGTAAGACTGTATAAAAGTCTCATTTTTGTCGATACTTATTTCTGCCAAAGAAGAGTTGGACAAGGTGATGCTACCTAAGTATTTGGGACAAATATTGAAAATCCGCCAAAAGTCAATGCCTAGGATAAGTGGGCTGTCCACATTTGGTAACACGTAACCCTTAATAATGTGGAATTGTTCTTCAAAGTGAATGGGAAGATTGATGTAGCCAATACTTTGAAGGGACTGGCCTCCAGCAGCAGTCACGGAGATACAATCATCGGTAAATACTTTTAGACCATGGTCCGACAATAATTTATGAGAATCATTGCCGAGAATAGTGACAGCAGATCCAGAATCGAGTAGACCAGAAGCAGGGATGTCCCCGATTCTAACGGAAATATAGGGTCTACTGTCCTTTGTTGGTTTACTATCCAGAATTGAGGCGACTCTGAAACTAGAGAAGAAGTTTCTAAGGGTTTGTAGCCATTTTTCAAAATCTACTCTATCGAAATGACCCTTAGAACCGTCCCAATTCTGGCTAATTAGTTTTTTTGAACGGTAGGAGTACATTTAGGGCATTCAGGTTTCTTTACACCTTTATTACCGCACCCAAAACAGACGATGACGTCACGACTAACCTTACACTGACGAAGATCGTGAGTGTTAGAGCGGCATCTTAGACAAAAGTTATTTGACTTTACAGTTGTTGCAGGAGCGATCGCAGAGACATGGTTGTCAGATTTCGTCTTACATGGCTTGTAAGCAAATTCGGGTGCTAGTGTGTGTGTGGTAATCGTTGGTGGCTCGCGAAAGTGTGACATACGGGTTTGTATATTTTCGTAATTTTTGCACAACGTTCTCAATACCCCAATATCCACAATCTGAGTTGCCGAGGCCAACGTACTCGCATAACGTGGCCGGATATTGTGCAATAGTATCTCTAATTTGTCCTCTTCGGATAATTGTTTCGATAAGCGCGAAAACATTCCTGCCATTATGGAAACAATTATCCGAAGAGGACAAATTAGAGATACTATTGCACAATATCCGTAACGTGGGTTCTCCAAATGTAGCCTGACCCTGGTTACGCAGCAACGAATCTTCCCTGCGGGTTTTGCCGTAGTCGGAGTGCCGCTGACGTCGGAGAAGTAACGGTCCGAATGCAGCCGGAGCAGGGAAGCAGGTTAGCCCGAAGCGGTGTCAGGAACCGGGAAACCGTAGGGTAGCGAGGAAAAGCGGTGATCCCGAAGAGGTGCCAGGAACCCCGAACTCAATCGGGGTTAATATGAAGCACAGACAAAACTAAAACGTAACTACTAGTAGTACGTTATGATTAAACGTAAGTAATTACTGTTTAGAGTCGTTCGTCGGCGTACGGTAAAAAGGGACCGTTACAGAGCGCCAGTAGGACGGACGTGCGTATAGTGCTGAGTGAGTTTTCGGAATCACGCCGGCGCCGCAAAGTCAAGTTGCGGTCACGGCTAGTTAGTTTAAAACGGGCCAATCATAGCAGAGCGAGTGAGTTGTCAACAGTGGAATGTTGCTAGTACAGCGCGTGAAATTTAATACTGTGATTACTAGCCTCATTTGGTAGTTTTATTAAGAGAATTACTACTTAAATTTAAAATAAGACCAGTTAATGATAGAGTGAAGACAACGGTAACTTACAACGTTACAGTTCCCTCTCGACACAAATCTAGCCGACATGAGAAAAACATCAACAAATATACATGTTGTTTGATACCTACGTAATCTACACAAGATAACCTTTTCAAAACAATAAAAACATTAGTATGCTCTTATAGAAACAATTCAATATTCACCATAAAAGCTCAGAAAAGTTCAGTCAAAAATCGCGCGCGAGAAAAAGTCGTCTAGCCTTTTAGTGAAAGCCCAATGAATGATAGTATTTTAGCTCTCTAACCGTTTCGGAGATACCTAATAATTGATTAGAATTTACGTTTTTTTTTGTCTTTGGAAAATAGTGATTTACAATTTATTTGAAAACATAATATTTTCAGCTTAGCGAAGTCGTTCTGTAGAACTATTTTACACAAGTATAATTTTGCTGGTTCATTATCGCATGAAGCCAACCAACGATGACGCGACGATGACAGCGATGAAGCACTGCGTACCTGTCACTGTATTTCAGCCTGTCACGGCTGGCCTAGTGTTGCATGAAGACCAATCAGGAGCCATTTACGATTTGTGATAATTTCATTGGTAAATTTTACTTGTTAGTCAAGTGAAGGTCCGTGCTCTTTTTTGTACCATTTTCGACTGACAATATGTTCGAAGGGCGTCTTCTATGCTATAATCGTTCACTGGTTGCATTAGAATTTAACTACGAGAACTTTGAAAACTACGAAAAACAAATGACAACAGCTGTCATGGCGGAAAATTCCCTACGACTTCTGAACCCATTTTAGATAAATAGTGATGTGTAGATAAAGTAGTGTACCTATGCAACTTTATATAATAAGGCCATTAGGGGTAATCGTTCCATACAACTTAAAATTGGACATATCTCAATAACGAAACCTTGTATATACCTTAATAAAGTTATTTATTACTATTTTTCAATTTCCATATATTCATATTGTAGTGCATAATAACGTAGGTAGTACCGATAAAAGCCCCTGGACTATACCTACCAGACTGATATTGTTGTGTATTGTTTGTTTATGCGACTTCAAAAAAGGAGAGGGTTCTCAATTCGGTTGTATGTATTTTTTTGTGTATGTTACTTAAAATTTGATAGAAAATATGAATCACCATACCTAGGAAGAATTGGTTGCAATGATGTAGTATCGAATATGTACTTTGATTGTGTTTAGGCTATTAGTCCTTTTTTTAAATTATGTAATAAACCTTTATGCTAACTAAATTAATATGTTTAATATAATTAATTCGACCGAGTTAGATTAACAATAATTTCATTAATTCCTCTGAATCAGAGAAACGAATAAATTGCAGTTTAAATAAAAAATAACCAGCCTATTTCACAACACCGTGTGTGACTTTGCCTACAACAAATATGCAGGCGTTCATAATTTGTTTGTATAGAAATACAAATTCAAGTTGAAATAAAAAATTACCAGCATATAGACCACCCAAAATACAACTAAAAGGAAGTACATTTTTGTTGTATAATTTGTACCTATTTTTTCGATCTCGGTATTTCAAAAGAGTTAAAACATAGCGTAGTCGTGCTAGATAGTGACCTACCCAGCACCTCAGTTATAATAATGTACTCTGTGCCCAGCACAACCACGAGAACTTCAAAGCGAAGGGAGTACTATTTATAAATTAATTAGTAAAATTAAGTACACATTTTTTTATGAATATGTACCGCAAAGAAATTGAAAAAACATGCCATGGTCGTGCCAGGGAGTCGTTCATATTTGTTCGCTATGAATATACTCTTCTTTCCATATTATACTTTTAAGCCCCCCCAAAGAATAATTTGGAAGCGTCTGTCTGTCTGTCCAAGGCACTCTAGTGCTCCAGGTGGACGGATTACCATGCGTTTTTTTTATTTGTAGTTCAATTAGTAGACTTCACTTCGGAGGTTCATAGATGTACAGGTGACATTTAATTAGCTGACCACATTTTGTGGAATGATACCATCAATATGAACAAATTTCCCCGTGAAACATAGTCGCAAATGAAAAAAAAAAACGTCCTCAGTTCATTGACCCGATCAGCTGATTACAAGTTAATGTGTGATCCAAATTCTTTTTTGGGGAATGTTGTTCGTATTTGTGAGTACTATCAATCCCCAGAATATGGTCAGCTAATTAAATGTCAACCTGTATATTATCAAAATAGGTTCAACGGTACAAAAGTTCCAAACTTTTGCGGTAAGGTTTCAGTAAATTTTCGGCGGTGTTTTAATAATTGTATTTGTAGTTACTATTCTTACAACACAACTACACAGATGGTACATCAAATAGATCGCGCATCAAACTTCGCTCATCTCAACATCCTCTATATTGAGATCGTCCAGCATCTCCGCGAGTGTGATGCGCGGCATGGTGGAGTCGATCTCGTCCGTGTCGACGGCTATTTTGCGCGGGTCCTTGAATATGTTGATGTTCTGACGCAGGGCGGGGTCCTCCTCCAGGTCGTCTAGGAAGTCGTTGTAGTCCCTGCAATGGAGATTGGTGTTTTGAATAAAGAATTTTAATTGTGGCTTCGCTGAGTAGGGGCGTCCATTAATTACGTGAGGCAGTACTGTATTGAAGCGTGCTGGGCCACAAAGCGCCACTCGTCGTAATTTTTTTTTGCTGAATATTTAAGTTCAGATTATGTCATTCATTTATCGTATTCTACATTAGATATCGACAAAACTTAACCGTCTTAATTATCTATTCACGATAGCGAGAAATTTAAAAAACCTAAAAGAGAGAGGGTATCCAGTGTAAAAAGTGGGGAATTTCAATAAAACCTTTAAACCAACGATATCTCGAATCGCAAACACCTATCTTGAAGTCATGTTAGGCTTATTCGATGCAACTAAGGCAAGTCTACCTTCGGTGTCGCTTTGGGACATGACTTGTGGGACGCCCTGAATAAAAATGTTTAAAAACTCTTATTAGGTATCCATTAAATAAAAATATGGCTACATATTTCTGTAGCACATTATAAGACATAAGACATCATTTATTGGTAATATAAATTACAAGTTAGACCTCTCCGTAGTAGTGCTTCATCACTATGTACATGTCCGCTCCTTTAACATCATTCAACCAACAGAAGGCGGCACTGTGCTCATCCCCAATTTCTATAATTCTGCACCGCGTTATGAGACGTAGCCTTGATAACTCGGAGGTTAATAATTAGGGGCCTAAGAATATAACAACTCATTCGTTATTAGAACTGCGAGGTCGACAGCAATGTTGAGCTTATATTACATTTTCCTTTTTCATTATTTTCCATATATTATATGTGTGATGTTTTTGTTTGTTTTTTTTGTAATTTTTGTTTCCTGTCAACTGTCATCTGTCACTTTGACGCAAAGAAGTGGTATGTTTTATCATCTTTTCATTCGATTACGGACGGCCCAGTGGTTGCGTTTCGTTTTGTTGTATATAATTTTTTTTACCTCCGTGTTCGTGTAAAGCATCAATCTCATCATCAATCTCAAATATTTCCCAAAAATTATGAATGAACTACTTTTATTCTTATTTTAAATCTATCTATGGTTGCAGTTACTTGTTGGTGGCTGCTTGTTGTCGTTCACGAAAGCTAACCAAATACTCGATGTGTTATGTTTATGTGAGATAATGTAATGATCAATATATTTAAAAGTCGCGTGAAAAAGCATTTCCTATCTCATTAGAATTAAAGGTATGTATTTATTAGTATATTTAGGATGTATATTTTATGTGTATAGTGTAGGCACTCGTATAGTTATTGAATCGTAATATTGATGTACGTAAGTACCGGGAAATTATAATAAGGGTTTGTTGTAGACATAGGCCTACCCCTGATCAGCGATCAACCTTTCTCATGCTGACTTGGTTTGCTGGACGAGATCCCTTACTAGAGATAAGCTCGCCTTGTACACCAATTTCCCTTGGTCCTACAACGCGCTAACGTCAACACCGCTAAGTTAAGTACAAGAACTAACTGGTTATTAGAACTCATGCCGTCCTGGATAACGTCGGCCATGTGCTTCAGCCGCCACGCCCTGGCCCGGCGCCGCGCTGCCCGCTCCCCGTAATGCTTCTTGACTAGAAACACGTCGGGAATGGAGTCGGCAGACAGCTTGTCGAGGTTGTCATCGTTGGCGTTGGAGTCGCATAGGTTGTAGCTGTGAGAAAAACATAACACTTTTCTTATATACAAGGCATATTCGATTCGATCGCCAGCTGGGGGCAAAGAAAATAAACCCTAGGTCTTGGATGTAACCTGTAACCCTAGGTGTGTGACGTCGCTGTTTCTGGTTCCCACGATACAGGGAATCCTAGTGTGGGGCCAGAAGCAATGTATGTGCCTGTGTGTTAATGTTTAGGTTTGTTTATGTGTATACATGTCGCAGTTGGTTGGTTAAATCAGACATTTAACTAACTCTCTAGATCGTTAATTAAATACCGACGTTAAAAAATGAGGTTTTATTAAATAATGATAAGGTAGAGTTTACTGATAGTAGTTTTCCTGAGGATAACACTTGACTCGAAACTACAATGAGGCCCTCATATTACATCTTTATCGGGAAAACTTAGTTCAGCTGCATATGCTTTAAGACAAATCAGACAGTTGACCACAGATATCGAGAGATAGGTTGAGGGGCGTGGCATGTGCGAACAAATGTAGCTCCGACAGGTTCGATATTAAAAATTCTCGGTAGTCACCGGGCGACCGCAGTGATGAATTCATCTCCGTTGTTTTTCTAAAATGCCGACCTGTGCAATACTCACGTGCAAAAATAGAAGCGAGATTGTGAACTCCAAGAACGCCGGTGTCACATATCACTTGTAAGTCTCATTCTAACTATTATTTCTTCTTAAAACACAAGAAATAAACATTATTACGAAAATAAATCATTCGCGGAAAATTCGTCACGAATTGACATTAAAGTGACAATGTCATGTTGTTCTAGCTAAGTTTGTTGCTACATTGCTTGTTTTGTATCTTAATTTCACTTCGTATTGCCAAGCTAACACGCAATGAATATTTTACACTTATCTAAGTACGAAAGCAAAGATGCATCGTGATACGGAGGCGAACTGTTACACGCACACAGAGACGACATATAGTGATGGGGATACTGATAGGAGAATAATTTTTTTGAATCGATAGATTTTATCATTCCGCAATTACTAATATAGTTAATGTAATAATATAGTTATTTTATTACTCATAATACGTAAGTTTATTGTTAGTTATTCCAATGATTGCCAAACAGGCAGTTTAGATTTTAAGTTTGTTTAAAACCTCGCCCGACGAAGGATAATGGGGTGTTATAAGTATTGATCGGAAATTCCGATGCTTTCAGTCAGGTCCGAAGAGTTCACAGTTATTCTACCTTCAGAAACCTCTTTGCCTCTCTTTCTAGCTGTAAGGATTCTGTTGAAAAAAAGAAGAGAGGCAAACGGGTCTCGTATGTCGTATGTCGTATAAATATGTCGTATTTACAAACAATTTACTATTTTATTTATAGAACCCGATATTGTATACGACTGTATATACCATTGTCTATAAATTATAATCGATCGATGATACATGCTGTCCTTGCATTGTCCCAACACTAGCTCGACTAGCTAATATACCTGCGGTAGTGTGGGTGTGTTCGAACGATAGGTGCACGACATTGCACTGACCAATAAAAGCGGAGGGATTGATGTACGAGTATTGTAAATGTATGCGTGTTCTAAGTTTTCGGCGACACTGGTTCCGATACAAGCTTAGCGCCAAGGGCCTATCTCTCGATATCTGTGCAGTTGACGGATGTAGCTTCGGCGAGAATTGTTTACTTTAGTTATGTCCACAGCATTATGTCCTATGGAATTTTGCTGTGGGGCCGAGCTGCTGATATTGACTCAATTTTTGTTCTACAAAAAAGGGCTATCAGAACAATTTATAATCTACGCAGTCGTGACTCCCTGAGGCAACTGTTCAAAGAAATTTGCATTATAACTGAACCGTGTCAATATATTAATGAAAATATCATGTACGTTAAAAAGTACATAAATAGCTTCACTAAAAATGTTGACAGGCACAAGCGGAAATAATATAAGAAGCGGAAATAAAATTGAGCAACCTTACCCTAGACTAGCTAGAGATAGAACTTCATTTGTGGGTCTAAGTATACAATACTATAACAAAATACCGGAAGAGATATTAAATTTGCCAGAGAAGAAATTTAAAGGCATTGTTAAAAAAAACATTATGTTATAAAGCATATTATAGGTTAGATGATTACATTATTGACAAAGAGGTATGGAGCTCTGATTTTCCAGCGCAGCACAAGAATCACGCACACGATTGTAACACAAGACCTATTTTTGTAAAAAATAAGAAACAGAAAACAAAAGTAGGCTGTGTTGCAGTTTCTTGCGCCGCTTTTTCTCCGCTGCCGAAGCGGTAGTAGCAGCACTTTCCGAAGCGGTAGTAGCTTTTCTTGCATTATACAGTGTGACTGGTAAGTCGACCTACATACGTTGGGAGATGCTAGCACGGATCAAAACCAACCATTGTTACTATGAAACACCCTACCCGAAAATTTACTGTTTTCGAGTTAGGGGCCTTTAAAGATTTTCGAGGAAAAATCCCACTTTTCAACATATTTCGCACCAATTTTCCTAATGTAGGTGATTAAGTCCAGGTATTTTGCTGGTATTAGGTAAAAATAGAGTTAATTTAATATTTAGAAACAAAAAAGAACCGACCACAGCTAAAAAAACCTATAATACAGGCTTATGGTGAAAACCGAATATCGCATGTTTACTTAATGGGTTGACTTTGAAGCAGTGTCACCAAAAAAAAAAAAACTAGTAACTGTTTGTGCAAACAAAACCTAAAACATCTCCAGTTCTCTAGCTATTCAATGAGGTACAATAGTCAAATAAAATGTTTATATTATTCTTGGGAAAATTGGGCGACAAAGTAGGTAAGGTAGCGGACTCTAAGATAAGGTAGCGGACTCGAAGATTAAAAAAAAGGGTTTTAAGATGTTGTAAGGGCAAAATTATTTTATTTTTATCGCCCGATGTCCAAAAGGGGGTGTTATAAGTTTGAAGCGTCTGTCAGTCTGTCGGTCTGTCTGTCTGTATGCCTGTCCGTGGCACTCTAGAAGTCAAACAGGTGGACGAATTTTGATGACGTTTTCTGTAAATAAAAGTAGACATCTCTGCGGTGGTTCTTAGATACGTTTTGTTAAGATACAATAAGTCAGGGTAGGGGGGGGGGGGGGGGGTGGTTCTTATCTTTACAATTCATGTTCAACATGACCATGTTCCTAATACAATTTCGTAACCTAGTTCTCAATTCATTTTTGACTGCTCTGGTTGTGAGCTGCCTTCTCATTTTTTCAGATGCGTCAATAATCCTTTGTTTCAAAATGTCTACATTTGCGACAGGATGACCATCTTGGTACACGATACTCTTCATGTGTCCCCATAAGTAATAATCCATCGGGGTTAGGTCTGGACATCTTGCAGGCCATGGTAGTGGACCTCCTCTCCCGATCCATCTGTCTGGGAAATTTTCATTCAGCCCATCCCGGACGCCCCTAAAGTAGTGAGCTGGACAGCTGTCGTGTTGATACCACATGTCTCTTATCAGCGCGAGCGGTAAATCATTTAATAAATCATGTAATTCCGTTGTCAAAAATGTCTGGTACCTTTCACCATTCAAATTTTGAGGCAAGAAAACAGGTCCAATTAAATGGTTATTTATAATTCCCATCCAGACGTTCACACTGAATCTTCGCTGTTATCCTTTCACTCTCTTCTTATTTTGATTCCGTAGCGTTTTAGGAGCCCAATAGTGAGCATTATGATAGTTTGATATGCCATCTTTATCAAATTTAGATTCGTCTGTCCACAATATTATTTTTAAAAAGTCCGGATCTTCGGCATCTGCATTTAGCATAAAGCGACTGAAATCCATACGTCGAATCGGATCACCTTCTTTTATCACGTGAACTGGCATATAGTGGTAAGGATAGTTTCCAGCAGTGTGCATAGTGAACTATACTTTCCACTGTGAGACGCCAAGCTGTTGAGCAACAACACGTGTAGATGTCGTAGGATCCTCTTGGAAACATATTTGTATTTCGTCAACCACATTGACGTCATACACACGTGGTCTACCCATATCCGTATTTCGTCGTTGTACCGAGCCAGTTTCTCTTAGTCGTACCGACGACTAAGAAACTATCCTTACCGAAGCACCATCAAACACAGACACATCTGGCACTCGACGACCTGGATAACGTTTCACATACTCTGCCCGTGCTGCTCAAGAATTCCCTTAACACATAAGACAACCCGTAACACATAAGAATATCAGCATATTCTTCATTAGAAAACACCGGCATCGTGAACCAAAATTTCACAATCCAAATCACAAGCAAGTCGAAGTCCTAGTTACACAGCCAGGTCTCAGTACAGGAGAAGATTCAAAAGTCCACAAAACAAGCAAAGTCGCGATGAAAGAAAATGTTAGCTCAGGGAGGAAGGTATTACGGTACGCACAGCACAAGTTACGATAGTACTCGTAAGGACCTCGTAAGGATCTATCCGTGGACTATCCAGTCCAGTAATTGACAGACGTCACCTAAAGTACTGAAAATTCAAATTTCGAAGAAAACATAATTTTCCTTAATTTTTATGTCAAAACTTTTCTTTTCGTCTCGGCCTCATTAATTTTTGGATTATTCTAAATGATAAAACGTTTTCACATCAGCTGTTCTGTAATGCATTTTCGTCATGAATTGACCTGTTTTGATTTTCATCATCAGAAGTCTACTGCCATTTACAGAAAACCGCATCAAAATCAGTCCATTCGTTTGACCACTATTCCTTTTTAAGCAGATAACTTTCGAACGGCACAACCGATTTTAACAAAACATATCTAAGAACCACCGCAGAGATGTCTACTTTTATTTACAGAAAACTGTTTGACTTCTAGAGTGCCACGGACAGGCATACAGACAGACAGACCGACAGACTGACAGACGCTTCAAACTTATAACACCCTCTTTTGGACATCGGGCGATAAAAATAAAATAATTTTGCCCTTACAATATCTTAAAACCCTTTTTTTTAATCTTCGAGTCCGCTACCTTATCTACTTTGTCGCCCAATTTTCCCAAGAATAATAAACATTTTATTTGACTATTGTACCTCATTGAATAGCTAGAGAACTGGAGATGTTTTAGGTTTTGTTTGCACAAACAGTTACTAGTTTTTTTTTTTGGTGACACTGCTTCAAAGTCAACCCATTAAGTAAACATGCGATATTCGGTTTCCACCATAAGCCTGTATTATAGGTTTTTTTTTGATGTGGTCGGTTCTTTTTTGTTTCTAAATATTAAATTAACTCTATTTTTACCTATTGCCAGCGAAATACCTGGACTTAATCACCTAGATTAGGAAAATTGGTGCGAAATATGTTGAAAAGTGGGATTTTTCATCGAAAATCTTTAAAGGCCCCTAACTCGAAAACAGTAAATTTTCGGATAGGGTGTTTCATAGTAACAATGGTTGGTTTTGATCCGTGCTAGCATCTCCCAACGTATGTAGGTCGACTTACCAGTCACCCTGTATAGATTCAAATGATGTTCAAAAAGTGTTGTATGTTGTTGTAAGAATCTATTTTGAATAAAAAAAATAAGTTTGAAGTTTGAAATAATTTTTTAAATGGACGCAATGAATAAAACCCAAAAATATTATTATAAGTTTCTTAAAATTGTCTATATTTTCAAAATATAGACAATTTTATTATTTATTAATTTAGCCAATTCTCAATTGCCCAGGCCATAAACATACCTAGATTATTGTTTAAAAAAGGATTGTTTTGACACCCTAGGAATTATGTCAACTGTCACATTTATTTGTTTATATTCTATTAAACACTTACTTGATTAAATCTAGTATTTACAACTGTTCACATACCCCATAACCGAGTCTCCCGGCTTCAGGACGTGCCCCAGGTGGGTCCTGGTGTGCACGGGGCTCACGTCGAGGCCCAGCTCGCTCGCCTTCACCACCCAGAGGTCAGCGACCACGTGCTTGTTGGAGACTTGCCCCTGGCCTGGGAAGACGCGTTTCTCCTGTTGAAAACAATCACACTGCGGATTAACCGCTGGAGACCTGGAACTCGTTATGAGGCATCGCGATTTTGCACCTTAATCTCAAGGGACTTATCCAAACTGAACGAAACGAATTATCGCGCTCTCACACACCTGCGAGTCGACGCGGGCAGGTGGGCGAAGTTCATAGGATTTCACAAATAGTTCTAAGTTTCGCTCGGCTCGCTGGGCGCGTTCGGCTCAGATAAGTGTGAGTTCATCTTTATTGGATTTTGACTATTTTCACGTACGAAAGGACAATGGCAGTCTTGTACCGCATTGACATCATCATGTTAGGTTACGTTATTCTTACAATGATTCGCACTTGTCTTTTTAAATCGAACATTTTTGTAAAGCTGAGACAAAAACGTAAAATCGTAAGATAAATCTTACTTAGATTTTGAGGTTATATTTCTCTAATGTCTAAATATTAATACTAATACTCTTTGAATCATCGTCATGACATAAATGTTTTTGTCGTGTCATGTCTCATGTCATGCATGCGCCCAGCCCAGCCCATGATAGAAACATACAAGTATAGTCTCGGTATGGCGGTCCAACCCTGTCAAATCCACACTCGTAATCAGAGATCGTATATTCGGATGCATATTTACCTAAAGTATTTTTTTTATTTTCGATGCAAAATAGGCAACGTGTGTTAGTGAAAAAAAAACATAAATTAAATATTTTTATGAAATTTAGGTAAATATACATCCGATTCTATAATCAGAACACTAAATTTGGCGATCCCGGAATCGCGGGATTTTTTCAATAAAAAGTTTATTCAATAATAGCCAACCCCTGAAGTTTAGGTAGATTTGCATCCGGTTATGCGATCTCTAGTTATACTCCAGTTAACAGTTTTATTACTTAGTAAGTTCTCCTTATGACTTATTATCGCATCTGCTGCATCAACGAACCCTCAGCATTATTACCGTTCACAGATCGTGTTATTTAGCCACGATCCACTGTTTATTGCTAACAGAGACACATAATATTATTATGATCACTATTAAGATATCTAATGATGACGGTGGTTAGTCAAGTAAACTTACATGTTCTTTCATAATCTCGATGTCCATGACGATGTATTCCACCAGCTGCTTCGGATTACAGATCGGGTTGAACGGGTATCTGTAGTACACTGTCGCCGAGACTTCGCACACTGTTGACAAAATATATATATATAACACGTCCGGCACGTTAATGAAACCTCAAGTCTATGAAATTATATATAAAACCAGGCAAGTGCGAGTCGGACTCGCGCACGAAGGTTTACGTAATAATACCTCGGACATTATTTACACACATTGATCTAGCCCCAAACTAGGATTCCCTGTATCTTGGATACTAGACAACGATACACATACTTATATAGAATATATTTAGAGAAGAATAAATATTATATTTAGATAGATAAACAACCATGGCTGGGGTACAAACATCCATTCTCATCAAACAAATATTTGCCCCCACCGGGACTCGAACCCGGGGCCCTTGGCTTCGTAGGCAGGGTCACTGTCGACTCGGCCATTCGGGTCGTCTACGACGTCGTCGACGTACCACCGAACAATGGAAGGGATGGTGCGGAGTGAATAGTTTGGATTTTACATAGCAAAATGTTGTTTACAAAGTTATTGGTGCGGCTACTTTCATATTCCATGTGCGTAACCGGGTGCATTCATAAGATTGTATGTGGTTTACAGATAAATAAAAAACCTTGGCAATCCCGGGTAGGTTTTCCTGTAATCTTTGGCTCAAGTTCTATATTCTGCATTTTTTCATAATTTTGGACTCTGCTGTAGTTTCGGAGATAATACGGATGGTAATTTTTTGCACTTTTATGATCTTAACTTTTTATTTTTATAATATATATATAATATATATATATAATTTAAAAATATATTTGCCGTCGCTACAAAAAGGAACAATTTCGAAAATCCTGTGTCGTATAGCTGTAATTAATCTTTACATCAACAGGCGTATTACACTAGACTAGACTCAGAGACCCTAGATCCTTATTTAGAAAGGTGCAATAAGGGTAAGGGACCCTTATCTCATATTGGGGGCCTCGCCCACTCTTCATTCAAGGCCCTGATTCAGGCTAGTGAAATACGCCTTTTAGATCAATATACCACAAATAAGGCGCGGTACTTAGATGGAACTAAGGCCCTTAGGCGAATATAAGCTTCAATCCCCAGTCGCCAATCGCAACTTAATGTTTTATTATGCTTGCTTGATTATCTTATGACGTTCATTAAGTCTCAAATTTTGTGCTATTATGAACAAAAATCTTTGAACTGAACTGAACTGAACTGAATCAGTCGACTGACAAAACAATGACATCATTTCAATGATTGTCATAACATCTTAATCTAAGCGTCAAAACTCACCCTGCCCAGTGTTAGCGTCAATCAAATGGATGCTGCTAGTCACTCGATTCACCAGACATATCGGCGATATCGACCCCAGCTGCTGGCACAACTTCTTCGGCAGACAAACAACACTGTCCTTCGACAGCGGCACGATGTCCACGCTGAACGTGTACTTGGAGTTGAACACGTTGCTGTGAATGTCGTGGGAGATGAGCTTCTTCGAGTATTGCGTCTTGACGGGCAGGACGGAGGACACGAAGTCGACCATCTTGCGCGCGTGGCTCTCCGTGGTGTAGAAGAAGTCCAGGCCATCTGGGGGTTTCAAAGTCAGGGTTATTCACACTGATAGAAACTTAACAAGAGGCTAGTATTTAATCACACATCAAAAATACTGATTTTCACATCAATAAAGGATCAGCAAAAACACTTTTCATGTTTTAAGTATTTTTGTTGTTCTTATGCCCGATTTCACCAACAGTTAAGGGACATTTAGCTCTTTATCTTACTGTCTAGCGATTGTTTCGGTGACCGGACTCTTATATTTAGAGAGTCCCCAAGGAGCCTAGATGACCCTAACACTTAGGGCAAATCGAAACAACCTCTAGGTGGCCCCTGAAAGAAATAAAGTGTCCCCTAAAAGATAGGGATCGTTAGTTAAATCGGTCATTAGATTTCAACCTAAAAGGATAAAGGGGGCTTCGCTTCGCTTACCCCCTTTACCCTTTACATAAGCTACTGCAGTATTTTGCCCTGATATTTGCTGTGAAAATCAATATATTTGCTGTGCAAATCAGTATTATTGATGTGCAGTTAATATTTCCCTTAACAAGATGCGTGGTTGTGACGCTATGATGTATGTTTTGGGGCGTCCATTAATTACGTGAGGTATTCATAGGGGGAGAGGTAAAGCCGAAACTTGCCCATGTCACGTGGGGGAAAGGGGGGTGAGGTTAACATCTCGTAATTTCTTGGAACTTGGTGACATTATGCCAATATAAAGCTACTGAACCGATTTGGGTGGTACATAGTTTTATTCTGTCACCCACGCGTTTAGGTTATATTCCGTTGCAAAAGCAACAGCTAGTGTAATGCTAAATTTATGTTTGAGGTAGTGATAGAGTATTTAAGGTGAGTATGAAGCAAGTTTTACAGATTTATTTCAATGGTGTTAACAATAATATTCCCAAAAAATATACTAAATATGATACTGTAATATTATGTGACTGATACATAATGGAGGGCATTAAAACTCGAGAATGGGTTTATGAAACGAGCCATAATAATATCACACGAGAATTTTAATGCCTAAATATGTACATAAACATTTTAATCTACACACGTATCATAAACCCTATTTACTACTGGTAAAAACTCATTTCTTATCTGAATTTTGATACATTATGACCATAATGTATCAATATTTCGAAATATTATGACATTCAAATTTTGAACGCCGCCGCCCTCCCGCGTGCCTCCCCTAGTTTGTCTGTGAAGTTGGTACTACTGAACAAGCTAAACATGTGCAGAGCAATGATCAATGCCACAATGCCGGTCGGAAATGCGATTCCTGAACACATCAAAGAGAGCTTATGATATATGTGTAGATAAACTAGTGTATGAAACTGTACATAATTACGAGCTGGCTCGATGCCCTTTATTATGAATCAGTCACATAAACTACTATAATGCTAAGTACTTAATAAGGTCTCACCATGCTTAGGCTTGATCCCAAGCGTGTTCTCATGCGCCTTGTGTTTCAAAATCAACTGCTCCAAGTAGTAGAACGTCTTCCGGTTGTTAGCGCGCTGACGCACCTGGGATAAAAGGAACGGGTAAACTGCATCTATAATTTTGTCAATTTTCGATTTTTATCTGCCATTACACTACCATATTGTAGTGTTTTGAGTAGGTACTTAGAAAATCAGAGTGAGAGAGCGGATACTTCGCTTTGTCTCGGAGCAATAGACGTGGGAAATGTATTTCAGTTGTTCAGGCTTCTCGGCACCTAATGACCTCGCAGGGGCCCATAGCTACGAGGTAGCGTAGCTATCAGATGCCAAGAAGTGTGAACGTCGGCGATTCACCGAGCTATTAATTATGAATCTATCTGACCTGGTCTGTGCTTCGTTCCCGTCAAACTCCTGTCTCTCTGCAATGCCCGGGTGCACCCTAGGCTCTTCTTGGTAGACAGGTTCTTCAGCCAACCAGGTATGGCTGGCAGGCCAGCTTCGACGAGCACAGTGTTCCAACACAGGTTATGTTACGTGGGAAAACCAATCGGCCACGTAAATGCGAACTTTATCTGGTTCGGGGAACCACAAAACACTCAGCTATATAGACAATCCTGAGGGGAACCCGAATACATTCCAGATGGACTGCGATTTAATTTCAATGCCCTAATCAATACGCGTTACATTGCGAGGCTTTTTGTCTGTCAGTTGTCAAAAACTGCAAGGTTGGCAGCAATGTCAAATTCAAAATGGCCGTTCCGAAACCATCGATCGAATATCGATTTGGAATCGAACAATCACCCGCCCGGACAGGCACCCACCTGTCCCCTAATCTACGGGCAGCCGAGACAACGTTGCTACCGCTCGTTTTAGAACCGAGCCTCCTACTAGAACCTCCGCAGACCGGGGGGTCCCGTCCTTGCCAGGGAACAAGTTAACAATGCGCCCCCTGCGCCAACGTAGTGGCGGTAGGTTAGCATCCTTAACCAGAACGAGTCCGGTCGAATCAACAAAGGGGTTGAGACGCGCGACGGCTCCCTTCAATTTCGAACGTCCACTTCGTATAATCTCCAATTCTGCCCCAAACTTCGAGGACTGTACCAACCGGACCAAATTCAGTAGCGACTCGTTTCGCTCTGCCGGATTCAGAATAGGGTTCAACGTTCGCTGATCGCGAGGAGTACGACAATTTCGAGCGAATCTCCTAATCCAAGCGGACACGTTTATCAACTTGTCAAGTGAGCTATACCGGTCCAGCAGAAACCCGGCGTCAGGGTCCTCAGCCTTCTGGGTAACATGCACGGCCGCTCTGGGGCCATGATCCGAAGATACTACTACATGGCTGTGGGGCCAGTCCGATTCTCTCCTGGCAAGCCAGGGTGGTCCCCACCACAAATGGTGTCTAACGAGTTCAGGAGCCCGACATCCCCTGGATGCACAATCAGACGGGTTCAATTCTCCTGGTACATGTCTCCAGGTCAGTGGGACCTCAGACGACACAATCTGGGAGACACGGTTCGCAACAAAAACCTCTAAGTTATGGACCGAAGCCTTCAGCCAGCACAAAACAATCTGGCTGTCCGTCCACGCGTACACCGTATCCTCCAAAACCACTGACCCACGCAACACTGTTAGAGTGTGATTCAAAAGTTTGGTCAAAAGAGCAGCCCCGGACAGTTCCAGTTTTGGAATCGTCATCCTTGTCCGAATAGGCGCTACCTTGCTTTTTGCCAAAACCAAACGCACGTCGACCTCCCCGGTGGAGGTGACGGTTCGCAAATAAACCGCTGCCGCAAACCCTCGTTCAGAGGCATCACAAAACCCGTGAAGGGTTGCCCTGTAATCCCCAGCAGGGACCAATTTCCTCGGCAGCGATACATTATGTATGTCCGATAGCGAGGTGAACATTTGCGTCCAATCAGTCAACAAATCACCTGAGAGGTGGGTGTCCCAGGTCAACTGAGCCGCCCATAGCCTTTGCATAAAACATTTGAGAGCAAAGGTGACTGGAGAAATCCATCCATTCGGGTCGAACGTTCTCGCAATCGTTGACAGTACTGACCACTTCGTCCAGGCCTTCGGTGTTTCTAAAACCACCCGATAGGTAAACTCATCATGGACGGGCCGGTACTGAATTCCAAGCACTGACAACATGTTAGGGTTGTCAGGATTCTCAAAAACGTGCGGGTCTTGTTGAAACTCATCTGGGAGACCAGCCATCAACTCAGGGGAGTTGGACATCCACTTGCGTAGTTCATAGCCGCCTCGTTCCAGCAATTGAATGAGCTCGTCACGTCGGTCCAGAGCTTCCTCTACACTGGCTGCCCCTGTGCAGACGTCAAAATCTTGCTCCAGGATGGCGGCGGCTCTAGGATAGCTCACACGGTCACGCGACGCCAACTCCCGCAGGGTACGCATCGCCAAATACGGGCTAGACCGTAACCCATACGTGTTCGTGTTCAACTCATAGACCTTGACTGGCTCGGCCGTGGACTCACGCCAAAGTATCAACTGATACCTTCTGTCAGCCGGATGAATTACCGTTTGCCTAAACATCATCCGAATGTCTGCGACAAATACAACCTGGTGCCTCCGAAAGCTCGTGAGAATATCCGAAATATCACGACTCAACTTGGGTCCCGAATGTAGACACTGATTCAGGGACATCCCGTTCGAGGTAGGTGCTGACCCATCAAAAACAACTCGAATCTTGCCGGTAGGGGTTCGCAGGACGGCATGGTGTGGAAGGAAACAATGATCCTCAGATCTCCAGTCCACACCCGATACCGACATGTGTCCTAACGACTCATACTCCCTCATGAAATCGACGTATTTTTGTTTAAATACGGCGTCCCTTGACATCCTACGCTCCATCGACATCAATCTCGTCTCAGCCATCTTCCTAGATTCTCCTAGTGGCGGTCGATCGGCCCTGAAAGGCAGTCGAGTTACAAAACGACCAGAACGAAGGCGACCAGTACTATTCTGGTAAAACAACTCGCACTCTTCTTCGTCTGCGTCGACTCGACGAGCGGTGGGAGGTTCCTCTATCTCCCAGAAACGTTGGATAGCGTCTGACAACGCTGAGCCAATAAGTATGCCATCTGACTCGGCAGGCCTAACCATTGGCAATGCCGGACCCATGATCACGTGACCAAACTAAGTATCCACAGCAATCAACCCGTCCGGCTGAAGAACTCGCCGATCCGACAACAGAAACCTACCCAGAACGTCTGCTCCCAGTAGCAGGTCGACCGGGGCTGGAGTGTCAAAATCGGGATCCGCCAACTTGAGTCCTGACGTCAGGAATCGAACGGCCGGATTCAACTTCACCAAGGGGTGTTTGCCCATGACATGCGTCATTACTAAAGCTTGCACGGATGTTTTTGTCAAAATGTCATAACGTGGAGAGAACGTGATCACCGATTGACCAACTACATTCGTAACCGTAACATTCCCCACGCCCCGTATTGATTTATTATACCTATTTACCTTGAGGCCCAACCATCTTGCTAAATCGTTCGATACAATGCAGCCCTGAGCTCCAGAATCTAAGAGGGCGCGAACGTATGTTGGGTTGCCCGCCAAATCCCAAACAAGCACAGAGGCGATCGGTAACACCACCGTCTCCGGTTGGGGGGCAACCAATGGTTGGGCCGCAAATTCCTAGCGAGGACCCCCGGGGCCCCACTGTGCCTGTAACCGATCAGGTAGGCAGCTATACGCCAGAGGGTCCCATTGTACAAATGGCCCACGCGCCGGTTCCATTGCCACCCTACGACGCCCCCCGAAGGGGGGTGGGCGTGAATTCAACCGTGGCCGCTCCATGAGCGGGGGGGACATCACATGCGACCGACGAGGACGAGGCGACGAGCGGGGCGACAACTGAGGCGGCGTCCGAACCGCATCCGCATAGCTCGAAGGTGTCCCATGCCACCCGCCCGTTACGGCCTGCTCAACATACCCAATGTCCCGCTGAGTCGGATGCTGAGTCGCAACCGAGAACTCAGGGCCCCCCATGTGATGACCCTGAGTGCGGCCCTGCACCCCTGGGTGGCCGCGTGCTTGTGGCCCCATTGCCCGTTGAGTCGGATGCTGAGTCGCAACCGAAAACTCAGGGCCCCCCATGTGATGACCCTGAGTGCGGCCCTGCACCCCTGGGTGGCTGCGTGCTTGTGGCCCCATTGCCCGCTGAGTCGGATGCTGAGTCGCAACCGAAAACTCAGGGCCCCCCATGTGATGACCCTGAGTGCAGCCCTGCACCCTAGTACCGCCCTGTGCACGTGGGTACATTGGCCCCTGAGTTGCGCTCCGAGTCGCAAACGAACTCTCAGGGCCCCATGCCGTGTCACCCTGGGTACGGCCCTGTGGTGGCTGTTAGCCGGACCGGTTCATGCACAACAGATTGTTGTGGGCCCCACCACAATATCCGCACATTTTTGTGCGCGTGCAGTACCTAGCCATGTGTGGCCCGAGGCACAGTAAACACCAGCTCCGCTGCTTGGCCATCCGGCGCCGTCCCTCAACCCTAAGTTCCCCGAACTTATTGCAATTGGCCACAGCATGGCCAATCTGCCTACAACATGGGCAGGTCTCACTATGTGGGGTCAATGCACTCACAGTCCCATATGACTGCCGGTTGGTGCGGTCCTTCCTCGTCGGAGAGCCCCTACTCACAGCGCTCCCGGCAGCTCTCTGTGGCTCCGAAGGATGGGTGACCGTCAACCCCAAATTCTCTGCCCGTCGAGCCTCCTCTTCCAAGAATCCGACCAAGTCGGAGAAGGCGGGCAGGTCCTCGGCCGACCTCCCGTGAGACTGTTCGAAACGAGTCTGCACGTCAGCGGGTAGGCGGGAAAGTACAATGTACAACAGTAGGTACGACCATTCACCAACCGGAAGTCCAAGATTCTCTAGAGCCTTGGTGACGGACAACAACGGGTTCAAAACCTCCGTCTGTATGGCCCCGACCTTGTTCACAACCGGGATACTAAACAAACGGTTCAGTTGGGCATCGGCCAACCTCCGTTTGTTATGGTAACGTCTGACCAACAATTGTCTGGCCGTTTCATAGTTACCCTCCGTAACTGTCAAATGAGCGACCAGCTGCCTAGGCTCACCCCTCAATGCTGCCACCAGCTGAGCCATCTTGACAGACTTGGTAATGTCCGATCGCATGTGCACCAAACTGTCGAACAGATTGATGAAGCTCATCCATTCACCGGACACTCCGTCAAAAGTAGGCATAGTTATGGCCGGTAACCTGGACCCTGAACCCTGAAGCGGCAGAGGTGCTTCAATGTCACCACCATGGCTGGACTCGCGCTGTCTACGTATGTCCGCAGCCTTCTGCGTGATAGCAGCTGCCATCTCCATACATTGGTCGACATCCCCTAGCAACCGTGACAGCCTGTCAGGTGCGCAACCATCAACTGATTCCGCCTGCGCGGACAATTCGAGCACCCTGTTGTAACGTTCCTTAACGTCCATAGACCGCTCCAATACCACATCATGCCTATCTAAACGGTCTATCAGACCGTGTGCGGAGGAAAACCATCTGAGTTCCTTAGAAACACCCTTCTGGATTTCAGATAACGACATGATCGGAACGATACTTACTCACAATTTGCAGTAACTCAATTTTATTGGACCCTCCAGTCTATAACCCAAACGAGGGAACCCTAAACCACAACTTAAACAATGCTGTTTTCCTTAAACAATAGGAACCGAGTTTTATATCTATATAAATTTTGTAAATACAATTTAGTTTCCCTTTATCATTATAACACACACAGATAGTCAATATTAGTTCAAGTTATAATTGCTATAAACTGAAAACAATGTAATAGCCTGCTATCAATAGATGTAACTACCTATGTTAACCAAACATTCATTATCATTACTAGACCACTAATAGATTGACTAACTGGTACTTCAATGCAAATTTCAACTCAACATCTGTCTGTCTACTACCAGCAATAGACTTATAGCTTACAATACTACCAATCTATGTGGATACAGGAACAACACCAAGTTAGCTAATAACCGCCTATACCTACAGATTGATAGTCCCAAATCGTGGGTTCCTGGAGCCCTTGACGGCTGCAAATCTCAGGAAACCACGCTCTGCTACCAAAATGTTCAGGCTTCTCGGCACCTAATGACCTCGCAGGGGCCCATAGCTACGAGGTAGCGTAGCTATCAGATGCCAAGAAGTGTGAACGTCGGCGATTCACCGAGCTATTAATTATGAATCTATCTGACCTGGTCTTTGCTTCGTTCCCGTCAAACTCCTGTCTCTCTGCAATGCCCGGGTGCACCCTAGGCTCTTCTTGGTAGACAGGTTCTTCAGCCAACCAGGTATGGCTGGCAGGCCAGCTTCGACGAGCACAGTGTTCCAACACAGGTTATGTTACGTGGGAAAACCAATCGGCCACGTAAATGCGAACTTTATCTGGTTCGGGGAACCACAAAACACTCAGCTATATAGACAATCCTGAGGGGAACCCGAATACATTCCAGATGGACTGCGATTTAATTTCAATGCCCTAATCAATACGCGTTACATTGCGAGGCTTTTTGTCTGTCAGTTGTCAAAAACTGCAAGGTTGGCAGCAATGTCAAATTCAAAATGGCCGTTCCGAAACCATCGATCGAATATCGACTTGGAATCGAACATCAGTGTTTTATTCAAATAACCTAGAAAAACGTAACAAATTAGCGACGAATAAGAACTTACGTGTGTATAAATACGTTTATCTACACACGTATCATAAACCCTCTTTACTGCGTACAAAAACCGCACGTTACGATCAGCATAATGTTAAACTACTTGGTAAAAACTCATTTCTTATCTGAAAAATTACACATTATGACCATGATGTGTAATTTTTCTGCATATTATAAAATCCAATTTTGAACGCCGACGCCCGCCTGCGTGCGCCCCCAGTTTGTCTGTGAAGTTGGTACTGACATTCAAATTTCGAACGCCTGCCTGCCTGCGTGAAGTTGGTACTACAGAACAAGCTAAACAACTGCAGAGCCACAATGCCGGTCAAACATGCGGTTCCTGAACACATCAAAGAGAGCTTATGATATGTGTGTAGATAAACTAGTGTATGTAACTGTACATAATTAGGCATTAAAACTCTTGAGTGACTCTCGAGTATTATTGCCCTCCATTATGTAGCAGTCACATAAACTACTATTGGAAGTGACTTTTCGTAAATAAGTGGTGTTTGAGAAGAAAATTGTCAACTATGAGTGGCACAAATGGATTGTTCGGCGGTATCCTCACTTTTGATCTTCGTGCGCAAGAATGGGGCATATTTAAGAGTAGATTCACCCAATATTGCTTGGCAAATGATATTACAAAGGAGAAAGACAAGATCGGAGTAAAAAGGAAAGCATTATTATTAGCGGCGTTGGCAGAAGATACATACCGCGTCATCACAGATTTGGCATTCCCAACTACTTTGGAAAATCAAACCTACGCTGGGCTGATTGACTCAGCATTACGGGATCGGTTCGTGCTAGAACTCGAAAATACAAAGGAAAAGAAGAAACTTTTTACGGAGAACGTAAACACCCTCACTTTCAACCGAGCTTTGGAACTGGCAAGAAGTGTTCGCTGCGTGCGTCTGGCAATGCAGAAGATTCACGGTTAAGTGGCGCAGGTGTCACCCCAAGGTTCGTCCCAGCAGCCGGTGAACGCGCTGCGCAAAGGGGGCGGCGTCAGTGGCAACAATAAAGGGGCTCAAGATGTTTCTACAAATAATACAAGGTGTGCGGTGTGCGGATATTGGAACCATCCTAAAGAAGAGTGTCGTTTCATAAACAATAGTTGTAAAAACTGTAATAAAAAAGGACATTTGAAGCGAATGTGTAAGTGGCGAATAAATCAGAGAAACAACTTTTTGGCAATCGATGAACATGATGGAAGGTAATTATGATTTATTCAATATAAAATCTCACAACGGCGAGCCAATAAGACAGATGTTTCGATTACAGGTAATTAGCTGATGTGCGAAATTGATAGCGGTAGCGCCATCTCTGTCTTGCCTAATGGAATGTTTGAGTCCTGTTTTAAATCTTGTTATCGAATGGAATAATGCAGGGTGGTATTGAACTGCTACAACGGGTCGAAGATTTTGCCATTAGGTCGAGTACGGTTGCCGGTGACGTATGAAAATAAAATTAATAGTCGTTTATGTGACTGCTACATAATGGAGGGCATTAATACACGAGAGTGGGTTTATGAAACGAGCCGAAGGCGAGTTTCATAATAATATCACTCGAGAGTTTTAATGCCTAATTATGTACAGTTACATACACTAGTTTATCTACACACATATCATAAGCTCTCTTTGATGTGTTCAGGAACCGCATGTTTGACCGGCATTGTGGCTCTGCAGTTGTTTAGCTTGTTCTGTAGTACCAACTTCACGCAGGCAGGCAGGCGTTCGAAATTTGAATGTCAGTACCAACTTCACAGAAAAAACTAGGGGCAGCACGCAGGCGGGCGTCGGCATTCGAAATTTGAATGTCATAATATGTAGAAAAACTACACATTATGGTCATAATGTGTAATTTTTCAGATTAGAAATGAGTTTTTACCAAGTAGTTTAACATTATGCTGATCGTAACGTGCGGTTTTTGTACGCAGTAACGAGGGTTTATGATACGTGTGTAGATAAACAAATTAATATGTATGTTATTGATACGAACGGCGACCAACCAGCGCTGTTAGGCCGAGATTTTATTAGCAATTTCAATTAACAATGGGAAATATTAAACTGCACATCAAAAATACTGATTTTCACAGCAAATATCTATTATATTTGCTGCGGTAGCTTAGGTGAAGGGTAAAGGGAGTGAGCGAAGCGAAGCCCCCTTTATCCTTCGTGTTTGGTTCAACATGTAAGAACAACAAATACTTAAACATACACTTAAGTATTAATTAAATATTTAAAACATAAAGTGTTTTTGTTGATCCTTTTTTGCTGTGCAAGTGAGTAGTTTTTATGTGCGATTAAATACTAGCCATTAATAATTATATAGTGTCGAATGCAATAAGACCAAAAAGATTGTGCGAAAATTGTGCGATTGGGAGAATAATATGCAAAACTTTTTATAAATGAACATAAATATAAAGTACAATTTAAAATAAAGCCTGATGCACACTAAAGGTTTTTCAAACCCCGACCCGTTCCATTGGCTTTGAAAGATAAAATTAAGTTAGAAGTGAAGCGTTTAAAGGATCTTGGAATAATAGAAAAGGTAGAACATGCGGAAGCAGCAACTCCATAGTCTCGATTTTACGCCCTGACGGAAACATCTATTCAGTTACTATAAATAAAGTACTTTACATGGACCCTATACCTCGTATAGAAGAATTGTTTGCGAACTTCCATGGCGGAGAAGAATTTTCCAAACTAGATTTGTCAAGGGCATATAACTAACTACTCTTAGACGATGATGAATAAATACGCATTAGGGTTTGTTTCGGTATAACGGCTTGGTGTTTGGGTTGAGAAATGCGCTATTTATTTACCAACGAACTGTGGAAAACTTATTGGGGACATTGAGGAAACATGTATTTTCTCGACGATATATTAGTTACAGCGAGTAATAGGAAACTACGGCTACGGCTAAAACCGGAAAAATGTGGGCTATGAGTAGTATAGAGACTCAGTAGAATATTTAGGCTTTGTAATTGAGAAACACGGACTACATAAGTCAAAACAAAAAAAATAACCATTCAAAACTGTGAATGCCCTAAAAATGTTAGTGAGTTAAAATCATTTCTGGGCATGGTGAATACTATAGGTGTGTGGCGAATACGTCAAGTGTATTGTCTCCGCTTCACGAGGTATTATAAAAAGGTGTGGGTTTGGGGCGAGGAGCAACAAGCGCTGTTATTAAAATAAAAGAGGAGCTAATGTCTGAGCGAGTTCTAGCACATTATAATCCCGACTATCCAACCATTGTGACGTCAGACGCAGAGCCTGCGGGACTTGTTGCTATTTTGTCCCAACAGCAGCCTGACGGGACAGAACGTATGATAACTTATGGATTTCGCTCATTATCTAAAGCGGAACGCAACTACACGCAAATACTGAAAGAAGCGGCGGTAATTATTTTCGCAATAAAAAAATCCACCACTACCTATATGGCCGTTCAATTCCATTTGTACTCAGGATAGGCCACAAACCAGTTATTACCATTTTGGAAGCATAAAGGGGGTTCCGGAACTCGCGGCTTAGGTTACAAAGATATGCTTTGTACTTGACGGCCTGCAACTTTAATACGGAGTATGTCAAAGGCGACAACAATGTTGCCGATTTTTTGTCGCGGTCGATTAGGAATTGCTCAGCGGTGGACGATTGCGATATGTTGGATGAGGGCCTATATATAAACTATATAAACGACTCACTGCTAGAACCGATCAAACTTAAAGACATCCAATGCTAGACGGAGAGGGAGGAAGTCCTAAGTTAGGTTAAAAACTTAATTGAGCATGGCCAGCAAAATTACGCTAATTACAGGGAGCGATTGCTATACAATGCTCATTTCGGTGTAGTTAAAACCAAAGCTGAGGCGAGATCGTGTATGTGGTGGCCAAACATAGATGCACATATAGAAGAGATAGGTTCATGCGCGATCTGTAATGTAGTGATGCAACGAATACGAAAACGAATATTCGTAATTATTCGCCGAATAATAGACATTTACCGAATATTCGTATTCGGCGAATACGCGCGTCGGTCGTCGGCACGTAAAAATACGACGATCCAGTGGCCTTTTGGCGAGAAGATGTCCATTTTCCAAGTCTGAAAAAACTCGCCCAAAAATATTATTCGGAAAGACTTTTTTCAACAGCTGGAAACATCCAGACTGTTAAAAGAAATCGCCTAAAGCCAAAAAATCTACAAATATTATGTTTTTTAAATAAAAAAATTCCTATTGTAAATTTTAATATTAGGAGAATAAAAATTCATCAAATAAATTAGTCGTTTATTACCATGGTGAGATATTCGTATTCGTATTCACCGAATAGTAGGTTTGATATTCGTATTCGTATTCGTAAAAGAAGTATTCGTTGCATCACTACTGTAATGCATTGCGAGCCGCACCGCCACGCTCACCGCTCGCTCCGTGGCCGTACCCGGAACAACCATGACAACGTGTACACCGGTTTGCGTTGTATAACAATCAATTTCTAGTATTGGTAGACGCTCAGCCAAATTGGACTAAATGTTTCTTTATGAACAAAACTGATACGAAAGAGATTCTGAGATTAGTGGAAACATTTTGGGCCTTACCACAAAAAATAAACTACTGTTCAACACTTGTTTAAAAACAAAAACGTATCGGATTTGACGTTTGTTTTGAGGTTATGCTTCGAATGGCCAGGGAGAAATTAGTGTGAAGACTATTAAAAAGTCCTTAAAACTAATGTTGGATCAGAAGCGCGAAAAAATATTAATCCAAAAACAATACATTACTTTTTATTTAGCTATCGTAACTCAGTGCATTGCACAATCGGTTTCTCACCGGCACAATTAATGTTTGGCCGTAGTCGTCTCGATCTGTTGTTATTAAGCGAGCCACAGCCTCATGACGTCGGTGACTCACCTGTGTCATTCTCATCGGAAGCTAACCAGAATGTTTTCTCCAAACAGACCTCACAACTTTGGCGGTCAACGAAAATCAGACTTTACAGGGGTGATTAAGTGCTGATAAAACATTACTATTACAAGACATTTATTATTTCTTACAACAACGGACCCAAAGTGTCTGGAAACGAGGTACAGTTAAGGAGAAAATCGGAAGTAGAATGTATATTGTTTACATAACTGAATTGAATATTAGTATTAAGAAACATATTGATCGTCTATTACTGTATAAAAGGCGGGAAATAATCGAAGATGATTTTACGTACTATGATGGCGAACCATCAGTACCCGAAATGGAGCCGGAACCAGAGGTAGCGGAGATTGAAAATGGGTGAGGTATCTACCTCACCTACCTACCTATTACTTTGACCCACAGTATCTACTGTGGGTCAAAGTAATAGGGTATCAGAAAGGAATGAGCCGCCGTCGCCTCCCGTTTTGGATGACAATATTTCGGGATCTGATGTTGCACTTTTCAGTGATTGTATTCCCGATCATCAAATAGCTGAACCAATTATAAGCGAACTAATATAAAATGTTGCACAAGTTCGTGCTACAAGAAATCCTAAACCTTGTTATAAGTTTTAAAGTAAATCTTAAATATTTTCGTGTGTATTTATACAATATTGGTGGAGGGATTGTAGAGTCTTGAGTAGGTACTTAAGTAGGAAAATAAGAGTGTGCGGGTACTTCGTCTTGTCTCTGAGCATAGACATGTGCAATGTGTTTCAGTGTTTTATACAAATAAACTTGTAAAACGTAACACATATATATAACGCCTTTAAAATGGAGTCTGGTTGACGCTGAAATTAAAATCAAGCCGTTTTTGACACATTTTATGCCACTAAGGCCCCCATTACACTATACTAGAATCATATGATGAATGATATATCATTATCTGTCATACTGATTACGGGTGAGAGAGAAAGAACTATCATAGGATCATATATATGATCATATGATGAATGATATATCATTATCTGTCATACTGATTACGGGTGAGAGAGAAAGAACTATGATAGGATCTTATATATGATCATATGATGAATGATATATCATTATCTGTCATACTGATTACGGGTGAGAGAGAAAGAACTATGATAGGATCATATATATGATCATATGATGAATGATATATCATTATCTGTCATACTGATTACGGGTGAGAGAGAAAGAATTATGATAGGATCATATATATGATCATATGATGAATGATATATCATTATCTGTCATACTGATTACGGGTGAGAGAGAAAGAACTATGATAGGATCATATATATGATCATATGATGAATGATATATCATTATCTGTCATACTGATTACGGGTGAGAGAGAAAGAACTATGATAGGATCATATATATGATCATATGATGAATGATATATCATTATCTGTCATACTGATTACGGGTGAGAGAGAAAGAACTATGATAGGATCATATATATGATCATATGATGAATGATATATCATTATCTGTCATACTGATTACGGGTGAGAGAGAAAGAACTATGATAGGATCATATATATGATCATATGATGAATGATATATCATTATCTGTCATACTGATTATGGGTGAGAGAGAAAGAACTATGATAGGATCATATATATGATCATATGATGAATGATATATCATTATCTGTCATACTGATTACGGGTGAGAGAGAAAGAACTATATTAGGGTCATATATATGATCATATGATGAATGATATATCATTATCTGTCATACTGATTACGGGTGAGAGAGGAAGAACTATGATAGGGTCATATATATGATCATATGATGAATGATATATCATTCATCATATGATCATTTAGATTCTAGTATAGTGTAATACGGGGGCCTTAGTGGCATAAAAGGTGTCAAAAACGGCTTGATTTTAATTTCAGCGTCAGCCAGACTCCATTTTAAAAGCTTTATGAATGTTCTACAAAGAGTTGGAAGACCAAAGAAGAAGAATTAATTTCTGGCTAAATTGTGCAGAAAATGTGAAATGGCGTTACGCTATGAACCAAGCCTTATATTTAGAAGACGAACCTGAACCATAGCGCGCCAATAGTCCTTGGCCTCCGACCGATGGCACTCATCACACATCTGTCCCTGGATGCTGTACTCCACCACGAAGGTCTGTTGCAGCACCGCGCCACCCATCACCTCGCCTTGGACCGTCAGCTTCACCTGGAAAACAGCAATGGATGGATTTATTGTAGGAGCAAATTAGTGGTACCCAAAACCGGCGGTTTTGTATGATGACTTATGAATGTTGATTGAGGAAGCGAGAGATGTATTCCAGGATGGTAACATGTGGAGGTCTTTAGTCTCTGCATACCCCTCTTCTGGGAAAAAGGCGTGAGCATATGTAAAAGTATAATTTGTGAAAGAATTGGCTAATTTTGGAAGCTTGAACTCATTTATTCATTACACTACATTCACCACGAAGTTTTAGTACATCCATCTGGCCCCTAGAGCGGGGCCTTTGTTCACATCCCCTGCACCCACTCTTCTATTGCAGCCATCCAAACTCCTGTACCAGATTTAATTCAATAATACAAGCCGCGCCAAGATTGGCTAAGTAAGCTTTCTCCTCTCCCTATCATCTCACCGTAGGGCCAGGCCACACTATGTAAAGAAACTTGATATGAAATGTAACTTTTCCAATAAAGTATGTGAGTGAATATAATAACTACAAGCTCCCAAAGTCGCCTTGCCGGTTTGTAAGCAGTTTATTGAAGAAAACAAGATATCTGACTTTTTACATGCAATTATAATAAGCCTTTTATTTCTGAGATTACAATTATGTTGATTGTTTAAATTATGTCTAATCTCAGTGTGTCTGACGACATAGGCCTCTTCCAATTCTTTTCATTGTTTGCGGTCTGTAGCTACCCTTTGCCAAGGGGGACCCAAGGTCTTTATAATCTTCTCACTGCGGCCGCGACTTCGTGTGCCATCTCTTCGGTCCCATACAGTCAATCTTTTGCTCCACATGCAATTAATACTCCATTTCTAAAGATTATTGATCATCATACATACCTTGATCCTCTTGGAGTGAGGCTCAGTCCATGCAAAGCCGGCATCAATGAGCTTCACTCGGTTGAGCCCCTTCAGCCTCTTCAGGCAGATGGCGAGCAGCTCGCGGGACTCCAGGGGAGCGACCACCCACTCCGAGGGGGGCTGCAGGTATCTGCCCATCAACAATATAAAATTACATACTGTGTCACTCAATTTTGATTGAGGTGTGGCAGACACAATTAATCCCCTATACGCTTCCCTTAGATAACTATTTAGATAAGATTTAACTAAGAAGTAATATTTTAGATTTATAAGCATACATCAGCCCTAACAATGCAATAAATGGTGTAATGAGGATGAGGTCCTTAATTATTATTATTTTTTACACAATTGCACATACATTGCTCCAGGCACCACAATACGATACCATGTAGTGGGAACCAGAAACAGCGACGTCAGGAACATGTAAACATCCCAGAACTGAGGTTTTTTTATATTCCTCATCAGCCGAGTTTGAACCCGGGACCTCTCGCTTGGGAAGCACACTCAACCTCAACACCACTGAGGTCGTCGGTGTGTGCCATATCCAGCCGCCCACTCAACAGTCGACAGTCTATCTTCTATCTTCTACAAGGGGGTTGTAGTGCCTGCACCTGGCCCACTTGAGCCGTTACAGCATTAATGTTAATCAGATTAAAAAGAATTTGAATAAGAGTGTTATTCTAATAAGAATAATAAACCTTAATTCTAACTAGAATAGAATAGGAGAATGTCATCAAAAACTAAACATTGTAGCTCACAGAAATCATGTGTGAGGATTTCCACAGCGGGACTCACTGATACGCAGAAAGTAACAAAATGGCTGCCACATGCAACTGGTTAATAAAGAAATATGATTTTTGACTTGACTTTTATTTCTTTTCATTTCATTTCGCTTTAGCTGATTATTTTTTATTTCCTTTTCATTAATTTATTTATTACCTTTCACAGCCTTTACAGAAGAACAGTGTTGCCTGTTTAGGAATGCCCTCACTGATGTCCACATTCGCCCGCAGACAGGCAACACACATGTTTGAAGGATTTGCCTCTATAGGCACTGCACATTGGCAACATAATCTGAAATATTTACACAATTTAAATTATTATTATTATTATCATTATGTTACCTAGCCCATTAGCCATACATAGCCCAGAGGCTGGTCCCGCCCCCTTATCGACACTGATCCATATCTTCCCAATGCTGGGTAAAGTAAAGGCCTCTGTTCACTTAGTACAGCAATTTTGTTTACAAGAGATATTTGAATTCATACCTTGAGTAGTGATGGAATTACAGTTCCTGCATTCTGAGAATTTGAGTCTATTATCTCCAATTGAAGTACCTACCACCTATCCAGACGTATCCAGAGGGTGAGTGTAACAAATGTGCAAAAACTTCAGATGAGTAACACTGCTTAAATGTCTTTTATAATATTATGTTTGAATTTCCTTTAAGGAGTAGACATTATAAAACTTATAGTAGGTATAGCACAATATAGTTTCTGAGTGTGAAAGCATAAATCTTTTGCTTTTTAAGGTGCCAGTTTAGTAAGTTTTCGAGATAGAAGCGCAACCGAAATAACCTAAAACATCGAAAATGTGGAGTACTCACATTCGGGTATTAGGGTTCAACCCATTTTCAGTAGGTAGATATTCCATTTTGGGAATTTTTCATTAGCTTGCATGAGCGGTAGGTATGCTAAAATTAAAACTTAGTATGTAAAACTGCAACACTAGCAGCTATTTCCCCACATGTACACAACAAAAAGGAAATGTCAACAATTGTGTGTCAATATGATAGTTGTCACTGGTTGCGTTCCGAAGTACGCAGAAATGTAAGCACAAAAAATTTACTTGGTAACTTAATGAACAGAATGAAAGCTCCAAAAAAGCTCGATATGCGAGCAAGGAGGTTTTATAGCGCTGACTAGAGTCGGTCCCAAAGAGTTTCATTTCTGTCCTCACTAAAGACAGCTCTTCACATTGGTGAACCCAAAAAGTTTCGTTTGTCTGAGAGCAAACCCATTAAACAATATTTAATTTCTCAAACTCTAACTGTAGTTGTGTACCTGTTGTAGACTAATTTAACCCATTAACGGCTGAATTAATTTTATGTCTCCGATTTTGATGATTTTCATATATGTCATTATATTGAACCCCAGTATTAGAAATGTGAAATCAGAATTGAAATCGGACTACTAGTTTTAAAAAAAACCACTGATGCAAAAATGCACCGCTAGCCCACTGCCGTAGCTTTTCAAATGAGAAACATAGTGTTAATTTTTAGCATTTATTATAGAAAAATATAAATGAAAGTTACAATTATGCACAGTCAGCAATTTTAATTAATCATTGGGTATGGAATGAATAATTACAATTAGCACACAGACCGACATCACACTTTGAGCATTCATATTTGGTTTGACTCTTACAATATTGGGAGGCACACCTACGACGCATACCTTCAGGACCTGGTCTGAAATAATGTCCAATACCATCAAGGCGAATGTCATCAGAAACTCTGTAACCAGCCGATTGTCGAGATGCGTGAGGGCGGCCAGCACCTCGAGGCATGTTTCGGAAACGCATTAAATATGTTTGAACAATGTGCCTCCGAAAGTCAAGCTGGCTTACGGTATTTCCCGATTTTCGACATAAACTCCAGGCATTACAAATTGCCACATCAATGAGGTAGGTAAAGATGGGCCACCACCACTTCTTGCCACGAATTCCAATCCGGTGAGTACTGATGTTCTGGTCCATCAAGTCTGTGCCACCCATATAACGATTGTAGCTGGTAAATACGGCAGGACGAGGTACACTGATCTTTTTTTTCTCAACTGCGGAATATCGACCAATACTTGATAGTGGTTCTACACCGTGCAAAGTAGACATAGCTGTAACGACAGAGTTGTCTTTCCAGCGTACTACAACAATGTCATCATCTTGGCTTTTAGTGTACTCGTATGACCCTCGCGCAGATTTTTTTAACATTGTCTTTTTACCAGTGATAGGAATGTCTTTGGGAAGACGGTTGTCGCGAACTGTTCCTGTAGCCTGATAACCGCGTTCTTTTAGACACGCCAGTAGCTGAAAGCTAGTAAACAAGTTATCAAAGTAGAAACTCATTGGCAGGGGACGAATTTCTTCAGGCAAGTTGTCGATCATAACCATGAGAGGTGATGCGGCTTTCCCAAACTTCTTATCGTACTCCGTGTTTGCTTGTACACTTTTGCCTTGATATATCTCGAAATCAACTAAGTACCCATATGGTGTATTCAGGCACCAGTTTTTATATCCGAAACGGATTGGTTTCCCTCGAATAAATTGTTTACAGCTATGCTTGCCAAAATATTCAATCATGGATTCATCGTAATTCAAATGGGCACACGCTGTAAAGTTCTCATGAAATTTCTTTTTCAGTATATTTATGAGTGGCCTAAGCTTCCACATTTTGTCATTTACATCCATTTTGGTGTTATCAGCACAGTGTAGAAACCGCATAATAGTCTTAAAACGGTCACGTCGCATGCAGTTATGAACGAGTTCATTTCTCAAATCTTCTCCTTGATCCCAGTAGTGGGTTTTTGACGGCACGGTATTATAACCAGACCGTATGAGAATTCCCACGAAAGCAATCAATTCATCCATACTTATTTTCGGATCAGGGCAGTTCAAAAACGCTGCATATTTTCGTGTCTCTTCTTGCAATAAAGTATACACATCATTCTCTAAGAACAGTTCAAGCATTTGTACTGGTGAAAGCTCCCTATACTTAGCATAGTTCCCTTCAGGAAACATGGGCGGTTCGTGCGATAAATCTTCATGAATCCATGATCGTCCCACTTTTTGTTTTTTTGCTTGTGGCTCGTTTCTTTCTGCTTCTTCATCCGAAGAACTCGAATCCGAAGAAGAGTCCACCAACCGTGCGCGTTTACTACTTATGTTTTTATCGGCGGCTCTGCTTACACTTCCACGATTAGTTTTACCACGCCCTCGTCCACGTAAATACGCCCGAGAAACAGCTGCACCGCGTTTGCGGCCAGGAACACAAACCGATGCCGAGGACTCTCCTGGAGGCGATATACAACGATTGGTTCGTAGTCGTTGTGATCTTCGTGAGGTTCTCACGTCACATCTTGCATTGAGCTGGCGACCGCTGAGGTTATTCACTAAAGCGCCGCCATCATCTTCACCCGAGTCTTCGTCAGAATGAATATTTGGTTCAGGAGGCTCCACAAATATCGAGTCCACATCATAATCAGAGTCCTCTTCTAAAATCGCTAGAGCTTCGTGCAATGTACAGTCCCTAAAACACAAAAAGTAACTTTTAAATTATAAAGAAACATACACTTAGGTACAAATATGTAATAAGTACACAGCAAAATGTAAAAAACACGAACATTTTAGGTATCTTGAAAAGACACGGTATCGGGCTAGTGATGCCTTTTTGCATCGGCAGTAAATAATGACTTGTGAAGTAAAGGAAAAGAGCGCCTTCTTAGTAATTTCTATGTAACATGGTTCTATAAGGGTTACTGTCCCTGCTAAACACAAGAATACTAACAATCAATCACAAAAAAGCAATATTATATTAAACTTACGTGAACGCGGCTTCCATTTTTGCACTTTTTTTCAAACACCTGTATTCACCTCGATTGCATGCACAAACCATGCATCCTGATTGGCTATTGTTTCGACTAATCAAAAGACACATTCCTTCTAGACCAATTTCACGCACAAAACCTCACCCAATCACAATCGCCGCGAAATTCAGCGCGAAAGTTTAAACATCAAATAGGTGATGCATAAATGCACCGCTAGCCGTTAATGGGTTAATTAAACTAACAGTATTATATATTTATATATCTATTGTTTTGTCCTTTTTTTCTAGGTTCCGGAAATCCTAGATTTTCACCGGAGAATCCTCAGTATCATTCCGTGCCATCGCCGATACTTTGACACTGGCAGAATCATCAAAACGATGAAAGCCATTAATTAGGAGAAAAAAAAAAATTCGTTCTTTCGTTCAAATATTAGTTCTCAGATAAACGAAACTCTGGAATGATGGCTTTAGAATTAGCCAGGCATACACGCACGGATGTACCCGGCGGACCTGCCCGCCAGGCGTGGATAATGTACTATGTGGTCGTGCCCGCGGGCAAAACTGTGAACGACATCAAGCGAAAAAAACAGCAAAACTGAGAATTTTCTGCTAAATATGCACTAAAGGTCAAGGTCAATGACCTCGAGTTCAATGAACTTTAAATGACATCGAGCGTAAAAAATGGCAAAACAGAATTTTCTGCGAAAAATACACCAAAGGTCTAGTTCAAGGTCAAGTACAATGTCTAGGTCAATGGCCACGACGTCAATTTCATTCGACATCACACGTTAAAAAAAACAGCAAACTTGTCGTTTCCCCACTACTCACTTAATACTCACTCTTACCCACGGTCCCGAATGCTTAAGGGGATATCTCGCCCGTGCAAAGGTCCCCGTTACTCCAGGCGGAATGGCCCGCAGTGTGAGAGAGACGGAATCGGGGGAAACATCTAGAAAACGGTCCCAAAATGTCGTGGTCAAATCAACTGTATTGTAATGATGAAGAGCAGGCAGTACTGCCAGTTACAAAAAAAATCTGAAAAAGTGTTAACTGCTTACTAAAATTACGCTTTGTTTTTGAACAATTGTAATTTTTCGACTACTTTTTTAGTAATTGCAGTTTAATTCAGAATTTGGTCCCCAAAAATAACTATGATAAGACGAAATATTATTCTCCATCTCATTAGCTTTCAAATAGCACCTACATTTTGTTTCTAAGTTTTTTTTTTAATAAGTCCCCTTATTCACTTTTCGGAACTAAGATTAATCCTAGCCTAATGATACTTCGAGTGGATTAATGAGGTGAGATAAATAAATGTAGCCCATCAATGTCCCCCACCGAAGGGCACAGGCCTTTAACCGGATACGAGTAAGATTGAGCCATACTCCATCACGCTGGCTCAGTTTGGGTTGATAGATGGGTATTACGATACATACTGCCAAGTGGCGATAGTAGTCTTGACCTGCACGAGACAAACAAGCGTGAATCCCACTAGACTAGACCATGGAAAGCTAATGTAATTAAACAATAAAAAATATTATATACAATTAATATCCTTTATTTTGATAGAAAAAAACAGATGTACAGAAGAACTCCATCGACGTAATGAAATTACAACAAAAACAGAGATATCCTACCTGTTGAAGGCACAATGCGCCCTTCTTCGAGGTTTTTTGTTGCAGGGGGACACTTTGAAAATTTAATCCATTAGATTTGTTTAGAGCTCATGGTGTAATTCCTACTCGTAGCTGCCTGCTCTTCATCATTACAATCCAGCTAATTTGACCACGACAAACCCTTTCTGTCCGAAGTTATATTTTTTTTGCAATTGGTGCATGGTTTACGAAATAATCAAATGGCTGTAAAAAAAATAAGTGGGGTGGGATTTTTTTTAAACATTTTTTGTCGATAAAAAGGGTCCTCTTTAACCCTATTTAATATGTAAAGTTTATGAAGAATCACACTGTATTTAACTTGGAACTTCTTTTGAACAGCAGAGAAATAGCTTCAAAAAGTGTCGATCTCGTCGATATATCAACTTAAAATGGCGATTTAAAAAAAATACAACTCAATAACTAGTTATTTCCGACGGTTCGCGTATTATGAAATCATCTATAAATCCACTAATAAAACATAGAAAACATCAGCAAAATCATCTGAAACAGCCGGCTTTCGAAAGTCCATCCTTTCCCGTGTTCAATTTGTCCTAAAAAATCCGCAACGTGCGGACACGCCCGGCCGGTCCACGAAGCGCACTCTAGTGCCTAGGGAGCTCCAGTGTCCTGTAAATAACCACCCCTGACCTGAGTCGGGCGTACCTTTACAAAAAAACACTCTGTATACAGTTTGACATTTAATTAGCTTACCATATTTTGGAGAATGTTAGTAGGTACCTACCTACCTACCCATCATTATGAACAACTTTCCCCTAGAAAAGATATGGTCGCAAACAAAAAAAAATTGTTGGGTCTCCCATAATTACTTGTTATCAGCAGATCGGTCAATATACTGAGGGTAGAAAAACTTTATACATGGTTTTTTTTTTGTATGTATGACCATAAGTTTCGTGAATGTTCCTAATGATGGGTACGAGCAGTCTCCAAAATTATGGTCAGGTAATTAAACGTCTTTACCCGTCGGCACCGATCGCCTGGTCCGCTGAAGTCCGCTCCCGTGAAATTTTCAAAAATAAGTAATATAGGTCTTTACTTAAATATTACAGTAAAAATATAGAGAGCTTTATGGTTTAAATAGGGGCACACAACTTCATTCTATACATACCACATAAAAATTTGAATGAACCTGATTACATACGGAGGAGAATGAAGATAGCCGCACTAACTTTGAAAACAACATTTTGCTATCTTATCTTTAGCACACATGAAAATGAACTATACCCCTTGCAATAAACTTGTTTACCATTGTGTGGTGTGGTGGTACGGAAACCTTCGTGTGCCTACCGCCATCATTTATTATTAATTGTTGCTTAGAGTACAAGTACCTGTCACGTCACAAAGCAAGATTTCATACGAACAAAATACTCCTCTGAAAGGCATATAGGATTAGGTTAAAAAGAAAACAATTTGATTTTGGAAAAATATAAAAATGTTTAATATTTTTTTTGGGAAATATTAAACTGCACATCAAAAATACTGATATGCACTGCAAATATCAGGGCAAAATGCTGCGGTAGCTTAGGTGAAGGGTAAAGGGGGTGAGCGAAGCGAAGCCCCCTTTATCCTTCGTGTTAGGTAGAACATGTAAGAACAACAAAAAATACTTAAAACATAAACTTATGTACACATAAAATATTTAAAACATTATTTTTTTTGTTGATCCTTTTTGCTGTGCAAAGCAGTATTTTTGATTTGCGATTAATTACTAGCCATTTTTTTTAATCAAAAAGACCAAATGACAATAACAAGTTTCATTTAAATATGTTTTGGAAGATTTTATTCTAACGACCTTATCAAATTACGTAAATTATTTGAATTTTAAATGCGCCTTTATCGCATATTCTTATCAACCTAAGCGTTTTATCATCTCCGGTAGACCACAAGCAAACTTGCAAAAACCTTTTAGAATAGTTAAGTATCTATTAAATATATTCATATAAATAGCTTGACTAATAGAAAGAGAAGTAGGTATCTAGTGAAATAATTAAAGTTATCGAGATACTTTTTAACACTAGGTTGATTGCTTGGCGAAAGTGGGCTGAAGTCTTGTTTCCATTTACTCTACAGTCTTTATGAAGTGCACATATGAAACAGGGTTAAAGAGGATCAAATTTTATCGACAAAATAGTAGTTTATGTGACTGCTACATAATGGAGGGCATTAATACTCGAGAGTGGGTTCATGAAACGAGCCGAAGGCGAGTTTCATAATAATATCACTCGAGAGTTTTAATGCCTAATTATGTACAGTTACACACAAACTAGGGGCGACACGCAGGCATTCAAAATTTGAATGCCGACGCCCGCCATATATGTAGAAAAATTACACATTATGGTCATAATGTGTAATTTTTCAGATAAGAAATGAGTTTTTACCAAGTAGTTGAACATTATGCCGATCGTAACGTGCGGTTTTTGTAAGCAGTAAAGAGGGTTTATGAAACGTGTGTAGATAAAATATATTTAAAAAACGTAAAACACTTTTAGCGTTTTTTTAATCGGTTGGTAGTGGGTTACATCACAAAAACCAAATATAACGAAATATTTTTTGTCGATAAAATATGATCTCTCTTCATCCCTGTTGGATATGTGTACGTTATAAATTAATCAAATTGTATAATTGAAAGGAATGCTCGAATGCTCAGTTCTATTTGGAATGTTTCTGGTAGAAGTTCTTCATGTAGGCAACAAGGCTTTGCACCTCCTCGAGAGAGACAGCGTTGTATGTGGACGCCCTGATGCCGCCTACGTCTCTGCAAACGACATGATAAGATTAGATACTGTGCAACAATAATTAGGTAAGATTATACTGTGCCTAGTTGTACATTTTTGTTTCGAGGGGGACGAGAATATGAAAGTACCCTGTGTCACTAACAAGTCCACCGAAATTTTTGGAATAGTGACGACGTTAGCCCCAAAACACTACGAACCTCAGAAATACGTCATATGTGAGTATGTATGTACATATCTTTTGGGTTTTTCCGAGGATTTGAGAAAAAAGAGTTCACAACTTCACAAAATCTTTGACTGGTCATTGCTCAGTAGCTTCATCACTTTCATTTTCTTCCAAATTATAAAATCCTAACATTTTTTATCCTGCAATAAATACAATTTTTTACCTGTGGCCTTTCAGCTGGATTAAGCCCAACGCCTCAGCCCCCTTCAAGAACTCCTTCTCCAACGCATCGTTACCCTCCGCAGACCCAATTCTAAACGGAATGTTCATTTTTGACCGGACATTTTTGGCCACGGGCGCGTAGTAGAACCCTTTCGATTCCTCAATGGTGTTGTAGACTAGGGAAGCCTTTTTGGTGGCGAGTTCGGCCATTTTGTCGAGGCCACCTTGACGCTGGATCCATTGGAGCACTCGGTACATGACGTAGATGCTGGAAGAAAGGCAGCATTATAGTATCTGTGATATTACACAGTTACATATGGCTGGTACAATCTCGGGAGCTGTAGTTGGTTGGTACTATCTCTGGTGCTGTAGTTGGTGGGTACTATCTTTGATGCTATAGTTGGTTGGACTATTTTGTATACTTTAGTTGGTTGGTACTATCTTTGATGCTATAGATTGTTGGGACTTTCTCAGGTGCTATAAATAAATGTCCCCACCGTGGGGCAAGGGCGTTTACCCGGATACGAGTAAGATTGAGCCATACTCCACCAAGCTGATTCAGTGCGGGTTTTAATGGAGGGGTGTCGGGCTTGTGGCCAATCCAACAGTCAGAAGTTATCAAGCTGCCCTATCAGGGCCTCTGACACAGTTTTACGACTACTACCACCAAGCAGCGATCGTTTTCGATGTGCGAGTACAGCAAGGCCACGGACGCTTCTGATGCTATAGTTGATTTGTACTATCTCTGTATGTCAAATGCTATATTATATATATTTTTGTTATTATCTCGCATGTTGAGTTGCAACCAACTCACCTATGTTACCTCGCTTACCAACGTAAGATCTTGGAAGATATGGTTGGTTGGTACTATCTTGGATGCTTTATTTAGTTGGTTGGGACTATCTCTGTTGCTATAGTGGGTTGGTACTATGTCGGATGCTATATTATAGATAGTTGGTTGTTGTTGTTGAGTTGGTTGGTCGATCTTGTAAGCTATAGGGGTTTGTACTATCTCTGATGCTATTGTTGGTTGGTACTATACCTGATGATATAGTTGGTCGGTACTATGTCGGATGCTGTCGTTGGTCGGTACTATTTTGGGTGCTATTTTATGGATGTTATTATCTCGCATGTTGAGTTGGTTGGTACTCTCTTGGACGCTATAGTTGGTTGGTACTATCTCTGATGCTATAATTGGTTGGTGCTATCTCTGATGCTATATTATAGATAGATTTTTGTTACTATCTCGCATTTTGTGTTGGTTGGTACTATCCTTTGACGACCGTGTCACCCTTCCTACGAAGCTGACGGTCCTGGGTTTGTATCCCGGTAAGAGCAATATGTGTATTAGAACATTAATATTTGTTTCTTAGTCTTGGATGGTTTCTAATTCTAAGTATTTACATAAGTATTTATCTACATTAAATATATCGTTATTGAGCTTACTATAGGCCTAGTTCGTTTTGTGTAAGAGTGACGACATCTAATATTTATTATTATTATCTTGTGTGGTGTGATCTAAATGGTAATTCATTACACTGGATTGACTTTGCCAGGTTTGGCGCTGGGTCGATGTAGGCTGAGGTCCTTCGGTAGACTGACGCAAACATAGGTGGCGTGCTCAAGATGGGGCAGGTCCGCAGCGCCTGGCTGAGCAGGTCTTCTCTGATGATGACCAGCGATACGCAGAAGGTGCCGATATTCTTACTATCCGTCAAAGTCAACATGGCACTCGCGAGAAATGCGATTTCCCTCCCTCTCTCGCTTGTTCTGGCCCTCAACGCGTCATTAGGACAATGACCGGACGCTATGACATAATCAGAACTAGGTGCCTTGTTAACTTCGGCGTGTATTACGTTTAGAATTTATGAGTAGTTTACTCCAATAATTTAGTCTATTATACCGGTAATATTGCCTAAATTAGCGGTGAGGGCGACATCAACGTAGGTAACCAGGGTTACCAGTAGAGGGTTATCATCAAAATGCTCATTGATTACACTGGATGATGACGTTGCCAGGTGGAGTACAAGGTTCATTACTCTTACATACTCACTGGATGCGGTTGGAACAGCACCGTGCGGATTTGCTCTATATAGAAGCGCCTATGCCCAGCAGTGGGTTGATGTCCATTAGACTTTGAGTAGACTCACGCAAACATAGGCGGCGTGTTAAGAATGGAGTCAGCCTTCACGTTGACAGTCCAATCCAGGATGGAGGGGCAGATGGGCAGCGCCTGGTTGAGTAGGTCTTCTCTGATGATGACCAGCGCTACGCCGGATGTGCCGATGTTTTTCTGCGCGCCGCCGTAGATCACGCCGAACTGAGGGTGATGATGAGGTAAGACAACGGGTGAACGGAACACAGGTGATCAGATGAGGTGAGGTAACGGGTGAGATCAGACCTCTTCTAATTTTTGGTTAACGAATACCTATCCGCACTGTTCGCACTGAAAGGATTTTATGACGTCATCAGGATTTCTGAGGTTCTCCGGATTATGACGATTTTAAAATTCGAGCGGACTGTGCGGTTAGAAGTGCGTTCACCATGTCGTCTTTTATGGGGTTGTTAGCATAGTATCTGTGGTTGATAAGGACATCATTCTGAACAACTTTTAGAGTAAAACCAGTTCTTTTAGAGTAAAACTTAAAACAAAATATAATTGATATAGGTAATGCTCTACCCCTGCCATAATAGCTAGGAACTGGCGTATTAATATGTTATGATGTATACTTTGTCCACTCTATAAATTTTTGACGTTTGCAATGAAAAATATTGCTTATTATGTACGCAATAAGGAAATGTCAAAAGACCATTGATAGAGTGGACAAAGATAATAACATAACATAGTATAAGGAGTCACAGTTTAAACTAACAGTATACACTAACAAATTAGTTAGGTACCTTCTGTTAATGATTACAGTTGAGCACGCCGTCTCTCTTATTCCGGTACTGACGTAAGATCAGCGCCTGAGGAGTCTACTTCTCAGGCACATGCTGAAGAGGAAACCTTTTGCACACCACCCTCAGTTCTAGTGCGATATAGGTATCTCGGTTTCTATGTCCTGCCTATCAAAATTTGTGTGTAATTTAATGTAACTGTTTATGAGTGTATTTGTGTCTGAATGTTTATAATCTTATTTTTTGTTTAATACTATTTATTTTCTATGTTGTGTGTAAGTGTGTGTGCATATGCAAATAAATAAAATCAATCAATCAATCAATGTGCCTCTGTTACCTCAGTTGGGAAAATGCATTGGTTTTGTTGTTTTAACATTAACTGTATACTAGTCACAGAGAGAATAGGTACCTACCAGTTAGAATCATAGCGTCACGACTTTTTCTATACAGGCTCAGTAGTGCCAGTGAAGTTATACCCCAATTTGCGTGACAGGGGTTAGCCCGTCGCCGCAAGATAAAACAAATGAAAATAATCGGTAAATAAATGGGTATGTGGATCGCAAACAAATGATGCAATGATTATTGCATGTATCCAATATTTGCGCAACTGTTTGTTTTGTCCTTGTGTGTTATTACAACGTGTTTTGTATGTGTTTCTGTTATCTAACTTAAGTAAGATGTCATTGACTCATCGAACACATACATTATAAGTGCATCATTATTTTAAGATTACCCTTGCTTAAATAACATGGATTAGGATCTTATCTTACTGTTAATCCTATTGAATAAAAGTTTTAATTTATATTATACCTATGGAGCCCAAAACTTACGATTATTTGACAGGAATTAGCAAAATTTAAAGTGGAAATTTTAATTTGAGATAGGTATAAACCTTAAGTCAGTCGTACGTCGTACATAATTGTAGCCAGTCCCAGAAGATAATTTACATTCATTAAGTTAAATTGCATGTGACCTAATGATGTAAAATTATTAAAATTATGCTCATTTCACAGATAATAAATTTCATGGAGATAACTGATGATGACGTCTTGACTAGTTTCGCTTATCAGTCAATGATGAGTGATCTGTCATTTGCGAAAGATGGTGGAGTTCCAACCTAATTGTTTTTTGAAAATAAATGTTTTAATGTCATTCTACTATTCGGGGCGGCGACATATCCAAAAAGATAAGAGATCAGCCGTTGTGAGTTGTAGTTGGTGTACATAGGTAACTTGACTTCGTTTTATACACAATGACATTTAACTAGCTGACCGTATATTGGAGAATTATGTACCCATCGTTATGAACAACTTTCCCCAGGAAATATTATGAACGTATAAAAAAAGGCATGTCCCAAAATATGGTCAAGTGATAAAGACCAGATTTTTGCTTGCCTGACTGCATTATTGAAAATAGCGACCGAAAATGAGCGCGGCGAGAAATCTAAACACAACAACTTGAAAACTCATTTCGAGTAACATAATAAAAACATACAAAACGAGCGTTGGATTTCTTTATTCTTACATGTTCAACCTTTTGTCGCGTAATTCTGTATTTTTTGTTCATTTCGGAAAATTCCGGGTTGGAGTGTAGATAAGGGGGCGCCAAGGAAAAAAACTTAGAATTCCCCCTTATCGACACTCTGACCAAATTCCGCTGTTCATGACCATATACCCCCCCCCCCTTACGCAAAATGGTGTATTGAACAAATTGAACTGGCTAAATATGGACAAAGGCTCGCCGCACACGGACCACACCACAACCACAGCCACGACCACAAAAAAAAAACCAAAGAGACTGAAGCGCGCTTCAACTCGCCGCAGCAACCGAACCAAAGAGACTGAAGCGCGCTTCAACTCGCCGCACACGACCGCTTTTATATTGACATTTTATATGGAAAAAGTGGCTCTGGCATGGTTGTGGTTCATGTGTGGCGAGACAAAATGTGCATCTGCCCTTTATAGGAAAAGATGTTCTGTTTTATCTTACTGCACAGTACACTCCGCGCCAAATTTCTTTATTCTGAGCGAGCTGTGACCTCATTTTCTCGCATAGTGTATGGTGGGGCAAGTGTGAGAGAGAGAGAGAGAGGTGACAGCTTTCAAAGAAACTTGGCGTGAACTGCAATTTTATTAACTCACCTTTGAGACATCAACCTTCTTCGACATGAAGTTGGAAGACATGTCTGCTACTAGGGGCACTCCCTTTGTGTCTGGTATGAAGTCAAATTCCACACCTGAAATAGATTGTTAATTAGTTAAAGTAAAGGCAAACTTGTAATGCTCCTTGCTAAATAAATACTACTTGAGTAAGTACATTATCAAATAATTGTTATCTCTAAAGAATTATATGGTAAAGAATCCTTCTATATAATAAAGTCTAACAAATGGCAAGTATTGGAACAAGTCTGAAAGGGCCTGTTGTAGTTCAACTCTGGGGCTGTGTATCAACAAATAAGTTAACACTATATTAAAATTAACATGGAGTTTTGAAAATCAAAACCATATTTGGTTCAAGTGTTACAGTAAACTGATGAATTTATAGATTAGTTAACATTAGAATTCACTCAGTGAACTGACAGAATTTATATTTAGTGATGTGTGTATGTATTGTGTGGTACAACCACAGACTATACATAGAAGTAAACACCCCAATATGTAAGCAAACAAACCATGTCATTTCTTTCATATAAAAATCAAAGAACAGTAATAGGAAATACTCTTATAAAAGAGTCATAAGAGTCACTGAGAAGTGGTGCAATGCACCAATGTATGAGACGCGAAGTAGTTGCATTTGTGGCGACTACCTAGATAGAGTAATGGTCTATGACAGAACGAATATTTAAACATTACCACTCAACACTTCTCGGCTTTTTGATTAAAATTAATCAACCAATTCCCTGTGCTTCAATTTTCCCCTTAATATTCTCTTCATGATACACCTCTGTGCCAAATTTCATGTTTACATGACATTTTGATCACTATCAGCAACTAAAACCGAGAAGTGTTGAGCGGTAAAGTTTAAATAATTGTACTGTACCATTTTAAAAAAACATACCATGGATAGTTTCATTAGTGCAGATGTGCACATAAGAGGCCTTAGGGTCCAATTTCCAAGTAGATTGGTCTGGGATCTCAGTGAAGCGTTCACTCAGCGGGAGAACCAAGTTTACTTTGCCATACTTCTTAGCCTCCTTGGCTGCCTTGGCTGACCACGCACCTGAAAATTTTCAGTTAATATTAGTTATGGTGGTTTGCAGGATGTGGACCATGCATGCACTTGGTTTGAGTATGGTTTTTTATATGCACGAAAATGGACCTGCCTGTAGATAGGTTCGCTGTTGCAGCTTGTTGTAGAGAGGAAGAAAAAGCGGTTGGAGTTTAGATAAGGGGGCGCCAAGGGAAAAGACATTATTTTTGCTTTGAGGTTCCGCTCCCTTATCGACCCACTGACCGCAAAAGCTGCAACTTGCAGCCTGCAAGTGGATCTACAAATGAAGTGCCAATCGAAATATACTCTTGGAAATACATTTTCCATTTTAACATACCAGTGACCACATAATCGGCAGTGCCAGTCCTGGACATCAGGTTCAAGGGCACAGCGGCAAACTGCCCCTGGCCACCGCCGGCCAGGAAAATAATCTTGTAGTTGCTTGGCACATCACTGAAATGTTATACTAAAATAAACTGTGCGAAAAGTTCGTCAAAACACGCGCGATTTTAATCTATACAGTAAGTAGATAAACTTTTCCAGAGATTTTCATTCATTCTGTGCGTTCACTCAATGAGGATGCAGGGATTGTCCCGGATATGAATTTTAATTATTTAGTTACAATAAATAGCAAATAAAGTTAATGATTTTTAGGAATAAAAAAAATCTTTATCTAAACTTGTTATATTTTTCAGTGATACCTTCGGTTCCTAATCGAAAGGCCCTAAAAAGGATTTAATTTGACTTCCTGTCCATGATTCCCACCCCCAACCCAAGTGTACACTCGAGAACAAAAGTGACTCAGGCTGTAGTATTGTTAACTTTTTAGGGTTCAGTACCCAAGAGTCCGTCCGTCCTTCAGTCTGTCTGTCCGTCAGCGGCATGGACCAATAAAACTAGTTTTATTCATCCATGGTCAGCGGGCTCTGTCTCATGAACCGTACTAAAGCCAGATTTAGATTGGTCATGTACAGTGGACAATGGTTTTCTATTTTTGTGGAAAGTGCAACCCCCGCGCCTCCGTTCACCCCTCGCGCGACACTTTACAAACTAGTTCACTGCTGGCATAGTGTATGTAAACAGTAAAATTTAAGAGTATTTAGTGTATAATATATGTGGCCGGCAACAGGACCAAGGGCGTGAGCCTACCTACTGTTTATTTGTGACAAACTAAATAGCGGCAAAATGGTCCGAGACCACAACAGTGCAGTTTGCAAGTAAATATAAAACACACGAATATTTATGGATCTGCAAATTGTATATGATTTTTGAATGACTGGTTCAACTTTCCAACTGAGTAAACAATTAAATAATTCCTCTGTCATACGCATAGAATCAGGACATTCCTTGCAATCTTCAATAGCTAGTACGTTGGGTAATAAAGCGCTAGCGCCAATCGTTGCCCTTCTAGCGAGCCATTTGCTCTCCCATATAAGTTTTAGATTCTCGTGAAAATTTGTAAGCAAGTTCGATAATTAGATGTTTTTTTATCGATTCGGTTTTTGGATTTTTTCAAAATGGCGCAGATATGGAGTTACGAAGTTATTGGTGCGGCTACTTTAATACTCTACGTTATTAACCAGGTGCATTCATTATTTTTTTTATGGTATTGAAAGAAAATGCAGTCGGGTTATAATTCCACTTGTTCATCCGGCAAACTTCAAAGGGGACGGGGGAAGGGGGGGTAGAAAATAATAACACATAATGTGTATTTCTGTTGCCGCTACAGCAAAAAATAATGAACTAGACGTAATTTTTAGGGTTCCGTACACGAAGGGTGCCAAACGGGACCCTATTACTAAGCCTCCGCTGTCCGTCCGTCCGTCCGTCCGTCTGTCTGTCACCAGGCTGTATCTCATGAACCGTGGTAGGTATTAAGACAGTTGAAATTTTCACAGATGATGTATTTCTGTTGCCGCTATAACAACAAATACTAAAAAACGGAATAAAATAAATATTTAAGGGGCTCCCATACAACAAACGTGTTTTTTTGCTCGTTTTTGCTCGGTGTTGATAACGTACAAAAAAAATTCTTTCAATACCACATACAAATTTATGAATACACCTGGTTACATACATGGAGTGTGAAAATAACCGCACCAATTACTTTGTAAACAACATTTTGCTATGTAAAATCCAAACTATTCACTCCAGACCATCCCTACCATTGTACGGTGGTACGGAACCCGTCGTGCGGGAGTTCGATTCGCACTTGACCGGTTTTTACAATTAAGGATTGTCTCCATATAAGAGCCCTGTTTTTTTACTTTTGTCTTGGACGATGGTATGGAAACCTTGGGGTCCGAATCGTCATACTATTGCTTTGTAAATTTTATAAAAACAACACACAACAGGCAACAATTGTATCTATGAAATTATCAAGAAAAGATAAAGAATCTATTTTGAAACCTTTAGGTAAATATTACTAACTCTCAGTACCTATAGTCGTTAGCCGATATTAAACTATAAACCAACTAAAAATATAAAATTATTAACTTACAGAAGATTTCTGACCACATCTTGCACATCTTTATTCAAGTTCAAATAGGTGGACGTACGATGACTAGTTTCCAGTAAACTTATTCCAGATCCTTCATAATTGGTCAATTCACTCCTTATGATTTCGTATACCTGAAAACATGTTTATACAAAGATAGCAAATTGCTAAAACATGTAGGTTGATAATAAGATAACCTCACATACGCGTACAAAGTACATAATGAAATAACTTTTTACCTCTTCTGGCAGTTTAGCGGGCCCCGCCCCAAAGTTGTGGATTTTTGGCATGATGGATTGAATTTATTTTCCTAATTAACACGTACAAGTCGTAATGACTAGCTGTTCGAGACTGAGCTGAGCTGGCTGAGCGGTGCGTACGAATAATAGAAGGAGATAAGTTAAGTTGTATTGTACAGATAAACAGGTTTCGTTCTTCAATTACATTATCAATTCGTACGTTGACCTTCACCGTGTGTGTTCTGTGTTCACCGCCACTTATTGTCCATATGTTACCTTTTATTATACATATATAGGTATAATAAAATATACCAAAATAAAAAAGAAAAGGTAAGCAAAAGCAATTTTTAAAAGAGATCTATATATCAACCTGTGGGAGTTTCTACGCCCTTCTCCTCTCACAGTGATCCAATTGAAGAGGAAAAAATTACGTTAGCTAAGTATATGTAAATATCTACAGTAATAAAGACATTTGATTTGATTTGATTTGATTACCTTGCGTAAAATAAAAGCAATATCCCTAAACTGATTAGAACTTGAAATAACTATAAAAATAAAAAAACACCCCCGACACATTTTAATGACTTGTTTCCTTCAGTATTCCGAAAGTTATTAGCCTAACTAAAGCTGATTACCTACTTTTGGAATACTGAAACGATTTTTATAAAACATATTTAAGAACCATCGCAGTGAATTGAACCAACTACAAAAAACCGCATTAATATTTATCCACCCGTTTGACCGCTATTCTTTGTTAAGCTAACCTCTTTGCTTCTTCTGAAAAAGGGCGTAGAAACTACCACAGATTGATTATTAGATCTCTTTTAAAAATTGGTTGTGCTTAACTAATACAAATATTACGATATAAATTATTATGATTAATAAGCAGGAATAAATAATTACAAAATTATTAACAGCAAGGTCTGTGTTGAGCCAGATTAACCCCATACAGTCCCGTCATTTAAGTAGTCTTGAACATTGTAATACCCCTTTTTTGACAAACCATGCTTTTTTAAATTGCTCAAATGCCAATTTCAAAATCTCTCATATGTTATTGTAGCAGAGAATGCACTGACCCTTGAAAGAAATGCTAACCTTCGCGAGTCTAGACCGGGGCGCAACTAGTCTGTGATTTCTTAGGTAAACTTTACAGCTATTTGCTCGAATAGCTCTTTTATCATTTATTTAATTTAACGTGTTATCACAGCGATGCTATTTTATATTTCAACATAAATAATTTTATTCATAACTTTACTCTGGCTCAGGATACGTTGTACCGGTCTAATAAATATAGAAAATTAGCAGCTACATTGTTAGCTTATAATATATGCGATGCAGCTATTGTTGGTTTAACCAAGTTCAACTTGACATCAGCTGTTTTTTGTTGACCAGACTAATCAATAACAAACCTGCTTATGTTAAGAGTGAAATGACATGCACCCCTATGGAGATTTCACCGGTTAATAAAACTTTGCATGCAACATTGGAATCTGTTCCAATCTGTTGTAATTTAAATTAGTTCACTTATGAACTGTCTTAACAATAGAGGAAATCTCTAGCATACAAAAGCCGCTAAATATGTCAAAGGGTAAGCCCCACTTAAATATTACCTATCAAAACATTCAGGGGCTACCTGGCAAAGAGCTTGTATTAGAATTATTTCTAAAAAGTTCTGACATCGTTGTTATTTGTGTTACAGAATACGGATTAAAGAAAAAATATGATGCCTTTTATCCTATATAACGACAAAATTGTCAGTTGTTATAATAGAAAGACTGTTAAAGAGGTGGTTATTTCATCTTAGTAAAAAAATATGTTAAGGTAAAACATCGGAAAGATATTCTTGCACTTACTGTTGAATGACAATTAGAGGTATCCTGTATTGAGTTGGATAGCCATATTATTGCTTGTGTCTACAGGCCACCGAGGGACGAAAAAGGCCATGGCAATTTCGAAATGTTTGAGAAAATGATATTTCTAGAACCGACTAGATTCACACTTGCCAGCCAAACTTGCTTAGATAACGTTTTTGTGACTATAAAGATAAAACTGATCCATCATTTTATAGGCCTATTACATGCCATAGACTAGAAACGTATATGAAAAACTTAGATACAAATTTGCCAATACCGGATTTTAATGAACAGAACCCAAACAAAATCTACTCAGACTTCTTCAACATTATTCAAACAAATTCAATAAAGTTTTCAAATTAAAGAATGTCAGTGACTACAACGGTAAATCTAAATTTAATGAATAGGCAACGTTTGGAATTTGTAAAAGTAGAGTTATCTGTATGACCTTTATGAAAAAAACCTTTAACTTCAATAGAAAATTTCATGACTATCTTGACAAATATTCAAAAACTTTCAAATTGGTTTGTAGAACTGCAAAAACTTTACACATTAATAGAAAAATACAAAATTCAAATAATAGAATGAAAACAGTTTGGCAATTGTCAAAACGTTTAGATTACTTAACTTAAAAAAATACTGAAGACCTGTGGGGTACATCAGTCAAAGTTATTGGTTCAGTAATTCTAGTTATAGCCCCACACTTAGCTTATATATTCAATAAATGTGTTGACAATGGAGCTTTCCCAGACCTCATGAAATACAGTAAACTAATACCTCTGTTCAAGTCGGGAGACAAGGGAGATCCTTCAAATTTAGGACCAATATCTGCACTTCCAGCACTAAGTAAAATATTTGAAAAGATTATACTCAATCAAATGCTCTCACACTTCAACCGTACAAAATAACTCCGCGCCAAACAATACGGTTTCACTAGGGGTAAATTGACTACGGATGCAGGTATTGCCCTTACATCTCATATTTATTCTGCATGGGAGGCCGCACAAGATGCTATCGGAGTTTTTTGCGATCTGTCGAAGGCATTTGATTTTGTTGATCATAATACACTATTAATGAAATTAAATCATTTACGGAGTTAGAAATAAAGCGTTATATCTACTTAGATCATACTTATTCAATTCGCAATTCAAAAGGCAGAAGTCAACGGCGTTAAATCTGACGGATCGGGAGTAAAAATTGGCGTTCCACAAGGTTCAATATTAAGCCCTTTCTTATTCCTGGTATACATATCGCAGTTGGTTGGTTAAATCCACGTTAAATCAGACACTTTACTAACTCTCTAGACCGTTAATTAAATACCGACGTTTAACCAAGTCACTAGCATTTTGATTTAAATAAAGCATCGTCGAAAACGTTTAACAATCTGTCTTACCGAAAGCTCGCGTGTTGGAAAACAAGATGGCGTCACTACAACAGCTGATTTGCATAGCTAAGATCAGGGCAAAACATTGCAGTAGCTTAGGTGACGGGTAAAGGGGGTGAGCGAATCAAAGCCCCCTTTATCCTTCGTGTTAGGTTGAACATTTAAGAATATATACTTAAAACATAAAATTAAGTACGCATAAAACATTATTTATAATGTCTTGTTGCTAGACAACTCGTTAAGCGTTTCGTTCACTCGCTTGTCTGACGGTACTTTAGTGACTTGGTTAAACGTCGGTTTTTAATTAACTGTTTAGAGAGTTCGTTAAGTGTCTGATTTAACCTGTCTGATTTAATAGTGATAGTGAATGTATATAGTGATGAATATGCTATCAAAAGGTAGATTATTTTATCAAAATGGCAACATTTTCTATCAACTATCATTCATTTCAACTTCAATACATTCATTCATTCAATCAATTCGATTTTTTTATCCGGTGAGGAGAGGCCGCATCGCTTTTGTGTATTTTTTACAATAACTTCGTTTTTATCGAAAATAGTAGAATTGGTGACGTAAACTATCGTGTATTACCAGAGGATATGCCTCCGGTTAAGGATGATTCTATAAGGGAAACGAATTGTCTTGATATCATCAACATTGTTGAGAAGAGCCCCGGAAAGAACAGCGCTCATGTGGATGTCAGGGCCTGTAACAAGCCAGCCTCAAAGGTAAGTTATAAACAGTAGTATTAGCAAGAATCCGAAGTAAATTATTTAAATTATTGTAATAATAAAGCGTAGCGTTAGAATAAATTTCTTTGTTTCACCGCTCATGGCGTTTCCGCGATTGCATGTGGTACTTTCTCAGTGTTGTAGTGATTGCTGTAGACTAGGAGCTCCTCTCAATATTCTTCACCAATGTGGCAACAGGCAGGTCTTTATAACATATTGATATTAGCTATATCTGGCTCTTGTTGTTCCTGGAGAACGGCATCAAACAGAACTGGTTAAGATGAGTTCTCCCTGAGGTAATAAAATTTCACTATCTCTAACTATTTACAATTTAGCCTAACTGTGTCCATGGGCGTACCCAGGAAGGGGCAGGGGGGGGCTGCTGCCCCCCCCCCCCCTAGAAGATAAAATAAACATCAACTTTCCTGGCAAGTGGAAATTAAAAATGTGTTACCTACTCTGCACAAAATGAAGTGTTGGAAACAAAATATCTTTTCAGTCAGATATTTTGACCTAATATACCTGACCGACCATCTTCTCGCAACAGCTATGAGCTGCTCCCCCCTAGCTGAAATCCTGGGTACGCCCTTGACTGTGTCTGGTATGATTATTATCTGACTTAAACAATGACTTCCGCCCCATTATCGACACTCTGACCTTAAGAAGTTGAACAGAGAATAGAAAGACATATTTTCTGTTTGGCATTTGCTTGAACATCCACTCTTGTCACAAACTCATGCATGGCAGCACCCCAATCTTCAAAACATATGGAACAATTAGCACAAGACAAGACCACAAACAACAACAAAAAACAGTATTGTAGTGATTGCTGTTTTGCCCAGTATATGGAATCTCAGAATATACATATGGGCTATGCTAAGGCAATATGATGTAACAAAAAGTATTTTCCAGTATTTTTAGACAAATACTGAACTACAACTATCCCTTCTGCGATAAGCTCTCAACTAGTTAACTAAGCTTCCATTGTGTAATTGGTGTTGTCCACCTCCCATCCAATAATGATTTGCAGATGTTAAAAGAAAAATTATTTGCTTTTCATGGTTCACATTAACATTAACTAGAAATTTCTGGCCTACTTTTAGCCATAATTACTTTACTGCATTCTTTGAAGATCTGGGACATACATAGTGGAGCATTAGAACCATTCAGTAGTCAATCAACCATTGGTGTATGCCACTTAGTACATAATTACTTAAATGATTCAATCTCCATTAGTTGAACGAAGATTGTGCTTGAGTGAAGATCACATTTTGAATGGGTGCATTATTTTTTTAACACTATTACTTATAAAAGGGTTTGATCTGACCAACTTTGGTTGTTGTTGAAATAAATATTGTATTGTCAATTGTCAATTGTCAATTGTGAGACGGGCTGGTTTCTGCAACTCGACGACGAAAGCGCCTATTTTGCGTGTGGGTGGGAATGCGATATCATTCGAGCCAACCCAACTCCTCCAGGAACGCCAGCAGGCCCTTTACGTTACCGACTATCCCTGGAAGGTCCCTCGATTGACCGAGGTGTTTAGCCCTGTAGTCCGCTACTCCTGTGCACTCCATGAGGACGTGAGCAGCCGTTTCTTCTGCCTCCAAGCAGGCTCTGCAAAGGGGGCTGTCGGTAACACCTAGGACATATAGATGTTTATTAAAGAAACCATGGCCAGTAAGTGCTGCAGTCACCAGTCGCATGCGCGGCCTACTAAGTCGAAGCAAGGTCTTAGCAAGCCTAGCGCTAGGGGACGGCAAGGCCAGCTTAGGCTGTCTGCACTCCTCATGGTTTGTCCAAAGAGTGGCATGATCATTCCTGGTCGACTCTCTCAGAAATGTGCGTACCATCTTGCAGGGAAGAGGGATGATAGGTTCGGGACCATACCCTGTCAAATTAGATCCTTTACGCGCCAACTCATCCGCTGCATCGTTACCTCTTGACCCGCTGTGTCCTTTTATCCATTGAAGGATTACGCGGTTATGTTGACATACCTCCATTAGTCGTTTGTGACACTCGTAGATTAGCCCTGAGTTAATAGTGTTGCTATTTAGGGCTTGTAAGACGGCCATGCTATCCGAGAGGATTCGAATGGAGGAATCTCTTACCTTTCTCGATGCTATGGCATTAGCGGCCGAGATGATGCCCATGCATTCAGCTTGAAAGACAGTATTATGGGCACCCAGTGGAATGGCTATCTTGATGTTTAGGTCCTCCGAGAAGGTGCCTGAACCAGTACCTGCTTCAGTTTGTGACCATCGGTGAAAATTCTGAGCTCTTTAACGTCGAGCCCCTCAACCCGATGGTCTTTATGTAACTGTATATTGTATTTTTTGTCGAAAACAAATTGCTTAGGGATTCTGTCACTGCAAGCCATAGAGATGGGAAATTTTTTGTAAACTTCCCCTAGGATGGCGGTGTGTGAGGTCCTGTTTTTCCTCCAAAGTCCTAAGGTGTTGAGTCTCACCGCAGATGACGCGGCCTCCTGCTTAATGTACGGTAAATATTGTATTAGGTATAGATTTATTTTGGTATTATTTAAGCATATGACTTCAGTTTTTGCTGGGTAAAAATACTAGTTTTGCTTGACTGAATTACTGAATAGTGACAAAAATGAGTGCAACTAGAAATACTGGCTTCACCTGACAAAACTACTGAATTGCACGACTAGAAATCTAAAAACAGCACCTTGGAAACCTTAAATCGAGAAACATAAAATATAATACAACACAAGAGTTGGATTTTGTTGTTTTTACATCTTCAATATAACACAAAGGATATTGGGGCCTTTGTTTTGCCCACCCCCTTTATCCTTCACCTACTCAGAGCCACCTCTTCGCCCAGACATTCTTTTTATAACCAATAAGCGGTGGCTACATTATTCAGTAATTTACTCTCGTAAATAATTAATTATGCCGCGCAATTAAGTATTTTTTTGCTCAATTCGATATTATTTTCATTTAATTCAGCTTTTTCGCTCATTTCATTAGTTTTTTCGCTCATTTCAGGAATTTCCACTGTTGATGATCATTCGCTCAATTAGCTTTTTATTCAGTTGTTTTATTATTTCCTGATTTACTTTACACTTACAAACTTACGTTTGTAAGTGTAAAATAAATAGCACATCACCCTCTCCCATATGTACGCTTTCATGTTGAATACAATCAGAACTTTATGGGGATATTATATAATGCAGGATTAGGTACCTAGTACCTAAAAGTTGTGTACCCATGAATATCAGGCAGCATAGATACAACGCTTGCAAAAAAATATCAAAATCCACCCTAATTAAATTAAAGAAAAACAGCTTTAACCACCCTAAAATCGTAAATATCAGAATTATTTTTTTAATTAAATCAGAATCTGTTCTGCATTTAACACTTTCTTGTTTATTCAACCATTCTCATACGATCAGGTCAGATGCAAGCCAGACAATGGTGTTGAGATGCTCCACTTACTGAGGATCAAATATTTAAGATTTTGAAAACAATTGAAGTCACTAAGAGCTGCGGTAGTAATAAGATTCCATCTAAGTATATTTGTTTGCAACTGTGCCAGAACCTTAGCATTACCATTGTCCATACTTTTTCACTCGTTTAATCATGGTACTTTCCCAACAATGTGGAAGGCAGCGCATATTATAACTATTAATACTAACTAATTTCTATATCAAACGTGTTCAACGAAGTTATGGAAAAGGTCGAACATAAGTATCTTTATTGCATCCTTAAAAACAATATACCGACTTAACAGCATGGTTTCTTTAAAGGGCGTCCTACTATGACAAATTTAGCAATATTCAAAGTTGATATATTTACTGGCATGTATAAGGGAGGACAGGTAGACGTGATTTACACGGATTTCGAGGAAGCTTTCGACCACGTAGATCATTATATATAGGTATTACTGCGTAAATTACGTGTGTTAGGACTAAGAGGGGATTTACTCAGATGGCTGGAGTCTTACATAAAAAACAGAAGCCAAGCTGTGTCGTGGCGGGACATCGTTCAGAGTTCATCGCCATCCCATCAGGTGTGCCACAGGGATCGCTGCTCCTCCTCCTCTCCTCTACATTGCCTTTTTGTATGACATAGGCAACTGTTTCATAAATTCTGAATTTCATTTATATGCCGATGACAATAAAATATATAAAAATATAAGCTCAACTTCGGATTTTGCACTTTTACAGGTAGATCTTTGAAGGCTAGGTGTCTATTAAAATGAAAATAGGATGAGTAAAAATGTCACCAAATCTAATCACGTTAGCTTTACCAGTTATACAGCCAACATTTTACACTTACCAAATTAATAAAAAGCCAATCGAGAAGGTGGAATTGAAACAATAACAGATCTCGGAGTTTTACTCGACTTGAAGCTCACCTCACAACATATAGACGCTGCTACAGACAAAGCCTACAAGAACTTGGGTTTCGTCCTGAAAACGAGCCAGGCATTCACTGACCATTCTGTGTATTAAGGTACTCTACTACTCGTACGTGCGCAGTGGTATAGAATACTGTAGTCCTATCTGGCGACCCCAATATATAAGCTACATTAACTCAATTAAATTCATACAACGTAACATCTTAGTTACCGCAATGCCTACCACTCTGCATTTAGGGACTACAGAACTTTATTTCATCATGCTCAGCCCACATCAACTATACACAGTCAGGTCATAAGTTCTGTCACACAATAAAAACTTTTGAATTTAGAACGCTGGCCACAAAAAGTTTATTGAATTCGAATTTCGAATTTTTCATGAAAATAAAAATGTGTACTTTTTAGAATTTTCCTCATTTTTAAATATGGAGTGGACACTTAAAGAAGACCGTGTCGCAGTTATTGCGTTGCATCGTTGCGGTTACGCGGCAATTCAGATTTTCGACTAACTGAAAAATTTGAATATAACCAAAAGATTCGTTTATCGTACCATAAAACGATACAATGAAGACTCTAGTGTAGATGACAGGTCAAGAAGTGGTCGCCCTCGCTCTGTTAGGTCTCCAGCAGTGATAAAAGCTGTGAAGGCGCGAATTCAAAGAAATCCCATACGTAAGCAGAAACTGTTGGCCCTTCAGATGGGGTTAAGCAGGACCACGGTGAAAAGGGTGTTAAATGAAGACTTAGGGCTTAGGGCATATCGAAGAAAAACAGGACATCGTTTGGACGCTCGTTTAATGGACCTGAGACTGAAGAGATGCCGCGCTTTGTTGAAGCGGTACGCGGGAAAAAAGCATCGGGAAATTCTTTTTTCGGATGAAAAAATCTTCACCGTAGAAGAGAGCTACAACAAACAAAATGATAAGGCGTACGCACACAGCAGTGAAGAAGCGAGCAACCGTATTCCGCGTGTCCAACGAGGTCATTTTCCATCCTCGCTCATAGTTTGGTTGGGAGTCTCTTATTGGGGCTTAACTGAGGTAAATTTTTGTGAGAAAGGCGTAAAAACGAATGCAGTTGTGTATCAAAATACAGTCCTCAAGAACCTTGTGGAACCTGTTTCTCATACCATGTTTAATAACAGGCACTGGGTATTCCAACAAGATTCTGCGCCAGCTCATAGAGCGAAAAGCGCACAAGACTGGCTGGCGGCGCGTGAAATCGACTTCATCCGGCACGAAGACTGGCCCTCCTCCAGTCCAGATTTGAGTCCGTTAGATTACAAGATATGGCAACACTTGGAGGAAAAGGCCTGCTCAAAGCCTCATCCTGATTTGGAGTCACTCAAGGCATCCTTCATTAAGGCAGCCGCCGATATTGACATGGACAAGCGTTTAATGGCAAAAAGAAACCGTGCGAAGGGGCGATATAAGAGAGACCCAACCGATAACAATCTCCTAACATTTAAACGCCTTCGAAACCTATGCAACCGCATGTGCCGTGACGCCAAGCGACGCCACATCTATGAGCATATAGAAATGTACACCCCAGCTCAGGTCTGGAAATTTCTTAAAACCCTTGGTGTTGGCAAGTCCCAGGAATTTTCTTCAGGTTATGTCGATCTCAACGGTCTTAAACAGTTCTTTTCTTCTCCCCCCCTCGTGATAGACCCCGCCACAAAGCAGGCAACCCTTCGTCATCTACGGTTGATGGCTGCAGTCTGTACCTCACCGTTCAACTTTAGTCTCGTTGGAATCGGCGCAGTTAGAAAGGCAGTGCTAGCGGTCACATCCAAAGCTGCTGGTGGCGACAACGTCAGCCATCAGATGATCCACACCGTCCTTGAAGAGTTGCTCCCTCCAATTACCCACATCATAAACTTCTCTCTATCAGCTAGATCTTTTCCTAGTCTGTGGAAGAAAAGAGCTTTCTTCTCATCCCACTGCCCAAAAATTCCAATCCCTCCTCCTTCAAAGATTACAGGCCCATATCTATTTTACCTATTCTCTCCAAAGTCCTTGAATCCATTGTCCACTCCCAACTCACCTCCTACCTTTCATCAAACAAACTTCTCAATCCTTTCCAATCTGGCTTCAGACCAGGGCATAGTAATACCACAGCACTCATAAAAGTCAGCGATGATATACAGCTAGCCATGGATCAGAGGTTGGTTACGGTGCTGGCCCTGCTTGACTTCAGCAATGCCTTTAACTGCGTCGATTTTGACATTCTTGTCGCTATATTAACATCGCTGAATGTCTCCTCCCACGCTGCTGGCTGGTTCGACTCATACCTGAGAGGTCGTCAGCAGCGCATCAAGTCTGAAGAGACCGAAACTCAATGGTGTGATCTTTCCTCAGGAGTGCCTCAAGGTGGTATTCTCTCTCCTCTTCTTTTTTCAGTCTTTATAAACTCCATCTCCGACGTCCTCTCTTCTTCTTATCATCTGTACGCAGATGATCTACAAATTTATCGCCACTTTTCCCCCTGCGATATAGTTTCATCCGTGGAGGCACTGAATGCTGACCTCGAGAATGTGAAAGACTGGGCCTCATCATACGGGCTGTTAATAAACCCGAATAAATCACAAGCCATGATTTTAGGAACCAGGCACACTCTTTCCTTGTTACAAAAACCCATTTTTCCCTTATCATATAATGGCATCACAATAGAGTACACAGATAAGGCGAAAAACCTTGGGGTTATTTTTGACAACCAGCTGTCTTGGTCTCCACATGTCAGCGAGGTCAGCAGACGGGTCTTTGCGTCTTTTCACTCCCTCAGGCGTCTGCAGTATTTCTTGCCGCGGCAGACCAAAATCACCCTTGCTCAGTCCCTTCTCCTGCCGCTAATCGACTACGCCGATGTCTGTTGGGCGAGCGCGAACGAAGATCTTCTGAACAAACTCGAACGACTTCAGAATCTCGGGATTCGGTTTATCTTCGGGCTGCGCAAATTCGACCATGTCTCTCAATTTCGCAAAGAGTTGGGGTGGCTTCCGATTCATCGTCGCCGAGACTCCCATATTCTTTTTTGTCTTTTCAATATATTGAAAAATCCGCGCTACCCCAGCTACCTTCGAGACCGCTTTGAGTATCTCTTTTCAGGAGATCGGCAACGGATATCTGACACGGTCTCACTCTTAGCCACTCCAATGCATACCACTTCCGCATATGAGCACTCCTTCAGGTTGCAGGCGGTCCGACTGTGGAACGCACTTCCTTGTGCGATAAGAGACAGCCCGACTCTTTTCGCTTTCAAAAACCGGGTAAAAGAGCACTTCCTCTCTCTTTTGTGATAGTTGTAGTATGTATATTATTATTATATGTAAACTTTATGTACAGGTTTATGTATGTATTGATACGTATTTAGTAGTTTGTTAGATACGAGTATGTATTTTATTTACCGTATTTTATAGATATGTAATTTACTTATTTGTATTTTATTATTGTTTAGGTATTGTGCACTGCCTACCCTTTATTGATAAAATTTCCTGTCATGCCTTGGTTTGCTGGAAGAAATCTCTTTTTAGAGATAAGCTCGCCTTTGTACATATGTTTTCTCTTAATGTATCTTTTTTAAATAACTGTGTTCAATAAAGAATTATGAATTATGGACCTCGTTCGTGCTGCGATAGACGACTGACCGCGCAGAATAAAGGCCTGTATTCAAAATCGCGGGGGTCATTTTGAATAAACATTATTACCATAAGAATCTATGTTTTATTAAGTTCATTTTGCTATATAAATGTTTACATAAATAATAAACATGTCTAAATTATTTCATATTGCACATGTGACAGAACTTATGACCTGACTATGTATATTTATTAATATGAACGTACATCAGCTACACCATGCAGCTTGTGACATCACACTATAACCAAACCGACACAAACAGACTATAAATATATGGACAAAGAATCAACAGCTTACAGGGTCTAGAGAGATCCTTATAAAGTTATAACACAGAAAATAAGTGGCGACCCTTCAATGAATCCCCAAAGAACATTGGAACAGGCCCACCTCGGTTCTCTCTGATATGCCCTTGAAGAGAGCGAGAGCCCTCATCACCGGTGCCTCCCGCAGCATCTCCGTCCCCGCCAGCGGGATGTAGAACATGTGGTGGTTCCTTGCTCGGAGGTAGTTGTTCGGCTCATAAAGTACCAGCCGCGCAAACGCCAGTTAAATTTAAATCCGTCATTGGCTTTTGTTAGGATTAAACACTAAATTGTCTTATTGTCAGCCTTGTGAGTAAATCATGCATTATTCATGTAAAGGAAACATAGAGAACTAATTAACATTTCAATCTCAACTTTCACTATTTATTTGCATGAGTTGTAAATTAATTTATTAGTGAATAAGAAATCATGTAACATTTTTAACGTGTTATGCAATAATGAGGTAAACTTTCTTGCATGTCTTGTTATTTTATAGATTTACGAGGCCTAGCTGAGCTAGTATTTTGAATAAACATGTCATTCTTCACATGTGTAATATTCATGTAGGTAGACTTTAGAGGTAGTTAAGTATAGAGATGAACATTTTGACGTAACGAAGCATAGGAGAGTCGAACACCACCGCTGACGATAACTGACGTAAAAGTGTTCTTCCTGTTTATGACAGAACCAAATAATTGAATTAATGGCTCAAAGTCTGGGCCTATGCCAGCCCGTATAGTTAAAGGCGTGACGATATGTAATACTTCACAAAGCCAACTAAAAAAATGTGTTTTTTTTTTGGTGGATCTCATGACATTTATGTACGTTTTGTGTCACGTTAGGGTGAACTGGTATAAGGCCGTCGCTGACTTGTACAACCCCGCCCCTTCGGCAAAAAATATTTTGTTTGGATGCTATTATTGTTTGTATATTATAATAATAACAGTCAGGAGTAGTCTTATTTTAGGGGGTTGTTAGGGACATCATTCTGAACAACTTTCACTAAGAAATCGATTTGATCAGACCAACTTTATTTTTCACGTCTCCATACAAATCAATCATCCGTTAGGCCCAAAATCACGAAAACACAATGTTCGGGGGAAATGGAAACATTGATTTTCTTATTGCTTAATCTATAACCTTTCCAAAATTTTGATACTCTCCACTAAATTCTTGCGAAAGACTAAATTATAACATAGTGAACCTAACTTAACTACGAGCTGCTTGCTAAGTTATGTCAACAATCGCCGCCGTCAAGTTGGAAGCAATGAAACCAGTGTTGTTAGCATTTAAAAAAAATGTTTTACTCAAAAGTTAGGGTAAAAATATTTTTTTTATATATCTTATATCATTATTATAAAATATCTTATTATCAGGGATTTTTTGAAATTTGTGCATTACCAGGCACCTTAACAAAGTAGGGAAAGGTTAGGTGGAATGATCTTTACAGAGCACAACCTAAACCCAAATTTGGATGAACATTCTTTGCCGGTTGGGCTGGGGGTCGTATATATTGTAAGACAGCGATGACCTACAGACAGACAGCATCTTCCGTCTCATGAGGTCTCATGATGTCACGCTCCACGCCTTGACTTAAAGCTTTGAATCAAGTTGACGCACATTAGTGAAGCACATGAGACGGAAGATGCATGACGGGCGGCTTGGTGGACAAGTATTCTTATAATTGTTTGTTACAATAGTTGGTATTTAAAACAAGTGCTATTGTGGTAATGATTATATCAGACACGAATGTATTCTAAACAGTCGAACCATGACGTCAGAGCTACTGTAACTTTGTAATTGTAACTGTAATACTGTAGACTCTTTGCCAAGTAGGCTCCTGATGTAGCTGTGTTTGATTGCAACGGTTTGCTGGGCATCGTAATGTAACCCATCTTCTGTGTAGACTCTACACTCTGAGGGAAAGTGTTACTGCAAAAAATAAGTTGTGTTTTGTGTGCTGATGCTAGTATTCCGAGAGGAGTGAACTGATGGATTGAACGGCAACAGTACAACTTATATCATTCTTGTACACAGCAACAAACAAAGTGTCAGACTCCCATACTCTGCCACCAGAGGCACGTTTAGCTAGTTTTTACCCGACTGCACCAGAAGGAGGGGAATGTTTTTCGAGCGTATTTATGTATGACCATTTCGTTAGCACGCGCGTCGTTGGATTCGTCTCAGTTGTGGGAGTGTCATAGGCTATACATATAGTTTTAGTGAAAAGTTAATACGTTGGATTTTAGATCGCACAATGTAGCTTACAAAGTAATCGGTGCGGCTACTTTCATACTGTATTTGTGTGTATCTTAACAGCGAATAAATGGATTTGCTGTATCTACTCCATGTACGTAAACATGTGCATTCATAAGTTTGTTGTATTGAAAGAAATTGCAGTCGGTTGATTTGTTTTTGTAAGGATTCCACATGTTTAATATATTATTGTTTGTTATTCATCATTCATCACCACAAAGACCTGACAGTTCGATTGATTTATACAACATACAATTCTAACAAGCATAGCATCACGCTTTTTGTCATACGGTTTAACAGAGGCAAACTCTTAATATCTTAAATTCTTCCGCATCTTAAGCAGGACCTCAAATCTCCAGTTTCTTCATATCGCAAATGAATATGTTATATGGGGGAGATATTCCCGGATTTTCTATGCTACGTAATGCTATACCAAATAGCATTGTTATTGCTACACACAGATTGCCATTGTCGTATCAACACAATAACTTAGGATTTCTCCCAGTCTAAACACTACACACAGATTGCCATTGTCGTATCAACACAATAACTTAGGATTTCTCCCAGTCTAAACACTCACTACACTCACTACCACTGCGATCGCGGAGCCAATGCCATCAGCCTATTTTCACTTTTTTTTCCAGCACCGCGCGATCTATCGTAATCACTTAGAGATCATTAACATTTCGTACAATTTTGTAGCTGTGTGTAGTTCTTTGCTGCTGTTTTTTTTATTTACTTGTGTTTTAATGCATCATTCTGTTGCGTTTTGTTCCTTTCAGTGTTGAGTTTCAGTGCGTCATGAGGACATATGGTTGTTGTGTGTACTGTTGTATATAGTTGTGATACGCGACACTGTATGTAGTGCATGCTTTCATCTGGCACCGGATTTGTCTGGACTTGACGAGATGACTAATTCACAGGTAATTAACAACACTATCTATTCCTACTTATTTACGAGGTATAACCCCAGATGCACAACAGCGTACTCAAAAGTGTGGTCAGTCATTCTGGCGCTATATCAAGTCTGGGAAACATCAGCGCCAGTATAACATCTAAGTTGATCTTTAATCGAGTTCTTACATGAACAGATCAGAAAAAAAAGTAACATGTAAAGTAACATTTAGCAGACTACTGTTTTATAAGATAACCCCCAGTTTCTGAAAGTATGATCAAATGTAACAGGCGATTAATCAAAGATTAATTCAAAATAATAAAAACAATCAGTAGTCTGCAAAAGTTGCAATTTTTTCTTCATTTTCCAAGCTGTACATATGACGGTATGTAGGAATCGAAATGTGTAGTCTTATCTACCTCTCATTGGTCACCGCATGCAAGCCCATTATATCTAGTTTTTCGATGTAAACGTCCTCAATGTGTTAAAAAGTAGTAATTTTCCGCTTCTAATATTTTACAATGCGTCGAGCCAAGCACATTTTGTTCACAAGTAGAGCGACTTTGCAGTACTTTACGCACATTGCATATCTATCAATTGTAGAAACGTAGCAATTTATGTTCGCACAGTTCGGTTTATAACGGTACAGATAATTTGGCGAAAGTCGGGTTTGAACTGTAACTACTACATACGATGATGCCCCGAGGGCAACCTGCGACTTGAGTTCTGGGTTCATATTTACTATAGTTTATATACCTATATGTTTTTAAATTGACACACTTCCCTATCGGAGGCCTATCGCTGTCTGTTTTATTAGCAGACGATCAAAAGAGCCAGTTTGGACATAGCGATAGGGCACTGTTTCAAGTTAAAAACCACAACGAGAAAAAAAAAATGACGTGATTAAAAAACTAAGAAACCTGACTGCGTGCGGCGCACTAAAAAGCACAAAACAAGCAGATAAGACTTAACGTAATTGACCGAGCGAGTGAAGCGTCCATTTTCGAGATTGGCCAAAAATGCGTTTGTCTGTCTGTCTGTTCTCGCCTACAGGTCGCATTTTTCAAACGATTTTGATGAAAATTGGCAGACATGTTCCTTGATTTATTTAATTATCTTAGTTCGCGATTTTTGATTGGGAGGAAAAGGGGGGAATTATGCTGTAGGGTTATTTATCGATGGATTTCAATCAAATTTGTTACAAGATGTTGCGAAAAAAAAAACAAAAGGGGGCAGTGGAGGGAGAAGCACTTCGGGGTATTTTCGACCCTATAACTATGTTCTGGATATAGCAACACACCTGAATTTTCTGTGACTAATGGGCCATAATTTAAAAAAGCAAATTCCCAAAATTCTGTCAAATCGAACCAATAGATTGGAAACCACAGCCGTTAAAAGTTCCGACATTTTGCTACTAACTGACTCACCATGGATCATCAACATTCTAACGTACGTATGGCAGACTTACAAGCTTAAAATTAAAAAAAAGTGAGGTCTACTGTTCTCGCTGAACCACTACTTATTGAGATGCGATATAATTTTTATAGTTAAATTGCCAAAAAATAAGCCACTCTTTAAGATTTAGATTGGCCCCGCCTGCATTAAAATTAAATTAAATCTAACACTGTACTACAATTTCATCGAATCTCAATAATTACGTTGAGTCTTATCTGCTTGTTTTGTGCGTTTTAGTGTATTGCAGTCGAATTTTTTATTTTTATGAATTACGTCATTTATTTCCTGCTTTTTTGTATAAAATACGAAAAATCTGTAGAAGCTTCGTTTAAAACTAAGGTGTATTCTTGATTGCTTGTGCAAGATTAGTATATATTTCCGTACTCGCCTTATAAAGCCCTTTATTTTGATGCACCAATTCTAGAAAAAAGTAGAAAAGAGAAGACGTTCGACGATGATTTTGAAATCGGTTGAAAATGGGTGACAGAAACAGTGGCGTCCACGGATAGCCAGTAATTTAAAAGCTACTCCATTTTGCGTAACAGGCTGCAAGCAAATCACAGCTATGGAAATAAAGGTTTCCGCACGAGACATTCCTTTGTACTTTCTCATGACACGTTACAAATGGTAGAATCGACCCCACGTCTACGGCCCCTAGTGTCTTCATCAGTAAAATGGAGACAAGTGGCTGGCATCGCAGAATTAATATCTATTACGGAGATTGCCCTTAATTTACGAGGTGCTCAACTGCTCAACTCTAGCTAAAGTAGCTTGTAAGCACACTCATAGACCTCTCACAGTATCTCTGTAAAAGTTTGTTTGAATGCTTATTTACGTATGAGTCAGTTAATTATTAGTCGTAGTTAAAACTCATTATAAGTAGTTTGTTTGTACTAATATTTGTTGGAATCTATTGTGACCACCAACGTTAGGGCGAAGTGGTGAATCATAAAAGGTTGAAACCTCACTATCTAGTATTTAAAAACGAATGCAATCAAAGCGTTCTAACGCGTCTAACCTGTGACTTAACAGCCAAGCGTCCCGCCTTTTCCGATACGGAGTGGCAGAGGCACAGCTGTTTCCCTTTAGCCAATAATTCAATAACTGCAGAAATGAGAAAGGTCCTCAAAATATGCTTGCTTGTATAGCCCGCGCCGGGTGTAAGGTCAGTGATCCAGCTGTCACCTCTCTCGCCCATGCATGCATCTCTGTTGGCGTTACGTGTACATATCACGCACATTTTTTGGCAATCTTTTAACTCCCGTCACACCTGCAGGTCTGGTTCCGCGGCGTGCGCAGCTCCAAGTTCCGCCACGTGTACGGGGTGCCGTTCAAGCGCGACCGTTGCTATGACAACGTCAAGATCACACGCAACGCGCACGACTCGCACTTCTGCGCCGTGAACCCGAAGTTCGTGGCGATCGTGACCGAGGTGGCGGGCGGCGGGGCGTTCCTCGTGTTGCCGCTCGAACATGTGAGTTGACTCTGCTGTTGTAGAAGCTAACTGATTTGTTTCCACTCGCACTTCTGCGCCGTGAACCCGAAGTTCGTGGCGATCGTGACCGAGGTGGCGGGCGGCGGGGCGTTCCTCGTGTTGCCGCTCGAACATGTGAGTTGACTCTGCTGTTGTAGAAGCTAACTGATTTGTTTCCACTCGCACTTCTGCGCCCAAAGTGATTGGCGTGATATCACGCCGATCGCCACGAACTTCGGGTTCACGGCGCAGAAGTGCGAGTGGAAACAAATCAGTTAGCTTCTACAACAGCAGAGTCAACTCACATGACGTGACTCAGGTGGCGGACGGAGGGGCATTCCTTGTGTTGCCCCTTGAACAGGTGAGTTCACCCTTTCTTTCTAGCTAGAGTTGACTGTCACTTTGTAGCAGCTGGCTGGTTGTGTTGGACCTCTCTGTGTATAGTCCAAGTCAGGATTGTTGGCCAGAGGGGAAGGAGAAAGTCGCGGAGGGGCTGACGTCACGCGCAAAGGCCCTGCGTCACCTTTGTCGATTCGATCGATTTCGATCTTGCTCACGTTGGAGCTTGCACTTGTACTGTTTATTTAAAATGGCATCGGTTGCCTCTTCGTTGACATGAAAAGGTAAAATCCAATATTCCATTCTCAAGCGCTAGAACTAGCTAGAAAAGTACTGTAAAATTATGACTTTGTACAGAATAGTACATTGTTGTAGAGTCTGGAAAATGAGCAATAGATGGACGAATGTGTTTGAGTTGACTGCGAGGAAAAAAAATATATTATACAGAAAATTTGTTGTTTAGATAAATAAGGTTGAGAACTCCGCCTGGCGAGTGTGTGTGTTTGTTCTGATTGTTCTGCCCCGTGGACCCCAAGTTTATGGCGATCGTGACACGAAGGCTTACGAAGTATGTAGGCCTCCGACTCCAGAGAAATCTCTGGAGTCGGCCTTTTTAAAAATGTATTTCATTTACAATATGGGTCAACATAACTATGTCAGGCAGCTTATCTTATTGTGAGCTTGTCACTATTATTTGGTACATGGGTCTTAATACGATTTACACCTTCTTCCTACAACAATTCGAAGAGCACACCGCAGTTGCTCTTTGATCATTTGATTTTAATAAATAGTATAAATTGTAGCATCGGAATCTAGAACACAGAAAAACATTCCAATGGTGCAATTATGCAAAATATTTCAGTATTAAAATTTTATCACACGGCCTATACGTAAATTGCAGTATTAGCGTGACTAACAATTCAAATTCTCGCATTCTGGGTTTTATTCTCCACTTAAATACAATGGAAGTATTTTTACTGTTTTAATAGGTTCGCATGCATCGGTTAAGCAGCGAACTTATTGTTTTTCTACAACATTGGTCTCGATACCTTCGTTCATTTCCCAACCTCAAGTCACAACTTTTCGGGACTCGAGACTCCCTGACATTTCTATCAACGATTCCGAAATTACGATTCTTAACCATTAAGAGGTTTCGGCATCGATGATTAACTTAGACAATAAGGCAGCTGTGTATTTAATCGATATAGAAACAGATAAGTTATGCGATAAACCACACATCGATCATGGTTGTGTCCAAAATATCAACCACCACGAATCGAGTTGCTGTATTCACCGATAGACGAGCCTTAGTTTGAGACCTGGTTTGAGGCATCGCTGAGGCAAGGTTCAAAAACCTAATGCCATGGTATATACAATTTAAAACCTACTAAGGGGTTAAGTCGTCCCCTATTCCATCCCTTAACCTAAATTCGTTTTCACCGTATAATGAAACACCAAACAAAGGGCTACTTACATAAGTGACGGTTTGCCTTTGGTCTAGTGTTGTGCTTCGGGGAAATTAACCGGTAAACACATTTTTCTGTGTTTTCGTAAATTTCGTGGACAATTCAGCTACTCCTCATGCTTTATTAATTAATATTAATTGATTCAGCAAGCAACAAAAAGTAATTTTGTAAAAATTCACGAAAACAGATCGCTCTATGGGGATTAATCATTGCCAATACCGTAAAAAAAACTGTCAAACAAAATAAGGTGTTTCTTTGCGCGAATATATGTTGTTTTATCTACACACGTATCATAAACCCTCTTTACTGCGTCCAAAAACCACACGTTATGACTAGCATAATGATAAACTTCTTGGTAAAAACTCAGTTCTTATCTGAATATTGAGACATTATGACCATAATGTACCAAAATTTGTCAAATTATGACATTCAAATTTCGAACGCCGACGCCCACCTGCGTGCCGCCCCGTAGTTAGTCTGTGAAGTTAGTACTACTAAACAAGCTAAACAATTGCAGAGCAATGATTATATACTTTATTGCATATACACATTAGTGGACAATTACAAACATAGTTAGTAAACAAAGGCGTGCTTATCTCTATATAGAGATTTCTTCCAGCAAACCCAGGGCTGACAGGGAAAAATAGTTTCATGCGAAGGGATAGACCTATTATGCACAACATATAAAAAAAACTAAACATCAGAGTGACTTTAATATATTTATAATAAATTACTTACATATTTACACATATAAATAAATGAGAACCTACATAATAATATAATACCTATAAATACTATATTTAAATATCAATAAATACCTATACAATATATAAATAAAATATAATCTACTACAGAAGGGAAAGGTAATGTTCCTTCAAACTACTTTTGAAGATGTTAAGAGATGGACTGTCCCTGACGGTGCTGGGGAGTTTGTTCCAGAGCTTGATAGCCCGGAGTCGGAACCCATGTTCATATGCGACAGTTTTATGTTGCGGTGTTGTGAGCAGCGACCGAGTGTGAGGTCTCCGAGGCCTATCTGAAGAAAGAAAAGTGAACGAATCACGTAAGAAGCCAGGGTAATGAGGATTATGTAAAATCTTAAAGAGAGTGAAGAGGATGTGGGAATCCCGGCGAAGACGGATTGGAAGCCACTTCAGATCCCTGCGATACTGAGAAACATGGTCAAATTTGCGCAAACCGAAAATAAACCGAATCCCAAGATTTTGAAGTCGCTCGAGTTTGTCCAGTTGCTCTTCGTTTGCGCTGATCCAGCAGACATCTGCGTAGTCAATGAGGGGAAGTAACAGAGATTGGGCGAGTGTAATTTTGGTCTGAAGAGGTAAGAAGTGCTGAAGTCGTCTGAGAGAGTAAAACGTAGCGAAGACACGCCTACTAACCTCGCAGACATGCGCTGACCAAGACAGCAGGTTATCAAAGATGACTCCGAGATTTTTGGCCTTGGAGCTGTAGGGAATTACGATTCCATCGTACATTATGGGTGCAGTGGACATATGCTGTAACACTTGGAGAGAGTGCCTGGACCCGATAATCATTGACTGCGACTTACAAGGATTGACGAGTAGCCCGTGTGACAGAGCCCAATCCCTGATACACTCAAGATCAGCATTCAGCAAGGCCACAGCAGAGTTAACATCACAGGGAGAAAAATGACGGTAAATTTGGAGATCATCGGCATAGAGATGATAAGAGGAAGAGAGAGTATCTGAGATAGAATTTATGAAGACAGAAAAGAGAAGAGGGGACAGGATACCACCCTGAGGCACCCCTGCAAAAAGGTCGCACCATTCTGTTGAAGTCTCCTCGGACCTTATACGCTGCTGACGACCTCTCAGGTAGGAGTCGAACCAGCTGGCTGAGGCCGGGGAGACATTCAGAGACTTCAGTATCTCAACGAGGATGTCGAAATCAACACAGTTGAATGCGCTGCTGAAGTCAAGTAGCGCTAGTACGGTGAGCTGTTTCTCGTCCATAGCCAACTGAATGTCGTCAGTGACTTTGAGTAAGGCCGTAACGGTACTATGACCCGGCCTGAATCCCGACTGGAATCGATTCAGCAGACAGTGAGACGTAAGGTAGGAGGAAAGCTGGGAGTGGACAATGGATTCTAGGACTTTGGAAAGCATAGGCAGGATAGAAATAGGACGATACTCTTTGAAAGAGGAGGGGTTTGAGGATTTGGGTAAAGGTATGACTAATGCTTTTTTCCACACATAGGGGAAAGAACAGCTAGAGAGAGAGTGATTTATAATGTGTGTGATAGCGGGAAGAATATAATCGAGCACGTTGCTGATCATATTAGAGCAGATGCAATCATCACCTACAGCTTTCGATGAGATAGCCAGCACCGCCTTCTTAACTGTGTTAATTCCGACTGGACTGAAGTCGAAAGGAGTGGAGGTCAACGCCGGCCTGGAGCGGAGCCCATGCAGAGTGGCATTCTTAACGAGGGGATCCATAACGACTGGGGGAGCCGAGAAAAATCTGTTAAGACCGTTGAGATCGACGTCACCAACCATTTGATTCTGGGGCTTACCGACACCTAGAGATCTCAGGAATTTCCACACTTCGGAAGGGGTGTAGTTTTGAATGCACTCAAAGATGTGGCGACGCTTGGCATCACGGCACATACGGTTACAACGGTTCCGGAGGCATTTGTAGGCAGCAAAATTATCGTCGGTGGGTTCCTTTTTATGCTGATATTTAGCTCGGTTCCGTTTAGCCATCAACCGTTTGATGGGGTCCGTGAGCCAAGGCGCAGGAAGGTGTTTTACTTTGACCTTTTTGATGGGTGCGTGTTTGTCAAATAGTCCCAGAATAATTGTGTTGAAATGGTGGATCTTGTCGTCAACGGCCTCACTAGAAATGACAGGTGACCAATCGATTGATGATGCATCAGATTGGAGTAACGATGGATCAATGCCCTTAAAGCTACGAAGAAAGATAAATTTGGCTCTGTTCTTGGGAGACTTGACCTTATAGGAGAGATAAACCAGGTCATGATAAGAAAAAGGAGAATTAAATTGACCGTGGGCAGCAACTTTGTCTATATCAGATGATATCATGATATCAAGGAGAGAGGGAGTACAATGTGGTTGACAATGAGTCGCATTTAGAGGGAGAATATGCAAGTTGAATGAATTGACAATAGACCGGAGTTGGGCCGAGCGGGAATCATTTTTAAGAAGACATGTATTAAAGTCGCCGAGGATTAGGACATCATTATAAAGAGGAGTCAGCTCATTGAGCAGGGACTCGAAGGAATCGAAGTAATTGATGAGAAGCGAAGGACTGTAGAGAACACCGAGCAGAACTTTACTATGGTGAAGACAGATTTCAAGGAAAAGATGTTCAGCAGATTCAGAGTACTCACTCGGGGAGACACTCACAACTTTGCAGGATATGTCCGAACGAAGGAAAATAGCTACACCACCACCAGCTTTTCCAACTCTATCGTTCCGATACAGCTGGTATCCAGGTAGTGAATACATGGTGGAAGGCATAGAAGGTTTTAGGAAAGATTCAGAAATAAGTATACCATCCACATGTTTTGTGCTGAACGCTTCGAGAAGGTCTGGGTAACTAGAGTGGATGCTTTGGGCATTGATATGAACAATATTTAAGTTACCCTCCAGGCCAACAAAGACAGTCCTCAGTTTGGCGGATAGCGGTTCCACCACAAAGGAGTTATCGCTCTCCGCACTAATGTAGTCGTCGCTTGAGGAACAAGAGAAAAAACTATTATCAATATTACATAAACTATCCATATGTATAAAATAATGATAGATATAATAACTACCTAATATATGTATATATATATATATATATAACTAAAACTAAACTAAACTAAAACACAAATAATGGAACCTGACCCAGCCCCTATCCACATAGGAATACTGGAAGAAATCAATAAGTAAACTATAATAGCTCTTCATAGGTACTTAAGACATTGGAAAATACATGCTGCACATCGGAATGTACATCTTGACAGAGGAAGAAAACAAAATTAATTAAATAAATCTAAAGTGAAAAAGAAAAAAAAAACAAAAAAAACTCGAGTACACATTTCGCGATTCGGAACTAGCCGGAACATAATCAGGAATAAGAAAAAAAAACACGAACATGAACTCAGCTTTGTGACCGATGACAGTAGAATTAAAAATATAAAGCTAGTTAAATGTACCTACTGCAAGAATTTACAAAATTACAATTACCTACGAAAGACAAATTGAAAAAACCACATAAAGTGCTGTAACGAGTGAAGTACCTATATTGTATTGCCGACTGCCGACGAGCCGGCACAATGCACACACATTATGCAAGACGAGATGATGAACGGGGAGACATCACAATAACCTCACTTCGCAGGCACCTGGCCTCCTCTCCTGGTCACGACGCCTCCGCCCTTCTTGGCGTTAGCAGTTGCGCCTGCGGCTGGCTTCTTCCCCTTGTCTTGCGATGGCTGGGAGCGGTCCATGCTCGGGTACTCGGATGTCAGCGGCTGTAGATCACCCCAGGACTCCACCTTACGACGGGACTTGTCCGGCAGCACGATTATGATCTTGCCTTCTGAGGTCCAGGCGTTGTTCATACCGAAGTGCTTGCGGGAGGCCACAAAAACGTTGTGTCGAGATTTTGTTAGAAACTCAGTGACAGTCATGCCCGAGCCCTTGAGTCCCTTCTTCAGCCCCCACACCTCACTGCGGGCTTCAAGAGTTGTGAAACGCACAAGCAGCGGCCGAGTCTTTGTATCCTTGATGGGACCAAGACGGTGAACCACCCTGATTGCACCGAGGCATTCGGCGGACACTTTGAGTTTGTTGGCGAGCATTGTCTTGAGCACCATACCCGGCTGCTCATCGATCTCCTCCTTCACTCCATGCACCAACAACACCTTACGCCTCGCCGCAGTCTCGTGCCTGTCTAGGCCCAGCGTCAGGAGCTCTAGCTGTGATCTTAGCATGCTGAGGCATTTCCAGATGAGCGACTTAAACTCCAAGAACTCACTCGCCAGGCTGGAGACGTTCTTGGGAGCAGAGGCCTGTATCTCCTGCTCACACTTCTCCACCCTCTCGCCGAATGACTTCACAATGGACTCCATATTGTTTGCCAGCTTAGTGTAAATATCCATATTGTAAATAATGATGAAATACTTATTGATTTATGTGATAATTGATTGAAATTGATTCGTGGATGGTTCAGGTCAGTATATTTTATAAATAAATGTTCATTAAATGTTAAATTGTAATTTTAAATTGAAATAAATAGGGAGCTAATTACTTAGGCTGCTGTTTGTTAGGACTACCCTCCAAGAAAAAACCACCATGCCGGTCGAACATGCGGTTCCTGTACACATCAAAGAGAGCTTATGATATCTGTGTAGATAAACAGTGTAAGTGTCTCGTCTTCGGCTCGTTGCATAAACCCACTCTCGAGTATTAATGCCCTCCATTATGTAGCAGTCACATAAATTACTATTCTAAACTTCTCAAGTTTGTTGCGTGCTGCTCTATTCGGTCTCGGTGTTATACTTTCTTGTTCTGCGAAAGCTATTGTTTTATTTTGTTTTAATGGCCTAATAAAAATAATAATAATAATAATCATTTATTTCCAGACAAAAAATGTAGCCTATCTCCAAAAATTCGGGGCCGCCTAGTAAGATTTGGGTTTGCTAGGAAATTGATATCCTCAAGTGAAGAGCTTCAAAGTCATCATTAAAAATTCAATTTACGAAGAAATAAACAAGTTGCAAAATACTGGATATTCGGCCTCCTAAATTTAGGGGGACCCCTAGCTCTTAAACGTTGGTGAAACCAAAACAACCGCTTGGTAGCCCCTAAAAAGAGATAAGTGTCCCCTAAAAGTTAGGGATTGTTGGTGGAAACGGGCATTACTGCCTTACTCTTATTACAACTCTTAATAAGGGTTCGGGGACCCTGATTATAAGTCTAGTGTAAAAAGCCTTTTGGGCCGGATTATTATGATGAGTACAACCGCTGGAGCACAGGTGGGTAATCACTCCTCTATTGGGACTATTTCTCCCAATTTCCACTGTTTGGGCACTGATTACTGTAGTTTCAACAGATATACCTCCAAAAACCTTCTTGTTCTTCAATATCAACTTTAAGTTCGACAAGTTATCTTTAATGCTATCCATCCTTAGTGTATGCCATCTTATGTTTGAATACATGACGCATTCTCTCAAGAAGTGCTGGCTAGTTTCCTCCAGGCCACAATGAGGGGTTTGGTACGGGATTTAATAATGGTAGGTGTCTTTTCTATTTCTATTTAGTTTATGTGACCTGGTATCACACCTTCCTTGCTAAATTGTCCCTACTGAGATTAAGTAAATACTTCGCCTTTTTGGGGTCCTTTCCCGAGATATTAGACTGCCTGCATCTCGTGTAGCTATCATATTGAAGATATTCTTGGTGACCGCCCTGCTTCTCCCACAGTGGTCCAATGTAGAGAAGAGGCAAAAAGTGACGATAGCTAAGTATATGTGTATATCTACAGTAATAAAGACATTTGATTGATTGATTGACTGTCGCAGAAATGGGTAGCTTTGGCTCTGGCCCAATAAAGCACTCATTAGCGCCGTTTCAAGCTAACTAATCTGCTTTTATGTTTCCTTGAATCCCTTCTTCTTGGCCGGGTACCCATGCAATAATCATTTCAGATGCCTTTCCCAAGGAGTTAATACTTGCCGTTCATTCTTTTACTAGTGCAGATTTATTCATTGGTTGCCTTCGCGCCTTTAGAGCTGTTTGATTGTCGGAATAAATTACTACAGTCTTATATTTAATTGCTGGTATTTCTCTCTGTGCTTCAGCACATTCCACTACGGGAAAAATCCGCTTGGAACCCGCTAGCGTATAGCCCCAAGGCAATTGATTTGTCTTGTTCGTATCTGTTCATGGTGCATAAACCAGCTCCTCCTCCTGGTTTTGTACTTTCTATTCTTGAGCCATCCGTGAAGCAAGTCACCGCTGGTTGGTCTGTTTCTATTTCCCAGTTTTCTCATATTCCTATGTGGATTTGATATTTATTATCAAATTGTATTTCCTTCTTTATCAGATCGTTGTTTGTCAATAGCATTGCCAATTTACCACCTGACGTCCCCATGATGAAGGCATGTCCTGTGTGCATGGACTCCATTCCTTGTTAATTTTCATTCGGTACCATTGTTCAATTACTGTGTTTTTTGCTTCTACGTGCAATGGGTTTAGGTTGAGCATTGTTAGTAAGGATGCTCTTGTAGACCTCATGGCTCCTATGATCATATGACATGCCCATCTGACACCTTACCAAGCTCCTTTTTCGTCGTTGCTAGTTCTGTTCTTTTCCACCATGCGATTCTTGGTAGAATAATTTCCGTGTAGATCCAATGGACGATCTCTGGCTTCATTCTCCATTTGTTCCCCACGGGTCTCTTGCATTGAAATAAGATTCTTGTGGCCTTGCGCACTGTAGCTTGACATGGGTGTCAGACTTCAGTCTCGAGTAACAGGATGCTATTCAATGTTTTCCCTTTTATTCGTGAAGAGTAAATAGCTTTGTTTTCTCCGGGTTTAGATCAAGGTCTTTCTCTTGAAACCACCGTAGGTCCTTTCCTATAGCGTTCTTCTTATCGTATCTAGGACTTTTCTTCATATAACAATAGCTCCATCATTTGAGTTTACCTGTAGATATATGTTCATGTTGGTTATACGAGAGTGATAAGAATCCATTTTGTGGGAATCCTTTGTTTGCTCTAATTGAGTAACTGCATGCTGGTTCAAGCAAGATTTGCAGTAATTACCCTGTTATTGAGCTTGGTTACCACCCACATTGCTATCTGTTTATAAGTTCCGTCCCGCTTTAGGGATTCTTCTATTGCTTGGAAGTTTGCCCTGCCAAAAGCTCCCTCTACATCGAAGAAGCATCCCAGGGCAAATTCTTTGTTTTCTAGTGCTCTATCCACTTTTAGCGTCAAGTTGTGCACAGCTGTTTCTGTTGATTTCCCTTCCATATAGGCATGCTGATTAGTAAGTAGGGGGAGGCACTTACGTTTATTTTTATCCTTTCGTAAAAGCACATCTAGAATGCCATCAGGACCCGTAGATTTTAATGGTGCAAAGGAATTTACCGACCCTACATTTTCTTCCTTTATTATATCTGGTGGATCCTCCCATGCAATATGGTGATCCGATAGGTTGTGCTCTTTGTATTATTTGCAGCCCGGGAAGTGTGTCTCACACATCGTTTTCAACACTGTATGGGGTTCAGACAAAAGTACTCCCGTCTATTTTCAAACTTCCTAGCAGTTTCACCAGCCGAGCCGCATCTGAGTATGTGCTCAACTCTTTGTTGCAGTACAGGCGCCAGTTTTTCCTAATTTATCTTTGTCTTGTTTTGCTATATTCGTCCCCGATCCTTCTACACTCGCCAGCTATCTGCGTCATCCTGTAAAGGCCGGAGACTCAACCCACAACTCAAAGTTTCGCGCTCGGGAACTGATAGTGCTAGCCAGTAGACATTTAAGTGTCGCTTTATAAGAACTGCAGTCACTGCTTTACCATATTATATTGAGTTCGAAAGCTGGCTATATAAGAAGGGCTTCACGGTTTTACTACGCCCACCACAGACTTTATATCGATGACGCCCACTCAATTTTAGTGTTGTTTTAAATCAATTTGACCCACAGTACCGACCTTGTCCCTATTTATTGTGACATTCAAATGCTAATATGTTAAACCAACATTACGATGGGTGAAGTCATCAAACCACATTACACATTGTTCTCAATAGACGAATGCATGTGCCCCATACATAATTAATTGTATTGCATCACAGTAAAATCCAGGCGGTCTAAGCTGTACAAAATATGTATATATATTTTTTTTCATTCGTGAGATTTGATTTTTTTGAGTTTCTTCGTCATAATGAATTAATCTGCGTGAGACATTCAACTTTTCCTTTCTCTGACATAGATTAGACGTTTTAATTGCTAGATTAGCTGAGATCCGTTTCTTGATTAGTTATGTAGATGTATCCATTAAATTGTTTTTAAAACGTTGTATCTTACACTATCTTTCTTGATAAATTAAAATTATATCTTTAATTTGCTTACAAATCAAAGCTTTTGTAAAGTATGATATTTTATCTTTGGCCTTATCAAGAGGTCAACAATAGGCATTGATTTGTCTATCATTTTCAAAGACAAAAACAATTAAAGTCATAATCTACGACATTACGTGTATTATTTTGTACAGTTTTCTATTATCATTGGCAAGTATCAATTTTTACTGTTAATACGAATCTAGATACACAGATATTATAACCGAGTTATACCGACATTTGTAGGTACTTGTTGTGTGTTCGCCCCATTTGTGGCATGATATTTCGGCCCCTATCAAATGTCTAGACGTAACCTACTAAGGCGAGATTTGCACAGCGTTTTATTTAGTGTACCTACCCCAATTCTTTTCCCCTTGCTTGGAACACTTGATGAACTTTCCCCGCTGGTTTAGTTGATTTATACGCATTTTATGCGAATCTATAATGAAGGGAGCGAACATGTCAACTGTCTAAAAGTAAGCTACTCTGCCTACTGGCCTTGTGTTTTCATAGTATTTATAAAATGTATTTTGCTTTCAGACTGGCCGACTAGACTTCAACGCGAGCCGCGTCACAGGTCACAAGGGACCAGTCCTCGACATAAAGTGGAACCCGTTCAATGATAACGTCATCGCCTCCTGCTCTGATGATTGCACGGTAAGTCAATACATCCAATCGAGTAACTCCAATATCGTGTAACTGAGCTGATTCCTTGGGTATTGGAGGGATGAGGGAGGGGTTACGTTACATAGAATGCCATCCTGCAATGAAGTTTCGCGCCTTACTGACGTCACGACAACACTCCTTCCGCGCCGCTCTACTATCGTCGGAACCTACTCAGATATGCTCTATAGGTGTAGTCCTAACTCCGTTGGTTCAGCCACTATTTTGACTATGAATTAATGTTCTTAAGCTGATGTGTGAGTTTATAATAGTATTACTCAATCCTGTTGATCTATCCAACTATTAAGTTGGAGTTAAACGCCCAACCGTTTTTAGGGTTCTGTACCTTAAAAGGTATAATAATCTTATAATTAACCAAGTTAAAATCTTTATCTACACACGTATCATAAACCCTCTTTACTGCGTACAAAAACCGCACGTTACGATCAGCATAATGTTAAACTCAGTGTCCCCACCTTAGGGTATTTTCCCCTAGATTGAGGGGATTTTTGAATGTTTAGGGGATTTTTTAGGGTATAAAATTATTTAGGGGAATATTGAGGGTAAAAAATATGTCGGGGATTTTGTAGAGAAAGTTTTGATTTCCAGTTCGCAAAAGAATTTAATGCGTGACTGCGTGTATCCGAACGTAATTTTGTGTGGTGATGTACCGTTCTCTATTGTACATGTATGATTTAAGGAAAAAAACACTGAACAGTTGGAAGAAATGGAAAAACAAACAATGGACGCATTCCAAGAAATAATATAGTATGTTATTCTCCTAAATTTGTGTTATATTTTTAGAATAAATTATTAGGGGAAAACTTTTTTAAAAGTGCTTAATTTAGGGAAAATTCACGAAGAGTCCGGGGAAAATCAAAATCAGAGGGTGGCAACACTGGTTAAACTACTTGGTAAAAACTCATTTCTTATCTGAAAAATTACACATTATGAATAATGTGTAATTATTCTACATATGACATTCAAATTTCGAACGCCGACGCCCGCCTGCTTGCCGCCCCTAGTTTGTCTTTGAAGTTGGTACTGACATTCAAATTTCGAACGCCGACGCCCGCCTGCGAGAAGTTGGTACTACAGAACAAGCTAAACAACTGTAGAGCCACAATAGTCAATAGTCAATAGTCAAAGTACTTTATTACTGTAGATATTTACATATACTTAGCAAACGTCATTTTTGCCTCTTCTCTACATTGGACCACTGTGGGAGAAGAAGGGCGTAGAAACTCCCACAGATTTATTTTTAGATCTCTTTTAAAAATAGGTTGTGCTTAACTAATACAAATATGAAAAATTTAATTGTTATGATTAATAAGCCGGAATAAATAATTACAAAACTATTAACAGCAAGGTCTGTGTTGAGCCAGATTAACCCCATACAGTCCTGTCATTTAAGTAATCTTGAACATTGTAATATCCCTTTTTCGACAAAGTCGCTTTAACATGCTTTTTAAATTGCTCAAATGGCAATTTCAAAATCTCCAGAGGTATCTTATTGTAGTAGAGAATGCACTGACCCTTGAAAGAATTGCTAACCTTCGCGAGTCTAAATCGAGGCGCACATAGTCTGTGATTATTTCTTAGGTTAACATTACAGCTGTCGCTAAGTTTGGAAAATGTTGTAAGGTTCTTGCGCACATACATTATATTTTCGAAAATAAATTGACTAGCTACTGTTAGTATGTCAATTTCTTTAAAAAGCTCTCTTAAGGAGTCTGTTCGTTTTAAATTATAAATTGCTCGAATAGCTCTTTTCTGTAAAATAAAAATAGTTTGAATATCCGCTGCTTTCCCCCACAACAAGATACATAGGACATCACAATGGCGGTCAAACATGCGGTTCCTGAACACATCAAAGAGAGCTTATGATATGTGTGTAGATAAACTAGTGTATGTAACTGTACATAATTAGGCATTAAAACTCTAGTGATATTATTATGAAACGAGCCGAAGGCGAGTGGAGGGCATTAATACACTACTCGAGTAATAATGCCCTCCATTATGTAGCAGTCATATAAACTACTATAAAAAACTGACTTCAAGTTCAAGCCCTATCTGTTCTCCCGGTCGGGAGTCGGTTAAAAAATGAACCCTTGTAAGATAGCTTCGTTGTCCGTCCGTCCGTCAGTCACGATCCATTTTCTCAGGAATGCGTGAAAAAATAAAGTTGAAATTAATATAAATTAATCAAGTCTGTGGACCCTTGGAGCTGTGAAAAATCTAGGTCATCATATCAAACTTGTAGGTCAACGTAATCAAAAGATATGGCCGCTTTGCTGAAGTTGCTTGATACTCGCAAGGGAATCGAAACATAGGGTACTTTCCGTTCAGAAGACATTGACAATTTATGTATGGAAGTTGGACCAAGTACTGGCAAGTATTACACAAAGTGTAATTTTTATCTCAGGTCAACACTAATCTCTAAGCCGAAGCGCTAAAGTCTGACACGAGAGTCAAGAGAAAAACTAATACGCAATTACGTTTATATGGATGACAGCATAGTCCCAGTATTTTTGATTTAGATGCAAAGACTGCTGGAGCGACTTCTAATTAAAAAAAAACTGAATCAAACTGAATAAACAAAACTATTTGAAGATAAACAAAACTGGAATTATAATTTCATCCAGGTAGCTAAATTTGCGTGTTATTGCTTTCCTGTGACTTTTCAGTGAATGTCGACTCGCTTTTGTTTGTATCCAACGATCCAACTAAAACCCTAACACTTTTTTGCCGACGCAATATCAACTAAGGAAATTACCCATTAGTTTAGGAGCGATGACCTCAATCTCACCGGTTATCGCACTACAAATCTTTTATATCTCTTTAATAATCGTGTTGCGAAAGTTACATATTTTCGGAAGTCTTTTATTAATGCTAAACACTACCGGTCTGTAATAGTGATTAGTTTTTATAGGAAACAGAGAGTGTTTAGTTAGATAATGGGCCTAATTAATATAGAAAAGTATCGCGTCGCCTGTCTTTGGAAGGAAATGCTTAATTTTTGACGTTCAATCATATCAATAATGATAATTTTCATTCAAATATTAGAAGTAAACGATGATACTATTCTTTACTAACGGCCGAACATGGTGAGTGTAGTAAAAACGTTGGTATTTTAATACTTTTACGATTATTGCCACCTTACGAAAATCGCTACTCCACCCGGACCCACCGAAGTGCTAAAAGTTGTGAGATCAATTTTCACTTATCATTAAGTTGAAAATTATAATTTGGGCTGTGACAAGGCGACACAGCTCAAACATCAAACTCTATATTGCTACTAAAAAGTAGGAAAACTGTGGCTAATAAAGAAAGTATCTGGGGACACTACCAGAACAACGTCGGTACAGTTGTGCCCGTGCAATCCCCTAAGAGAAAAGGCCTGACGCTATGTTATGTTCGTGTTGCGACCTCTGTGGCGTGGCCGTGCTTCCCAAGCGAGAGGTCCGGGGTTCGAATCCCGGCTGGGGAGGTAGAAAAAGAAATCCCCAGGTCTTGGATGTTCACAAGTTTGTGACGTCGCTGTTTCTGGTTCCCACGACACAGGGTATCCTAGTGTGGGCCAGAAGCAATGTATGTGCCTGTATCTAAATGTTATGTTATGTTTACTACCCTACCCCATACCAAGTCGATCAAAGACAGCTTTACCATCCTTTTTAGGAAGCCATTTAACATATCCGACCTTTAATTTTCCAGGTGAAACTTTGGCACATTCCGGACGGAGGTCTGTCCATGCACCTGACAGAATGGTTGGTGGAACTTCACGGCCACAAGCGACGAGTCGCCTACATCGAGTGGCATCCGACCGCCGAGAACATACTATTGAGTGCCGGGTTCGACTACTTGGTGAGTGGGACTTAGTGGACGCGGTTGCTGGTGCAGCACCTGAAAGAATGGCTGGTGGGACCACACGGCCACAACCGACGAGTCGCCTACATCGAGTGGCATCCGACCGCCTAAAACATACTCTTGAGTGCCGGGTTCGACTACTTGGTGAGTGGGACTTAGTGCACGCGGTTGCTGGTGCAGAAACTGCAATATCTGTATACTTACATGTAACCAGTAGTGGCTGAATGTTGGCAGATTGATGATGAAAAACTAACTGGGACGAGCTTAATGTAAAAAAATACCGAGACACGCTTTCAAGCTTTTTCTGGTACCCAAATTAAACTGATCGTATTTCAGCATGGGATCAAACAAATTTCAAGAGTTGGTAAATACTGTAAATTACAATTATTCTCTGATCATGTGATAATTGTGTTGTGATGGGCTTTCAGATCTTCGTGTGGGACGTAGGCAAGGGCGAAGCGGCGCGCGTCATCGACTGCCACTCTGACGTCATCTACTGCATGTCGTTCAACCGCGACGGCTCACTACTGGCCACTACTTGCAAGGACAAGAAGCTGAGAGTGTTCGAACCACGCTCCGGCATCGTACTAGCGGTAACTACAAGCACTAGCCTGTTACTGTTAACACTACCCTGTTACTGTGAACACTACCCTGATACTATGTACACTACCCTGTTACTGTGGACACTACCCTGTTACTATGTACACTACCCTGTTACTGTGGACACTACCCTGTTACTGTGGACACTACCCTGTTACTATGAACAATAACCTGTTACTGTGAACAATACCCTGATACTATGTACACTACCCTGTTACTGTGGACACTACCCTGTTACTATGTACACTACCCTGTTACTGTGGACACTACCCTGTTACTATGTACACTACCCTGTTACTGTGGACACTACCCTGTTACTATGTACACTACCCTGTTACTGTGGACACTACCCTGTTACTATGAACAATAACCTGTTACTGTGAACAATACCCTGATACTATGAAGACTACCCAGTCACTATGTACACTACCCTGTTACTATGAACAATAACCTGGTACTTTGAACACTAACCTGTTACTTTGAACAGTAGCCTGTTACTGTGAACACTACCCTGTTACTGTGAACACTACCCTGATACTATGAAGACTACCTGGAAATATGAAGACTACCCAGTTACTATGTACACTCCCTGTTACTAGTAACACTAGCCTGTTACTGTGAACACTACCCTGTTACTATGAACAATAATCTGTTACTGTGAACACTACCCTGTTATTATGAACAATATCATGTTACTGTGAACACTACCCTGTTATTATGAACAATATCCTGTTACTGTGAACACTACCCTGTTATTATGAACAATATCCTGTTACTGTGAACACTACCCTGATACTATGAAGGCTACCCTGACACTATGAACACTACCCAGATACTGTGAACACTACCCAGTTACTGTGAACACTACCCAGTTACTGTGAACACTACCCAGTTACTGTGAACTCTTACTATGAAAACTACCTGGTTTTACGAATGAATGTTACTAGAAACAGCTGTTACCATGAACGCTAGCCTCTCACTAACAACACTACTTGGTTACTATGAATGAAGTATGAACTGAACACTACTCTTTTACTGTGAACACTATACTAGGTCAGGACATCAACAGTACCCTTAAATACAAGACCTTGCCATTAAAAGCCAACTTCATGTTTCCAGGAAGGCCAGTGCCACCAAGGCACGAAAGCGTCCAAGTGCACCTTCCTGGGCAGCACGGGCAAGGTGCTCACCACGGGCTTCTCCCGGCACAGCGACCGGCAGTACGCGGTCTGGCAACAGCACGACCTCACGCGGCCGCTGGCGGTCGAGACCGTCGACAGCTCGTCCGGTGTTGTGTTCCCGATATACGACGCCGATACTAACATGGTAAGGGTACTTTATTGCTGAACTAGTTAACTAGGCTCACTAGCCTCGGGCAAGTTGCTCACCACGGGCAAGTTGCTCACTGCGGAAAGACTGTTCACCACTTGCAAGTTGCTCACCACGGGAAAGTTGCTCACTGCGGACAAACTGTTCACCACTGGCAAGTTGCTCACCACGGGCAAATTGCTCACTGCGGACAAACTGTTCACCACTGGCAAGTTGCTCACCACGGGCAAGTTTCTCACTGCGGACAGACTGTTCACCACTGGCAAGTTGCTCATCACGGGCAAGTTGCTCACTGCGGACTGACTGTTCACCACTGGCAAGTTGCTCACCACGGGCAAGTTGCTCACTGCGGACAGACTGTTCACCACTGGCAAGTTCCTCACCACTGGCAAGTTGCTCACCACGGGCAAGTTGCTCACCACGGGCAAGTTGCTCACTGCGGGCAAACTGTTCATCACGGACAAGTCCGTGCCCTAGCGGTATTCGCATATCGGAAACGAGCGTGCGGGTAGAAACATCTGGTCGAGATGAGTACTGGATGGGTGTGTCCGTTTCTATGTGCTTTTGTATTGGGTGCTTCCGTGTTTCGGACGACACACGGATTACTTACTGGTTTACCCCCCAAATTGAAAATGTATTTGCTTACGTAACACGTTCGTGTTTGGGTCACAAACATAAACATAAACATTTACAAACATTGCTTCTGGCCCCACACTAGGATACCCTGTGTCGTGGGAACCAGAAACAGCGAAGTCACACACATATAAACATCCAAAGACCTTGGATTTTTATTATTTTTTTCTTTACCACCAGCCGGGGATAAAACCTCTCGCATGGTAGGCAGAGCCACAACCGCTGCGCCACAGAGGTAGTCAAAAATACATAAGTGTACCAAATTTCAACTTAATCAGTTCAGAATTTGGTCGTTTAATATTACTTTCACACACCTAGCACAGACGAGTTACGCGACCTATAAATGGTTTCGGTTTCCCTTTTAAGCTACGGAACCCTGATAATGATCCCTGTATGGTGTGACAGGTGTACCTGGCCGGCAAGGGCGACGGCAACATCCGCTACTACGAGGTGGTGGACGAGCCGCCGTACGTGCACTTCCTCAACCAGTTCCTCTCCGGGAACCCACAGGTCTGTGCCCGCTAAGAGACCCCGACCGACGACCCGGCAGTGAGCCTGCCTACGAAACCAAGGGTCCCGGGTTCGAGTCCCGGTGGGGGCAAATATTTGTTTGATGAGAATGGATGTCTGTACCCTAGTCATGGTTGTTTGTCTATCTAAGTATAATATTTATCTATATAAGTATGTGTATCGTTAATTCTAGTTTAGGGCTAGATCAATGTGTGTAAATAATAGTGTCCAAGGTATCCAAGGTATTACTATCCGGTCTCTGCTCTCAACATAGGCTGCACAATATGAATATGGACGTGAGTGTTTGATATTGCAGAGAGGTCTCGGCTTCATGCCGAAGCGCGGCCTCAACACGTCCGCGTGCGAAGTGGCGCGCCTGTACAAGCTGCACACCTCGCGCGGACTCTGCGAGCCCATCTCCATGATCGTGCCGAGGAAGAGCGACTGCTTCCAGGTATAGTTGTTCACTTGGACTTATGGCCTGTTTCGAGAGGTCCCGATAAGCTGTATGTGACAGATTATCTGCCTTTTTCATGCAATAGTAGTTTATGTGACTGCTACATAATGGAGGGCATTAATACTCGAGAGTGGGTTTATGAAACAAGCCGAAGGCGAGTTTCATAATAATATCACTCGAGAGTTTTAATGCCTAATTATGTACAGTTACATACACTAGTTTATATATTATATTAGTATATATACATATCACAAGCTCTCTTTGACGTGTTCAGAAACCGCATGTTTGACCGACATTTTGGCATTGATCACTGCTCTGCAGTTTTTTAGCTTGTTCTGTAGTACCAACTTCACAGACAAGCTAGTGGCGGCACGCAGGCGGGCATCGGCGTTCGAAATTTGAATGTCATAATTTGACAAATTTTGGTACATTATGTTCATAATGTACAATCGGCAAAGAAGTTCGGTTTGCAGGGCACACAAATGCCACTCTTTGTGTGCGTAACGTTGCGACACGAATCGCTGACTTGAATGTGTGTGCGTTACATTGGTCGTCACAGCACAGTCACAGATATTATAATACTGTCTGAGCATACAATCACTATGTGTCTTCGTTGAATATAAGACTAGTTTTTACCGCTTCCTACAGAGTGGACGATAGCCCAACGGGTTAGATGCCAGACTAATGACTTTGAGGTATTGAGTTCGATCCTCTATCAAGGAGGGAAAAAGCATGGTGATGTTTTTTTTTAGATACTTTTTTTTAATTATTATTGATCAGACCAAATATTTATTCTAGATTAAGGGCCGGTTTCACCACTGCTGATGAAGCCTATCTGCCAGTTAAACTTAGATTTTTGTATGGCGTTATTTGACAGATAGGCTTTATCAGCATGTGGTGAAACCAGCCTTATTTTTTTCATAATAAAACAAAATTATATTTCGTCCTAATAATAATTTATTACTAGTTTGTTATAATAAACTACACTTAATTTACTTATTTTAGTTTTAGTCAGACAAGGACAGATGTCGCAGTTGATGATATATAAGCTATGAATCAACATGCTAAGCAATTAGAAATTATGTGATAACTTCTAACCTGAAGTAGCAATAACATCATAGACATATAAATCACCTTATCTTATGATAACACAAAGCTTTCACATATTAATGGTTATGTTTTATTTAATATCTTAGTGGAGCTCCTTCTCTTACTATTATTTGTTGTAGTCTACTTCTCATGCCAGTGACCATATTCCAACACATGTCAGTGCCTCGCATTATCTCCCAGGTTGAAGTAACAACTTCATCTAAATTAGACCTAGATCTCACATTCGATGGATCCCAATTGAGCACCATATGTCCCCATAGATTTTCGATGGGGTTTAAATCAGGGCTTTTAGAAGGCCAGTCAATAACTGTCAAGGATTCTTGCTTGTTAAACCATTCTTGCACAATATGGGCGCGATGCACAGCGCAATTGTCATGGACAAAGTATATATGCTCATCCGGATATACAGTTCGTACGGTTGGTAACATGACGTTCTGTAAAATATCCAAGTATCCTTGAGCAGTGTTGCGAGCACTCACTTGCACTAATTCACCGGGGCCCATCGACGACATCCATCCCCAATATCCCAAAGTAATACGGCCACTACACCTGCACGGTAGAATGTTTGCTAAACTATATCGTTCATTATTTCTTCTCCACAGTATTTTACGCCCATCCTTGTCTGATCTAAAAGTCTTTTCATCACTAAAAACAACAACATTATTACACCAATCAAAGTCCAAATATTCACGGGCAAACCGCACTCTGTCTTCACGATGCTCATTAGACATCATAATCTTCTTCGCTGGTCTCCGACATCTTAAACCATCAGCTCGTAAGTGATTGCGAACTGTTTGTAGTGTTACATTATGAAGTGTCGCCGTAGACCGGGTGCTGGCAAACGGATTGCTGTTATGCGCTGCAATGATGTCGCGATGGCGATCAGATGCAGCTGTGTAGGCTACAGGCTGTGGGCCTGGTCGACGACTTTCAACATGTCCAGAATCTGCATACCTATGAACCCACAGTTGCACTGTTCTTCTCTGTAAAATAAGAAAAAAATACAATGAAGTAGTAACACAAGGTATAATTATAATCATAATTTATAAAAAACCTTCAAATTTATTTTTTATATGCATAACTCACCGATATCATTAAACGTCGTGCTATCTCGCTAATTGAAATGTTTTGTATATATCTTTAATGATACACCATAGGGTGCTTTCTCACAGGCCAGTGTATACCTACAATTTTGTAGTATTTTTTTAAGAAAAACCCGATATTTTCTTTATTTTTTAAGATATTTACACCCCAAAAACACAGGCACATTCTCCAGGGCCAACGCTTTTGAATGCGCTACTAAAATGTATGAAACGGTGTATATTGTGGGATACACCGGCCTCCGAAGTCGGGCAGTGTGGTGTATCAGGATACACTGGCCTGTGACAAAGCACCCTATGGTGTATCATTAAATCACTGGCGCTGAGCGTGCTAATACCTACCCTATAATATATTGTCAATAATTCTGAACAACTTTCCATTCTTTATAATTTTGCAGCTCAGGCCTTCTCTTTTAAGGAAGAGCCTGTAAGTAGTGTTGTTATTGTAACCTATTTCGCAGGAGGATCTGTACCCAGACACGGCGGCGCCGCTGCCCTCATTGTCTGCGAAGGACTGGCTCAACGGGATGAACGCGCCGCCCGTACTCATTAGTATGAAGACAGGTCAGTGCCGGAGTCGGCTATTTCAATCAACTGTCTCTTGCGGCTCGACTTCTGTGTATCGGGATAAAAAGTTGCATAAGATGCGTTGTTTCAGGAAATTAACTTTTCAATTCTTGATGTGGCAAAATTTGGTCAAAATTTGTATGGAGTTGTCAAAGTTAATCGGAGAATAGTGCTAATCCGCTTTATAGCTAGTGGGCTTAATGTAGCAAAATTTGGTCAGTATTATTATTATTACGAGCCCACCACGAGTCCCACTGCTGGGCAAAGGCCTCTCTCCCCCTCTTCCACTCTATCCGATCCTGAGCGGTCTCCCTCCACTCCTTGTCCCATAGACCCAGCTCATCACTCCATCTCTTCCTGGGTCGGCCACGCTTTCTCTTTGCATTTTCTGGGAGCCAGTCTGTGGCTCTCTTAGCCCAGCTATTCGGCAGCATCCGAGCAACATGGCCGGCCCAGTCCCTTTTTAGTTGGGCAGCCTTCTGAGCTACATCTATTATCGGATCCGGAATACAGAGCTGCGCCATGCTGCGCTCCCAAACAAAGGTTCGGGAGCGTAGCTCTGTATTCCGGATCCGGTCTAAAAGCCGAACACCGAGAATGGTCAGTAATGAGGCCGTAAAATGATGAATAGTTAACCAGGACAACAAAAACATTGTTGGCTTGTTTGTTTTGGTTCTGTCACAACATCAACAGATGGCGCTTCATGCCGTGTCGGTTTAACTGACATAGCGAGCGTTATGCCGTGGCGTAAACTTGTGCCTGACTTGAGCTGTCAATTGCGGTAGATGGCGGACCAGAGTTTCGTTCATCTGAGGGCGGAGCAAAGAGGCGGAGTTCCAAACATAATTTATCAAAAAAAAACAACTTTATAATTACTCTACAACAATGTACTATTACCATGTTGGTGACGTAGTTGTGAAATCGGAAGGTGGAAAGTGAGAGATCTATGCCAAGAATAAGTGAAGGTTGTTCCTTATTCGTTGCCTACTCTGGGATGTAGATATCAAAGTAACATAACAACTCTCAAGTAATATTACTAGCTGTATTGTTTGTACGCTATGTGTTTGTCGGCTAGCATGGCGCTCTTTTGAGGCCTAGACCCAGCAGTGAGTCGATGTGTGCTGAGCATGATGATGACATGACATCCCCAGGCGTGACCATCACCACGCACAAGCCGCGCAGCAACAAGGACGCGCCCGCGCTGCAGCCGCAAGACGCGAACAACCGGAAGAAGTTCGCGTTCCTGTCGCGCGAGACCACGCCCGACTACCGGCCGCTCGCCACCTGGCACATGGACGACGCGCACAACGACAACGACATGGTAAGTAAACAACCTCTGGCCCCACGCTCCGATATCCTGAGTATTGCTGGTCGCCAGATCTATGGCCTCAGAGCGCTGTCCATCTAACATACGACGATCAGAAATAAGAAAGAGTATCATGGTTTAGATTAGTTATTAAATATGTAATTTCCGTATCACATGATATAACCGTATATGGGTACAGAAACGCAGTCTTTCGCGTACCACTTCGGAAGGCTCATGGTACCATGGGTTTCATACTACGGTATTTGACTGCTAGTCAAAATAGATACTTTTTAGGCACAGTCAAAATGGTAATTTTGTTCACGAGTTCTATGAAATACTAGCATGTGACGTCATAGTCAAATGCTGCCTTTTAACACATACAATTCTGATATTGTCAAACGTTTTTGTTGAAATAAGTTCAGCTTGAGGCACGTTTCTAGTTTTTTTGGACTACCTTGGCAAATACAGTATTGCGATTCGAAGTATATTATCACGACCTATTTAGCCAGCTAATAAAAAAAATCCTTCCGCTATAGCCGTTTTGGCCCCAAAAGCCGACTTGAGGAACTCCCCCAAGTAACACACCCAACTACCCCCCAGGTGCAAATAAACGAGAAGGCGCAAAAGACCACCGCGAACCAGAACACGAAGTTCCACCAGCTGCAGAAGATGTTCGGCAAGCAGGCCGGCGAGGAGCCGCCCGCCACCCAGCCGCTCTACAAGCAGATCAACCAGGGCGACGTGTTCACTACTGAGAACGAGGTCAGTGTACACAACACTTGGATCCAAGTCCTGAGTATCTCCCCTTGAACGTACTACTAACGCGTCGGGGACGAGAGAGAGCGAGAGATTGAGGAGGAACGCATTCCTGGCGTGGTACGTCAATTTGTCGGGCACTGCGCGGTTTTGCTGTGGATTATGCTAGCGAACAAGGACTTTAGTCGAAATATATATGCTTTCCGTAACACCTCTCCAGAGTCTATTCACTCACTAGCTTTGGGCTTAGTCTAGAATCTAGATTCTAGGACTTCTCCTTCGTGTGAAGCCTCTCTTTTTCTATCCCCCCTTTTTACAACTTTAATGTTTGATGAACACATACGCACAATACGATTATTTTAACCTTACCGCTCGAAAATTCTCGGCTTTTAGATTGTTTTTAAATCGTAAATCATCTTGCCAAATATCAAGTTTAAATGACATCTTGTGATCACTTTCAGCAACTAAAACCGAGAAGTGTCGAGAGGTAAAGTTATCGTAATCTTACTGTACAGTAATGTTATAATCTAGCCGGGTGGGATGTTATTTTATGTTTGTGAAACACTGCATATCGGCCTCCACAGCTCCGCATCGCATTCAACCGGCAAGGTGAGGAGCTCCGCATAGTCAAGCGGCAGCTTCTGAACAGCGAGCAGCGGGCACGTGACCTCGAGCTGCAGCTGGCGGCGCTGCAGGCCACCATGCAGCGGGACAACAAGCTGTAGAGCGAGAGGGAAGATGCGATCGCGCCGGTATGCGCTGGCGAAGCCATACGCAAATGGCCGAAGACATGAGGCTAGTTTGATATCCTGGCTTGGATGAATGAGAGGTTCCCCAATAGATGTAAACCCGCTGTATTAAGAATGTACCACACGCAGTACGGCGGCCAGGCGTAGGAAAGACATTTTTATTCTTAGCAGGTGCTTTTGCTGGCCTATAGCAGCACGGTTTCGTTGTAATTTGTATCACGGATTGTGGTATGTGAGTGCTCAATTCTTATGCGTTGCTTTTCGAGCGCTACAAAATATTTCATTTAATTTATGTAAGGCGAGGGAAAGAGCGTATTTTGTGAGTTCAGCTGTAAGTCGCCGAAACTTGGTGAGTTTTGCGACTCACTTGATCTGAAATGAAGTAACGCGCGGGAATTTGGGACAAGGCAAAATTAGTTTTCAAAGATAGATAAAATTGCGCCTATGTGTTTCTATGAGATTTGGAATGTCGCATTACATTTCTTCGTTAGTGTGTGAGGCTACAGCGCAATTTTAAAATAGATTTACTGAGTCAGTATTAATAAGGAAATGTTTATATTCTACGGGAGCAAGTTTCATCATTCCAATTTATTTTTATGGCATTTTTGCCAAAATCGCATCGCATGCATCGGTGGCCAAATTGGGTGTTTTCAAAGACATATTTTTTGCACATATTTAGCTAGTTAGTCATAGATGACTCTGAGTAGTTAGCATTTGCTACACGGTATAGCAAATTTTATTATTTCCTTCTTCAATGTTGACCTATGGTTAGCTTTGGTTGGAAATATGTTTTGTAGAGCCGAAACACAGGTTTATTACATGATACTTTAATAAATATTGCTCTACATACATAATTCGTAATGCATTGTGTTTTGTGATAATAGATTTTTAAAGTGATTTTTGTTGTACATTATGTCATCATCTTATAGTGGTTACTGGTTGACATGTGTTAAGTATAATTACATTTTGATGCTGTGTTTAACTTGTGCAATTTTGTAAATCAGGATAAGGATTATTTTAATCATTAATTTTGACAATATTTTATGACCTTTTGTATATGCTGTGAAGCACATTTATTATTGCACATAATGTTATCTCAACATTGTTCGTGATCTTGATTTAATTTTATTCTATTAGATTTATGTTAGTACCTGTAATGTTTTTACACACGTGAGCGTATTTTTGTGCCTTTGCGCCTTTCTTTGCGAAAGGGCATGACGCTCTGTTAATTATGTTGATTTTCTATGTATTCGTGCAGTGACGTCCTAGGCAGCTAGATTATTGAACTGATATGTACTTTATTGCCGTTAATTTCAATGTCTGCATTTATTTTATTTCTATTAATCTCAATATGTAACTGCATCTCTCTGTTGAAAGGCAAATATAATTGTACAAAAAAGTTACCTGAACTTTTAATAAAATTATGAATTTTTCATCATTTAGATTTTAGACAATTGCCTAAATCGCCTTATATCGTAGTTTCACAATACTTTTAAATATCTAGCGTCGTGTGAGACATGCCATTTTGTAATACTAATTATACATTCCATGTACAATTGTACACTCACACTATGGCAATGATCGCATCTTATAAGGTAGGAATCATGTAAGGGAAAATGAAAGTATTAAATTGTGCAGTAGCTATCGTTTATCACTTTATCGTTTGGCTAAGTCGGTGTTAATATTTATTACGTATTTTTATATCATGCTTCTGTAGCACAAATTTTCATTAAATGTTTGAAGTGACAATCGGAGTTTTTATTAAAACAACTAGATTACATACAAAGTTTACTCTCGCATAAAATGCAAAATATAGATTTGATTACACACACACACACACTTTCACATTCATACAAAGGCTTATAGAAATACAATTAGGTACAAAAATGGAATGGCTAGTTGGCGAAGTATACAAAATGAGGTACTTTTCAGATCTGTGCTACAAAATGTCTTTAATAATAAATTTGTTGTCAGTGATTGAAATGAGTATCGCTACCAGGATAGTTAGGAACACTTTGTATCTGGATTAAATTGATAATTGATTTGAATTTAATTTCAATCATGCTGGTAACATAATACTACTCACGTCAATCGCCTAGGCCCTGTCCCGAATTAAGCTTCTGAAGTGTCGGCATGAACTTTTAAAAATAGGTCGAGCAGTGGACACGAGGCATGGAAGAAAACTATTTTTTAAACACCACTAATAAGGGGCCTATTACATAGTCATATAAATTAACATATGTCTTGGATCCAATCATAGTCTCTCCCTCAACTTTATTAGTTAAGTGTGAAAGATAATGATATTGGATCCTAGATAAATGATAATTTATATGACAATATAGGTTAGGGATATAACATTCAGAAAGTATGTCTTTAATATGGTTGGTAGTGTGCTAAAAACGCCATAAGCTTAATTCGGAGACCTTCCACATTTTACTGAGTGATGAACCTCAGAATCACTCCCACTACTAAGCCTGCTGTGCCTACCGACCAGCTCAGACTGGCTGCTCCGTTACATCCGTCGGAACCACAAGTGTGTATGCAGGTCCGGTAACTCAACTTGTCTCCCGGTTGGGACACATAGTTGCAGTAGTTCCCCAGGTCAAGTGACGAGCAATATCTTTTGGTGCTGATACCACCTGCAAACAGTTACTGTTGATATAGTCGTAATTATAATTAAATAAAGATTTTATTGTTTTACTTATGGAGAGAACAGAAATCTGTCTATGTAAAGGAAATAACTCTTTCTCCTTTTCTTTCGCTTGTAACTGTCGCATATTTACATCTACAACACGGGTTCCCAATCGGGCGGGCGCGGCGTTGGAATTTACATGTGGAATACCTTGTGAAATTTAAGGGGCGGCTGGCGCCCTATCTATCCTAACAATAGCTCGAGTATCTCCTTTCCTTTCAAATCCAAATTAAAACCTTTAGATGGCAGCTCGTGTGAAATAATCACATTCTGATTAGTCAACATCAACTTGAGGTACAGCTAAACTAATAACAGTTTATCTTCACATATAGGGGGGCGCGGTATTTAAACAGAGCGTTTAGAGGGGCACATAGTGTAAAAGATTGGGAACCTTTGCTCTACAGGGTCATTGATAAAGTCAAAGGTTAATATTATTATTGTTATTATTAAATGGTACGTTACTTAAGCCCCTATCACAATCATATGAATTAATAATACATCATTATCTTTCACTCATACTCATTATGGGTGAGAATTAAAAAACTGATAATGTCATATATATATATGACATTATCAGTATATATAAAAGTGTAATTAATAGGGCTTTAGGCTTGAATCAACATCAACCAACTCCAAATAACATGCATTTAAACTCACCTCTAATTTACTATCAACATGGGATCCAGACTCGTAGGCCTGTTGTTAGTAATTACTGGTGCCAGTGCTGTGCTGTATTTTACCCAAATCTCCAGAAATATCAGTGAGAAAGCAGTGCTGTCAATAATTTGTTAATGCTGCAGGCTTAACCACAATCTAATAGCATGATGGCGACAGAGATAGGTACTTGATAATACCTCATTTAGCTGCAACAGGCATATTTGTCCCTTATCGCCTTAGCACTTGTGGCTAAACCTTTTAACATTTCTTGTGCCCTCAATAAATGTTTTATGGGCTACTTATTTTAGTTCCAACTCCTTTTCTATTGTGCAAGATCATCATAAGCTTGCAGTGCAAATAAAATCCCCTAAAATTTACAAAAAGTTAGTGGGTAATGGGGTCATCATTTGTGATTCAATGGCTTAAAAACGTAAATGGTTAGCATTATTACAAGACCTATCTGTTTTATGCAGTATTGTGCATTGTACACATGGTCACATGGTGTGGCCTTTATTAGTCCCCCGTCCAGGTTAATCAGACCATCACCGCACTCCATAGTTGTTGATGAGTTGCACTGGTAACAGTCTATTGCATCACCTATGCCAAAATAGGTTAGTTACATGCATGAAAAGTTTTAATCCATGTTCCATAAAAAGTATGTGTAAAAAATAAAATAAGTGCACAGAAATTGTTATTAAAAATGTTAGAATATTAGATTTCAATGTAATATTCAAATTAGGTAAACTGGTTAATAAATGTCAATTTTTGTGTTTGTTTTTCCCAGAATAGGTATCTATCATAAAATTAACACAAACATTATGTTAACATCTTTTAACTGATTATAAAGGAATGTATGTGATATGTGGTTAACTTACTCAAGTATGTGTGTATAGTACTTTGAAGAGGTTCAATGTACAACAATTATCAATTAACTCAGAGGTCAACAAGGAAACCTCTGTGTATTCAAGATAACTGTAGATAGTACATTTACATCTACCACCTTATAACCATATAACAAAATTAGTAGAATGAAAATAGGTAAGACATTAAATATTAACATGTTACACAATTTTAACTGAATAATAGTTTTGATATTAAATTCTAAACAATAATTGATATCTGTTAGAGAATTGGTCTATCTTTAGATGAATAGACATCCTCCCTCATGATAAAAATAAACTGGGAAGCAAACCCAACTGATTGCTTACAACAGACAAATCATACATTTGTGAGAATACCTAATCAATGGAAAATTTTGGTCAGACATAAGTTAGGTTAGATCAAACAAAATGCTAGTTGTACCCCCACCAACGATGCTCTTGTACGAGTAAAGTATCCTTCCTTATCTCACCTTCGTATCTGCCGACGTATTTTATACAAAACTGGGCGTCGTGAATGTTCGAACAGTCGGTTATAGGCATGTCTGAATCACTGTCTAAATTCTCGGTACATTCGAAAGGATTGTTTGAGTCGGTCCCTGAGCATTGGTAACAACTAATGCAGTGCACTAAAAGAAAATAAAAGAAACAAATAATAAGAAAATAACAATAACAAAATTCTGTTTAGCGGTCGATTTTCTTACCTGATTTCAGAAGGGTGAGACAGACGCACAGGGACAATATAGCTTTCTCGGTAATGCTAGTCATTATAGAAAATAGTTTAAATCTACTTTTTGGTGAGATTAATACAAAATAAACTCAAAATATCGAGAATCAATATATTCGTCCGTTTGTTGTGTTTGCTCTAGCTTGACAAATTTACTTGACATGACAATTGACACACCCATTGATGCCAACTCCGAAAATTCCATGTCGCTAGACGCTAGACTCGATAAGAAGTCTTTAGAGGCAGGTGCCCATGCGTCTGAAGGAGTTATTCGGAACCTACAGCCCTTCACGTCCTCCCGGGTAGTGCTAAAGAGCAACAAATCAACACTAAAATTTCCAGGTTCTGGAAAGAGAACCTGTCCAAATACAGTCAAATCTATAAAAACACGTGACATTGGCGAAATTAACCTAGATATGAGATCGCCATTAATTAAGAAATTTATTGAAGAAAAAATCGCTAGATTATTCAACTAGGGGCGAATTGAAATTCTGAAAGCCAACTTAGGTCCAGGAATTTATGAAAATGACTGTATCCAGCCTTAAATTAAATTTAATTAAAAAATACAAAAAAGGCATTGTTATGTGTGTCATCCATTATCTAAAATTGTTTTTATCAATACTCCAAAAGTCACCAAAAAAGTAGCTATTTTTATTTGTCGCTACAATAAAAAAAAACGCTTATCCAGAAGTCGCCATTTCTAGCGACAAAGTCGCTACATTGGCATCATTGGTCGCACCTCGCTCGCTGCGTTCATGCAACGCATGCGCCTTCGAAACAATCATTCTTTTTCGCTCAGTCATTCCACCCAGGCTCCACTTCACTATACATTTTTATCTATGCTTCACTTGACCGAAGCAACCTACTGACATTTTCCGGTTCAGTCACGGAAAAAACTTTTTGACCCAAATTCTATACACCAATTTCGATGATCGAAGCTGAACCTTCCAATCAGACACGGAGACCTGGGGATCCAGAATATCTCCGAGGTGGGCTTTCGGACCATAGCGCACGTGACCTCTATGGTAAAATCATTAAATCATCACTCAGAGGTCACGTGTCTGGCCGAGGCAGAATGCCTGAACGCAAGCCTGTCCGAGGAAAATTTTTGTGTCACAGAGGGAAGGAAAAAGCGGCTCTTCGCAGAAACTCCCATAGGTGGTGGGTCTAGCCGCTCTGCATTAAAACACATCCAATTGTTCAGCAGGCGCGCTCTTCTCCTAGCAGTCAGGGAGAAGGACAGACACTGGATGCACGCTATACCCTCGAGGCGCATGGGCATTCTACTCGATTGACACTCGCCGTCGGAGTGCGACTCGGCCGCGGCGTGAGGATGAATGAACCACATCGCTACCGTTGTGGTAACAGGGTGGACCAATAAGGTTGCCAAAGCCTCTCCTGCCAGCGGAGCGCTGGCCGGTGGTCCCGTCACGCTGTTTAGCCAGCCATATAACATGGATCACCCGACATATGCGCATGGATGTACCCGACAGATCTGCCCGCCAGGCATATCCGCGTTCGTTTCCTGCCACACATTGGCAGTTTGCCCGCAGGCACGACTTTATCAACTAACGGTATTGACTATCTTACTGTGACGCTCAATGGATACAGAGAAATTCAAAATTTAAATCCCGATTCCGCCACCGGACACCCTGTATATATGCCTGGCTAATGGCCAGTCACGACACGTGACGATGGCAAGCGGCCAAACGGAATGACGCTCTTTCCCCGGCAGAACGGGAGGTCGCTGATTCAGGACGTGACATGCGTGGATACGTTAGCACCGTGCACCTACCGGCAACCTCAGCCATGGTTGGCGCTGCGGCGACAGCTGCCCTAGGCGACGAATATCTATTTACACCGTTAGGCATGGAGACCCTCAGGCCGTGGGGCCCTGACGCTCGACGAGTCCTTAAAGACATCTCTGAGCAACTCGTAGAAGCGTCAGGAGACCGTAGAGTTGGCACCTACCTCACTCAACGTACCAACACCCCCTGATCAAAGAGAATATAATCACTTCCCCCTGATGGTAGCAGCACCCTGTAAGCCCGGCAGTGATCTTGGGTTTTTTTTTGGGTTTCGTGTTTAGTTTTGTTTTTAAGTTTTATTCTCAGCTTTAGTAGTTTCGTTAATCTGTGGCTTTATTGTATAAATATTTTAATCCACAAATAAACATTGGTGCATAAAATATGATGTTTTTCACTAGTGAACCACACTGTAAATCCGTGAAAAAAATAAAAATACCAATGTCACCAGCGTTGCCAATTTCGCATATTTTATGCTAAATCTGGCATTTTTCTTCCTGTTTAGCATAAATGTTTGGCTAGTAGCATCATAGTATTATAGTATCTGTGGTAGCATACAGCACAACTGCTTAGCATATAATTTTTTTGTCTTAAAAATAAAGTAAGTTAAAACATCTTTCTAAACGCAACTCAACGGCCTCATCAGTAATATTTTAAACAGGCAACACTTAGAAATCGATTGGCGGTGAAGACGCTCAATGAAATAATGTACGTGAGATTTGAGCCAGATAGTGTAATATGAAGTATGGGTACCAAAGACTTTGGGTCTCAGCCTTCAACATCAGCTGCACCTGTTGCTGAAGATGACGAAGACATAAATATTTTATTAAATTATATAATTTTTAACTATTTGATTAGGTTAGGTTAATACAATGTTAATAAACATTTGACTCTGTACCTTGGCATTTTTTTAGCATTTCTAATAGAACGTTGGCATATTTTTGGCATTTATTTTACCCCACTCTAGCATATTTTATAGTTACTGAGTTGGCAACACTGAATGTCACTTCAATCAATCAAAACAAAAACAAAATACTAACCTCTAATTTTTGTTTTGTTCCTGTCTATAAGGCATTGATAAATTTAATAAAGTCTTAGCCATGTGGATAAGTTTGAATTCCACTAATTTCTACTTTCTATTTACGTCCAATGATACTATAGAAATATATGTTACAGATTTTGTCACAATCTGGACCAAGCATTTCTCTTCTGATAATTTTTTTACATCTCTGAAGGTTTTACGTCGTTCTAATTTAATTGACCATGATTAAACCGTTGCTTCTAATAATTTTTCGGTATATTTTGATTACAGGAAAGCAACATGTGCCTAGATATCGAAGATTCAGAGTTGTTATCAAAAGCTATGGATGTGTTAGCAAATGTTGATACAGTCAAAAAAGTTCATATTTCATTTGATACAAAGGATACTCTAACTTTGGAAATCACAAAATCTTTTGGGTTCCCTGTAAAACTGAAGTTATGCCTTACAGAAGGTTCCAAAGAATTGGTAAGAGCATGATTCATATTTGTTACAAACATACTTGATACCTGGGGTAGGTGTCCAAAAACAAGTTTATGATAGATATTGATGGTCTTCAAACTAACACACTCATAGTTAACTGTCATCATGAATACATACCTTGGACACAGTTTATCCTTTGGCGAAATTCTTAAGTGAAAGATATCTCCAGGGGCATGCAGCTGGGTTGGGCCGCCTTTGGTAAATTGAAAGAGGTCTTAAAGTCCATAATTTCTCAATGACTGAAAACCAAGGTGTTTAACCAATGTGTCCTGCCTGTACTCACATATGGATCCAAGACGTGGCCACTTACAAGGGAATATATGCATAAAATCTGAGTAGCACAAAGGGCAATGGAGCGTGCTTTGCTAGTAGTCTCCCTTCTCAGCCACATACATACCCAATGTCGAGATACGACGACATACCAAGGTCGTAGATGTGGTTATGCAGATAGTAGGATTAAAGTAGCAATGGATGGGGCACTTGACTAGGAGGTACGATGGCCGATGGATCAACGGGTTGATGGAGGGACGCACATAGATCGAGAGGCAGTCATCCCGCCCGATGATCAGATGACATAGCCAAAACAGCTGGTAAACACCGGATCAGGTTGGCCCAGGAAAGCAATGGCGTAATGAAGAGGAGGCCTTTACTCAACAGTGGGTGCAAGAGGCTGGATAGGATAGATAGTTCATCTGAATGGCTTTTTTTATTGTGTTTTGTTTTTTGTTATATACTCTAGTGTACAATAAGGCAAACTCTGTTCCAGTTTTACAAGAAAGTAACTTATCCCCTGCTCAAGACAATGAAAGATCTGAAATCAAGTCAAACTGAGCTGTGCCAACTGTTGCTGAAAAAGGACAAAGAGATAAAAGAGTACAAAGAAGAAGGTGGAAGGATAGCTCTTAGTAAGTATAAAATATTCAGTATAGGTATGGTACCAAGGTATTTTTTTGAACTGAAAGGTCAAAGTTTAGATAAAGGGGCGCCAAGGGGAAAAGATTCAGAAAAATTGACCAAGTGAAATGCTTAGGCAGCAGTTCTAAAATCGCGTCATCAGGATTTCTCTCCGGCTTCTGACTACGCCGATAGGTGTGTGAGGTTTCACAAGATTCCATAGGTATGATGAATTCTAAAATCCTGTCTATCCGGTGCGGAAAGTAATGATAGTTAGTTCACCATTACAGTCACAATCGTATGATCCCGTTTAAGGTGATACTTTCACTTCTATCGTGTAGAGTGCATTTGCACTCTACACTTGAAAAAGAGAAGGCGAAGAGAAATCAAAACTTAAGTTTTGATTTCTCTTCGCCGTTAAATTGGTATCAATAAAACCAGTGTTGCTAGTTTTTGAAAAATGTGGGTAACACATTTTTTCAGAAGCTAGCAACACTGGTTTGAGAGGAAATGTCATAATTAACTTATACTATAAAATGTTAATATACGTTTCCGATTTTCATAGGCTCATAGGTATCATTTGCATTAAATTTTTGTATTTCGTATTGCGACTAGGTTGTAACTAATTACAGTACCCGGCGTATAAGTTGAATCAAAATGGCGGCATCTGCGCAGGGTAAAATGTATCTAAAACAGTAATTTTTACCTGCGCAGACGCCGCCATTTTGGTTCACTTATACGCCGCGCATTATACAAACATGGGTCAGAGTGTCGATAAGGGGACGGTCAGAGTGTCGATAAGGGGGCGGAAGGGTCAGAGTGTCGATAAGGGGGCGGAAGCGGAAGCCCCCCTTATCTACACTCCAACCCAAACATGGTATCTTATTTTTTGAAAGCAGGTAGGTAATTGATATTGCTTTTCCCCATTATTTGACAGTTGTGCAATACAACTACAGCCAACGAAGGGACAAGTTATCTGAAACTTACTTTACAGCATACAGCGGCTAAGGGAATTTAAAGCTGAAATGCGGCTGAAATTGAGTGTACTAATGTGTATATGTGTGTATTGTATTCGCTGAAAATGAATGAATCGAAAGTAATCCATTGGATTTACTGAGGTTTTCTGAACGGAATGGGAACGAGATTGAGAAAACGTAAAACATGTCAAACGGAAGCCGCGCCTCAGCACAGCATAGGACGGGTGGGCAGCTAAATTTAATACATGTAGGGCCTGTTTCCAGAAAACCCTGTTCCAAGGTTTCTATGTTACGTTTAGTACAGGGTGTCCGGTGGCAGAATCGGGATTTAAAATGGAAATTAAAAAAAACTACAATAGATATAAATTTATATCAGTAACTATGACAAAACAGACAAATGCGGGTTTTATTTCTTAAAAATTATATCGTCTAAATGTCGACCGTCACGTCGGACACATTCGCGGAATCTGGCCTCAGTATTCCTTGCCACTCGCTGGAGAAAAGACGCCGGGATGCCATGAACCTCGCGAGCGATATTTTCTTTTAGTGCTGAGACAGTCGCCGGGCTCGTTTCATAGACTTTACTTTTAAGGTACCCCCATAGAAAAAAGTCCATGGGTGTAAGATCCGGTGACCTGGGTGGCCAGTGGATGTCACCGAAACGGCTTATCAGCTTGTTCGGGAAGAAATCACGAAGTAACGCCATGCTCTCTCTAGCAGTGTGAGGCGTGGCGCCATCTTGCTGGAACCACGTGTGTGACGTGAAGGCAGGATGTTCTCTCATTATTGGAAAAAAGTAATCGTTCAGCATGCGCCGATAAGCAACACCGTTCACAGAAATTGCTTGCTCTTGACGATTTTCAAAAAAATAGGGTCCGATTATTCCACTGCTTGATAATGCACACCAAACCGTCACTTTAGGACTGTGAAGTGGTTGTTGGTGTTTTAAGCGTGGGTTCCGTCCTTTAGGTGACCAATAACGGCAATTCTGCTTATTTACACTACCATTTAAATGAAAATGGGCTTCATCACTCCAAAAGATAGTGTTTACCGTGCGAAATCGCTCCAACATTGTCTCGCAGAAATTTTTACGCATATTGTTATCATTAGGCTTAAGCGCTTGCACAATTTGAATCTTGAAAGGGTGAAATCTAAGATCCTTCTTCAATATCTCGTGCACGATAGTTTTTGGAAGCCCCAGGGCAGCCGCTCTCTTGCGCACGGACTGACGCGGATTATCGCGCAAACTGGACGCGACGAGTTCAATGTTTTCATTTGTTCTCGACGTCCGGCTGGGCCCTGGTCGTGAGTTGTTTTCGGCCGAACTTGTTGCCCGGAACCGTCGCACCCATGATCGAATCAAATCTTCACTTGGGGCATCACGTAACCGTCGAATATTATAACGTGAACAAAATCTTCGGCGAGCAATTACACACGAATCATTGGCCTTGAAATACGCTTCGATGGCGAACGCACGTTGCTCACCCGTCCACTGCGACATCGCGACTAAATAACCCACACTAATGACGAAGCCAACGCGGCCTCCTCTACGCTCCTCCGCTCAACGGATACGGACAAATCCAAAATTTAAATCCCGATTCTGCCACCGGACACCCGGTATCATATTTCGCCTTCTGAAGGCGAAATTATTTCGAAATGATAATCAATAATATTTCGAAATGATAATCATTTGCGATGGCAATAATCGAGAGAAACCACTCGAGCTGCTCGATTATTTGCTTCACTCGGACATCTCGAGCTACTGATTTGTTGTTTAAGCGAGAGCTATCTCGAGCGGTTTTCTCTCGCTTAGACACGAATGAACTATGAACGATGGGATCACTCCAGTTTTTTTTTGTCTTAGTTTGAGTTCGGGCTTCGCCTGTCAACCACGCACGTCATAGATCGCTCGGTGCTCGCTCGCTGTCGAACAAAATTACGATTTTATTTGTAATACGGTATTTGACAAGGTAGTCCGATAAATCTGGTAACGTGTCAATGTTTGTTTGTTGTCAAACGTTTGAAATTATCAGAATTGTATATTTCCAGCAGTTGTATTTTATAAACTCAATTTTATGTTAAAAAGACAGCATTTGACTGTGATGTCACATGCCAGTATCTCATAGAACTCGTGAACAAAATTACCGTTTACAGTTCCTAAAAAGTGTATATTTTGACTAGCAGCCAAATACCGTATTTAGCAGTTCGAGTACTTTTACAAGTCGACAACTGTTTGCCTGCTGTTCATTTGCGCTTGCTCGTGTGCGTGAGTTCGAGAGATTATTTGACTTGTTAAAAATTTAGTGTATAGAAAGACAAAATAAAACAGTGTATAAGTCTCGCCATACGTTATGAGCGGTGGCCTTGAATGCGCAGTAGTTACTTAACAATACCTGTACATATGCCTAGTAATTCCCGTCAACGCGTCGCCCAGCGCTCTTAATTCGTTGCGCGACTTATACCCATATTGATCATTACACGAAGGAAACTGAAAGCTTCAAACGTCAAACTCGTTTCATATCGAGTAGGTACTAACCTCTCGAGTGGTTTCATCCGGGTAATATTTTATATAAGTACGCATGAATTTAGGGGGGAGGAGAAGGGGAAGGGGAGGGGTAGGGAGAGGAGCCCCCCCCCCCCCTACTATTCCCCCTTTGAGGAAAACCATAGTTTTCATAATAGGAGGGGTCCAAAGATTGAAGAAAATGTCTACTTTTTTGCATTTAAAAGTGATCTAGAGGGGGGAAAGGGGAAAAAAGGTACCAGGGAGATCCCCCCTCCTAGGAAACCCATATTTATGACTATTGGTTCTGCTCCGGCGCAACGTGGCGCGGCGACTGTTCCGGTGCAGCTCGACGCAGGCTCCCTCACTCGCCGTCGCCGCTTCGACATTCTGATCGCCTTCGGCGACCAGCCTCAGCCGCTCCGCTTCGTTGTCTGGCCTGCCCAGGAAGGACTGCCCAGTTATCGGTTTTGGTACCGAAACTAACCTATTCATAACCTATCCTGACTTAACAATGGTAGGTTTAATGCATAGATATAATTAAAGTCTGTGGTTTAGTGGCACATTCACGATTTCACGCAATATGGATGGAGGGAGACGGAATGAGTCATGATGGCGATTGGCATCCAAAATGGCCGATGCCATTTTCCACCGTTGCAATGTCAGTTGTCATTTGTACTAAAATCATGTACCAATATCCAACGTTGGAGCTTTTGATTTTGACATTTTACGGTCGAATTTTACAAATAGGTAAATGTCACCGGAAGATAGTCAAAACCGTAAGTTGATAAACGGTAGTTGATTAACTATCGACAGATAGTAAACCAGACCGACTGGGTTTAGAATTTACGTTTCTTTTGTTCTTACATGTCAAACTAACACGAAGGCTATTCGGGGGCTTCACTGCGCTCGCCCCCTCTAGTCTTTACCTAAGCTACCGCAGTGTTAGCCCTGGTATTTCGTTTACAATTCAAGTTTAAACCAGTTTACTATTTAACGGTTATAACCGTTAGTTGATCAATTTACGCGTCATATAGTAAGCAGTACGCTACAGTTTACTATCTGTCGATAGTTGACCAACTTACGAGAAAAAAAACGTTAGTTTATCAACTAACGGTTTTGACTATCTTACGGTGGCATAAACATCACGTCAATTATAGAATATAAAAAATTCGAAGTATTTAAATCAAATTGCTGTTCCTCAATTAAAAAATGGTATTAGCGGATACCTAAGGGGGTCCTTATATAACCACCTAAGTACCTACTCCAAAATTTATGTATATTTTTTTGTTGGAGGGGAAGAAAATGGAATTGAATACCCATGCCCAGGAGTCAGACCTCCCTTCTATGTCCGGGTCCCCACATATTGAGCGGGCATCAGCTCGTGTAGTATACCGACTAAAAACAACCCCTTTGGGTTTACAGTTATCGATAGTCGATTTAACTGTGAGCCATGGCCTCGGTATATGCTGAAGGCTTTCTGCCTGCAATTTGCCCTTTTGGGCGATAAATATGTTAATATGATATATATGGTAGGAGTTTGCCTGCTTAGCCGATTTTACGAGCGGATTTCAGCTCATAGTCAGAGGGCATGATAGCGGCATGTTAGGGGGGCAGAGAGCCCCCGCTACTATGAGGTGGTTATATAAATTTTAAACCTATCCTAATCCTAAACTACTCTATATTTGGGTCATTTAGGAGGGCACTAACGTCAGTCCGAGAGGTTTAAAGGGGGAGGGGGAGACTGTGTGTCCGTTGAATCAAGACGGCGATCTCTTTCAATCCAAATTTGGTATCTGAGACGCTGTAATGCTTCGAGAACACGTACTCCAAACTTTAAACTTCGTGTGTACTTATATAAAACCCAACCCTTTCATTCAATCATCATCATCAATCAAACTGAACGCAGCTCTTAACTTGACTGAACCATCCAACTACTCGAGCGATTCGCTCACCAGAATCACTCGTATATGGAAACCACTCGAGAGGTAAGTAACCACTCGATTATGAAATATGCTCGATTATTGCCATCGCTTCCTACTCATAAATAAACAGAATATATTTCTGTTTATTTATGAGTAGCGATGTAGCGATGGCAATAATTCCAACAACACCAAATAGTGAGCAAAAAAATTACAATACAATGTTTATGATTGTCAATATAAACAAAACATATTACGGACAACAGTCAACACTAGTTCTGTCATCGCGAAGCGAAATGAAACAAAAGTCGTATCGTGCCGTCCGCCCGTGGCGTTCGTGGTAAGTCTAAGCTACGCTACTGGTTTAGGACTCGTCTGTGATTCATTCAGCTCAGCACTATCGAGGACATCGAGGTATGTGTCAGTAACCTACGTTACCAACCGGTTTATTTGTTACATTCCAATAGCTTTGTGCGCTCAGGGTGATTCTGTGAGTTTTTCTATAGTTTCTCGAAGATGTATGACCAACAGCAACGTACTAGCCTGTTGATGGTTGAGGAGGTTGAAAAGCGTCCAATTTTGTATAACTATCACCTTCCCGGCTATTCGAAGAAGCATGAAACGGAAAAGGCTTGGGAAGAGGTGGGGAACGTCGTAAACTTTACAGGTATGTTCAAATACAGCAACTACTTGCTCTTGTTGTTTCTATGCTTATGTAGCTACCTATTTTATTGTGACGCCCGAATAAACGCTTAACTATTATGTATCTATCTAAAATGTACATAGGGTCTCTTCTTTTGACTCTACAATGTACATTTAACCATATTATGTTTCTGTTAGTTTGTCTTTTCTTCAAAAGAATACATAACTACTGCCACAAATCACACATATCAGTCTTGCTGTGTAGTGTTTTGACAATGGTTGTCGCTTCAACACCAACAAAGTAAGTGTGCTTGTGAACGCTAAGAAAAGTAGCCCGGTCTGTACAGGAATCCATTGAATTCTGACTTTTCTACTCAAGAATCCTTGCGCATACTCATAAGCATACTTATATGTTGTCTTCAACTGACACAAAATGATTTCATAACCAGGCTAGGTGCACATACTCAGGTACACAACCTGGTGAATTAATCCTGGGACTGGACTTTAAATTAAAACATTACTACTGTACATACTTATTTTATATATAATCTAATCAACTCATCATATTTGTTTTTTTATTTTTATTTTATACATTCTGTTTCAGCATCTGAATGCAAGGAAAGATGGAAAAACATAAGAGCTGTTTTTGTCAGACACATGAAACCCCCCAAAAGTGGCTGTACAAAGGATAAGAGAGCCTATTATCTATTCAATGCAATGCAGTTCTGTGTTCCTTTCATCAAGGCACTGAAGCCCGGAAATCAGCTGCAGCAGTCACAACTGAAGGATGAAGAAGGGCTTGAAGAAGGGGATGAAAGCATATGTCAATGGGATGATGACCCACAACCAAACTCGCCATCATATAGCTCAACACCGACGCCAACAACAACGGCTGCTATGCCACAGCATTGGGAGCACCAAAGCGACCCAATCACACATCATATACCAAAGAAAAAACGAGCTTATAATGATGTCGACAAGCCTTCTATAGAATATTGGGACCGTAAAAAAGCCACTTCTTCAGCCGAAGATGAGACATTGGCTTCAGAAAGCAGAGCAGAATCATTAAAAATGTTCCTTCTCAGCATGCTTCCGGATCTTATAAAGATGGATGATCGGGAAGTGCGACAGTTCAAGAGGAAGGCCTTGGATGCAGTGGATGACATCCTGTCAGCCAAACCGCCGTGCCATCCCTCCTCATGCCCATCAACGAGTAATTCTTCATTTCCTAATGAGATATCTCCGCCTTCCACTTGCGGATTTGGGGACTATTCTTCGCACGAGTTACCTCAAACCTCTTATTCACTTGCTGATTACTGTTCAACAGCTTTTCGACCAGACACTTAATATGAAACCGAATAAATTTCTTCTCAAATAAGAATCAATTTAATGTTTTCTTTTTCGATAATAATATTGTTTCTTACCTGACGGTGATAAATGGCTATTCCTCAGTCTCCAGGACTCCCCTATGCTGGTGTTCTGTTTCTGAATCGAAGGGAAAACCAATTTCATAATTTCATTCCTGCAGAATGCTAGAAATTTTGCATAAGAAAGTTCGAGCAGAAAGTTTAGCAGCAACAAACAACCGATTCTGATAAAGTTTTTCAAAGTATGGGTGTGCTCAAAACCTATTCTTCTCTTCCTAAAATGATGTTTTCGTCATCACTCTGAGAACTGCCTTCCAAAGACAACATTTCACTCATGTATTTTTATAGTTGATAGTGTGCGGTGTCAAGTCACCACCAAGTCAGAAACCGGAGTTACCAATTGCATTAGTTTCTTTCCAGTAGCGCATAAGCTCTACAATAAAGCCCACTTCCTATGCTACATAACAAAATATTTTTTTTGCAGGACACCTGAAAACGCCACTTTTCAATGAAGAGACACATCTGGAGTCCCACAAGAGTTATAAAGATAATTTCGGATTTGATTTGATTTCCGAATGCACTACTACAATGTGAGTATTGATAACCTATATCTATATCAACATACCTATATCTAGTCAAGTCAAGATTTAATTCAATTTGTGTAGTTTTCTGGCATAAATTCCATAAAGAGAGTAAACAATCAGTGTGGTGTGGGATCACAAAAATGGTTCCACAGCTATAACAACAACATAGCGTCACGGCCTTTCCCATACGGGATGGCAGAGGCACAATTGTGGTCACTTTTAGCCAGTTATTGAATACTGCATTTTGCGTGACAGGGGCGGGCCATCCCCGCAGCTATGGGATTAAAGGTTTCCTCACGATGTTTTTTAACAGTAATATTCTGTGTCGTGTAATTCTGGATGTAAAGTGTCTTTGTGCCTTTCATTTGGAGCCATTCTGTTGAGTTGACCTTTCCGAACTTACAGAAAAGTAGAGCCTTGCGAGAACAGCGGAAGCCATGGGAGAACAGAGGAAAATGTATTTAGAAACTTGTAAGTCCAACTACTTGTTTTATTTTATGTCCAATATTATACTCGGTCCATTTAAAGCTATCTAAAGACGAGATACATGGAGCGACTTTCTTGTTATTGTCCTGGATTGTACTAACATAGCACATGAGCGAACACAAGTAGTCCATTAATGTCCTACCGAGGGTTCTAAAGGCCTTTACTGGAATTTGACTGAGATTAATCTCTAAAAAAACCTGTCAAGTGCGAGTCTAAATCGCGCACGAAGGGTTCCGTACCACCGTTCAATGGAAGCGATGGTGTGGAGTGAATAGTTTGGATTTTACACAGCAAAATATTGTTTACAAAGTTATTGGTGCGGTTACTTTCACACTCCATGTACGTAACCAGGTGCATCCATAAGTTTGTATGTGGTATTGTTGTATGGGAGCCCCCTTAAATATTTATTTTATCCTGTTTTTTAGTATTTGTTGTTATAGCGGCAACAGAAATACATAATCTGTGAAAATTTCAACTCTCTAGCTAGCTAGGTTCTTGAGATACAGCCTGGTGACAGACGGACGGACGGACGGACAGCGAAGTTTTAGTAATAGGGTCCCGTTTGGAACCCTTCGGGTACGGAACCCTAAAAACCGAGGGTAGTTCGTACGGGTCGCGATTTTTAACCTTATGCCATGGTAAACCCAAGAATGGGTTCTTCAACAACTCGACACAAGAGACTGGACACACGTGTGTCAAGCAAGTTGCTGATACTCGTATCATATTATGTCGTCATCTGGACACGCCAAGATTTTTACGCGTGTCCACAAAGTGAAACTTAAATTAAATCACTTTTATGTTTTCGCCAACTAGACACACGTTCGCATTTTACCCGAATTTATGACAAAGTACAGTCACGCAGATTAATGTTTTATGCCACAATCATCATCGGACACTCAACGTCCCACTGCTGAGAACGGATAATTTTGTATGTTGTTGTATTATAATTAACCTGACTGTAACCTTTTTTGCAAAAAAAGTTGAATGTGTCCAGTTGGCGAAAACATAAAAGTGATTTAATTTAATTTTCACTATGTGGACACGCGTGAAAATCTTGGCGTGCCCAGATGAGGACATAATAAGTGATACTAATTCTGAGATTCACCAACTGGACACACGTGTGTTCAGTCTCTTGTCTCTTGTGTCGAGTTGGTGAAGAACCCATTAAAATTTAAAACTTATAACGTAGAAGTAGCGTTAGCTAACGCCGTTGGTATTCAAGAGGTTAAGCCATACTCGACCACATTGGCTCGGTGTGCGTTGATGAGGGGTGTTGTTATAGTGTCCAACTGGACTGTCATAAGTTTTCTAGCAAGCAAAGTTGAAATTATTCATAATATGCTCATAATGATATGAATGTTTTTCCAGTAAGTCAGAGCCGCAGTGCAGTTCGGCAGGCACTGGCACAGTATCCAATCAAAATGGAGGTCAAGAAAATCCAGTAAGTGATATGTAAGTATTAAAATTTTTATGACTTATATCTCATATATTTTTGTATCATATTGGTATCTTATGGAGCCCTCTATACTATCACTACTAGATGCTAGTAAAGCTGTGTCCTAATAGGTCGGATTGATAACTTCCCACAGTCAGGTTGGCCACCAGCTCGACACCCCTCTATGAACCCGCACTGAACCGGCGTTGTGCAGAAAGGCCCGTGCCCCTCGGTGAGGACATCAATGGGCAATCTATTTGCTATAATAATACCTTGGACACTATTTACATACATTGATCTAGCCTCAAACTAGGATTCCCTGTATCTTGGGTACTAGACAACGATACACATACTTATGTAGATAAATATTATACTTAGATAGATAAACAACCATGACTAGGGTACACACATCCGTTCTCGTCAAACAAATATTGCCCCCACCGGGACTCGAACCCGGGACCCTTGGCTTCGTAGGCAGGGTCACTGCCGACTCGGCCATTCGGGCCTTATTATGGACATTCGGCGACGGAGAACAGCGTGCGGAAACCTTCTTATCTATCAACATATCATATTTAGCTGCGGAGCGATGGGGTATCTGTCTAACGACATGACACACGTGGGCTCAGCTGTGCCTCTGCTTCGCCTTATGGGAAAAGATGTTACGCTGTATTTATTGTTATGTGCTAGCTGCCCAGTGTTGATATTATAAAATTTTGAATTGCCGTATAAGTTTCAAATTGCCGTATTTATGAGAAAAAATACATAAAATTGCCGTTGCTATATTTATTTAAGAAATGTTTTTTATATTAATTGCCGTATTTCATAACAACGTTAGTGAAAAGCCTGCCGTATAATCTGGAAAAAAGTTATAGAATGCCCTATATTACGGCAATGGCCGTATCAATAACAACACTGTAGCTGCTCGTCTTCGACTTCGGTACTCGTTTTAGGTTTGGCCGTACTAGCCGGTCATAAAACTATTCGTTCATCATTGAGTCAACCGCGACTGTCAATTTTTACGTGTTTGATGGAACATATGATCGTCTACAGACAACTATGTGGTTGAAGCGATTGATGGAAATTGATTGAAGTACATTGTTTAATCGCGATTGACACAGCCAATTCAACGTCTCGTTGTGCATTGGCATTCGTTCGGTTATACGCTCGCTAGTCGAGAAACATGGCGGACATGCCGCGTCCCGTCCCGTGCAGTTGACGCGTTGATTGAAGCTCCATCATTCGCACCTTCAATTGAAATGATCAATCACGTACCGATTGACGATTGACGAATGATCGACTCCGGGGACAATGATCCATCAATCGTCGTCATAATCAGCCCACGTGGACCCGTTGTTTTGCAAAATACGCATCCCTCCTCAAATTAAAATTCAACTATAGTTTGCTAGTTTAATATAAATACTTACTCGTAGTTGTTATTTTATAGTTGAAAGAAAGAAAGAAAGAAAGAAAGAAACATTTATTATAAAGACAGTGAACACACTACAATTAAAACAAAGAAACAAAACACAGAGATAAATAGTTGCATTGACACATGATATAAAATGAAATGACAGTCGTGGTGTGTCACTGTCATTATAAATGGCGTCTGACTCAGCATTATGTTGAAGGCCAGGCCTTCAACGCTGATTTTCAGTCAGCGCCAAGTGTTACCTCGCGAGCGCCCCAGACCGCGGCGTGGTACAATCCATATATACATAAATATAAAGAATATATAAAAAATAGGTAACAATAATGGTAAATATAGATATGGCTGTTATATATGACACATACAAAAAGTTAAATAAATAAACATGGCCCGCGCTTTTCAATCCCTCTTTTCATTAAATTTAAGTGTTGGGTTTTCGGTCCCACTGGCAATGAGCGACCACAGACTCAAGTCTTATTGCGGCGTGAGGTTGGTACGGAGGGGAGGAGTAGTCTCTGCTGATCTAGCAAATGTGCCCTGCGTTTCCGCCCAAAGGCACACCTACTAGCCGCTTCACGGACTGGAGGGGGAATATCATTCCAACACTTAGATGCCGCAAATCTGAAACTCCCGCGGAAAGTTGCCGTTCGATGCGCCGGTGTAAGTATTCTATGCTTGTGCACGCCACGTTGTCTGGTCGCCCATTTTATCTTGGTGTACAAGTAGGGTGGGGTTTGCGTGCGTATTACACCAAAGAGTAGTTTGGCTAGTTAGTTAGTATTTGCACACACATAACGAATTTTTAGTAATTAGTTTATTATTTTAATATTTTTAACGTTGTGCACATAGGTCTACCTGTTATTTAATGTATTCTGTCCATATTAGGTTTGCTGGAAGAAATCTCTTTTTAGAGATAAGCTCGCCTTTGTACACCTAGTTTCCATTTTGATGTATCTGTATCTTCTGTTTTTGTGCAATAAAGTATAAACGAATGTGGTGTTCATTTGTAATTAATTTGTGCAATAAGTTCTGTTTAGTCCTAAGTCTTAATAAGTAAGGAATCAGTGTTCAAATTGTTAGTGAACCAAATAAAGAAAAAAAAACGAAACTCCTTCCTTCCTAACTTTATGCATAGCTGTCAAACATAAGTTCCGCTGCCAACAAAGAGGTTGAATGTAATTTAATTACCACTGTAATTCTTAGAAGTCGCATTTAATATCTGTCAAAAGTAGGGACAGAGATAGCGTCGGTCTTCTCTCCCTGTTTGGCTTAGAAAGGGAAGGGAGAACAACGCATAGCTCTGTCCCTACTGTTGACAGATGTCTTCCTTATTTTTCCTTATTTTACATTTACCTAAACCTCCTCCGGACTGAGAAAAATAAAACCAAATAGGAATTATACAAACTGGTCGGCCCATTTTTGAGTTTTAGCGCCATTAACGCACAGCGAGGCGTTTTTGGTATATATTTACTCATTTATTTGTTTTTGTTTGGGTAACTAATACGTATCTAATACGTTTGTACCTACCATATAATACCATATGTGTTACATATAGAATGTTATGGAACCTTTAGGTCCTCATTGTTCTTCATTTAATTGTTTTTCAGAAAAGCAGAATCAATCGTTGTTGATATCAAACAGGAGCACGCAACATCGCCAGGAGTGAAATCAGAAGTTTTAGCTAAACCCGGTGTGAGTCCCAGGAAGAAGAAGAAACTATTTAAATTGTAAGATAAGTATGTCTAGAAACGGAACTGATAGCAACCCACATTTGTATATCGCCTCGTATTAATCGTTATAGTTGTTTGAAACCTAAAAACACTCTTTTGAAATCAATAGGTCTTGTTAAGACGAATCAACTGAGCCCTAACTCGAAGGTTTTATGTAAAACCAACGAGCTTGGGCTCATACATGTAAAGATACCAGGTTTCCGTCTACCACCTTCCAGCTCCATCTTCAGGTGATGATGGTGAAGCAGTCGCCAGTAAATATGATTAGGACTGGTCACGACAAATCGAATTAGCTCAAACTAACATCACAACAACTAACATCCCGCGGTTCCCTCTCCCAACTGGAGCCTTGTCATCAGACCAGCTCGATGATACCATATTATTGACTTGTCATCTGAACTACAAACACATTCGAACTTTCATAGTGACAGAAGATTTAGAAGTGGGCGAGATTTCCATTCCTAGATTTGTTGCACACTATCATTTAGTTACAGGTCGACCTAATAAAAGGGTGTTAATAACAATTAATGTATAGTTTATTCATCTTGTTAAAGTCACCTTTGATCGTGCCGCTTGATGCGTGCCGACTCCTTTCAAAGAACGCCGCTTCGAGCGTACACCCGCAAGTGAATTCGCTAGTTTGTATCGAAGCGCGCAGTGTGTTGTGGTTGTGTTCTACGTATACCGAAAATGTGTTTTTTGTCCTTGGTTCATCAAAAAATCATTTTGCTGCCTAAATTAAGTGTAATTTATTATAATAACCATAATTGCGTGCGGGTGTACCGTGCGGGCGCGACGCAGTCTGAGTGAACGCAGTTTATTCTAAATGCTGAATATCAACGATAAGCGTGTTGTACCTGAAGGTGGTCGTGGAATAAAATTCAAAACACTTTTTTAATAAAACTTTATTCTACATAAAACCGTTATTTTAACTATTATACTTAGGTAGAGTAAGTAATTGTGCTGGTTTTACTACAGTTTCAGATCATGTGATTATTTGGAGTTATGCATTCTAAAGTGAGTAGGTACTTAGTTAAGTTTTGTAACTAAACTTATCTAGGTTTATGGAATCGATTCTATGATGCATGGGGGAAAGTTAAAAATTAATTTAGTAAAGTCTGATAGCATTTCCATTTACATAACATTAATGAATTAGTTTTAAGCCTCACTAAATAATAGTATTGTAATTAAATACCTATTTTAAAAGTTTCGATGTATTATTTTACAAAACGATGCAGCTCAGCTAGACATTAAACATATGCCATAGATATAGTTATCCGAAACATTAATTCATTGCACGATTTGGCCGTTATTTTTCTTATGAAATTCATAACTGACCAGCAGTGTTGTTAGTTTCAGGTCCCGCCCGTTAACTTTGATTACTTTCAATATCTAATTAAGAAAGAAGCAAGTTCGAAATAATTTATTTAAACTACCCCCCAGCGCTTATTAACTAACTCTAATCCACATAAAAATCGCCGTAGTTAATTGACCGAATGAATAAAGAAAAGTATCACCTGTCATTGGAAGGAAACGCTTCATTTTTGACGTTCGATATCTTAGATGAATGAATCTCTTTGCTTTACTCAATATCTGACCAATATTAACATTTTCTCAAACATGCTTGGAAATGTTAGCATTATTGTGACGACCTTCTTTGAGATAAAGCGAACTTTCTATACTGCATTGCTGTTCCTGGTCAGTGCTACGCCTATGAAAATCCTTAACTGTAGTGTTTTTAAAAATGGAACGAACTTTTTCTTCGGCACTATGGCAACCAAGAAGGTAAATTATCAAAGGTAATATTTAAATTTCGAATAGGCTTCGAAATACAAGGCTGTACTGTACTGATGAAAAAAAACATGTGCACATATTGAAGCGGGAATAAGAAAAACAACATTTATTTTGGATTAAGTACTAGTTTGTTTGAATTTCCTCTCATTATTTGAGAAAAGCACTATACAAGCATTGGCCACAACCAGTCATTGCAGGACTCACGTATGTGGTTCGTCTTGCAACGATCTTGCTGCCGGCCGCTGCACTCATATTTCCTTCAAGTTTTAGAAGTACAAGGTAATACTTTTATATATTTATTCGGCCCTATGTCAAATCGACGTTTAGAGTATAGGAAAACTCAGTATGCCACAATTTTCGGTCGACTTCAGTTAGTTAATTTCCCTCTTTATATACAATACACTAATTGTCTAAAGAGGATGATTAGTGCAATAGTGCCCGCCTGAAGATCCGCGCCATACCCGCTGTCATCATGACAGTGACAACACACCGCAGAAATCTCAGCTAGGCGCTATGCATAAAATAATGGTTTTTATCTACACACGTATCATAAACCCTCTTTACTGCGTCTAAAAACCGCACGTTAAGACCAGCATAATGTAAAACTATTTGGTAAAAATTCAATTATTAATCTGAAATTTTTTGTACATTATGACCATAATGTACAAAAATTTGTCAAATTATGACATTCAAATTTCGAACGCCGACACCCGCCTGTGTGCCGCCCCTAGTTTTTCTGTGAAGTTGGTACTACAGAACAAACTAAACAACTGCAGATCACTGCCACAATGCCGGTCAAACATGCAGTTCCTGAACTCACCAAAGAGAGCTTATGATATGTGTGTAGATAAACTAGTGTATTTAACTGTACATAATTAGGCATTAAAACTCTCGAGTGATATTATTATGAAACTCGCCTTCGGCTCGTTTCATTACTGCACTCTCGAGTATTAATGCCCTCCATTATGTAGCAGTCGCATAAACTACTATTACGTTTGTAAATTAGGTCTGGTCTGTCCAAGTTGGGATGGCACTATTTTAGTGATGTAGTCGGTGCCGATAGTTACGAAAATGAAGTTACAAATTCATCCATCCATATTTAAACTAATATTCAACCTACCATTATACTATCATCGCTTTTTACACTTGCGGATTCTTCGTCACTGGTTTCTTCGACTTCTATAATGCAATATTCCATCTCTTTTTCTATTTCTATTTCCTTCAACCAGTCTTCATTTTCTAGTTTCGAAACATGTTTTTCTAAAATGTTCCATGTTTTAACTTTTCTGGCTATTTCTCGAGCTTGAGATTTTTTTATTTTTTTATTTCATACATTACGAAGAGGCAACCGATGCCATTTCAAATATTTCATGTACAAGACTCAAAGAGAGCAAGACCGTAATCGATAAACGGGGTCGTTGCGGGCTCGCACAGCACTATGACAAAGGCGACGCAGTGCCTTTGCACGTGTGCGGGACGTCACCCCCTCCGCGATTTACTCTTCCCCTATGGCCATCCCACCTGACGCGAACTATACAAAGGGGCTCCCTAGGAAGCTCTACAGCAGCTTGTTACATTCAAGCAAAGAAAATCTAAAACACTCATGAAGTGAAGCATAATCCAAACATTAGATTGACTGGAAATGTATTAAGATAGGATCTATTCATTTATCTAGTAACCTAATTATAAAGTGTAAATTCGGTTGTGTTCCATGAGTAAATACATTTGTGAGCAAATATAAAATCAGCGTTAATTAAATGCATATTGAAAATCACTTCTTTCTATGCAGTTAGCTAGTTATTAACTAATTATGGTCTGTGTCAAAGTTCAGTGCAAATGTTCGCAGTGGTCCAATGTTAAATGTGGAAATCTGAGTCGCATTCCATCTTTAAAGGTAAGATGACTTTGATTATCATGTTATATTTCTTGTACCTACAATGACATTGCTATATTTACTTTTTATCTACAAGATTTAGAGAGTTTAGTCAGGAGGCAAAACGACTTGCTTACGGTTTCTACTGTCTTCTGTCTACTGTCAAGTTTAATGGCCATTTTTTAGTGAGTTATTCGATGTCTATAGTTATCAAAAGAGTAGTCGACAAATTTAAGCATGAATTTTATCACCTTTTTAGTTGAACTAATATTTTATTTGTCACAATCCAATTAAATTTACCTACTTATAGTATCATCGTAAGAAACCCTTAAGGAATCTTCGTTTGTCACTAGTTACTCCGATTTCTACGTTAAAATATCTTTTTCTATTTCTATATCATTCTAAAAATGTTTTACGAAATATATTTTCAGTTTAATGTATTTCCAGTACTTTTCTGACTTGTTCTCGTGGTTGAGAATCGATTTTATTGTATTGTACCTTTTCGTATAGGCGAAGAGACAGCCGATAACATTTTAAACACACAAGTACTTGTGCAAGCTTCAACGTTAGCGAAATAGAAATCGATAAACAGGATCGATGCGGCGGCGTGGCGCAGCACTATGACTGGACCTGGCGGTGTGCGGGAGGTGTGCGGGAGGGACGTCACCTCCTCCGTGATTTCCTGTTTCCTCTCTGGCCATCAATCCTGACATGGACATGGACATTAATAAAGAAGTTTTGACTTTGTACTTTGTAGGCTTAGCGACTTTGAGAATTATTTGCACTCATCTTTGGCACGGATGCTGAGCCGACGACTCAAAGTTTGATGGACGCTGTTATTGCCTCTCACTCGGGAAATGACAGCGCCAGTAGGAACGACATTTAAGCGGCGCTTTAATGGAACAGCTGTCGTGCATTCGGGCATAGATATAATTATTCACGAGCGCGCCTGTCAAACTTGCAAGACCTTTCCACAAAAGCATCTGCGGCTCGAGGACAAATCCATGATACGTCATCATGCCTATGTTTCTGTCCCTGTGAATGTGAAAGTACAGGGTGTGCTACTGATAACACAGCGGTGGTATCAGTAGGGGGTGTTATTCAGATCGTCATCGTGATACCATTATAAGGTATCCGAATCGTTGTTGGAATTATACAGCAAGGCTGATTTTAGCCACTGATGTTGACAGTCTAAAACTGCACTCGATTGAATCATAATATTATGGAAACTCGTAACAGCATTAATTTATAAATAGCTACTTTATGTACACAACACTGCGGTGCAGGCAGGAAACTGAGAGATTGTACACTTAGCAACAGGTAAAGCTTAAACCTCTCGAATAATGGCGAGCGTTCTAATGGTACCTTTGGTCAGATGGTTATCTTGCTTAAGGTACATGCAACAGATATCGCACGAAACAAGACGATGGATAATACAAATTCACTAAGAAGTAATTGTTAACGAATAGTCATTGAATTTCTCAAATTTATGAGGATTTCTGATTCAGTTCCCTTTTCAATTTTCGATTAAGTAGTCAAGACTATTCTTGACTATTTAATCGAAAATGTAAAAGGGAAGGGAAGGGAAGTTTAGTATCTGCTGCATATATCCTCAGCTCTGCCTGTATATGACCAGTTTGCCACCCCTTTGGCCCTTGCTGGCCCCACGGTCTAGCAGCTACACTTGGACACGTCAGTCTCCGACTCCGAGGGGTTTATCAGGCTGTCTCGTTCTTTCAGCTCGAAAGCGTCCGCCTGAAATAAGTGCAAAAGGTAAGTGCGTCACTCAAGATTAAGATTTAGTCCGTACCTCTCCCCCCTATCCGCTAACTCAATTTTACAACAAAAGTATCTACGCAGTTTTTTCTACAGCTAGAATTTAAAGTTGTGAATGAGAGCAATGTGTTCTACCCACTTTTATAATGCGCGTCGTATAAGTTGAGCCAAAATGGCGGCGTCTGCGCAGGGTAAAACGTATCTAACAGTCATTTTTACCTTATTACTTATACGCCGGGTACTGTACTTATGGTGCTGAAACGTGGGCGCTCATAAAGGAGACTGTGCACAAGGTTTCAGTAGCACAGAGAGCCATGGTGTCCGACTGCATCCGGAATACCGAAAGCAGACGCCGAACCAAGATGGCTGACGTCGGTAAACGGATAACACGGCTCACGAGGAAGTGGGCAGGACACTTGGCTAGGCGAGAAGACGGCAGATGGCATTTCTTGGCAACGACACTACCAGCCGCACTACCAGTAGTGTCGTTTACAATTAACGACACTACCAAGTTTATTTTGCGTTAAAATGTACAGTCAGATGATTTTGTCAGCTATGTAAAAAATGATGACATGTTTCAAAAATGTTGACATCTGTCAAAAGCATTACAAACAAACATAGCTTCACATCTTTTCCCAATGGGGTGGCATAGGTACAATCGTGGCCGCGTCAAAAACTTCAATGAAATAAACGTATGTAGGTACTTTATCCATGCTGTGTTCAATACCTTCCTTCAACGGTCTGCTGCCCTGGCACTTTGTGGCAGAAAAAAGGCTCCATAAATTAGGTATAACAGGATTAAAAAAATCATCTGACTGTACATTTTAACGCAAAATAAAGTTGGTAGTGTCGTTAATTGTAAACGACACTACTGGTAGTGCGGCTGGTAGTGTCGTTGCCAAGAAATGGCAGATGGACCAGATCGGTCCGAGTGGTGGCCAAGAGGAGGCCAAAGATCAGTCGGCGGATCACCTGCCAGATAGTCCGATGGGATAGTGAGGATAGCAGCAAAGCAGTGGACCCAGATCGCCCGGAACCAGGTCGAGTGGCGTCATTATGAGGAGGCCTGTACTCAGCAGTTGGTTTCCTGACAGCTGATGATGATGATGATGAATGAGAGCTATCTATTTATGTTGTATCCAGAAGGATTATTATCTATATTAAAGACTAAACTAAAGGAAAAACCTTTGCCTCTAAAGTTCGTTAATCAGATTGAAAGACTGTATTTATATGATCAATGTCTATGAAATGAAATATTAATATTAATTCGTGTCAACGTAAAAGGACTAGCGACGTGTACCTCAAAATCTTACGATATTGGAATATTTACTCGCTTTCTCCGGAACGGGTAATTTGGTCGTCAATATTATTTGATGGCATTAACGAGGGATATAATGATGAAATATGGGTTTTGTCTTCACTCTCCCTTGCTGCCTGGGTTATCTGTGCATTATTTTTAAACTCATGTTACGACCATGAGTAACCTTGGCCATTGAACTATCGTTTATTTTATTATTGGTGCCTTCAATGATATGACAAATGTATGTCTATTCTACGTTAACATCAATTAGTAATACAACTTTTGTAGGCTGCTCCTAAACTCAAAGCAAGATGGCGCTCCAGTTAAAGGCACTGTAAAGTACAGAACTTACTTTTGTCTCTCTATATTCTCTTATTTTTCTGGCTAACGTGAGGAATGCGTCTTCTATGTTAATGTTACTCTTGCACGACACTTCGAAGAATGGCATATCAAAGTCGTCTGCTATCTGAAATAGACAAGTTACTTATTTTAGACCTGTATTACTTATATGCAACAATTCGCTATTGGATGAAAAATCTCATTTCACACCATAGTTTAGTTCATTCTTCGTTCAAATTCAAAACTAAGGGCCAGGCCATATTACTGCGTTGCGTTTTGTGCGTCCTTATGTCGTATGCTCATTGACGTGTCGCAGATTTTTGCGATGCGATACCGCGACGCCGCTGATCTAGCCTGGGCCTCAGACAGCTTGGAAAGTTCTGGATGGTTCTGGCAGTCGGATTGGCAGCTAACCTGAAACCCTTCAATCAACCAGCTGCAGCCAATGAGACAGCTTGGTGGAGGATGACTCAATCTACTGGAATTTTAGTAAAGGCCTGTGACCCTCGGTGGGGACATTATGGTGTCAATTATTTACCTTTTGTCCTCTCTCTTTAGGAATGGCTCGATGGTTCTCTTGAACGTCGCATTTGTTTCCCACCAGTACTTTGATGACGTCTGGCGATGCGTACTGAAACAAGAGAAAATATTAAACTAAGGAAATCCCACCGCCTAAATTATCAACAGAAAACATAAAAACTGTCATCATCAGCTTCTGCATCGACATCTTTGCTGGCTTCCTTCTTTTTGCCATCTTATCCGGTTCTATCAATCGAATCCAAGGTTTTCCTCACGATGTTGGCAATAATAATAAATTAATTAATAAATACTAGAGGACAATGCTTACAAATCAAACTAGGCCCATAGTAAGCTCAATAAGGTTTGTGCTATGGGTACTAGGCGACCATATATTTAATAGAGATAAAAACTTATTAAATTATATAGAAAACATCCAAGACTATCAAACAAATATTCATGCTCATCACAGAAATGTTTGCTCTTACCGGGATTCGAACCCAGGACCGTCAGCTACATAGGCAGGGTCACTTACTACCCCTAGGCTAAACCGGTCGTCAATCGGCAATGTCGGCGACCAATCTGGCTGCTGGTCGACCCACGCTTTTTTTTCTACTAATTAAGTATACTTAAGTTTGATCTCACCTCCTGAATATTCCTGAGCCAATACGACAAATGGTTGAAAGACTCTAGGTTCGTAATGTCATACATGAGTATGATGCCCATAGCTCCCCTGTAGTATGCCGTGGTCAGCGTCCGGAACCGCTCCTGTCCAGCTGTATCCCAAATCTGCAGCTTAATGGGCACTCCGTCCAGGTTTATTATCTTCTGCTTGAAGTCTATACCTGTTGTTGGATGAGACAATTAGTTTTTAGCTTCAGTTGAATGGTTCGACGACATAGTGAAGATAGCAGGAAACCAACGGCCTTATACCATACAATACACTAGACATACATACTAGACCAAAGTCATTATCCTTTCAGAGAAACCACTTCGCTGAGTGGATAATCACGATGAAAGGTTAAAGGGATACGGATCGGAGATGGTGAAGAAGATGTAGATCTCTAACATTCTGTTCTGCCGGGCACAATACGTATTCGATGAATAGGTACTTATTAGTTTTCTACCTACAAGACTTAAGACAATAGTAATATGTATCTACCTATGTACCTGTTATATAAAAATCTATTTATTACTAAAAATCTTATTACCTTACAGATCTTACTTGAGTAGGATCGTTATTCTTATAAAATAAAACCTAGACCTTGTTATAAATAAAGATGCCCTGTTTTACGATCTGACGTCAAACGCTGCTGCTAGGGATTTAGGGTTCCTTGATGTCGGATCGTAATACCAAGGTATATCCAGGCATTTCGCAAAAGAGGCTCAAAACCTAAAGAGTAGATCTGTCAAGAAGTGCGAGGGGTAAGTTTTGGTAGACCTTTCGAAATTTATGTTAGTGCTAATACCGTTGTACAGAAATAAGAAGATTACACGTTCACTAATGTAGCGAATAAATAGCCACAGACATAATTTTCATTGTCCTTATGACGCACTAAATAAGCCTGGTGCAAGTATCTGCAAATAGTGGTTGATTTCCACTAGACTTTTGTATTCGCTCGCCCACATTTTGCATTGTGACTCATGCGCTAGGGTAGAATATGTACATACGATAGGGTTGATATTGATACCTATGTAAGTACCTCCTATTCTTATCATGCTATTCAGGCTACTACTCGAATAAGAATAATCTATGAAACAGATAACAAAACTAATGAATGATAATGAAGTATAAGCTGAAATATGTTGAATGAATTATGAGAGTCGCTTCTTGTAGCTTTGCTCCTGAATCTTTATGTATTCATGACCTAAAACTGACTATTGAATTACCTAAAATTATTTACTAATATACACACCCCTCAGATATGTGTAACTGACTAATTACAAGCTGCTAAACCTTGTTTACAATCCGCTGAACAAATGACTGCGGTACTAAGGCTACCGACGTACTATCAAACTGCCACCGCAAGAAAATGAGCCTACCGACTTTCGACAGTCTATTGTTCTCTTCGTTTACTCCAGCAATAAAAGATAATTCAGTAATAAGAACCACGCCAGAGAAACAGCATCACACACAAAGGCTCGTAAAGTAAACACTCACCTATCGTGGATATGTAAATATCGTAGTATCTCTCGTCGCAGTATCTATGCACTATGCATGTTTTTCCTACATTCGAGTCGCCTAACACCAGAAGCTTATACGTAGCTGAGAAGTCCAGAGCCATTTTTTTGTTTACTATGGGAACGCGAGTCAGTCAAAACATGGGGTTAACTGTCAAAGTGGGGAAAAATCGATGTATTAGTGTGCGCATGCGTGAACTACCCCGACTTGCAACAAGTAACCCGACACCATTAAACAGCTGTGTGAGTGCATCCCGGGATTTCCCTTGAGTGGAGTTGCAGTTTCATCAACTTACTTTTGTAGCGCATTTCGTGGTACTTAGGCGTTGTCCAAATTGACATCGGTTGCACTAAAATGGTCGTAAGACCGAATAAAGTTGTAGGGGTACAGAGAAAGGATTTGCCGGAAGTGACGTCAAACGTGAATTTTATAAAACTCACCCCTCATTCTTATCCACTTTTCGATTCTTCATTCCGACTTCAAATTTCTAATGAGGGCTGAGTTTTATAAAAATCACGTTTGACGTCATTTCCGGAGAACGATGTTAGTCGTAATTCTTTATTGCACTCACATGACTGTAAAAATAGCTTATGATATAAAAGAAGTGTACAAAGGCGAGCTTATCTCTAAATAAGAGATTTCTTCCAGCAAACCATGTTGGATAGGAGACGGAGATGATAGTCCTGACGTCCGCTCAAGTAAGATCAAAATGCTTTGGTACTCTGTTGAATTTACTTTAGCTCAATAATCTACTTTATCTGAAAATCTCCAATGTGTCTGCATTTGTTCATGATGTATGTATACTATAAATTACATATCTTTTCCCATTTGGGGCAGCAGTGGCAGAAGCTTTGCACTCATATTGTAATTAAAATGTAAAGTGTAGAAAAAAATACCTATTTAGGTACTAATTCTAAATGATATGGGGTTGACTTAGTTTTAGTTTAGCTGCTTAGCTTATTTCAATTTCAAACTTAATTTGAATTTTTTTCTTACTATTACATTATACGCCCATTTATCATTGCAATGATAACAAACTGGAGAGGCAACTATGGGCCTTAAAACACAGGTTTTATAACTTAGTTTAGGGAATTACTCTATTTTCTCCAATACAAATAGTATGGTGAATAAATTTAATTTTCATTTTAATTTTCATTTCAATTAGATATGAGTATTGGTTCGTTATACGTTGGATCTAAGTCTGTCACTGTCTCTTGCCTTATCCTTCCTTATCCGATATACCCAACACCAGGAAACGGATACCTCCTATCGTATTCGTTATTATACTTACCTTAATAGTATTTCTGCGATATTCCTCAAATAAAAGCTTTCTGCTCCACTATATAATAATAATAATAATACCTTGGACACTATTTACACACATTGATCTAGCCCCAAACTAGGATTCCCTGTATCTTGGGTACTAGACAACGATACACATACTTATATAGATAAATATTATACTTAGTTAGATAGATAAACAACCATGAATAGGGTACAAACATCTGTTCTCATAAAAAAAAAAATGCCTCCACCGGGGCTCGAACCCGGGACCCTTGTCTTCGTAGGCAGGGTCACTGCCGACTAGGCCGTTCGGATCGTTAACTATGATATGATAACACGTTGCTGGTGGAGGCGTATTGTTGGTGGAGGTAATATCCAATCGAGTCTGCAGCAGTATAAACCTTCCGGGCATGTCTGGTAGAAGTACTATCGAACATACCAACTGTTCTACTTTTCTACCTTACCTCTCCAAAATACAGTTTGCGGAGAACATGGTGTGGTGGTGTTTCGACTCTACCTTGGTTGCTCGTAGGCGTGTCTCTATTCTACCTAAGGATAGGTGTTGTATTAAAGTAATGTAAAGGCATCAGTTCTCATCAGGCCCAGTACAATCTAAGGATTGTACAAATAATTTTGTCCGAAGTAATATTTTCCTTGTATTTTTTTTCAATTCGCTTTCTTCCCTTTTTTTCATACGTTTTTTTACTAGTAGTATAATTTTCTATACGCTTTAATTTCTTCTGTTTATTTTTGCAAGGCATATATTTTCCTATGCATTTATTTTCGCAATCCATATTTTTCATAAACATATGTTTTACCAATATCATTACAGCAAAGTCATTTTTATCTCAATAATTTAATTCATATTGCTCAGTTTGGTTTCAAAAAGGGTCGTTCAACAGCCGATGCTGGTGTTGAACTAATCGACAATATTTTTGATGCCTGGGAAGACGCAATGGATGCAATAGGTGTCTTCTGCGATCTATCCAAGGCTTTTGATTGCGTCCATCATGACACTCTTGTCAGGAAGTTACGCCATTATGGTATAAAAGATCAGGCACTTGGCCTTCTGGAGTCATATCTAACAGATAGGGTTCAGATGGTCGATGTTAATGGGAAAAGATCACCTGGGTCTTCAATAAGTATGGGCGTACCGCAAGGTTCAATTCTTGGTCCTTTCTTGTTTTTAGTATATATTAATGATTTACCTTACCTTGTTAAAGCAAAACATGGGTTAGTATTGTTTGCCGATGATACTTCTTTGATATTTAAAGTTAAAAGACAGCAATCAAATTATGACGAGGTAAACAATGCTATCTCTAGTATAGTGAACTGGTTTACTGTTAACAATTTATTACTTAATGAAAAGAAAACTAAATGTATTAAATTCGTGTTACCCAATGTGAACCCGGTAACTACAGACATATTTATAAAAGGACAGAGATTGGACCTTGTGCAGTCGACTGTCTTTTTGGGCATTACTTTAGACGCCAAACTACAATGGGATCCTCATATAAATAAATTGTCGAACAGACTGAGTTCGGCAGCGTTCGCAGTTAAAAAAATTAGAGCTCTTACCGACGTAGACACCGCTAGACTAGTCTACTTTAGTTACTTTCATAGTCTAATGACCTATGGTATTTTATTGTGGGGTCACGCTGCGAATGCTAATAGTATATTTATTCTGCAGAAACGGGCTGTTCGTGCAATTTATAGATTAGGGCCTAGAGTGTCACTGAGGGAAAAGTTTAAAGAAATCAATATTCTGACATTTGTGTCTCAATATATCTATGACAATCTTGTGTATGTAAAAAGAAATATAACTAATTTTCAGAAGTACAGTGATATACACAATTTTAATACTAGAAATAAAGACAAGTTGGTTGCTTATGTAAGCCGACTACATAAAATTAGTAATTCTTTTAAAGGCAATTGTATACGCTATTACAATAAGGTCCCTACTGATATTAAAAACTTACCTTTAGACAAGTTTAAAATAATAATAAAACAGAAATTGTATAAAAAAGGTTACTATAGGATATCTGATTACTTAGAGGACAGATGTCCATGGGAATAGATTGTTTGAGTAACAGGCTGTTTCGATATATAATTAGCATTCATTTTGTAATTTGACAATATTTTATTTAAAAAAGGAAACGCAAAAGATGCGACAAGTCTTCTGAGTTAAGCAGATCTTATATAGAAATAAATAAAAATAAAAAAAAACACGACAAGTCTTCTGAGTTAAGCGGATCTCTGATTAACATGAGTTTGAATATACCTACCAAGTTAAGAAACTAAGTAGATAGATAATTTATTAATAGTTATGAGGATTAAGTGATTTTGTATTGTTTTATGTAATATGAGTTACATTCCACTCAGAATCCACACTGCACAAAATCATATTGTAGTCAACAAAACTTGTAGTTAGTTAGTAGAATCAAACTAATTGTAATCCACGCTTGTAAGCCATTTTAAAACCAACTAATTTGCATACCTATCTTATAGGTAGTATAGTAAGTTTGTAAATACCTAACTACTCAATTAATGTTAGCAAAGGACGATTTTGACGATTCTGAAACGATGTTCTGGTAAAATTTAAATGAAATGAAAAAGGGTTATCGAACGTCATAAAATGAAATAAAAATGCGTTTTAACCTAACCTAACCTACTTTAAAGCGAAATGCGTAATAATCTAACCGACATTATAATATGACTGTGGAGTTTCTTCGGTGAGCTCTTCTCCACAGATTCCGCCATTGTGTTAGTGAACTCACCCAAAAAAATGTAATGACGGATCTAAGTGATGTAACAACATCCTATGGAAATAAATGATTTTTGATTTGATTTGATTTTGATTATTTTCCAGGTGCTTAAGTATTTCCTCACCATACATTTTATGCTTGATTTAACATACGTCCATATACGTTCATTTTGCGTGACAGGGGGCTAGCCCATCGCCGCAGCTAAAGAGATATTTTAGAAGATACGTTAGAACGTCAACATTGTATTTATATATATAACGGACTAACATTATACAAGAGCGTGCAATCTATTAAATAAATTAAGCAGGCTGGCTGGCGATTTGTCTCCGCGATGCCTAACTTGTTGTATTTTCTTTTTCTTTTTTGCGTCATACATATCTTCTTAGTTGTGGCGAGGGGCTAGCCCCCTGTTACTCAAAAAGTTGTAGTGAAAACTGGCTAAACGGAGGTGCACCTGTGCCTCTGCCACCCCGTATGGAAAAAGGCATGACGTGTGTGTAGCACCTGGAAAATTATTATATTGGTAAAACATATGAAAAATACGGATTGAGAAAATAAATTCATAGAAAAATATATGTCTGGCAAAAAGAAACAGAAGAAATTAAAGCGTGTAGAGAATTAGACTAATAGTAAAAAAATGTGATGATGATGTTCTCCGACCGGGTTCGGTCACGGCGACTGTAACTGCTGGGGAAGGCGTCGTTCGTGTGCCCTCATATGGCTTGCGTAGCCTATTTTATTAGAAAAAGTGCGATTGCACTGGCCACACGTCAGCACGCCATTTTGGTGCGTGTACTGTATTGCGGCAGGTGTTCTGCCTCGTAGTTTGTCTCGCTTGGCATCAAGAGTAGCTCTTCGTTGGGCCTCGAAATCGAAGATCTTTGTGTGCACCGTATGTCGCCACTTTGCCTTGTCTTCCGTGAGTTCCTCCCACGTGGAGTGGTCGATACCGCAACTCTTCATATGTCGCTTCTGCACGTCTTTGAACCTCAAGAACTGACCGCCTTGCTTGCGTTTTCCGTTCTGTAGTTCACAGTATAAGAGACGTTTTGCAAGTCGTTCCTCTGGCATCCGTCGCACGTGGCCACACCATCGCAGTTGACGCCTCATCAAGTAAGCTTCGACCCCACCAACATTAGAACGTCGTAATATCTCTGTATTCCTGATACGGTCAGACCACTTGACGTTCAAAATGTTTCGAATACATCTTAGATGGAATCTGTCTAAAGCGCTGATATATTTACGGTATGGACACCAGGTCTCGGCGGAATAGAGAAGGTTCGGAAGAACTATGGCCATATAGACGGAGACTTTGGTGGATAGCTTGATGTCATGCGATCGGAAGACTTTGCGCTCCAACCTCCCAAAAGCTGCAGCAGCAGCGCTAATTCTTCCATTCAATTCTGGATCAAGATCGTATTTCGACGATACAGTGCTCCCAAGGTATTTGAACTTATCGACCTGCTTCAGTGAGTCTGCGCCAAGCTTTATATCGAGGGTCGAGTTGTCGACTCTTTGAGTGTCCATCGCCATGACCTCCGTCTTGCTGACACTGATTTTGAGCCCATATTTGCGACATACCTCGTCGAAAGCCGTGATCCACTGTTGTAGTCCCTCCACAGAATCTGACACAAACAGTCAAGTGCGCAGGATATATTTAGGTGCATAAACGGGCGCGCATATGCAGATGCACCCTCTCGTCCTCGTCCTCCTTGGGCCAAAGGAACGAAGAATCGATACGATTGGAGGAGAATTCGGATGCAGTGTATGGCCGCCAGTTGCCTTGTCCTCTACTGACGCCCTCGGCATTACACGCTGCCTTGCTGACTCGCCGACTCCGCCAAGCCACTGTAAAAAAATGTATAGAAAAAATAAATCGTTTGAAAAACGCGGATGGAAAAAAAAATACAATGAAAATATTATTTCGGAAAATCACTCAATCTAAGTTAAAACTTAAATTTAAATCAGTTTACTCGTAGCTTATAGGTGAAATGGCAGTTACCATCAGGCGCCGTGCCCACATGACTCTGATCTGACATAAAGCCACGTTGGCACGGCATGTTCAACCTAATCGGAATTTTTCGGGCACCCACGGACAAACGTAGCCTAATGGAGACATTAGAAGAAATGGGTCTTTCAGAAAGTCCCAGCTCTGGCTGTTAAGGGCTGAACATGGGCCAATGGGAAAATTAGACAAAGAAAACAAATACCCGTCGCAGTAGACTGACGCATGCTCCTGCGCAGAGCCCCGCGAGGCAGCCCGAGCTCCGAGACCAAGAAAATTATAGAAAATATTACTAAACTCCTGTAATAATAACATTAAAAATAAAATAAAACAACTAAAAATTTTCTCTTTTTTTACCTATTTTTGCGTGTAAGTTTCATATAGGAAACTGATTTCGTCTCCGAGCGCTTGTTCATTTAGTTGAATAATAATGCATTGCGAAAAATATTTTTAAATATTAAATATAACAGTTATACGGTAATTTTAAAAGACCATTCTTATCTCTAATAGACCTTTTATAACATATATCTATCCTACATTTTTATGTTGTCTAGTTTAGCCTAGAATTGAAGCTAAAGATGCATTTGTTTGTTCGCGCCCCCTGGTGCTGGCCATATTTAATCCCTTGAGAGGGGCGCTGCGTTCGCCCGTCGTCGTCTTCTGGCGGGGTAGCGGAACTGGCGGGCTAGCGGGCGGCGCGGGATAGCATCGGGCCGGCGACGTTAAAAATTAAGTGTTTTTGTCGAATTTACTCAAAAACTAAAATAAGCTAATTGCTAAAATTTAAGGATTGATAAGGAGCTCCAAAAGAGGAAAATTTAGGTATAAAAATTATCAGAAAAATCAGTAATTTTATATTAAAATTATTGAATTTCCTTTTCAATATACACTATGTTCAGGATTTTTTTACGAGCTAAATAAATTAATCCAGTCGTGTATCGACACAGTATTTAAACTTGATTATCTCATAGTGAATAACATATATTTTTCTGAAACCGATGAATTAAGTGGTTTTTTTTTTGCCAAAGCGCTCTTCAGTGGTTTTGAATGATCTTGGGCCTTAAAAGAGAGACTACTTGTAACTTGACGACCTCTGTGGTGTAGCGGTCGAGAGGTCCTGGGTTCGAGGGTGGCGAGAGGTGGAGAGAAAGGAAAAAAAAACAGGTCTTCGATGTTTGTGTCGCCATATAATGTGACAGGATATAGCGCGGGCCGTGTGCGTGGCCCGCGCATCAATAATCTGCCGGACGAGGTGAAGAGAGCTGAGTCTCTGGCAGAATATAAACGTCACCTCACCTCGTGGCGCTGCGGTTGGGCCTGCCTACCAAGCGAGAGTCCCGGGTTCGTTCCCCGGCCGGGACTTCAGAAAAAAAAATCCCAGCTTAGGACTTGGATGATTATATGTGTGTGACGTCGCTGTGTCTGGGTCCCACGACGCAGGGTATCCTAGTGTGGGGCCAGAAGCAATGTCTGTGCCTGTATGTAAAAGTTTATGTTTATGTTTTACCTCAAACAATGGCTGACAGGACAAGTATTCTACACAGTGGCGGGATTCATTGAAACGAAGAAGTAAGATAATTTGAAATGGCTTATTTGCTTGATGACATTCCTGTATTGTATTTGAATTGATTATTATTAAGTTGTTGTGGTTGTCATTTTAGCTCTCATGTATACAGAAGGAAATATCATTAACATTGTTTAAAAAAATAAAAAATGCGCAATATGATGATACGTAATGCACAATTATAAATGATCTTTAATCAAATAAAATTAAAAAAATATTTATTACTGTTGATATTGACCTGTCATTTTTGTCATTGAATGTCATTTTTCCGACTTCTGAGCTAAAAATAGCACCTTCGCTGCTTGATTTTGGTTTCTCAGGCAGGAAATTATATTCCTAACTCGTTCGAAAAGGCTTTTTACGAACCTCGCTACGAACCTCGCTACGACCCCGCCTTCGGCTCGTGCCGTAAACTTCTCGGTTCGTTAATATAAGCCTTTGCGAACTCGTGGGAAATGTACTATTTTGCCTCTTCTCTACATTGCACCATGTTTGCCTCTTCTCTACATTGCACCATGTTTGCCTCTTCTCTACATTGCACCATGTAGGAGTGGGGCACAGAAACTCCCAGAGATTGATTTTAAGATCTCTTTCAAACATTGGTTTTGTTCAACTAGTACAAATATTGCAATATTAATTGTAATAAATAATAAGCAGGAATAAATAATTACAAAATTATTAACAGCGAGTTCTGTGTTTAGTCAGATTAACCCCATAAAGTTCTGTCATTGAAGTAATCTTGAACATTGTAAAATCCCTTTTTAGACAAAGTCGCTTTTATACATTACTCAAATGGCAATTTCAAATCTCCAGAATCTCTTATCTTATCTTATCCTAGTGTGACGCCAAAATCAATGTATGTTCAACAAAACATAACATTTACATACAGGCATGTAAATGTTATGTTTTGTTGAAACATTACAATTAGCATTTCATCTCCTTTACCTGTCACTCAAAATGGAGTATTGAATAACTGGCTAAAAGTGGGCACAATGGTGCCTCTGCCACCCCGTATGGGAAAAGGCGTGACGCTACGGGTTATTTTTTGTGATCCTGCACTTTTGTGTGCATGTATGTAAAGTACGTTCATGAATTCACGACTTGAAACTCACTCGTAGTTAGAACTCGCATACCGTGAAGTGACGCCCCTCTGCACTTTATCGCACGTAACCATTGGATCTATGTATTTTATCGGTACCTACCTCATTTGGATAAGAACAACGTTAAAAAACTACTATATAGTAGCTTGTCCGAACTGAATTTCCGCACCCCACTATCTTAAATCTTGTGTATACTTCGCGCCACGAGGTATGAGCGGTGGCCTTGGATGCGCAGAAGTCACTTTTCAATACCTGTGCATATGCGCAGTAATTCCCGCCAAAAAGTCGCCCAGCGCTCTTAATTCGTGGCGCGAGGTATAAGGTATGTGTGATTCAGAGGTGGGGCACGTAATTTTAAACTAGACAAGCTTTTCTACACAGTTCGCCTTTCTTTCAGAAAAGCTTAATACCCGTGGTTCGCTAGCTCTGAGACTTTCTTCAGCAAATCATTAACAGAATCAAAGCAACGAATCAGAGGCATTGAGAGCTCCATTTATTTAACTTTAACACCTCGATACCCCATATCAGTTGAGCGCATCTCGGCCGGGCGCCGTGTTGTGTCTGCGTATGTAAATGCGCACCCGAAGGCTGCTAACAGATGCCTGATAAGCTCTTGTTGTGCTTTTACGAGGAGCTTTTTTGCAGTTTTCGCCAGCTCTGCTGAGGATGTAAATGTTATGAGGGATTTATGCAATGCAACATTGTAGATGCAAACTCTTGTTGGTAGTATGGAATATGAAAAAATAATGTTGAAGGGCATTTCGAATTGGTGTAATAAGCTAAGGTGGTATTGAATACAAGGTAAGTAGGTACGACCCATTTGGGAGAGAACTAATCGTAGTCTGCTGATGGTGATGAAGATTTGGCGCAGATTATATGACTGGAATGTATTTTTGATGATGATGGGCTAGCCCCCTATTGCAAAAAATAAAGTGGATATTGAATATTGAACACAACTGTGCCTCTGACACCGCCTATGGGAATATGGGTGATGTTATTTGTTTTAGCTGGCATTTAATAGCACAGCAAAAATACTGATTTTCCCAGCAAAAAAGGATCAGAAAAACACTTATTATGTTTAATTATTTAATGAATACTTAAGTTTATGTTTTAAGTATTATTTGTTGTTTTTACATGTTGAACCTAACACGAAGGATAAAGGGGGCTTCGATTCGCTCACCCCCTTTACCCTTCACCTAAGCTACCGCAGCAAATATAAGGGATATTTGCTGTGCAAATCAGCATTTGTGATGTGCAGTTTGTTTTGTTCTGACAAACATAAATACATTTGGCAACAAATATATCGTATACCAAATTGACTACCAAATTCGCTAAATGTTCACCAATTTTAGTGCTCTTAGATAGTTTCACAGAACCGTGTTGGTTGCTATAGGTCATTTTCTGTCCAAATACTAAAGTTAGGTTTTGTGACGTCACTTGATAATATAATCAGAAGCCGAAGCGAATTGGAGCGGAGCGAGGCAAACCATTGTACTTAAAATAAAATGGGAAATATTAAACTGCACATCAAAAATACTGATCTGCACAGCAAATATTCATTTGCTGCGGTAGCTTAGGTGAAGGGTAAAGCCCTTTATCCTTCGTGTTAGGTTCAACATGTAAGAACAACAACAAATACATAAAACATAAACTTAAGTACTCATTAAATATTTAAAACATAAAAAGTGTTTTTGCTGATCCTTTTTTGCTGCGCAAATCAGTATTTTTGATGTGCGATTAAATACCAGCCGTACAAAATAGGGTGTAAAATTTTGGTGATAATCTAGTAAAATTGGGATGTAAAACTTTTTTTTATGTACCTTTTTACTCAATTTGTTATATAGTGAAACATGCCAAAAACATTTTCCCACTAATAGGAAAGTAAGGTATTACAACAGTCATCTCATTGAAATCCAATAACAATAACCTATCAGAGGTGATACAATATACAAAACCCACTGAATCTTATCTTAGATTCTACATTACATTCTATGATTACATTATCATTCGGCTGTTGACACGAATACTGCCACCTGGGTAGATACTGTAGTATCCTCGCTCTTGGTTGCTGGTTTATATTGATATCAAAGTGTCTAATAATGATATTATAGGGACACCAGATCTCAGGAATTATCACTTTAATGGAATATGTTATTGCGATAAAACAATACCGACAGAGTTGGACTATCGTGAAAGCTATTCCGTCGAGGGCGCTACGCAACGCAACAAACACCGTTGCCAAAGAGGGAACCAACGTTGCGGTCGGTTACTAAAACTATTGATGCTCTAATACAAAAAAGTGGCCAAGTGCGAGTCGGACTCACCCGTGAAGGGTTCCGTTGTAGCAAGTAATCATGTGACTGGATGTTTGTGTTGTAACTTTGTTTTTCATAGTGTTTGTATGAAGGACAAATTTATCTTGCGGTTTTTAATAAATGTTTCATTATTTTATTTTGTTCCAACCAATTTTCGTTCAAAGTGTATATTGATATACATAGCATATATTTTTTTCACACCTTTCATTCGGAAAAGTAAGTTTTGCCCCACGACGAGAGTGAGCAAAATGCTACTTTTCTGTTCAAGCTACTTTTTTAATTTATTCATTGCCATGTAGCATTTACGCAATGACCACAGATTAAAATAATCGAATGTTATTATGAAATTACATTACAATCGACAACGATGGCGTAGTCGATTAAAAACGAACATGTTTGAAGTTTTAACTTTAACAACGTTATATGCAAATTTATGAATTTTTCGTAATATTTAAAAAAAATGTCACAATAAATTATTTGTTTTACTGAAATCTAAACTATCGATGTCTGTCATTATGATATAAATATCCGAAACCATTGTAATATTCGATTCGATTATTTTTACACATTAGTAAAAGTACACAGGTAAAAAATTTCCTCAGTCGGTGTGAAAAGTTGTATATGTCACACAGGAGCAAAATTATTTTCGTCATGGGCGTTAACGCTTGAATCCTTCTTTACGCTCAGGAATCTTACTTAGAATCCCTCGCTACGCTCAGGATTCTATCGTAAAATCCTTCCCTTCACTCTGGATTCCATGTACCGCCCTCGCCGTAAATACATAATTTTGCTCCCTTGTGACACACACTATTGTAGATTTTTCACTCTCTTAATTTAAAAGTTGAAGGGGGGAGGGGACTCATTTTTCCACGTTGAAAGGGTCTGTCTCTTTAACGATTTACTGAGAGGAAAAAGGTTTGAGGAACCTCAACGTCATTTTTGAAGACCTATCTATAGATTTCTCAAACATATAGGTTTGATGGAAAAAATATTTTTTGGTTTCAGTTCCATGTATGGGGAGCACCCTTTAATTATTTTACTTTTTAAATTTTTGTTAAGAAATCCTAAAGCGGTTCACAGAATACATCTACATACCAAGTTTCAACTGTGTAGTCCTAATAGTTTCTGCATAAAGTTGCTGTGACATACGGGCGGACGGACGGACAGATAGACTTGTCAAAACTATAAGGGTTTCTCTACGGAACTCTAAAAACGGTTAGTTCCTTTTTGAGCCGCTTGAACTCTTAGATTTTATTAGTCAGTCGTGGGTAGGTGGCGCCACTGAGACCGGGTCTTGGAAAGCTTTGGACACGGTTTAACACGCCTCTTACACGCCTCAATGGACGATTAGCATAATTATATGGTCCTATAAAATATTTCACTTTACATTGACTACATTATTTAGGGTATATTTCACTTAACACAAACATGAGTGAGACTAATCCGTAAACAGCTATCGATTTTTGATGTTTCGTGGGGATTTTAGAAGTAATAATAACGCCTACGTTATTTTGGTGCTATTGATAAAGTTATCGTTGACTATGCTGCCTACCTACCTACCACAAAATGACAGATACTGTAGCCGATGCAGATGGATTGGTTGATCTATGCATACAGGGTGACATTTAATTAGTCGACCATATTTTGGGGATTGATAGTTTCCATAATTATGAACAACTTTCCCAAAGAAACATATGGTCGCAAACGAAAAAAGGTTTGGGACTCCCATAGTAACTTGTAATCAGCTGACCGGGTCAATGTACTGAGGGACGAAATTTATTTTCATTTGCGGCCATATGCTTCTTGTGGAAAGTTCTTCACATTTGATGGGTGCTATCATTCCCCAAAATATGGTCAGCTAATTAAATATGAAAGAAATAAAAGATTCAAAATACATTTATTGGGAACTAACTCAACAGCACCAAAATCATACACAGCAAAAAAAACAGTCAGACTTAAACTAAAAAATGAAAAACATGCATAAAATAAAAATAAAATAACAAAAAAAACTTCTATAAAATCTATAAATCTAACAATGGTTTGACACAATATTTTGATAAAGATTCGAAATCATATTTTACAATAAGTATCACCTGTATATTTCGAGGGGTTAAAGCGAGCCCATTTCGAGGGGTTAAAGAGAGCCCATTTCCAGTAAATGTAACCCTATAATGCCCTATCCGTAAATTAATTGGCTTCCAGTACATAATTTAGATTTTCAAGATATATTTGTGAATGTTTTTATTTGTGTACGTGAAATCACGATTTACGAAATTAAAATCGCGCAATATAATTTTTTGGACTCTTGTATGCTTGTTTAGCTCATAACTTTCGAGTAAACCGATTAAACCGATTTTAATAAAACATACTTATCTAAAAATATAGGTCTTCTCAAACACGGTACTCTGTGGGCTCTTCCTTGACCCCTCGCAATACGCGATAGCCGTCGTCTCACTGATGCGGCTGTTTTACGGCATCCTGCGCACCGGTCACTTCCCCGCCCTCTGGAAGGAGGGCAAGGTGATCGTCATCCCCAAGCCGGGGAAGGACACCCGGGAGGCTACCGCCCGATCACCCTGCTGCCTCATATCCTGCCCCACATCCAGCTGAGGGCAGAGCAACATGGCTTCCGTGACAGCCACAGCACGACGCTTCAGTTGGCGAGAGTCCTGCACTACCTGGCGTCGGAGTTGAACAGGGGCCGATACATCGTCGGGGTCTTCCTTTGAAGGCCTTTGACCGAGTGTGGCACGAGGGGCTCCTCTTCAAGCTCCTGGACGCAGGTGTGCCCCCAGTGATCGGGCAGATCGTGGCCTCCTTCCTGGAAGACCGGCGGTTCTTCGTCTCGGTCGAGAATGCACACTCCCAGACGAAGGCCATCAGCGCAGGAGTCCCGCAAGGCAGCTGCCTTTCGCCGGTGCTCTACGCGCTCTACACCAACAACATCCCCACACACGAGGGCCATCTCGAGGAGGGGGTGAAAGACGTTGTGTTCGCCTTCTATGCGGACGACAGCGCCTACTTCGCGTCATCGCGCCGCATTGAACTCGCCTGCAGGAAGATGCAGCGACTTCTGGACCTGCTGCCGCCCTGGCTGGACAAGTGGCGGACCGCGGTGAACGTCGGGAAGACAACAGCCCTGTTGAATACCCGCTCCCGCCGTCCGACCCCGCTACAGTTGAGGGGCCGGGACATCGAGTGGCAATCGATGGTGAAATACCTCGGTTGTAACATCGACTGCTCGCTGCGCATGGTCCCGATGGTGCAACACAGCATTAACCGGGTCAAAGCCGCGCGGGCAGTGCTCCGGCCTGTGCTGTCGTCCAGCCTGCCTCTGAGAGCCAAGCTGCGGGTATACAAGTCCTATGTGCGCTCGCGGCTCACCTACGCGGCTCCAGCAGGGTACGCCCTGCTGTCGAAGACCCAGAAGGCACGGCTGAGAACGTCTCCCTGCGGGTGATCGCGGGATCCGGGCGGTACGTGCGAAACACCACAATCATGAGGGATACCCGGATGCCCACCGTGGAGAAATTTGTCGCGCGGCTGGCACGGCGCAAGTACGACTGCGCCGACAACACGCACATCTCCACGACATTGCTCCGCATCACGCACGACCGCCCCAAGGCAGACCACTTCCAAGAGAGTTGCTGCTCATCCCACTGTCGCCAGTGTAAGCCCACAGAAGAGGGCGAAAGCACGGATCAGTGAAGAAGAAGAAGCTCCCGCACCGTTGTCGCCAGTGTATGCCAATAGGTGGCGAAAGCACGGCACAGCGAAGGCCACGCGAAGCCAAGTAGGGGTCACCCAAGACCGGGGGGGACGTTACCCCCCGAGTTGACGCCGCGGGCATGAGGCAACCATAAGTCCTCGACCCCGCAGCAGACCATACGGCAATACGCAACCAACCAACAACCACTCTGTATAATGTACCAAGTAGACCTGCCCATCCGTCCCCGATATTTGCTTTGGTCAGACTTGGCTCTGTATTTGAAATAATTTATAATTATAAAAATGAATCGCTGTACTCGTACGCAGTAATACTAACGTCTTACTAAATCTCTAAAATGGCCCGACAGGTTTGAATAATTCCTGTTCACATTAATTCTCCTCAGTCCGAGAAACAGCTAAAAAGTCGAATAATGTTTTGAATGGGAATTGGAGAAGTCTCAGCTTCCTATCGCTAATGTATCCTAGCGGTTGAAAATAAACGTTTTTGAATTAGAATTAATGATGTTAAAGGTACGCCAATTGAAATAGCCATCGCACTATCGTATACAAGTATATTCAAGTTCTAACACTCTTTAAAAAGAAGAAATCTCTCGAAAGCAGCTATAAAATGAGAGTTATGGCTTTACAGCGATACCGAGAAGGGTCGACAAAAATAGCGCGTCATTAACTTTAAAGTCACCTCCAGACGATTGGCAGGCATTGATAAAGTCCATGAGTTGGATGACAAAGTCCGTTTAAATGGACTTCTCTGGTCAGAGTGGTCGAAAAGTTTCATGTCATAGATGGAGGCACCGCAACAGTAAAGGGAATTGTTCTTGGGAAATTTTGTTGTTTTGTGTATTCAAATTGCAGAGATAATCTATACATTATAAGTATATCAACTGTGGATGGTAGGAAAGGGAATACAATGGGCCGTTCAACGTACTGAATTTATATGCATCTCGGCACAGCTACTTCCGTTTATTACTGTAAACATCCTCATGTACACCAGCCAAGTGTGTGGATCCCGCGCAAGATAAGCCCAAGGAATGAGTTGTATTGTAAACTTTTAGAACCTAACAAAACAACCTGATGGCCGTAAAACTCTTCCAGCGAATAAAATAAGATGGGGAACGAAACGTGGCACACAACTACTAACAAATTAGTTATTAACCCGATGTGTCAGTGTTAACTTATGCCTGCAATTTCGCAATATTTTAAGCATGGAAGATGGTAATAAAAATATGGGCGTTCTATCGTAAAATAGCGCACGCTTCGGCTACTAATCTTTTATTTCTTTTGCAGAATAAAGTTGACACCATTTGCTTACTCGAGTCTCCTCTGGAATGGTGACCTGTGTGGGGTGGTCGAGGCCTCACGATCGAGAGATCCCCAGGGTTCGATTCCCGGCTGGGGAGAAAAAAAGGAAGAATAATCGGGGTGACGTCGCTCATCCTGGTTATCACGTCTTCACGACACGGGTTATGCAAGTGAGGGGCCAGAAGCAGCAATGTATGTGCAGCATGGTCTTTATAGACTACTTGGCGTAGTCTTCGAGTTAGGGTCAAAGTTGCTTTGCGAAAAACGCCCCATCATCATACGCGTCTCATTTCCGCGGTGCAATCTCCGCAGACACGTCTAATGAATGCCTCAAAGACTCGTCGGCATTTGAGCATTAATTTCACTTCCCATTGTGCAGACGCACAACCTCTTTTGACAGCCATTTGAGAGCCAAAGCGATACGCTATTAAGTTACTCAGATCGCAACTAAGATTATCATTCTAACGTATGATTAACGGGCTTAAGAAAATTGCTTTAACTCAAACACGGGCCATAGTTCATTGGGATCATTTGCTGATTAGAAGCTGATACCTTATTGAAAATCGGACTCTAGACATAACAATCAAGTTGTAAACGTGTAAATAGTGTCGTATGAATTCGTTGCCACTGTCAGCGTTAACACCCCCCGAGCTGGGACGCCGCGCCGCGCCGGGCGCCGTCGACGACGCGATGGTCTGCTTACATAAAGCATTTCCATAAAGCAACCATTCATAGGATACATAGGACACTTTCTTACCAAAGTTACTTCCTTAAGAATTTTTTACTTCTTTTCTTAATTAATGACTAGGGTTCTCTTCCGAGGTTAATTTCGCCAGTGTCGAGTGTATCACATTCTCTCTCTAGAACCTGAAATTAACCGCCTGAGAATGCTTTGTTGCACTCGTTAAGCACGTTAGCATAGCACTATCCGTGCGGCCGTGAGTAGAGCAACTATCCCCCAAATTCTAACTTATTGCTTTTTAAAACGCGATGCTGACATTCAAGAGACCTTCCTCGATGCGCGTGCGCAAGTGAACAATGAGCGTTGAATGAGACCCCTGTCTGACGTTCCCGGAGCCTCGTGCTGTTGGCTCCGGCTGCATGTGTGACCGTGGGGTTTCTGTGCATATGCACTCCCCTGACTGAAGAATGGAAAACGGAAATTTAAAATAAAACAACATAGCGTCACGCCTTTTCCCATACGGGGTGACAGAAGTTCAGAAGCGAATGAACGAGACAGCTAGCGTATAGTTACAAAGCGAGTGAACGAGACAGCTAGCGTATAGTTACGAAGAGAGTGAGCAAGACAGCCAGCATAGTTACGGAGCGAGTGAACGAGACAGCTAGCGTATAGTTACGAAGAGAGTGAGCAAGACAGCTAACGTATAGTTACGAAGCGAGTGAACGAGACAGCTAGCGTATAGTTACGAAGCGAGTGAGCGAGACCGCCAGCATAGTTATGAAGCGAGTGAACGAGACAGCTAGCATATAGTTACGAAGCGAGTGAGCGAGACAGCCAGCATAGTTACGAAGTGAGTGAACGAAACAGCTTGCGTATAGTTACGAAGCGAGTGAGCGAGACCGTCAGCATAGTTTCGAAGCGAGTGAACGAGCCAGCTAGCGTATAGTTACGAAGCGAGTGAACGAGACATATAACATATTTACGAAGCGAGTGAACGAGACAGCTAGCATAATTACGAAGCGAGTGAACGAGACAGGTAACATATTTACGAAGCGAGTGAACGAGACAGCTAGCAACTATGCTAGCTGTCTCATTCACTCGCTTCGTAACTATGCTAGCTGTCTCGTTCACTAATGTATTTACCGCGGCAGCTTCGTAACTACGTCCGCTGTCTCGCTCGCACACTCACGCGACACGTCTGCAATGGCACCTGATCTTAAAAGCTCATTGCAGATGGAGCTGGTGTAGTCGGAGGCTGTCTATCTGCTAAAGTTGTCAAATTCTATTTAGTTCTTCTCACAATAAGGCGCGCTAACCGGTGGCCTAAAAGGACCAGATTCCAGGCCCGTAAAACATATTATAAAAAAAGCGCGCTAACCTCATTCGGCGGTTAATTTTGCCAGTGTTAAAGCGGTATGACAAAATCTTAAGCATTTTGTTTTGCCCACTGTCAATATTATTAATATGAACTTTGTAGAAGGGAGACCAAACTTGGCAGCCGTATTCCAAAATACTTCTCACAAGAGCCTGAAATAGATAATGAAACTCTTTGCCTCCAACTGCGCCGGCGCCGCTAAGCAGGAGTGAAGGCGGACGGTGCCATTGCGGTAGGCTCGAAACGAAACTCGTCCGTGGCAGTAGGCTTCGAACTGGCACCTCTAGACAGACTTCAACATTTATGTACACTATGTATTTTTTTTTCATAATATAATTAACTGTTTTCAGATGTACCGTGTTACCATTAAACATATTAAACAGCGTTTAACCTCAAAACAAACGTCAAATACCATACACTTTTGATTTTAAACAAGTGTTGAATGGTAGTTTATTATTTCTTGATCTTCATGATATCTCTGTGCCAAATTTCAAGTTTAAATGACATCTTGATCACTTTCAGCGACGAAAACCGAGAAGTGTCGGGCGGTTAAGTAAAAGGGCTGGTATTTAAACGCACATCAAAAATACTGATTTTCATAGCAAAAACACTTTTTATGTTTGAAGTATTTTTGTTGTTCTTACATGTTCAACCTAACATGAAGGATAAAGCGGTTCGCTCACTCCCTTTACCCTTCACCTAAGCTACCGCAGCATTTTGCCCTAATATTTGCTGTAAAAATCAGTATATTTGCTGTGCAAATCAGAATTATTGATGTGCAGTTTAATATTTCCCAAGTTGAAGTAATCCTACTATACCTACGTTTAGTTTTGTTTGTTTTCTCCTACTAGGAATGAGTATCGAACTTTAAAGATCTTCATTCTGAAGTCATAATGTTACTCCTGCCTAACTAACTTCTGTAGCTGGCATACAAACAAATTTATAGTCCCACAGCGGCTTATCTCAGACATCATCCAAACGGAAGCCAAATAATCGATCTAAGTCGCCATAATCGGACATAGTCATTAGACAATCGCCCACAAGTTGTCTGAAATCGGCAGAAAGGTTCAAATTGCACAACACACGGCCTTAAGAGAGCGTCAAAGCGATGAGGTAACGGATATCCGGAATAATCCGGATCCTAGCATTAAACTAAATTAGATAATGTTGTAAACAATAGAGATCGCGAACTCTTTGGAATTCCATTGTGATTCTGATGCACAGCCGACTGGTCAGAGTTTGAGGGACACTCAGTCATGCTATTACGGTGTCTAGCTCTGGAATATTAAATTAATTTAAACTTAACTTAAATAATTAAATAATATTTGTAATGTAATTAATTAATTGTAATAATTATATCACTCAGAACTTGTTATATACTAATGAACTAATGCTTTGAACTGTATTTTAATGCAAGCTGTGTTTGCCTATAAGTGGACAAGCATCTAAAAAGTAAAAAAATGTAATAATTAAGTAAATATGTATTGTCCGTTGGCGGACCTGAACCAATAAAATAAAATAAAATAAATATTTTATCAAACGCCCCGTTGACATTTTTTTACAGTTTAACCTGTCCACTCGCGTATGAACACGTAGTATGGACTTGCATTAAATTTTAATTTACCTACCGTCCACTCGCGTATGAACACCTAGTATGGACTTGGAATAATATTTATATTTATTTTTATAGAACAATTACTACTCCCCACTATTCTTTTTTATTACTGGAAATACTGGCTGGAAATAGAGGATAAACGTACCTTCTGTCTGATATCTTGCTTGATACACTTAATTGGTCGACTGACTGAGTAAATGAAAAAAGTTAAATAATCGGTAATGTGGCTGGCCGCCATGACAATTTGGCTTTTTAAGCCATTTGTTTTTAATGGCTATTGAGAGGGTTAAAACAGGCAATAATCTTGCCGTACTTGAGACTACGTAACTTGACCGTCCTGTACAAAAGTTGTGATTGAACTGTATTAAGCGACTGTCAAAAGTCTAGTGCAAATCGCTCTCAGAGTTTTCAAGCGATGAGCTAGCAACTTGTCACTTACATTCTCCGTTTTTGCATCTCACTCTGCGTATTTTGAGATCGTGGGCTCGTCTCTAGTATTATATTGCTGCTAGTGACCGACCGAAACTGAATTTTCAGCCGAAACCGAACCTGCGGCTTCACGACCTTCAAGCTTTAATCCTCACCGTTGAAACCTTCATGAAAATGAAATTTGACACTTCCAATAAATAGTCCAGAAATAGTCCTAAATAGTCCACAAAGAAAGAAAAATAGTCCTCTTATAGTTCCGAAGTTATAGCTATAGGTTGGTGAGGATTACAGCTTGACGTCAAGCTGTAATCCTCATCTCTCGTGCAAGCAAACAGAAGGGCCTATCTACTTGGTTTGGGTTTCAAAACTTAGTCCAGAAATAGTCCACACGGCATGCCAAATTTCAAAAATAGTCCTTCAACGATTCCAGAGTTATTGAGACATCTTGGTGAGGATTACAGCTTGAACATTTGATATCATCAAATATCTTCGGAACGCCTACGACTTTCAGTTTGAAAGTTGAGCTAAAAAATAGTCCAGAAATAGTCCACCGAAACAATAATGATTTCCACCTAGTAAACTTTGAAGAAGTGCATTAAAAATACAATGTTTAATTTCCCATACATTTCAATACATGTACAGTCGTTGTTCGATTCCAAATCGATATTCGATCGATGGTTTCGGAACGGCCATTTTGAATTTGACGTTGCTGCCAACCTTGCAGTTTTTGACAACTGACTGACGAAAGCCCTCGCAATGTAACGCGTATTGATTAGGGTATTGAAATTAAATCGCAGTCCATCTGGAATGTATTCGGGTTCCCCTCAGGATTGTCTATATAGCTGAGTGTGTTGTGGTTCCCCGAACCAGATAAAGTTCGCATTTACGTGGCCGATTGGTTTTCCCACGTAACATAACCTGTGTTGGAACACTGTGCTCATCGAAGCTGGCCTGCCAGTCATACCTGGTTGGCTGAAGAACCTGTCTACCAAGAAGAGCCTAGGGTGCACCCGGGCCTTGCAGAGAGACAGGAGGTTGACGGGACCGAAGCACAGACCAGGTTAGATCGACTACATTTACATTAGCTCGGTGAATCGCCGACGTTCACACTTCTTGGCAACTGATCGCTACGCTACCTCGTAGCTGATGGGCCCCTGCGAGGTCATTAGGTGCTGAGAAGCCTGAACAGTCGTGTACAAAATAATAATGGGGTAAACCCTAATAAACCGGTTTATATCGGTTAATTCAATCAAAGGGCCTATTTTTAATCTCTGAAAACTAACGGTAATGTAATGTTGTAGGAAAGTGAAGGACATATAGCGCATAGCTCTGTCCGTCACGTTCACGACACTTAACTTTTATGTTCTCCCATTTAGCCGGACTTACACCAGAGTTTTGATAGCCGCTAAATACAGTTTAAATACAACCTTAATACAACACGGATGGTTAGGGGCAACCTGGCTGACAGGCAATAAGCTTGGCCTGCTTGAGTAAGTTTCTTGCCCTTTGCTTGTTGTGCTTAAACTGAATTTAACGGCTGTCAAAAGCCCTTAGAAGACTGAAGCTTAAATGAAATTTTTGTTGTACATAAGTGCGTGTTTGTGAGTGAACGGGTCTTCGAGCCCCAGTTGTAGCTATGATATATATGTTATATTTATATAGTTGAGCTAAGATGTAAACAACAATGGCAGAATTAGTATCGCGAACGCGCTGGCAAAATTTCGTCGAAATACGATTTTTCCGAAACTTTTAAAGACATCTTAAAGCATTTTTCGGTGGAAATTAAGGCACGAATATTTAAAAATCACATCATTCGGTACATGAAAATTGCAATAATGAAATCATTGCAATGGAGGAAAGTGTTAAGAACTGACAGTCAATGTGTAAAGGATAAGGATTCTTTATTCACAAAACAAAATTAGAAAAAAGAACAGATCCATTTATGTTCATTATAGTTTTTACATTATTATATATGTATATGTTTATATCACATTTATATATATAACCTAGTTTTAATCACAATAATCACTGTCGGTTCATTGGTATAATCAAATAGTCAAATAATAGTCAAATAGTCAAAGTACTTTATTACTGTAGATATTTACATATACTTAGCAAACGTCATTTTTTGCCTCTTCTCTACATTGGACCACTGTGGGAGAAGAAGGGCGTAGAAACTCCCACAGATTTATTTTTAGATCTCTTTTAAAAATAATTTGTGCTTAACTAATACAAATATGAAAAATTTAATTGTTATGATTAATAAGCAGGAATAAATAATTACAAAATTATTAACAGCAAGGTCTGTGTTGAGCCAGATTAACCCCATACAGTCCTGTCATTTAAGTAATCTTGAACATTGTAATATCCCTTTTTCGACAAAGTCGCTTTAACATGCTTTTTAAATTGCTCAAATGGCAATTTCAAAATCTCCAGAGGTATCTTATTGTAGTAGAGAATGCACTGACCCTTGAAAGAATTGCTAACCTTCGCGAGTCTAAAACGGGGCGCACATAGTCTGTGATTATTTCTTAGGTTAACATTACAGCTGTCGCTAAGTTTGGAAAATGTTGTAAGGTTCTTGCGTACATACATTATATTTTCGAAAATAAATTGACTAGCTACTGTTAGTATGTCAATTTCTTTAAAAAGCTCTCTTAAGGAGTCTGTTCGTTTTAAATTATAAATTGCTCGAATAGCTCTTTTCTGTAAAATAAAAATAGTTTGAATATCCGCTGCTTTCCCCCACAACAAGATACCATAGGACATCACACTATGAAAGTAACTAAAATATACTAGTCTAGATGTAGCCACATCCGTGCTTTGTCTGATGTTCCTAACAGCGTAAGCCGCAGAACTTAATTTACCAGCCAATTTATCTATGTGGGGTCCCCACTGCAATTTGCTATCAATGGTTATTCCAAGAAACTTCGTATCATTTACCAATTCTAACGTGCTGTTGTCTAACACCAAACTGGTCTCAACTTGCCTGACATTTGGAAGTGAGAATTTGATACACTTGGTTTTACCAGCGTTTAACAATAAATTATTAACTGTGAACCAATTCAAGGTTAAAGACAATACACCATTAACATCATCAACCTTTTTGTCTTTCAATTTTGAAGATCATTGAAGTATCATCAGCAAACAACACTATGTCAGTTAATTTCTCCACCATGAAAGGCAGATCATTAATATATACCAGGAATAAGAAAGGGCCTAATATGGAACCTTGTGGAACGCCAATTTTAACACCCGATCCATCAGATTTTACGCCGTTAACTTCTGCCTTTTGAATTCTATTGCTTAGGTATGATCTTAGTAGATCCAACGCTTTATTTCTAACTCCGTAATGATTTAATTTAATTAACAGCGTATTATGATCAACACAATCAAACGCCTTCGACAGGTCGCAAAAAACTCCGATAGCATCCTGTGCGGCCTCCCATGCAGAATAAATATGAGATATAAGGGTAATACCTGCATCCGTAGTCGATTTACCCCTAGTGAAACCATATTGTTTAGCGTGGAGATGTTTTGTACGGTTGAAGTGTGAGAGCATTTGATTGAGTATAATCTTTTCAAATATTTTACTTAGTGTTGGAAGAACAGATATTGGTCTGAAATTTGAAGGATCGCCCTTATCTCCCGATTTGAACAGCGGTATAAGTTTACTGTGTTTCATGAGGTCTGGAAAAGCCCCATCGTCAACACATTTATTGAATATATAAGCTAAGTGTGGGGCTATAACTAGAATTACTGAACCAATGACTTTGACTGATATACCCCACAGGTCTTCCGTATTTTTTAAGTTAAGTAATTTAAACGTTTTGACAATGTCCTGGGGATATACATGATGAAATTTTAAATATACTTTACTGACGCTAGTGTTATTTTTTAATAAAGTCTCTGCTTCAAATGGAGAAGATTGGTGAAGAATGTTTCAAAAGCTCGAGCAACATCAGCGTTGGATTTAACAACATCATCACCTATCTTTAGGCAGAAATCACTGTCCCTTGGTATAACTTTGCCAGTTTCGCGGTTTATTATTTGCCAAACTGTTTTCATTCTATCATTTGAATTTTGAATTTTTCTATTAATGTGTAAAGTTTTTGCAGTTCTACAAACCAACTTGAATCATCACATAACATCAAACATTGTTCGATTAATTACAGTCTTAATCATTTAAATTTTAGGTATTTAATTAGTGTTTATCTCTTAATAATTAGCACCTCCAGAGTATAACATAAAGGTGTAGTCAAATTTTAAGGGGATAACCCCTTCAAATTTGACTACACTTTTATGTATATGTAGGGAAATCATAGTTTCGCCATGAAACATCTTCAGAGCAACTTTATTTTTAACCTCTTCCAAAAATTAATATACAGGCTGTTGTTTTGTAAAGTTACGTCTATAGTAGCCATCATTATGAACAACTTTCCCCCAAAACTTATGGTCGCAAATGAAAAAAAATCGTTCCTCATTACATTGACCGATCAGCTGATTACATGTTACTATGGGAGACCCAAGATATTTTTTCGTTTCGTTACCCGGGCGTAACTTTACAAAACAACAGCCTGTATAGAGAGGTGAAAAATAAAATTGCTCTGATAAAAACGGTTTCATAGTGAAAGTTTTTCAGAAAGATGTTTCTAACAACCTCTAATGTGACTACACTTTTATTTTACAGCCTGTATATAAATCACATGTAATGGACTTATAAATAACGATTTATTATCATATCTAAAAAAAAACAGTCAAAATAAAGTAAATATAATTACTAGATCTCTAACCCAACGAGTAGTCAGTAGACTTTATGGTAGACAGTAGTATTTTTCTACAGTGACAGTAGATATGGAAAGTGGCAGTAAAGTCATGAAAATTACGAATAAATGATGTTGAATTTTAATATTTTCATCATTTTTCAATTAGTTTTAGAGCGTACTATACATTTTTACAAAATGCTATCCTTTTTGTTTTTTGTGCTATCCTTTTCAACGCACCAAAATCTAACACTGCTTGTCGCATAGCACAGCCGGTCTGGCGCAGTGGGGTAATAAAATTGCAACCTCATATTGAGTGGATATGGTGAGATGATTTTTATAGGAAGGTAGGCAGTTAGGTACCTACAGCGGGGGGCTAGTTCATCGCCGCAGCTATGGAGATAAAACGTTGCCTAACGATGTTTTCCATTGCCGTAAGAACGTCTGCATAATTTACATTGGTTAAATTACTTATCTCAATGGTATATGGTCAGCACCGGATTCGAACACGCATCTCCTGCGTGAGAAGCGAGCATGAAACCACTAGAACATGGAGCTTAATTGGTATAAACCGGTTTATTAGGGTTTACCCCATTAGTATTTTGTACACGACTGTACATTTATCGAAATGTATGGGAAATTAAACATTGCATTTTTAATGCAGTTCTTCAAAGTAAACCAGGTGAAAATTATTATTGTTTTGGTGGACTATTTCTGGACTATTTTTTGGCACAAATATCAAAATGAGAGTCGAAGGCGGTCCGGAGATATTTGAAGTTATCAAATGTTCAAGCTGCAAGATGTCTTAATAACTCTGGAATCGTTGAAGGACTATTTCTGAAATTTGGCATGTCGTGTGGACTATTTCTGGACTATTTTTTGAAACCCAAACCAAGTCGATAGGCCCTTCCGTTTGCTTGCACGAGAGATGAGGATTACAGCTTGACGTCAAGCTGTAATCCCGACCAACCTATAGCTATAACTTCGAAACTATAAGTGGACTAATTTTCTTTATTGGTGGACTATTTAGGACTATTTCTGGACTATATTTTAGCATTTTAAAATTTCATTTTCATGAAGGTTTCAATTGTGAGCATTACAGCTTGAAGGTCGTGCGGCTTCTGTGTCCTGGTTTCGGCCGAAACCGAAACCAAAACCGAATCTTTTTTTACAAGCTACTATTTAGTTTCACCTGTCCCGTTGTCTGTCTGTAATCAAATCTTGCAAGTTAAATTTGATCCACTTCCCGGTTTCCGATTGAGCTGAAATTTTGTGTGCATGTATAAATCGGATGACAATGCAATATTATTATGACATAGAGCTGATCTGATGATGGAGCTGGAAGGTGGCCATAGGAACTCAGTCATTAAACGACGCAACTCACCGAGTTTGGGCTCGTTTAATTTGTCTTGACGAGTACTTTGACACTAGATGGTAACCAGGGTCTGATGATGGAGCTGGAAGGTGGCCCATAGGAACTCCATAATTAAACTAAGCAACCCCATCGAGTTTGGGCTAGTTTAAATTATTTTGACGAGTACTTTGATACAAGATGTCGTTAAAGGTTACATACAATGAACTTATAAAGTAATATATTTGTTATTGGAGTTAATTTATTTTAAACTTTTTAGTTAATTTTTAATAAAAGCTTGTTTTTAAAAAAGATTTTTTTTCTTTATTTTTTTAACTTGTGAAAATGTACACAATTCCCTGAAATTTAGCGTTTTCCTCTTATATTAAAGGAATTTCTTGAGCAACATAATATGTTTTCTACGTGTTATTTTAATACTGCAAATTAGTTTGTAGTTACTTGGTATACAAAAAAACCGACAAGTGCGAGTCGGACTCGCGCACGAAGGGTCCCGCATCATTATCTATAAAAATGGCAAAAAAAACATGTCTGTTGTATGGGAGCCCCCCTTAAATATTGTTTTATTTTTATTTAATTATTTCTTTTTAAAGTGAATATATAACTAAATATTCTATATATCTATAATATTTCAAGCGTCTACTTGTTGCCGTTATCAAAATCGAGCAAAACGAGCAAAAAAATCACGTTTGTTGTATGGGAGCCCCCTTAAATGTTTATTTTATTCTGTTTTTTTTAGTATTTGTTGTTATGGCGGCAACAGAAATACACCATCTGTGAAATTTTCAACTGTCTATCTATCACGGTTCATGAGATACAGCCTATTACTAAGACTCCGCTATCCGTCCGTCTGTCTGTCTGTCCGTCTGTCACCAGGATGTATCTCAGGCACCATGATAGTTAGACGGTTGAAATTTCCACAGATGATGTATCTCTGTTGCCACTATAACAACAAATACTAAACAACAAAATAAAATAAATATTTAAGATGGCTCCCATACAACAGACATGATTATTCTACCGTTTTTATAGATAATGAAACGGAACCTTTCGTGCGCGAGTCCGACTCGCACTTGGCCGATTTTTTTATTAGCCTATACTTGACTAAAAGCGAAACGGAGCCTTCGTCCGGTCTCTAATTTCCGCTCTATACCCCCTAGTGTTCCACGGGTGATCTAATTCCAAATCCACCTTTCTCTGTAATGGGTTCTAGAGAACAACACATTCATCATGGCGGTCACATTATAATAATAATAATACCTTGGACACTATTTACACACATTGATCTAGCCCCAAACTAGGATTCCCTGTATCTTGGGTACTAGATAACGATACACCTACTTATATAGATAAATATTATACTTAGATAGATAAACAACCATGACTAGGGTACAACCATCCGTTTTCATCAAACAAATATTTGCCCCCACCGGGACTCTAACCCGGGACCCTTGGCTTCGTAGGCAGGGTCACTGCCGACTCGTCCATTCGGGTCGTCATTATGGGAGACACTAGACAGTAGGCAAACACGAACGGCAAAATGGAACCCAACTGTCAGAATTCAGGCTATTTACAATACGTCAAACACAAGACTGCCTCTGGCAATACGGTTTATGGTGCGGTCGAGTTCTGCTCTGTCTGACTGGCCCCTTTTTCGCTTACTTATATGCACAGCAACACTTGCGCAGTCATTGCCAAATTGTATGGGACTGTCGCATTTCCACGATAATGTGTGTACTTTTTGAGCAGTTTTTTTTTATAGATGAAGCTGAAGTCAATATTTTTTTCCTTCGGCGAATGACGAATGGTCAGCCAACCCGCACTGAGCCAGCGTGGTGAAGTATGGCTTAATCTTACTCGTATCCTCGGTGGGGACATTAATGGGCTACATTTATATATATATATATATATGTCAAAACCGTTAGTTAATAAACTAACGTTTTTTTTCTCTCGTTAGTAGGTCAACTATCGACAGATAGTAAACTGTAGCGTATTGCTTACTATATGACGCGTTAGTTGATAAACTAATGGTTAAAACAGTTAAATAGTAAACTGGTTTAAACTTGAATTGCAAACGAAATACCAGGGCAAACACTGCGGCAGCTTAGGTGAAGACTAGAGGGGGCGAGCGCAGCGAAGCCCCGAATAGTCTTCTTGTTAGGTTGACATGTAAGAACAAAATAAACGTAAATTATAAACCCTATCGGTCTGGTTTACTATCTGGCGATAGTTGATCAGCCAACGCGTTAGTTTATCAACTAACGGTTTTGACTATCTTACGGTGACATACATATATATATATATATATATATATATATTTAATGATGAATGTACCCTAAAGTTCACGTTTGTTAGATAAGTATTATACAATATTTATCTCTATGAACTTCCAATTATCTTGCGAATTTCACACTTAAGGTTAAATAATACCAGTTTTTAGTGTCCTTTACCCATATTTAGCACACTCATAATGCGCCAAAGGAAAGAGAGGAGATGGCTCTACACTACAACGCCATCTATTCGATTCTGAAAAAAAACCTGCAAAGAAAGTATCCCATTTTCCGTAATCTGGGTTACCAAATAAGCTGTCTGGGTTAAGTGATTAAGTTATAATGTGTTTATCCTCAGGCAGGTCGTAACTTGACACTTGTCCACCCTACACACTTTGATTAAAGCTCTAAATAATAGTACATTACTGACGCGGTCTGAATGACTGCGTTGCTGGTCGCACTGTTGGTGGCCGAAAGCGCAACACAGCGCAGCTCAAGGCCTACACAGCGCGATCAGCTTTGCAGCCTTTGATGGACATAGCGCGGACATCAAAGGCTGTAATGGTGACCAAGTCTATAGGCCGAGAGCGTAGCTAAGCTAAGCTCGAGGCCTTCATAGAGTGGCCAGCAGTGCAGTCATTGCGGACCAAGGCTTGTATAGTACTTTACTTAAATAATGCAAGTAATTAAATAAAACCAGCTTATTATAAAATTGAGAGTGAGTTATTTTTTGTCACACATAACCAAATTCTGAATATATCCTTTTTGCAGTACCTTTTTTAGTGGCAAGAAGATCTCCCGCTCTTTTTTTTTGTCACACATAACCAAATTCTGAATAAAGCCTTTTTGCGCTACCTTTTTTTTACCATTTTCGAAACAATCATGGAATTTGACAGGAAATTGCCGGTCGCTAAAACACGACAGTAATGGATTTTCACAGGATATTGCCGGCACCTTTTCTGGCTCTTCCAAGAAGCGCGGCAATGTCGACTTTGCTCAAAGAAGGTTGTCAAAATAATGACCACATTACTAGCTTTGTTTGAGTAAAAACTGTATCAAGTCGAAAAAGTGCAGAAGAAGTCAAATAGCTAACTGTACCTTGACAAATAACTTCCTTGTATTGTATGAGTGATTATATCTTACCGGAATGACCTGAATATCTCAAGCACTGTCGTAAAGTAGAACGAAGAGACGGAAGGAACACGGTTACTGGGTATACGGGATTAACTATGTGGATACGTTTTAGTATGTTCACGGATAAGATAACACGAGACACTGGACATAAAACGTGCAGACGAGCGTAGGATATGATAAGGTACATATGAGGCCACAAGATCAACTGAGCCACATCTAAAATACCTACCTATGGCTCAGGTATTTCATACACGTGGCTCATCTATTTTCTAACTCGAATCGACAGCAAAATGGACTTGGTTTCTGGAAAATTTACAATTCACAATTCTTTATTGCACAGAACATTACAAAAATACATTAGGCACGAAATTAAAAATTAAATATTTAAATGCGGCATAAGCATTTATTAATGTGTCTGGTCGGAGATGTTTTAACTCTTTGACCGAGCTAGCGAAGCGCGCAAGGCGTCTCCGTTCAGGATTTGGCAAAAATGCTTTCGTATGTCCGGATGTCATCCTCTACAGGCCGCATTTCTCAACTGATTCTCGTGAATTTTTGTGAGCAGGTTCGTTAATTTTTGTCAATTTAATTAAAGTTTGTTTTTGTCGTTTTTGGTAATTTTCCAAATTGGCGGCGATGTGGGGGTTATAGTTTTAAAAAACCACTACAGTCCAAACAGCTTGTCGGATTTTAACAAATGATGTGTCGTTGGATTTGGAAGTGGTGGACCGTGAGAGAAACAGGCTACATGATTTTAGTGAAAAGTCAATAGGTTGGGCTTAAGACCGCAAAATTTTGTTTACAAAATTATTGGTGCTGCTACGTTTCGTATATTTCGTATTTATTTATTGCACATAAAACAACATAGGGCACAATAAAACGGAAAAGAAATCTACAAAGGCATGCTTATCTCTAAATAGAGATCTCTTCCAGCACACCCAAGGTTGGTCAGAATAATTTAATGTAGTACAGGATAGACCTATGTGCTCTGATAAAGATACATACATATATTAATGAACTAGTGAAGTTACTGCTAGATACACTACATACACAAGTACAAAAATCTTAGATAAAAATATAAATAGACATAAATAAACTACTATATACAAAGCTCAAATCTAGGATAGAGAAAGATAATGCCCTTCAAACGATTCCTGAAGACGGGGAGAGACGGACTATTTCTGATAGTGCAGGGAAGCGAGTTCCAAAGAGTGATCGCCCGCAATCGAAAACACTGCTTATATGCGAAGGTATTGTGATGAGGTATAGAGAGCAGGGAAGCCGTGTGAGTTCTACGTGGACGAGCCGAAGGTTTACGTTTGTATGTGTTATTAAAATAAATTGTCTGCAGCTCACAAAGCCACTGTTATATAAAGTTATTAAAAGTTGAGATGCGATCCTATTCAATTATCCTGAAACATAGCATTAGGGCAATTCGATTTATACAAATTTCGCGGCACCCGGCATTAATGATGAAACAGTCTGAAGTAATATCAAACTAAGAAATACTTCTGCGCTATTTATTAAGTCTGAGTATAATTTATTGAAAACACTTAACGTTAAAAGCGTTTCTTTACCAGTTACGTCGAAAATAAATCTGTATTAAGGGCGCGAAGTGTGGCCTTAATTTTTTTACATAACAATTAACATTTTAAAACTTACTTGATTGATTACTTATAATATAATCGTAGTCGGTAATCGAGTTATTTACGGTTACATCGCCGCGTAATGCTTGATCTTTTATTTTCTGAATTAAGTAAAGCGCCCACTTTACCCCACACTCACTGTTAAGAGAGTGTTACGCAAATGTTACGATAACGTAACATATAGTCATGCGATTTCCTGTTTGCAGTGGCAGAGGCACTAACGGGGAAGCAAACTGTCAGATTAGTCCGCAGAGAGGGCGCGAAAAGTTTGTAAATGATAAACGCGTAGTATTTAAACGTATGACTATAAATCCATTTTGCTTGGCAAACATACGGGTTTTGCCTGACTGAATTACTGAAGCGACAAAAAATGAGCGCGATTAGAAATACTGTCTTCTTCTAACAAAAGTACTGAACTGCGCGACTAGAAATCTAAAACAGCAATTTGAAAACCTGGTTCGAGTCAAAATTATTTACAAAATGATCGTTGGATTTTGTTGTTCTTACATGTACACGTCCAGACAGTCTTTACTTAGCCAATTAGCGGTGGCTAAACCATTCAGTAATTTAGTTGCGCAAGTCAGAAAGTTTTCGCGAAATTCAGTATTGTTTTCGCTCATTTCAGGAAATTCCGCTGTTCATGGTCATTAGCTCAATAGTTTTTTTATTCCGTCCTTTTATTCTCAGATAAACTCAAATCTGTGGTGTTATTAAACACAGAGTAAGTGAGCAAAGAGTTTCATTCATATAAGGCTACTTACACATTTCAGAGTAAAAGTCAGTATAAAGCATTTTTATGCAAGGAGTTTCGTTATTCAGAGAAATGAATTATCAATATGCAGATAATAATAATAATACCTTGGACACCATTTACACACATTGATCTAGCCCCAAACTAGGATATTCATAGAATCTCGCATGAATGAAACTCTTTATTTCAATTGACGATGTTTACAGTTACAAACCTCACATGAATTAAACACTTTGTGTCGCAAACATCAACAGAGCCCTCAACCAAAAAGTTTTGCGTAATCCATTGGCACCCAAGGTTAATCAGCATTTAACACTCAAATGCCAGTTTCTCATCATAATTTATTGTCATAATTCTCAAGCCATATAGACTCACTGCTAGGCACTCTAGGCATCTTCCACGGCTCTTCTCTATAATTCCTGCCTACCCCTTTAAACATATGCTAACCTTCTCACACCACACATTCAATAAACTATTACCTAACCAATTTGATAACTCGGAGAAATGGTCTCCAATTGTATTCACGTTCCCAATTTTTCATTTTCACTTTCTTTTTTAATAGACGCGTTCGATTCGATATAATGATACCAAATATTTCACTTAAATGGTGAAAACCTTTTTTTCCATAACACCAACTTTCTAATATTTTGTATCCGAATATGAATTATGTCGAATTCGATGAATGGCTCATTAAACATACCTCTTGAGTACGAGTTTTATGAAGATTTGGTACGAGCATATTATACACTTTCTTTAAAATATCTTCAGATCGTTTTATAATCATGAATGGAAGATAATCCGATAACGAATCACAATTTAATCGTCAATTTATTTCACTTGAACAATAGTTTTATTGTGCAATTAACCATCAGCTTGCTACACCCAAACATAAGATACTTTCAAGCAAATCTGCTCACATTGACGGCTTAGTATAGGCGGAAAAATATTGGGGTATTAGTAAAGCGGCGTTGTATGCTAAATCCAACGTTGTTGATCGTTGACTGTTACGTCACAATTAGAATCGTCATCGGCATAACGGACTGTCAAGGTGCCGGTTGCGACATCCGCGTGGTGTCATTGACATTACACATGGTGTGAGATAAGACGGTAAGTTCATGCGCTAAAATACTACGAGATCGGTGCCTTGGGGTTCACATTCACGTGTAGATAGGGTTACCAGACACAACATTTAAAAAGCCTGATTACCATTGAATATGCCCGAGATTTTCTCGAATTTAAGCTTTGTAGGTAAATAAAAACATAGTATTTTTTTAGATCTTGTTTATTAAAATTACAAATAATAATATTGCTATTATTTGTAATTGTAATAAACTAGATCTAAAATATACTATCCATATTTTATTGAAAATTCTTAAAATCCTGTTTTTTTTTAAATCTCGCCGGAATCCTGATATGAACCTGAAAAGCCTGAGATCTCGGTCCAAAGCCTGGTGAGAGCCTGGGGTGCGCCTGAAAATGAGATATGGTAACCCTACGTTTAGACACTTCACATTGTAAACAGAATTTTTGGAACAAATCTGACAACAGCTGTCGTTTCGTTCGTATGTCTGTCCGGATTTCACTCCGGATGTGCGGCTGTTCTCGTCTTCAGGTCGCATTTCTCTACCGATCTTCGATTCGATTCGATTTTTCGAATCGTATCGATATTCCTATGATTATCGAAACATTCGAAAATTATATGAATATTTTTTCACATTGGTGTATGTAGCCATATGTTGAGGGGACATGAAGGAATAAGGACATAATGATCTACTTTATCTGAGCAACTTCATGCCCCATGAGTAAATTCAAAATTATGATTAATGATTATTTCTTCAGTTTTTTTTTCTTTATTATTATCTACGAGCAAGCGAAGCGCAAGGGCACTTCCTACCTTTTCTTGAAGCACTTCGTCGTTTTTTTTTACCCTCACAACTTGTGTTTTGATTATAGCTGTTAAACAAAATTCTCGCGATATGATGTCAGTAGTGGATTTTTACATAGAAAGTTTAAATAGTATAGATCTATTACTTAAAATTTTATTGATATCTAAAATACCCCGATTTCGTCACTGACTCACTCACTGATGATTATCAAAATTCTTAGGGTACTTCCTCAATCCTAGAAAGCTGAAATTTAGTATGTAAGCTAGTATACTAATACTGTTGCTTGTGTACAAACAAAACAACAAAAAACTTGATTTTTTTACCCTACAACTCCTTGAACTAGGGGATGGAAGTTTGTATGAGACATCCGCAAATTTTCATGCTACAGGTCTGAAAATTGATAAAGGGACTTGATGTTATAAATAATAAAACACCTATTTCAGGATTTTAGTAAATCACCCCCAAGCTTTAAATTAGGGGATGGAATTAAGCGCGTGCAAAACGCCTAATGTGTACCCGAACATCGGGCTGAGAATGTTGTCAAATCGTGAGTGCGGAACATTAGAGGCCAGTGATACGTTGCTGGGTATCCTATTATGTGCCACTAATCCCTAGACGACTATTTGGTGGCTAGATTTCAACTTGAACCGCAATCGAAGAGTCAAGTCTAAAACAGTAATGACAATACTGAATCCCGATTCCACAAACATATATTACGAATCGGAAAAAGTCAAACATAGAGAGTGGGCTATGAAAAAAGGCACCTCTGGTGTGCAAGAAATACACCTCAAAAAAAGAAAGAATAAATGAACAAAATAAAAAAAAAACTCTTGTGCAACTTACAAAAGTGAAATCCTACCAAAAACCTTTTCATGTAAAATGTTGTCAAGACGAGACCATATGGCACGCACTGTCAAAAAGTTATCACATCTCATTAACAGCCAAGCTTCTAACTCTACACACATGAAAAGGTTTTTGGTGGGATAATTTTTAGCCATTAATTTACCGACCGAGGGGCACGCGCCTTTACCGGGATACGAGTAAGATTAAGCCATACTCCAGGGTAAGTGCAAATTTGCTGGAGGGATTTAACGACCACTACCACCACGTAGCTATAGTAGCCAGGACCTACAGCTTGACGTGTCAACCAAAGCACTGAACGTCCGATAATGTACTTAAGATAAATTAATTATCTCATTGGTCAGGTTTCGAACCTACATCTCCCGTGTGAGAAGCAAGCGTGCAACCCATTAGACCATGGAGCTCATATTATTTATTGGCTAGTATTTAATTGCACATTAAAAATACTGTAAAAAAGGATCAACAAAAACACTTTTTATGTTTTATTTTTTTATGTGGACTTAAGTTTATGGTTTAAGTATTTTTTGTTGTTCTTACATGTTCAACCTAACAGGAAGGATAAAGGGGATACCCTTCACCTAAGCTACCGCAGTATTTTGCCCTGATATTTTCTGCAACTTTTGGTGGACATTTAGCCATTTTGGGTAGGAAAAAAATATTTTGGTGGTCATTATATTTGCTGCCAAATCGAACTAGGCCCATAGTAAGCTCAATAAGGTTTGCGATGGGCTTGGATAAGGCTTGGAATACGATATATTTAATAGAGATAAAAGCTTATGTAAATACAATATATACTAAGAAACAAACATTCATGCTCATCACACAAATATTGCCCTTACCGGGCTTCAAACTTAAGCACACAAAACATAAAAAGAAGTTTGGTGATCATTTATCCAAACACAATTTGGTGGACATCCATCAATTTTGGCAGTCATTTCGAATTTATTGGTATGAAATTTTCGAATTTTTTGGTAATCGTTTAAACACAAGCCGTTCGATTTGTGTAAGATTGTCCTCTAATATTTATTATTTTTAATATTGTCTTTAGATTGTTTTTTTAGGTATATTACATTGTGGCATAAAAAAAAAATACGAAAATTCCCGTAGAGTTTCTTGGTGCCATTCTTCTCTGGCGGGTGTATTCAGAAGCACTTGTAGAGTCCATGGAGTATTCAGAAGCACTTGTAGAGTCCATGGAGTATTCAGAAGCACTTGTAGAGTCCATGGAGTATTCAGAAGCACTTGTAGAGTCCATGGAGTATTCAGAAGCACTTGTAGAGTCCATGGAGTATTCAGAAGCACTTGTAGAGTCCATGGAGTATTCAGAAGCACTTGTAGAGTCCATGGAGTATTCAGAAGCACTTGTAGAGTCCATGGAGTTTCCTTTTCCTGTGTAAGATTCAGTCATCATGAATCACCACTTGAGAGGTAAATTTCCTTTTCAAACTCAAACCATAATCAGTTAGTTTAGTTGATCATATTTTTTTATTTTTCTCCATGTATAAGTGTCTGACTTGTAACAGTGCTTTATTTTTGCCTACTTATAATAAAATATTTGAGTTTGAGTTTGAGTTTTGATGCAGATTCGTAGCGATTCTAATTTGTTGAGAATGAAGAAAGTTGGGAATTAGTCTGCTTATGTTCAGTTTCTTATTAGTACTATTATTAAAAAAAAGAAAAAAAACAGGTCAAGTGCGAGTCTAACTCGCGTACGAAGGGTTCCATACCACCGTACAATGGTAGGGATGGTGTGGAGTGTATAGTTTGGATTTTACATAGCAAAATGTTGTTTACAAAGTTATTGGTGCGGCTACTTTCACACTCCATGTACGTAACCAGGTGCATTCATAAGTTTGTGTGTGGTATTGAAAGAATTGTATGGGAATTGTGTGGGAGCCCACTTAAATATTTATTATATTCTGTTTTTTTGAATTTGTCATTATAACGGCAACAGAAATACATCACCTGTGAAATTTTCATCTGTCTAACTATCACGGTCCATGAGATTACAGCCTGGTGACAGACGGACGGACAAAAGAACAGCGGAGGCTCAGTAACAGGGTCCCGTTTGGCACCCTTCGGGTACGGAGCCCTAAATTTTTCGTCCATTATCATCATGTATAATGTGGTGCAAATTTTAGTTCACTATAAAAAATACTTAATAAGAATAGAGGCCAAGAGAGATATTTTGACAACACATTGTATGGACTCTGATGTCATTGTTCTATTTTACCATTCAACGTACCTTTTACTGCTAAATTAATTGATCGCTGTAACTTCATCTGATGATTCAACAATAGATAGGCATTATTTCATCGTTATGTGATCCAAGATGACTGATCACCGTTTCTTGTCAAAATAACAATGAAAAGTTATCGCACACCCGAGTTTGATGAAATCAAAAGTGCTTATTGTGAAAATAGCATTTAATCACACAAAGTTAACCCACTAAACGAAATCATGCGTGTTTAGGGATCCTTACCCGAAGGGTGCCAACGGGACCCTATTACTAACCCTCCGCTGTCCGTCCGTCTGTCCGTCTGTCACCGGGTTTTACCGGATCAACCGAAAGAGGTAGAGAGCTGAAAATCTATTCCTAGGAGATAACTAATTACCTCTGAGGAATAGATTTTCTTCGCAGATAACTGTTAGAAAATACAGTTATCTGCGTGGCAAAACAAATCCTTGGAGATAACTAGCTAACTCTGACGAAAAAAATCTTCACAGATATCAAGTAGGTAACCTGGCATATAGTTATCTCCAAGGAACAAGGGAATTTTTCACAGTGGGTTTATTTCTATTGACAACACATAATAAAACGTAGATATATGCGTTTTTAAGAATTAAAAGTAGTACCCATACAAAAGTTCGTTTGTAGGGCTATTTTCTTAGCTATTTGGTTTTATTTGTTTATCGGTGAACTGAAATGAACTCTCCCGATATTATCGGAAGAGATCTTTAATTGCGGGTATTGAGTGATCTTTAAGTGTTTAGTTATTAGTCATTATAAGATTATCTAATAATTACTCATTCTAATTATAATAATTATATAATAATATTAAGTTTTTTATCATATATCTGATTTTATTTCTGTAAATAAGTTACTCAATTTCTATCCACTTCCAGTTTCTATGAGCAACGACTTTCGTTAACCTGAGTACATAGTTAAATACTTACAAACTAAACACCAAACTCTTTTTCAATGTTTCGATGAATGCCTTGAATGTAGTCCTATCTAGTATTTAATATTTTTAATTTTAATATTTGTCCTTATATTTACTGTCTGTTTGTGTCGATTTGGTTTTTACTGTGATGTCACAAGCATGTATGTTTATAAATAAATAAATAAAAAAAAATTATCATTAAGAATTAAAAAGGTAAACTCGCAAAAAATAACGTCGTTTCACGTTTTTCCGTGTACAATGGTACGGAGCCCTTCGTGTGCGGATCCGACGCACTCCTACTCGCACTTGACTGGTTTTGTTTTGCTGTAATCGTTAGATTATCTACGTATGTAAGTTTTTGGGGTTCCGTCACCAAACGAGGAGCTTTGTAGTTTTTTGTTGTCTATTTGTCACGTTTTCTTACAAACATGTATATGTCACCGGAAAATAACACGATCCGCAAGTTTATAAATTTCCTAATATTTTTTCCGCATGTTTATAAATATACTAACCTAACCTACCTAACCTAACATAACCTAACCTAACCTAACCTTGCCTAATACAATCTAGAAGGAAGTTTATAAATTTCCTAAAATTTTTTCCGCATGTTTATAAATATACTAACCTAACCTAACCTAACCTATCATAACCTAACCTAACCTAACCTAACCTAACATAACCTAGCCTAGCCTAATACAATCTAGAAGGAAGTTTATAAATTTCCTAGGAAATTTATAAACTTGCGGATCGTGTTATTTTCCGGTGAAATATACACCAACATACAATCATCTCCTTTCCCTTACGAGTTGGAAACGTCACAGAATATCAACTTGGAAGATACCTTTGATGATAGAGTCTCTATCCCATCATCCCACCTAATACGTTGATAATTGAATCGCAATAATTTGCAAACATCTTTGTTTTGGTCCAACCACTTACATAATACATAATATCCGCACGACGTCACAAACTAGTTCAAAATGGACGCTATGATTTATGTCGTTACCTAATTGTCGAAGTGAGTGGCGATCACTTCGTATCGAGTTAATGGAAGCTAATGGGAGTTATCGCGGGGCTCATCTGGCGAGGAGTGTGAGGCAGTGAAAGTGACGTGGTCTGCAGAGGGGTTAGCCCCTCGAATGGCGTAGGCTTGCAGAATTTTCATTGGTTTTGGACCAAGGTATAAGGTCGAAAATGTGGTGGCTTGTATATGGCCTCTGTCAGGTAAGGGGTTAACTTAAGGCGATATTCTGATTACAGTTCTTTTTGTGATGCATCGAGATTTTGAAACTGTGTTTTTTTAGTCTTGATTTAGTTTCTTGGTTTAGTCAGTTTTAAGGGTTTGTTAAAGTAATATCTTCACCTATAGCGCCAATCGTCACAGTCTTGTCAAATTAGATCTAGTTAAAATGATAAATCGATATCTCATTTTACTCTGTAGAAGAAGGTATTAAATATTATGTAAAAAAGCCGACTCCGCAGGCAACATACAAAATAACTATGGTTAGTTTTGACACCTTATTTTTTTTGACAGCTGTCACTTCATACATTTTTGTGTTCACCTAACGTTACCCTGATATACCTATACATAATCCTAACCTTAACCTTATACACTCTGCCACCCCATCTGGGTAAATCGGTGATGTGATATTTCGTTTTGTTTTGTAAAACCCTACAAACATTCTCGCACTAGTTACACAACTCACTATAACAACTCATTAAGTATTTTGTTAGTAAAAATATATTTTTTATAAGTTTTGTTAGAGTAAATCTTTATATTGAAAATAAAATATTTCTTTTCAAAATAAATATATTTCTATTTCTATATTTCTAATATCACCTTGATACAGATAAGCCGTACAGATCCACTTTCTTAACTCTTAGGATTTATTCCTTCAAGTCTAGACTGAGGCTGATCGTGTTACTCAGACAGATAAACGACAATCTCATCATTTACTTAAGAGGAGTTAAACCCTTAACGTTACTACAAGGCGCTGATAACGCGAAGTGGTTAATTTGTGAACCGTTAAGCGTTGCGCAAATATTTATCCGCTTGTATACTAATTAGTCGAAGTCTTCGTGGTAAAGATTCTGGTAATTTTGGTTGATTTTCGTTAGAAGTAGTCCCATGTCGGTCCGGTGTTAAGCTTCAAGCCTAGTCTAAAGACAATATTACGGATATTTGTGATTATTGAAGCGACCAGTTTCGAGACTGGCCAAAGTGATTTTGTCTTTCTGTCTGTTCTCGCCTACAGGTCGCATTTTACAAACGATTTTGACTAAAATTGGCACACAAGTTCCTAGATTTAATAAAAAGAAAACAACTTTTTTTTTTGATAGCAATTTTTGATTGGGGGGAAAGAGGGAAAGTTTACTGTAGCGTTATTCATCGACGGATTTCGATTAAATTTAAGAGGCACACTAAGGACTACATAAGATGTTGCAAAAAAAAATACCAAAAGAGGGGAGAAAAGGGGGTAAGTTTGCTGTAGCGTTATATGTGGATTGATTTCAATGTTTGAAATTGAAGCGAGATCTTCTGTTCTCACAGAACCACTAGTATGATTTAATAGTATATATCAGCTAAGTTCTATAGTTTAGTGCGATTTAGAATCGCGTAATAAAATAAAATTTTCAACATCAATTTATCATAACAGAATCCTAGAGCTAGGATAGAAATCAATCTGTTATTTATTCTTATCTGATAACAGTATGGGCTAGTTTACATTCTCTCGCTTACTTTTATTGTTGGGAACGATTTTTATGAAATATCGTCATCAAACTGAGTTCAAAGTCTGTTTCCGTCTCATACTTTTATGTCTCTCTAACATGGGATCGGAGTGAGGCGCGACTGAGTTGAATGACTTACTAGAATAACGTTCTCGTTTTGCAGATTAGGAAAAAGCCTTTTAACAGTTGCGTCAGCCGGGATCACATTCAGTGATCGATGTCATAATGATTGCTATTACGCTATTAAGTAATTTGCATTAGCAACAGATATTATGAAACCGCCGACGTCTCACAAAACCGAATGATAGCCTGGAAGTAGAATCAATTTAATTTTGCAGTCGATTCATGCCATAAATATTTACATACAGGTACACACATTGCTTGTGGCCCCACACTAGGATACCCTGTGTCGTGGGAACCAGAAACAGCAACGTCACATACGTATAAACATCCAAGACCTGGGGGTTTTTTTTCCTTGTCCCCAGCCGGCGATCGAACCCAGGACCTCTCGCATGGTAGACTAAGCCACAACCAGCGCCACAGAGATCGCCATGTTATATTATCGTTGAATAGTTTTATGTTTTAGGTAAGCAAATGATTTTAATCAAGTAATAGATACCTTGAACACTATTGACACACATTGATCTAGCCTCAAACTAGGATTCCCTGTATCTTGGGTACTAGACAACGATACATATACTTATAGAGATAAATATTATACTTAGATAGATAAACAACCATGACTAGGGTACAAACATCCGTTCTCAACAAACAAATATTTGCCCCCACCGGGACTCGAACCCGGGACCCTTGGCTTCGTAGGCAGGGTCACTGCCGACTCGGCCATTCGGGTCGTCGAGTACAAGTAGAAGATAATATTTTTATATCATTCCGAAGCTAAGGGTTATTAAAAAAAATAACGTCACACATTAAGTACGGGATGGCACAGAAGCACAGTTGTGCCCACATTTAGCCAATTTTTCAATTTGCGTGACAGGGGGCTAGCCCTGCGGAGCTATGAAGGCTTCGTCACGGTCTATAACCATAAGATTTTGTTTTAAAACTTACTTTACACTTCACTCCTTGATTTAATGTAATTCGTATCATTTTTTTGAACACTATCCGAACTTTCATCGTCTTCTCCCATTTCGACATCTATCGTTATATCAGAATTCAAAATTCAAAAAGAGTTTATTTCCTTAAGAAACACATAGGTTACATTTGGAGAATGTCAAATCTTAAACTAACACATATAAGGTGTAGGGAAATATAGAACTCCATTTGCATTCCGTCACCTCAATATTTTAGATGCTGGAGGCAAAGAGGCGACTAGAAACCTCCAGCTTTATACGTTATTTTTTTACAGTGGAGCAAACAATTTCCCAAGCTTTCTTGTCGTCTACATAATCTGATATTTTGTAGTAAGCCTTTTTTATTTTTAAGCCTTTATAAGTGCAAGCAACTACACCTCTATTTACATAACGGGAACGTAGGTTTTTGAACTGTCCAAATATGTATTATGACAGATGCTGTTGTGAATATGCTTTGCATGACGTTTGGAATGCACATGAAAATAGCGTGTTTCACAGTTCTATTAATATTTTAATTGTGCTCGTATAATCTGAGATCAAGTTAGGATATGATTAATAGAGAGTTTTACTGAACACTGCTGCCTGGTGAACTGCCTGGTGACAGACGGACGGACGGACGGACAGCGGAGGATTAGTAATAGGATCCCGTTTGGCACCCTTCGGGTACGGAACCCTAACAAAAATGTATGGGATTTGACGTTTGTTTTGAGGTTAAACGCTGTTTAATATTTTTGTGGTAACACGGTTAGGGTTTAACAAAATACAATTTAGATTCAAACTCCAATTAGGTAAATAAACGTAAAAAAAACTTTACGGATGACAAAATAACAAAAATACCGTGAGAAATACAATGGTATGTTACTCCAGTTCTGCCTAATAGTGAAATAAATCGCTGCGAAATAACAGTAGGCTTCGAGCCATGTTATGCTAAAAGTAAACTGCTCCATAAATTACATTTCCCTTAGGATAGCGACAACCGGCTGTCTTTGAATTTATTTTATGAAAATATGCTTCTGCGAAGCCCTTTATCTGAAATATCTAAAACCGCAGAAATGTTTATAAAGCCATAATAACACAATAAAATAAATCACGTTTGAAGCAAATGGACCGGCCGATGTCTATGCAATGTTATTCAGTGCCTCGTACCCTCGTCTTTCATGGGAGCGCGCAGAGCAAAAATATTAGGTAAAGTATCAAGTTCTGTGGTCTAGTGGACAAGACTGAGTGTGGTAGGGCTTGGATTTCGCTAACAAAATGGCGGCTCAGTGGCAATCACCCGACGATGATGGCTAACTTTAGACTTTTGGGGCCTTACCACAAAAAAATAAACTACTTTTCAACACTTGTTTAAAAACACAAATGTACTTATGGGTTTGACGTTTGTTTTTAGGTTAAACGTTGTTTAATATTTTTGTGGTATCACGGTTAGGGTTTAACCACGAAAATAGAAACTACTCTTCAACACTTGTTTTAAAAACAAAAATGTATGTAATTTGACTTTTGTTTTGAGGTTAAACTATGATTAATATGTTTTGTAGTAACACGGTTAGCATTAATTATTTGGCGTTTAGTGAATCCATGTTTAGCCAATTAATGGTAGGAAAATGAAGTTAATTGCTAATCATCAAAATTAGTTACTAATCAAAAGGAAACATGAGGTATTTCAAAAAGGTCTCATATGGATTCCTGTAGTCGACCGCCGCCATGTGGTCGCGTTATGTCTCTGAGCCTCATAATAATATTAGTCTCATAATATATTTTAACCATATGAATGTAATGAATAGTATCTATTAAATTCATATGGTCCCAACCTATTATTACCATTAATATTTTCAACGAAACAGCCCCCAGAACCGATTCTATTATTATCATCTCATTAAACAAGTCGCACGAATGCAGCAGATAGTACGTTTTGCGATGTTTTTCTGCAATAAAACCGCGGTCACGGCCCGGCCGGCTAGTCTGCAGGCCCACAATGAGCAGAGGCGTGACAAGATAGCATCTACGGAGCCCTGCCGGCGAGACTCGAATAAAATAAACAAATATCGCATTGAAAACGCACTGAATAGACACCGGGCGGTGCCCCGTGCCCAGGCGGACCGCATTAAGTGCAATTACTAGCCCAGAAACACTATTTACATGGTATCAATATGGGTTTCAGATGCTTTATATGATTGGGCAAACCTCAATAATGAGTCCGTTTGATATATCGATCGTTTGTGCGCAATTACCGGCCTTTGGGCATACTCTAAGTGGGCTTTTGTCCGCGATGTAATAAGGTGTTCTGTGGAACGTGCTGGAGCCGCCATTGCTTGATGTTGCGATTCGGCGGCTCAGCTACCATTAGCGATCGATAAGAAACCCGAATCACTTTCATTCATCGTTTAACAGCCGATCATTGATATCGGCTGTTAGAAACAAACATACTTTACTTCATTAGATGCAGATAAGATCGCGGGCAGGTCCGTGAAAGTACGACTGGTGATGTACCTTCCAATCTTCTAATTGTTTTCACTTTATCTGTTGCGTGCGTTCATTGTTGCTGGTTGTGGGAGAGACTCAGTAAGATGGTTATCTTTGTGACAAATGCGACTATTACAATATTCGATAACTGTTACGCAATTTTCGTGAGACTATTCCTTTCGGACGCATTAGTAATTGCGACTTTCTTTGAAGTAGATCTCGGACTCTAAATAGATCATTGTGATTGCATTCCTAATGAGAATGATACTGATCAGTGGCTAATAGCTGCGTTTGCCCAGACAAAACGAAGAGTGGTTTTGCTACATTCGAAGGTAATAATCTAGTCTAGACTCTAGAATGGTCTGTCTTTTGTTAAATATGGTAAGAGCTCCAACATTTCATCAGCCAAACACATTGGTGGCTCTAAGAAGCTCATTAGTAGTCATATACGTTGGAGTTCCTGTCACTTTATCCATACAAGTCTTAGGATGTAGCCCTTTAATATCTCCACCGCGGGGCATGCACCTTTTCCCGGATACGAGTAAGATTGAGCCATACTCCACCTGGCTGGCTCAGTGCGGGTTGATGGAGGAGGTTCGGGCTAGTGACCAACCTGTCAGATGTTTTCAAGCTGCCATTTAGGGCCTCTGACCTGCTTTACGACTACTACCACCGAGTAGCGATAGTAGCCTGGACCTACAGCTTAACGTGTCATCCGAAATGCCACATAGAAACGGACTCCCATCCTGTACTCGTCTCTGGCAGATGTTGCTACCTGTACGATAATTTCGGATGTGCGAATACCGCTAGGCCACGGACGCTTCCACGAGTCTTATTAACCTTTACTCACACCTTGGTCTTGTTCCCCATGATTGACATGATTAAATTATTTAAATAGAGAACCGTGATCAAGTTCCAACTCCATTTGAACAACCAAGACGGATGCCATCTCCAGATATCAGTATAATTTTTGACTGTACTAAGATACTTAGGGACAAACGTATTATACGACACAGGGTTTCCTAGTGTGTGCTGTCCAGCAATGTATGTGCCTGTATGGGTGTAAATGTTTACGTTTACATCTTGGTTGCTCAACCCTGCACAAAAAACCCAATCACATGACACAACCATGCAGGTATAGGCAATCAGATCTGTCAAAATACAGGCTACGTCAAAATCTATTTTCCATTTACACCGCTGGACTGAGTTATGGGTATTTTCTGATGATAGTTCCAAATACCTACTTATGTTTTACCCAACAATTAAACATAATCATAAACATATACATATAAGTTGACATTTAATTAGCTGACCATATGTTGGGGAATGATATTACCCATCATTATGAACAACTTTCCCCAAGAAACATATGGTCGCAACGGAAAAAAATATTTGTCCCTCAGTACATTGACCCGATCAGCTGATAACAAGTGACTATGGGGTACCCAAATCTATAGACGATCGCGGTGTGTCACTGTCATTTTCGGCGCTGATTTTTAGTCAGCGCCAAGTGTTGCCCCGCGAGCGTCACAGACTGCGGCGTGGTACAACCATTAAAACATACATACGTATATAACATAATAGTAAGTAATAAATAAACTTCGTCCATCGTTTTGCCAGATCTCTGTATGGTTGTATCACGCCCAATAGGTGCAAGCAAGCTCGCGAGTCATCGAGAACAGCATGCATCGATCGATACAATCTCGAATGCATCTCGATTGCACGACTCGTGCTCCGTGACAAGGAATGCATTCCGCGACATCATGTTGGTAATGATTTCATTATACCTAGTCGCTGTGTTGCGCCATGGCTTTCTTTGCATGTCGCAATGGGAACTTTTGTTATTGTTAAATGGTTATAGCAGCCTTGTAATTGGATACGTTCTTTAGCCGTTCATTGACTTATTTAAAATATTCTTGTTTAACGAATAGGAAATAATTGGTTCCTAAAGCCCTTCACGTCTTCCTGGGTAGTGCTAAGGAGCAACAAATTATTCTCAAGACATTAATTTCCAGGTTGTCGATAGAGAACCGGAGCAAATTGTTATCTTTTAAATACACTCAAAAGAGGTTCGCACGCCAAATTAAAAGAAGAAGAACTTAGCACGTGACTTTTTTATCAGCGGTGGCAGAGGTCGGAGTTTTATTAAGTCACGCGAGCGCTCTTTTGTACTGATTTTCTTTCGATATCCAAAATTTCGTATTTTTCAGTCATTCGCCTGCAACGAGTGGTCAGGACCATCACTTGCTGCGTAAGTCGAATAGTAGAATTAACGTCAAATACATCAAAGCCAATGTCAACAGTGTCAACATAATTTTAAGTATCAAGCTGTCTACGATTTTGCTGCTTTCGCGCTTTTTTTCAAATTGGAATCCAAAACGTCGAATATTGTGACATTTGCGGCAGATTGAACAGCCCGATTTGTTCCATATTATTGCTAGGATTTAGTAGGTGTGATGCAGCCTATAACATGAGAGCATTTAACGTTCCATTTCCTATGCGATTTTTACTTTTTCTGCGTGAATCGGATAAAAATCAACATTTCCCAATTTATTGGCAGCACCGACGCCGAAGGATTTAAAACGCAGAAAATTTAACGCCAAATAATAATGTCACGCGAGTGATTCCAAAATAAAGCTCCTGTCTCTTGCGCGCGCACTATATTGTTTACTCTATTCTCTATCTACTCTCAATTGTATTCTATTGTTTTTTCACTCATAAAATATAAAGGTAAAGTGCATTTTATGTTATGCAGTGTCGTTAAGGATGGACCCCTACAATAGATACAGACCTATATTCGTGATAGGAAACAAAGTGTGCACATAATAGATTAAATAGCAATAACAAGGAAATTAAATATGAGTCTGAATATAAATATAATAATTTTGGTGTATCTCAAGGAAGTGTTTTAGGCCCACTTATGTTCTTAATATATATAAATGACATACCAAAAGTGACATTACACCAATCCATCTTATTCGCGGACGACATTTCGATAATAGTAAGCAATAATAATAATGACATTCTATTTAACAAATCAAATTATAATAATGGTAATAAGGATAATAAATTAATTGATAAACACAAAAATGACATTCATAAAACAATAGGGTTAGTAGACGATTGGTTAAATAATAATAATCTAAAAATTAATGTGACTAAGACAAAGTTAATGAATTTCAACAATGTCAGTGATATCACTATAAACTATAATAGCCAAATAATAAAATGTGAAAATAGTGTGACATTTCTCGGTATTGTAATTGACAAAGACCTTAACTGAAAACTGCAAATTGACAAGGTTTGCAATAAAATAAGTAGATTTGTATTTGCACTCTCAAATCTGAGAAAAACTACCACCCTCCAAACAACACTTGCTGCCTACCACGGATACGTGGAATCCGTGTTAAGGTACGGCATCATCTTGTGGGGAAATAGTACAGATGTCAACAGAGCGTTTGTTATACAAAAAAATGCGTCAGGGCAATCTTAGGAGTAAAACCCCAAGAACGATGTGTAAAACCTCATGTAAAACGATGTTCAAAAAACTAAACGTTTTAACTTTACCGTGTCTCTATATATTTGAAGTAGCAAAATTTGTGAAACAGAACATGAATATGTTCACGACTGCTAAAGAACAGTTTCCAAGGAATACTAGAAATCCGGATAGATTAGTACTGGAACATAAGCCACGAACAACGCTTTACCAAAAGAATTGTTATGCAATGAGCGTAAAAATATACAACAAATTGCCCACCGACATAAAAAGTCTCCCTTTCATAATTTTTAAAAGGAAGTTATTTCTATGGCTTCAAAAGCATACTTTTTATGCACTTTCAGAGTTTTTGCACTAATTTATAAGTCTAAATATTAAATTGTTTGTGTATGCTTGATAGGTCCTATACACAAATCGAAATATACTACTACATATTTGCATGCTGTATAAATATAGCTGAATAAGGAACTTCTAATATTATTAACATCTGATATGTCTACCTAATTTCATAAGCAAATAAACGAATCTTGAATCTTGAATCTTGAATCTAAGTTAGTTATACCACATAATACTTATAGTACTAGTTATACTGCACAAATGTCAACTTTTAATAGTTAGTTAAAGTTAGTTAATAGATAGTCCTACTCTCAATTTAAAAGTCGCGTGAAGTAGCATTTCCTATCTCGAGATATAGGTAGTGTGAATGTATTAATTAATGAATGTAGTATGTATTTATTAGTATATATCTATATATATTTAATATTTATTTATATTTAGGATGTATATTTCATGTATGGAGTGCAGGCACTCTTATAGTTAGTTTATTGAGTTGTAATATTTATGTACATACGTACGTACCATGAAAATTATAATTAGGATGTGTTGTACTCATGGGTCTACCCGTGCTCAGCGATCAAACTTTCTCATCCTGACTTGGTTTGGAAGAAATATCCTACTAGAGATAAGCTCGCCTTTATACACCATTTTAATGTACATTTTTTCATTTTAATTATTTATGTACAATAAATAAATTATGAAATTATGAAATGCAATATCCGGTTGCCAGATTCAAATTACGATTCCCCGCTTTCAAAAATAATGTAGCAGGTTTATAGATAACGACAAATCACAATATGAAATAATTAAATCAATAATTATACCAACGTGTATCGGCAACAACGTATATGAACATCTATAGTATGAGTTAGTTATGATATTTTCTTTTGGGTAAGAGTTTTTTTAAAGCTAGCAACACACAATTGAATGAAATACACTGTAGTGACAGAAATAAACACAATGCCTACAGAGAGAAGATTGCTGCTAATTATATATTTATTTCAGCAAACTATGAATCAATGCTGATACAATGAGTAATTAATATAAATGATGTGGTTTCGTTTCACTTTAGTGAAGGCTTTTGTTGAAGTAACTGTTCAATAAATTGACTAAAATTTACATCCAAAAAAAACATTTTTATCCCAAATAGGTACTCGTAAACAACCGACCACTCGCAGTATGAAGGGGACGCCTACAACCGCTCTGCTTCGTTTCGGCTCCTAACTTTGGTATTCGGACCGAATTCAAAGGTCCTATAGAATTATAGCAACCAATACAGTTCTGTGAAACTACTTGGGAGCACAAAATTTGATGAACATTTAGTACATTTGGTAGTCAAAGCTTATATTGGTAAACAATATTTTTTTTGCCATTAGTAAATAGCCGCATGGTATGTAGGAAGGCCCAAAGACAAAGGGAAAAGTGCAGCACAGGCTTTCACTAGTATTGTTTCCATCATAACGCGGTTAAGAAGTTTGTCGCCTTTGACGGGCGCTTTCTTAGACAAATTCGCACTAACGCACTGTGTTTGTTTTCGCGGTTTTAGTGTTTTCTTGCTAACTTTCCGAAATATCTACAACTTATGTCCTCTTACAACAGAATACTTAATAGCTCTTACCTGAGATTATGTCAAACACTTAGGTATATTTGATCAAGAGGTAGGTATTTTTATTTCAAAACTATCGTCCGTTTTAGGATTTAACGAGTTTTATGAAAGCGTGTTTTGCTAGAGAAAGATTTATTTGCTTTTGAGTTGTTTGGTTATTTACTTAGCGGAACAGAGTTACCAAACAATTTATGAAGCGTTCGTATTACAAGAATGCAGTCGGGTCAATTGTGTCCAAGATGGTCGAATGATATTGTGCAATTGTCTTCGTGTTATGTTGACATGTAAGAGTAAAAAAACATAAATTGTTGACTAAATACAGTAAATTAAAGAATAAAGTAGGTAATTATATACATGTCCCAGGCAATGTGTGTAATAAAGATCATTTTAGATATTATTATTACGTATGTACCCACGTACTTACATTGACTAAAGAGGCCCGTCATTCTATACAGGGTGTAACAGAAAGGTGTAGTCATATTTAAGGGGGTTGTTAGGGACACTATTTTGAACAACTGTCACTTTGAAACCGACTTGATCTGAGCAACTTTTTTTTTTACATCTTACGGTTTGGGTCGCGCGGTCAGCTGTTTTTTATGGAGAAGCGAAACATTAAGTTGCTCTGATCAAATCGGTTTCTTAATTAAAGTTATTCAGAATAATATTAAAATAATTAATTAACAACCATATTAAAATAATGTTCATAACAGCTCACACTGCAACATTGCGGCAAAACTGTGCGATGCGAGTATTGTGTGCTTTTTATTTATTTTTCTAAAACCACAGATTGTTTCCTAATTTTAAAACTAGCAGTTTTAATAGTAGTTTTTGTGACTGCTGCATAATGCCTAATTATGTACAGTTACATACACTAGTTTATCTACACACATATCATAAGCTCTCTTTGATGTGTTCAGGAACCGCATGTTTGACCGGCATTGTGGTTCTGCAATTGTTTAGCTTGTTCTTTAGTACCAACTTCACGCAGACGGGGCGTCGGCGTTCGAAATTTGAATGTCAGTACCAACTTCACAGACAAACTAGGGACGGCACGCGGGTGGGCGTCGGCGTTCGAAATTTGAATGTCATTATATGTAGAAAAACTACACATAATGACCATTATGTGTAGTTTTCCAGATACGAAACGAGTTTTTACCAAGTAGTTTAACATAATGCTGATCGTAACGTGCGGTTTTTGAACGCAGTAAAGAGGGTTTATGATACGTGTGTAGATAATAGTAGTTTATGTGACTGTTACATAATGAAGGGCATTAAAACTCGAGTTTCATAATCATATCACTCGAGAGCTTTAATGCCCAATTATGTACAGTTATATACACTAGTTTATCTAAACACATATCATAAGCTTTCTTTGATGTGTTCAGGAACCGCATGTTTGACCTGCATTATGGCATTGATAATTGCTCTGCACTTGTTTAGCTTGGTCAGTAGTACCAACTTCATAAACAAACTAGGGGCGACACGCAGGCGGGCGTCGGCGCTCGAAATTTGAAAGTCATAATTTGTCGAAAATAGATACATTATGGTCATACATAATGTATCAATATTCAGATAAGAAATGAGTTTTTACCAAGCAGGTAGTATAGTATTATGCTGGTCGTAAGGTGCGGTTTTTAGACGGAGTAAAGGGGTTTTTGATACTTGTGTATAGATAAAGATATTTACAATATCAATTTTTTTATTTTAATTTTAATTTTAATTTTTAATGAATCATATCAATATTCTTTGTAGATCCCGAGAAATAGCAAGTTGTTGGTGAATTTTAGGTGAAAAACATCTATTTAGTTTTTTATACCCGATTACACCAGAATATTTTTCGAGCGTATGTTATATGTATGTTTGTAATTTTGTATCTATTTGTGACCATTTAGTTAGCACGCGCTGCAGCCCTAACGGCTAGACGGATTTTAATAAATGAGGTGTCGCTTGTAGGAGTATATATTTTTTGTGAAAAGTCAATATATCGCAACATGTCGTTTACAAGGTAATTGGTGCGGCTACTTTCATATTCCATGTACGTATTGTATGTATGTCCATTCATACGTTTGTATGTGGTATTGGAAGTAATTGCAGCCGGGTTAATTTTTTATATAATGATTCCACTTTGTAAAGGAATACTTGGATGACAAAACTGCATGGTCCATACCATCTCAGAGCACAGAAATTCAACGAGGGGCGATGGATCAAGTCTATCACTCGCAGGCGAATTTCCTTAGACCGAAACCAGTAGCTGGTGTGAAGTCACTTTAAAAAAAAGAAGGTATGGGGGAGTTTCTTACCGTTTCTTCTTAAACCCGAGGCCCACTTTCCGAAACGGTAGTCTTTTTTTATAAAAAAAAATACTTGTAGTTATAAGTAAGTATAATTTTTACTTTGAATAAGATTATTTATTTATTTATATTCAATAAAAAATTAAATCTATAGGAGAACTAGCATCAGAGACCCAGGGCCGACAGAAAAGAGACATACCTCATTCTTTTTGTTACTATGCATATAGTTAAATTATATACTTTTTATATTCCGAATCTATGGCTAACACCAAAATATTGCCTTATGTTTTTGTTCAGGCGTAACACTAAAAATACAAAATGTATTTTTATTTAAAAATACGTAAATATACCTATGTGACTAAATGACTATAGAGTTGCTATGGGATGTATCTAGGTGACCTGGAGATGCATCTGGATTATAATGTTTTTAACTCCTAGTACAACAATCAACTTGTGAATTAATAAAATCGTCATATTCGATGTTTCATTGCTTACTAAGTTATTAGGAATATAGATGTATGATTGTTGTACTAGGAGTAAAAAACATTATAATCCAGATGCATCTCCAGGTCACCTAGATACACTATTTTCATACATCTATATTCCTAATAACATAATAAGCAATGAATTATCTAATATGACGATTTTATTAATTCACAAGTTGATTGTTGTACTAGGAGTTAAAAAAATTATAATCCAGATGCATCTCCAGGTCACCTAGATACATCCCAAAGCAACTCTATAGTCATTTAGTCACACAGGAATATTTATGTATTTTGTAAATAAAAAGACATTTTGTATTTTTAGTGTTACGCCTGAACAAAAACATAAGGCAATATTTTGGTGTTAGCCATAGATTCGGAATATAAAAAGTATATATTTTAACTATATGCATAATAACAAAAACACTGAGGTATGTCTCTTTTCTGTCGGGTCTGGGTTTTTTTTCTATGGGGCGTGCTAGTTCTCCAAATTTGAATCTTTGTTTCATATACCATATCATCATATACCCATTGACATACAATATTTTCAAACTAACAGGTTGAAGGAAAATGATGTTTTCATAGCATATATTTTTTAGGGATTTGGGAAGTGTCTTCTACAGGAAAAGCGCTTCAAAAATGGGAATTTGGTATTGTCAAATTCCCATTTTTGTGATCATCCCCTCGTCGTGTTGTATTTGACAATTTTCCAGTTTGTTCTAGAAGGGAATGCGTCCTCACTATCGGATGCAGACGTCAGGTCATTAGTGCATTCCTGCGCTCTCAGTATAACCCCAATAAAACGACTATCATGCCACTACTCTGCAGCGGGCGAGGGAGACTCAGCTCACACGGCCCCGGCCGGTTCTATTCATAAACTGTCTGAATCGCAGCCTATAAGGAAAAAAAGAAGGATACTTTGGCGGCGTTTGAATGTTTGGACACCATCGTATCGCTCAGCTGTCGCGATGGGCTAGCCACCCGCGGGAATCACTGGCCAAATGAGGGCTCAACTGTGGCGCTGCCATCCCGAATGGGAAACGCTGTGACGTAATCATATATTCGATGTTTAGATATCGCCATTTTGGGCGAACAAGTTTTGGCAATACAGCGAAATCAAAAGATCCAATCAATGGTCTTTATAAAATACCTGTATATTTTTCAGTAAACAAACAAAACAAACTATTTGTCACCGTAAGATTGTTAAAACCGTTAGTTTGTAATCTAACGTTTTTTCTCGTTAGTTTACAAACTATCTATAAATTGTAAACTGTACCATAATGCTTACGATATGACGCTTTAGTTTATAAGAACCCGTTAAATTGTGAACTGGTTTAAAATTGAATTGCAAAGGACATACAAGGGCAAACACTGCGGTAGCTTGTGAAGACTAGAAGGGGCGATTGCAGTGAAGCCCCAGAATAATCTTCGTGTTAGGTTGACATGTAAGAACAAAAGAAACGTAAATTCTCAGCCCTGTCGGTCTGGTTTACAATTTGTCGATGGTTAACAAACTAATGCGTTAGTATATAAACTTATGGTAACATATATATCTACACAGAACATATAGCCTTGTACACGAGTAGCGAGCAATGACACCTAACCTGCTCATTGCAGATGACGCTGGTGTTTTTGGGGGCTGTCAAATCAAAGTCGTCAATATACTTCTTCCATAAAACACGGCATCCTAACTTCATTTGAGATTAACTTTGCCAGTGTCAAGTGTATTTGAAAGATCACGTGACGTGTTTTTCAACCTAGCCTCGGATGAATGAAACTCTTTGCCCCCAACTGCGCCAGCGCCACCAAGTCCGATCGAGTGATGACCACGCGTTAGGACATCTGCTCGCGCGGACAGATGTTAGGATGTTTGCTTGAACATGACAAAAAGATGCTGTAGAGGCCTACACCATTCATCTGCTGTATTCACCTAATTATAAGGTTGGTACAGCAGGTAATTGTGTGTAGAATGTAATTCAAATAGAATGAGTGTTCTATATAAAGGTACACTAGTCTAAAACCACAAAAGCTCTCAAAATATTCAATAGTTTACGGGGTGTAGTAATTAAAAAGGGAAATATTAAACTGCACCTCAAAAATACTGATTTGCGCAGCAAATATCCCTTATATTTGCTGCGGTAGCTTAGGTTAAGCGAAGTGAAGCCACCTTTATCCTTCGTGTTTGGTTCAACATGTAAGAACAACAACAAATATTTAAAACATTAACTTAAATAGGTACTCATTCAATATTTAAAACATTAAAAGTGTCTTTGTTGATCCTTTTTTGCTGCGCAAATCAGTATTTTTGCCGTGCGATTAAATACTAGCCATTGAAAAGGACCAATATTCTGAACAACTTTCATAATAAATCCTTTTTCATTTGTTTCACTACTCCATACGAATCAGTTGGCCAATCATATCTATAATAACTACTTCCCCAATAATGATTTCCCCTTGAGTTTCGTCTTCAAGAGTTTTGGCCCTAACTCTGTATCGCCATGGATTACGGAACTATATTCTACTAATTTGTGAGTATTTGCCAGTTGACCGAACATCGCTAGATCGCTACCGGACACTTTCACTTACCTCGTTATCTCGACACCCAACACGCAGTCGCCTCGGACCAGCAAATTATCTCGACATCGAACACGCAGGTCAATGCAAGTTACCTCGAATACAGAACTGGGGTCAGACAATCATAGCTAATAGCTAATGATGGGCTGATGTCGTTGAACATCATCGCATGTTAGATAAGTCATGGTAGGTATACGGTATGTGTTGTGGTGGGTCAGAGAAATGAGGAGTTACATTGCCTTGTCCTTATTTGACGACCTCTGTGGCGTTGCGGTTGAGACTCAGATGCCTACCATGCGAAAGGCCCCGGGTTCGATCAACGGCTGGGGATACGGAAAAAAAATCCCCAAGTTTTGGATGTCTATGTGTGTGACGTCGCTGGTTCTGGTTCCCACGACACTGTGTATCCCGGTGTGGGGCCAGAAGCAATGTATGTTAATGTTTATACGGTTTAACTGTCTCTCTATTTACGTAGATACGTATCTGCAGAGATACCATTTCCCAACTTTGTATCGGCATGGGTCTTCAGTCCTAATAAGTACTCCACCTGGCTAGGGAAGTCGTCTTAAACCACTTTTATTTTCCGCCGTGACGCTGACCTGAAGATTATTCTCCAATAATCTTTCGCTTAATAATCTTTCAAGTATGGGTGACTGAATTGGAAAACAACAAGCTACCCTACCAGCCAAGCCCCTTTAAAGGCCATTAGGTTTTTGTCGTGGTCGCAAACCATCTTTATCTGCCGGCATTGTTCGCACGAGGAAAGGAATCCGGTTGGACGTTGCGTAATCCAAAAAGTTATTCGAATCAGTTCCAAAATTGAATTCAAATATTTTTTGCTTCCCATTTCGGGTACTACCTCTTCCTTCGTAGTAGTGGTACGGACGAGAACTTACCAGATTTTATACCATACGTCATAGAGCAATACGGACTAGGATTGAACTTCCTTAGTACAAGTAATTCGGCCAATTTCGCGACAGTAGTATTTGGTATTATGCCGCAACCACATTCTACTAGTTTCCTCTTATGGTGCGTCTACACTTGCGCCTTGGCCGTAGACCCCCGTGAGTCGACCGCATCCGTGTTCGTAACCCACAAACTGTGTTCAATGATGAGTTATGATTCATGACTTTATGGCTATGAGTGGGTGTTTATCACCGGAGAGTGTTTTGAATGGCGACCAATGGATATTAACAGAATACTTACAATACAACACACATGCCTTAAACCATAGTCATTATTCATGTAGAAAGTTTCCAGAATCATCGGTGAGCCAACAAAATAAACAAGAACTTTTAGTTGATAATGACGAGAATACGGATTATCCTAAAATTTTTAACTACTTCATCATCATCATCAAAATGTCAGGAAACCCCCATTGAGTATATATAGGCATCTTCACGTGCACGCCATTCAACTCTGTCTAGGCCATCTGTTTTCCTGCTATCCTCGCTATATAGTCGGACCATCTGGCAGATGAAATAATACTGAGTTACAAGAATTGTCTGTAAATAAATTTAAAAATGTTGTTAAAAATCACTTATGTAAAAAAGCTTACTACAAAATATCAGATTATGTAGAAGTTGTCTTCTAAAGAAAGCTTGGGAAAGTGTTTGCTCCAATTCTGTGAAAAATAACGTTTAAAGCTGGAGGTTTCTAGTCGCCTCTTTGCCTCCAGCATCTAAAACATTGAGGTGACGGAATTCAAATTGAGTTCTATATTTCCATGTACCTTATACAAGTGTTAGTTTAAGATTTGACATTCTCCAAATGTTACCTATGTGTTTCTTATGAAAATAAACTCTTTTTGAATTTTGAATTTTGAATACTTAACTAAGAGAGACTCAAGAAATAATCTTTCTACCTATTACGGTTATGTATGATACAAAACCCGAACGGATAGATAGTGGAGGCTTAGTGATAGGCTCCCGTTTGGCACCCTTCGGGTATGGAACCTTTGATAGATTTATCTTCATAGACTAAGGGGAGTACTTCAATTAACAACTAATCTACATGTTGGTGTCTGCATCACACTACTACATCTACATAAACTAAACGCACACAATACTCTACTTACTGTCAATAAATCACTTGTCATTGTCACACAGTTTACTCGGAAACGGTACTCAATTCCATGAACTTGGAACGCCCCAGCAAAGCCTCAGCAAGACTAGCTGCTTGACCAAAACAAGTGCCAAGAAACTGGTTCACGCTATCTACGCAACATGCATTGTGAGGTCACAGGACCTCAGTAGGGCAGAGATGGTATGCAAGATATACCCAGATCAGTGACATGGGGCCTATTAGACCCGCCGACTTTGATCTCGGGACAGGCCTAGATGTCGGTCCTAGATGTCGGCTGTAGACGCTCCAAGTTTAGGCGGAGGTCTGTCACTGTCACTTGTCCTGTGACGGACATCGTTTTGAAGGTACAGCCAAGGGGTATCTACTAGTACCAGGTAATACAGTGCTGCAGTATTTGATGTAAGATTTGCATATATGCAAAAGAAAACATGGTGCTTGACGGTTCTTAGCCTAAAACACCCTTTAAGCATGTGTGAATTGACAACTCTTCTATTAGTTCAACTGAATTAACAATTTCGATTCTTTCCGATTGTTTTGGTAGCATCCCTAGTGTTTACAAAGTGGATTTTATGAAGTTTCAGGTTCGTCATATCACTTCTATGATTTTATGAACTGTAGTGGTTAACACTAGTTGTAGTTAAACAGGGTGTAACTGACAGGTCTCTTAGGGGGTTCTTAGGGACACGATTGAAATTCGATACGACACACACATACACACACACACACACCCACACACACACGCTTTTTCCTCCTAATTCCTTTGAAAATCAGTAAAACCAATATGCACATGAAACAGGAAGAGAGATAATAAAACAAAAAAACCTTAGAATTTAACCACTCACATATTCGCGTAACCAATCCGAAAATGTGCACAGAGTCCGTCTGCTGTAACATCTTCAACGTCCCCGTATACTAACGAACACATATGCCAATAGCCGGATGTTCTTTGAAAAATTCAACCGAGTCGCCAATTAAGCATATCTAAAATGGGTAGCATTGCTCGATCGTTCGTTTAGATTACATTACCCGCGTGGTGGAGAGCTTCTGACGGCACCATTGCATGGTCGTGGGTAAGTAACTCAGTAAAATATTGTGCCGACGCAATGACACATCTATTGCGCGGTGTATCTACTCGGCGCATTCTTGGCGTAATTTTGTTTGGCCTGTGATGAAAATGTACGGTATGTAATGTATGGTAAGTGTATTCATCCCCCTGTTACAGATGGCACCACGAAGATAGGTGAGCCATACTTATCAGAGTTGTGAATATTGTTAGTGTTCATTCAATGCGCTAGGTCAAATCTGAAGCGAAATCAATTCAATCAATCGTCCATTTGACGTTTAACGTGTGGTAAAATTCACTTGTTCACAAATTTCTGTGGATTTGAGTTGGTAAAAATGGAGGATGGCGCAGATTTCTTTATTCCACTAAGTTGCATTGAGTTGTTGACACATTCAGCACAGTGAAACCACCGAGTTAACTCATTTATTGGCGCGGCTTTACGCACATCAATCATTTATTGCATAATGTTGTTGATAGATGCGCTCTTGCCTATATATAGATAAACGAATGAATAATTACAGTGTTTTGACAGGTGTATATCTCATCCATGCGGATCTACGGAAGCTAAATATATAATATATAATAAAATACCACAAGAATCATTGATCCTTCCTGAAAAGAGGTTCAGAAACTATGTTAAAAATGAGCTGATAAGAAAGTCCTATTATAGTATTAAGGAATACTTAGATGACAAAACTGCATGGTCCATACCATCTCAGCGCACAGAAATTCGACGAGGGGCGATGGATCAAGTCTATCACTCGCCCGCGAATTTCCTTAGACCGAAACCAGTACCTGTTGTAGTCACTTTTAAAAAAAGAAGGTATGGTGGAGTTTCTTGCCGTTTCTTCTTAACCCCGAGGCCCACCTTCCGAAACGGTGTAGTCTTTTTTTATAAGTATAAAAAAATTGACTTGTAGTTATAAGTATAATTTTGACGTTGAATAAGATAATTTATTTATTTATATTCAATAAAAAAATTGACACCTGACTCTGACTCTGCTTTACCTGATGCGAGAGTTTTTTTTAAATCGAATATCAGTTGTTATTAAAAGTCAGTGTATAGTCTTAATACAACTACGACCCGTGAGATGACAACTGAGGTTAAGCTTGGCATTAGTTAAGAGAGAACTATGTTATCTGTGAGATGCTCTGACTCTTAAATAATAAACCAGGTGCAAACAATATTTTGAGCTTAATTTCCCAGAATTGTTCGTAAGCTCGGGCCATGGTAAGCGGATCTTGGTATCGTACGTATCCTGAGAAACAGTAGCTGTAATGTGTAATGAAACGAACGGTACTCCTTGCTTCTATGTAATGGCAATTCGAGAAACGTTTTGTTTATGTTTCGTGAACTACTGCGCGTGGGTTGTGCTGATGTTACTAAGGCAATAGCGAATAGAGAGAGATCTATGAGTAGCGCGTAAACGTATACGATGTAAGCTTGCTATTGTTTAAAGTGGAGATGGGGGAGTTTTAAAAAGAATGCTTTGCCTCAATCAGTTGTATGAAGCACTTCTTAATCTCTACAAACTTATGAATCCACCTGGTCACTTACATGGAGTATGAAACTAGCCGCACCAATAACTTTGTAAACTATATTTTGCGGTCTTAAACCCAATCTATTGACTTATCACTAAAATTATACTACGCGTTAATGAATAAAGGCATAACCTTAAACAGCCCAAACTTATACATATATATTTTTATTGAGATTCAAAAGACAAATATTTGCCTATATTGTAGAAAATATACAACGACAAAAGAACTGATTACCTACTCAACAAATCCGCGTAGAAGTAAATGGGCTGGATTGAGTTTTCTTGCCGTTTATTTCTCGTCTTAGCCCACGGTTTGTGAAGCGGTGTAGCATTGCAATATTACTATACCTCATAAAATATAACTATAATAAAATATATTTTAGATAGTCTGTTACGTTCACGGTCTACAAATCCAACTACACCTCATTTGTTAAAATCCGTCAAGTTGTTTGGTCAGTAGCGATTTTTTTAAATTTTAAAACCCCTACATCTCCGCAATTTTGAAAATTTTCCAAAAACTGAATCGAAAAAAAAACTATTTAATTATCGAGCCTGCTCCCAAGAATTCACGAGAATCTGATAAGAAATGCGGCCTGTAGACAATAACATCCGGACACACATGCGGAAATACGAAAGCATTTTTGCTCAATCCTGAATCGGAGACGCTTGGCTCGCTCGGTCAATTATGGACGCCGTACCTCGTTTATGTATCTCATGACATTTCCCCATTTCTGTCAAATTCTAATTACAGTCGCTTTAAACGAGCTCGTGGTAAGGAGCATTATCATAAAAAAAAACTAAAATTTAGGAATTTCGCTTTTCATGGAATGTAATAAACAAGCTGCTGAAATAATTTTGTTGGGATTGGTAAATTTTGACGACAGTTTAGCCTAGCGGGTAGCGAGCGACCCTGCCTACGAAGTTGACGGTCTGGGTTCGATTCCCGGTAAGGGCAATATTTGAGTAATGATCAATATTTGTTTCTTAGTCATGGATGTTTTCTATGTATTTATGTAAGTATTTGTCCCTATTAAATATATCGTCGTCTAGTACCTCTAACACAAGCCTTGTTCAGCTTACTATGGGACTAGTTCGATTTGTGTAAGATTGGCCTCTAATATTTATTTTATTTTATTTATTTGTGTAAGATTGGCCTCTAATATTTATTTTATTTTATTTATTTGTGTAAGATTGGCCTCTAATATTTATTTTGTTTTATTTATTTAATATTAAATTGTTCAAAGGCCATCTAAATTCGTAGTTGTAAGAATTACATAATTTCATAATTCATAATTTATTGATTGCACACAAACAATTGAAAAAACAATAAGTTCATAAAATAGCGTACAAAGGCGAGCTTATCTCTAATAAGCGGTCTCTTCCAGCAAACCAAGTTCCGATGAGAAAGAACGTGTGAAGACCTATGTGTAGAGTACAACAGTAAAAATGTATAAATGTATATTGCTTTTATGCCTGCAATAAACGATTATTATTATTATTATTATTAAAGCACACTTTGTGCACTAAGGCCTACAACAAAATTAATGACTTTTTACAAGACACCGACATCTGGTTGCACCCTATATATTATGTTCTATGTAATAATTAGGCACCTACTCAATGTTATATTATGCTTGATTATGTTATGACGTTCATTAAGTCTCAATTTTTGTGCTATTATGAATAAAAATCTTTGACTTGACTTGACTTGACTTGTAAACTAAATAAACGAATGTCTGCATAAATAGAAAATAAATCCTAAACTAATACATACCAACTACCTGTAATTCTAAAGATAAAGCTAATGATTCTTCGGGAGACTTTTAAATATATTTATCTACACACGTATCATAAACCCTCTTTACTGCGTACAAAAACCGCACGTTACGATCAGCATAATGTTAAACTACTTGGTAAAAACTCATTTCTTATCTGAAAAATTACACATTATGACCATAATGTGTAATTTTTCTGCATATTATGACATTAGAATTTCGAACGCCGACGGCCGCCTACGTGCCGTTCCTAGTTTGTCTGTGAAGTTGGTACTGACATCCACGAACGCCGACGCCCGCCTACGGCACGTTTGTACTACAGAACAAGCTAATCAACTGCAGAGCCACAATGCCGGTCAAACATGCGGTTCCTGAACACATGAAAGAGAGCTTATGATATGTGTGTAGATAAACCAGTGTATGTAACTGTACATAATTAGGCATTAAAACTCTCGAGTGATATTATGAAACTCTCGAGTATTAATGCCCTCCATTATGTAGCAGTCACATAAACTACTATTAGAGTGGGACTGTTCCTGATGGTGCAGAGGATTACTTACATTCCAACTCGTTTTCGCAACTGCGATTCGCAACCAGTTGCGAGTTAAGAATTTTTATTCCTTGTTCGCAACCAGTTGCGAATCAAGAGAACTTTTCCCTCAACCGCAACTTGGTTGCGAACAAAGAATAAGAACTTCCCAAACTTACGTTGTTGCGATGGGATGAGCAACCAGGGGATAAGATACTGAATAGAAAAATATTCAATTGAAACGGAAAATTGCAATGGTAATCTACTATTTTTACCTGATAAAAACTTAAGTTTTTATAAACTCAACAAAATTAAACGAGTTATTCTTCTTTGTTGCCTGGAAAAATTATATAAACTAAAATACATTATATTTTTAGAACTCGAAGTGGGGAACACGTTGGATGATTTGGCACATTTTTATTATTAAAATAATAATAATAACAATACCTTTATTAATTCAATTAGACTTTAAAATACTATTATTACAGATAAAGTTACTGTTGTGAAATTACTTATGACGTGAGCACGTCGCAATGAGTGCATTGTCAAGATTAGATACCTATTAATTGTCTACTTGATATTTTTGTAGTGGCCTGTAAACTCTCGAAAAGTTTGTAGGCAAATCAAATAAATTTAGTGTCATCAAACTATTATCGAAGGTTGCTAATAAAGGAAACTACATCTTTTGCCGCAACTGGTTGCGAAACTTAGTCATCAGGATGCTTAGTTGCGGTTAAGAAAAAGTTCTCTTGATTCGTAAATGGCTCCGAACAAGGAATAACAATTCTTAATTCGCAACTGGTTGCGAATCGCAGTTGCGAAAACGGCCGGAGGGCAACTTAAACATTTAGATACAGGCACATGCTTCTGGCCCCACACTAGGATACCCTGTGTTCTGGGAACCAGAAACAGCGACGTCACACACACAAAAATCCAAGGCCTGTTTTTTTTATCCCCTTCATCTAGTCTTTATGGGGTTTGAAGACGGAGAACATCCATCAACATTGGTTAAAAGGTATCGTGACACTTGTCAGAAATACAGAATAGAGTTGATCAAACTCATAGTAGAACTGTCGCAGTTGGTTGGTTAAATCAGACAATTAACTAACTCTTTAGACCGTTAATTAAATACCGACGTTTAACCAGTCACATTTTGATTTAAATAAAGCATCGTCGAAAACGTTTAACAATCTGTCTTACCGAAAGCCGGCGAGTTGGAAAACAAGATAGCGTCACGACAACAGCTGATTTGCACAGCTTATATCAGGGCAAAACATTCGTGTTAGGTTGAACATGTAAGAACAACAAAAAATACTTAAAACATAAACTTAACACATACAAATTATATATATTGTATATGTCTTGTTGCCTAGGAACGTTTAGACAACTCGTTAAACGTTTCATTCACTCACTTGTGTGACGGAATTTTAGTGACTTGGTTAAACGTCAGTATTTAATTAACGGTTAATAATTAACTTAAAGAGAGTTAGTTAAGTGTCTGATTTAACCAACTAACTGCGACATAACCATACAGGTATATTCAAGAAGCTCAAGCACGAATACACGTTACGTCATCACACCAGTGGTGTTAGAAAGAGAGCGTGTGAATCACAGGTACATTCTAACACAGTGTAATGACGTCTGGTATGGTTCTACTATGGTTAAGCTGTAGCGAAACTCTCCTAATCCGCCGCCCGCGCCGGTTCAACCCACGCCCACACCCCTACACCGTCTCTCCATTCATTCCTGGAAGCAACCCAGTCACCTGCTGAGCCAAGCAGGATCCTCTGGAGCCGTGATAAATACGACCATATTAATTGCTTCCTACAACTGGCCACTAAATCAAAAGCCGTATTAAAATGTCACCATTTTATCATCTCTGTAACTCCCGGGGCCTTTTTTCTTGGATGCTATAATTGGAGCTTGTTATAGAGCTGTCAATTTGTTGTTCTTTTGTTTTTGAAGTTAGTTAGAGATGCTTAATGCATTAAAGATAGTTCCATAGATGGCGTTGCATTGGAATTTTGAAACCTCAACTCAGATGGAGCATACGCATGTGCCATGCCTTGAATATGCAATGCAATATTCCTTCGTAGCCTTCAGGTACGCATTTTCGACTAAATGATTTGTATTAGGCTATCTAAATAGGCTAGATATTATTAATTGCAAGGAAGGAAAATAATCCCCGTGCCTTGCATGTTTGTGACACGGTATCCTAATGTGAGGCCAGAAGGAATTTATGTAAAAATAAATACAGCCCATTAATGTCCCCGCCGAGGGGCACAGGCATTTACCCGGATACGAGTAAGATTAAGACATCTCTACCACGCTGGCTCAGTGCGGATTGATGGAGGGGTTTTACGACCACTACTACATAACACTTAATGTACTACCACAGCAATAGTAGCGGGGACAATCAGCTTAACATGTCAACCGAAACACTGAATGTCCGATAATGTTCTTATAGATGTAGACCATTAATGTCCCCATCAAGGGGCACAGGTCTTTACTCGGATACGAGTAAGATTAAGCCATACTTCACCACGCTGGCTCAGTGCGGGTTGGTGGAGGGCTATTACGACCATAGCGATAGTAGCCGGGACATACAGCTTAACGTGTCATCCGAAACACATCAACGTCCGATACTTAAGATAAATGAATTATCTCATTGGAACATGGTCAGGAGTCGAACCTGCATCTCCTGTGTGCGAAGCAAGCGTGAAACCCAATAGACCACCCAACTCTTTGCCTATATGTAAATGTGCCTATATGTTTATGCTTGTTTACATTCGTTTCTATGGGGGAACTCTTTACATAAAACGTATCGAGCAGAGCAACGTATGTAATTAGTTTCTTCGATGATACCATTATTATAGCTAAGGAATTCAGCAGCTGACGCATAACTCACTGCCAGAGACGAGCGACGACCAATCAACGTTTTAATAATAGCCTTCTTACTGTCTGTAATGGCTTTTTAATGCTCATCTTAGGATCTTTAATAAGTTTGTTAGAATGCCATTGAATTGAACCTCTGGTCAGGTTTTACGTGTCGTAAAACGTGTGGGTACTTGTTTGGTTATCTAGACATAAGGCAGCATGTCAAAGCCAAGTTCGAAGAAAGAAACTGGCAAGGACGCACTAGCCCACGTTTGCTATTCATCATCAGTCGTTTCATAGAACTACCTATATCTGAGAGTGTGCAGCGGCCATGCCATGGTTTTTTTACCGACATTATGGCATGTAGAGTTCAGGTTAATCGATTTCACTTGGCACCCATTTTACATCAATGATTTGTTTGGGATTTTGTTTCTTTATGGCTCCATGGGACTAAGAAATGGTCATAAGTATATGTTAGTTCAATAAATCATCGAGGGACGCTTGTGACCATAACTATGCTCCCCGAGGAAAGTTGTTGAAAATTCATCAAAGGGTCTCTCTCTACTTCGGTCGGTGTCTGCTAGTATTATGTGGTAATAACTATTTTCTCCAATAAAGCTATTAGTCGTTAAAGGCTTCCGCATATTGTTTAACATAATGCGCACTTTGTCTCACTCCAAATGGGATGAGCATCACCCGATCCAAATTCTTTTCAGAGTATTGAGTTCCGCTGACGTTTGAGAAGCGAGTAACTTATCGAATCTGCAAGTAGATGACCTTGCCCTCTCGCTCCAATTGCTCAATAAATATGATTTATGTGACCTATTCTGAAGTGTCAACTCTGAACAACAATTCACATAACCGCCGATTGAGCGGCGCGCGCGACCCGTGCCAAATCGACCGTAAACTCACCTGCTATGATTCTATCATGTGACTATAGTAAACCTATTTGCGGAGAATTAAGTACATCTGAAACCTGTTATTGCGACTTACATGAAATCTGTTATTGCGACTGTCGGGTATGTATCGTATTCGTCTGTATGACGGCCATTTGTAGCTTAGCACAGATTAACGCAACTCCTGGTGTTGTCAACATCAATACAATAAAACTCTTTTAAAAATCCTTTGTCGCCGTGCAATTCGGAAATAGGAACTATGGTATAGTTTTTTTTATCAATGTTCAATAAACAGATTTTATCTGCCGAACAGATTGAATAATTCCATCGCTATTTTCCTATAAGAGAGGACTTGCATTCCCTGCTATATGATAATGTGGCATTTGGAGCCAGCGCATCTTGATACCAGCCTCCTTGCGCAGGCGACTACATAGGATGTAACATAAAGATCTAGTCAATTTCATGAGCTTATTAGGGTTATATCATTTTAATGTTATTCAGAGAAATTAAAATTTTGACTTCTTAATTTTTTCAAAGTTTTGGGCCGAGCAGCCGATTTGTTTGAAGAAGTGAAATATAAAGTTGGTCAGATGAAATCGGGTTCCTAGTGAAAGTTATTCAACTTGACGTCACTACGACTCCTTAAAATATGACTAGACCTTTCGGTTACATCCTGTATAGTGCATACACCCTGGCGCCAGCTAGAATCTCGACCTCGAGACACAAGCTAATCCATTTTGCAACTCGAACACACTGAGAATAGGCCCTATTATTGAACACCGCGATTAGTATTCAATTGATACTTTGAATTTTGACCGAAAAGACAACAAAGTCCAAGTTCGCGCTCAGATGTAGACACTAGGAAATGTGCTGAGATTATCACGATACGGTCCGCCTTATTACAGTGCAAGAAACTGTGGAAACGCCTTACGAATTCAATATTATAATTTCATTTCTTGCGTGGGACGAGTAAACACACATACAAAGAAACACAACTAAAGTCTATACGCGATAAGACAATTTAAGGCATCGCTGCCTAGCCAAGCAAGTCGCGGAAATTTATAAATCAAGTTGAAACCGTTTGAATAGCATTTCGGTATTTTCCTCACATGATCGTCTTCAACACGAAGTACTAATGCGTCGACTAAAATATATTGGATTGGACGGTAAGGACATGCGGATCATCCAAAACCTATACTGGTGCCTAACAAGCACCGTCGGAGTGGAATGTGAGGAGACCGAAGAAGTGGCAATATGCAAGGATACATCCTGTCTCCGTTTCTATTTAACTTGTACTCGGAGGCCATTATCACTGAAGCGCTGGAGGAGAGTGAGTGGGGCGTCAACATCAAGGGACAGGTCATCAATACTCTCCGATGCGCCGACGACACTGCACTGGTAGCCTCCACGCCGGAAAATATTCAGCTGATAGTGAACAACGTCCACCAGTGCAGTTAGAAAGCGGGCCTTTCGATGAAATACGCCAAACTGAACCCGAAAGTCATGGTAGACGGGACCGAACTAGAGCGAGTCCAGAAGTAGACGTACCTTGGCATTTAGGTAAATAAAAAATGGAAATCTGAGCAAGAGATAAACACCCGTATTGAAATTGCCCGTGCGACATTCAACAAAATACGAAAGGTGCTGTGTACCAGGCAGCTGGACCTTAGACTTCGGATGCGGCTTCTCCAATGCTACATATGGCCGATAGTCTTCTACGGATGCGAAGCTTGGACCATTTTGGAGAGTTAGCGCAAAATATTAGAGGACTTCGAGATGTGGAGTTACAGCAGGATTTCAAAGATTAGCTGGATCCATAGGATCACGAATGAAGAAGTTCTGGGACGATCTGAGAAATCCCGAGAACTCGTGACGACCATCAAGAAAAGAAACGTTGCATATCTGGGACATGTTCTCCGTCACGATTGATATCAACTGCTTCAAGTGGTCACGATGGGAATGGTTAAAGGTAAACGGGGCGTCGGAAGAAGAAGGACATAGTGGCTCTCGAATATACGTAAATGGACCGGTGTAGTTGGCGTCGACGACCTGTTCCGCTATTCAGAGCTGACTGCCAACCTCCAGTAGTGGAGAGGCACTGAAAGATAAAGATTTTCCGTACACGGGAGGCAGAGCAACGAATTCTAGTCGCATCAAACTTAAGTACTACATGTGTACCTATGTATGACTGGGTAACACAAGGATTATTCATTCTGTTAGTGCCGCCTTTGATCGCAATGCCTTGGCACGTGCGGCCTCTTGTCAAAGGATTACAAAAGGTGCCGCAAGCGGCATGCACCTGCATATGAATTTGGAGCTTACCACGGAATAAAAGGTTGTGTTTGTTGACTCTGCTAAACACATATACCGAAATTGGTTTTTCATCCTTGGGAGGACAGTGAAGTGCCTCAAGTTGAAACTTTAATGAACCATCAACAAAAATACGGGCGTTTTGTAAAACATGTAAACATAATAACCACAATTGCGTGCGGGTGTACTGACGCTATCTAAGCGAATTGACTTTTAATTAAGTTCTTCGGCAGAGGATAGGCGGTTCCGTTGTTCGTTGTTCCGAGCCTCATCACCATATGCAAGAATGCGGTTTAAGGTTGTTCATATTCTGCTTTTATTGTGCTACGTGTTAGAATATGACAGCTCGAAATGGATTGCCATTTCACTGGAGAAAATATTATAAAGATCGATGCAAGTCCGGGATCGAATTGGCCCTTTTGGCGTAGGAGGTACTACTAGCCGACTATTATAGCCGCACTAAATAGATCTTAAAGCTATTGAGACAGTGGTGAACATAAAACATGCTTACAGTACCTAAACGTGTAGTGGAAGGTTGTAGTTATGAATCGGAGAAAGTACAAATTAGATCGGTTTGGTCACCGTGAAAAATGTATGTTAGCTATTAACGAGTGCATGTGTTTTGTAAACGCGCTGTGGTAGGTACCTATTGACTCATTAATGACCGAATGTCTCGAAGAAGTTGTTTGTGAAATTGACTACCATTTGCCAACTATAGTAAAACTTCCAATAACAGTAATGAAATGATAGAATTAGCATCACCCAAGATCAAGAAACTCCTTCGTCGTCAAATGATGTGCCAAGCAAGCATCGGCCGAGTGGGTATACATTTTATACCTATCCATCTTAAGCAATTAGAGCCAGGGACTATAATAGAGTGCTGTATTTATCATGAGTTAATTTCTTTACACCGCCTGTTTTTCAAGTTGGTGTCATCACCATATCAGCCCTGTTATCATCAAATTGTCATCATCATCATCAAATCAGCCCTTTGGAGAGAACTGCCCGCAAGGCCCAGCAAAGGACATTGATAATTGATGTATGGAAGTTGGACCAAGTACTGCCCAGAATGAACACATAGTGCATTTGGAGATAAAAATCTTGTTACTAAGGCCGACCAGTAGCTACAATATCTAAGATGTTTGAAAGGGCTATTTATAATATACTCAATTCTTTTCTTGAAATGAATAATATCTTTGTAGAAGAACAAAATGTTTACTGAAAAAACAAATCTACAATTCTAGCGATGGGTATATGACCTCTTAAAACATGTGTGATAGCATCAAAAATAGACAATAGGTCCCAGGGATCTTCATGGACATAACTAAGGCTTTAGACTTTGTAGATCGTAGACAGCTACTGCTGAAACTGGACAGCTTTGACCTTCCAAAACCTATTAGATTCGTATTCTAAAAATATAAAACAGTTTTGCGTTATTAATAATATAGATAAAACCGGGACAAAATAAAGCTACGCATCCAAAAATAGGTGTTTAACCTTTCGAGGGCTAGTATTTAGAAAGCCGTCAGTTTCAGATGCTTTTGCTGATTTTCGTATGCTTAATAAAGCATACATTAGGGGATGTATAGATGAGCCGGAGACTCGGAGGGGCGCTGGCAACCACGCACTGCTGCACACCGAGTGAGACGGAGTGGCCGAGGCTGCTTAGACTTTTTAAACCTCATGCCATTTTAATAAAATTCAAAACCTATAACGGCACAGTGGTACCACAGTGGCGTTACCATGGCTTAAGGGGTTAAACATTGAGTTACCCAGGGCAGTATTCTGGGGCCTCTACTATTCATGGCTCTTCAAAAATGATCTACCAGAAAGTGTTTCACATACGACGGTTTGTTTGCGGATGATGGTTCATATGACATAAAATGCACAGAGATAATAAAACTTTCAATGAGAGATAAAACATCTTTACACCTAGATCTACATTGTGGATGGAAACTGCACATAGATAAACTATATGCTGTAAAATAAATAGCTTTGTGTACCCACTAAGGAAACTAGCACATTTGGCTGTGTGCACTCTATTGTAGGCACAGCTAGGGTATTGTTTTCTTAGGTAATTCTATCGATATCGATAGAGATAAAGTTTTCAAATATCAGGAAAATGTGTATTAAGCCATCGGAAAGTTGCAGAACTAACTGAAAAAAATATGATATTAACATGTTCATCAATGTGCATGCTAGAATGCCTCATGGCTAAAAAAAACGTTTTAGTGAGTGCGATACAATTTAGGGCGGGAGGCTCAGGACCGGAGTATGGCGTGAGAAGAAGTAGAGGCCTATACCCAGCAGTGGGTGAATGTTGGCTGAGAGATGATGATGATGATGAGCGCGATACAATTTATTCAAGAAATGTATATTACTAGTTCCTAAATGTGCACTTTATAAGAATAGCGTATTTTATCTGGCTATTAAAATATCACGTTAAATGCCATATAGGTCACCGGTGACCTCACCCAGACTAAAAAACTATAAGAAAAAACCTTTTTCGAAAATTGGCGTTGAACCGCATATATAACTTGGTACAAATGACATAAAGACACTTCTACACTTAAATTCCTTTAAGCATACTATCACAAAATTTTCGGCAAATATACTTATCCTGATAACCGCAACATAATATCGCAAGGAGCTAGGGTGGCTTCAGTCCGATTCGTCTTCGCCGTGATGTGCACATTCTCTCGTACCTTTGTAATGTGTTGAGAAATCCGCGCTACCCCACCTACTGCGTCAACATTTCGAGTTCCTTATCCAAGGACAGGAATTGCAGATCCCGCACGGTGTCTCTTCTCTCAACTCCTCAGCACAACACTATTGCTTACGAACACTCGTTCAGGTTAAGGGCAATCCGACCGAACGCACTTCCTGGCGCTATTAGGGATTGTCAATTGTCAATTGTAAGACGGGCTGGTTTCCGCAACTCGACGACGAAAGCGCCTATTTTGCGTGTGGGTGGGAATGCGATATCATTCGAGCCAACCCAACTCCTCCAGGAACGCCAGCAGGCCCTTTACGTTACCGGCTATCCCTGGAAGGTCCCTCGATTGACCGAGGTGTTTAGCCCTGTAGTCTGCTACTCCTGTGCACTCCATGAGGACGTGATCAGCCGTTTCTTCTGCCTCCAAGCAGGCTCTGCAAAGGGGGCTGTCGGTAACACCTAGGACATATAGAGGTTTATTAAAGAAACCATGGCCAGTAAGTGCTGCAGTCACCAGTCGCATGCGCGGCCTACTCAGTCGAAGCAAGGTCTTAGCAAGCCTACCGCTAGGGGACGGCAAGGCCAGCTTAGCCTGTCTGCACTCCTCATGGTTTGTCCAAAGAGTGGCATGATCATTCCTGGTCGACTCTCTCAGAAATGTGCGTACCATCTTGAAGGGAAGAGGGATGATAGGTTCGGGACCATACGCTATTAGGGATAGTCCATCCATTTTCATTTTCAATAAAAGATTGAAACTGCGTCTCCTTTCCCAAGCGTATTAAGTTTAAGTATGTAAGTATTAATTAATATACAGTTAGTAGGTATGTTTGTATGTAACCTTGTTAGATGTATGTATTATAGTGTATTATATAACTTTTATTTTAATAATATATTTTATACGTTAGTAGGTAGGTAGGTAGGTAGGTAGGTAGCGTATTAAGTTTAAGTATGTAAGTATTAATTAATATACAGTTAATATGTATGTATGTAACATCTGCACGAGTTGTACAGTATGGCCCAATCACTGCTCGTGAACAGCGCGCCAACGCTCGATTCAAACCGCCTCAGCACCAACCAGCGACCGTTAAACCATCGGAACCGCCGGCGAATTCATTAGAGCAAGGGGTAAAGACTGCGGCTGCCCCCATCGTTCGGAAGTCTCTCTCCACACATCCGAACACGATGGATACCCATGTTGACGCTATTAAAACGATAGAGACATTATCCCCATTAACGGCTGCTGATCCAATAAATGATATTATGACCCCAAGCCTGATTATTGCAGAAAATGACGACTGGCACGTAGTACAGAAACGCGGACGGCGTCGAAACTCTAGGACTAATGTCATCTGCGGGACCGGCTCTGTTGACCCGGATCTACAGACAGTAGAAAGGACTAAGAAGATCCACGCTTGTTTCCTACGTCCAGAAACTACAGCGGTGTCCATGCTTGCTTACATGGAGAAGAAGCAGCTTACAGGAAGCTACAAAGTGGATAAGCTTGACCTCAAACATGAGTACTACGCATCATTTGCCATATCAATCCCGACAAGTAAGTTCGACTTCTTCATGAAACCAGACAACTGGCCGCCGAGGACCGAGGTTACGGAGTGGTTTCGTCCCAGCAGTAGGCGAGCGGCGCGTTCGTCCCCTGACGCCAGCTCCCGGAGGAGACCCGGCCGCAAACCCCGAGCCGGCGACAGCGCAGCCTGCGCCCGTCCCCCTGCCGCCGTCACCCCCGCCGCCGCCAGCCCCCCAAATACGGGCAAGCAGTAAAAAAAACACCATCACCATTGCATTGCAAAATATACAATCATTAAATAATAAAACAAGAAGCTTAGAAGTGTTAACACAAGATGAGTTAAAATGTAATATAATAGCTATAGCAGAGCACTGGCTAAAAAGCAATGAGTTGCAATGTATTCACTTGACTAATTTTACTCTGATATCAAGCTATTGTCGATCCAATTATGAACACGGTGGTTCGTGCTTATTTGTAAATAACAATACAAAAGCCATCGAACATTCTGACATCTGTAAATTAGCCGTTGAACGCTACTGTGAAATATCGGCAATTGAGTTATTAGACTACAAATTACTAGTAGTATGCTTTTATCGTACTAATAAAATCAAGGCATCTGACTTCATAGCTGTATTAGATAATCTTCTTGCTAAAATTAACGAGACCGGTCTTGAGTGTATTGTCTTAGGAGACGCGAATATTGACACAATGACAGACAGTTCTGAACACAAAGAACTTAGGGACACACTCGAATCACATAGCTTCAGGAGCTTGGTAGACTTCCCTACGCGCATAGCATCCACATCGGCGACATCACTCGACCACATCTACACCAACACTGGGGACCGGTTCACCGCTGCGGTGCGACCCGTCTCCACAAACCTGAGTGACCACTTGTGCGTCCGCGCGGAGCTGGTGTGCGGGGCGCTGCCCCCTCGCCCTCCCGCCACCCGCTTGGTCAGAGACTACACAGCGGCTTCTCGAGCTCAATTTGCACTAGCTATATGTAGTGTAGATTGCGAGTATTTGTTCCGTAGCAAGACAACCAATGAGGAGCGTGCCCAGTCATTATTAAATGTTATTATAAGTAAATCAAATATATGCTTTCCCCTTAAACGCAAGCCTAATGTTAACAAAGCTAAATCATGGGTCACGAAAGAGACACTTTATTTAAAATCTTTGCTGTTTGATCTCATAGAAACTAAAACTGCCTACCCGAATAATAGTCGTCTTGTCGAGAAAATTGGTGAATTAACGAAGAGTTTCAAAAACAAACTACATACACAGATACTTGAATACTTCTCCGCTTTAATTAGAAAAAGTGACAACGTCGTAAAAACAATGTGGCGAATAGTTCATACCGAAACTTGTAAAACTAGAAAGGCTCATGTTGATTTTACCCAAATTATTAATAATTAAATTTAATAATAATATATATATAAAATAATTAATAATTAAATTTGTTAATACAGCCCGGCTGTGTGGAGCCCCGCACGCCGACGTGTGCACTGCGCGCACCTCACTGCTGGCTGCCGTGTGGCTGCCCACGCGCCGACTGACTGCTCGCTGCGGTTTTGCCCATTCACACCGGCCGAACTCTTTCGTATTATTAAAAAAAGGGTAGCAAACAAACCAACTAAAGATATCTATGATATCTCAATAAGCCTTATTTATAATATCGCCGAATACATATGCAACCCACTCTCTGTGATTTTCAATGGGTGCATAAAACTTGGCACTTACCCAAAGTGCATGAAACAAGTAAAAGTGAGCCCATTATACAAGGGTAAGGGTAAAAAAGATAATCCCAGCCACTATCGTCCGATCTCGATTATACCAGCGATAGCAAAGATTCTGGAAAATGGACTCGGCTCCCTAGATTTGCTGGAAGAAATCTCTTTTTAGAGATAAGCCCTCCTTTGCGCATACGTGTTCATGTATTTGAATTCATTATTTACCGTGCAATAAATTGTGTTAAGTAATAAAATAAAAAAACAAGTCTAATATATAAAAAAATATCGCCTACAAAAAAGTGGAGGCAGTAAAATGACAAAACGAAAAAAAACACCGTAATAAGTCATGTCTAGGTAACGTTGAAAGGGGCTCTTTATAAACTATTCAATATATTTATTTTTAATTTTTGTTTTGATAACTTCAGAAGTTATGATCAAAAAAGAGCAAAAAATTACCATTGCCCCCTCTTATACTGCAAAGCCTAAAATTATAATAAAAATACAGAATATAGAACTTAAGCCAAAGATTACAGGAAAACGTACCCGGAATAGCCAAGGTTTTTTATTTATCTGTAAACCATATACAAACTAAAAAATGCACCTGTTTACGGACATGGAGAAGAAATGAAACCAATAACTTTGTAAACTACATTTTGCTATGTAAAATACAAGCTATTCACTCCACACCATCCCTACTATTGTACGGTTGTACGGAACCCTTCGTGGGCGAGTCCGACTTGCATTTGACCGCTTTTAGTTTTCGAGAAAGCGTTATTATTACATTTAAAATTATTTTTAAGTCAACTTAAACTGCTACAAATGAAGTCCACCCAGAGCTCCGAATTGTTTGTGGAAATACAGCCAGTCAAAGATAACTTATTTTTTCCAAAAATAAAAAATCGGTCTGGTCATGGGGAAAAGGATATTATGACAAAGCACTTAAACCATGCCTTTCCGCAACTTCATCAGTCTAAGCACCTTTTCATGCATTTGCAAGCTATCATTCTAAGCAGGGTCTGAGGATCGGCCCCTGCGCACACTGTGACGCGCCTAAGACCTTGTTCGCTGGTAGCCCATTCCCATTTAGACGGGTTTTTGTCGAACAGGGGCGATCCATGATTTCATTTTGGGGTTAGAAGGCATTTCGACAAGGTTCGGAGCTATGGTTAAAATCATAAGTAAACAAAAAATAAGTTAAAAATAAATAAATTTCAAGCTAGAATTTTGCATATTAAAGTTAAATCTATAAGTTAAATCGTAATAATTTTAGAATCCTGTGTAATACTACACTATGATTTCATGTATAATTTATTTTACCTTGCACGACTTGTAATGAATATTATTAATAAATTATGCCTATGTCTATGTCTATGTCACCACTCTTATATACCTAAAGATATGATGCAGTCTGTTGAGGTCCATTACAGACCTATATCCCTGGGGACCATCGTTGGTAAGATGTTTGAGCGGCTGCTGCACGCCGAGCTGAACAGTAAGTAATACATAGTCAGGTCATAAGTTCTGTCACATGTGCAATATGAAATAATTTAGACATGTTTATTATTTATGTAAACATTTATATAGCAAAATGAACTTAATAAAAAATAGATTCTTATGGTAATAAAGTTTATTCAAAATGAGCCCCGCGATTTTGAATACAGGCCTTTATTCTGCGCGGCCAGTCGTCTATCGCAGCACGAACGAGGTCCATGTCAATATCGGCGGCTGCCTTAATCAAGGATGCCTTGAGTGACTCCAAATCAGGATGAGGCTTTGAGCAGGCCTTTTCCTCCAAGTGTTGCCATATCTTGTAATCTAACGGACTCAAATCTGGACTGGAGGAGGGCCAGTCTTCGTGCCGGATGAAGTCGATTTCACGCGCCGCCAGCCAGTCTTGTGTGCTTTTCGCTCTATGAGCTGGCGCAGAATCTTGTTGGAATACCCAGTGCCTGTTATTAAACATGGTATGAGAAACAGGTTCTACAAGGTTCTTGAGGACTGTTATTTGATACACAAGTGCATTAGTTTTTACGCCTTTTTCACAAAAATTTACCTCAGTTAAGCCCCAATAAGAGACTCCCAACCAAACCATGAGCGAGGATGGAAAATGACCTCGTTGGACACGCGGAATACGGTTGCTCGCTTCTTCACTGCTGTGTGCGTACACCTTATCATTTTGTTTGTTGTAGCTCTCTTCCACGGTGAAAATTTTTTCATCCGAAAAAAGAATTTCCCGATGCTTTTTTCCCGCGTACCGCTTCAACAAAGCGCGGCATCTCTTCAGTCTCAGGTCCATTAAACGAGCGTCCAAACGATGTCCTGTTTTTCTTCGATATGCCCTTAGCCCTAAGTCTTCATTTAACACCCTTTTCACCGTGGTCCTGCTTAACCCCATCTGAAGGGCCAACAGTTTCTGCTTACGTATGGGATTTTTTTGAATTCGCGCCTTCACAGCTTTTATCACTGCTGGAGTCCTAACAGAGCGAAGGCGACCACTTCTTGACCTGTCATCTACACTAGAGTCTTCATTGTATCGTTTTATGCTACGATAAACGAATCTTTTGGTTATATTAAAAATTTTCAGTAAGTCGAAAATCTGAATTGGCGCGTAACCGCAACGATGCAACGCAATAACTGCGACACGGTCTTCTTTAAGTGTCCAGTCCATATTTAAAAATGAGGAAAATTCGAAGAAGTACACATTTTTATTTTCATGAAAAATTCGAAATTCGAATTCAATAAACTTTTTTGTGGCCAGTGTTCTAAATTCAAAAGTTTTTATTGTGTGACAGAACTTATGACCTGACTGTGTATAGATTGACAAGACGCAGTTTGGTTTTCATCGCAGTCTCTCGAAATACTCTACATACTAAAAATAATTAAGTACTTAATTCTCAAGTAAATAAATAACTAGTAATACCTATTGACATATCTAATTTACAACCAATGTGTCCTGCTCACTCTTACATACGGTGCCGAAACATGACGCTAACAAAGGCGAATGTATTCCAAATTAAAGTCGCACAAGGGGCCATGGAGCGTTCCTTCCATGTCGCACAAGGGGCCATGGAGCGTTCCTTCCATGTCGCACAAGGGGCCATGGAGCGTTCCTTCCATGTCGCACAAGGGGCCATGGAGCGTTCCGTCCATGTCGCACAAGGGGCCATGGAGCGCTCCTTCCATGTCGCACAAGGGGCCATGGAGCGTTCCTTCCATGTCGCACAAGGGGCCATGGAGCGTTCCTTCCATGTCGCACAAGGGGCCATGGAGCGTTCCTTCCATGTCGCACAAGGGGCCATGGAGCGTTCCTTCCATGTCGCACAAGGGGCCATGGAGCGTTCCTTCCATGTCGCACAAGGGGCCATGGAGCGTTCCTTCCATGTCGCACAAGGGGCCATGGAGCGTTCCTTCCATGTCGCACAAGTGGCCATGGAGCGTTCCTTCCATGTCGCACAAGGGGCCATGGAGCGTTCCTTCCATGTCGCACAAGGAGCCATGGAGCGTTCCTTCCATGACATTAGACTTCGGGATCGTATTCGCAATACAGAAATAAGACGTCATACTAAGATCGTCGATGTCGGCAAGCGAATCACGAGACTGAAGTGGGGGTGGGCAGAGGACAGATGACGGAAGGTGGACCAAAGCGGTTACAGAGTGGCTACCCAGAACAGCACGACGACCAGTGTCGGCAGACCACCAGCCAGATGGACGGATGACATCGTCGCCATAGCGGGTAGGCAGTGGATGCGGGAGACTCAGGACCGGAGTGGATGGAGTGGTGAAGAAGAGGCCTATACCCAGCAGTGGGTGAATGTGGGCTGATTGATGATGATAATAGCTAATTAATTTATATTTTTGAAATTACCTATCTAAGACCAAATGTAAACCATGCTACAAATAAAGTTTCTTATTTCTTTGTTTCTTTGTTCCTCAGGCCAACACTAATCTGTAAACCGAAGATATCCAAAGTCTGTACCAGGAGTCAAGAGAAAAACTAATACTCTATTTCGTTTACATGGATGTCATCACAGTTACAGTATTTTTGATTTAGAAACCAAACTGTCGGATCAGTTTGAATTTTTATTTTAATTAAAAGACCCCCATTTTGGCCCCATTTTTTAAATTATAATAAGGTCTATTAGTTTGGTTTTGGGAAACATATATTTTTCGGGATTTCGGCAAAGGAGACACTTTCAAACCCGAAAAAATATTGCTTCAAAAATAGGCATTTAACATTTTGACCCATATCCTCGAAATCGGCTTATGTTTAAACGATCACCAAAAACGCACCTATTTTACTACCAATAAATTCGAAACGACAGCCAGAATTAGTAAACGACCACCAAATTGTGTTTTGATAAATGATCACCAAACTTCTTTTTATGTTTTGTGTAGGTACTTAAGTTTATTTTTTAAGTATTATTTGTTGTTCTTATATGTTCAATCTAACACGAAGGATAAAGGGGGCTTGGCTTCGCTCACCCTTCACCTAAGCTACCCCAGTATTTTGCCCTGATATTTTCTGCAACTTTTTGTGATCATTTACCCACTTTGGGTAGGAAACATACATTTGGTGGTCATTTGTTGCCATATAATCTACTGACGAGTTTCTTTATGAATTATGAATGCGCCTTTACTTCTTATCAGTTTAGTTGACGCCCACTGGCACTTTTTTAGGGTTCCGTACCCGAAGCGTGCCAAACTGGACCCTATTACTAAGCCTCCGCTGTCCGTCTGTCTGTCCGTCCGTCCATCCGTTCCTCCGTCGCCGGGCTCTATCGGATCAACCGAAATAGGTAGAGAGCTGAAAAATTCACAGAGGGTGTATTTCTATTGCCGCTATAACAACAAATAATGAAGCATATCGGTTTTTAAGAATTAAAAGAAGTACCCATACAATAAATTATCGGTACAGCAATTTTCTAAGCCATTTTGTTTTATTTGTTTATTGGTGAAATTTGGACTCTCCCGATGTTATCGGAAAAGATCTTTAATTGCAGGTATTGAGTGTTTTGCTCAGTTATTTGTCAATATACGATTAATAATTGCTAATTAGAATTATAATAAATTATATTAAGTTTTTTATCATATTTGTTTATATTTGTGTAAATAAGTTACTCAATTTCTATCACATCCGTTTTCCATGAGCAAAGAGTTTCGTTAACCTGAGTACATAGTTTGAATGTTATAATTAAAAATTAAAAAGATATACTCGTACAAAAGACTGTCGTTTTACGTTTTTCCGTGTTAGTGTGTGTGTGTGTGTATGGAACCCTTCGTGTGCGGATCCAACGTCCTACTCGCACTTGACCGGTTTTTAACCTTGCCTGTGTTTGGAATTGTGTGACCGAGACAAATCTCCATTAATTAGTTTTGGCGAACAGACTGTCTTTGTATTAATTAGTGGTCTAGCGATGATACAACTTTGTAATTGCAATGTCTTGTAAAGCAGGTTAAGACTAGGTTTATGGCGAGGACATAACTCAGGTGCTTATTAGCTGGGTGAGTGTGTGTGTGTGGATTCGCGGAGTAGGTGAATTACCGAAACAGCTATGTGACATGGGTGCCAAGAGGATGGCAGCGAAGGCCCTATCACGAGTCTTCTATGAGTTCCTTGCAATCTTGATCATCTCGAGCATATCCTCAGATTACGAGAAAATACGGGAATTTATGCAAAGAGCGTAGGAAATGTTGGATTAGGAATCGAGACTAGGGTTTTGTATTGCTTGCAGATTTTTGTCAAACTCAATATTGTACTGCTCTAAAATGAATCAAATAAAAACTTAGTTTGTGAGATTCATTATTTATCAAGCTACATATACGTATATAAAGCGGTCACTGGACTCCAAGGAGCTGTGAAGGATCAAAGAATCCCACGACAAGTTTAGAAAATATGAGCCAGATGTAAAAACATCGAACAATCTACGATTCCTTGTAAGTCCGTGTCATTATAATTACAATAAAGAGCTGGCAGACTCACAGTAGCCAAGCTTACTAGGCTAGGCTAGGCAAGGCGAACAATCTCAGAACATTCAGTCGTTTTTCGCTTCGACGGGAGTCGGGGGAGGAAAACGGAAAAGGAGACACGGTATGTTATATGATATCTTGCGGAAATATGGGTGTCTCATGTGAGGTTGTCAGACTAAAGTCATTGTTCCTAAGGGCTTGTGCTGAGCACCTGTCAATTGATAATTGTGTAGTACATACTTGTACTGCCATATCCGGTCAGGCATCAAAGGAATATGTTACCTTGTCTATTTATGGTGAGGAGTCTCGGACGTTGTCCTATACTTAGCAGAGTTATTTCTGATGTGGTGGCGCAGACTTCTTGTCGACAATACAGATTTCTTTCGTTCGATGACACTGGGTAGTCTTGAATAGGGTTTGCTTCGCGTGATTGATGTCAGCAGCCTTATTGTCTTACTTCAACATCGATCACGATACCATTCAATGGTATCGTGATCCTAAGCAACAAATATAATGATCACCAAAATATTTTTTTCCCAAAATGGGTAAATGTTACCCAAAATGAATAAATGATCACCAAAAGTTGCAGAAAATATCAGGGTGGATTACTGCGGTAGCTCTTAGGTGAAGGGTGAAGGGGTCGAGCGAAGCGAAGCCCCATTTTATCCTTCGTGTTAGGTTGAACATGTAAGAACAGCAAAAAATACCTAAAACATAAAATTAAGTACATAAAACTTAAAAAGAAGTTTGGTGATCATTTAATCAAACACAATTTGGTGGTCGTTCACTAATTTTGGCGGTCGTTTGGAATTTATTTATAGTAAAATAGGTGCGTTTTTGGTGATCGTTTAAACATAAGCCATTTTGTAATGTACTTGTGTGTAAACTTGGTGAATGCCGTTCCAACGACGAACTTAAAGTTAACTCAAAGTCAAACTGTAATAATAATAAGTTATGTTATGTTATGACTAAAACTACATATCTATATCAAAGACATACCCTATCAAACAAAGTAGGTAATCGCCTGCCTCAGAAGTTGCGGATCACTCAAATCGTAAATTGTTTTACGTTATGAGCTTATGAGTGATTATACTATACAGGTGTTGTTTTACGTTATGAGCTTATGAGTTATTAGACTATACAGGTGTTGTTTTACGTTATGAGCTTATGAGTGATTATACTATACAGGTGTTGTTTTACGTTATGAGCTTATGAGTGATTATACTATACAGGTGTTGTTTTACGTTATGAGCTTATGAGTGATTAGACTATACAGGTGTTGTTTTACGTTATGAGCTTATGAGTGATTATACTATACAGGTGTTGTTTTACGTTATGAGCTTATGAGTGATTATACTATACAGGTGTTGTTTTACGTTATGAGCTTATGAGTGATTAGACTATACAGGTGTTGTTTTACGTTATGAGCTTATGAGTGATTATACTATACAGGTGTTGTTTTTTAAAGTTACTCCCGACTCAGGGGTAGTTATTTTAAACGATACTGAAGCAAAAAATATAAAATCTTTTCCAGTGAGAAATATCAAAAAAATATTAGTTGAAGGCCTTACTTCTATTGCTTGCTAACCACGTTGCGGTTGTTTCAGGGCATATGTAATACGGCAATTTGTCAATCAATACTATGCGAGGGAAAAATAAAAGGTTTTTTTTTTGTCACAAGCGCTCATAAACTATCGTTGCTGAGCCAGCGGGTGTAACTTTACAAGGCAACACGATGTACGTTGTACGATGTTACGAATGGACCACTCCCATTCCAAGTGATAAACATTCGTTCATCTGTCATGTTAGAATGTTGCCAACTTACTCCAAGTTGTAAGTAGTACGTGGTAGGGGGCCTTCTCCTGATTTGCATATTATAGATGGACCAGCCACATAGGTCTCTTTACATCATCCGTCAATAGAGAGGCTACTGAGACGCCCAAGGAGGTTGAACATTGGAGACGACTTACTTGCGCTCATACCTTCCTCGAGGTAGAAGTCTTCATTCTCTTCCGAGTAAAAAAAGTAATTAGCTGGAAAGCATTGAGACTAGCAAACGAACGAATCTAGAAGGAAAAATCGAAAGCAGAAACTTTAATTTAGGAACTTTGTTTGGACTAGAGAAACTAAGAAGGTCCGTTTTTTTTTTATTACGTCTCGAAAACGACGCGTCTTAGGTTTTTTGTATGAACTAATGAGAGCTGATAAAGTTCTCTACAACTATTTTATATAATTTGGCAGGTCGCGGAGCCGCGCGGCTCTGAGGGGCGGTGCGGTCAGTCTGCTCCGACGCGTATTGCAACCAGAAGTTTCTGTGGTAGGGTTTCTTCGCCCCGCAACAAAAGGCAGATATTAAGGCACTTTCACTCGGAGGGCGCTTCCAGACAGACATACCGTGACGCCTTTTCTCATACGAGGTGGCAGAGGCACAGTCATGCCCACGCTCAACCAGTATTTCAATACTCAATTTACCTTTTTGCTCGCTTCGCCTGCACTGCAGCTATAAAGATACCTCACGATAACCTCTTCCAGTCCAAATTGCTCTGCGCAGGCGCCATTATATCTCAAAGCAGGCTAATGAGCTGGCCACCCTAGCCTGCCGTTATTATTGCTAAGCTTAATAGCTCGCTACTGTTTGTTCTGTGACTTCATTACAAACTGGTTTGGTGGTGCGGCCATCCTGCTGTATGGTCGTCGGAGTGTGTTCACGCGTGAAGCGCGGGAACCACTACGGCTGCGGGGTCGAGGACTTATGGTTGCCTCGTGCCCGCGGCGTCAACTCGGGGGGTCACGTTACCCCCGGTCTTGGGTGGCCCCTACTTGTCAGGGGCATCGCGTGGCCTTCGCTGTGCCGTGATTTCGCCATCTGTTGGCATACACCGGCGACAGCGGTTCGAGAGCTTCTTCTTCACTGTGCAGTGCTTTCGCCCTCTTCTGCGGGCTAATACTGGCGACAGTGGCCAATACTTACTGGCCCCGCAACGTTTCTCGGCGTTTGGGTAAGTTGGGGTGAAAGAGAGAGGAGACAGCTCGCTCGAACGCCACGATACCTGGCCAGACCTGTACCTATTTCAAAGAGCGATGGAGCGATCCAAGCTGGGTAACTATCTCTCTCGTTGACCGCGTGCCAAACGCTGGTAACCAAAGGAAGATGAAGGTTGAAGTACCAACATAAGTAAGGCCAAAGGTACACGCCATCAGAGACAGTTCGTCAATTCACACTTTTAAAATTCGTTTGAAAGAACACTCTCTATCTCTTCCATGATAAGTATTAGTATTTATTTCTATCTACTATTTATGCATTTGTTATATATTTATATAGAGCATTATTTTTAGTATTATGTAGCTATTGGTAAGTAGTTTATTATTTTTATTAACATTTTTATTGTTGTGCTCCTAGTTCTACCTTTAGTTTCTTTTTTTGCTCTCCACTCTAGGTTTGCGGGAAGAAATCTCTTGTTAGAGATAAGCTCGCCTTTGAACATGTTCTTTCCTCTATATTTGTTTGTTATCACTGTTTTGTGCAAAAAAAGTATTACAAGTATTACAAGTATACGACATAAGGTCGATGTTTCGCACATTTTGTGGCCTGGGCGTAAGCGGATACCGAGACTAAGGTGGAGATGGGACTTGGCTAGACGGGATGACGGACGGTGGACCAATGCAGTCACAGAGTGTGACCCAAAGAAGCGACAATGCAAGACATCGGTTAATTTAGACGCCATAGTAATAAGCCATCGTCTTAGGAAAGGAGCAATCGATCAATGATATTTGGTGAAAAGAAAATCGATCAAATGGTTTCCGAAGTTACAAAGGGAACACCAAGGAGGCAGACCGTCTGCCCGACGGTACGGCGATGTCGTCAAGTGACGGAATCTAGTTGGATGCGGCTGGCACAGGACCGTAAGAAGAGGCCTATGCCCCGCAGTGGGTTGATGTGGGCTGAGCAATTGGGCATGGTCATGATTATCAATAAGTTTTCGTAGTCAGTGATGCGCGAAATAAACACGAAGTACAAAGTGCAGAAGGAATTCCGTGGTCTAGTGGATTCTTGGAGATGCGATTTCGAATGTGGTGCTGACCATGCACCAACATTAGATATATGGACGTTCTCACGTAATAGAAAACATTGTGAGTTAATCTTCAATCTCCATATAGCTGCGGCGACGGACTAGCCCCTTGTCACGCGTAATCGAGTATTGTATAACTGGCGAAACGTGGACACAATTGTGCCTCTGCCACCTGTATGGGAAAAGGCGTGATGCTAATGTATGTACGTATGTAGTACCCAATGAATATGCGGTTTCTAAAAATATGGCGTCAGCGTTTCTCAAGCGACGAAGCTTATCATATTTGCCCCACAGGGCCACTGTGCTGTTACGGTTTAAGGGGTTACCCCGTCGCTAAAAAGAGGAATGTTATAATTTGAAGCGTCTGTCGGTGCGTCTCGGTGTGTCGGTGTGTCGTATGTCTGTCCGAGGCACCCTAGCACTATTAAGTATTCTGTGCCCTAGCGGTCAAACGGATTAAATTTGTTCAGTTGTTCGAAAGTTACCAGCTTCACAAGGAATAACGTTCAAACGGGTGGATGGATTTTAATGCAATTTTTTGTAGATGGTAATGATACTGTGATAGTTCTTAGATACATTTTATTGAAATCGATTCAGCGGTTCATAAGTTACCAGCCCAAATAGGACACAAGTGAACCAAATTTTAGCCGTAAAGTTTAAAGGCATGTTTTCAATTTTAAATCTATAGTTTGCAGCAATCTCACTCAACCCATTACACTCTCCCCATCCGAAACCAAACACTAGTAATCCTGTCCTGTAATAAAAATTCACGTCCGGCATGTACCTGCGTAGGCGCAGGAACCCGATTCTTCTATTGTGCTGTCGATCGCCTGACGTTGTGCTCTTACGGCCCGAATTGTTTCTTTTGATGGTTTGCTAATACGGCAAAGATAATCCACTATTGATGACTGACCAATAACCTCTGTGGGGAAGAAGCCGACGTCCGGGCTCATATGTGAGAGGTCCAGGGTTTGAATCGCGGCCGAGAAGCAATGTATATGTCGCAGTTGGTTGGTTAAATCAGACACTTAACTAACTCTCTAGACCGTTAATTAAATACCGACGTTTAACCAAGTCCCTAGCATTTAGATTTAATTGACATCGTCGAAAACGTTTAACAATCTGTCTTACCTAAAGCCAGCGTGTTGAAAAACAAGATGGCGTCACAGCAACAGCTGATTTGCACAGCTTATATCAGGGAAAAACATTGCGGTAGCTTAGGTGAAGGGTAAAGGGGGTGAGCGAAGCAAAGCCCCCTTTATCCTTCGTGTTAGTGTGAACATTGTAAGAACAACAAAAAATACTTAAAACATAAACTTAAGTACACATATTATATTGTATAATATTGTATAATATTTATATTGTATATGTCTTGTTGTTTAGACAACTCGTCAACGTTTCGTTCACTCACTTGTCTGACGGAACTTTAGTGACTTGGTTAAACGTCGGCATTTAATTAACGGTCTAGAGAGTTAGATAAGTGTCTGATTTAACCAACTAACTGCGACATATATTTGCCTGATATAGGTACTGTAAATGCTTATGTTATTAGCAGCATTTGACCCCCTCATTAAGAAAGCCACCCTTCGTAACCTACGGTCCAAGACCACAGCCCACAGTTCACCCTTCAACTTTAACCATGTCGGAATCGGCGCAGTAAGGAGGGCAATATTAGCGATCTATTCAAAGGCCATAGGTGACGACAAGATCTGTTATCAGATGATAACCAGCATCATCGATGAGCCTACCTCTCATCACCCACATAATGAATGAGTCGCTTGAACAATCTTGCTTCCCCACTCAGTGGAAACAGGCACTTGTGCTTCCCCTACCTAAACCGTCCAATCCCGTCTCCTTTAAAGAATTCCGTCCCATATCTATTCTGCCTATCCTCTCCAAAGTCCTGGAATCAATTGTTCACATCCTGCTCTACTCCTACCTTTCCTCAAAAAACTTATTAAATCCCCATCAGGGTTTCAGGCCGGGTCACAGCACTACCACGGCTCTGCTTAAAGTCACTGACGATATTCAATCGGCTATGGATCAGAAGCAGCTTACGGTCCTTACATTGCTTGATTTCAGTAGCGCCTTCAACTGCGTCGGTTTCGATATCCTGTTTGAAATTCTAAAGTCGCTTAAAGTCTCCTCGCACTCGGCTCGCTGGTTTGACTCCTACCTGAGCGACCGCCAGCAGCGCATTAAGCCTGAGGTGAGGAGATCTCCACGGACTGGTGTGAGCTCTCCACGGGTGTCCCGCAGGGTGGTATCCTTTCTCCTCTCCTCTTATCAGTATTCATAAACTCCATATATGATGTTCTCACTTCTTCTTATCATCTCTACGCAGATGACCTCCAAATATATCGGCACTTCTCTCCGTGTGATCTGAAACTGACTGTAGAGGCGTTGAATGCTGACCTCGACAACATCAGGAAATGGGCTATTTCATATGGGCTGCAAGTCACCCCGGGAAAATCTCAAGCCATGATTATGGGTACACGGCACTCGCTTAACTTATTACAGAATTCGCCCCTCGATCCTGTATTGTATGATGGTACCATAATTACTTACAGTGAGAAAGCTAAGAATCTTGGGGTTATATTTGACAACTTGCTGTCCTGGTCGCCCCATGTTTGTGAGGTCAGCAGACGAGTCTTTGCGTCATTTCACTCCCTCCGAAGATTGCAGTACTTCCTGCCGCGGCAGACTAAAATCACTCTTGCTCAGTCCCTTCTACCACCTTTAATAGACTATGCGGATGTTTGTTGGGTCAGCGCGAACGAAGAACAACTGAACAAACTCGAACGACTTCAAAATCTCGGGATTCGGTTCATCGGTTCGGTTGCGCAAGTATGACCATGTCTCCCAGTATCGTAAGGAGCTGGAGTGGCTTCCGATCCGTCTTCGCCGTGACATGCACATTCTCTCCTATCTGTTCAATATTTTGCGAAATCCCCGGTACCCTACATATCTACGCCAACGTTTTGACTTTCTCTTCCCCAGGGATAGCAATCCGAGATCCCACACGGTGTCTCTCCTTTCAACTCCTCGGCATAACACTGCCGCTTACGAACACTCGTTTAGGTTAAGGGAAATCCGTCTGTGGAACGCACTTCCTTGCGCTATTAGGGAAAGTCCCTCAATTTTCACTTTTAATAAAAGATTGAAAGTGCATTTCCTTTCTCTTCCGTAAAAGGTTCCATATTTATGTAGGTATGTGTATGATTTATTATAGTTTTTGTATGTTCATGCTATATATTGTTTTTTATGTAGTTGAAGTATATATTTTTATTTTATATTTGGTATAGAGAAATCTCTTTTTAGAGATAAGCTCGCCTTTGCTTATTACATTTCTTTTAATTGTCTGTAACCTTATATTATCTATGCAATAAAGAATATGAATATGAAGTAGTTGCGTACAATGTTTTTTAACAAACAGGCACATGCATTGCTTCTAGCCTCGTGGGAAACAGAAACAGCGAAGTCACACTCATATAAACATCAATTATTTTCTTCTTCCCCAGCCGCAATTTGAACCCAGGACCTTTAACGCCACTAAGGTCGTCAAATATTGCACCAGGCTTATTAATTTTTTGAAAAATAAACAACCATTTGCAAACTTAGCGGACTTCCAAAATAGTTCTTTTGTGTTTGGGCAGTGAAAAAACAGCGGCAGGCCATCGACAGGTCAGTGTTTAAGTCACAAACAGTAGAATCGCAGCCAGGTTTCGCAGCAACAATTTATTCGCCATAAAAATTATCATTACGAGCAATTTTTCGCTAAGTGGCTGCATTACTTACTTGCGCTGCTACATTTAGCCATGTTTCGCGTTTCGCGGTAACTTACTGGTTGCTGATAGAAAAGTTGATCTTTATTGCTTGGTGAAAGGGCTCTCTTGTGAACCTATAGTGTTGGTACTTCAAACTGACAAGTTCCACTAGTACCACTGTTACCCATAATACTTCTTATCGGCTGTTATAAAATCTACCTCTAATTTTAAAACCGGTCAAGTGCGAGTCGGACTCGTGCACGAAGGGTTACGTACCACCGTACAATGATAGGGATGGTGTGGAGTGAATAGTTTGGATTTTACATAGCAAAATGTTGTTTACAAAGTTATTGGTGCAGCTACTTTCACACTTCATGTACGTAACCAGGTACATTCATAAGTTTGTATAGTTTACTGTTTTTTTTTTATTATTATTATTTTTTGTTATACCGGCAACAGAAATATATCATCTGTGAAAATTTTAACTGTCTAACTATCACGATTCATGAGATACAGCCTGGCGACAGCCCGAGACGGACAGCGGAGTCTTATTAATAGGGTCCCGTTTTACCCTTTGAACCCTAAAAAGTCAAACCTAACCTAAATACTAACCGAGACATTGTTTTCCGACTGAATCACATGCTCTGGCCTTGAGTGACTGCTCAATCACTATTTTAGGCGCTCGGTAAGTATTCTAATTGCTGGGTTATTTATCCTCTATTGTACTACTTCTTTCCTTAATTAAGGGCATCTTTATCCTACCTTATATATTTTTTTAATAATAATAATAATATACGTGTAGGATAGTTCGAAATTTTTTAGGAAGCTCATGGATCCTTAGCACTTGGCTACGGCTCGTGCTCAGGACTAACTGTCACCTCCTAGAAGTGTCCATCCTAATAATAATAATCTTTATTCAAGATAAAAAACAATGACATGATAATATGGTTTAGATGACTACTTATCATAACTAGGCTCACGGGGAGCCTGTATTTATGAGTAAGTAGGCCCGTGCCTAGATAGTGATTCGGTGGCGTCATGTTTCAGGCAGTAATACAAGTAAAAAAGAAATAAAATACAATAAGTTAAACAATGTTGAACAATGTGCTCCCTCAGAGGGAAGGAGATAAGATACAATTTAATAACTAACATGCTGCAGGCCTCTTTGCCTCTGTTTGAGGGTGAGTGTGTGTGTGTGTGTGTGTGTGTGTATGTGTATTAGGATTTTATTCGATTTGTTCATCGTTAGCACCACCAGGGTACAAGTTCCCGTCAGTGGAGTTGTCGTTCCGCTTCGGAGACTGGACTGCAAATAAAGAAGTATCTACCTAAATTCTAGGGATGCAACCGATACGATACCGATACCGATATATCGGCGATATTCCAGGTTAGCCGATATATCGACATCAGCGATATTTTTATGGCTTTTGTTGATGATCATGATAAAAATATACTTTAAAAATTTCTCGCTTTAAAATGTAATGTAAACGCGCGGGTTGTCTCATCTATTTTGTTGCAAACGAGGCAATGCAAAACTATGCCTGGGGGAAACCCCAAGCTCTATTTTTAACCAAAAATCTGATTTATGTTAATTTTATTAACTAAATCTGTATCAACCTTTCTATATTTTGATATTGCCTAATGAAAAATTAACCTGAATTGTATTTTATCTATTTAATCTTCATTTTTAATTCAATAAGCGTATCGGTATCGCCGATATTTTTATAAGCGTATCGGTATCGCATCGGCAAAAATGCGTATCGTTGCATCCCTACTAAATACGGGTATTCTAAGAAATAAAACAATCGAGTATTTACATGATTTGTATGTATTTTATACTTACATCTATATACAAGTTATAAGTAGGATAGTTTTTATTTATTGTGTACATGAGTTGGATCAATACTACACCAATTGACCATTAGCTGGTAAAAACAACCTGACACAAGGCTATTATGGTTTAAATACAGAGGCTTATGATAATAAAATAGCGGGTAGCAGTGGGCACTAACATTTAACCGCTGAAGACCTGGACCTAGCGGGTAGCAGTGGGCACTAACATTTAACCGCTGGAGACCTGGACCTAGTTATGAAGATCGCGGTTTTGGACCTCATATCATGGTAATAAAATTGAAAACTGTAACAGCAAAATGGCGTCCCTGGACGCCGCTAGGCACCCAGGGGTTAATGGACGGACTTTAGTTAGATATATATTTTAAGTTTAATGTTTTTAAGCCGCAATATGATTGGAATACCGGAGTAAACCTATAGATTTTATGGTTTCTGCCATCAAATCTATAGGAGGCGTCCATTAATAACGTGATGCGTTATTGGATTTCGGTAAGATTCCGTAAGATTAGGCTCGACCCCCCCACCCCCCACAAACCTCACGTGAGATTTTCCAAATGTTTTTATTTGTAAATAAAAATCAATTTGTTTCATTATTTTTATGACTAGTATTATTAAGGATTGATTTGATCGTAGAATAGAAGCACAATGGCGAAAATTCACAATAAAAACAAATCGGAACTAATAAAGTCACTTGATATTTTAGTCAAGAAACCAACATTTACTTTAAGTGAACTCAATTTTTCTCAAATTTTACACCGTTTTGGGGGGAGGGATACGTGAAATTTGCTGAGACCGTAAGATTTCGTAAAACTATCTCCATACATAAATCGGCTGTAATTTTACGGTATCGGTGGGTTGAATTGAACACCACAATGAGTAATTAATAATAGTATGTACTCGCATAGATTTTTCAAGGTTTTAAAACTTAATGATCCAAATTACAATAAAATATAATGATGTTTTCATTGTACGGTTACGTACATTAGTACCTAGTCGCAAGTAAAATGCATTGTGTGCATATCGGCGCTTCAGTTGCCAGTTAGCCATTAGCCACGGGCTGTTACATATATTTACATAAAATTGAGAATTAATAAATCGTTTAAAGTGAAATTAGCGGTTTATCTTCTGGCTACTGATCCAACAACATCGACAGTAACAACAAGATAGAGAACAAAAGTCTCGTCCGTACAGTCATCAAATCATTTGTACGTCGTGCAAATCGCACGCTAGTCTGCGTTGTCGTTACCTAATACAATGGGACATCAGCTAATGCTTACCAATTTAATGATTTTACATTCTATACATATCGGTAATCTATGCTACCTAAACACAATAATATTTACAGAGTCGATATAAAGTGGGTACCTAAATAGCTTCATTATTATGAATTAAGTGTAGACTGTTAACATGAAACAGCCTAAAGTCCTGAAGTTTGGGGCCCTTCAACTGATAGATATTATACTGAATAATGGTTTTGTTTAACTGCTTATGAAATTGTCTAAAAAGTAACATCCAAAAATTACATTTTCATCCCTAATTTACAAAATGTTCATAAAATTTACTCTTTGAAATAATAATAATAATACCTTGGACACTATTTACACACATTGATCTAGCCCCAAACTAGGATTCCCTGTATCTTGGGTACTAGACAACGATACACATACTTATATAGATAAATATTATACTTAGATAGATAAACAACCATGACTAGGGTACAAACATCCGTTCTCATCAAACAAATATTTGCCCCCACCGGGACTCGAACCCGGGACTCTTGGCTTCGTAGGCAGGGTCACTGCCGACTCGGCCATTCGGATCGTCAAATACCTGGGGTCGCCTCGGTTGTATTATAAAGTTGTTAAAGTGACTTAAAGCAACCAATACCTTTCAGTAGCAATCGGAGCAGTACATTAAGTAATTTGGTAGTCAAAACTTATTATTGGAACAATATACATTTGTTGCCCTAAATAATTAAGGTGTTTTACGTAAGTAATCTAGAAGTTTTACTTTTGAATCACATACAAATTCCTAATGGTTCTGGCCGCAGTAAATTATACATAAAAGATGCTTAACCCCTTTTAAATATTAAAGATGGCTATAGTATGTTACATTTACATAATTAAACGCCGACTCATGCAGAAAACTATTCATATAGTAGTATCACAATACCGCTTCAGAGCACGTGACTCAATCCTTACCTATTGCTATACAGACAAACATGTCAAGTCTGAGTCAAAGTCGTCAAAGGTCATCGTTCCGTATATGCCCGGAAGGTACGTAGAAAGATCTCGTCCTGAACGGACAGAGAAGAAAATCTCCTATCACGGAGGTAACAAGGCCCACGTCTGATTGCTGTGGCACGTCATATGCTGAGCGATGGTCGTTTCTTCCTCACACTCTTGTTGCTGAGTCCCAGTATGGTGCCGATCACCTGCGAGAGTGGATATCATGATGACATTGACATGGAGACTGTTAAAAGGCGTTAGACAATTCATGTACAACCCATCACATAACATAACATTACATAGCGTCACGTCTTTTCCCATAAGGGTTTGCAGAAGCACAATTGTGCCCACTTTTAGCCAATTATTCAATACTCCATTTTGCGTGACAGGCGGCTAGCCCATCACCGCATCTATGGAGTAATTAAGGTTCCTCACGATGTTTTCTATCACCGTTAGAGCGTCCGTATAATGTACTTAAGATAAAATAACTATCACATCGGTCAGGAATCGAACCTGCATCTCCGGTGTGAGAAGCAAGCGTGAAACCCATTAGACCACGGAGCACAAAAATATCAAATATACATTATTCAGAAGAGGTAACACATTCACTCAGGTCATGAACAGTGATCGCGATTCAAGTTGACTCAAACTCAAACTAAAAACTCAAATTATTTACGATAATTAGGTAAAAATAATGCACGAACGCATGTCGAACACTTATACAGGGAGTTTTCTTTTTATCAAATATGATCAACTAAACTAATGAGTAACTACTAATTATGGTTTGAGTTTGAAAAAGGAAATTTGCCTTTCATGGCTGAATCACGCACAGAAAAAGGAACTGCCATTAACTCTACCGGTGCTTCGGAAATACGCCCGTCAGAGAAGACGGCACCGAGAAACTCTAACGGCGATGTCATTTTTAAAATTTTGGTCTTTATTATTTTTTTGCCACAAGATACAATATAAAAATAATCTAATCTAATGAGCAATAAGATGTCTCAAAATAATAATTTTACAAAAGAAATAAATTACGAAAAAAAAAGGAGAACAAACAAAAGCTGTAATGAACTTAACTTATGCGAAACCATACTGGACCAGACCCCCCATGCAGCACCCGTTCACGAGTATGACTTGTGCGCCAGTCATCACCCCCCTCGCCATATTTGAGGGAGGGGAACAACCCGCTACACAGAGCCGCCGTAAGCAAAGACATTTTAGTGAGCATGAGAAACTCTGGTTTCTACGTTAAAACCAATAAATTGTCAATTGAGTTACTTTGTACACTTAATTATATTAACAAACTATTAAATAACATTATTGCACTTTTAAAAGTTACGTTAATTATTTTATCGTTATCCTGGAGCCTGGGGCATTGAGGCCAAAATAGGTCTTGTGAGACGTAACTATAGATACTTATCAGATTGATTTGTCTTAGAGAAAATATGATATGTGAATTGTGTGACATGAGTTACTAAAGTGGCGACGAGCAGGATTCATCTGCCACAGAAATGCCAGAAGGAAAAAGCGTATAGGAAGATCCACGGTAGGATTGTCCATTAATATGAACTATACGGAACCTTAAAAGTATAGCCGGATAGTCTTGGGTCTCTAATGTAGGTTTATTGGGAAGACAGATGTTCAGAAGTAGATAAAATCATGTTGAAGCAAAAGAAGAAGAACACAATACCTTTGAGACTGAGTATGCAGCCAGCTTCCTTCTTGGCTGCGGTAGAAGTAGTGCCAACGCTCGAGCTTCTCGAAGGAGCGCATGGAAGGCGAGCGCTGCGCCCGCGGATGATTCTGCCGCGGACACCTCGTAGAACTGGCACCCGAACCGCAACGACAACTCCTGACCTTCTTCAGTGTTCACCACCCTGAGGAAGTAAAGGGTGTTCGTGTTCTGGACAACCTCTTCTGTATATTCATTGCAGCCTAGAGCAAGGCGAGTCTTCACTTGCCAGCAGTACCGACACATCTGCGACCATTTGAAATATCAGTCTGTTAAATGCAAATACGCAAGAGATCACCATAAGCCGATTACTCTGAAGTACTACAAAAGTCTAGAACCGTTTTCTCCATTCTGGAATTGGCATTTCTCAATATTAAAACCAAGAAAACAAGGAAAAGTAAAAGATAGGTTAGCTATATTATTCATTTCACACAGGAGCTGATTTCTTACCTAGCATGTTCCAAATCAGTTTTGTTCCCAAGAAGCGTGATGGCAGTACAGCCAGGCAGTCTCGTGCGCTCCAGCAACGCCATCAGCTCCCCGGCTGCCAGGAACGAGCGACGATCACACACCGAATATACCACGGTGTAGGCGTCGCCCCATCGTAAGTGCTCGGCAAGGCATCCACGCTTCTAAACAGAATGAATGAATCGTTTTTACTGTCAGATTTGTAATACAAATTACTCTGATCGAATTATGGTACGAATCACTTTTTTAAGTTTATTCTATGGTTGACAGATACCGATTTGTGTCTAGACGACATTGAGGAGGTCCTTGCTGGATATCGGAGGAAGGGAGTCAACAGAGCCAGGAGCCGAGGTGAACTATCCATCAATAATTGTGAACATTGTGTGTGTGTTTACGTTTGAGCTGGGCGTATCATGAAAAAAGTTGACCGTTTAATTTTGTATGCAAGTGGTACCAGCCTACGACTTTGCAACGACCTTTCCTTCAGTAAAAAGCACTGGGTCAATCTTTGCAAATTTAAACAATGACAGATGCTGTTTCGCTACACTGGAAAGATAGATGTTTGCCAAAACTCAATGCTATTGGCGAAGCATCAAACGAATTATGATGTTCAAGATCGTGACATTCATAAATCGCAAGACTCAAAAAGTTACGCACAATTTAGTCAGAGACATGTTTATGTATATATGTAGTTATGAAACAAAAATCTAACAAACACCCTGGCGTTCCCTATTGGGGGCGCCGCTCAAGAATAAATAGATTTTTTTCTTATATATTCACCAGTGAACTGAAATTCGAATACTGTTTTTTAATGATGTAGGGAAGCAATAGGTACTCGAGTAAAAAGTATTTATTAGGAATGAAGGGGTCAAGGACACGAATTAAAAAACGTTATTTTTTTTATCATTTCAAAAATAGGAAGGGAATATAGGGATATACAAGGTGACATTTTATTAGCCGACCATATTTTGGGGAATACCCATCATTATGAACAACTTTCCCCATTTTTTTTTAATGGTTTTCCACAGTAACTTGTAATCAGCTGATCGTTTCAATGTACTAAAGGACGAAAATTTATTTTCATTTGGGATCATATGTTTCTCGGAGAAAGTTGTTCATACTGAGGGGTACTATTATTACCCAAAATATGCTCAAAAAATTAAATGTCACCCCGTATATGCCAAAAAAACAAACCTTGGATGTAGGAGGGGGCAGCAACCCCGCCCTTAATTTTCACACGGGTTTCAAGTCTATTTACGAGCAAGGAACAAACACAACTACGGGGGCGCTGCCACACATTTTCACATCGCTTGCAAGTCGAGTTACGAGCAAGCAACAAACACAACTACGGGGGCGCTGCCACACATTTTCACATCGCTTGCAAGTCGAGTTACGAGCAAGCAACAAACACAACTACGGGGGCGCTGCCACACATTTTCACATCGCTTGCAAGTCGAGTTACGAGCAAGCAACAAACACAACTACGGGGCGCTGGCACACATTTTCACATCGCTTGCAAGTCGAGTTACGAGCAAGCAACAAACACAACTACGGGGGCGCTGCCACACATTTTCACATGGCTTGCAAGTCGAGTTACGAGCAAGCAACAAACACACCTACGGGGTCTGCCGCACATTTTCACATCGCTTGCAAGTCGAGTTACGAGCAAGCAACAAACACACCTACGGGGGCGCTGCCACACATTTTCACATCGCTTGCAAGTCGAGTTACGAACAAGCAACAAACACACCTACGGGGGCTGCCGCAGATTTTCACATCGCTTGCAAGTCGAGTTACGAGCAAGCAACAAACACACCTACGGGGGCTGCCGCACATTTTCACATCGCTTGCAAGTCGAGTTACGAGCAAGCAACAAACACACCTACGAGGGCTGCCGCAGATTTTCACATCGCTTGCAAGTCGAGTTACGAGCAAGCAACACAGGTACATAGTTATGAAGGGCGGCTCTAGCCGCCCCGCAATTTTTCACATGGAAGGTAAGTGGAGTTATGAAAAACCAACAAACACTGGTAGAAGGGGGCGGAGATGCCCTGAGCGTTGGGCGCCCTCTAATAAACCCTGCACAATTGGTAAAGACGGCGCTGCATCGGTGTTACCTTTATCGTGTCAAGTTCTAAGAAAGTGATATAATTAGGATTTAGAACTCACCACGCAGTTGCAGGTGTCCAATATTTCGACATCCGACGTGGTGCCGTCGAACGTGACCCGGTGCTGATACAGAAAGTCTGTAACAATAAGGGACATCAGATCTACCCCTGGGAAAATGAAAGATTGAATCTGGAATGGTCGAATATTAATTTCATCTAAAGATCATTTGACATTGCATCCTGTAGAAGTATCGAATTGGTCAGTTACAATAAAGCGACAGCATCTTTATGTACAATCCGGCTTAATCTGGTTTAATTTGGTTTCTGTTTTACTTTTTGTCCTTTATTTATCCAAAGTTGGATAAATAAAGGGCAATAAATAATGAGAAAGTTATCAAATTCTTCTTTAAGTGTTCTGAATAGCTGATACGGTGATTAAACGTGTCCTATTCTTTATTGCGTTAGTTATCTAACAAATTCATTTGAGCGATCGGTATTCGAGTTGGTGTAGGCCCCGACTCCGGCGCCGCGCCGCCAGAAGCTCGGCCGGCCTTGGCGCGGCGGAGAGCTGCTTGCCAATATCGCAAATAAACTGACCATCGCGATCTCCTAGGTCGCTATACAGCACCCTGTCTGATAAGGGCCCACTGTATTCGAAATCCGTAGGTTATTTGAGACCGGATATTCAGATGCATATTTACCTAAAGTTAATTTTTGGCTATAAAATTATGGAAGCTGCTTCTTAAATTATTATTTTTGAAAAATTTATCCCGGAATGCCAGGAATCCCAGGAAAGCATAAGTAAAAGTTTTCTCTTTTAAGAACCGTATTAAAGAGCACTACCTCTCTCTTTCGTAAAAGTTGTTTTATTTATATTAATATATGTGAAGTTTATGTAGTATATATCGGTAATTATTTTGTATTTCCTATCTGTATTTTATAGGTATTTAATTTATACCGAGGCATTTTAGTTATAGTATTTATTGTGCATTGGCCCCCCTTTTTTGATACCAATTCCTGTAATGCCTTGGTTTGCTGGAAGAAATCTCTTTTTAGAGATAAGCTCGCCTTTGTTTTTTTTTCTTTTTTCTATTTGTTTTTTTTTTCGCGCATTTTCTTATAATGTAACTTTTTAAATATTTGTGTACAATAAATAATTATGGATGAATAATCGGATGCATACATACAAGAAAGAAAATTTACCAAATTTGACTCATCAAAATAATATTTAATAATTTGTTTTAATAGGTACAGGAATTATTCTAAATATAGTATAACTTATCCTGACGTTGTTTATTATACTAGTCTGGTAACTACCTATTTTAGAATATAAGATAAGTAAATATGCATCCAATTTTATAGTCAGATTAATACTGAATTTGTCGTTTCCGGAATCGCAGGATTTTTACGGCCGATACACATGTGCATTCCATATTAGCCAAAACCTGAACGTAGGTAAATATACATCCAATGCTATAATCAGAACAGTATATCTGTCGATCCCGAACTCGCGTGATTTTTCGATACAAAAGTGGTAGGTAACATTAGGTGAATATCCATCCGTATATCCGATCTCATAAAGCACGAATTGAAAATATCTCTTCCAGCATTTACTTACGAGAACATGTTAATTAGTGATAGAGAGTTTGACCCAAGACCCAGGACCTGCATAAGCAGAGCCCCAACCCAAACCCATCTTAGCTAAGCATCTAAAATCTTGTACACTTTTCTGATTTTATTCACTAATTGAAATCGATTGATTCCATTGTTATTAATTAAGACACAATTGTTGTCAAGTCAACACTGGCTGAGAGTTAGTGTAGAGAACTATGCCTTGCATAAGCTTTAACTATATTTTGTTCATTCCTTTATGGTTTGACCTTTCCTTATTGCGTACATATTAGGCAATATTTTTCATTGCACTTGTCAAAAATTTATGAGATTTGAGCTGTCACAACTTAAGCCATTCGCTGAATAGACTGTTCTATTTGGTAGTAGTATTCAGTTCTTATCACCAATGATGACACAACGTTCTTTTCAGTTTCTTTGTGAAATCCGCCAACTCTGGAGTCCGGACGCCTAAGACTAGGTGGAAACAGTTTAAGAGCAAAAGTAAAGTATAATGAAGTAAAGCATGGATCTTATTTTGACTGTAATAAATTATTGTTCTTTTTACTTATAAGGAAAAGAAAAATTATAAGGAACACAATATCTTACCACCTGTAGAGCTGTACTCTCCTATGTACCGCTTCGTTAGATATCGAACCACGACGGCTGAAACAATGAAAACAGAACACTATATCACTTATACTATATTACTACTTTTCTACGCTATTAATGTTGTACCACGGCTTTGACTAACGTGGTAGTGGGGATATTCCTGACGCCTGACTACCCCTAATTTGGAGTGCTGCCGTGAGTATGTTGTTTATAAAACATACAAAACCCTACTAAATACCTTTTCCCTTATGTGGTGGTGGCGGCAGAGGTAGGTTTATGTGATCCTTTAGGCAGTGTTTACAATATTGAACTATGGCGGTCCTTAGACGAAACATTTTCTAGATTACCCCTATTTCTTACTAACATTTAGGTGTGTGTCTATGACGTGTCAAAGTAATTAATAGTTATTTGTGTCACAAGGGAGCAAAATGATGTATTTACGGCGAGGGCGGTACATTGAATCCAGATAATCCAGAAAATCATTTTGTTCCTGAGTGACACATACAACTTTTCACACCGAACTATGAGGAAAATTTCAATTATTGCTCTTAAAATAATGAAATAACTATACTTTGAAATATACTTTCACCACTTTTACAGTAATTGAACAACGCAAAACAATTTTTTTTTATATAATGGCGGATTGTGAAGGATAAGGGAAAGATCACCACAGATAAATTATTCCTGTGCTACTTTTACCAATGTGTAAAAATAATAGAATCGAAAATTACAATGGATCGGATACATTTTTTTTAAATATTACGAAAAATTAATAAATTTTCATATAACGTTGTTAGTTAAAACTTGAAACATGTTCGTTTTTAATCGACTACGATGAAATTACAATCATTTATTTTATTAAAATCTGTGTTCAATTGGCACATTGCATAAATGCTAAATGCCCATGAATCAATTTAAAAAGTAGCTTAAACAGAAAAGTAGCATTTCGCTCCTTCTCGTCATGGAGCATAACTTACTTTTCCGAATGAAAGGTGTCAAAAATATTTTCCTTTACAAGTTTAAGAAGTAGGTGGCAATACACGGAAAATACTGCAAATTAATTAAGTACGATGTTACCTTTTAATTTGCTGCCGGTTGAGGAATTCAGTAAAAGTTAAATTATTTTGAGCGTCAGGCTTTTGACGTTGATTGTTGTTATTTTAAGGTAATCCTGCTGTGAATATTTAACTCAGTAACTCACTAAGGGAAATAAGGTTTTAGAAAACAATTTTACTCAACAAAGATACATTGTTAGTACAATTGTACTAACAATGTCGGAAGCTAAGCCTAGCAATTAGTGAGTAATCGGTTAGAGGTGCTATAAAAGTAACACGAGTTGGAATAGGTAAGTATATAAGCTCTATTAATAGTTACAAGACTCAATTAGTGGGAAAGTGGACAAAGGCTTCGGTGTTAGTAATGGTAGGAAATGGTTGGGCAATGAAATTTTAGACTCAAAAGACAGACTAATGGAGTTATTTACACTGAATATAATGTAGATATACTCAACTGTACACTATAAGGTAGCTATTGTGCCGATCTACGAAAACGATAAACAAGTACCTATCATCTTATAGAGAAAATAGTTGTCGACTATACTAAATGCACAAAGCCGAAGCCAAAGTCTGACTTTTATTATCGAAAAGTACTGAGAATTCTGTACCGGTCGTCGCAGAAATATGGCGGATCGTATAAACCTGCAAATAGTTCTCGAAATGATATCTTTACGTCTGTTCTCATCAGGGCTGCGTCGCCGTGGAATATACGGGCTCATAGCAAATCGATAAACATGCCGTGCCATCATATTTATGGCCAAAGCTTCTGCTTTACGACAGAGAATTTAATAGAAAATGACACCAAATACCCAAACGTGTTTTATGTTTGTTTGGTAAGGTCAGGGACAGAAAAGGTAGTAAATCTCGGAGTCAACGAACCATCTCGAGACAATTTGTAGGTATATATATGTTATTGAATATTTTCTATTGAGGTCAGGCAGTCTATTGAGGTCAACATACTTTTTTTTATTCTTATTTATTTTATAAGCCATACATCTGATTAAGTCGGCTTAAAAATAATTAACGAAGTTACGGTGCTTACAGTATTACGTTAACCAAAATATTTTAACATTAAATTAATCTAAAATTAGTTACTTACGGAAGTATTTTGTAGTGTTCCCACCTGAGATTCAAAGAGTTTATCAAGAAACTAAAGAATCTGTCACTATACTCGACACGACAGTGAACTCTGAGCTTAGAATTCGATGGAAAAGGAAGTGAAGATCCCCCTCAGAGCAACGAGTGTCTTCGAGGAGGTCCAGCCTTGATTTGATTAAAACCCTATATTAGGTCCAGTCCGAGTGGTGGCCAAGATGAGGCCAAAGATCAGTCGGCAGACCACCTGCCAGATGGTCCGATGGCATATAGTGGAGACAGCAGGTAAGCTATGGACCCGGCTCGAGTGGCCTGTGTATGAGGCGGCCTATACTCAGGATGATTAGGTCCACTTGTAATGGCGGATAATCTCAAAAGTAAATGGCGCTGGTGTTGTTGGAGACTTACATGGCTTACAGTTAAATCGATTATCGATAACTGTCACACAACACAACAAAGGGGTTGTTTTTTAGTCCGTATACCACACGAGCTGATGCCCGCTCAATGTGGAGGGACCGGGACATAGCAGGGAGGTCTGACTCCTGGGCATGGGCAATTCCATTTTTTCCCCTAAAAAAAAATAAAAAGGAATTGGAGGTTGTCCATGTTAAAGTTGACAAATTCTATTTAATTCTTCCTGAAATATATGACGTGCTAACCATGACAACCTCATTTGAGATTAACTTTGCCAGTGTTAAGTGCATTTGAAAGATCACGTGACGTGTTTCTTAACCTTACCTCAGATGAATGAAACTCTTTGCCCCCAACTTCGCCAGCGCTCCCAAGCGGACGTGGGTGCCATTATAACATGTTTGCACAAACTAGGAATGGGTATTAAGCCCAATTCTAGTTCTTCTACCGTTACGATTCAGATTAGGTCCAAAACAAGAACATCACCATGGCAACCATTTACATTCCAATAAGCAATAATGGGCTTTATTTACCTAACACCAAGACTTGTTTTAAGACGGTCTTAGCTCAGTTTAGATTCCTAAACTGAGCGGTGTGGTAGACGGAACCCAGCTTACTTACTTGTGAACCCATCGAGCCCATTTGATTCATCTTCATAAGAACTATTGATGTCTAAGGGATGTTTTTATTTTTAAACTACTATATTATTATCCATATTATGGCTATCGACAAAAGATCACAAGCGAAGTAACATTGGAGTAACTCTTGCGAATAAGTTAAATGTTGGTAAGATTTATAATCTAGCACACTCGACTCTGGTTCGATGAGGAATAAGTACTAATAATAAAATTATTTTACGGCGCTCTTATTCTTAGGCTATCGTCTACAAACTTGAATTCCCCGAAGTTTGTTTTTATACTACAAATAAACATAAAAAAATCATCAAAACAAAGAGCCCCTTTTACAGAGTATCAAAATCTGTAGTGCGCTCCAAACCAGTAAATTGCAATCTATTTTAACATGTTCCCGGAGAAGAGGAGGCGATCCCAGGTCATTTCAAGCCTACAGCCAATATAGGAAGAAGAGAGAAGAATGAGAATGGAGAGAAGAATTGTTGTCAAATCTTCTTCTTGTAGTCCTATGGTTAGCTTGATCGGTCAGGCTCGTCGTGGGGAAGAAGCCGAGGAGGAAACTGACTCTTCACAGTTTCCTCCTCTTCGTCAGACTCTGTTTTTTGGGATTTTGTAGATTTTTGCCGCTGACGCTGTAAATTCACCCCTGTCCTGTGCTGCTTTATGCCAGAACTCGTGGCTTTCGCCGTAATAGTCCTTGTCTTGGTTTAGCGTTTCCTTCCCTGTGAGGATGGGTCGTCCGACTTTCTTTTCTTTTGCCTCGTATTTTTGCACAGCGTAAAGTATGTGCTGTCGAACTATACATAAAAAAAAAACCAACATCCCCGACATAATAAATGAAACCTTAAAAATAAAAAAATAAAATGTTCGCTTGTTTAAGTAAACAAGGGAACTTTGGAACCACTGAACCGATTTTAATAAAACATATCTAAGAAACATTGCAGTGAAGCCTACTCCCAATTACAAAGATCGCATTAAAATCCGTACACCCGTTTGACCGCAAGGGTGCCACGGACACTCACACGGACTGACGATTCCACAGAACAGAACACACAATATTTTTTCTATTTCGCAGAAGCTTCAAACTTATTACAACCCTCCTTTTCCGTCGGAGTTTAAAAAGGCATGTGTTCGTTTCTTTGCCCATCAATACTTTGTAATAATTGGTAATACAACCGTCAATACATACATACTTGCATGGAAGCACTACTTTCACCACACCACCCGTGTGCACAAACAGCACAGCCTCCGCAGGCCAACCTTTATCATCCGTATGCAAAGCAACCGAACGATTCGTGTCGAACGCAGCAATTACGCTAACGAGAACTTTCGCCCACTGATAGCCACCAGTTCAAGGTGAGCCACATAAACTCGCCTCTTTCAGACCCAGCGATAAGCGTAATCCAATGAAACTGGATTAATCTCTGACGCGATTGTGCAACGCATTGTCTGGGTGTTGCGGAATGGGAGAAATACTGTACTGTTTTTGGTGTCTAACCACATTGTGCCGGAATTACGCGACCGAAGTACGTCGTGATTACAACCGAACTTCGGTTGGGTAAATTCGGCGGCAAAGCATCTTATTACGATATACAATTCTGTCGCGTATTTTCCGCGCTTATAGCGTGTCTACGCCGGAACTTAAAATCAGCCGCGTAATTTCGTCATAGTGCAGTAAGACACTTACACCAGGTTTCTGAAAGGAAAATTAGCTGTGACAACTTTTTAAACTCTTGTTAAACGCATTTCAGCCAATCACATGCCGCTATTTTGAATTAATGATCGATTAATCGCTTGTAACATTTGACAACTCTTTCGGAAACTGGGGGTAAGTGTCTAAACACACTATGCCGAAGATACGCGACCGAAGTTCGGCATGATTACGCATGCAATGCTATTTGAATTACTGACGACACATAATGCCGAAATTACGTTGCGTTATAGCGGCAAACTTCGGTCGGGCGTAAGTTCAGCGGCAACTTATTATGTAGAGCACACATTATACGCGACCGAAGTTCGCATCGATTGCCGAGACCTCTGCATGCCTCTACTGAACGAGACAAACACAAAGTTGCGCAACTGAATTTCTGCCGTGGAAGTTCGGCTTATGGTGTGTCATATCAGCTGAATACGTCGGAACGTAAAATCAGCGGCGGAATCATGCCGAACTTCGGTCGCGTATCTTCTGCATAGTGTGTTTAGACACTTAAGCACTGGTGACGGCACTGTGGTGCCACTGTGGTGCCACTGTGGTGCCACTGTGGTGCCACTGTGGTGCCACTGTGGTGCCACTGTGCCGTATAGGTTTTGAATTTTATTAAAATGGCATAAGGTTCAAAATCGCAATGCCACATAAGCAGGTCCAGGGCCCGAAAGTTTAAGGGTTGTTCTCATTACGGCTGCCAATCTACTGTTCCGCGGTCTACTGTTCCGCGGTCTACTGTTTCGCTTTCATATGAGTTTGATTGACACATCGCTAGTTAGCGGCAAAGAGGATACGTTAGCGGCGCATGTCAATTTTACGGAAACATGACAGGCGGAGCTCACTATCAGCTGTAGTGAGTGAGAACAAAGCCTTAGGCTAACTTTGTTTAGTCTAGACTTCAGGGTCTTAAGTACGGCGAAAAATCTCTCCAAAATATTTCTAGCTGAACAGTGTGCATCGGTATATCTGAACTTTGCTGTCCCCAGGGGGTTGATTTTTGATTGGGGTCAATAGCCATGACTCCAGAGTCCATCCATCATCATCTTAAAGAGGATTTTGGCTATTTCGCTTTTTCCTCCTGTCTTGTCGTTGCCTCACCATTTCGTGTCGATGTTCGAGCACAATACGCTAAATAAACTTCCGCCATTACTCTAGGTTCCGTAAAAATCTTTTGCAATGTAAAATATTGTAAATATTTAGGTTATCGACCGTACGATTCACTTAACGAGGCGTCAAATATAGTCGCTAAACTATAATCCTAAGGTTGATAGTTGAATTCAATACGTTTGCGATTTTATTCGATAGTTTGACGGTCGAGAAGGGACTACAAAAAAACGTTAAAATGATATCGTTATTGCTTCGGCCGTCAGCGATAGTTATGTTTTTCGAGACTGCAGGGGCACCACAACCTTTGTAGCGATGATCTTAAAATACACTAGACACTGGCAAAATTAACGGAAAATAGTTTAGCGCGCCAATAATAAAAAGAAGGGTCAGCTTAGGCGCCTAAACTGAATCGTCAACAACATCACCATGGCAACCATTTCAATTGCAATACTCCCGATTTCACCTAATACCAAGATTTTTTTAAGTCGGTTTTACCATTCACAACATCGCGCAAACAAGCGAAGTTGCAATAAACGACAACTCGTGCTAAATACTGGTGATGTAAGTGGTACGTTTTCAAAAGCGACTGGAATTAGCATATTTTCACCACAATAATGAAATACGAAGTCATGTTCTACATACAACCAACGAACCTGCCGGTCTATCACCAAACTAGGATCCACGATACAGGTTAGACCAGGCTAGACCTAGTGTGGGACCCAACAGTCATCTGTATTGTTAACTATGTGTTTGATAATAATCATTTTTAGGGTTCCGTACCCGAGGAATGCCATACGGGACCCTATTACTAAGACTCCGCTGTCCATCTGTCACCAGGCTGTATCTCATGGACCGTGATAGTTAGACAGTTGAAATTTTCACAGATGATGTATTTCTGTTGCCGCTATGACCACAAATACAAAAAAAACAGAATAAAATAAATATTAAAGGGGGCTCCCATACAATAAACGTGATATTTTTGCTCGTTTTTCTCGAAATTGATAACGGAGACAGGTAGACGCTTGTAATATTCACAGAATATCTACTTATATATTTAATTTAAAAATAAATAATTAAATTACAATAAAACAAATATTTAAGGGGGGCTCCCATACAACAGTCATGTATTTTTTTGCTGTTTTTATAGATAACGGAACCTTTCTTGCGCGAGGACAAATCGCACTTGGCTGACACACTAGACACTGGCAAAATTAACGGAAAATAGTTTAGCGCGCCAATAATAAAAAGAAGGGTCAGCTTAGGCGCCTAAACTGAATCGTCAACAACATCACCATGGCAACCATTTCAATTGCAATACTCCCGATTTCACCTAATACCAAGATTTTTTTAAGTCGGTTTTACCATTCACAACATCGCGCAAACAAGCGAAGTTGCAATAAACGACAACTCGTGCTAAATACTGGTGATGTAAGTGGTACGTTTTCAAAAGCGACTGGAATTAGCATATTTTCACCACAATAATGAAATACGAAGTCATGTTCTACATACAACCAACGAACCTGCCGGTCTATCACCAAACTAGGATCCACGATACAGGTTAGACCAGGCTAGACCTAGTGTGGGACCCAACAGTCATCTGTATTGTTAACTATGTGTTTGATAATAATCATTTTTAGGGTTCCGTACCCGAGGAATGCCATACGGGACCCTATTACTAAGACTCCGCTGTCCATCTGTCACCAGGCTGTATCTCATGGACCGTGATAGTTAGACAGTTGAAATTTTCACAGATGATGTATTTCTGTTGCCGCTATGACCACAAATACAAAAAAACAGAATAAAATAAATATTAAAGGGGGCTCCCATACAATAAACGTGATATTTTTGCTCGTTTTTCTCGAAATTGATAACGGAGACAGGTAGACGCTTGTAATATTCACAGAATATCTACTTATATATTTAATTTAAAAATAAATAATTAAATTACAATAAAACAAATATTTAAGGGGGGCTCCCATACAACAGTCATGTATTTTTTTGCTGTTTTTATAGATAACGGAACCTTTCTTGCGCGAGGACAAATCGCACTTGGCTGGTTTTTAATTTGATTTTTGTATTCCTAAATGTCAGAATTACATGTTTAGGATCCTAAAATGGACAGCAGTTTCCCGGAACATTGTGGAAACCTAAAATAATTTTTGAACGAAACCACAGTCATGGCAGTTATTTCAGGTGCCTGTTTTGGTTTGTAATTATGTCCCGTTATGCTCTATGTAACAGATTTTTCTGCCATTTCACATACTTTATGACACATTTGTCCAATAAGGCTTATCGGGCCTTCTGGAAAAAAACAAATTAAAGTCAGAAAAGCAAATTAAGTTATAGAATTTATCGGGAATTATAATGTTAAAGCTCCTCATGCGACTGTCAGAAGGTGGAAGTGCTACCAAGTTCAGTTGCAATGTTAATGAGAGCAATAACGGTACAGATGAAAAGCGTGGAGCATCTGATATGAGAGAGACGTTGACTTGGCACAAGTAGTAGTGTAGTATCAGCAGACGGAGAACAGGGACTTGAATCAACTAACATTTGTTCAATGTAAAATACAAGGTGACATTTAATGAGCTGAACATATTTTAGGGAATGATAGTACCCTTCATTATGAACAACTTTCCCCAAGAAACATATGGTCGCAAACGAAAAAAAATTTTGGGTCCTTCGTTGTAACTTGTAATCAGCTGATCGGTTTAATGTACTGAGGGACAAATATTCTTTTCCTTTACGACCATATGTTTCTTGGAGGAAGTTGTTCATAATCATAAACTATCATTCCTCAAAATATGGTCAGCTAATTACATGTCACCTTGTATATATTAAAACCTCCTGTTCAACACTTGTTTAAAGACAAAATTGTGTAGGATTTGACGTTTGTTTGAGGTTAAATATGTGTAACATTTTTGTTGTAATATTAAAATTTTCTGCTTCTCCTAGAGCTGGGCGGCCTCTACAAAATGGTACTAGTATTTAATCGCACATCAAAAATACTGATTTGCACAGCAAAAAAGGATCAACAAAAACACTTTTTATGTTTAAAATATTTTTTGTGTACTTAAGTTTATGTTTTAAGTATTTTTCGTTGTTCTTACATGTTCAAGCTAACACGCCTAACACCTAAGCTACCGCAGCATTTTGCCCTGATATTGGCTGTGCAAATCAGTATTTTTGATTTGCAGTTTAATATTTCCCTCACAAAATCACCATTTTAGTAGCATTGTCACTATCACTATTTGCATTTTGGAGTATGTTCGAACAGAAACTTCTCCGATGATAGCGTCAATGATACTGGCAACTTTGTCTCTTGGTAAGGCTATCAGGTCAGCGACTTGGCCGAGCAATCGAAACTGGCTCTGTACTGGCTTGACGGCCGACTATCAAGAGACGTTACAGCTACAGCCTCAGACAATCGACAGGGCAGTGACTGCAAAGTAGAATCAAGGCCCAGGGCTCATGGAGAGGCAAGTTAATTAAGTCCATCGGAAGGGGTGATCGCGGTCACGCCATCCCCAATAATTGGACAGTGAGTTCTCATTTACATTTTTACCTCCGTTTTGTTTCCGGAATCGTTTTAATTAAGATATTCTTGTTTCGTCGCGGATATCTTCGGATACGTGTTTATTGTAGGGATGCAACGATACGCCTTTTTGCCGATACGATACCGATACGCTTATAGAAATATCAGCGATACCGATACCGATACCGATATGCTTATTGATTTAAAAATGAAGGTTAAATAGATAAAATACGTCAATAGACAAAATAAGTCAGGTTATTTTTTTATTAGGTAATATAAAAAATATAGATAGGTTGGTACAGTTTACTAGGTAATTAAAATTAACAATAATCAGATTTTTGTTTAAACATAGAGCGCGGGGTTTCCCCGAGAGTAGTTCGTGCCTCGTTTGCAATTAAATGGACGAAAAAACACGTGTGTTTACATTGCATTTGAACGTGCCTCGTTTGCAACGAAATAGACAAGACAACATGCGCGTTTGCAATACATTTTTAAAAAGAGAAATTTTAAAAGTGTCATTGTATCGGCCATAAAAATATCGCCGATGCCGATATAACAGCAAACTTGAAATATCGCCGATATATCGGTATCGGTTGCATCCCTAGTTTATTGGCGACATTTTAATTACCAATCTGACGACTACCTACTGTTTTATTTTTAACCAGGATTAAAGCGACTTTCTCTCGCAAGGAATTTAAATAGCATGGATCGACAATTTTACTGACACCTACTCTCTAATAGTTATTATCATCTGGGATCGCGTGACCCAGAGATCCCATTCTACTTTGGATATTAATCCATTTGAATCCGTCTTTTATAGCTACTTCGAGGGTCAGTATGCCTCTGAATGTATCTCATTGGTCGTCCGTTCGTATTTTATTCACATCTTCATTTGATTGCGGGTAGTTTATAATTTGATTCCAACCTAAATAATAAATTTTATTGCAGCTTTACGTTAGATTATTAAATAAATATAAAAACGGTTTACGATCAGCTAGATTATGGCGTCTTAAAATAATCCAACTCGGGCAATATGACCCGCAATAAAATTAATTTAAAAATAAAGTAATTTTATTTTGAATTCCAAATTAAGAAATTTATTTTGTTTATCTACACACGTATCATAAACCCTCATTACTGCGTCAAAAAACCGCAAGCTACGACCAGCATAATGTTAAATACTTGGTAAAAATTCTTTTCTTATGCTTCATACCTTATCATTATGACCATAATGTATCAATTTTCGACAAATTATGACATTCAAATTTCGAACGCCGACGCCCGTAGTTTGTCTGTGAAGTTGGTACTACTGAACAAGTTAAAAACAACTGCAGAGCAATGATCAATGCCACCATGCCGGTCGAACATGCGGTTCCTGAACACATTAAAGAGAGCTTATGATATGTGTGTAGATAAACTAGTGTATGTAACTGTACATAATTAGGCTTTAAAACTCTCTAGTGATATGTTTAATGCTCTCCATTATGTATCAGTCACATAAACTACTATTAAAGAACAAGTGGCTGTTTTAACTTAAACAAAATTCGTCTTGTATAATGTAAGAGTGCCTAAATTGTCAATTTACCACAGAAAACGCCAATTAACATGATAAATGATGAAGGCATTGAAATCAATCACGAAGAGATGGAATGTTTACATGTTAGCGTGAACAACCTTGCATTACTAACAAACATTTTATTAGCAGTAGTTTTCTTCCCCAAATAACTTCCACTCACTATTATTAAAGACCGCTATTTTTACCGCTACTGAAATAGTTTTTCGGAGTTTTCATCGAATGAGTAATGCTGTGACGAATACCGCGCCCGGACAGACAGGAATGAGTCAGACATGTCTAGATACATGCAGTGCGATACTGCAGAGCTTATGTGTTGGTAGAGCTCGCGCCAAGCTTCTTAGGTCTCTGGTGGTTCAGTTTAATAATGCAGGGAGATAAAGGTTTTTGCTATGTGAATGTGAATTTTTATGTGTAATAAAAATATACGAAAGGTTGTTAAGAGGGTCAACCTCGGAATGTGAGATAATAAGCTGGAAACTTGCATAAACCTAGTAAGCGAGATGTTTGTGAAAACCCGATTTTTTTACTTTTGAACTTGAATAACTTAAGACGCGGGCACCTAATTGACCGAGCGAGCGAAGCGAGCGAACGGCTCCATTTCGACAAGATAGTAGGCTGATTTTGCTTTCGTCTTTCTCTATGTGTGTCTGTCAATTCCGGTCTAGGGGCCACAGTTTTCAAGCGATCCTCACAAAACTTGGCACACATGTTCCTTGAATTTAAAGTTTTTTTTTGTCGTTGTAGTTATGACGTCATTAATTTTTTGCATGTTTTTTTTTTCTGATACCTATCGTGCGGGGTATCAGATTAAAGGGCTTCATGAGCCGGCTCTAAAAATATACTACACCATTACCTTTCGGCCGCCTGGTTTCTAAAAATCCAAGAAATATTTTCAAAACATACAAGTTTGGACTTCTCGAAGTAGGAGATGGATTAGTAAAGAGGATCTATATAGACCATGAGATTGAGTATAATAGACTATAACTATTCTCGTGAAAAGTCAATAGATTGTATTTTAAATCGCAAAATGTAGTTTACAAAGTTACTTTACTACTTGATTTTGATTGAATCTAAAATACTTGGCTATACATTGGTTCACAGTCCAGCCTGTTAGCGAGGTCTGCTGCCCACAGGGCCACTAGTTTATTGTGAATTTTGGGACAACATTAAGGATGCCAAAATAAAGGGCTAATGAAAGTTTCGAGCTTATTAGCTCACATGACGAAGTGAAACTTAAAAATTCTTGAGCTTTAATAATGTTTCTGGAAACTTTGAAAAATAACTAAAACATGATCAGGAACTACATTGATTCCCACGACACAGTAGTAGTAGTTTGGGGCCAGAAGCAATGTATGTGCCCGTGAATAATAATTAAGCTTTTACCCTAGAAATGATTTCCTAACTTTTAAACTAACACAAATACATTTTTTTTATATTGAAAAAGATAGAAACTATAGGGTAATTTAAATGTTATACAGGTGACATTTAACTAGCTCACCATATTTTTGGGAATAATAGTACCCATCAGTATGATCAACTTTCCCCAAGAAAGATATGGTCGCAAATGAAAAAAATATCGTCCCTCAGTACATTGACCCCATCAGCTGATTACAAGTTACTATGGGAAACCCAAATATTTTTTTCGTTTGCGTCCTAATGTTTCTTGGGGAAAGTTGTTCATAATTATAGGTTATCATTCCCCAAAACATGGTCGGCTAATTAAATGTCACGTTGTTTCAGTGTTTATATTTGTTTATATCTGTTTACGTTTGTGAAAACTGTTCATGGTGTTGGCACCGATTGCAAGTTTGCATAATCTTAACAAAAATAGGCTGGTATTTGATCGCACAGCAAAAATACTGATTCGCGCAGCAAAAAAAGATCAGCAAAACACTTTATATGTTTTAAATATTTTATGAGTACTTAAGTTTATGTTTTAAGTATTTGTTGTTGTTCTTACAGGTTGAACCTAACACGAAGGATAAAGGTTCGATTCGATCACCCTCTTTACCCTTCACCTAAGCTACCGCAGCAAATATAAGGGATATTTGCTGCGCAAAGCAGTTTTTTTGATGTGCAGTTTAATATTTCCCAAAAAATATATGGTTATGTCTATCATTCATTTTACCTATTAAATGATTCCTTAAACGCCTAATAATTGATACCTGATAAATTCAGGGTCCTTAGTGCAGGTGACGTCATTTCCGCAATTTACACTTTGATGAAAACCTAATTCATATGATCCCAGAATAACTTGATTCCTACCATTATGACACGAAAAAAACAACTTGATGTTGATTGGCGCGAGCTATACTGCATTTTGCGACGGTATGCAGTCCACTGCCCGTGCGCGTCTATAAATACAACAGTTGGCATTTACACGCTCTCGATCTATGCTCCCGATTGCATCCCATAGTTGTGTGCGCATCCAACAGTATCTCATAAGATCTGGTGTCTGGTGTGGTGCCTTAATTCATGGAGTTGGGGTCACCAGACGGCACTGGGTCGCTTCCTGGTTGGAGTAATTTGTCGGTTTCCTTGTTGATGTTAAGGGATTAAATATGGCCAGCGCCAGGGGACGCAAACAAAGCAATGCCTCTTTTGCTTCAATTCTAGGCTAAACTAGACAACATAAAAATGTAGGATAAATATATGTTATAAAAGGTCTATTAGAGATAATAATGGACTTTTAAAATTACCGGATATCTGTTATATTTAATACTTAAAAATATTTTTCGCAATGCATTATTATTCAACTAAATGAACAAGCGCTCGGAGACGAAATCAGTTTCCTATATGAAACTTACACGCAAAAATAGGTAAAAAAAATGAGATTTTTTTTTGTTGTTTTATTTTATTTTTAATGTTATTACTACAGGAGTTTAGTAATATTTTCTATAATTTTCTTGGTCTCGGAGCTCGGGCTGCCCCGCGGGCCTCTGCGCGGGAGCATGCGTCAGTCTGCTTCGACGCGATGCGACGGGTATTTGTTTTCTTTGTCTAATTCTCCATGCCATTGGCCCTTGTTCAGCCCTTAATGGCAATATCCAAAACGTAGAAGAAGTAACGTATAGTTCCACCATTTAAGATTCCAATGTATGGAGAAATTGTCAACATTAAGGCAGTTTTATCTATCGGGATATATATCCTCCCCCCCGCCCCCCCTCCCTCGTCCCGCGGGGGGGGGGGGGGTGCGTCACCCCCCGCGGCCCCGAAAGTGTATTTTTGACAGTTTTAGTATAAATTTATCATAACCGCGTTTTCTTGCAAAAAGGCTTTTCAAGTCAAATCTTTGTCAAGAAAAGCCTACTTTATAACTATGTAAAATACTAATCACAGCTACGTATTATATAATCAATTTGTAACACCGCCCGCAGTGAAAGGAAGAGGACACGCCAAACTCTTTAGAACATTAATCAACATCTAGAGGTAAAGTTCCAAAAATAAAAAGAGATCTAAAAGTCACCGGAATCAGAACCGGCAGTCTAATATTATGATAATATTAAGTAATAAATTACGGATTACTACATGAATACGATTTAAGTATAGGTGTGCACCTCGCGCGCCGTGACATTATTCCGGCGAGGTGTCTATCTAACTCGTCCGAGTTATAGCTTACGGCCATGTGTGGGTTGAGGCCAGGTAATGTTCAGAAAACTACTTAATAATCACATAATCCAACAACGCACCTGTGATTGATTGTTCTGTTACATAATTGCTTGATGAAGCAAATTGTAGTTTGTTTGATGCTTTGATGGGCGGAGACAGTAGCCGCAAGCGATTCTTGTAAGGCCTTTGATCCGAACTCTCTTGTGGCCATTTCTTAGTCATATTTTTAAAGAATAGGGAGATGTTTCTTTGAAGTTTATTTCTTTATCTTTTACCACAGAGCCAATACCAATCGTAAATGTATCCACATCACAAGCTGCAATGCAATGTGACATTTTGCAATAAGTAGCAACAACGTGTGAGAAATCTTTCATTTATGTTATTATTATGAGGCTTATCTAATATTTCGTAATTGTTATGTTAATCCGTTAACACTTCGGTTTCCGAAAACGACAGCCATCATTGCAGTCAATAAATCAATTTCTCCTATGTTAGCTTTCGCTGAGTTATTGTTAATACTTTCTACTTATTCCATTGCATCCCGCACTGATACTAAATCAAATGGTAGCATTTCACGGAAATATTAATTATAATGTCATCTTAATAGGCTATTAGTGACTTTTATTATGTTGAATGATTCATGAATGGTTATGTGTGTGCTTTGCTTAGAGTTGCGCGTGGGCGTGCCTTTTCAATTTCGTATGCGCGTAGAAGGATCTCAATATGTAGTTGAAGATAATTTTAATGATGCATCATCGTCTTCTTAGTTTTAAGAAAGACGCCTACGTTTTGCTGAGTCTCTTAAGTCATTGTTTACGATGTAATAGTGCCATTAAATTGAGTGTCTTCTCGCCTCTGCTTCCGTTGTTTTGTTGTGTTTATCTCATTAGCATACGGGCATGTGTTAATGTTATTAGGCAATGCTGTTATTAAATTAACGGTTTGGCTCACAGAGCATTGAGATATCTGTGGTTTGGCTTATGACTTGATAGAAATGACTACTGACTGAAACTTCATGTCCCAGAAATGAAATATGTGAACATAAGAAATCAAAGCTATTTATGAGTATTTCAGATACTCTGGTAGAGTGAGGTTTTTGTTAGCCTCACTGTTTCATGGACAGGGCTTAATATCTTGTAATAAATAGTACACGGATTCTTTTTATAGCCCTGCAATTTATTACTGAAACGTATATTGACCCAATTGATAAAATGCTCATCGGAAAATTTCGTTCATTTATAAAAAGACTGGTTTTCAATAATCGGTCACCGGGGTAGGTATTGATATAGTACGCTGTTATCAAGTGTTTACTTTCCGATAACTTTCAGAATACGTAGGTAGGTACCTACCTGCCGTGCTGATTTGTTGCTTTACCTAGGCATTAGAAATTATCTGTCTACCTTCTTCCTATCTGCAACATTCCATAACATAGGTAATAGGCAAGACGTTTACTAATTTTCGTGATAGGATCCAGTCACGAATTATTTACATATAAATTGCTAAACGGTGTTGAGACATGCTAGAAATGTACATAGTTTTTGCTTTCGTAATATTAACTGGAGGTAATATTTAGTGGCACTAACTCCTGGCTTGCCCTAATTACCTACCAAGAAGTTCATAATTTAACCTCAAAAATTAACAACGGTTATTCCGGTTAAAATGTAGACCACTGTCCTGCATTAACAAGTAATAACCAAAAGAAGTTAAAACAAAACGGTAACAACTGATAATTAAATTAACAGCCCAATACAAAATTACTGACAGGAAAATAACAACAAAAAGTTTTAAAGTCATTAAACATAATTGATTTTTGGGATACAGCCTGCAGCTGTGAGGGAATAAATAGATTTCCGAGTTTTCGAACGGACCCATATTTTAAGTTGTTTTGGCTGTCAGTTCAAGTTTGTATTTTTGGTGTTGCCAATATCAGTTTGGAAGAATTTGGAAAGTAATAAAACATTTTCTAGTCAACAGTATACAGTCAGTAAATTAACATCAAGTATTCGCCTTAACTTTTCAGATAGGTATTTATTTCAGTTGCTGTTTATTAAGAGAGCCAACTGCTTTTTATGTCAGTAAAACAATAAAGCACCTAAATCTAAATATGAAAACATACCCGATTTCCCGCACCTCGCACTCCCAAGCACCACCACCCTGATTTTGTTGACTGTCATCTTCATAACTTCACACTATTCTCATAGTCCTCGAAGCTTTCTATCGCGATTGATCTAAAGACCAATTCTCTTCTTCGTTTTCGTCTTTGCAAGAGCCCAAGTTTTAAAAAAGTCAAAAGATAATCTACACTTGTAGGTTTTTTGAGATCGCGGAGATGGTGCTGCACGTGCAATGCGCGTTGTATGGGGAGTGTGGACGCGCGCGCGACGCACCTGTCCGCTCTAGACTGGCGCCGCGCTAAATAAATTGGCGCAGGCGCAATGCTGTGCCGAGCCAACTGGCTCGCTGACGCTTCAAGCAAGATGCTTCACGGAATGGGTTGCAGTGCAATGCAAACAATAGTTTTTAGGTATCGAAGCTGTTTCGGATTTCAAGAATCAAAGCAAGATATCGTCACGACTTTTCACATACTGAACGGACTACGCACAGTTATGGCCGTCACCGCAGTTATGGAGAGCTCAAGGTTTTCTCACTCGTACTTGCAATAACTAAGTTGTTGTATCACCAACAACTTGAATTAATCCGATAATGATAGCACTTTCTAGATTGTAAGGACCGATAACTAGATTAAGATTAGAAAATTAAAAACGTACCCGTAAAAAGAAAAAGAAAACAGCTGGAATCAGCCGCGAATTCGAATCCAATAAAACAAAGGAGTTTTACGATGAAAATGCAAGTAAGTAGATGCCCCGTCGCGACCACTTACCGAGGAACCGACACCTTCAACAAAAGTGCAAGTGACAACTCGCCTCGATGCCAGTGGCCCTCTATGCTGGCAGCAAAATGGCCGTTCAATGACAATGACGCGACGCGACATTGCACCCAACATTCGTATCTGTGAAAATGTTATTATTGTTTCATAATAACATCGGATTCGATTTTATTATTACATTCGAATCTTTGAATCGTTTGGCGTTTTTTTTTTTGAGATGTTTTAAGGATGAATATGGTATGCTATCTAATGAATAAGCCATTCATCGAAGGGAAAGGGATTACGGAAACATCAGATAATGCTTACCTACAGTGGACCGCCATTGTCATTGAGGCACCAGTAAAATCCAGGTCCTGTTCAACAAATAGTAGTTTATGTGACTGATGCATAATGAAGGGCATAATATATTCTTAATAATATCACGCGAGAGTTTATTAAAACTCTAGGCATTAGCCTAATTATGTACATTTACATATACTAGTTTATCTACATACATATCATAAGCTCTCTTTGATGTGTTCAGGAACCGCATGTTTAACCGGCATTGTGGCATTGATCATTGCTCTGCACTTGTTTAGCTTGTTCAGTAGTACCAACTTCCCAGACAAACTGTGGGCGGCAAGCGGGCGGGCGGCGGCGTTCGAAATTTGAATGTTATAATCATAACGTGTCAATATTCAGGTATGAAATGAGTTTTTACCAAGTAGGATATCATTATGCTGGTCATAACGTGCGGTTTTTGGACGCAGTAAAGAGGGTTTATGATACGTGTGTAGATAAACTATATATAAACTAACACACTGTAAAACTATTCATAACATGCAGTCATAAGAACTCTTGACGTGTTCCGAGACGTAGTTTGCATGTTCGTCGGTCACATCTGCTGACATTACTCTGTGGCGCTGCGGTTGTGGCTTGCCTGCCATGCGAGAGGTCCCGGGTTCGATCCCCGGCTGGGGATAAAGAAAATAAATTGTGCAGGCCACCCTGTACTAACTTTCTCGCATAATGCTTTCGGTGTTGTTATTTAAATAAGTGAACAATTTAAACGACCATCAAAATATATGTTTTTCCCACCAAAATAGGTAAATTATCACCAAAAGTTGCAGAATATATCAGGGCAAAATACTGCGGTAGCTTAGGTGAAGGGTAAAGGGGGTGAGCGAAGCGAAGCCCCCTTTATCCTTCGTGTTAGGTTGAACATGTAAGAACAACAAAAAATACTTAAAACAAAACTTAATAATAAATAAAATACCTAAAAAGAAGTTTAGTGATCATTTATCCAAACAGAATTTGGTGATCGTTTACTAATTCTGGCGGTCGTTTCGAATTTATTGGTAGTAAAATGCGTTTTTGGTGATCGTTTAAACAAAAGCATTCAAATAATAGTTTGTGGATATTCGTGTGCAGGCGTTTGAAGATGTTTTAAGAAGATCTAAGATAAAGTGTACAGGGTCTAATCGAAAGTGAGTTACAAGCCAAGGTGGTTCTTAGAAACATAATTCTAAACAACTTTAACTATGGAACCGACGTGATCAGAGCAACTTTATTTTTCTTATTTCAGTACATTTCGGGCCTAGCGCTCACCTGAGTCATATGATGGAGTTGAAAGTAAAGTAGCTCTGCAAGTCGGCCCCATGCTAAAAGTTGTTCAGAATGATGTCCCTAACATGATCTCCACCATACAAAACCACTCCTTTTTATTAACCATGCCCCGCACTATGAGCGTATTCCGCCCGCCCCGGCTAATTACGGGGATATATGGCACTGTGTGCATATTGTATTGGAGCCAACATTTTTAGAGTTTTGCAATAATAACCGAGTATGCCATGATATAGATGATATTAAGAGATACTATGACGAGAAGTTTGAAAACAATCGCTAGTCCCGTTTTTGAATATACTCAATAAATGGATGTGATTTTTATGACAGGTACCTTAAATAATCAAGTTATCCAAAAACAAAAAAAAGTCCTAGATATTTACAAAATAACCCGCAATACATAATTTCATTAAATTCGGTTCAGTGGTTTAGGCTCTACTAGGAGCTGACAACGGAAAACATACATACCTACATACTCACGCACACACACATAAACAAACATATACATTTGTTTTTTTTTTCACTTTTTCGGGCTAAGTTGACGATAGAGAACCTATGCCCATCAAAATCTTAATCTCAATTTTTTACGATTACAATACTTCCTTAATTTAAAAATCCCTAGGAAAGTAAAGATCCCCTGGTCTTGGATATGTGTGTGAAGTCACTTTTCTTATTCCTGGTATATATTAACGATCTGTATTGTCTTTAACCTTGAATTGGTTCACAGATAATAATTGATTTTTAAACGCTGTTAAAACCAATTATATTAAATTCTCACTTCCAAATGACAGACAAGTTGAGACCAGTTTAGTGTTAGACAGCAACACGTTAGAAGTAGTAAATTATTCGAAGTTTCTTGGAATAACTATTGATAGCAAATTGCAGTGGAAACCCCACATAGTTAAATTAGCTAGTAAGTTAAGTTCTTACGTCTTACGCTGTTAGGAACATTAGACAAAACACGGATTTGGCTACTAGGCTAGTATATTTTAGTTTCTTTCATAGTGTCATGTCCTATGGTATCTTGTTGTGGGGGAACGTGGCGGATATTCTTTTTTTTTTATAGAAAAGAGCTATTTGAGCAATTTATAATTTAGAACGAACATATTACTAGGAGAGCTTTTTAAAGAAATTGACATACTATTTCTAGTCAAATTATTTTCGAAAATATAATGTATGTACTATCGACAATCCCTGTGGAGGACCATTTATAAAAATTTTTCCCTTGCAGCCAGCATCTGGCCACGTCTGGCGGTCTAATTTGGCCCCGCCCTCTTTTCTTTGTATTTTTTTGTCGCCCTTTAAAATCCATTTGTTTTATGACTTTTAGGTTCTTCGTTACTCTGTCAGGTCAGTTGCATCTTGCACATCATCCTGCAATACCGCGTTTTGTTAGATTTTTTTAAGATGAGTTCACACAGGAATTTGGACCCGCTAGATCGAAGTCGCATTATAGTGTTATTTGAACAAGGAAGAAATATAAGCCAGATAGCAGAGGAGCTACACATGACGGTACTACGCACTACGCAAGAACCTTACAACATTTTCCAAACTTAGCGATAGCTGTAATGTTTACCTAAGAAATAATCATAGACTATGTGCGCGGTTTATACTCGCGAAGGTTAGCAACTCTTTCAAGGGTCAGTGCATTCTGTACTATAACGAGATACCTCTGGAGATTTTGAAATTGCCATTTGAGCAATTTAAAGAGCATGTTAGAGTGACTCTGTCGAAAAAGGGATATCAAATTGTTCAAGATTACTTAAATGACGGGACTGGATAATCTGACTCAACACAGACCTTGCTGTTAATAATTTTGTAATTATTTATTCCTGCTTATTAATTATAATAATTCATGTTGAAATAATTGTATTAGTTAAGCACACGCAATTTTTAAAAGAGATCAAGAAATCAATCTGTGGGGGTTTCTACGCCCTTCTTCAGTAATAAAGAACTTTGACTTTGACATTGACTTTTGACGTCGCTGTTTCTGATTCCCAAGACACAGGGTAACTTAGTGTGGGGCCAGAAGAAATGTATGGGCCATTATTTAAATGTTTATCTTATATTTAGTCTAATCCGAAAGGAATCTGTGCCAACACAATCTGACATGTGTCAGGCTGTATTTTGGGCGCACAGCTCCTTGGTGTCTGGTTTTGAAATTGCCAATTTTCAAGATCATCGATCTTCATCCACTGAATGACGTGGACGTAAGTAGAAATCGCAAGGTTCGTAGCCTTGGTTGCCATGTGTTCAATAGTGTTAAATACTGTGACATGGTTACGCTTTCCGAAATTGCCAATAATTGTTGAGTCAATTACAGAAAGTAATTGCGCCAGTGCTAATTGCAAAACGAGCAATAAAATGCAAATGAGTTGGCATGGCGTACATCGTCCGGTGGGAAAAGTGTTGAACCAGAAAAATGTCAGTATCTTTCAACACCTATTCCGAAAATGGCGAGGAAACAGAAATATCTCCATAGCTGCGGCGATGGGCTAGCCCCCTGTCACGCAAACTGGAGTATTGAATAACTGGCTAAAAGTGAGCACAATTGTGCCTCTGCTCTTATGGGAAAAGGCGTGATGCTATGTTGTTGTTTAATTGTTGCAAAAATAAGACAAAGAATGTCAGAAATAGTGGATCTTACTTAAGCCTGGGCACCTCGGCAGTTTCACCTTTAGATCGGTTTGGTCTATTACGTCTGTCTCACTTTTAGAGGATTAGGATTTCAAATGTTAAAAGGCTTATTATAGTCGATGTTTAAAGAAGTGTATAGATAAATTTTCGCAAATAATATTTTCCTTGTATTTTTTTCCATTCGTATTTTAGGGTTTCGTACCCGAAGGGTGCCAAACGGGACCCTATTAATAAGCCTCCGCTTTCCGTCCGTCCGTCCGTCTATCCGTCTGTCACCGGGCTCTACCGTATCAACCGAAATAGGCAGAGAGCTGAAATTTTCAAAGAGGGTGTATTTCTATTGCCGCTATAACAACAAATGATGAAATATACCGGTTTTTAAGAATTATAAGATACCCATACAATAAATTATTGGTATGCCCATTTTTTTAGCCATTTTGTTTTATTTGTTTAACGATGAAAACTGGACTCTCCCGATGTTATCGGAAATAGTAGTTTTAATGCCTAATTATGTACAGTTACATACACTAGTTTATCTACACACATATCATAAGCTCTCTTTGATGTGTTCAGGAACCGCATGTTTGACCGGCATTGTGGCTCTGCAATTGTTTAACTTGTTCTGTAGTACCAACTTCACGCAGACGGGCGTCGGCGTTCGAAATTTGAATGTCAGTACCAACTTCACAGACAAACTAGGGACGGCACGCGGGTGGGCATCGGCGTTCGAAATTTGAATGTCATTATATGTAGAAAAACTACACATAATGACCATAATGTGTAGTTTTCCAGATACGAAACGAGTTTTTACCAAGTAGTTTAACATAATGCTGATCCTAACGTGCGGTTTTTGAACGCAGTAAAGAGGGTTTATGATACGTGTGTAGATAAAGATCTTTAATGGCAAGTATTGAGTGTTGTGCTTAGTTATTTGTCATTATACGATTGATAATTGCTCATTCGAATAACAAATAATATTAAGTTTTTTATCATATTTGATTTTATTTCTGTAAACAAGTTACTTAATTTCTATCCACTTACGGTTTCAATTTGCAAAGAGTTTTGTTAACCTGAGTTCAATACTTACATACTACATACATAAAACTATTTTTTCCATGTTTCGATAAACAGCCCTTCGTGTGCGGTGCGGGCCCGACGTCCTACTCGCACTTGACCGGTTTTATTCTCCCACTTTTTTTTACAACGTTTTTTACTAGTAGTATAATTTTCCATACGCTTTAATTTCTTCTGTTTCTTTTTGCCACACATATATTTTCTTATTCATTTATTTTCTCAATCCGTATTTTTCATATACATATGTTTTACCGACATAATAATTTTCCAGGTGCTTTTCCTCATACATTTTCTGCTTGATTTAACGTACATCCATACACATCATGACCTTTCCCTTACGGGGTGGCAGAGGCACAGATGCGCCTCCGTTTAGCCCATCGCCGCAACTAAGGAGATATGTATGACACAAAAAAGGACACAGAAAATACAACAAGACAGATATCACGGAGTCAAATCGCCAGCCAGCCTACTTAATTTATTTAATAACATAACATAATATAGCGTCACGCTTTTTCCCATACAGGAAGGCAGAGGCACAATTGTGCCCACTTTGAGCCAGTTATTAAAAACTCCATTTTCACGATGTTTTCCATCACCGTTAGAAAGTCCGTATGATAATCTTAAGATAAATTAATTATCTCAATGGTACATGGTCAGGAATCGAACCTGCATCTCCTGTGTTAGAAGCAAGCGTGAAACCCAATAGACCAGGAACTCTTATTATTTATATGTATATTTATTTAATAAATCGCATGCTGTATTATGTTAATTCGTTATTATTAATCCGTACTTTATGTGGACGTTCTAACGCTGATGGAAAACATCGTGAGGGAACCTTCGCATCTCCTTACCTGCGGCGATGGGCTAGCCCCCTGTCACGCAAAATGGAATTGTATGGATGTATGTTAAATCAAGCATATAATGAATGAGGAAATAATCATTCGGAAAATGATTATATCGGTAAAACATATGTATATAAAAATACGGATTGAGAAAATAAAAGCCTAGGAAAATATAGGTCTGGCAAAAAACAAACAGAAGAAATTAAAGCGTGTATAAAATTATACTTACTACTAGTGAAAAAAACGTAAAGAAAAATAAATCGTGGGAAAAAACACGAATTGAAAAAAAAACAAGGAAAATATCATTTCGGAAAATTTCTCTATACACTCGTTTAAAGGACTAACATAGCAAAGTATCTAAGTATTTTTATACAAATTAAATAAATAACAGGTACCTACTTACATAAATTCACTTGCGGAACGAAACTGCAAACAAAAAAAGGAGCGATAAAACGATTCTGTCGACGATAAACGATAAATTTCAGGATTCTTTACCAAAAATAATGAAATTACGCTTATGCGATAATGAATAGAAGCTAACTATCATGCATGATCATCAACAACAAGCTAGTTTAGAGAAACAAATGATTTAGTGCTCATTATTTTGCGTAAATTATCTAATTTACGCAAAATAAACTTAACTTAACTTCCTTTTGTGAATCTTCACAAAAGGAAGTTTTGGCCCAATGCGCCGGCAAACCCTTAGCCGACAAGGTCCTATACATGCCATTATATTTTGAACCAATTAGATGCTAGAGAATCATTAAGAGAAAAATTCAAAAAAATGAATTTACTTACGATTACCTGCCAATATATATACGGGAATATCATGCATGTAAGAAAAAACGTAGCTTTATTTAAAACTCTACGTGATAGCCATACAATTAACACTAGAAATATAAATATGTTAGCACTACCATTATTTAGACTAAGTAAAGTAGGCACATCATTCATGGGGCACTGTATTCGCTTCTACTATAAAATACCACAGGGATCATTGATCCTTCCTGAAAAGAGGTTCAAAAACTATGTTAAAATGAGCTGATAAGAAAGTCCTATTTTAGTATTAAGGAATACTTGGATGACAAAACTGCATGATCCATACATTTTCAGCGAACAGAAATTCGGCGAGGGGCGATAGATCAAGTCTATCACTCGCCGGCGAATTTCCTTAGACATTTAGGGAAACGGACAGCATGTTCCGAAAGGACCGAAACCAGTACCTGTTGTGAAGTAATAAAAAAAAACCGGTCAAGTGCGAGTCTAAATCGCGCACGAAGGGTTCCGTACCACCGTTCAATGGAAGCGATGGTGTGGAGTGAATAGTTTGGATTTTACACAGCAAAATATTGTTTACAAAGTTATTGGTGCGGTTACTTTCACACTCCATGTACGTAACCAGGTGCATCCATAAGTTTGTATGTGGTATTGAAAGAATTGTTGTATGGGAGCCCCCTTAAATATTTCTTTTATCCTGTTTTTTAGTATTTGTTGTTATAGCGGCAACAGAAATACATAATCTGTGAAAATTTCAACTCTCTAGCTAGCTAGGTTCTTGTGATACAGCCTGGTGACAGACGGACGGACGGACGGACGGACGGACAGCGAAGTCTTAGTGATAGGGTTCCGTTCTTACCCGTTGGGTACGGAACCCTAAAAAAAGGTATGGGGGGAGTTTCTAGCCGTTTCTTCTTAACCCCGAGGCCCACCTTCCGAGACGGTGGTCTTTTTTATATAAAAAATGACTTGTAGTTATAAGTAAATGTAATTTTGACGTTGAATAAGATAATTTATTCATTTATATTCAATCAAAAATTGAATCTGAAATCTGAACCTTGAAAATCTTGAACCTTGTAGCTCGGTATTAAAATCCGAAACCAATAAAAATCTGCAAGAAAGATATAGTTGTTCTAAATTGACTTTATAATAACAGATCGACGAGCTCACAACTTCGGGGTTGACTTCACATCTCCAATGCATCGTTTGCATATTTTTTTTTCGTCCAAAACCATTCCTAGACAAAAATAAGTAACTGCAGTCTGTGTTCGAGGATGCGTTTTATTATTGGTATGCCCATTTTTTAGCCATTTTGTTTTATTTGTTTAACGATGAAAACTGGACTCTCCCGATGTTATCGGAAATAGTAGTTTTAATGCCTAATTATGTACAGTTACATACACTAGTTTATCTACACACATATCATAAGCTCTCTTTGATGTGTTTAGGAACCGCATGTTTGACCGGCATTGTGGCTCTGCAATTGTTTAACTTGTTCTGTAGTACCAACTTCACGCAGACGGGCGTCGGCGTTCGAAATTTGAATGTCAGTACCAACTTCACAGACAAACTAGGGACGGCATGCGGGTGGGCGTCGGCGTTCGAAATTTGAATGTCATTATATGTAGAAAAACTACACATAATGACCATAATGTGTAGTTTTCCAGATACGAAACGAGTTTTTACCAAGTAGTTTAACATAATGCTGATCCTAACGTGCGGTTTTTGAACGCAGTAAAGAGGGTTTATGATACGTGTGTAGATAAAGATCTTTAATGGCAAGTATTGAGTGTTGTGCTTAGTTATTTGTCATTATACGATTGATAATTGCTCATTCGAATAACAAATAATATTAAGGTTTTTATCATATTTGATTTTATTTCTGTAAACAAGTTACTTAATTTCTATCCACTTCCGGTTTCAATTTGCAAAGAGTTTTGTTAACCTGAGTTCAATACTTACATACTACATACATAAAACTCTTTTTTCCATGTTTCGATAAACAGCCCTTCGTGTGCGGTGCGGGTCCGACGTCCTACTCGCACTTGACCGGTTTTATTCTCCCACTTTTTTTTTACAACGTTTTTTACTAGTAGTATAATTTTCCATACGCTTTAATTTCTTCTGTTTCTTTTTGCCACACATATATTTTCTTATTCATTTATTTTCTCAATCCGTATTTTTCATATACATATGTTTTACCGACATAATAATTTTCCAGGTGCTTTTCCTCATACATTTTATGCTTGATTTAACGTACATCCATACACATCATGACCTTTCCCTTACGGGGTGGCAGAGGCACAGATGCGCCTCCGTTTAGCCCATCACCGCAACTAAGGAGATATGTATGACACAAAAAAGGACACAGAAAATACAACAAGACAGATATCACGGAGTCAAATCGCCAGCCAGCCTACTTAATTTATTTAATAACATAACATAATATAGCGTCACGCTTTTTCCCATACAGGAAGGCAGAGGCACAATTGTGCCCACTTTGAGCCAGTTATTAAATACTCCATATTCACGATGTTTTCCATCACCGTTAGAAAGTCCGTATGATAATCTTAAGATAAATTAATTATCTCATTGGTACATGGTCAGGAATCGAACCTGCATCTCCTGTGTTAGAAGCAAGCGTGAAACTCATTAGACCAGGAACTCTTATTATTTATATGTATATTTATTTAATAAATCGCATGCTGTATTATGTTAATTCGTTATTATTAATCCGTACTTTATGTGGACGTTCTAACGCTGATGGAAAACATCGTGAGGGAACCTTCGCATCTCCTTACCTGCGGCGATGGGCTAGCCCCCTGTCACGCGAAATGGAATTGTATGGATGTATGTTAAATCAAGCATATAATGTATGAGGAAATAATCATTCGGAAAATGATTATATCGGTAAAACATATGTATATAAAAATACGGATTGAGAAAATAAAAGCCTAGGCAAATATAGGTCTGGCAAAAAACAAACAGAAGAAATTAAAGCGTGTATAAAATTATACTTACTACTAGTGAAAAAAACGTAAAGAAAAATAAATCGTGGGAAAAAACACGAATTGAAAAAAAAAACAAGGAAAATATCATTTCGGAAAATTTCTCTATACACTCGTTTAAAGGACTATCATAGCAAAGTATCTAAGTATTTTTATACAAATTAAATAAATAACAGGTACCTACTTACATAAATTCACTTGCGGAATGAAACTGCAAACAAAAAAAGGAGCGATAAAACGATTCTGTCGACGATAAACGATAAATTTCAGGATTCTTTACCAAAACTAATGAAATTACGCTTATGCGATAATGAATAGAAGCTAACTATCAAGCATGATCATCAACAACAAGCTAGTTTAGAGAAACAAATGATTTAGTGCTCATTATTTTGCGTATATTATCTAATTTACGCAAAATAAACTTAACTTAACTTCCTTTTGTGAATCTTCACAAAAGCAAGTTTTGGCCCCATGCGCCGGCAAACCCTTAGCCGACAAGGTCCTATACATGCCATTATATTTTGAATCAATTAGATGCTAGAGAAACATTAAGAGAAAAATTCAAAAAAATGAATATACTTACGATTACCTGCCAATATATATACGGGAATATCATGCATGTAAGAAAAAACGTAGCTTTATTTAAAACTTACGTGATAGCCATACAATTAACACTAGAAATATAAATATGTTAGCACTACCATTATTTAGACTAAGTAAAGTAGGCACATCATTCATGGGGCACTGTATTCGCTTCTACTATAAAATACCACAGGGATCATTGATCCTTCCTGAAAAGAGGTTCAAAAACTATGTTAAAATGAGCTGATAAGAAAGTCCTATTTTAGTATTAAGGAATACTTAGATGACAAAACTGCATGGTCCATACCATCTCAGCGCACAGAAATTCGACGAGGGGCGATGGATCAAGTCTATCACTCGCCGGCGAATTTCCTTAGACATTTAGGGAAACGGACAGCATGTTCCGAAAGGACCGAAACCAGTACCTGTTGTGAAGTAATAAAAAAAAACCGGTCAGGTGCGAGTCTAAATCGCGCACGAAGGGTTCCGTACCACCGTTCAATGGAAGCGATGGTGTGGAGTGAATAGTTTGGATTTTACACAGCAAAATATTGTTTACAAAGTTATTGGTGCGGTTACTTTCACACTCCATGTACGTAACCAGGTGCATCCATAAGTTTGTATGTGGTATTGAAAGAATTGTTGTATGGGAGCCCCCTTAAATATTTCTTTTATCCTGTTTTTTAGTATTTGTTGTTATAGCGGCAACAGAAATACATAATCTGTGAAAATTTCAACTCTCTAGCTAGCTAGGTTCTTGAGATACAGCCTGGTGACAGACGGACGGACGGACGGACGGACGGACAGCGAAGTCTTAGTAATAGGGTTCCGTTCTTACCCGTTGGGTACGGAACCCTAAAAAAAGGTATGGGGGGAGTTTCTTGCCGTTTCTTCTTAACCCCGAGGCCCACCTTCCGAGACGGTGGTCTTTTTTATATAAAAAATGACTTGTAGTTATAAGTAAGTGTAATTTTGACGTTGAATAAGATAATTTATTCATTTATATTCAATCAAAAATTGAATCTGAAATCTGAACCTTGAAAATCTTGAACCTTGTAGCTCGGTATTAAAATCCGAAACCAATAAAAATCTGCAAGAAAGATATAGTTGTTCTAAATTGACTTTATAATAACAGATCGACGAGCCCACAACTTCGGGGTTGGCTTCACATCTCCAATGCATCGTTTGCATATATTTTTTTTCGTCCAAAACCATTCCTAGACAAAAATAAGTAACTGCAGTCTGTGTTCGAGGATGCGTTTTTGTTTTAATTTAATGACTCGCTGGTGGAATGGATCGATAACGGTCCCCCAAGGAAGTATTTTAACAAGCTCTTTGTTAAGCGCAGGTAATCGGATGCGATAGGAGCGGCTGGCCTGTCCTCAGTGTGCCGACATCCTTTTAGAATATTGATCATAATAAAGGAATAAATAATCCATAAAGTATTGTAAATGGACGAGGTTGGATGAACCTGCCTCTTACCCTTATTCATCTGAGGGGCCCCGGGTTCGATCCCTGACTGGGGTTAAGAAAAAAAAATCGCCAGGTCTTGGATGTATGTGCTTGTGTTGTCGCTGTTTCTGGTTTCCACGACACTAGGTTAATAGTATGGGGCCAGATGGAATGTATGTGCCTATAGTAAATCTTTTTGATGATATGATGATATGTTTATCTGAGCTGTTTAAAAACTCCTTTTTCATTGCCTGTAAAGTCGGTACGAAGTTCGCGGAGTCAACTAGTTATAAAAACACATAACCCAACTACATTTTCTACATGGACTTTGAAAGTACTGCAATAATATCTTTGTAATCTATATTTTGCGATCTAACATCCGAGCTATTCTCTTTTGACTAAAATTATATAGCCTTTCACTCTCACTTCTTTAAAATCATACTATGCTCGAAAAACATTACCCCCTTCTGGTACAGTCGGGTAAAAACATACGGTTACGGTTTTCCCCGAATGGAGTGGAAGAGGCACAAGTATGCCCGCTCAAGTTTAGCCAGTGATTCAATCCACTTCGCTTGACAGAACCAGCCCAAGGAAAAGAAAGCATGTCATTTAATTAGTTGGCCACACTTTGGGGAATGAAAATACCCATCATTATGAACAACTTTCCCCAAGAAACATATGGTCGCAAATGAAAGAAAAATAATCGTCCCTCAGTACATTGACCCGATCAGCTGATTACAAGTTACTATGGGAGACCCAACATTTTTTTTTCGTTTACGACCATATATTAGGTCCTTACATATGAAATTGGCGTTTTGTATGGAGAAATTGAAGTTAACTCAATTTTCAGTACAAACATTTTTGTATTTTTTTTAGGAATGACAGATCCTAATTTTATATACTTTGTGTGTATGAATGAGACAACATTTAGCTAACAGAAAATTTTATATAATTTTTAAAAAGTGTCAGCTGTAAAAATATATTACGAATATTATCATGAAAATGGTGACATTTAGGAGGCATTGATTTTGAAGATAACATTTTAGTTATCTTCAAAATATATATATAAAATATTGAAATTAATTTTAAAACAATAAAAAAAACTGAAAATAGCTATTGAATTACTCGAATTACTCCTGAATCTGGAAGAAAAATTCGCCAATTTCATAGGTAAGCACCCAATATTTCTTGGGGAAAGTTATTCACAATGATGGCATTCCCCAAAATATGGTCCGCTAATAAATTGTCATCCTACTCCTACTTACTGACTAAGTACTACTTACTCTAACGTCGATAATTATAAACCTTCTTATTTCGCCTATTAACTTTTGCTATTAGCCCACCAATCGACGTGTGATTGTTTAAAAAAAAACACCCAAACATTTAAAATAAAATTTGGTTGACTTGTTTCCTTGTTAAGCTAATAACTTTAGAACAACTGCACAGATTTAAATAAAATATGACTAAGAACCATTGTAAAGAAGTCTTCTACAATTTACAAAAACCCGCATCAAAATCTGTCCACCCGTTTGAACGCTAGAGTGCCACAGACAGACAGACAGACGCTTCAAACCCCTTCTTTTAAAAAACAAGAAGCAGCGTAGAAGATATCACCGGAAGACATTTGTAGGTCTTCCAAGCGCGGACGCCGTGGTTAGATTGTCGTGAGCGCGGCGCGTGAAATGTGACCTCTTTAGTAATACACTCCATATAGGCGGATGCGAGGAAGATGGCGACTTGGCTAGAGATTCAATTTACAAGAGAATAAGTTCAAAAACTAAATCCCGACTACGAAAACATCGCGATCTAAATGATAATAAAGATTTTATTTCAGTCCATTTGCACATAGCTTAGGCCCATAGTAAAATTAAATAACATAAAATAATAACAATTAAATAAAATAAAACTAAATTAAAGCTAAAACTGTTTCCTATGTTATTTACTACTATCCCTAGGATACCATTGCCGGACCGTCGAAGGGCTGCCCAGAAACCTGCAATCCTGAATCAACAGGGAGAAGAAATCAGGGACCCTGGCGTCGGTGAACTTGCCCGACGCACTACACTCACTACAGTGTCGCGGTAGTCTTAGTAGACCACGTAATGCGTTGTTGTATTGTACTCTGACGACGTTATAGGACCGTCTGGTAAAATTTGTCCATATTTTACAGGTATAAAAACACAGAAAATATGCCTTAAAGTAAAGAGTATGATATTTGTAGCCACTGGGCGGTCAATACGCTTCTTGCGACTAAATGCAAGCAACGCAGCGAGCTAGAGCTAGTAATTAAAACCTTTTGAAAGGGCCCAGTTCAAAAACTGAAAAAAAAACAGTGCATTATATGCCCTCCAGAGTGACCTCCTCAAATTCCGGTAATTAGTTCAGATTAGATACACACAGATTAGATACACATAAGATATGTACATACATTATAGGTACATATATTATGGACAAACAAATATCATTCATTTTGGCTTCGCTGTAGTCTGGTAATTGCACATACCGGTTATACACATAACCCTCCTTTTGGCTACGCTGTAGTCGGGTGAATACATACATACCGGTTATACACATAACCCTCCTTTTGGCTACGCTGTAGTCGGGTGAATACATACATACCGGTTATACACATAACCCTCCTTTTGGCTACGCTGTAGTCGGGTGAATACATACATACCGGTTATACACATAACCCTCCTTTTGGCTACGCTGTAGTCGGGTGAATACATACATACCGGTTATACACATAACCCTCCTTTTGGCTACGCTGTAGTCGGGTGAATACATACATACCGGTTATACACATAACCCTCCTTTTGGCTACGCTGTAGTCGGGTAAATACATACATACCGGTCAAATACATAACCCCCCTTTTGGCTACGCTGTAGTCGGGTAAATACATACATACCGGTCAAATACATAACCCCCCTTTTGGCTACGCTGTAGTCGGGTAAATACATACATACCGGTCAAATACATAACCCTCCTTTTGGCTTCGCTGTAGTCGGGTAAATACATACATACCGGTCAAATACATAACCCCCCTTTTGGCTACGCTGTAGTCGGGTAAATACATACATATCGGTCAAATACATAACCCCCCTTTTGGCTTCGCTGTAGTCGGGTAAATACATACATACCGGTCAAATACATAATCCCCCTTTTGGCTTCGCTGTAGTCGGATAAATACATACATACCGGTCAAACACATAACCCTCCTTTTGGCTTCGCTGTAGTCGAGTAGATACATACATACCGGTCAAACACATAACCCTAATAAAAATAAACATATTATCAGACTTTTGCTATAACGGATGGCAGACGCACAGTTGCGCCCGCGATTAGTTCGTAATTGAAGGCAAGCCCATTGCCGCAGCTATGACGAAATGATCCTGTAGAAGTAATGAGATACTTTCTGTGCAGGTTTTTTTCAAAATCCAATACACGGCACTGAAGACATCCCACAATTTTCACTTTGACGCATAATGAATGTGGTAAATATCTCTACTCATATTTACCAACTACAAGATGACTCGTACTACGATACCCTTAAGTATCACGTTTGCATGATAATTGATGTAAAGAATACATTTTCTCAAATATTCATCTTTGGCTCCAATCATCTCGCTAACAAAACATAACAAAACCTGCTCAAAAAATATCCCACTCCAATAAGCTGTAAATACAGGGTGACATTTAATTAGCTCACCATAATTTGGGGAATGAACATCTTTCCCCAAAATACATATGGTCGCAAACGAGAACAAAAATTGCGTCTCCCATACTAGCATGTAACCATCTGATCGGGTCAATGTACTGAAGGACAAATTTTAATTTTAATTTGCGACCATATGTTTCATGGGTGAAAGTTGTTCATAATGATTGTTACAATCATCATCATGTTTAGGTAAGTTACAGACTGTTTTGCATTTAGCAGTGGTGTTTGGATTTGAATGCTGTGGGCGCGGGTCGCACGCGCAGGACCGTTGAATGGCGGGGCGTCTACACGAGGAGGCCTATACTATGCCACACTATACTCAACAGTGGATTCCTGACTTGTTATAGTACATTTCGTATGAGTTCGCAAAGGCTTATACTTACGAACCGAGAAGTTTACGGCACGAGCCGAAGGCGGGGTCATAGCGAGGTTCGCAAAGAAGCCTTTTCGAACGAGTTACCAAAATTAGAGTTTTAAGCTGGTTAATCTAGACAGCAGTCTGTTTGCAACAATTTTACCTCTGACATGTGTCATCAAAACACAGGAAGTAATGGACAGAGCTATGCGACAATCTCCTTTTCCTTTTCTGAGCGACAGGAGGAGGAGATTGACGCATAGCTGTGTCCCTTACTTCCTGTGAGCCGAAGGCGGGGTCGTAGCGAGGTTCGCAAAGAAGCCTTTTCGAACGAGTTACTAAAATTAGAGTTTTAAGCTGGTTAATTTAGACAGCAGTCTGTTTGCAACAATTTTACCTCTGACATGTGTCATCAAAACACAGGAAGTAATGGACAGAGCTATGCGACAATCTCTTTTTCCTTTTCTGAGCGACAGGAGGAGGAGATTGACGCATAGCTGTGTCCCTTACTTCCTGTGAGCCGAAGGCGGGGTCGTAGCGAGGTTCGCAAAGAAGCCTTTTCGAACGAGTTACTAAAATTAGAGTTTTAAGCTGGTTAATTTAGACAGCAGTCTGTTTGCAACAATTTTACCTCTGACATGTGTCATCAAAACACAGGAAGTAATGGACAGAGCTATGCGACAATCTCCTTTTCCTTTTCTGAGCGACAGGAGGAGGAGATTGACGCATAGCTGTGTCCCGTACTTCCTATGGTTTGATGACACATGCCAGAGGTAAAATAACTGTAAACGGTCTGTAGTTAAGAATGGACTATTGTAAAAATTGATAGAAATCAATAATTTTTAAATTAATTATAATATACTTAAAAGTCGCGTGAAAAAGCATTACTCTCTCTTTAGAATTACAGGTATAGTGCATGTAAGTATTTATTATGTATATATAATAGTAGTTAGTATGTATTTAGTATATAATTATAGTAATTATATATTTTATTTTATTTTATTTCATCACATTGTTGTACACATTGGTCTACCCCTGCTCAGGGGTCCCCTGGTCAACCAACCTTTCCCACTCTATCCTGGTTTGCTGAAAGAGATCTCTTATTAGAGATAAGCTCGCCTTTGTACACAATTTTTATGTAACTCTTTTTTATATCATTTGTGTGCAATAAAGAAATTATGAATTATGAATTAAGTCCGAACATCCTGTAGTCAAGCTTTACCGCACTGAAGCTTGGGTGACATCGACGTGGCAGAAGCTTCGAAAGCACATCAAAGCTCGGGTTACACAAAGGAGATTCGGTAGCAAGCACGGTGAGGAATATGGATCAAAATAAAACAATGTTTACAGTGAGACTACGGAGTGTTTGTTTCGTATTCCGTTTCCTTGATAGTACCACACTTTGGACTTCCGCTAAATAAATATAGTTTAGTCCAGTTTAAAAATTAATTTCGGGCAAGTTACACGGACAATCCCTCTGTGGTTATTGCCTATCAACCAGAGTACCTCAATATTGGGCTATAAAATCCTAAATAACTAAAATAAAAATTAATTATAAAAAACACGGCCGACAATAAGATTTGGATGAATTGATTTCTTGTTAAGTTGGTAACTTTCAAACCACCGAACCGATTTTAATAAAACATGCAACAGAACCATTGTGGTGAGATCAACTACCATTCTGTGGCACTCTAGCCGTTTCAGCGCTAGAGTGCCACAACAGAAGCGCACACACACACACACACACACACACACATAGATACATACAGCCAGACGCTTCAAACGTATAACACCCCCCTTTTTCGTCGTCGGTGGTTAAAAAGACTACCGGTCAAGTGCAAGTTGGACTGGCACACGAAGCGAACCGTATCATCGTACAAGTTCAACACTTTGTAATATGTAATCGGCCAAAAATTGCAAAAAACATGTCTCTTGTGTGGGGTCTCATGTCTCTCTAAATTATTTAATGTTTTGTTAAAATGCAAGCGTGTGGTGTGATCTATTATTTACTTATTCAATGCACACTCTGTGAAATTTTAAAGTATCTACCTATTGCTCAACATTGTTAAAATTATTGTATTATATTTCTATTTTACTTGTTTTACTGCCTAAAACATGACGCCACCGAATCACTATCTATGATCCTCGTAAGAGGCACGGGCCTACTTACTCATAAATACAGGCCTGTGAATCTAGTTATGATAAGTAGTCATCTAAACCATATTATCATGTCATTGTTTTTTATCTTGAATAAAGATTATTATTATTATTATTATTATTATTATTATTATATTTTTATGAATTTTTCATTTCACTCTTGTAATAAAGAGGTTCTGATACACGGGCTTACGCCAAGTGCTTATCTACTAAAGATCACGGTCCTTGCCCATGAATTTCCGTACAATTCTACATGTATTTAGTATTGTTGCTTTTTGAAGAAGTATGTGTGTGGATCTGGGTATATTTAGTGTTTTGAGACTAGTGTGTAATGTGTATGGGATGACTCCTGTGGATGAGATGACTATTGGGATGGTTTTGACAGATTGTACCTGCCATTGTGTTTTAAGTATTTGGTATGGCTATATCTATGGGAAATACTGTTTTGTTTTGTTTATCGTGGAGAGTTATGTCAGGCCTGTTGAAATGAATAGTTTTATCTGTAATTATAGTTCTGTCTCAGTAGAGTTTAAAGTCTGTTGATTCTAAAACTGTTATTATTATTATTATTACGTTTCAAGAGATTCAGCCCGCTGACGGACAGACGACGACGGACAGCAGAGGCACAGGGTATCCTTCGGCTACGGAACCCTAAAAAACATAACGGATAACGGTGCGAACGCCATTGCCAGGCACATGTCAGTTTTAATTATTTTGACGAAAACTTTCTTCAAACTCATTCTTCATCCCCTAATTACCTGCGAATTGCCGTGCCACTGTGCGGCGTAAAAGCGTGATTTTTTAACCAGTTTACTCTCGCGAAGTCGTGACCGAGTTGACCTAATTGTTTCCCGTCCATTCGTGCAGGGTCAATGGAACTTGCATCCATCTCCATCACGGTCTAAAGGAGAGATTTTGCATATGAATATTACCCTAGCTGCAGTCGTGTAAAGAGGTAACATGTTTCTGTTTCGGTAGCAAGTAAATGCCATAATTAAGGGCTTGCAGCTGAATGTGCAATGAATTAACATAGCGGTGTGTGGTCGATTTGATTGACTCGGTCGAACCCGGTTTCCCTCAAAACACCGGAACGAACCTTGTTGTCTTTACTTCGATAACCTCACTCGCTGTTGTATTAAGGAAATTGAACCTCTATGGTATATCTATCGCAGTTGGTTGGTTAAAAAAGACACTTAACTAACTCTCTAGACCGTTAATTAAATGCCGACGTTTAACCAAGTCACTAGCATTGATTGATTTAAATAAAGCATCGTCGAAAACGTTTAAAAATCTGTCTTACCGAAAGCCAGCGTATTTGAAAACAAGATGGCGTCACGACAACAGCTGATTTGCACAGTTTATATAGGGCAAAACATTGCGGTAGCTTAGGTGAAGGGTAATGGGGGTGAGCGAAGCGAAGCCCCCTTTATCCTTCGTGTTAGGTAGAACATGTATGAACAAAAAAGAAACTTAAAACATAAACTTAAGTACACATAAAAAAATGTTTATATTGTATATTTATTGTTGCCTAGGAACGTTTAGACAACTAGTTAAACGTTTCGTTCACTCACTTGTCTGACGGAATTTTAGTGACTTGGTTAAACATCGGTAATTAATAAACGATCTAGAGAGTTAGTTAAGTGTCTGATTTAACCAACTAACTGCGACATATCCACCAGCAGAATTGTTTTTTTTCTTTCAAAAATTGTGTCCAATGAATATGGTACTGTTTGACGTGAAGTAACGCCAAAAGGAGGTAGGCCACGTCACGTCCGAAGGAAGTACTTGGTTCCTACAGCCCTTCACGTCCTCTTGTATTGTGCTGATGTGCAACAAATCTATCCCAAGACGTGAATTTCCAGGTTCTCGATTAAGAACCGACCAAGTTGTGATCTTTCAAATACACTTGACACTGGCATCATTAAACTCAAAATGATGTTTGCACGCCGTTAATAAAAAGAAGAAGAATAAATAAGACGAACTCCACGTTTGGATGAAAGTCACTGCACGGGAAAACGATTCAGCGGAAGCTGTCTAACAAATCCCACACATCGTCATTGTAATGCGAGATGACATTTCCACGTGGAGTTGAACTAAATATGACATGCAGAGAAATAAGTAAAAATAAAACTAATGGCTCTGGAACTGTAGACTTCGCGAGAGACACAAGAAATTTGCGTTTTTTATGGCTAGTATTTAATCGCACATCAAAATTACTGATTTGCACAGCAAAAAAGGATCAACAAAAACATAAGTTTATGTTTAAAGTATTTTTTGTTGTTCTTACTTGTTCAACCGAACACGAAGGATCATTTATCCTTCGCTCCGCTCACCCCCTTACCCTTCACCTGAGCTACCGCAGCATTTGCCCTGATATTTGCTGTGCAAATCAGTATTTTTGAAGTGCAATTTATAATTCCCGTTTTTTATTATTATTTTTCATCCCCTCGCATCACACCACCGAGCCCATGAAGTTTTTAATAATCCGACAGCATTTTCTCTCGATACATATAAACTTATAAATGCACCTGGTTACGTACATGGAGTATGAAAGTAGCCGCACCAATAACTTTGTGAACTACATTGCCGATCCAAAATTCAACCTATTGACTTTTCACTAAAACTATATTTGTTAACAACTGTCAAGCCGTTTGGGCTGTAGTGTTTTTTATTTACATTTTCAACCCCATGTTATTTCCAAAAACTGAATAGAAAAAAAAACCGCCTTCTAACCTCAAAGTAGCACCTTCACCGCTTGATTTTGGTTTCTCTGGCGGAAAAAATCTATTCGTAACTAGTTCGAAAAGGCTTCTAAACGAACCTCACTACGACCCACGCCTGCGGATCGTGCCGTAAACTTCTCGGTTCGTAGATATATGCCTTTGCGAACTCATACGAAATGTACTATTATACCATTCCCCTCAAAAAGCTTATTTTATTCACTGAAAACATTGACTAAAAACCCCTTTCACTCACTAATTTGGTGTTTGAATTTAGAACACACCAATACATTCGACCTACATCTCATTGCTACACGCCCTCCTTGCGCAAAAAATACTCGATTCATATTCCTAGTGCAAAGAATATTACACATATACAAACTCCTTGTGCAAATAACTGCTCGAGATTTGATTGGTCGACATTTTCGACAAGGAGTTTAGCAGTAGAATAAAACTGTTTTGAGTTATTTGCTGTCATTAATAAATTGACGCTATTTTGAATACTGTAAGTTGTACGAACACAAAGAGAAAATTTAGTGTTATTTAGTAATAGATTGAAAAATGCATTCAAGTGATGAATTTAACACAATCCACGCTATCCAACCTTCTTACGAGACCGTTTTCCATTTCTTTCTTCTAGAAGGCCTCGGAGAACTCACGCGGTTTCAATGCTCACAACCCCACAGCATAACACCGCGTCCTATGAGCACGGGCTTAGATTCCGGGCCATTGTGGAATGCACTCCCCTTCACCATCAGGGACAGTCCTTTTCTCAGTATATTTTAAAGTCGCGTGAATAAGCATTACCTTTCTCTTTAGAAATATTTATACATATTGCGTGTACAAGTATGTTATAAGCATATAAGCACTCGTTATTTAACATTATTTTATATTCGTTATTTAGACATATTATATATCTAAGCATATATTAGTTATTTAGATATGTACTAGGTAAATTATATTGTTGTATCCATGGTCTACCACTGCTCAGCAATCGACCTTTCCCATCCTAATTTGGTTTGCTGGAAGATATCTCTTATTAGAGATAAGCTCGCCTTTGTACACTGTTTTTATGTAAGTCTTGTTGTCTATATATTATTTGAGTGTACTTAAGAAATTATGAAAGAAATAAGGCAGAGTTTCTCACATTAACAGGTCATTATTTTCTCTAGTAGGATTTGGGTAAAGTAAGAAATAATAGAAATAAAATAAGCCTCCTCGGCGGGGGCGCGCTGGTGAATGCGCCGTCAATAGTCTTCAGTTAGGTTATTTTAAAATTCATAAAAAATAAAATAGTTTTATATAATGACCGGTTAAAAAAGTGAGAAACTTACATTGACCAAACACTTTCACATTGAAATTTCAAATTCATATTGACCGGCGAATATGAATAATCGCTTATTACACTTTCAAATCAAATCAAATCAAAAATCATTTATTTCCATATGATGTTGTTACATCACTTAGATCCGTCATTACATTTTTTTGGTGAGTTCACTAACACAATGGCGGAATCTGTGGAGAAGAGCTCACCGAAGAAACTCCACAGTCGTCGCTTCTTTTGCATTTCCTTTTTTAAATAAAATATTCTCAAATTACAAGATGAATGCTAATTATTCTAATAATTATTATTTCACCATACCACATAAAAGGGCAATTCAAGAAATAGCTGGCACTCATAGTTAAAAACGGGGAAACTTAGTCGATGCATCCAAGGGAGGTCCTTCGGTGTCGCTGTGGGACATGACTTATGGGACACCCTGTATGTCCTGTATCCATACATAAAATGCATCTGACGACCTGCGGTTATTGCTCTGCCTACCATGCGAGAGGTCCCGGGTTCGATCCCCCGCTGGAGAAAAAAAAAACAGTTCTTGGATGTTTTTTTGTGTGTGACGTCGCTGTTTCTGGTTCCCACGCCCTGTGTCGTGGGAATCAGAAACTGGTTACCCCACACCAGTATTCTGGTGTGGGGCCAGAAGCAATGTATGTGCCTGTATGTAAATGTTTATGACGTTTAACGAGACGTTACCTACTTACTTATTTTCACTATAAATAAAGAGTAGAATAATACCCATTTGTATAGTTATTTATTCCATCGTGGTTCTAGACTTGAAGATAGCGATATTGCATAATGATTAGTGCAGCGATCTTCCCGCCCCGACATTAGGTAGGGCCGCTAGGGCCACGCCGCTAGCCCGACCGACTGTGGGTATCGCTGGCCCTATCGGCGAAGGGAAAAGCAACTACGGAACACAGAGGTATTATGGGAGATGCGTAACTGATAAGTAACTGGTTACATAATTACACAGTCAGGTCATAAGTTCTGTCACACAATAAAAACTTTTGAATTTAGAACGCTGGCCACAAAAAAGTTTATTGAATTCGAATTTCGAATTTTTCATGAAAATAAAAATGTGTACTTTTTAGAATTTTCCTCATTTTTAAATATGGAGTGGACACTTAAAGAAGACCGTGTCGCAGTTATTGCGTTGCATCGTTGCGGTTACGCGCCAATTCAAATTTTCGACTTACTGAAAAATTTGAATATAACCAAAAGATTCGTTTATTCGGTGAAAAGGGTGTTAAATGAAGACTTAGGGCTTAGGGCATATCGAAGAAAAACAGGACATCGTTTGGACGCTCGTTTAATGGACCTGAGACTGAAGAGTTGCCGCGCTTTGTTGAAGCGGTACGCGGGAAAAAAACATCGGGAAATTCTTTTTTCGGCTGAAAAAATTTTCACCGTGGAAGAGAGCTACAACAAACAAAATGATAAGGTGTACGCACACAGCAGTGAAGAAGCGAGCAACCGTACTCCGCATGTCCAACGAGGTCATTTTCCATCCTCGCTCATGGTTTGGTTGGGAGTCTCTTATTGGGGCTTAACTGAGGTACATTTTTGTGAGAAAGGCGTAAAAACGAATGCAGTTGTGTATTAAAATACAGTCCTCAAGAACCTTGTGGAACCTGTTTCTCATACCATGTTTAATAACAGGCACTGGGTATTCCAACAAGATTCTGCGCCAGCTCATAGAGCGAAAAGCACACATGGCGGCGCGTGAAATTGACTTCATCCGGCACGAAGACTGGCCCTCCTCCAGTCCAGATTTGAGTCCTTTAGATTACAAGATATGGCAACACTTGGAGGAAAAGGCCTGCTCAAAGCCTCATCCTGATTTGGAGTCACTCAAGGCATCCTTGATTAAGGCAGCCGCCGATATTGACATGGACCTCGTTCGTGCTGCGATAGACGGCTGGCCGCGCAGAATAAAGGCCTGTATTCAAAATCGCGGGGGTCATTTTGAATAAACTTTATAACCATAAGAATCTATGTTTTATAAAGTTCATTTTGCTATATAAATGTTTACATAAATAATAAACATGTCTAAATTATTTCATATTGCACATGTGACAGAACTTATGACCTGACTATGTATAATAATCATATTCTTTATTCATGCACAAATCATATAAAAAAGGAGTTACATGAAAATAATTTAGGAAGGTGACCTTATCTCTAATAAGACATCTTTTCCAGAAAACCAGGTTCAGATGGCAAAGGTTGATCCAACTTATTCAGAATACCATACACCTTACATACACATTTCCAACGAAAAATCCTGAAAAATCTAGATTCGGTCTAGAAACAAATCCTATGTTATTTAGCATACTAAATCTCCATGCAAGAAATTATCAGATCCCTTTCATAACTTACGCTAAAATACTAAAATTGCCTGCGAGAAATCTGGTGGTGTGATCTTCACGCCCTGCTCGCCAATTATTTCCCATTATAATACGAGTACCAGTGCTGAATATTATTACCATTCTCTTGGTTACCCCAGAGGTTATTGCACAATATCTTGCGCCATGTTATTCTCATTCTGCATACCTACTTCTGGACAAGATATTCAAATTATAGTGCTCAACTGTACTTTAAATAACCCTAAATTATTTATTCAGGGTGGCCAGACTTTAGTGAGCAAATTTTCAGTCCATACAACTTGAGGTCACCTCTGTCAAAGAAATTATTGTTGAATGGTTTAAAAGATTTTTTCAATTTTACCATGTTTACTTAGAGTTAGTTATAAGCTTGCAACACAAAAATCTTAGTACAAATACAACTTTTGCAAAATAATAAAATAATTTCTTAGACAAAGATGACCTTAAGTTGTCGGGACTGAATTATTATAAGTAAAAAATAATAAGTAATAATAAGTAAATAATAATAAGTAAAATAAAATAAAAATAATAAAAATAATTTTTAAGATATTTCGTACGTTCAAAAAAACCATGAAAAGAAAGCCCTTTGACTTTAACGATAGAATATAGGCCCGGATACTCAAGCGACAACTCAAAGATTAACGGACACTTAAAGTGTCGCTGTCACTGTCTCTCATTTTGGAAACACCAGAATGACATTAAAGCGGCACTTTATTTGAGAAGTTGTCTGGGCATTTGGCCTCAGTTGATTACTCCACCATTAAGTCATCTACAGATTTGATTTTTAAGTAAACGTTTATTGAGTATTTGATTAAGATTCTCGCAGAAGAAAAACTCGATTGGATGAAATTTTCTTGATATAATTTTCTTAAAGAATTTGTTTAAAGTCTTCTGAACGGTTTGGTTTTTTCCTGTAATTCTGAAATCCTAACTAATTTCAATGCGGAATTGCATCCAAAATGTGGATGTTATAATAATATAATAATAATACGTTGGACATTATTTACACACATTGATCTAGCCCCAAACTAGGATTCCCTATATATTGGGTACTAGACAACGATAGACATACTTATATAGATAAATATTATACTTAGATAGATAAACAACCATGACTAGGGTACAAACATCCGTTCTCATCAAACAAATATTTGCCCCCACCGGGATTTGAACCAGGGTCACTGCCGACTCGGCCATTCGGGTCGTCGATGTATGTATTCCTAACCTCTCTTTGAAAATATTTTTCAACAAAATAGCATTCTTTATTTTTAAACAATTTTTATGTGGTTTGGCACATTATTTAAGTTTGAGTCGAGCGCATTGTTTGCGCTCTCTTTTCTTTCTTATGTGTAAGTAACACATAAGAAAGATTTTTTTATTAACGCTGTCACTTTCGTTTACATTCGTATTCCTTTTATTTATATTTTTTTCGTGTCACCTTAATACTTATAAATATAACTCAAACAATACAAAACTTCTTCGTCATCATCTAAAACGGATATTACAAGTATTGTGTATTTTGAGCAATGCGCCCACTTCAACATTTTGTATGGTCACTGTGGAAAAAGAAATTGTTTGTACCTTCCTCAAAATGTGCCTAATATGACTTCATAAAGTTGTTTCATGCGCCGACATCTGTGGCTGGGTAGTGGATCTGCCTACCATGCGAGAGGTCCCGGGTTCGATCCCCGGCTGGGGAGAAAAAAAAAACAGGTCTTAGATGTTCATATGTCTGTGATGTCGCTGTTTCTGGTTCCCACGATACAGGGTATCCTAGTGTGGGGTCAGAAGCAAGGTATTGTGTGTATTTTGAACAATTTAAAAAGCATTTTATGTACTTTGTCGAAAAAGGGATATTTCAATGTTCAATATTACTTAAATGACGGGACTGTATGGGATTAATCTGGCTCAACACACCTTGCTGTTAATAATTTTGTAATTATTTATTCCTGCTTATTAGTCATAATAATGTATTGAAATATCTGTATTAGTTGAGCACAAGCAATTTTTAAAAGAGATCTAAAATTCAATCTGTGGGAGTTTCCACGCCCTTCTCTCGCACAGTATAGAGAAGTGGCAAAAAATGTCGATTGCTAAGTATATGTTAATATCTACACTAATAAAGAGATTTGATTTGATTTAATTTGTATGTGCCTGTATGAAAATGTTTATGTATATGTTATGTTTCATGCGACTGAGGAGAAAAGCATTAAAGTTGATGACGTCATTCCATTGGACCACCAGCAACATTCTGACGTGCTTTCGACAACATTATTGTTATACAGGTGACAATTAATAAGATGACCAAACTTTGGAGAATCATAGTACTATGAACAACTTTTCCCTTGAAACCTATGGTCATAAACAAAAACAAAATATTGGGTCTCCCATAGTAACCTGTAATCAGCTGATCGGGTCAATTGGTACTGAAGATACCCAAAAAAAAAAGTTCCTAGGGAAAATTGTTCATAGTTTTCCATAATATAGTCAGATGATTAAAAGTCCCTGTCCCTGACCTGTCGTGGCCATATCATATAATTTATTATCCTTCCGTGAAATTCTCGAAAAGTGTCGAATTTCATGAAATATTTTTTAGCATTTTTTTGAGGTCGTCGCATACATTAAAGTTTGATTCAATATTATTTTTAGATTTCCCATATATGTAGTAAATAAATCTGTTTGGAGGAGTCCCGGGTTTGAATCCCGGCTCGGGAGATAGAAAATACACCCCAGGTCTTGGATGTTTGTCTCTGTCTCTGGTTCCCAGGACACAGGGTATCCTAGTGTGGGGCCAGAAGAAAGGTAATTTTTTATTTTTTACCTATTTACCTTACCTTACCTTATTACTTAATTAAGCCATATTAAGCTAAGAACTTTGTCTATAACAAAATGTAAACTTTTTATGATGCAATAAAATATAAAAAAAATATATATCATATACTTATTTATGATATTTCAAAATCTGACTTCAGCATCATGGTCGCGCTCTAATAGGATCCTCATATGACAATTTTGCGCAAATCAGACCAGTAACTAAAAAGTTCAAAATGGCGGCAACTGTTGAAAATCTGACTTCAGAATCATGGTCGGACTCCAACCGAATCCTCAGATATTGATTTTGAAGCAAATCAGGACAGCAACTAAAAAGTTGAAAATGGTGGCAACTTTTTCAAAATCTGACTTAAAAACAATGGTCGGACTCCAACAGGATGTATATGTCTGTAAGTATATAAATGTTTGTGTTTATGCTCTGGGGGCCGATCGCGCTATTTTGTATAGTCAACGAACGTCAAAGGTATGGTTCTGGTTCAGTTCCAGTTGTAATTCAACTTTGGTTCGGTTCAATGAAATTCGGTATCGCGCTTAAGTTTTAGTGGAGACTGAAGCTGAACCTTATCCGAACCATTGTCGTAATCAAAACATTAGAGATGTAGCATCGATTGTGTATAATCGACCGTCGATTTCGCCTTTTTGTTGTTAACTACTCTATTTTTGACCACACTTGGGTGGGAATTCGTGGAATTTGATGTGTTTACTAGGTGAACGAAAAATTACAGATAAAAGATTCAAGTGGATAGAAATGTAGCTTTATAAATAAGTGTATTCCAGCCTCCCTCTGAGGGCGAAGCTCGGGATCTACAAGTCCTACGCGAGATCCCGCCTCCCCTACGCGACCCCAGCATGGTACGCCCTGTGCTCGGAGACGAACAAACGGAGATTCCGAGCCCAAGAGAACCTCTCTCTGCGTACCATCGCCGGCGCCCCCCGCTACGTCAGGAACGCGACAATCCAGAGGGACCTAAGATGGGAAACCGTGGACCAGTTTGTCCAGAGGCTGGCGAAGGGCATGTTTGCGCGTGCGGATGCGTCACAACACCCGCACATCGCCGACTGGCGCCGCACCACGAGCGCCCGCCCATCGCCGCCGCCTGCCACGCGACCTGGTTGCCTAGCCGGCGATCACCCACTGCATACAAGCGCCACATGAAGACCACCGCCCGCAAGGGCCATCCCATGACCTGGGTTGGAGTCTTATCGACACTCTGACCATGACCTGTCCACAGGTATGGACAGAGGCGATTCTTCGGGAAGAGGTTCGTTGACCTGACCCGTGGGGGGAGTGCGCAGACATCCTCAACCCCTTTAGAGCAGTTAGGACTGCAAAGGAATGAACCAAGGTATGTAGTTTTCTTTATCTTAAACTTGTTCCCTATCAGAATATAATGCTTTTGTAAGAAGGTGTAGGAAGTTTAGATAAATAAGAATAACAATGTAAATTGTTTTCATATCCTAAAGGAAAATGTACAGCAAATTGTTTTATTAATATTCCAGCCAGCATAAGCATGTTGGACGTATCAAGGCTGATGGGATTGAAAGTTGAACATCTTAGGGCAAAGGCTGCACAGACTTCCCAGGCTGCTCTGCAGAATGCTCAGACCCCTATAGTATTAATACTATAGCAGTCCTTCAAATGAATTTGTGAAATAATAGATTGACGAAGCAGGTAATTCTATACTTTACTATCAGTTTGGGTAGGATATAGTTATGTAGGAAATATGCCCTGAATCGTTACTTAATATAAATTTTAATTTTAAAAGTGCCCTTAGTATAATTTTAATGAAATTTTCCCCACGAGTTTTCTAAACCATGTTTATTTTTCCTGTAAATATGCTGTAGAAAATATTAGCTATAATTTATTAATTCATGCAATCATGTAAGTATAGTATACATACTTATATAGTTTTATGTAAAATATTTCTACTAACTTGTACATTATTTCTTTTTTCAGTGTTGTACCCAACAAAAAGAAGATGTGTGAAAAATATTTAATTATTATTACTAACATATAATATCCCATTGCTGGGCAAAGGTCTCTAATGTGAGAATAATTAAAGTGAGATAACTTAAGAACCAAGACATGAATAAAACAAATTTACCTAGTTAAATATCATTTATTTTAGTCCTTAATCTATCAATAATTGCGCTCCCCGCAATAGACTTACTATCATATCATTCATAGAATTTCACCCTTTTTTGTTATAGTATCTCTCCTCATGTTCATTAGGGGTAACTATAGACATATGAGTACCATCTCCACAAGCCACAACCCCTGGCAATCTGTACTTTTTGAAAAAACTGAAAATAATAAACATTTATACATAAACATTTACATACAGGCACATACAGTGCTCCTGGCCCCACACTAGGGTACCCTGGGTTGTGGGAACCAGAAACAACGATGACAAGACTGGGTTTTGTTTTCTTTATCCCCAGCCGGGGATTGAACCCAGGACCGCTCTCATGGTAGGCAGGGCAACAACCGTACATGGTAGCAGCACCACAGTTGTCCTATACCTATATTATAATTAGTACAACTTCAAATCAAATCAGAGACAGTCCGTCAACTTACATTTTTTTAAATTGTTTGTTTGAAAGAACACTATCTTTCTCATCAATGCTAAGTATAAGCATGTATTAGTATGTATTTGATATATTAGTATATGATATATATTTTAGTATTATGTAGATATTGGTAAGTATTTAATGTTGTGCACATATGTAGCTCTACCTGTAGTTTCTTTTTACCCCTCCAATCAAGGTTTGCTGGGAGAAATTTCCTGTTAGAGATAAGCTCGCCTTTGTACATGTTTTTACCTTTATATATTTTTTTGTATTCTCTGTTTTGTGCAGTAAAGTATATAGGTATTTAAACTTATAAGCCACACAATCTTGGTATGCTTTTTTTTGTTTATTACCAAACCAAAAGTAATAATCTAAAATAAATTGTGATAGGCAAACTAATAAATAGGAATTGTATGAAGTATGAGGCAGATAGGCAGACCACCGGATAGATGGACGCTGAGACGCTGGCTGGCAAGCAGTGGCTGCGGGAGGCTCAGGACCAGAGTAGATAGTGTGGTAAAGAGGAGGCCTATACCCAGCCGTAGGTAAATGTAATCTGATTTGAATTTAATGGAATGATGTTAACATATAGTTACTTACTTCCTTTTAATTTGCTCCCTCCCTATCACGAAGTTGAATGGGAAATTTAAGATTTCTGGCTTGGTGAGGTGAGGTGAGGTAAGGTGACTTGTTTTACAATTTTGGAGACACTTGACTGGTAAACACAGTGTTTCCGGCTTTCTCATTCAATCGTCTGGTAGGAGCCTGTGGCAAAATGCTAAACAACCAGTACCTGAAACAAAATGAAAGCACTGTTACTAAGCTCACTTAGTTCTGTTTTTGGGAAACAGGGAACGAAAATTGATCATGTCCAAAGAAAAGTAAATGTGCTGTGATACATTCTAGTACTTTGTATAGTGTTACTAACCTTCGTGTCCACATCTAAAGCACTGGTTGGTGGCAAATTAAGGGTCAACTGAGTAATTAACATGTCCACAAGCTAACTCCTTCGACCGTCAATATCGCTTGATAAAATCCGATTCTCTGTTTTAGATTGGGCTCGCGCTATAGCTATATCACACTCGTATGCCATTTCCAAAGTCCAGACACATCAATTTCACGATTTTGACCTACTTTTCATCTCAACAATTCTAAACCAGTTCTGAAAAAGTACCTCCACAATAACTTTAACACAACCGTTCGTTTGACAGCGGTTACGGTCCAACTTCAATCGAACTTCGGTTCAACCATCTGTCAAAACATTAGCGCGATACGAAAAGTCCTTAAAGTTGTGTTTCGGTTATGGTTCAGCTATGGTTCGGTTGATATTTTTTACCGCGATCGCCCCCCTGTTGTCTATCCTAACCTATCTATTTCAGGAGCTAACATCGTCGCTTGAAAGGGTCGAGCTACAACATGAGAACTGTTTTACTTCAACGGCCGTTTGCAATGTTCCCGAACGGTAAGTGCTCTGGGAAACACCGGCGGCGCCACGAGGTGCGAAGATACTCCTTAGAGGTGGTGTCACGTGTGCTTCTCTCTTGGATAGTGCTCTCTCGTTAGAGACAAGCTCGCCTTTGTACATGTCATTTCTATTTTTATCTAATAACCACGTTACCACTCGGTTTACCACGATGAATTCATAATTTCATGATTTCTTTATTTTTTATTACATATTTTATTACATATTATTATTATTATTATTTTTATTGCACGTTATTGTACACAAACAACATATCGAAATGTTATAACATATAAATGTTACCGGCCATACTCGATTTCAGGACAAACTAGTTTTGCCTAGGATAAACAGCTTATATCAGGGCAAAACATTGCGATGAAGGGTAATTGCTTTATCCTTCGTGTTAGTTTGAACATGTCAGAACAACAAAAATACTTAAAACATAAACTTAAGTACACATAAACTGTTTATCCTAGGCAAAACTAGTTTGTCCTGAAATCGGGTTTGGCCGGTAACATAAATAGTGTACAAGGGCGGGCTTATCTCTAACAAGATATCTCTTCCAGCGAACCAAGTAAGGATGACATGGGTTGATTGTGGAGCTGGGGTAGACCTGCGTTCAACATAAAACATAATTTACGTAATACTAATATACTTAGTACAATATGTAACCCTAATTAAAATAAACGAGTACCTGCATGTACTGCAATGCATATTAATGTATGATAAATACAAGTTAAACATAGGTAAAACATAATATGTAAGTATATCTGAAATAGATACATATTGAACCTGAAGAGAAAGATAGTGCCTTGAATTCGCACAAAAGCAGAAGTTTTAACAATTACAAATGGGAAATACTAAACTGCACATCAAAAATACTGATTTGTACAGAAAATCTCAGGGAAAAATGCTTAGGTGAAGGGATGAGCGAAGCGAAGCCCCCTTTATCCTTCGTGTTAGGTTGAACATTTAAGAACAATAAAAATACTTCAAACATAAACATATAAAATATTTGAAACATAATATGTGTTTTTGCCGATGCTTTTTTGCTGTGCAAATCAGTATATTTGAAGTGCCAATAAATACTAATAGCCATTACAAATGAGTGTCACTCCTTTTCCCCCTCTCCCATCGGTGTGGCAGAGGCACAGATGCGCCTGCGCGGGTAGTTAAAACCAGCCAAGTGCGAGTCGGACTCGCGCACGAAGGGTTCTGTACCAATGGCAGGGATGGTGTGGAGTGAATAGTTTAGATTTTACACAGCAAAATATTGTTTACAAAGTTATTGGTGCGGCTACTTTCACACTCCATATAAGTAACCAGGTGCATTCATAAGTGACAGAATAAAATAAATATTTAAGGTAGCTCCCACACAACAATTCTTTCAATACCACATACAGGTATTGAAAGAATTGTTGTGTGTGAGCTACCTTAAATATTTATTTTATTCTGTTTTTTAGTATTTGTTGTTATAGCGGCAACAGAAATACACCATCTGTGAAAAGTTCAACTGTCTAATTATCACGGTTCATGAGATACAGCCTAGTGAGGGTCCCGTTTTTACCCTTTGGGCACGGAACCCTAAAAATACAAGAATTCCTGTGTCGTGGTCCACGACTCTTAGGCATCAAAAGAACTGGCAATATTCAAGACAAGTGTTTTTTTTTGTTTTTTTTTTTCCTTCTTCGACTTTCAATGAGTAGGCTTCGGTTTCACAGTTTGTTTTTAACTTGAGACTTGTTGTATTTGTTGATACCCTTGAGATTTGTACAAACACTAGTCATGTTTCGTGTTTCTTCTGGTGACAGCATTCATTTCACTTTTACTTGAGTATTTAAATATCTCATGAATTCTGCTTTCTTCGTATTTATTTCGGATTTAGTTTTTATGACCGTCATTACAATAATCTCTGCAAAGGCCATACAATCATCAGTCATCGTTTTACTTTCATTTTCTTTCCTTTACGCAACGCTTGCATTTCGTCCCATTCATTTGGCCACACTTATGTAATATTTATTTTGATTTGGTTCTTTTTGAGCTTAATCAAAGTATTATTTTCTTATTAACACGTTGTTCGACATTTGTAGGCATTCCTACTTCGTCTTCTTCATTGTTGAAACCCAATGCGCTAAGCAAAGAACCCAAAATATGTCTTTTTAACTATTATTTTTTTACATATTTGTTTTATTTTTTATCACGGTCATAAATATCTGTGAATCAAGATTTGTAACGGCATTACAGTGCCCTAGCGTTATTTAAAGGCTTATGTTTGACTGTTTATCAAATTTACTAAAAAGGTACATAAAAAAATACATTTTCATCCCAAATTCACTAAATGTTCATAAAATATTATATTTTTTACTAAACTACAAGGTCGCCTCGCTCCGCTCCTCTTCGCTTCACCTCCAGGTTGTATTATACAGTTGTGACCTAACAAACTTAACTTTAGTATTCTGACAGAAAGAGACCTAAAGCAACCAATGCGGTTCTGTAAAACTACAAGCGAGCACTTAATTTGATGAACATTTAGTAAAGTTGGCACTCAAAACTTATTATTGTTATACAAATGATTTGTTGCCTTATTTAATTCCAACGAGGTGCATGACAAATTTGTCATCCTGGTTTATTTCACCTTAACGATATAAAATTATGGGAAATATTAAACTGAACATCAATAATACTGATTTGGACAGCATTATACTGATTTTCACAACAAATATCAGGGCAAAATATGCGGTAGCTTAGGTGAAGGGTAAAGCGAAGCCCCCTTTATCCTTCGTATTAGGTTGAACATGTGAGAACAACAAAAATACTTAAATCATAAAAATTGTTTTTGTTGATCCTTTTTTACTGTGAAAATCAGTATGTTTGATGTGCGATTAAATACTAGCCTAAAATTATAAACAAATTAAGCACAGTCAGGCCATTTCGCATACCAGAGGCATAGTTGTAATTATTTAAATATTTTAACAACAAAAACAGTCTAGATTTCTAGAAGGACATCTAGCCACCCGATCCTAGATCCATGTCGCCAGTATTTCAGTCTGGTCGTTCCGTTATACGCGCGCGCGGCGGTGGCGGCAACACAACAAAGAAGTCGTGCCCCATAAATATAGGAGAGCTGACCTGCAGAGCTGCGTGTACCTACGTCGAGCTGGGAGGCTAGGAGGAACTCTACGGCTTAGCTGTCATCATAAGAGACCTCTGTTAACGATGGTTTAATGCCCGATTTCACCAACAGTTAAGGGACCCTTAGCTCTTTTTCTTAGCTGTCTAGCGATTGTTTCGGTGGCCGGACTCTTATATTTAGGGGGTCCCCAAGGAGCCTAGATGACCCTTACACTTAGGGTAAATCGAAACAACCGCTAGGTGGCCCCTGAAAGAAATAAAGTGTCCCCTAAAAGATAGGGATCGTTGGTGAATTCGGCTATAAGAACACTTAATAATAAAACCGGTCAAGATTTCCATAGGTTTTATCTTAGGGCTCGCTCAGATCTACTTTTGAACAATATCATTTCTCAAAGGTTTTCTTTGGTAGGTACCCAACATAAAATCGTTCTCCATATTATTACATGACGTAGGCTTGACTCTCTTAATTGGCTTAGCTGTAAGAAATATACGACTCTGCGATACATTAAGTTATGAATAAACTATTAGGCCCCAAATAAACAAATCTAAAATATAAATACCGTTGCATACGGGAAAACGTAAAACGACAGTCTTTTGTACGAGTAAACCTTCATAATTGTTAATAATAAAATACTTAATACTAGGAAGGACTACATACAAGGCCTTATATCGAAACATGGAGAAAAGAGTTTTATGTATGTAGTATGTAAGAATTGAATTATGTACTCAGGTTATCGAAACTCTTTGCACATTGAAACCGGAAGTGAATAGAAAATAGCAATAAATTCAAATATGATAATATTATTCATGATAATTCGAATGAGCAATTATAAATCGTATAATGACAAATAACTAAGCATAAACCTCAATACCAGCAATTAAAGATATTTTCGGGATCGGGAGAGTCCAGTTTTCACCGATAAACAAATAAAACAAAATGGCTAAGAAAATTACCATACCAATAATCTCTTGTATGGGTACTTCTTTTAATTCTTAAAAACCGGTATGTTTCATTATTCCTTGTTATGCATCCTCTGTGAAAATTTCAGCTCTCTACCTATTTCGGTTGATCCGTTAGAGCCCGGTGACAGACGGACAGACGGACGGACGGGCAGCGGAGGCTTAGTAATAGGGTCCCGTTTGACACCCTTCGGGTACGGAACTCTGAAAAGGCCTACAATCGAGAAAAATGAAAGTCATCGGAGAAGGGCTTCACCCACAGAAGGTTCCTAAATTAATATATAATAAAGAAATATGGCCCACTAATGTCCCTACCAAGGGGCCCATGCATTTACCCTTTACTGTACGATGAAGATTAAGCCATAATCCACCACACTGGCTCAGTGCAGGTTGATGGAGGGGTTTTTACGACCACTGACACGTAGCGATAGTATCCGAGACCTAGAACAGTGTTATCCGAAACACTGAACGTCCGTTAATATACTTAAGATAAATTAATTATCCATTGGTACGTGGTCAGGATTCGAATCTGCATCTCCTGTGTGCGAAGCAAACGTGAAAACCTTTAGACCACGGAGCTCTAAATTAAATCAAACAAAAATTTTATAATAGGTATTATACAGTTTTTATTAAAATTTAATTTGAAATGTAATGTAATTCCATTTCAAATCAATTCAAGTCGGGGTCAGAAAATCTTCAATAACGCCTCCCCTAATTAATGGACGCCCCCGAAGCTACTTACGGAGAACCTAAGAAAACCTGTGGGGCCAACTGAGCCTCTGCTTTTCCGTACCGGAAAACACGTGACTCCCTCGCCTGTAAGTATCTTCCGCTATTTGTCTCCTTACTTCTATCTGATACAGGATCCCACAAAGTTCATGCAGCACGTCACAGTCCCGCTCAATATATCACCGGAGGTTATGCAAGTTGGTCAATTGACGCCATTTTATTTTCCGTAGCACGTAACAGCTGGGCTGTTGACACCGACGCGTGCGCATTGGAAAGGTTACCGTAAGGGTGCGGTTACACTGCGCTGGTAAGACGACGTAGAAGAAATTATAGACTCTAAAAACGCATATAAATTGCGTTTCTGGAGTTAAGTTGATAGGAATTTGTCCAATATATTGTTTTAATAGAATGCAGTGAGAATAGCCAGGGAACATGGCACGAAGAGAAGACGGTGGACAAGAAATAGCCAGTTCACATCCCGATCGACGAGTGGCATGCCATAAATATTTCGTATCGTCTTTCAGATCATTGAAAGATTGACTTTTAACTTGACCATCATTGTAAAGAAGTTACTCTATGCTATCACTTCCAATTTGCGCTCTTTCGATGAAGCGATTGGACGACCGGTTAAACCTAACTGGTAGTGACCCTGCCTTCGAAGCTGACGGTCCTGGGTTCGAATCCCGTTAAGGGCAACTCTTGGTTGTTTTCTATGTATTTACATAAGTATTTATCTGTATTAAATATATCGTCGTCTAGTACCCATAACACAAACCTTGTCTAGTTCGATTTGTGTAAGATTGTCCTCTAATATTTATTTACAACTAGCTGATGCCCGCAACTTCATCTGCGTGTTCATAGGAATTATTATTAACCGAGATAACGTTACCCTCCTTCTGGTGCAGTCGGATAAAAAGTATCCTATATGTTTATCTAGCAGCTCATAAACTACCTCTGTGCTAAATTTCATTCAAATCCGTTCAGCCGTTTTAGCGTGATTGAGGCACAAACACACAAACACACAAACATCGCTACTTTCACATTTATCATATTAGTTAGATTTAGCCGCCGCATTTCAACAGCCTTCTCTTCTGCCCCTATAACCGCAGCCTGCACGTAATTGGGTGACATTTTCTCGAAGTTTAAATGCGGTTTAATTCGGTGACGTGGTTGTTGCTGTAATTAAAATGTTGAAGGTTCATTGACACGTAGTTTCTGGTCTCTGGCTGTGGGTTGTAAACTTTTAGTGCGTGTTGTACAAACCCACTTCCGACCATGGATAAACAGTTGTTACGGTCAAAGTGAATAATTGGCGATTCTAGGTAATCGCCGGTCAATATGAATAATGGCGAACGTGTTTGGTCAATGTGAGAATTTCTGACTTTAACCGGTTATTCATAAATTTTATTATACCTAGTCGGTCCTTAAGTTCTGTCACAAGGTTTTTGATAGATAAAACTCAGCAATAAACTTTTTCTTATTCGTATTATACATGATTAAAAAGGTTATTTTATACGAATCAAATTTCAATACTACGATTATCGCAATATGACAAAATACCTTATAACTTGAGACAATCGCGAACCCAAAACACGCCGCAACTGACAAAAATACCACTTACCACGAATTTAATAATAAAACAGTGTTCCAGATAACCAACAAGCTTTTTTTTATTTATTCTGAAACCTCGATTTTAGACCATGCTTAACAACTAGCATTTGATTTTCTGTTAGCTTTCAGTTCCAACTGCTCCCAAAGAGAACTTTACGTACTTTTTACGTTTTCAGAAAAACGTATAAAAATGATCTTGTGGGCAACAAGTACACTACGTAAAATGTGAATATGAAAATTAGTTCAGAGAGGGTTCTGACTAAAATCTCACGTAAGTTTGAAAGGTTTTAAGAGTCATGGAAAAAAGATAAAGTGAATCACGTCCGTATTTTTGATTGGTTAAAAAAGTGCAAAATCTCTGAAGAAACTAGCATTTGTGTAATATGGCTTTAAGCATTTAAATCCAATAATAGTTCTAATTTATCAGTATTTAATGAGCTACCAAACCATATATAGTATTAAATAAAATAAAACTTGGTATTATTTACTATGCGGCAAAATATTTGTGACAGAACTTATGGACCGACTAGGTATATATAATAACCATCGGCTATTGGCGAAAGTGACAAAAAGGTACGAAATAAAACAAATCAAAATTATTTTAAAATAAAAAATTAACTATTTCGTAATTGAAGTCGCAGAAATTCATTCTAATAGAAATAAACAAAATACTTGTGAAGGGCTCTTTACTAACGCTCTGCCCCCGCCATCTCGGCTTCAAACTTTTCCTTTAAAAATGTATGTCATTGTGATAAAACCGTGGGATGCTCGATATTAATTGTTACAAATTCTTATTAGTTCTATTCAGATTTCAGAGTTAATGCTAAAATTTGGTATAAAGCACCCCACGCTTTTCTTATAATGTATTTTTTTTTTCGTTTGCCATTATATTCTTAAATTAAGAATTATTTTTTGCCTCTCAGTTCGATTAAGTATAAAAGCGTGTTTTTTTTTTTTACTTTTTGGTTCGCATATCTGTATAAGCGTGTTGTTTAGTTTCTAAACTGTACTTTATAATGTTCAAAGGGCATTTATAGACAGTATGTATGTGCTGATATTGACAGGTACAAATGGTGAATTTTATCTATAGAAATACATTCTCCGTTGCCCCACGTGGCCACATTACATCGGATCTATGTCGCAGTTAGTTGGTTAAATCAGACACTTAACTTAACTCTCTAGACCGTTAATTGACGACCCGAATGGCCGAGTCGGCAGTGAGCCTGCCTACTAAGCCAAGGGTCCCGGGTTCGAGTCCCGGTGGGGGCCAATATTTGTTTGATGAGAACGGATGTTTGTACCCTAGTCATGTTTGTTTATTTATCTTAGTATAATATTTATCTATATAAGTATGTGTATCGTTGTCTAGTACCCAAGATACAGGGAATCCTAGTTTGGGGCTAGATCAATATTTGTAAATAGTGTCCAAGGTATTATTATAAGGTATAATTAAATACCGAAGTTTAACCAAGTCACTAAAATTCCGTCAGACAAGTGAGTGAACGAAACGTTTAACGAGTTGTCTCAACTCAACGTTCCTAGGTAACAAGACATGTACAATATAAATATTTTTATGTGTACTTAAGTTTATGTTTTAAGTATTATATTACTGATATTTGTTGTGCAAATCAGTATTTTTGATGTGCAGTTTAATATTTCCCTTTTCATAATTAAATTCGACCGAGAAAATTTCATCGATTCGCATTTTCCTTCAGTGAGACTGAATAAAATACTCAATAAAAATATACTCAAAAAATGAAATTCTTAGATGACTTTATAGTGGAGCAGATGGATTCGAAAAAAGCCCCATTTGTTTTTGGTATCGTCTTAATTAGGTGGTAGACAGAAATTGGTCTACAAATATCTATCTAGGGGTGTAATTAGCTATTTTCCCATGCGCGATGACGTCAGCTGGAGATCTAAAAAGGCCACTTTCGTGAATCATATGAAGATCCTATTAGGAATCACGTTTCAAATCATAAAATGGTTACTTAGTTCCCAATTCATATCATGAATTTAATATTATTTATCAGTAATTCATCTGTTTGACAGTTTCCTAAGGAGATTCGTAAAATGGGTCACAAAATAGGAATTGCTTTATTGTCAAATAGCTGAATCCTTAGATGTAACTCAAGGGCAACTTATTTCAATTCATCGTGTAGTTGCTTTGTTAAAATTGTTATAAAATGGCAGATTTAGGCCTCTATGAAAACTTTTTAGAGCACGCGCGTTACGCAAAGCCTCATAAGTGAATCTCTTCGGAACATGGAGCTTGCTTACTGTGAGCTTGTGTGATGGATGAAGCTTTAGCAGTTCTAATATACCCTAAAGTAATTTTTGATCTACTGTGAATATCTTGGGCGTGAAAACAAATTATTATTTTTTAGGTTAGAAATTTTACCAACTTTGCCATTTTTTCCTGAAGTCGCGGAAGGGAATTGGCGGCTGGGTATTCTACTCTTGTATTTGTATTGATAAGAACTGTCCATTGGTGCAATAAAAACACGATGTCGCATTTTTCCCTCCTCAGCACACTGTGCGATGGCGCGGCAGTTACTATAGATAGGTAGAATGAGAATGAGCATTAAATTGTTGCCAGCCGAAAAAAATGCTTCAAAATCATTTCCTGTTTTCATTTTGAGTCGTTATCTGTAATCATTTCAATGATTATAGTTTTGTTTAATGATAAAAGTATTTTAATTGAACACATTCTTAAAGAAAATCTTCTTTAAACAGTAAAGACTTAAAATATCAAATAACCGGTAAAATCACGGTTCTTACTTTTTTCATGTGGCAACATATCACCTAATAGGATTCATTTAGTGAATTGAATTGCGTATGATTCACCAGACATCGTGACCATTTTACGAAAATTAGAGAAATTGCTGCGGATCTGCTCGCAATTGCGGATGAAATGTTCAATGTGGCCTTTTTAGACCCGCTGGTTTGCTCATAGTGACCCTAGAAATGGACTGACCAGGTAACTAAACACCACCATAGGGTTCTGAAATGAAAGTTAATATCTAACTTTTGGCACATCATTTTCAGGGTTCCGTACCCGAACCATTTTAGGATCACTCGTGTGTCTGTTTTAGGTGTGTAAAAGTAATATTAGACGATGAAATTCTGAAACGATTAAAAACGGTTGAAATGTGGTGCATTTATTGAGGGTGTTCTGAGCGACTACCTCCTAGTGTGGGGGTGCTGAAGTGATGCAGAAGGATACGTCCGACTGCATAACTTCTGCTTCCTCCTGGTGCACCCTGGTAACAGCGGCTAGTGACTCGTCCCCAGACCTCTTACTAGCTGATGGCTAAAAGTCCCTTCGGTTCTGTCGGTTAAGGTGGGTGTACCCGGCAGACTATCTACACTCACCTGCGTCTTGTGGTCTGCGCAGTTGATCACCGTAGGCCAGGATGAAGGGGTCCTGGGGGGTTGAGCCGAGCGTTGCTGTGGATTTAGCTTCGTAAGGCAACACGCCCTCTTTGGCCTGGATTTCAGGCAAAACGGTAGCCTCGCCCGTAGCCGCGGGTTGGGGTAACGGGCAAGTGTCCCGTCAGAGGGCCACGGCTAGGGGTGTAGGGTCCGCTAAGGCGTCAGTCAAAGCGGTGGGATGGGCCATGCTGACGGGGTAAGCTTCGGTGACTACGGCGGTGGGACCATGTCGCTGACACCTTGGTTCCGTCGTCCACAGAAGCGAGCTCCCGATGTCGCGCCAAGTACCAGCCCTATGCTCCTATATCTACTCGGTACTCCTAGCAACTGAAAGCTGTTCCAAGCGAGTAGGCGCTCCCAATTGTGCGGGCTCCGTGGAGGGTGGGAAATCGAGTAGACGAATCTCTATACATTTGACTATGGATCGTGTCAGATCAAAAAACCCATCTGGAACGCTTCCAGCGGTGAAAACCGCAAGCGTCTCCAAACAGGTGCGAGAATCTGCCTCGGCAGATCCTCAAGCCTTAACTGGGCGCACTGCCACCATCAGTGACCTACCGGTGCAAACCGGTAGTGCTTCCACTGTGGAGGTAAGCTGCAAAAAGCCCGAAAGCGAGTCGAGAGGCAGGGCCACGGGGCAACCCGGTGCGCGGAGCCATTCGACAAACATCGCCGAGCATTTCGCCAGCGCCTGGACGACGGTTGGTCGAAAGGGTAAACCACCCAAGCAATCTTTGCAAGGGAAGGGCCCATCGACTAAACGTCCAGATACGGTGCAAACCGGACCAGGGCGTAAGGTGAATCGTCGGTGGAAGAAAAAACAGCGTTTGGCTGCCACATCGGCCGCTGCCGGCGCAGATGGGGTTCCATCTGCCACGGTGGCGACCGATAGCGGTCCCGCTGTTAATACAGCCGGAGCTGCGGGTAAGGTGACCGGCTCCCGTGGTGTCAAAGGGGCAACCCTAGACTCAAACGGTGCTAAACCTACCGTAGCGTTCTCTGGTGGTCCAACTTCTAACAAGAAGTAGAAATCTGCCAAGAGATCCGGCAAAAACGAGCGCGCGGCTGCTAAGAGGGCTCGAATAGAGGATAGTAATTCTCCTCGAGTGGAGCCTAAAAAGCAATGCACGGAAGCGCGCAGAGCTGGGGTCACCTATGCCCAGAAGGTGAAGTCTGACCAGTACATCGCCATAACTGACGTCGCTACTGGTCATATTTCACAGGATCTGTCAACGCTCATCTTCAACGAGATTGATGACAAAATCTTGAGGGAAGCGTTGGCGGATCCGAGCAAGGAAAACCCCAAATTCGGTGGCAAGCCTCATTACGAGGACGGCCACCTTAAACTGTTCGTGGAGGACGAGTACTCCCTGAACTGGCTGCGGGAGTGTGTCTCCGGTGTGTCTACAACATCCAACGTACAGTTGGTGGTGAAACGCCAATCGGAGATGGTCCGCAGGGTTCGATGTGGGGTGCTCATACCCAACGAACGGGGCAAGTGGAAGTCTGCGCCCGACGTCGGCGTAGTCCTCCACTTTATGAACAAGTGGGCACAGGTTGACCGATGGCTCCTCCAGAAAGTGGATGAGCAGCAGGACAACCTGTTTCTCATTACAGACGTCCCTGAAGATGTGGTGCCGACCCTGCTGGGAAGGGGCAGACAGCTCCTTTTTGGTAGTGGTTCGGTCTACCTTAAATTTCAGGGACCCGGTGGGAAATTTGTTAAGGAACCACCGTTGGTAGCGCAGACCAGCTCTAAGCTGGTCATCACTGGGGTCTCATCAACAACAGCTATGCCCCAGAGTTCCACTCCAGAGCGGCAGCAAACAGGTCCCGATGTAGTCGGGGAAAGTTCTGCTGCTCAACCGCAGGACGGGCACGCGCACTGGGAGGCCATGCTGCTTGGTGAAGGCGATGAGCTAGAACCAGCAGTGGTGCCCTCTGAGGGCGAGGAGCTGTCCATGCGGCTGGAGGAGGAACTCGTCTTGGAGGTGGAGGAGGGGTTGACCAAAAATGGCGTCCCTCTCCCGCGATTGTAAAATCCTCCAAGCCAACCTCCAACACAGCCAAACTGCAACGGCCCAGTTAAGACGCTGGTTGGGGGCAAACAGCACTGCCGTGGCTCTGATCCAGGAGCCGTGGATCAACCGCGGAAGCATTCGAGGGCTCGCCAATTTGAGAGGTAAGCTTTTCGTTACAACTGATCACGATAACCCTAGAACGTGCATCATAACTACTAACAACATCCCAGCACAGCCATTAACAGAGTTCTGTTCCAGGGACCTGTGTGCCATAAGGCTGCAACTGCCCGACACAGCTAGGTGCCGCGAACTCGTGGTGGCCTCCGCCTACATGCCTACGGAGGACAACCCGCCTCCACACGACCTGTGCCGGCTGGTGGACCCCTGCGAGAAGTCGGGCCTCCAGCTCATCGTTGGGGCCGACTCGAACGCGCATCATCCACTGTGGGGCATGCCGGATATGAACAGCAGAGGTAAGACACTTGTTGAATACCTATTTACTACAAACCTTAATGTGCTTAACATAGGTTCTGAACCAACTTTTGTTACCAAGCGGAGCAGAACTATCGTTGATATTACCCTGGCAACGGCGGACATATCCGACGACGTTGGGGGCTGGCATGTGTCCAACGAGGCGTCATGCTCTGATCATCGATGGATACGCTTCGAGATCAACGCAGCGTTCTCCCCAACTGTCCCTAAGAGAAACCCACGCAAGACTGACAGAACCAGGTACAGAGCTATCCTAGGTGAAAGACTTGCTTGGGCTGAGACTCTACCAGATCCGGAGGGACCCGAACAAATCGAACAACAGGTAACAGATTTTACTAATACTTCAATAGACTGCTACCATTCAACTTGCCCGCTTAGCACACCAGCGCCTACCAACATCAAGGGGCAGCCTTGGTGGGGTCCTGATCTAGATAGCATGCGTGCTAAGATCAGAAGACTGCTAAACAGGGCGATGAACACCAGTGCTGATGAGGATTGGGACAACTACAAAGATGCAAAATCCAAGTACAAGAAACGACTACGGTTCAAAAGCAGCAACTCATGGAGGAAATTCTGCAGCGACATTGAAACCGTTGATCAAGCAAATCGGGTAAGGCAAATACTAGCTCAACAAGGCAACTCCAGGCTAGGGTCGCTTAAAAAACCCGATGGAACATATACCTCTTCCACCACAGAAACACACAGTCTCTTGTTGGAAACTCACTTCCCTGGAAGTAGAACCATTCAAGAGATTGTGTGGCCGGAAGAGGTTCACCATGAAGCTGTCGACCACTTAGACATAACTAATAATATTATCACTGCTGACAAGGTGAGATGGGCCATTAATAGCTTTAAACATTTTAAATCAGCAGGACCAGATGGAATCTTCCCAGCACTTCTACAGTGGGGTGGGGAACCCGTCATCAATATAATGGTCCGAATCATGAAAGCATGTCTTAGATTCGGATACGTTCCCAAAAGGTGGAGAGTAGTAAACGTAATTTTCATACCGAAGCCAGGAAGGAGCGACTACACTAACGCTAAATCTTTCAGGCCGATTAGTTTCACCTCGTTCTTGCTTAAGACTCTCGAACGTTTGTGCGAGAGACACCTGAGAGATGGAGCGTTAAAACATATAATAATAATAATAATAATTCTTTATTGCACAGAAAACACAATGGAAAAAATACAACGAACAATACGCAAAGGTGAGCTTATTTCTAAAAAGAAATTTCTTACAGCTAACCTGTGAGGAAAGGAAAAAATATTTATAGAGAGGTAGTCCTAGTGTACAATTAAGATTTAAAAGAAAGAAATAAAGTCAATATACTATCAGATAAATCACAATACATCCTACACATACTATAAAATAAATTAATAGAATACAATAAATACATAGATACACATACATACTATAAGATACCCACTATGCGGAAGAGAGGAGATGCTGTTTCAACTTTTTCTTAAAAGAGAACAAGGATGTGCAATCCCTAATAGCGCAAGGAAGTGCATTCCACAAACGTATTGCCCTTAACCTAAACGAGTGCTCGTAAGCAACAGTGTTGTGCTGAGGAATTGACAAAAGTGACACCGTGTGAGATCTCCGAAGTCTATCCCCAGAGAAAAGAAACTCAAAATGTTCACGAAGATATGCGGGAGAGCGCGGATTTCTCAAAATATTGAAGAGGAAGGAGAGAATGTGCATATCACGACGAAGTCGGATCGGGAGCTAGCCTAATTCCCTGCGATATTGGGACACGTGATCGTACTTGCGGAGACCGAAGATAAACCGAATCCCGAGATTTTGAAGTCGCTCGAGTTTGTTCAGTAGATCTTCGTTCGCGCTGGCCCAGCAAACATCGGCGTAGTCAATTAAAGGCAGAAGAAGGGTCTGAACTAGCATGATTTTAGTCTGCCTAGGCAAGAAGTACTGCAAACGCCGAAGGGAATGAAAGGATGCAAAGACTCGTCTGCTGACCTCACAAACGTGGGGCGACCAGGATAAAAGAGTATCAAAAACAACCCCAAGATTTTTGGCTTTCTCGCTGTACTTGACAATGGTACCGTCATAAAGTACGGGAGCAACTGACATATACTCTTACACAAGAATCAGCATGCATATAGTTTGGGTAAGTCTACTGAATCGGCTCTCCATGCAGTTGTATCCACAATTGAAGAGGCGATTCAAAACAAATGTATCTGTCTTGGAACTTTTATTGATATAGAAGGTGCCTTTGACAAGACGCAGCATAGCAGTATAAGTGCATCTCTAACAAGACATGGAGTGTCAAAAGCTGTAAACAACTGAGTCACAAACATGCTTAATAAACGTATCGTGCGTCTAGCTGGTGAGTCCCTGTCGGCGGAGGTAGTGCGGGGATGCCCGCAGGGAGGAGTGCTCTCCCCGCTTCTGTGGAATCTGGTCATTAACGACCTGATTACCAAGCTTAACGCTAATGGATACTACACCGTAGGATACGCCGACGATTTGGTAATCCTCATCACAGGTAAATTTGCGAGCACAGTGTGCAACCTTAAACAAACAGCTCTTCGCATCGTGGAGCGCTGGTGTCTAGAATATGACCTGGCGGTTAACCCAACAAAAACGGAAATGGTCATGTTCACTAACAATAGGGCTCTTGGTAGGTATACCCTACCTAAGCTCTTTGGAACGGAACTCCAGCTAGCAACTGAGGTGAAGTACCTGGGCATAACCTTGGACAGCAAGCTCAACTGGAGTAACCACATTGACAACAAACTAAAGAAGGCGAGTATTGCTTTCTGGCAGTGTCGGAGAATGGTGGGGAAAAAGTGGGGACTTTCTCCCAACATCATTCTTTGGCTGTACGTGACGATGATCCGTCCTCTTGTCTGCTACGGAGCTGTGGTGTGGTGGACCAGGACCAAACTAACCACAATGGTAAGCAAACTCCAAAGCTTCCAAAGGCTGGCCTGCATGGCTATCACAGGTAGTATGAGAACTACTCCAACAGCAGCAATGGAGGCCATGCTGTGTCTTCCGCCACTCCAGCTGTATATTAAGCAGGAGGCCGCGTCATCTGCGGTGAGACCTTAGGTCTTTGGAGGAAAAACAGGACCTCACACACCGCCATCCTAGGGGAAGTTTACAAAAAATTTCCCATCTCTATGGCTTGCAGTGACAGAATCCCTAAACAATTTGTTTTCGACAAAAAATACAATATACAGTTACATAAAGACCATCGGGTTGAGGGGCTCGACGTTAAAGAGCTCAGAATTTTCACCGATGGTCAAAAACTGAAGCAGGTACTGGTTCAGGCACCTTCTCGGAGGACCTAAACATCAAGATAGCCATTCCACTGGGTGCCCATAATACTGTCTTTCAAGCTGAATGCATGGGCATCATCTCGGCCGCTAATGCCATAGCATCGAGAAAGGTTAGAGATTCCTCCATTCGAATCCTCTCGGATAGCATGGCCGTCTTACAAGCCCTAAATAGCAACACTATTACCTCAGGGCTAATCTACGAGTGTCACAAACGACTAATGGAGGTATGTCAACATAACCGCGTAATCCTTCAATGGATAAAAGGACACAGCGGGTCAAGAGGTAACGATGCAGCGGATGAGTTGGCGCGTAAAGGATCTAATTTGACAGCGTATGGTCCCGAACCTATCATCCCTCTTCCTTTCAAGATGGTACGCACATTTCTGAGAGAGTCGACCAGGAATGATCATGCCACTCTTTGGACAAACCATGAGGAGTGCAGACAGGCTAAGCTGGCCTTGCCGTCCCCTAGCGCTAGGCTTGCTAAGACCTTGCTTCGACTTAGTAGGCCGCGCATGCGACTGGTGACTGCAGCACTTACTGGCCATGGTTTCTTTAATAAACATCTATATGTCCTAGGTGTTACCGACAGCCCCCTTTGCAGAGCCTGCTTGGAGGCAGAAGAAACGGCTGCTCACGTCCTCATGGAGTGCACAGGAGTAGCGGACTACAGGGCTAAACACCTCGGTCAATCGAGGGACCTTCCAGGGATAGTCGGTAACGTAAAGGGCCTGCTGGCGTTCCTGGAGGAGTTGGGTTGGCTCGAATGATGTCGCATTCCCACCCACACGCAAAATAGGCGCTTTCGTCGTCGAGTTTCGGAAACCAGCCCGTCTTACAATTGACAATTGACAATTGGTGCAATTATTGTATTACCTACAAATCCCGACAGTCAGTGTCTGTAGGAGCTACATAGACCTAAGTAAACACGCAAATCGCTACTACACCTCCTCCTCAGTCACTTAATTAAAGACACCCCCTTATTGACCACCAAAAAATTAGCTGAAATAGGTATTTAATCTAGTTTAATTGTTATAAAACTACATTCGACGTTGTATTCTTAAAATGTGGGACAAAAATAGTTGTGTTCGTTTGTAGTTTAGATACTGGTCACTGTGGGAACGTAACACTTTTTTAACGTACATATTTATAGATGGCCAGCTAATCAAAGTCAATAAAAGCTGCCTTCTAATTTTTTTAAAAGAAAAGTAAACTGTGTTCTGTTTTTCTTTGTTTTGCCGCGTATTTTCATGAAACGTCGACATTACATTAAAAAAAGCGGTCAAGTGCGAGTCTAAATCGCGCACGAAGGGTTCCGTACCACCGTTCAAAGGAAGCGATGGTGTGGAGTGAATAGTTTGGATTTTACACAGCAAAATATTGTTTACAATGTTATTGGTGCGGTTACTTTCACACTCCATGTACGTAACCAGGTGCATCCATAAGTTTGTATGTGGTATTGTTGTATGGGAGCCCCCTTAAATATTTATTTTTTCCTGTTTTTTAGTATTTGTTGTTATAGCGGCAACAGAAATACATAATCTTTGAAAATTTCAACTCTCTAGCTAGCTAGGTTCTTTAGATACAGCCTGGTGACAGACGGACGGACGGACGGACGGACGGACAGCGAAGTCTTAGTAATAGGGTCCCGTTTGGAACCCTTCGGGTACGGAACCCTAAAAACTAACCCTTTTTCATTAAAATAAATCATTTAAAACCAATCACTAGGGAGTTTAACTTGAACTTGAAACATGGGGTTAAAATATCAAAGTATGGGGCTGTTACTCTGTTTGGACTTGGCAAGAAAATAAAAGGCAACATGATAAGTTTCAGCACAAGAATATATTATAACCAGCCAGCTGCCTTATGCCGAGCAAAATTTACCGGACATTTTGACTTTCCAACAGGATAGTGATCCGAAACACACTGCAAAAGTAGTAAGAGACTTGTTAAGGAACTACTCTGTGGCGGTTTAGGATTGGCCCTCGTACATTTCGGATTTAAATACAATATAAAATTTGTGGTACCAGGTCAAGAAGACAGCTTATTCAGAAGCATGGGAACAACCTCGGCATATGAGCATTCATTCAGGCTGCAGGCGGTTCGACTGTGGAACGCACTACCTAGCACTATAAGAGACTGTCCCTCTCTTGTCTCTTTCAAAAACCGGGTAAAAGAGCACTTCCTTTCTCTTTCGTGAGAGTTATATATAGTATGTATATCATTATAATATATAAACTATATTTGCAGGTATATGTATGTATTGTATTTAGTAGTCTGGTATGTAAGTATTTTATTTTCCGTATTTTATATTATATATGTATTTTAGTATAGATTAGATATTAGATATTGTACACTGCCTACCCTTTCATGATACATTTCCCTTTCATGCCTTGGTTTGCTGGAAGAAATCTCTTTTTAGAGATAAGCTCGCCTTTGTACATATGATTTCTCCTAATGTAACCTTATAAATTTTATATGTGTGTGTGCAATAAAGAATTATGAATTATGAATTATGAACTTCCGGTAGGGGAGACCGAGGAGGGTTGTGACACTTTTTGCTTTTACTCACATATCTCGGTTAAAAATTGACCTACATCTATGAAGTTTACATCGGTATGAAGCTTATTCTATTCTCTGTTAGAAGCAACAACAAAAATAAACAAAACTAATAAATTTCCCGAGAAAATGCACAAAAACCAATGCGACTTCCCGTGTCACAATTCTCCTAGTACTAAGGTAAGTTGTGACAGCGCTCGAGGTGAGTTGTGACACTTCAGTATTTGTAATTTATCGGTACTTTTCGTAGAGTAAAAATTACCAAGTAATTATAAAATGTTTTAATCACAATCTTTGGCTAATTAAGTAACATAATTATCACAAATCAACAAAATAAATCATCTTTAAATGGCACAGAGATAATAAAAATACTTAATATTAGTTTAATCTGACAAACAATTATGACACTTGTATTGCAGCTCTCCCTCAGTACAATCTTCATGTGACCAGCCTTTGCAATTGATGCACTGCACCCATTCTTCGTTAGGCCTGCTATTGGCAAAGGACTCGAGGCAACATAAACAACAATATTCATTTTCTGTGCTGTCATTAGCGTCCTCCTCTTTGTCATGAATAGGACTCTTCCCTTTGGTTTCTTAGCATTTTTATCAGTAAATATGCGCTTCTTCACGTTCTTTGCTTTCCTACTTTCCTCTATGGCAGCAATTTCATTTTTGACTGGTGTATCTGTTAGCACGGCAGACTTGATCTTACGTCTATTCTGTTGTGTACCTTTTCTTGGCGGAGCTTTAGGCAACGGCCTTATTATTTCCGGCGAGAATATATTAGATTGAGTGGCAAGTGGACTACAAACAGTAGATGCAGAGGCCACAGGCTCTTTAGAGTTGTCGCTTGTTATAACAGGAGGAGTCACATTACGTTCTTCAAATTCAACGTGCTCTGTGTGATCTCTTTTTCCTGGACCTTCCCCAACAACAACGTCATTCTCAACTATATCAACTGACGAATTTTGGGCGGGGGCTCTTTCTTCCGAATCTTCCATCAATGCTTCTTCTGCGACAATGGGAGCTGGTTCTGGCACTGGATTGGTCAAAATGCGATCTGTAACTTGGCTGGGCAAAAAATCTGCTTCTCCAAAAATATCTGTATTAACAGGCCATGTTCCTGTTGCAGCAAAACCAGCTCTGATATTTTTTGCAGTTATCGCCACATCAAAGGCAGTTTTTGTAATAGACGGGATATCATAGATAGACATAACTTTGCCAGCATTCGACCGCATCCAGTTATCACAAGCTGTGTTAATGGCCTTTTTAAGAGGACCAAAAATTGCACGATCCATTGGCTGCAGCTTGTGTGTGCAATGTGGAGGGAATGTGAGCAAAATTATGCCGTTTTCCCTGCAAAACTCTATATTCTTCAAAGCCATGTGGGATGAATGGTTATCAAGAAGTAACAAAGCTCTTTGCTCTTTTGTTGGCCTCACATGGTTTTTGAAATGTTCACGAAAAAAGTGAAAGTCGTCTTCCTGCATCCAGCCGGACCTACTGTTCCTACTGAACCTGTTGGGCCATCCCGAATAAAATGTTCTTGGAATCGCTTGCGAGGGAATATGAATATAGGTGGTATGTAATTACCCAAGGCGTTTCCAGCCAAAGCCAGCGTAACTAAGGTTCCTCTTTCCGCAGAAGTCATCGCACTGACCTGTTTTTCTCCACGTCGTGCGATTACTCTGTCAGGTTTTTGGACCGTAGTAATCCCGGTCTCGTCGACGTTCCATATATCTTTACCGCTCAAACTATGCTTGGCCAAGACTCCTGTATAGTTTTCAAAAAAGGCAGCGATATTTGTCCTATTAAAACTCGTGGCGCGAGCAATGCTTGTAGCTTGAGGTAACCTAAGAGACAAATTTGGATGTCGCTTCATAAATAGCTTTAGCCACACTTCTCCAGCCATTTCGTTATTTTCCCATGATTCGGGAATTTTTTTATTGTATTTTTTTGCTAATAAATACGCTAATCTTCTTGTTTCTTTTGTAGTCAGCCCATAATTTGACGCAGCACAAGACAAAAAATAATCACTTAATATCTTTTCTTCATCCTTTGTGAAAACCGTCGGGCTGATATAGCCGACAGATGGAGCCTCGTCTGTCAATTGTTGTTGGTGTGCCTTTTTCTTCTTAATATATCTTTGTAAAGACATATAATTTAAATTGTACGAAGAAGCTGCACTTCTAAGGCTTTCGCCTCTAACCGTCACCTCTTCAAAGGCCAAATCGTAAATTTCGATACTAGCCATACCCCTCTCTGTTTTACGAACATATGTATTCGGCATTCTGAAACAATGAAAAAGCAATGAAGCATTCGAATTCATACAAAATAGCCATAATACTTGTTAGAAAATAAAATAGGAGAGTTGTGACAGCCTGTCACAATTCTCCTAGGTGCGCAAAATCGTGAGTGTGCCAAAAAAATAATGTATAACCTCCAAACAGTAAGAGAACTCAATAAAGTTGTAAGTTGCTTTGAATCTTGAAGAACCGATTCAAATAAGTAAAAATATTACACTAATGCTTCCGTAATATATTGCAAAAGACAGAATAAGAAAGTTATGATCAAAAACTTACTTTTGGTTGTTTTTTAGATGACAGCGTCACAGTACCGCAGCCGCTCTTTGTGGGCCGTTGGCGCGTACTAAATCTAATGGGCAGTCTAGAAAACAATAAATGTGCGACGTTGCCAGCTTGCTAACGGTCACTAGCTCAGCGAAATCGCGTGTGTCACAACTCTCCTCTGTCACAACCCTCCTCGGTCACCCCTACAATCATTCATTTCTGACAAAGAACATGCGACAAAATATAAAAAAAAACGAATAATATTTCGTTTTAACATTACACAATTACATTTCATTCTAAAAGAAAAGAATTGTAAGTAATTAGCATAATAATTACTCCTGTGTGTTGTTTGCATTCGGTTATGTAATAATATCGATGATCTAAGCTTGTACGGCGGAAAATCCCTATTCTCAGAATACATTCTTTGACACCGCCTACACTACAGAACCGATCCTGAATGATCCATGTTACATCAAAGGAAGAGAATATTTACTGTAGTTTTCAAATGTATATCGTTCTTTTCTTAGAAAATTATTTTCGGAGAGGCTACAGAGAAAAAAGGGCGTGGCCCGCGGCATCTGCGCCCGGGCAAGAATGCGAAGATGCTAGTTTGGGGTGCCAAGCACGCGAGAGATGCATGGAGTATGAATGCAGCTGCACCAATAACCTTGCAATTAACGTTTTGCTATCTCAGCACACAGGAAAATTAAAATATACTATTGTGCGGTGATACGGAACCCTTCCTACGCGCGTCCGACTCGCACTTGATCGTTTATTCTACTCCCTACCTTACAATTATAGGGTGTATCCTTTTCTTTTCTTTCTTATTTCCAGGGGGTGATAGTGCCTGCACCTGGCCCACTTGAGCGGGGCTTTTGTGCATATTCCCTGCAGCCACTCTTCTAGTTCAGCCATCCCAACTCCTGCACGAGCTGGAGTAAGAGGAGAGCAGCAGATATAAATACGATATTTGTTTTACAAAAAAGGGCGATCAGGGCGATATATATCAATTAGATGCTAGAGAATCATTAAGAGAAAAATCCAAAGAAATTAATATACTTACGGTTACCTGTCAATATATATACGAGAATATCATGCATGTAAGAAATAACATAGCTTTATTTAAAACTGTAGGTGATAGCCATACAATTAACACTAGAAATTGAAATAGCTTAGCACTACCATTATTTAGACTAAGTAAAGTAGGCACATCATTCATGGGGCACTGTATTCGCTTCTACAATAAAATAACACAGGAATCATTGATCCTTCCTGAAAAGAGGTTCAAAAACTATGTTAAAAATGAGCTGATAAGAAAGGGAATAGGGAATAGCGAGCTATCTGTTGCACCTTTTATTTTACTGCACCCTGTTTGAAAATGATTTACTGTAGACCCATTTAACCCCTTCAGGGCACAAAAGTCGAGAGCACCGCCCAAATAAGGATTATATGTAGATTCATAATCACAGTATTATTAATAGTCAGACAGATGAGCTCCAAGTCTCCAACGCTGTGTGACCATGCTTGTGTGCGTGTCGTTGTGATACCGGGAGTAACATCGCTGTGTGACCATGCTTGTGTGCGTGTCGTTGTGATACCGGGAGTAACATCGCTGTGTGACCATGCTTGTGTGCGTGTCGTTGTGATACCGGGAGTAACATCGCTGTGTGACCATGCTTGTGTGCGTGTCGTTGTGATACCGGGAGTAACATCGCTGTGTGACCATGCTTGTGTGCGTGTCGTTGTGATACCGGGAGTAACATCGCTGTGTGACCATGCTTGTGTGCGTGTCGTTGTGATACCGGGAGTAACATCGCTGTGTGACCATGCTTGTGTGCGTGTCGTTGTGATACCGGGAGTAACATCGCTGTGTGACCATGCTTGTGTGCGTGTCGTTGTGATACCGGGAGTAACATTCTAGAATTCAACCTTAGCCCCAACAAAACAAGGTTAGATGATGACGAAATGACATCAGCATTTTCAGAAAAGCTGTAAGCTAGGTCATTCCTTTAGAAGTGGCAATTGGACGATGACGTGATCTGCGTTGGAAACTGTCAAGGTGTTAAGGTCACTGTCACTGTCACCGCTGACCTATACGACCCTGCTCCCACTCTGCAAAATATATTCATTCAAACATGGATTTTATGTTGTGCTCTGTATATCTCATCGTAAGATAGTTAATACCGTTAGTCAATAAAGTATCGCGTTAGTTGACCAACTATCGACAGATAGTAAACCAGACTGACAGGGTTTAGAATTTACGTTTCTTTTGTTTTTACATGTCATCCTAACACGAAGGCTATTCAGGGGCTTCGCTGCGCTCGCCCCCTATAATCTTCACCTACGCTACCGCAGTGTTTAGCCTGGTATTTCGTTTGCAATTCAAGTTTAAACCAGTTTACTATTTAATGATTTTAACCGTTAGTTTATCAACTAACGCGTCATATAGTTAGCAGTACGATACAGTTTACTATCTGTTCATATTTGTCTAACTAGCGAGAATAAAAACGATAGTTTATCAACTAACGGTTTTGACAATCTTACGGTGACTTATAGTGGTAAGTTAGCGACAAGCTCGCTTCTTAGTTTTGTCATTAATGTGAAGTATACAGCGCACAACCTAAAAGTCACATTTGAATGATTTTTTGCTGCTGGCTGTAAGTCAGCGATGGCCTTTAGACCTTGTTTTGTTTGGCCTGTGGCGAGACCGGGAACATTATTCTAGAAGTTTACCAAAACAAGTGTATGCACACGTGCGCATACACACACAAGGTTATCCAGAGCGTCCGTAAGAAAGCCCTTGCTTACACAGATTAATGAGTATCCTTTTATCGAGGAGCCGGCCGGTATCGACCGCATAGTAACGCAATTTGTACCTGACATCCCGCTATCGACATGCGTTCGGATATTAAATGCGGGACTTTTCTGGAACAACATTGCAACAATTAACGCCATGGCGTGGCGGTTGTGGTTCTGTCTATCGTGCGAGAGGTCTCGGGTTCGATCCCCGGCTGGGGGGTAAAGAAAAAAAACCCCAGATCTTGGATGTCGCTGTTTCTGGTTCCCATGACACAGGGTAACCTAGTGTGGGGCCAGACCTGGCCTGTATGTCAATGTTTATGTTTTGTTTAACATTACCATAATAATTTGTTGGCAACATCAACTACTTGTCCCTAAATCGATAAAATTTTGCAATTTCTCATCAAATAATAACATAGCGTCACGCCTTTTCCCATACGTAGTGGCATAGGCACAGGGGGACAGCCCATCGCCGTATCTCTCTGGACTTGGCGCACGCACACGTGGACTGCCCCGCGCTAGTGAGCCAGCTGCCGCTGCGCACGCCGCGCCGCCGCACAAGACATACAGCTAACTCACTATTCCACCATCCGGCACATCGTACCAATTACGCCAACAATTCTGTCCTCACTCGAATAGCTAGAACCTACAATAAAACTTTCTCCGACATTGACGTATACCATCATTCCAAAAGTATTTTTAAACATAAAATTCTTGACACTCTCTGCGGATAACAAAATATAACAATACAGTTTCAATCATAGCTATACACCACCCTTCACATACACACACACTCACATTGCATTCACACCAACCCCCTCTCAATAATACACAAAACATAGTTCCGAATAAATAACCTATCTATTTTACTAACCCCATAATTTAAGGAGTCTTGAATTAAGTAATTTATGGAAACCTATAATTGGCTGTAGTAAATAAGTAATTTAATTAAGATAATTAAACTGTAACGCTGTTGGTTTTCTGAATAAATAAAATAAAATAAATATATAAAATAAAAAATTCTCCCGCCAAATGCTCATGCTGGGCTCGAGCCGCGTCCGCTCGTTCGCCTTCGATCCGCAGCAAACTCGCCACGGTTCAGCTAGCGGCTGAGTGACCTGTGACCTCTCTTTCTCGCATAGGGTAAGGTGGGGTGAGAGAGAGAGAGAGAGATAGGTGACAGCAAGCTCAGAGCCAAATAAACTTGGCGCGAACTACAGTTCGCGCCAAGTTAGGTACACCTACCTTCTTTAACTTTCAACTCTCACAGTATTAGAATCATGACTGACTCATGCGATATAATAATAATAATAATCGTTTATTCTCAGGCAACATGACCCATAGTTATAAATTATAAATTGTAGTTATAAAATAATCACAAAAATAACAATAATTTAGGCTAAACTAAAATAAAATTAATAAAAATATGAAACCTTACTTTTGGTTCCCACTGTGATGCACAGATAACCAATATGCGAAAAAAATACTTTTCAGACAACTGGCAATATTCGTCAAAATTCCATTTTTAGATTCCCGTAATCGAGTGCAAAAGGCGGCGATACGAGATCTGAGGATCGCGAAGAAGTCGGGGACTCTGGCCTCCGCCTGATATGAAAAGGACTTACATGAAATAACCAGCGCCCTTATTCAGTTACTTAAATCGACCGGAAACTGTTCAAATGTGACAGTCTTCCCTTGCACTAAGTCTGCTCATGCTAAAGAATATGTACTACTTACTTCTATATTATTTTATGAAATTTTAGGCTATTTTATGAAATAAATTTGAATATTTCGAGTATTTAATGGATGTCTTATTATTTTTTGAATAGTTTTTACCTGCTTGAGGCGGCTGTTTCCGATTATAAAGGAATAATGGCCAAACATCTATGTACATGTACATCTTTAAAATACAACATTTATATCTATAATATTAATATTTATTTACGTTCCGACTGACAGTTGCTGGACATCCAACTTAACCGCGAAGGGAATTTAGTGAATTTGAGCAAACTCCGCCGTAGAAGACAAATGAAGAACATGTTTTTTACGGATATTTCAATAGTCCTGTAATATTTTTGATGAGTTATACAAGAGAATTACCTCGAATATTTTTTTTCTTAGTATTTTTACATGGCCAATTTGATAGCTCTGTTGAATTTGATGTGGATTTGTGTAACTGAATATGGGGGTAGCACAGCTAATAAATCGGCAACAGGCAAGTCCTTCACTTCCTTAGATTTTAGAAAGCCTGGTATTTAATCGCACATCAAAAATTCTGATTTGCACAGCAAAAAAGGAGCAGCAAAAACACTTTTTATGTTTAAAATATTTTATGTGTACTCAGTTTATGTTTAAAGTATTTTTTGTTGTTCTTGCATGTTCAACCTAACACGAAGGTTCACCTAACAAGACCCTTCACCTAAAGCTACCGCAGCATGTTGCCCTGATATTTGCTGTGCAAATCAGTATTTTCGATGTGCAGTTTAATTTTCCCTTTTAGAAATAATGTAAGATGCAACCTGATGCTAGAGTAATATTGCTCTAAGAGCCTAAGGCTACTTTATTCCAGGGCGGGATCACATACGAACGCATCTATCTGAGTTCAACTACGTTCAAGTTAAATTGAACCATTCCAGTACGATTTAAGTACCTATGACGCGTACAATAAGAACCTTACTTACCGTATCTATGAGAAGAAAGGCTATGTAAAGCAAGTAACAGCTGGAACCGCCTGACGAGCGAAATCTCGCATGCAAAGATCCGGAGGTCAAGGTTACACCGACAAAGAAACACGATAACAAATGTGAACCCAAGACCAGGAAACACAAATATACTTTTAAGCATAAGACGCAAACGTAAGCATGCTTTAAGACGATGGGTATTGTCAAATGCCTATGTATTTCTCGTAAAAGAGACATTTTCTAAATAAGGGAATAATACATGTTATGAAGAATCCCTTTCCTTCAATCATAGTGTTTGAAAACATCATAATGTCAATTGAAATTTTAAAACATCATCATGACAATATGTGTTTTTTACTTTAAATATATGTGTTTCACCTAAAAATTGTTATTTCTTGGGATCTCAAAGGAATATTAATATAGTTCTTGCGTCAAAAAATATTTATTCAACATATCTAAAAACTAACTGTTTGAAATTTTAGACAGAATCAGGGATTTTAGAATTTTTATTTATTTTTTTATATGGATTTGTCCAAAATTTCACCCAACATGAATCGAGTTGCCATTTTTACCGATACACACGTCTTACGACATTGCACAGAAACATCAAAGAACCAGCCAAAATAATATTAATTCCTTACTGTAATGAGTACGCAGCAGAGTACGGGCAGATGAGTACGCGAATGTATGGCGGATCCAGGACCGATTGTTCTGAGGGCTAGGACAATAGCTTGCGCGGGTATGAAACCCGAAGCAACTATTTATAATGCCCTCCTGTCCACACCGCGGCTTCTACGCTTAAATCATAAAATAATTACCAGTTTACCGAGACATCGCGAGACGGTGTAATGATAGAAGGTACAGTGCAGGTGGAGTGATGTGAAGTGATGCTGGGGTAATGTGCGAAAATGGAGGAATGGCCTGAGGTTATCGTCAGGCGTCAGGTTCTGAATTCATACCGGGTTTGCACTCGTAGCATCAGCGCCGGGAGCATGAATATTTACAGATCGAAAAAGTATTCGATTCCAAAAAAATAGTCACTGGCTATCCAATTCGCTTACTTTTCAATGCGTTCTTATTTGGCTCCCGGTTATAAAGCAAGGACAAGTAGGTATTCAAAATAATGTAAACAAAACACTAAACTATAGTATGAAAAAGCTTACGTGGTGGGTGACGGGTGTCAGTTAGCCTGTCAGTGTGGGGATATTGCTTAAAACATCGATTAATCAAATAATTCCATACACGATTTAAACATTTGCGAATTGGATGCCGCAAATTTGGATAGATTTGGACATTTTTTTTTCAATTTCGATTATTTCCGATTGTTTTGGTACGATCCCTATAGTGTTACCACAAAATGTTACACACAGTTTAACCTCAAAACAAACTTAAAAACCCTAGGGCCTTACCACAAAAAAATAAACTAGTGTTGAACACTTGTTTAAAAACAAAAATGTATCAAATTTGACGTTTATTTTGAGGTTAAATCCTTTTTTATATTTTTTGCCGTAACACAGGTGTTTAAAAGGATGGAGTTTTAGGGTAGCTGTCATACATATTACTTCTAATAATTTATGAACTGAACTCTATGAAAAATAATTCTATGTTAGCTTTGACGCCTTAGAAATTTCGACAACTGTCAATTCATACATTTGCTTGTTTACATTATTTTAAACATCTAAATTGTCCCTATTATACATAGTATAGATTTGTTTTTTTAATAAACGACGAAACGTGCCTGTGCTACCCGTATGTGGAAAACCGTGACGCTTTGTTATGTTAGGGCAAACAGCGGTACCTTAGGTGAAGACTAGAAGGGGCGAGCGCAGCGAAGCTAGGTTTTGATTAGGTTGACATGTAAGAACAAAATAAACGTAAATTATAAACCCTGTCGGTCTGGTTTAAAATTTGTCGATAGTTTGCAAACTATCGCGTTAGTTTATAAACTAACGGATTTGACAATCTTACGGTGACATGTATAAATTATGTAATGCATTTCTGGAAGAAAAGAGTATTATTCATCTGATATTTTTAAGGTACGTCGCTCTACTATGTGCCACTAGCACGACGGTGTGTTACCACTCTGAATAATTTTGACAACTCCAGATCCAATTGACCCTGGTTAGCTTCCACCAAAACTGATCATAAAATTCAAATCAAATCAAATCAAATCAAATCATTTATTTGTGAAACATAGGTAGGTAGTAGGATATGTACATTCAGGTGTTATAAAAATATTATGTATCTCTATGTCTAGCCATCGGGCATACAAATATTTCATGCAAGTGTAGGTAAGTATATATTAATAGTTTTAACAGAAAAATCAATTGGATTCATATTACATTACATTTGTCAAATATATCCATAAACTTACAAGTTATTATCAAAAAGGTATTCTGATATGGAGTAATATATTTTGTTGATTAGAAGCTTACGTAATTCCCTTTTAAATTGCAATATATTGTCGAAATTACGTATATTATCAGGTAATCTATTAAATATTTTTGGTGCCATACCAAAAATACTGTTTTTAAATAATGCTGTATGGTGTTGGGGCAAAATTATGATTGTTGGTGGTTAGTGCCACTAGCACAACGGCGGGCTACCAGTAACTACGATCCTCTGATTGTCAATTGTATCCACGGTCAAACCTACATACATACATAAACACCAAAACATTACCCTTCTCTTTTTCGCTCCGCTGTAGTCGGGTAAAAATAGCTCCGGCCGTTCCAACCACAACTACTTTTAGCATAGACAATTACTTATTTGTCTATGCTTTTAGGTAGGTACAATACAAAAGCATTGTCACTTCTGCGGTGTGCAATCTCACCCCGCCTCCCGCTCCCCCGTGTCATCAAGTTACGACACGTTTTTTATTTGAGAAACAGTCTCTATACGACAGTAATAGTAACTCATTGGTTTAGAATGATCTAATCAAATCATTTATTGCAATTGATGCAAATTGATGTCCCTTATGATCCCTTACTTAACATTTCTATGAACCGTTCGTTTACTTACTCCCAGTAATCGACATATATACCTACATACAAAGTATGAGCTTCAACCGCTGTACTCTCAATATAGTTGAACACCAACCAAGTATTAACTCTCTTTCGAGGAGAGATTGAGAAATGAAAATCCTAGAGATGCATCCATAAATCACAATTGTAACTGTACTTCGAGCACAAAGTTGCAACGTTACTTACCATGAAAATCCTTTGCAAAGCTTCAGTTCAACAATTCATTTTTACTAGAAGGTCATAGCTACTATGTGTCGCAGCAAAATTCCATAAATCAGCAGTTCAATTAACAGCCTAGCCATTTAATTGAACGGCACCGGCGGGCGCCGTTCAGTAATTTTCTGGAAAAAGCTTATTGGCGAAATTAAAACTGTCTGAGGGAAGTTATTAGTATGTGTGGCAACGTAATTAACGTAAATGGAATAGTGTAAGGTCATGGAATATAAGAAGATGTTATATAGGTAAAGGTGATATACCTCCTACTGTACTTACCTAACATATTCTTCCCATACATTTGCTGCCCATGCATCTTAATGCTCGGAGTAGATAGGTATTAGGTACAAACCGTTTTTAAATGTTAGTTTTCCATCGCTTTGCAAGATAAACATAGCCCCAAGATGTAGACGTCACTGCCACACAAATAAATGCCTATTATTTAGGATTGATTTAATAACAATTACAATAGAGAAAGACGGGAAAGCAATTGTCTAACTTTCTGTCGTTTACCGTTTATCTTAAAGTTATTATACCCTTCACTTTATAAGTATTGGTTTGAGTAAATATGCTGTGGAACCTACACTATCCACTTTCGCCCAATAACGTTTGATGATAATTAAATTTCCACGGCTTTTTAGTTTTGTGTTATTTAACTGTAGTTATTTATGAGGTCTTTACCGTTTCAACAACTTGAGTAAAGTGCTTTCAAAGCTGGGCCGCTGCTACTCCGTATGACACAAATCTCCTAGTTTAGAAGAGTGAGGTTATTCCTCGATAATTCAAGACAGAATAACCTACTATCGTAGCTATAATAAATGTAATAAATTAACGCCTTAAATTTCCCAATCGAGGAGAATCGATCTTTCTTTATACTTTCTTTATACTTTATTGCACAAAAACAGAAGATACAGATACATCAAAATGGAAACTAGGTGTACAAAGGCGAGCTTATCTCTAAAAAGAGATTTCTTCCAGCAAACCTAATATGGACAGAATACATGAAATAACAGGTAGACCTATGTGCACAACGTTAAAATATTAAAATAATAAACTAATTACTAATATGTACATAAATACATAATATCAATACAAATAGACAAAATTATACTACATATATATCAAAGCAATAAACCTACATAAATCTAGTATGGAAGAGAAAGATAGTGTTCTTTTAAGCGAGATCTTTACCCGGATACGAGAAAGGTTGAGCCATACGCTGGCTCAATGCGGGTTATTGGAGGTTGAGCCATACGCTGGCTCAGGTCGGGCTTGTGGCCAACTCGACTGTCAGAAGTTATCAAGCTGCCTTATTAGGGCCTCCGACACAGCTTTACGACTAGTACCACCGAGTAGCGATCTAGCCCCAATAGCTTAACAAGTTGTCATCATCATCATTTTGTCATCCGGAACACGGAAGAGGCCGAGACAAATAGAATCGGACCCCCATCCAGTACCTCTTAGATATTGCAACCCGAAGGATCGTTTCTGATGTGCGACTCGGATGCCGCTATAGGCCACCGAGGCGTCGAAACGCTTCTTCTTAGGTAGATATATCATAGACAAATTGTTAGGATAGAATAAATCGCCTCAAATCGGAAGAATACCCAGCAGTGCAGAGAGCTGAAACAGACCGAGGCAAGAAGGAGACCTTGAGAATTTGTGCGATGTGTGCGTGTTAAGGGCTGGTAAATTGGCTACTTGACAAAGTACACTACCCTTGTTAATCATACGATGGCAGCACCCCCACAAACGCATTTATCAGGTCTCGTCTTCTGTAATGTAATAATGAAGATAATGATACTTATATCAGCAGACCAAACCTCACATTTCTACTCGTATTGGACCTTGATCCTCAAAAGTCAAATGAATCAATCTTGACGTTCTGCAGACTGCATGTCTGTGTAATGGTCATAATCTTATTCTCTAGTCCATGTATGGAGGTGTTCCTTGCTATTATTTTTAGACCCGATCGGACGTGAATAGATCCCTAATGCAGTATTCATCTCGGTGAATGCGCCGCGTCAGCCAGGACTTGCATAGTGCTGGGTACAATGGCGCCGGCAAATGAGAGCAGTGGTCCCGATGGGAAAGCTAAGAAAGTGGAGACGTCATTTTAATTTCCTGGCCCTGTTTCCTTTTTGATATAGCATATTTTGTTTTACGTAAAATCACGATTTGTCCGTCACAAAGGGTTTTCTCGACATTGTTAAACAGGCCTTAAGGTACTTGTATAACATTGTGGATTCCCTAACCCGTACTTTTTGACGTCGCTTTTCCCATTTTCCACAAGAGACATGACAAACAGGTTAACACTAAACATGCTGTTCCTTTGCGTCTCTCATCATCATCATAAACAGTCAGCCCACATTCACCAGCTGCTGGGTATAGGTTGCTACCATGCCATCTGCTCTAATCCTGGGCCTCCTGCGTCCACTGCCAATGGAATAAAAAATTCATAAACGAACATCCTCATTTTACGAGTCTACTCCAGCAATTCCAATCCCAATCTCAACTCATACTTACAAATCCTTTATCTGTCATGATTGGCAGGACTCATTCCCGGCAAACGAGCCCCATGACAGCCCCATTCAACTTCATCACTCCCCTGGCACTGACAAAGCGTCTCATCATGAGTGTCAATGGCACGTCAATGATCATCTGACCTCAGACGAATCGGCCGCGCTAATGTTTCGCACATAACTCAGTCGCCAAGCGGGGAATACAGATAGGTTAAGAGATTTTCCAGTGTCACGATTCTGATTATGTGATAGGGAGTCAGCCTATTGCCGGGACATGACTTATTTAAATACTTCAAAAAAGCTAACTGAGGCTAAAGGAGTGACTGCATTTTTAGGATTCCTTACCTTTTTGCTACGATTGCTCTTGTAAGTGGCGTAAGCAATACAATGAAAGTTATGGGCTAAATCAGATGATCAAAATTTAGTTCTGATTGTGCGACAAAAATACTGACTGAAACTTAAAACTCCACTCAAGATTTCAAGAGGCGGTTTTCTATTTTAGTCGCTCAAATTGTATTTAGGTAAGGTTTAAATTTTGGTTCGTTGTTTAAATATTGTCGATTGTGCTAGAGATTTTGCTGTAATATATAGATATTACAGCAGAATCTGTATTATGTAGATAATCTGAGAAACACCTAATTATCACATCATTAGAACTGGAGATCTTCAGCGCAGACACCGTAACCGCGGTGTAGGTGTGTGAACGGTGCTGGAAAATGGAATAATCAATCGAATTCGCGCTAGACAGGCTTGTTACGTTACGAATATCGATTGAGTACCCTGCATCAAATATACTGGTACATTTGGTGCACGGGTTCACTGGAAGAAACCTCATGTACGGGAAAAATCTGGAAAATAAGCTTGCTTTTATAGGTATAGTTGTCTTCACTTTTTTTTTATAATATGTTTTACGGCCCTGATGGAATCTGGTCCTGTTAGGTCATGTGTCTTCACGTGAGTTGATGTGAACGAGAACGAAAACGAGACGTAGATGAAAGCAGAATTTTGAAATCTATCTTCTATTTTGTAGCGACAGCAAACTCAACAGAAAACTGCAATAAGTAATAAAATTAAAAAAAACGTCGACGTCGAGAAACTTTTGAATCGAATAACTTCTTTAGTCGTGGTTTGGAAATCGAAAAATGGATGAAAAGAGGGGTGACAAAATAATGCCTAAAAATGGTGCCTTTTTTTTCGGCCATCAACTGAACCATGAAATATTTATTGATCCTAGACTATGCAACAAACAAAACATAGTATGACTTGTATACGGTGTACAGTAAACCCCGAAACTAATTTAAAAGGAACAGACTCCATAAGAGAGTTTTTTTTAAGAAATTGACATATTAACTGTAGCTAGTCAATTTATTTTCGAAAACATAATATAAGTACGCAAGAACCTTAGCGATAGCTGTAATGTTAATCTAAGAAATAATCACAGACTAGATGCGCCCCGGTTTAGACTCACTAAGCAATTCTTTCAAAGGTCAGTGCATTCTCTATTACAATAAGATACCTCTGGAGATTTTGAAATAGCCATTTGAGAAATTTAAAAAGCATTTAAATGCGACTTTGTCGAAAAAGGGATATTACAATGTTCAAGATTACTTAAATGACGGGACTGTATAGTCCACAGACCTTGCTGTTAATAATTTTGCAATTATTTATTCCTGCTTTTCAATTATAATAATTAATATTGTGATATTTGCATTAGTTAAGCACAACCAATTTTTAAAAGAGATCTAAAAATCAATCTGTGGGAGTTTCTACGCCTTCTCCTCCCATAGTGATCCAATGCGGAGAAGAGGCAAAAATGACGTTTGCTAAGTATATGTAAATATCTGCAGTAATAAAAACATTTGATTTGATTTGATTTCCATTTTCTCTGAAGCGCAAACTCTTCGACATGTGTATCCTGCCTATCCTAACCTATGGTGCTCAAATATGATCGCTGACGGTGAACCAGAAGCCCAGACTCAAGGTTTTTCAAAGAGCGATGGAGCGCCGGTGTCCGTCGCATGCCTCCGAATAGGTGCCAAGCGACGGACACCGGCGGCGTAGGGGCAGGCTGAGACGTCGATGGTGGGTTGACTCGGACAAGTTCCTTCCAGACTAAGCGGGGGCAGCACAGGCAAGGCTTTAGTGGTCTTATAAAGGGGAGGCCTTTGCCCAGTAGCGGGACACAAAACTCGCAACAAAAAAAAAAAAAAGTATATTCACTTCACGAATGAGTATTTTTTGTTGTAAATTATTGTAATTCATTCCGTTCATCAAGCACCTTTTTTGCTATCAGTACATTGTGCGAAGCCATTCTTGCGGTCTTCTTTCCTGATTACATATCTCTGATAGCAATCCGGATTTTGGAGGCATTTCAAAAAGGGTTTTGTTAATCGATTACCAAAAACGGTAGCTATTTTACTACCAATAAATTCGAAATGCGACTGCCAGAATGGGTAAATGATCACCAAATTGTTATTAGATTGAATTGAACAAAAAATACACAAAACCTAAAAAGAAGTTTGGTGATCATTTCTTCTGAGGTTTTGTGCACTTACGTATATGTTTTACGTATTTTTTGTTGTTCTTACTAAAAAAATATATTTTGGTGGTCATTTACATTGTTCTCTTTCAAAAATTCTGTTCAGTCCGGAGAAGGAGTTCCTTGAGTGATGCTAAATCTATGGTTCAGTCACTCGACTCACACAAGTCATAAACAACAGACATATAATAAAATTCTATATTCAAGTACGTGTATAAAACGAGTATGTGTATATATGAGATAAATTTGGAAAATATTTGTTTAATAGTAGCCCTGCCTAGTGTAGGGCTACAGTTAATGATATGTAATTGATGAATATAGTATACATTTCTAAATAAATAATAATCATTCTTATTCTAGTAGTTTATCCCACTCAGCCCTACAATATATTATGCAACTTGTAGTGAAGTGTTTCCCAACACTCCCTGGCCCCACGGTCACGTCACATACAGTTAGGGCCAGTTGTATGTGTCAGCGGGGGACCCACTCCCTGACTACTCCTGCCAATTACCGCAACAGGCCAGGGGCGCACTCAGGCCGGACAGGCGCCCGCCCCCTTGGCGCACCTGGCGCAGGTGGAACCGTTCGATGGAATTTCACAGGTAATGATAATGTAGGTATTTAAAATTGCCCTGTGATTTATTTAGTGTAAAATCAAACATGTTATGTAGTGACACGATTTCCGAACCTACATAATCATCTTTGTTTTCAGGAAAATGATTATGTAGGTTTCATATTGTGACATGCTGTTTTTTTAATTTACTTTAAGTTGTAGTTATTGTAAATAGAAGATTCATAGTGGTGGTTTATCTACTTTAGTTTTAAGTATTTAAATATCAAAATTTAAAATAAGATAAGATCTTCACGCCCCATTTTTTTCAACTGCAACTACATTCTACTCTTGTTATACGTACCTAGAGGATGTATCTCTGCTTTGTCCTACATATTTTTTATATTCAGGCTATTTTATGTTTTTGCTTTACGTTTGATAATTGTTACGAGTAGTTTAGGTTACTTACCTATTTAGCTCATAGTTATTATTTGCTCTTTGTACATACTTCTGTGTTCTTTCTTCCTCAGCAGCTTCTTTCCGATTGCATTGCCTACGATAGCTAAGTTTCTTTCCGGCTCTCCGATGTTTTGTCGTGCCTGTACGTCGAAGATCGATGCATTGTAGTCACCTATTTATCTCTCGGTACTCAGACGACTGTTCTTTATTCGGTTCGGGTTCATCCGGCTATTCACCTTCTGTCTGCATATCTGCTGCTGATCCACCAACTACCTGGCTACCAGCCCCGTCTTACTGCCGGCCAGGACTACCCACTATGCCCCACCACCTGAACCATGACCCGATGAACCCGTCCCATCTTCCCGAATCATCAAACGTACTACATGAAGATTTGCCAGGGAAGTCGTCCTCCGGACGCGTGAAGTTATTCTAAGAGTTCACAACCCACACCTAGGTCTTAATAAACTATGTACATAATGTAAATTTACCCCTTTTATTTGTTAGGCTGTACTAAACCCTGTTAGCCTCAACCGTTTCAATATCTCCATAGCTCCATAGCTCCATGTCACGTAAAGTGAAGCATTGTGTGACTGGCCGAGTGTGCCGCTGCCACCCCATATGGAAAAAGGCGTGAAGCTGTAATTGAATGAATAGATAATGTTTGTAGACAATGAAAAACAAATTAAATCCACGAGTATATGTAAGAAAATATGCGTTTTAAATTACTGGATCGAGAGATTTATATAAATCTCTGCCTCTAATAATTTCAAACGAATCTCAATCCTCTTCTCCTTTCCCCTCAGTAAATATGTATAATTTAAAAGGAAATGAGGAGAGGATGCAAAATTGCAAAAATCTGAATAAAAAAGAGTAGGTAGGTATTTTTGCATAAGTTTGACCCCTGTATCCAAAGCACCCTGGCAGCGTCCCTGCAGCGTCCACACTTTCCCTCAGTAGGACTCGCAATAAATGAGCATATGGTTTTAACTTGCAAACGAGATGGTAATTAGCGAAAATTGTCGCTAAAAGTCGCGTATAAATGCCACCCGTATGGAAATCACGGACAAATTACGTCTACTGTTACTTTCCTTTGTGTAACAGTTGCGTAACTCCGTAACGTTTGTTGTGGTTTCGTTGTTGTTCGTGGTTTCGAAGATGCTCTTAAGTTTTGTGTGTTGCAGTGGGTGAGTGCTGTGATGTAGATGAACTAACCTACAACAACAAAACATAATATCATACAGCGTCACGCCTTATCCCATACGGGGTGGCAGAGGCACAATTTTGCCCACTTTGAGCCAGTTATTCAATACTCCATTTTGCGTGACATGGGGCTAGCCCATCGCCGCAGCTATGGAGTAATGAAGGTTTCCTCACGATGTTTTCCATCAACGTTAGAATGATCGTATATTGTACTTAAGATAAATTAATTACCTCATTGGTACGTGGTCAGGAATCGAACCTGCATCTCCTGTGTGAGAAGCAGGTGTGAAACCCATTAGACCACGGAGCTCTTACTAACTACAGTACTAAAGGGAGAGGTAATGCTTCTTCACACGACCTTTAAATATATTTAGAGTAGGGCTGTCCCTATGATGGTGCAGGGGAGTGCATTACACAATCGAATGGCGCTTGGTCTAAAATCGTGCTCATAGAATGCTTAATGATTCATATTTTGGGATGGGCTTGATATTTATCCCAAAACACAGGGGTAACCCTATCTTAGGAAGTAGGCACTCCAACGTTATTCTTAATTAATTATGTACATAATCAACCAGCTCTTTGTCTTCTAAACATATTATGATCAACTATATTCTACACCTCAGTTAAGTTTTAATCACATGTTTGTACCTTTTGTTCTAAATAAACATTTCCTTATTTTTTTAAGAGTTTCAGCTGTGCAGTCGTGAGCATGGCAACTGCGTGAGTTCTCCGAGGCCTGCTGGAAGATAGAAATTGAAAACTGTCTCGTAGTTTACTCTTGAATTTAATGAGAATAAACAGCGATTATAAACAAAGTAAACGATTAGACAATGTGGTTATTAATCACTTTATCTAATAACATATACCATCTACTGAATTGGCGAAAGTACAACTGGTAGGCAGGCAGTAGCAGAAAAAATTCATATCTTCACCGGACATTACCAAAATCTTCTTTCTAATTTCGAACCATTCGATCTGATGTACTCAGCTCTCGCCCATCAATACAACTATACACAGGATATAGACATATCTACAGATATTTAGTCTTTATGATGGACGAGTGTAATCGCTACACTAGCCATTTTATTGAAGCAAATACTTCTCCGATATTTACTACCCCACAATTTTAATCACCGTTATTAGTTACAAACGTAAAGTTTCATTAATAACGCAGTACATTTACGATAGCCATTCCATTGTGACACTGACTGAGTCATACACGTCAAAACAGTCAGATGTTTCCTTTATCTAAGCGATAATCATAAGTATATGCGTGCTTATGCAATGTATTAAATATTGCGAACTCGTACAAAACGGAGTCCATCGCTGCGCAAGCGCACTTGGACCGTTGGGAATAGCACTCGGGGTAGAGTAATGTGACTATTGGGAAAAAGGTACTCCCAGCAGTTTCAATGGAGGTGTTTGCATATGAGCAGAATACTTTGCATAGGATGAGTAAATGTATGTCAATAGGCTAAACTGTTAGTTAATATTAATTACTTAACCTCTAAACTTGGGTACCTAAACCCATAAACGGAACTTTTATGTCAGACTTCACCTAGAGTACTGAAGATTCTATTGTAGGCATTTGTGAGGAAACAACATAAAATTTGCCTTAATTGTTATGTCATTACTTTTTCTTTTCCGGCCAGCAGAGACGCGAAAGGGCAAGTCTGAAACTTATAGCAATCAGAAGTTTCATACGTATTTAATAAACTGATTTGGATACCTAAAATAGTTGTTACCTTTATTATTATTACAATCGGTAGCCAACGTCTATGCTAAACCGACTAATCAATCATTCAAAATAAGATTAACATTAAATGTTTCGTTGGCACAGCAAATGCTGGACAGAAGCAGGTCAGAAGCAGGACAGTAGTGGGCAGAAGTTTGCTTCCATCGCAAGCCAGCGCTGTTGTGTTAGTATGGCGGTCATAATAACATGTTACGTCGGAAGCAGTTCGCTGGCAGTAGCAGAGCAGCCGCGGGTCTATAGCCGGGCAGGTCGGTTTGAGATGACGACGCCGTAAGGAGTGTTATCAACTATTTATCAATAAAAAATTAAGAAAAAGTACTCAGTAAAGCAGTTTAACTATTATTCCAGATATTCCACGTTGGTGAAACCCAAACGCGGCGCAAAGATGGAACTAGCGATACAAGATAATCTAATAAGTCAGATCTGAAGTCAGCCGTCCACCGGAGCAATAACTCATGGTCGAGAGGCAGAGGTTAATTAAAAATAGCAACTTCAATCTCGTGTGTCAGAGATGGAGTTAGATTAGGCATCTCCGCAGTACAGAGTTTGAGAATAGCGGAAGGCGAGCGGGAGATTGGGAAAAGCATTTTACGAAAGTCGGGAAACATGATGAATGAGGAGGTTCATATTCGGAGACTGGAAAATGTGCAAAAATAGGAGATTTAGTTAGAGCATTTCAGTTTATCGCTGCATGGTATTTTAGAAACTTAAGATTAATAGACGCGAGTGATATTAGACAAAGCCATTTTAAATAGCTGAAAGTGAAAATCAGATGCAGAACGTAGATAGAAAATGGATAGACAGACTCATTTAATTTCGACAGCTACCTTGCAGTTTAAACTAGACGTGGCTTAGAATTGAAAGCTACTTACAAGAAATTTCGTGGCGTTATCTTGAACAACAATAAAAAAATAACAATCGACAGATTTCGCGCCAATTCCCGCACAGTGTGCTGTCAATCAAAGACCTTGTGTGTTTAGGGGCCCAATTCCGCTAGCACTTCACTTTAGTTAGGCATCAATTATTTCGAATTTGGGGTGTACTCATGGTATGCATTAAGGTAATTCCTAATCCTAAGCATTAGATATTCACTAAAGGTGAAAAACGTAAAGTAATGGATAGCTGAAGTTGACCGTCGTCGTCAGGCTATTGTCAGTGAACCGCCATTTTGCTAGCAGCATAGGGCCCCAGTTTGTAAACAAACCAGGTCAAAGGTCTACCTTTACACCGCAGAGCCGAGCGGGAGGAAAAATGTTACAAGCTGTACAAGATCCTAATTGTTGCTAGCCTACTTGTGAATGATGCGAATTGAAGGCATTGAAGTACTTTAGGACCTTTAGGTGAAGAAATGCACGTGGATTTCGTGATTTTGGTCAAGCATGAATGCATGTATACGTCTTTGGTTTACTTAGAGCCTGTTTCAAAAAGTCCCGATAAGCCATAATGAACAGATACATAAAAATATGATGTAAAAGTCAGATGAATCTGTCACAAAGAGCTTACTGGACATCTTGAAACAAGCTATGAGTGTAATTGTCACGACAATAAATCTGGTGGCACGGCAGTGCCCCCGCCATGACGATTAAGCGAGCGCAAGGGCACTATCTATCTTTTCTTGAAGCGATTCGTCGATTTTTTGAACCCTCACAACATGGGTTTGGATTATCGCAGTTGAACAATATTCGACCCGAATGGCCGAGTCGGCAGTGACCCTGCCTACAAAGCCGAGAGACCCGGGTTCGAGTCCCGGTGGGGGCAAATATTTGTTTCATGAGAACGGATGTTTGAACACCCTAGTCATGGTTTTTTATCTATCTTCTAAGAATAATATTTATCTATATAAAAACGTGTATCGTTGTCTAGTAGTAGTAGATACAGGGAATCCTAGTTTGGGGCTAGATATTGATCTAGCCCTAGTGTGTAAATAGTGACCAAGGTATTATTATTATGAAATAAACGCATAATCTTACTACACTTATGTACTTCGTTAATTAGTACACAAACAATAAAAAAATCTAAAGCTTGTAATTTTTACCCCCACCTCTTAAACTAGGGGATGGTAGTTTGTATGAGAATTCCGTAAAATTTACAAGAATAAGAATAATAATTATTTATTAAAAAAGGTTAATTATGCTAGTATTTAACAATAACACATTATAAACTAGACATTTAAAGCTACAAATATCAAATTAATTGTGGCCCCACACTAGGCAGAGCCTGTATCTTGGATACCGTAATATGGTTAACAGATGGGATTTTAGCTAAGTACAGTGTTTACATGATCTTTTGTTTTTATCAGTAATACAATACTATTACAAAAAGGGAAAAGTGGGTATAGTTACCAAATATTAGATAAGAGATAAAACATGTGCAAAGCAGTTTTTAAATTTAAACTTAAAGTACTACAATATTTATGTGTAGGATATACTGGCACATAACATATAAGTAGTAGCTGTACTATTGCGGCACATCTAGCACCAACTCAGAGGCATCATAAGTGAGGGACGAAAGCCATTTTTGACATTTTATTTCAACTTCAATGATACTGCAATTTCTAAAATCACAAAAACTATCGGTCTTGTTTTATATAAGGGTGGATAAAATCTGGGAATCTTTGCGAAAAGGTAGTGTTGACAGGGTTGATTGGGACCTTGTACAACCGTCTCATTAAAAGTTTGTTAGAGACAGGAGAATTTGAAATATTTTTGTGCGCAAGAATAAATAGCCGCCGGACACTGAGTATTTCAGTTTCACTGTGTATTAGATCGACCATACCGAGATGCAATAGGTAAGAATTAATTCTCAAATCGCGGTATACACTCTTTTAAGAGTTCATAGTCGGCGCTTTCTGAATTGTTTTATGATCTAAATGATTTTACGATCTCTGGCCGATAATGCTTTAATATGATCTCTAAAGCTCAGATTTTTATCCAGTGTCCTCGATATTTTATAGATGTAGTATTACTCCATCGGGACATTGACAACTATTATTATGTATATTTCCGCACTTGTGATCTTTTATGCTGGGTAGCGATGGTGGTCCAGAGGCCTCCGTCTTATAGAAGCACACGTATTTGGTTTTGGCCGTGTTCAGTGTAAGCAAATTTTGTAGTAATCATTTCGCGATATTAGACATACCGTTTTCGGCACCTGCAAAAACATTATTCCAGAAAGGAACGTTTAGCGGTGTTGTCCGCATAGCAGAAGAGGTCGGCTTTGGGTAGATTGATACTGGATATTTCATTAATATACATTAAGAACAGAGTGGGGCCCAAAATACTACCCTGCGAAACACCAAAGCTAACAGGTTTAAGTGGACTTTTATGTGTCACCACCTTCACACATTCATGCCTATTCGTTAGATAGGTTTTGAACCACGCGAGAAGAGTTCCACGCACTCCCAGATTATGTAGCTTGTTTAGCAATATGGGTGTGGAGACTGTATCAAATGCCTTTGCCAGATCAAGGAAGATACATACAAGGTCTACCTTCATCTAGCATACAAGTACATACAAGCCGCACTAGTGAACTTACTGCGACCTCAGTCGAGATACCTTTTCTAAATCCGAATTAACGTTGGCAAAGCTAGTTCTTTTGTTCCAGAAAGCTAACTAGCCGTTTGTTTACTACCTTCTCCAGAAATTTAGAAAGATGGGACGATAGTTGGAGGGTTCATTTTTTGACCCGGCTTAGTGGATTGGACAAACTAAGGCCATTTTCCAGACCTCTTGAGGAGTCACCTTGGGGTTTCTGATTTGACGTTTTTGATGCAAGACTTTCCTCGGTTTCATTCATATCGTTTAAAATATTTGTTGCTAAGTCTTTACCTACGTTAGTGAAATAGTCATTACATTTGCCTAGGGAGGACATAGATGATTGGAAATATTTAGAAGTTCAGTGACTATAGCGTTTTGTGTCTTCGAGTGGCATATATATTTGATACAATTCCAAAGCTTTTTTGGATCATTTTTGTTTTCTTCTAGTGCTTTCGTCTTGTGATCACGTTTCAGCTGGTTTAAAAGATTATTGCAGTAGTTTCTGTAACGAGAGTATGTCACCTTCTGAATATCATTGTTGTCATCACGGTTTTTCATGCGTTTGATTAAACCTGGAGTTATCAATGGTTTTAAGTTAAACTTAGATCTACTAATTTTTAAAGATTTGGTGTTCTTCGCAACAATCCCAGATATAATTTTAGTGAAGGACTCCATGGCCACATCAACAGAGTTCTCATTCAATACCGCAGACCAATAAATATTTCTTACTTCAGCGTCTATTGCTTTATAGTCTACTTTCAAGCGTGTTCGTAACGCCGGGTCAGGCTTGACAGCAACCTCGATGTCGAGCATAGCTAGATCATGATCTGTTATGTCTGTTTTGCAAACGATTGCCTGTGCTTTAAGGTGTGGTGATAAAAAGATTCGGTCTAAACTTCTATCTTATTTCTGAGTTGTTGTTGAGCTTGAAAATATACTTTCGTCTTAAGTTCGAGTATCTCAGCCTTTAAGAGTGTTATTTCAAAATCACGAGCTTCTAAAACGAGCTTCGGTTTTGTCCGTGAAGTTCATCCAGTCGCTCGTGACAGCGTGTTAACGATTTAGTGGCATCTTCTAGTCTGTCCTTCAGAGAGCTTATTTCCAGTACAAGACAGCGAACTTCATTAGTAAGAACTTTTATTGCAGAGTCGTCTCTTTCTGGGGTAGATGTTAGTGTGTACTTTATGTGTACTTTACGCGGGTCGCACAGTAACTATAATCTGTTGGCACTTCACTGGGACAGCTTGTAACACACTGACTTCGGCCGTTAGGAGTTTTGTTTTGTTATTTCACTGTTAGATTGGCACTTTAATCGAGCACTTTGAACTAATTAATGCCCGTACTATCACTCATACGTTACGGATTGACTGTTTTTTGTAACTGATACACTATATTAACAGATAAAAGCAATTAAAAGTGGAGCACTTGTACGTAAACAATGTTTCCCATATGACGGATCTGTCATAGACGATGATGATTTGATGCTAGAGGTTTGAAAATGGATAAAGGGACTCCTTGTTATAAATAATAAAACACCTATTTCAGGATTTTTAGTAAATCACCCCGTTTTAAATTAGGGGATGGAATTAAGCGCAATTAATGTTGTTAAATCGCGAGTGTCGATGCATTAGAGGCCAGTGATACATGATGGGTATCCTATTATATGCCACTGATTCCTAGATGACAATTAGGTGGCTAGATGTCAACTTGAACCGCAATCGAAGAGTCAAGTCTGAAACGGTAATGACAATGCTGAATCCCGATTCCACAAACATATATTACGAATCGGAAAAAGGAAAAAAAAAGAGAGTGGGTTATGAAAAAAGGCACCTCCGATCTGTACGAAATATCCCCAAAAAATAAAGACAATGTCTTAGAAATTTTACAAAAAGAAGTGAAATCCCACCAAAAACTTGTAAAACAGAAAAGTATTTAACAGTGAATTATGTCTTGTCCTTACGCCCATGTGATGGTCGGGAAGCGGCCAAGCCATATATTTTGACTAAGGTGTAGATTTAGTAAAGTTAGGGCTTCTAGAGTTAGGGCGTGTAGAGTGAGAAGCTTGGCTCTACATGAGATCTAATAACTTTTTGACAGTGCGAGCCACATGGTCTCGTCTTGGCGTCATTTTACATGATAATGTTTTGGTGGGATACACATTTACACACAGGCACAAATATTGCTATTACCCCCGCATGTACTACATTGTGAAATACTCATACTCATACTCATACTCATATATTTATTGCGTCATTGTGGTATACTTTAACAAATACATTATCACTATAGTTATTTTGGGGGAATATGGCCCCCCTTTCAAGTTCTACCCTATTATTTTAGATTTGTCTTAAATTCCTTAATGGATTTAATGATCATTATGAAAGACCTTTGAACTAAATCTAAAACTATGTAGAACTAAATCTAAAAATAAATACATATATTCTCGTTTTGCCTAAATAACGAAATAGCTTATCCACACCCCAGATCGAAGCGCTTCACCTCCGATCAACCGGAAGAAGCTTTAGCAAAAGCTCCGAGATTAAACGTAAATAAAGTGCCAGAGCACTGTTATTGCTACTGCCATGATTGTGACAGGCTGCGCACGAGTTTAAACGTCGGTAGCAGAAGGGAGACGTTAATAGTGGTATAAGAGTGCTATAACAGCTGTACACGGGATGGAGTCGCGGCGGGGCGTCTCTTGCTGGGACGAATCGAAGGGGTTAGGAGCCAGCTCCGATAATGTTGCTGAGATATGTTTAAAATTTATATCGCATCTTTACTATGCATTTTGTTACTATCTAATCTATCTTATATTGGCTTATCTCTGGATTACAGTCACTAGGATTCCCGACTATCCACTCAGTTGTGGGGCCATCAATATATGTATGATTGATTATTTTTCATGGGTTTTGAATTGTATTATCAAGCAATAGGCTTCAAAATCACGGGCCATTTTTTGATCTACCTAGAGACGAGTGGCTGTGACGTCACTAGTCATCAAATATTAGATATCTATGTTTGCACCAACGATATTTCTTTCCTTTCAATTTGAAGCCACTTGTGCTATCTTGTCAAGTTCCACTTGGCTTTGTTTTATTCTGTGTGTCACAGAGTATGATATTTAGATTATTTCTTTTGATAACTGTAGCCTTTCTATGTATCTTCGACACTAGGAGTTTCAATCGAGCCGTCCTTTACGTTTGGTCAATTTGAATTGCTATTGAAATACCCACGGCGATACAAAATCATGCTACTGGATCAGTCTTATCTTGTAACTCTGACATGGGGGATTTCAATCGCTTTTGTAAAATCGAGCAATGAGAACTTTGCATGAAAAAGCAAAGTCACAATAAAAGACAGCTCGTGTGAAAAAAAACCTAGGACGTCAGAATTACACGATAAAACTTCTGTAGCTCGAGTTCTTAGATCTAAAGGCGTCTGCAGTCCTTAAAAATGGTCTTTTTGAATGATGGTAGATGCCTTCAAACAACATTTTATTTGCGATTGCGAGTATTTTTTGAAGGATTTGAATTAAATGCTACAAAGCACAAGCCTCACACAAGCCTAGCGCAGGCTCGCGCTATCTCTCTCTCACCCGAGTCGATGAAACGTGACTTCCGAGCCTGCGATAGGCTTGTGTGAGGCTTGTGGTTAGAAGCATCGGAGCCCAGTTGACATTCCGAGCCGCAAAACCTGTCTATCGAACTATACTGCGATTTTTATATTTGAGGCCAGAAATGTAAACAAACAACTGTCATTTTCCAGTACCAAAAGTATAATATGAATGTCAAACTCAACGGTTTTGTTCTACAACATGACAGTTGTTTGTTTACATTTCTGGCCTCAAATTAAAAATCGCTGTATAGTGATAATAACACATAGTTATAATATGAGAACATAAGATTGAAGAAGAGGACATTTATTACACAATCGAAATCATAAGGCCAGGATGCTCTGAGACTGGTTGGGTGGACAAACCCCTGGATTATTATAAACATTACGAGGATAAAGCTCGATTCTGGAACAGTTATCGTTCCGACATGGGCTTTTTGTTACAACGATTTGTTGTAATGGCTTTTACGGGACACACGGACTACTGCAGACTAAATACCTGGCCAGACGACCTAACTAGACTTGTACCGGAGAACGTCGGTTCACATTCTGGTTGTATGAAAAGAATATCAATGGCAATAGTCAAAACCATTAGTTGATAAACTAACGTTTTTTTCTCCTCGTAAGTTGGTCTACTACCGACAGATAGTAAACTGTAGCGTACTGCTTACTATATGACGCGATAGTTGATAAACTAACGGTTAAAACCGTTAAATAGTAAACTGGTTTAAACTTGAATTGCAAACGAAATACCAGAGCAAACACTGCGGTAGCATATGTGAAGACTAGAGGGGGCGAACGCAGCGAAGCCCCCGAATAGTCTTCGTGTTAGGTTGACATGTAAGAACAAAATAAACGTAAATTCTAAACCCTGCCGGTCGGGTTTACGTAGTTTATCAACTGACGGTTTTGACTATCTTCCGGTGAGATATATAACACATAAAAAGTACCCTGGCCTCTCTTATAAGATTGTTGAATTTTTGTACCATTGTAAATTAGTCACACTATTGTCACGACTTTTCCCCGTTTAGATTCGAAGAGCCCATAGCTTTATTAAAAGCTTTTGTTTCGTTTCACCTGTCCCAGGCTTAGCCTGTCCGACTGTCTGTCGTCAGATCTTGCAAGTGAAATTTGACCCACTTCCCGGTTTCTAGGCATGGAGCTGATCTGATGATGAGGCAGGAAAGGACATGTAGTAACTATGGAATTATTCTTTGCAAACCCAGCAAAGTTTGAGCTCGATTGATCTGTCTTACAACTAAAAAAAGTTTATTTTTTGTTAACTTATTTTTCATTGTTTACACCCACTTTGACCCAATTTTACCACGAGATCCAGCAGTGTTTTATTTTAGAAAAATTTGTTTATAACTCAATCAGATTACGTTTGCCTGATTTATGTCATTGTATTTTATTGTAGGTACTAGACCTTAGACTGTCTTCTTCAATTTATGTACAGAATAAAGAACAATTAGCAAATATATTTTGACATCTCAGATTTGAATCCCTACCTTGACATTATCTGACATACCGTGACATTATTTGACAATATTGAATTTAATTTATATTTGCTTTTATTGTGTATATTGTTGTTTAAATAGTATTGTGCTTTATTTAAAAATGGAACCTGATTTGTAATTTATACGTAAATATGCATTATCAGATTACCATATTATCCATAGTACTTGTCCAGTTTTTTCGTCTGTCCGTGTCCGACAGCGCCAGCGCCGGAACTAACTGCTACGAAGTAATGTGGCATCATCAGACTATAATTCACCATTACCAATCGCTCTGTGCTAAAAGCTGCCCAATAAAATGAGATGCATTGCCTACAAGTTTCATGATACAGCGCGGTTATTCAGTCTGTGGCATTTGCCTCTCGCTCAGCGTTGTGAAGTCCTACGGCCCATCTATCGGACAATGTCGACGGCTGGTCTACGAAAATGAGGCGTGAAATGAAAATTATAGGCGCGTATCGCTACGTCCGTGTTCCGAAGCCTGAACCTTCCACATAGGCCTATGATGAATCCCACAGTTTAGGCGAGCAAGCTATATTCCGACTTTCGTGGTACAAATCAATCCCCCTGGTCACACCGGCGAAAGTTCCGAGAAGTTCAGATTGTCCCGAAATTGATGGCTCTGTCGTCGAATGCCGGACGCGAACCCGGGACCGTCGGCACGCGAAACGCAACCGCCACTGAGGTCCTTCACCTTTGAGGAATATGTCTGTCTTGCATAGGTGTATTGTACAGGGTGGCTTTTAGCTCCGGCTATACGTCACATCCGGCAATAATTGTTAACATCTGAACAGCTGAGGAACTACAGTATGAACAAGTTAGCATAGTGCTTGACGGGTTTCAGTCTTAGTCTGTTAGTGAGGTGAAATTTCTTAAAAACATCGATAAACCAAGTGTATCGCTACACTCTTCAAACATATGTGAATTGTAAGCAGCAAAAACTTGCTTAAAAAGATGGATTTTATGAAGTTTTAGGTTATCTGTGTTATCACTTCTAAGCTTTTATGAACGGTAGCTGGCCCCACATATCCTGGACCCGACAGACGTCGTTCTGTTAAAGGTTATTGGACGGTGGCAGTCCGCTACTAAGGCTATGTATTGAAAGAGTATCGAGTTACCTAGTTGTTTTATTTATACCTAGCTTTACAGCTAGGTTTACACGAGGCCAATGCTGACTTGGTTTTTGGCCTCGTATAAACATTGTTTAAAGCCAAGCCAGCGCTGGCTGCCAGTGCTTGCGGCCCGCCTATTGGCTGTCTGTTGGAGAAGCAGCGCCAGCTCCACTGGCTTCCTGTATAATGTATAATACATATAGATGTATGGTCGCAAACGAAATACATGCTAGGACATTGGATATGTCGTAGCCATATCACAGAATTGATTGAATTGAATTGATGGTCAAACATTTCATGATCTGACCTACCATTTCATGAAATGGTCAAAAAGGGTTGAATTTGATGAAACATGTCTTTTTAAAAACATTTTTATCCGGTACTACCTAATATTTTTTGTGATGTGCATGTCAAACTAACACGAAGGCTATTTGTAATTTAGTCCGCACCTTAGCCACCGCAGTGTTTTTCCTAAAAGCTTTCTTCGTTCAGTGATAGTCCTAAGTCATGGTCATATGGTTACGACAGATACATCACGGTCGGGATACGAACCTGAGACTTCTCGAAACGAGGCAGAACCTTCAGAGCTACACCACTGAGATATATTTATACGTCCGATTAGCTGAGAACATGATAAGTACTTAGAAAATCCATAATGTTCAATACGGACATTGTTCATCATCATGATATTATCATATCATTGTTCATCATCTCATACGACCCGAATGGCGAATGGTGACCCTGCCTGCGACGCCAAGGGTCCCGGGTTCGAGTCCCGGTGGGGGCCAATATTTGTTTGATGAGAACGGATAATTGTACCCTAGTCATGGTTGTTTATCTATCTAAGTATAATATTTGTCTATATAAGTATGTGTATCGTTGTCTAGTACCCAAGATCCAGGGAATCCTAGTTTGGGGCTAGATCAATGTGTGTTAATAGTGTCCAAGGTATTATCTTTATTATAATTCTTCTTCATTTGGTCAGCTAGTTAAAAGCCGCGGTGTATGGCCCTGTATGAAAGTATGGGAGAAAGTTCCAGAGTCGAATTCCAGAGGTCTCGAGTGACATTAAAAGTAAAATAAAAGATGTCTGTTTCAAGAGTAATGTGGCTACCGAACTTACGACGCCGCAATACAACACGAGACATTGCCCCAAATCATGACCTCTGTGGCATTGCGGTAAGAGGTTGTGCCTGCCAAGCGAGAGGTTCCGGGTTCCAATCCCGTCTTGGTAGAAGGATACACCCAGGTCTTGGATGTCATACGTATATGACGCCGCAGTTACTGGTGCCCACGCGGCACAACTCGCTGTTAATAATTTTGTAGTAATTTATTCCTGCTTATTTTTTAGAACAATTGTTATTGTAATATCCGTATTAGTTACCTTTGTTATCGTGTTTAACTTGGAAATTGCCATTTGAGCAATTTAAATGGCATGTTTAAGCGACTTTGTCGAAAAAGGGATATTACAATTGCTTATGACGGGACTGTATGGGGGTTAGTCTATCACGCATACCTTGCTATTAATAATTTTGTAATTATTTATTCCTGATTATTGATCATAATAATTGATATTGTAATATTTGTACTAGTTAAGCACAACAAATTTTTAAGAGGTCTAAAAATCTATTTGTGGGAACTTCTACGCCCTGCTTCTTCCACGGTGGTCCGTAGTAGAGAAGAGGCAAAAAACTACGTTTGCTAAGTATATGTAAAAATCTACAGTAATAAAGAACTTTGATTTTGACTTTGACTTTAACCTCTTGAATACCTCCGGCGCCACTTTTCCGCGACCCGATCCAACTACCTTCGGTTTTTGAGAGATTAAACACAATCAATATTTAAAATATATAAACATCAATCTGTGGAAGTTTCTTCACCCTTCTTTCCCACAGTGGCCCAATGTAAAAAGAGGTAAAATTACATTTGCTAACTATATGTAAATATCTAATGTAATAAATACATTTTGATTTGGGGCCAGAAGCGATGTAAGTTTATGTACTCAAAATCTCGTCAAAACTAACCTACTAACAAACTAAACGGAAGCGATTTCTTTGGTCCCTTTGCCAAAAGTTCTATGTTCAAACTTATATTCCAAAGGTGTCAAAAGCACAACTAATAAGTTGTGCTTTTGACACCTTTGGAATATAGGATTAGGTATAATTGTTTCGTATAGTTAACGTGCCGATACTTACAATCTATACTAGATTTCCCGCACAAGAACCAGAAATACCAAAATATCTTAAATCTCAAAAGAAAGAGGAAGAAACTTTACTGGATGCACTTCAATGGAATTTTGTTGATCCTAAAGTAAAATAAATTACAGCAATGCACCGTAATCATGGACCACATAACCACAGCATGTAATACGTCACAGGTTTGGTCCAAAGGTTCAGATTCGTTAACAAGTTATTATCAAAACTGCTTCAGGATAATAACACGAAGAATTCGTAACTTCTGGGACATTAAGGCATCGATCAACTTTTTTTCAACGTGTTAAAGTGCAGTTTAATCTTGGACGTTCGATCGATGAAACGGCCAGAGGGTAGAAAAAACAAAAACGCATCGTATTGCACTGTTAACAATGGACTTAACACCCATAGGCCCCGCCTCTATGAATATCTATTAAAGCATTAAAATTACAATATGGCGGTCGAAACTGAGAAAGGAACCATAAAATAGTTGTGCTCTTATTATGGACGCCCCTACGAGGGCTCAAGTTGCGATAAATTTAATGCAGTGGACAGCAAAATTGTTGTTTTGACCGCACCAGTCGTCGGATGGCTCTTGTAAGAGTTTACGCGTTTTATTTCATAGCCCATCAATGGGCATGGTTTATGTGCTGTCTTTTACAATTATTATTTTGATTATTTCTACACCTCACGAGCTCGCGTTTGTTCGCCCAGCTTTACTCAGGGAAGTACAAAGTTGTTGAATGGCCAACTGTTTCATGACCTGGTGGACCAATTCATAAAATTCTCAGAAAGTGTGGAAATTTATGAATATGTCTTTTTAAAGGTATTTTTTTGGCTTGTGTTTAAACGAACACAAAAAACGCACCTATTTCACTTCCAATAAATTCGAAACCACCGCCAGAATTTGTAAACGATCAACAAATTGTGTTTATTTATCCAAACACAATTTGTGATCGTTTACTAATTCTGGCGATGGTTTCGAATTTATTGGAAGCAAATTGTGTTTGGATAAATGATCACCAAACTTCTTTTTATGTTTTGTGTGCTTAAGTTTATGTTTTAAGTAATTTTTTTGTTATTCTTACATGTTCAACCTAACACGAAGGATAAAGGGGGCTTCGCTTCGCTCACCTCCTTCACCTAAGCTACCGCAGTATTTTTCCCTGAGATTTTCTGCAACTTTTGGTGATAATTTACCCATTTTGGGAAGGAAAGAAATATTTTGGTGGTCATTTAAATTGTTCTCATTTTTTATCAGTACACTTCACCTAAGCTACCGCAGAATTTTTACCATAACATATTTCTTCGTTCAATAACAGTTCTAATTCAACCATTAATCAATTCTACGAGATATATATATATATATTATATATATCCAGGCACAAACATTTCTTCCGGCCCCACAATAGGATACCCTGTGTCCTGGGAACCAGAAACAGCGACGTCACAAACATGTAAACATCCAAGACCTGGGGTTTTTGTTCTTCCTCCCCCGGGTGGGATTCGAACCCTTTCGCTCGGGAAGTACAGTCTCGACCGCAATACTAAAGTGGTAATCTTATTTTCATTGTCATCATTTTATACTCATTACATAACCACAACATAAACATAAGTATAGCGGTGTAATCTAGTTTTATAATATAGTTAGATTCACATAAGTGAATATGTTGTTAGTTTTAAATATAATTTACATAAATAAACTATCTACTTATTTTTTTATACATCTACCCTTATGTGTTATTCTGGTAGATTCTAAAGCCCACGACACAGGGAAACCTAATGTGGGACTAGGTCGTTTTTGTCCTGTGTATTTTTCATGTATAAATAAATATTTTCATTTAAATTTTCATTTTCATTTTGCTCAGAACACATCGACCCAACGCTGGCCTCTACTAGTTTCTTATTTTTGTTTGGTTTTGAGTTCTAATGTAGATATTTACTTTCTTTGGTAACAAAACCCTCCGGAATATTGCAGTGGTGTAATAAATAACCGGTGTAGTTGCATCGGTAACAATCCCACACGATTGTCTTTCTTCCCAACACGGACACACAAAGCAAAACCTTGCGCTCGCGTCGCATAGTGACGCCTAACAATCGACGAGTAGATTGTCGATGGTTTCTTTTCTACCACTGGCGGCACTCTTTTAAGGCCCAAGATCACACAAAACCACTAAAGAGCGCTTTGGCAAAAAAAAAACATTATTTCCACCACGGACGTATAAAAAAAGTCGGACGTAGTCTCGCTAAGACACAACTGAGGAACCGTAATGGCGGCGGATATCTATGAGTGAGTGAATTTAGGGTTGCTAAGTTAGCCAAATTTTTACCCTAATAAAACACAGTCAAACAATAAAAACATTTTAGTGAGAGAGAGGACAAAAGCACTGTTCCACAAAGACCAACAGATGGTGATATGAATCGCTCTTGGGTTCTTGCGCCTCTTTTCTCAAAAGGGTCTATAAATTCGAAAATGGTCATATTGATATTATTTTTGAAACATCTATCACTACTTTGAGACATCTGACACTATGTACTATATGAGTATAATATAAAATGGAGGTATCATTGGATAGATCTTTTAGAAATAATATCAATATAATAGGAATCATAATTGGAGGAATCATAATTGGACTCCAACCAATTCCCCAGATATAGATTTTGAAGCAAATCGAACCAGTCAATACGAAGTTCAAAATAGCGGCCACTTAATCAAAATCTGACTTCCGAATCATGATTGGATACCAACCAGAGCCCCAGATATCAATTGTGAAGAAAACCGGACCAGTAACTTCGAAGTTCAAATTTTCATCTGACGAAAAATTTAAGAACTGCCAATTTATTTATTCAACTGACCGTATAACAAAATGCCGACCAATTAGAGAACTGTCAAAAATAACTTCACTTAAATAAATAATCGAATTATAATTTGAACTTAATAATACCGTAATTTCCCATATTTTGGGTAATTTTGCTTACGTGAATATCGACAACACTGGACTTGTGATGAATTATTTTGTTCTTGTGAATGAATATCGATTTTATTTTTTTCCTGATATATGTGATTACTTATTCATTTACCTATGAAACGTGATTCCTGGATATTTTTTCCTCCGGTCACTTCGGTTTTTACACCACTTTACCACGCAAGACATGCTGTTTAGCTTTTTATTTTTCCGCGTAACGTACCGCCTTTGTTGACGCCTGCGCGCATAATCATAGATAAAAATGTATAATAGCGCATAATGGCCGACTAATGTGTGAATATGTGCTTGTCGGCATGTAGGTACAGCGAGCTGGCCGACACTGAGCGACACACTTGTGTTGTAAGCGAGACTATGTCAGACTTTTTTATACGTCCATGATTTCCACTAAAAGTCATCGGTCTCATAAAAAAATGATATTCTTAATTAGATAATCTAGTATAAATACTATGTCGTTAGACTATTGGATTAATTTGCCTCGATAGTAAAAAAACCTGAACAAAGACTATATTAAAAAGGAAAAATAATATTTTAAATATTAAATTAGGTACTGATTTTTCTCATCATTTTATTCCTAAATTTTCCTCCTTTTCTCCTCCTCCTCCTCGAGCTAATTCTCAATCTTTAAATGTTATTTATTATCTTATTTTCGATCTGTCGGTTATAGATAATTGTTATTATCGGTATCAAGATTACCAGAAATTTTATCGATACTACTACAAAAATTAAATGTAACTACCAAATAAAATAAAAAAAACGTATTTGAATCCGTCCACCAGTTCGAGAGCTAGAGTGCCATAGACGGATACACAGACAGACTGACAGTCGTCGGTCTTTTGATCGTCAGAGATTAAAAACAGCTCACCCTTTTCCGATCACCGGACATGTACCTAATTATCTATCTATCGATATTATCGATAGATATAAAGGGCTTGTGTTTAAATGATTACCAAAAATGCACCTATTTTACTACCAATGAATTCAAAATGACTGCCAGAATGGATAAATGTCCACCAAATTGTGTTTGGATAAATGATCACCAAACTTCTTTTAATGTTATGTTTTAAGTATTCTTTGTTGTTCTTACATGTTCAACCTAACACGAAGAATAAAGGGGGCTTCGCTTCGCTCACCTCCTTTAGCCTTCACCTAAGCTATCGCAGTATTTTGCTCTGATATTATCTCCATCTTTTGGTGGTCATTTAGCCATTTTGGGTAGCAAAGAAATATCTTAGTGGTCATTATATTTTTTGCCTTTATAAAGTAATATCGATATTTATAAACCATACGTCAACGACACAGATTATCTCGGTATAAGACCTAAGGAAATGGAGATATATATGCCTGTGTTATATTTTGATCGCTTTCCTTTATCGTATCTAAAATAAAAATAACAATATCTAAAGAAAATCAATTGCATGTCTGAATTGGACCCCCTTGATCGCCCACAAAACTATAGATAGATTATCGATTAGTCACACATCACATCACTGCTAGTAGTAAGAAAAGGACCACTGTCCCTTTCTCTTCCCGAAAAGGGAACCATCCTACCGCAAAGGAAATGGCGCTCATTTCCATCATTTCTTTTTAAGTCCCCATGTCGTGGAAATAAAGCATTACACGGAGACAGAATAATCAATATGCCATAATATCTACGGGTACTAGGTACCACTATTAATCAGGGTATATGTGCTGGTCGACTATGTTAGTCATATTTTCACGTAATGTTAAGATAAGTTGACGACCATCACAGATAAGGTATATTTATATTCATCACGCACTATGTCTTATGTACGTCATTAATAACATGTACCAACCTAGTATATAAGCTAGGATTTCCTATAATAAAATTAGTCTAGTATAGTCTCGTATTTGCGCGCATCTCAAGCCTTTTACTTCACTCCCGAAGATGTCGCTCTCCTCATAATTGCCTCTGGCAAAGTATAATTAAGCCTCGAAGGTAGACAATCAATGAATGAGGGTATCATTAAAATAGTGAAGTCTTTTTGAAGGCATACGACGCCGATTGTTCAGTATATTTTTTTAAATATTGAACTCAGATAGAGTTACCTTACCTAACTATTAACTTACCAGATTTTACTTTACTTTATTATTCAAATAAATGAACGACCTACATCTACCCCTTATAGAGCTATTTATCACCCAATAAAATACCTAAATTATTTCAGCGTGGAAATGGAAGGCAAATCATACAAGATGATGCAAGTAATCTTCCATGCAGTACCTATTTAAAGTTAATTTAATTCTTACCTCAGGAATTAGAAGAAAACACTCCCTAATACAATATAACTGGTCCTAGTCCGTGAGTTTGATAAGAAGTAACGTTGGAGGCGGGGAAGGCTGTATCCCGCATATATTTCCATGGTATGACTAAATGAATGAAACAAAAAGTATTCTGGAGTACATTTATTTACCCAAAAAGCTGAATTACTTAAACATTACACACCTGCCCGTAAAACACAATGATAAGAAGTATCCAACAAATAGCAGCGCATAAAGACGCGAGTATACCAGTCATCAAGCACGATGCAGTTAATATGCGGTCCCGGACGTCGCGGTGGACATTCGGAACTTTGTGTATGTAGTCCATATAGCTGTAGATAGCATCGCAGGATAAGCGATTTCTGATTAGCTCAGCTTGGATTCCGGTTATGTTGAGCTCCTGAAAAGTAAGATAAAATTAAAGATGGCTGATTGGAAATGTCTCACAGCCATAATCTATAACCATGGCTAGCGGTGACACCATAGCTAGTAGTGACATCTAACTATAACTACTTATACAGAAACACAGGGGTTGTTTTTAGTCCGTATACTACACGAGCTGATGCTCGCTCAATCTGCAGGGACCCGGACATATCAAGGAGGTCTGACTCCTGGGCATGGTTAATTCCATTGTGTTCTTCTCCAACAAAAAATACATAATCAGGAAGTGATTTAAAGGTAAATACATTGAAGTATCAATTGATCATGAAGAATTGACGACCGGTTCGGTCCAGCGGGTACTGACCCTGCCTACGAAGCTGACGGTCCTGGGTCCGAATCCCGGTAAGGGCAAATATTTGTGTAATGAGCATGAATATTTGTTTATTAGTTTTGGATGTTGTCTATGTATTTACTTAAGTATTTATCTCTATTAAATATATCGTCGTCTAGCACGATTTGTGTAAGATTGTCCTCTAATATTTATTTATTATTATTACTATTTATTATCAATAGTAAATCAAAGCGGACTATCACTAATGCTAATAGATTAATTACATATAAGATCAGATGCAAACTTAGACTAGCTCGATATCAATCAAGGATGGAGCAGAGCAATCATGCCATGAATAAGGATTGGTAACACCTTATGTGTACCGTGCCATAAGCTCAGCAGCAACAGTTGATATATTTTAACCGATAAAATTTAACCGATTTTTAATAGTTAATATGTAACGAATAGAAACCAACGAAAGGATTCCCCACTCTACCATGATCACGTAATCGTCATATCGGTTGCAGGTTTTGTAGTAGCCGATGATGCAAAAGAGGAAGTGGCCGACAGTGATTATAACAATGACTACTCCCAAAAAACCAAAGATCTTCCATGGCGGTTTCCGGATATTTGGCTCATTAGCATTACTCCTAAAACAAAAGTGTTAATTTATTATAATACATTTTCACACATTTCAGTGATTAATGCAGGATTATCCTAGAATAAATTTCTTTCTGTTTAAATAATACCTATACAACGTAATCAGCTAAGTTGTATGTAGCTGGTTGGCTGGTACTTACTTAGCAGTGTAGGACAGGGACAGAAAGCTGGAAAAATAGCATAACTTACCCCGCTGATGGTGCTATAGGCTCAGTATCCTGGCTCTTCCAAATTACTATCACCCCAATAAGGTGATATACCCCTATGATGAATGAATACACTGCCAGAACGATTGGTAATATCATCGCCAGCATGCATCCTGAATTTCCACTCCCCTCCAACTTTTGGCCATTTCTCACGGCATGTAGAATGCAGCCGCGGCCTTTTTGCATCTCAAAGGATGCCTTCCAGTGGTAAAACGGGATGCCCAAGCAGACTGCAGATATTGCATACAAGATTACGAGAAGGCCATAGACTGGAGCTATCTCTTTTTCGGCGCTATTAGAGCTCATTGTACTGGGAAAAAATATATTCATCAGAGTGATAGATGGGTGACGAAATCACCTCAAACCTAAAAGAAAGTGCAATCGCGCGAGATCGGACAGAGCGGCCCTGTTGGGTGGGTCCCTTACACCCAAAAATAAATGTTGAGTTTCTGGCTAAAAGCTGAATTTGTGTATGGGAATACGCATAGCGATATACTATGAAAAACCTACGAACCATGGCATGTCGTCATCGTTGGTCACAGACCCACCAGGCCTGTTGAATGACCAGTGATATACCATTTTGTCACGCTTCAAAACTCCATAACCCAATGGATATGGATCAGCTAATTAGTTTTATTTAATAATAAAAAATGGAAACTTTGTGTAAAATCTAAGCATTGTTTGAACTGTAAACAACAAAGGTAACCAATGCGTTTGATTGATACCACAGAGTACATTATTAGTCTTGATAATTGATACACAAACCCACAGAACCTCACAGAACAAGGAAGGAGTTCGCTGAATGTTCGCCTTATTATGCCAGTAGCTGTATTCTTTATTTCTGTCCTCTGGCCCTATTCTGACCTGATACTTCAACTTCGATTTCTATTCTTCAATTTGTCTTGGTCTTGGATATTTGAAATATGTTCTCCAACTTTGATTTCGAGGACTCTGTCGCGCTGCGGTTGTGGCCTACCTTGCGAAAGGTCCCGGGTTCGGCTACGTCCAATCTCATCACCAGTCCAAACTCGCCCGCTTTTTATATGCCTATCAATTGCAAGGGTACAGTTTGTCCGAAAAGTGCTACGATGTAGAAAAAAATACTTTTTATCATTATTATTTATTAATGTTACAATGGCAGTCTTGATCTTTTCTGTTCTATATTTTACCTGTGACTTTTTAGAGAAAAGTTTGTTTGTGATTAAATTTTTAATTATTGTTCTCTCACTGTGATTTTTACGAAGTTAGATTTAAAAATGGTTCTTTTAAACCAGGGTATAATACCTATGTTGTGTGTTAATTGTTGATTCTATCTTATAGATTTTGAGAAAAACACTAGTAGGTATACCTCGCGCCATGAATTAAGAGCGCTGGGCAACGTTGGCGGGAATTACTGCGCATATGTACAGGTATTGAAAAGTGACTACTGCGCATTCAAGGCCACCGCTTACAACGTGTGGCGCGACTTATACTATCTACCTACCTACGGATAATTTCATACCACGTATAATGGCTAAATAAAAATAAATAACAAATTATCAATCACTTTTCTTACCATCAGTATACTTTTGCGCAGTATATTCTAGCTGCAATATAGGCAGATATATACGGACCGGGCGAGTTTGGACTGGGGGTGAGATTGGACGAAGCCCCGGGTTCGGTCCCCGGCTGGGGATAAAGAAAAAAAATCCCCAGGTCTTGGATGTATATATGTGTGTGACGTCGCTGTTTCTGGTTCCCACGACACAGGGTATCCTAGTGTGGGGCCAGAAGCAATGTATGTGCCTGTATCTAAATGTTTATATTTAACTTCAAACTGACGTCTGAGCCGTGGGAACGTTGTTATTATTATTACACACGAGCTGTCATTCAAAGCGACTGAGTTTTGAATTGAAAATAATAAGAATTTGTCAAGAGTTACAGAATCGAGGTAATCTATGCCCAGAATCTAAAAACTGTAGAAACACAAAGGAGGATAATTAGTCTCCTCCTCCTCCTGTGGCTACTCATCACATGCATCATGTTGTTCTTCAATTATAGAATAACCATTTATCGGTCATGTTTCTTTCAGAAGTGCCAAACAAAACAATTCTAACTTGGAGCTCAGAACAAGTAACTTTAAGTTATTTAAGAAAAAGCTTGTATTGTAGAGACTATAGATGAATAAATATGTCACCGTAAGATTGTCAAAACTGTTAGTTTATAATGTAATGTTTTTTTAGGGTTCCGTACCCAACGGGTAAGAACGGAACCCTATTACTAAGACTTCGCTGCCCGTCCGTCCGTCCGTCTGTCACCAGGCTGTATCTCAAGAACCTAGCTAGCTAGAGAGTTGAAATTTTCACAGATTATGTATTTCTGTTGCCGCTATAACAACAAATACTAAAAAACAGGATAAAAGAAATATTTAAGGGGGCTCCCATACAACAATTCTTTCAATACCACATACAAACTTATGGATGCACCTGGTTACGTACATGGAGTGTGAAAGTAACCGCACCAATAACTTTGTAAACAATATTTTGCTGTGTAAAATCCAAACTATTCACTCCACACCATCGCTTCCATTGAACGGTGGTACGGAACCCTTCGTGCGCGATTTAGACTCGCACTTGACCGGTTTTTTTCTCCTTAGTTACAAACTATTGATAAATTGTAAACTGAACCATGCTGCTTACGATATGACGCGTTAGTTTATTATAAACCCGTTAAATTGTGAACTGGTTTAAACTTGAATTGCAAAGGAACTACCAGGGCAAACACTGCGGTAGCTTAGGTGAAGACTAGAGGGGGCGAGCGCAGCTTAGCCCCCGAATAGTCTTCGTGTTAGGTTGACATGTAAGCACAAAAGAAAATTAAATTGTAAACCCTGTCGGTCTGTACTACTTGTCGATAGTTCACAAACTAACGCGTTATAAACTACGGTTTTTTAGGGTTCCGTACCCAACGGGTAAGAACGGAACCCTATTACTAAGACTTCGCTGTCCGTCCGTCTGTCACCAGGCTGTATCTCAAGAACCTAGCTAGCTAGAGAGTTGAAATTTTCACAGATTATGTATTTCTGTTGCCGCTATAACAACAAATACTAAAAAACAGGATAAAAGAAATATTTAAGGGGGCTCCCATACAACAATTCTTTCAATACCACATACAAACTTATGGATGCACCTGGTTACGTACATGGAGTGTGAAAGTAACCGCACCAATAACTTTGTAAACAATATTTTGCTGTGTAAAATCCAAACTTCCAATTCAATTCAATCCAAACCCTTCGTGCGCGATTTAGACTCGCACTTGACCGGTTTTTTTAAACTTACGGTGACAGATACAAGATCTTAAAATATAAATGACGAATCTGGTAAGGAAACCCTTGTGTTGCTATTCGGATACGCGCACCACGTCTGGTTAGATCATCAAATTACGAGTAATTTTATCTTACAAATAAATAAGGTCTCGACGACTGCATCAGTACAAAAATCATGTTTTTACGATACATTGGTATTGGTAGGTACTTGTATGAATCAAGTATTTTTTCTGCGTTTAGATTGCAACGATTATGTGTGCGGCGTATGGTTGAATTGGGCATAACATCGTGTGGCGGAGTTTGTTGAGTTGAAGAGTTGAGTGAACACATCATCATCATCATCACCATCCTCTTCTCCATAGTGCCAGTCTTCACGGTCTTGATCATGATCTGTCAGTTCTTCGGCACATGATACTTAATTTTAGTCTTCTTCGTAGCATTCCTATTTAGTTTTTAAACGTTCCGTACACCGTAGCAGACACAGACAGTAGAGTTCATCATCCAGTGAGACCTTCATGAAACTAGAATATAAATAATATAATATAAATAAATCGTTTTAACTTGAACATCATGCGAGTTTACAACCAAAACAAAATTTTGGTGGCTTTCATGTAAGAGTTTAAAAATAACACTATCTTGCTCTTCCATAAGACTTAAGTATAAGGTATTTATGTATTATGTATTTATGCACATAAGTCAACCACCTGTTGTTAAATATATCTTGCCCTAGGCTTGCTGGAAAAATCTCTTGTTAGATATAAGCTCGCCTTTGTACATGAGGTTTATATTTCCATGTGTTTGTATCTTTACATTTGTGTGAAGTTTAAAGTAAGCAAGTACGTTTTCACTCTGTTAGTATCCATGTTCAACGTAGCGTTCTGACTAGCACATCACGAAATGCCCAATTCTACGATCTGCCTCCGGCGCCACATCGATTTCTATAGGAATTACATCCATGGTTACGCATGAGTCCCGATTTAAAACCAATCTCGGACGGAGTCTACTCTACAGTAGATTATAGTAAGTAGTGCATTTGAGTTGCATCTCTCACTCTCGGTTTTAAATTATTTTAATGTTGTGGTTGCAGCGGCTGCGCCGGTCGAGTGAAGTGAAAAATAATACGAGCGGGAATAACACTGGCTCACTAAAAGAACATTATATGACAAATATTTAGCTTGATTCTGTATATCTCTTGAAATATCCGAATTTCTTTCAAATTCAAATTACAATCGATTTCATGACAGCTCGTGTGAAATAATCGCGTCCTGGCCAACGTCTGTTTGAAGTGACCTTTGTGGCGCTGCGGTTGTGGCTACGAATTCCAGCAACATTGGAGGTCGCAATGACTAGAACTTTGCCAAGGGCAACAAAGCAGTCCTGTACGAACTCATGTGTAGCATATCTTGGGACAGTGTTCTCGAAGCTCCTGATGTAGAGACGGCAGTGAGTCACTTCTACGATTCCATTTACGAAGTCTTCAACAACTCTATCCCGAAGAAGACCAGAACAACCCAGCCTACAAGGAGATACCCGGTGTGGATCACTGGAGACAAAATAAGGCCACGAAGGCCATACTCCACCGTAAATGGAAAACGAGGAGCTGTCTACGTCTCATTCAGCGAGCTAAGAGCAAACCTCAAGTGTCGCATAGATACTGCCTACGCCAACCACATGAGTAGTATAGAGAGCATTAATAGACATAACCCGTGCGAATTTTGGAAATATGTAAGTGACCTACGATCGAAGGGTGGTTTCGAACCTCGGGTCACGTATCAGGGACGGAAATACGATGGTGAGGAAGCAGCAGCCGCATTTACAACTACTTCTCAGACGTTTTTCTCCCTGATGAGCCAGCGCTCGGTCTAGATCTGGTTATTAGTTCTGATATCTCGTGCACTGCTAATCACGTCCAAGTTTCACATATTTCCAGTAAGAACATAAAGAAAGGGCTAAAGCAGCTAAGGCCAAGGAGCCCAATCGGACCAGACAACGTCTCTCCCTACTTTTTGAAGGCCTACAGCGATCAGCTGGTTTTACCTTTGGGTCGGATATCCAATCTTGCTCTTGAACAAGGTAACTACCCCACCAGCTGGAAGCTTTCTCGAGTGATCCTCCATTGATCAATATCGACTTATTGCGATCCTGAGTTCATTGGCAAAAATGTTCGAGTCGATCATAAAATACAAAATAATTTCGCAGATTGCGCCGTATCTGAGCGACTCGCAACACGGATTCAGGAGTAGCTGCTCAGTTAACACCACTTGCTGACTTTAGTCGAGATTGTGTCGAAGTGCATGGAATAGGGTTGTCAGGTGGACGTAGCCTATATGGACTTCCGTATGGCGTTCGACAGAGTTGATAATGACGTCCTAATGAAGAAGTTATGTTCTATTGGATGTGCCCTACGGCTGTTGGTTTTCTTCGCTGATTACCTGAAAAACCGCCAGCAATATGTGCGACACTGCTGTTTTGAATCCCAGCCGTACATTACACGGTCGGGCGTTAGCCAAGGCTCTATTCTTGGTCCGTTGTTAATTATCATTATGATAAATGACCTGGAATTAGAGCTGATACTTCCTTACTCCATACTTCCCGTGAGTTGTAGTATACTGCAGGAAGATCTAGACGCGGTTCAGTGTGGTGGAGTGTGAACAACAAACTCCCAATACTACCTTGGCAGCACTTACGCTATGTAATTTCGGTACCGAGTCTATTCGACTCTAAACTTCCATGAGCACATGAACTCTTTGGCCAAGGAATGCTTTAAAAAAATGGGGGTTCGCTTTAAAACATTGGGGTTTGTAATACGGAATAGTAAGGGAATCCATAACCTGGGTGTAGTCCAGCTCTACAAGGTTCTAGTGGGAACCTAACTTGAATCTAGCTCGGTGGTTTGGAGTCCGCGCGAAACCTCCTATATATTTTTGGTCGAGAATGTACACAAAGGTTTCCTACGATATCTATATAAGAGGAAATTTGGATACTACCTTTATCTTTATCCATCCGCTTTTATATTGGGTAAACTCGAATACAACTCACCAGAGGTCAGACGTCACATCGAGCAGCTTCTGACTGTGTGTCGATTGTTGCAAGGCGACAGTGACTGCGCCGTGCTTGTTGGTACAGTATGCGCGCTATACGTGCGGGCGTAAGCGGGCGCCACACACCGCACGGTGGCGCGCCAGCGGTCTCCGCTGGTAAGGAAGTGGGACAGTGTCAACGATCTGTTGGCTGCAGCACCATTGCCTGATCTGTTTGGTGATGCGTGGAGGCATATTGTGTGAGAATGTGGCAGGTTCTGCGGAATAAATGTGTGAAAGTGTTGCCTTGGATTTTATTTTTTCATTGTCATTTTATGTTAGTACCCTTGACATAGTTAATTCTGTTAAATAATATTTGAATTTGAATTGAAATTTATGGGGGGAATTTAATATTTTTTACGAATTTGCTATTCCCTACTTGTGAACTCGACTTACCTAAATTGATATTGACATTGTGTGTTTGCACTCGTACAACTATTTGACTTTGTACAGTGCATTGGGTGTATACTTGTAATGTTGTTTATCGTACAGCGCATTGGGTGTATACCTGTAATGTTGTATATCGTACAGCGCATTGGGTGTATACCTGTAATGTTGTATATTGTACAGCGCATTGGGTGTATACCTGTAATGTAGTATATCGTACAGCGCATTGGGTGTATACCTGTAATGTTGTATATCGTACAGCGCATTGGGTGTATACCTGTAATGTTGTATATCGTACAGCGCATCGGGTGTATACCTGTAATGTTGTTGATCGTACAGAAAATTGGGTGTATACCTGTAATGTTGTTTATCGTACAGAGCATTATAATTATGCCTGTGTATAAATGTTTTTAAATTGAAGTTGGCGAACAGCCTACATAACCTCAATTTAAATTATATCGGAGTTTATTTCTAAGATACTGAATAGAACTACTGCACAGAGCCAGCGTGGTTGAGTATGGCACAAACCTTCGCGTAAAGTCCTTTTCCCCTCGGTGGCGACATAGATTGGCAATATTTACATACAGTCTGTTACCGGCAATTGGTATTTTTAAGTTAAGAAGATTAGCATGGTTCTTTAACTTAACAAATAATGACCCTAATTTAATTAAACTACTAACTTTCAGAATTTATTAACTTTCTAAAAAAATAAAAATGCCAGCAATGTACGGCATACAATGTATTAAAACCTCCATACGTGAACACAAATAAGGACGACAATTGTGTGATAGTTGTCACAGTTTTTTACCCCGGTACCACGACATGCCTCATACCAAGTGAATTAGCGATATGAGCAACGACAATTACGTAGCACACCCCCTACATTTTTTTTCGGAAATGTAATTGTGCTGTTAATTCATATAATTATGATTTGCTAATACAAGCAAACAATTGCTAATATAACATATTATTATCAGTTTAAATAAATGCCCACATGCCGATAACACACTGGCTATCTCTCTCTAAGAACGTTTTTGGATTCGTTGCAACTACCCCCAAAGAAGAATTAGAAACAACATCGTCAAAATAAAATAAAAACCGATAAAATCAACAACCCATCCAATCGACATCGACTAAAAGCCTCCTGAAAAAGTAGGATAGAGTTACTCCCTATCTCGTACTTTCTTTTTCCTTTTTGAACCAGTGACGTAACGAAGTGTGATATTGTCAAGTCCGTGAAGAGCTGTCGCCGGCTGTGCGCGGGCGCAAATGTCAAGACTGCTGTTACGTAAACTACGCCATCGAAGCTGTACGCTGTACGACCTTTGACTATGTTTGAGAATTGAGTTGTACTCTCGCGCCGTCCAGTCATGTTGACTGAGACGGGCTCAAGAGGCGTAAGGTTGAACTAATAATAAATCTCGTAATAAAAATAATAAAAAGCCGACTGCGGTACAAAACAAACAGGTACGACTTAAAGTAATTATGATGATTCAATTTGGTTTATCTATTAGATTAGTACAAAATTACGTAAAATCTGTAAGTGCTTAGTATAAAGCAAAGATGTGTATTGTAATAGCTTGTTCAAGATTGGTTAATATTTCCGTACTCGCCTTTTAAAGCCGTTTATTTTGATATCGCACTTTTCTTTGTACCCAGTGACACTCGCACTACCGAGACGAATCTATCACGCATCTTTTATCAAAATCGGTGGAGCCTTTGAGTAGTTACGAGGGGACACCGGAAGAGACATTCCGTCCCCTTTTCCATTCGCTGCAGTCGGGTATAAAAGGAGTTTGAAAATAGAACTTATAGCAACTGGAAATTTCAAGCTTTCTGTTTCATTCTTTAGTTTGCATTCAATATAATTCTCAAGCCTTGAGAATGCTACGAGTAATTGAAGTAAGATTTTTCTGACAGCTAAGGCGAGTTTTTGAGAATATATTGAATGGAACGACAGGCAACTGTAGGCATACCCAAAGCGCTGCTAGATATTTTCTCACTGTTTAAAACTTTTCGTGATATGGGTTCTAATCAGTGTGGTTTAAATTCATTCCATTGAGCTTTGTCTACGAATTTTGAACGCCTTTCTCAATAACATAGGCAAGTACTTGGTCCAAAATTCACAACGTATTAGTCAATGCCATATAAACAAGGGTGTGCCGTTATTAACTGGACCCTGCTGGTCGATATATCTACCTCGCCAGACGAACTATGGAGCATAAATTTGTCATTCCTTAATTGATTTTCAAATGGCCTCGTTCCGTTATAGATCACATAGAGGGTGCAACAGAAAGGTGTACTCACATTTGAGGGTAGATTAGGGTAGATAGGCATCTGTGTGTTACAGGCCCAATCATACGCAGCACGTTAGCAGACGAGTCAGTTCATTTAAATTCAATTCAATTCAATTCAATTGCGTCATTTCACTCTCTCCGTACATTGCAGTACTTCCTGCCACGGCAGACTAATATCACCCTTGCTCAGTCTCTTCCACCTTTAATAGACTATGCGGATGTTTTTTGGGCAGCGCGAACGAAGATCAACTGAAAAAACTCGAACGACTTCAAAATCTCAGGATTCGGTTTGTCTACGGGTTGCGCAAGTATGACCATGTCTCCCAGTATCGCAAGGAGCTGGGGTTCCCGATCCGTCTTCGCCGTGACATGCACATTCTCTCATATCTATTCAATATTTTGCGAAATCCCCGCTACAACACATATCTACGCGAACGTTTTGAGTTTCTTTTCCCCAGGGATAGCAATCCCACACGGTGTCTCTCCTTTCAACTCCTAAACGAGTGTTTGTGAGTGGCATAACACTGCCGCTCACAAACACTCGTTTAGGGCAATCCGACCGTGGAACGCACTTACCTGCGCTATTAGGGATAGTCCCTCAATTTTCCTTTAAGGCGATGATGGAATAAAAATGCGCTGTCGAGTGGAAGTGAGATGCAATAATTACTCGCGAATAAGAAAAAGCGGGATGCCAATAATGCACTCGCGACTAATCTGAAACAACGTAAGCGCCAAAACGTAAAAAAAAATCATAAAAAATAAACTATTTCAGGGAATTAACTTTCAAATTGAAAATCGTCAGAAATAACAATTGTTCATACATTGCAATTATCACACAGTCATATTCACTTACTACTGCGGTGTAATAGGATAAAACCATAAAAAAAGGGTTGACTTTGTATTTATTTTCTATCGAGAAAATTTTATCCAAACATGTTTTCCAACTAAGAATCTCTAGATTATATAGTCAAATTACATATACCAGAAATTAATTACGATTTGCCCAGTATTTCCTGAAAAACACATGAAAACAGCACCCCATAATTATTTAATCAGCATCTTAAGAAAAGATTGAAAATGCATTTCCGTTCACTTCTGTAAAAGGTACCATATCTATGTAATATATGTATGATATATTATAGTTTATATATGTGCATGCTATCTATTGTATTTTATATAGTTGAAGTATTATTTTTTATTTGGTATACTTTATTTATATTTTGAAAGTAATTTTAGTACGTATATATAGAGTTTTATAGCGAACTAGGACTGTCCTGTATCATAAACTCTCCTGTCTTACCGAGGTTTGCTAGAAGAAATTTCTTTTTTAGAGAGTAAGCTCGCCTTTGCTTATAACGTTCCTTGTAACTGTATGAATCTTTATATTATCTGTGCAATATGAATATCATCTGGATCCACACTATGACACCCTTTGCCATGGGAACTAGAAACAATGACTTCACGAGCATATAAACTTCCAAGATTCGGGATAGACTAGACAAAATATTTCAAGACCATAGACTGAAAGGCTATAATCGTTAAAAGTAGAACACAATAACATTATTAGCACAGAGTGTATGTCATGCATGTCAGACTGATTTGCACCACTTACGCAATGGTGCTAGTATGAGTTCACAAAATATAGGCAGATGGAGAAACAGTGTAGTCTAAATTAAACGGGCAATTTTATCACATGAGAAAGACAAGGAACAGAGAGAAAGGTTGATTGAATCACGCCGACGTAGGTAACCTACTACAACCATACGGCGTATGTGTGCGTGTCATCAGCCCCTGTGTCGCGTACGCGTCGCCACCGGATAAAACCGGTTTACGCTCGTCCGGGATGATGACAAACGGAGGGCCTGCACTGCAAAAATTACGTATTCTTTGTTTCTACCTTATCGAATTATTTTAAGTGGAATAAACGAAAAGTTATTAAAGTGTTAAGAAGTACTTTTACGTACATACGTAATGTACGTTTTGGAATAGTACAATGGTTGTTTACTGCACTTATTGATTATATGAACAATACGAGAAAAAAAAAAGATAATTCATACTTCATTTATCCCAAGGAGTCTACTAGGTAAGTAAATACTAGTACTAGTACTAGATAATACCTATCGCACAAACAAAGGTACTTAACTGTTATTAGTATTTTATTGCATAACAAATTGGGTGAGTCTACAAATTTTTACTGTTTGGTTTCCGAATAGTCATTTGCTTGAGCATATATTCAGGGCTATATTCCCACTAAGGGGTAGCCAGAGCTGCAGGATCACATAAGCAATCTTACAGTCACTTTCAGCAATTTTGATGGTAAGTCTTTATAGGAACAGTTAGTGACAAGTTGCTAGCTCATCAACTAACCGAACCAGCCCTCCCTGATTCCCTCAATCGCCTTTTAAGATCATAACAGTTTATTTTATTTTAGTCTCTTCTGCCGTCCCTGCTAAAATAGGTAAGAATTTTGCACGCTCTTTCTACGGTTTGTCTCTGTTCCTATTCCCTACTCATGTGATTTGAGTACTGTATGATTATTTTAAATTTACCCCTCGATACTTCTCGGCTATTCTATTATTTTTAAACGTAAATTAATTTTCTCAAACATGCAATGAAATGTCGGCATTATGTGCGTATATTATAGCAGGCTTGGAAGTATCACGTTTCGGGCCACACAACTCGAGATAACTGTAAAGGAATTTCATACAAATTGCAGGCATAGGCCTAGAAAGTTTTTTTTTAAATTTTATGCTCAAAGCAAAAGACATCATCGCGCGCACGGAAATTACGATTAGTATTATCTTTGTACTTGAATTTGTTTTTTGAGTTGTGTATTGTTTATTTTATTGCATATGTTTGAGAAAACCACTATACATACATGCCTCTTGCCGTGAGTAGGGCCTGCCGGCTTCGTATCACTATCCGGCCTCCCCTCAGCCGGCATGCCCATCTTTCCCGGCGTCTGCTATGTATGTACTATTACTGTTTTCAGATTTTTTCCTTAAAATACTCTTCATGATACACCTCTGTGCCAAATTTCAAGGACATCTTGATCACTTTCAGCGACTAAAACTGAGAAGATATTTAAAGCTTGCTGTCCGCCATTGCTGAGTTTCCTTGAGTGTTCTACATATATAACAATATCATGTTTATTTTGTGTTTCTTACCAATCCAACCTTACCAATCTATTAAGTGTTAATTTTTAATATGTACGTACATACGGGGTGAAATTTAATTAGCTGACCATATTTTGGGGAATGATAGTAACCATAATTATAAACAACTTTCCCAAGAAACGTATAACGCCGCAAACGAAAAAAAAATTTGGGTCTCCCATAGTAACTTGTAATCAGCTGATTGGGTCAATGTACTGAGTACTGAGGGACGATTTTTTTTTCATTTGCGATCATATGTTTCTTGGGGAAAGTTGTTCATATTGGTGGGTGCTGTTATTCCCCAAAATATGGTCAGCTAATTGAATTTCAACCTTTATATTTCTTTCGGCAGATTGATTTGAAAAACTGTGAATGTTATGCGCATCTCTAATTGATGCAAACATATGTATATACCACTTTTGTTATACTTGTTCTACAATATTTGTGTTTGCATTTTTGATGTGACAGTTATAAATATATAAAATACTGTATCGAGGGATAAAGTTAAAATAATTGTACAATACTGTACCTACGTCAAAGATCAACCTTTAGGTGGTAGGTAGTCGTGGCCTACCAAAGAAAGGTTCCATCCCAGCGTGGCCCCAATTCAACCGTTTTTTGGGGTTACATACTTCCATTCTGTTCAACTGACAGTTCCAACCCGTTCATAGACAATATGCATGGTGCGTTCAAAAACTACGTCTACTATAAAAATCGATCACGGAATCGAACTACGTTACGTTCCGAACAGTTGTAAACTAGCTAAAAGTGGAATCATCTGCGCCGCTTCCACCCCATATGAGAAAAGGAGTGACGCTATCTATATATGTGTACTATCTGTGGTTTGACTTGGTGTAGGTATTATATGGAGCATAATAAAACTAGCGAATAAAAAACGAATTGCGCGAGTGACCATGAACAGCGGAATTACATGAAACAAGAATACTGAATGATCCTAATTAGTGAGTCCATTCACTAATTAGGATCATTCAGTATTTTTGTCGCTTGTTTCATGTATTCCGCTGTTCATGGTCATTCGCGCAATTAGTCTTTTATTCGCTAGTTTTAGTTTAGTTTCGCTAGTTCCAACCCAACCCAACGCTTATTGGCTAAATAAAGACTGGCTATGTGCAGTGGTGGGTCAGGGTACATGAAGGATAACCGTATTACTAAAAATAAATATATACCTACATAGTTTAACCTCAAAACAAACGTCCAATCCCATACATTTTTGACTTTTAACAAGTGTTGAACAGGAGTTTTTTTTATGTGGTAAGACCCTTACCGTCTAACCACAAAAAACTTTAACCACTGTTTATCACATGTTTACTAAAAACGTTACCACAGAACTGCGTTTTACGTTGTATTGTTTGTTACACAGAAAAAGCTTGTTTAGTCAATGCCTTATCTGTCAAGATGGCAGAATTTAATGCATTAAAGTCCAAGTTTTGTCGTGAAGAAACCTTCTTATCTCCATAGGAGATCGTGAGGAAACCTTCATAGTTGCGGCGATGGGCTATCCCCTATCCCCCTGTCATGCGAAATGGGCTTGATCATATAGAAGTGGGCACAACTGTGTCTCTGGAATGAATGTAAATAAAAAGCGATAATAATAACACAACATTTTTAATTTGTTTAATAAAAGTTCAATTCAATGTTATTTTATAAATTCTTGAATATCGCCAATTCCTTGATAGATTTTGTTTCATCATTATTAATATTTCTAGCTGCACTTTTCACCTCAATTCATGTTCATCTTCTATCACACTTGTGGGTTTTTATTTCCATATTAGATTAAATTATGTATGGCGACTTTGTTTGTGCTGAAAAGACATGATTTCGATTAATTTATACCAAAATATTAAGGTAGAGGTGGACGAGACACTTGGCTAGACAAGATGACTGAAGGTGGACCAAAGAAATAGGTAACATAGAGGTGTACAAGAGGAAATATACGGCCATCCAGCGGACATTGTCCAGAGATAATATTATCAACTGGATATCCCTCTGCATGCGGTTGGCACGGAACCTTGGAGACTGGCGCTATAGAAGACTTGAGTCACCAACCGAGAGACCTATGCAGCTAGGAGTGGGTAGATTTGTGCTGAGCACGACTAAGAAGATGATATTTTACCTTTTCTGTTTCGAAATCCTGGAAAATCAGGTGTTATTAAGTCGCTCGTCATCACTACCCAGGGTAAGTGCAGGGAGGACGGTGGGATCCAAGTATTTCCTTTCCTGAGCAACTACTTATGATGTATCCCCAACCAAACGATAACAAACAAATAAACTGTCTGACGAGCTTTCAGTGACAGTGCATTGTTCCGTTCCGTTTCGCTGCTAATTTTTAGACGTTTTTAATGAAAGATTTTTCTGTAAAAAAATAAGGATACTTTACTTTCTTTACTTACCTGCTTTACCCACTTTAACTAACAATTTTCTATTACTAATACGTTTCTCCGTCTTTGGAAATTACAGGCATAAACTTATCCATCAATTTATGTATTAATTCTTCAGATATTCGCGTAAAATGTAACTGATGATCGTTTTTGTTTTTATTTTGTTTAGCGGCACTGGAAATTTAGTCCTTTTAGGCTAATTGACGAACGAACGAAATTAACTGAATGATTTAGCCGTTCTTTAGTAAGATAATCACAAAACACTTTTTTGTTATAACACAATTTAGAAGCTTACTTAACATTTGTTTATTATATTATATATAACTTTTATTATTTTTTGTTGTAAGACGGTTAAAGGTTTACCTTCCTTACCTTTATCCTTCATGTTAGGTTGAACACGTAAGAACAAAATCCAGCGCTCGTTTAGGTTCCTAAGCTGCTGCATTTCAGATTTCTAGTCGCGTAATTCAGTAATTGCGTCACGCAAAATAAGAATTGCTCGTCGCGCTCAGTTTTTCAATCATTTTGTCAGGCTAAGACAGTATTGTTGTCAATCAAAAATTGGAATTACGGCCATAGTGTAAACTTGAGTACAAAGCTACGGCAATAGGTGATGTATGTTACCTGTCACCTGTCACAAGATATTAGTGTCTGCGGGTTGTTGGCTCAGATAGCTGAGGTTTCGGCAGACAGACGACCTTGTTGCCAAGTTGGCGGAGGTTTTATGTTTGAGAATTTAACTTTTCAGTATCAAGGATATAATACGGCTTCTTCATTTCTCTCACTTTCAAATTGCCGCTATAACAACAAATACTAAAAAACAAAATAAAATAAATATTTAAGAGGGTTCCCATACAACAATTATTTAAATACCACAAACAAACTTATGAATGCACCTGGTTACGAACATGGAGTGTAAAAGTAGCCGCACCAATAACTTTGTAAACAACATTTTGCCATGTAAAATCCAAACTATTCACTCCACACCATCCCTACCATTTTACGGTAGTACGTAACCCTTCGTGCGCAAGTTAGACTCGCACTTGACAGTTTTTATTTATTTAATAGGTAATATCTATATTAAAATGAACGAGATCATCTCTATGCTAAAATACCAAAAATTAGTGTACTTGGATATATGACGGAAAGTCCGTGTATATTACACATCGTAGGAAATTAATTCTATTCTATTCCAGTCCGGTCGATGACTATCTCCAAATGCGAAACAGGTCTCTGGCGCCAGCCAACTAACTTTATACAGGGTGTAGTTTCTATCTAGTGGTCGACGTAATAGCTGCGTTTGCGCACTACATCATTCTCTAATAACAGTTTCAGATATGATCGGTGCTTTCAATAATAAACTTAGCCGATTGTACGCGCCGTCTTATTTTAGAAAGCCGGGAATGCCTTAATTTCTTTATCGCAGATCTTTATATTCGTACATTGAATTGCTCACGAATGTAATAAGAGTAAATAATAAAAATCATTATACTAACATACAATAAACATTTTTTGTCACACATCCCTAACTTAGAGCAAATAAAAAATAGACATTATAGTTATCGTTGATAGCTTGACTAATTATGTAGTGGTGTGCGTGAGATAGCCTATGCACATGAAAGTACTGAACAAGATACTGGTCAGCGACCCGAATTACTAACAGATAGATTACTTTACTACTTCCGTGAGATGGCTTTAGTCTGGGGCAATCATTGAATACTCTAATCATACGGGTACAGATCCAGATAATGCAAATAATTAGGACTACAACATACTGTAACACCTTATACAAGGTGACATTTAATGAGCTGACCATATTTTAGCGAATGGTAGTACCCTTCAGTATGAACAACTTTCCCCAAGAAACATATGGTCGCAAACGAAATAAAATTTTGGGTCCCCCATAGTAACTTGTAATCAGCTGATATCGGGTCAATGTGCTGAGGGACAAATATTTTTTTCCCTTTGCGACCATATATTTCTTGGAGAAAGTTGTTCGTAATGATGGGTACTATCATTCCTCAAAATATGGTCAGCTGATTAAATGTCACCTCGTATATCTCCAAAGCTGCGGCGATGGACTAGCGCCCTGTCACTTAAATTGGAGTAGGTATTAAATAACTAGCTAAACGTGGGCGCCACGTGCCTCTGCCAACCCATAAGGGAAAACGAGTGACTCTATACATAATGGAAAATAAATAAGAAATAAGAAAGTTTATTTACGTATCAAGGTTTGCGTTTGTTCTGAGATTTGTAAATTCAGTTTCACACGATATAACCCTAAATAGGCAAGGAAATCATTTATTTTCGTAACGTAATTACTAGTTATTTATTTACATTCTGATTCCGGTTTGAAGTTCATCGGTTAAGTTTTCAACAACCAACCGTTATTCATCTTCGAACTCACGGATTATTCACGCGCCCGTTTAAAACAGTTTCACCCACTTTATTTTAATTACTTATTTTTATTGAGTCTTAAATAAAATTCGTAACTTTACGAATATTTCCGAAGGTAGAAATATAAATAATCTGAGTTAATTGATCATGGATAGTTGTTGTTTGGAAGATACTATTAATTTCAGACCTTATTTTACCCGACCGCGTCAGAAGAAGGGTGATATCTATATCCGCCAGATTCCGAACTCAAACTCAAGCTGGCTAACTGTGTTAGAGGGAGATAAACTTATCGAATTACAAAAATAACAAATATACACTATCTACTATACGTCGCGCCACACGTTATGAGCGGTGGCCGTGAATGCGCAGTAGTCACTTTTCAATACCTGTATACATGTGCAGTAATTCCCGCCAACAACGTCGCCCAGCGCTCTTGATTCGTGGCGTGGCGTGGGGTATATCAAGTGTAAAGTTACCAAATTTTATAAAAAACTGCAAAGACTAAACGTATACCTCAAAGTTATCGGGAAAATTCGTTGGACCGTAGATAAGATCACTAGAACTAGAGAGATGTGGTCTTGAGACGGTGCGACGGACTCAACTTCCTTCTTCTGAGCACCCTTCCTGGTCGTAACGCCTTTGGTAGAACTAGCAGTCGCGACCGCAGCTGGCTTCAAGCGACGGCGAAGGGCTGTCCTTACTCAAGTATACTTTGATGTCAGCGGCTGCAGGTCTCCCCAGCACTCCACTCCATGACGGGACTTGTCAGGCAGCACCGATTATTGTGCCATCCGAAGTACAAGCGTTGCGCATTCTCATGTGTTTGCGCGCAGCTACGATGATTTAGTGGCGAGTTTTAGTCAAAAGCTCAGTTTTTGCAGTTGGTTCTCTGATGGTACTCTTATTCTGATTCCCTTCAACCTTGTTGTAATATTTGCCTTTTATTAAGACTCACACTTTTAAATGCAATGTCAACGTTGATCTGAGACTAATATTTTGCTAACTCCCTTACTATCCTTCGGGTTTTGTCTCGCATCTCAGCCAAGGGGTAAGTAACCACGAGATTAACACGCATGGTGAATAAGGTCCTCCCTCCGGTCCTGGCGCCGCGTCGCATGTAAATCAACCACTAGTAACACAGATGGCATCGGCTTGCTAACTAAACCGAAGCAGTTAGTTAGCATCATGTTAACATGCAATCACCCTCGCTTCTGTATTCAACGTCTGTTAGTCTCGAGTCGAGTGCTTGGTATGAATTTATGAAGTTTACAAACGTAGGTAAGTTGAATTCTAACTATCCCATAATATCGCTAACCTATATAATCTCACCCAATTCCCCAGCGCCATCAGAGACAGTCCGTCAATCAACATTTTCAAAAATCGTTTGAAAGAACACTACCTTTCTCTTCCATGCTAAGTATATGTATGTATTTGTATATATTTATGCATGTTTCATATTTATATAAAGCATTATTTTTAGTGTTATGTAGATATTGGTAAGAGTTTATTATTTTTATTGACATATATAATGTTGTGCACATAGTTCTACCTGTACTTTCTTTTTTCCTCCCCATTCTAGGTTTGCTGGAAGAAATCTCTTGTTAGAGATAAGCTCGCCTTTTTTCCTTCGTTTGTTTTGTATTAACTGTTTTTATGCATATCAATATCAATATGATATTGATATGCAGATCCAAACATCCCAGGCTATTCAAAAAATAATACTATGTTCTGATATGCCTAAAATAAAATTTGATTATTTCTTCAAACACTATAGATTATGCAGGAATTTACGTTCCACATTTATACCTTTGGAGATTTTGAAATTGCCATTTGAGCAATTTAAAAAGCTGTTCAAGATTACTAAAATGACAGGACTGTATGGGGTTAATCTGGCTCAACACAGACCCTGTTAATAATTTTGTAATTATTTATTTCTGCTTATTAATCATAATAACTATATTTTTCATATTTGTATTAGTTAAGCACAACCTATTTTTAAAAGAGATCTAAAAATCAATCTGTGGTAGTTTCTACGCCCTTCTTCTCCCACAGTGGTCCAATGTAGAGAGAGGCAAAAAATGACGTTTGCTAAGTATATGTAAATATTATCTACAGTAAAAAAGTACTTTGACTTTGACTTTGACATTTCATTTCTAGGTGTAGTTTTTAGCGGAAATCATTCTGAACAAATTAGAATATGGTGAACTGGAGAACCATAAAGAATTGCCATTTGAGAAATTTAAAAACCATGTAAAAGCGACTTTGTCAAATGGATATTACAATGTTCAATATTTCATAAATGACGGGACTGTATGGGGTTAATCTAGCTGACCACAGAAGTCGCTGTTAATAACTTTCTAATTATTTACAACACTCAATATTGTAATTACTAGTTAAACACAACGAATTTTTAAAAGAGATCTAAAAATTAATCTGTGGGAGTTCCTTTGCCATTCAACTCCCACAGTGATCCAATGTAGAGAAGAGGCAAAAAAATACATTTGCTAAGTCTTTTAATATCTACAGTAATAAACACATTTTGATTTGATTGGATCACAGTAAGTTTATTCCCGACATCTCCAAGCATCCAAGCGAGAGCCCTTTTAGTATGGGGAAGTGAAAAATGTTGTGACGTCTTTATTTTTTTGTATGGGATTTTTTTATTTATTTTTCTGAAACCTATCGTGTAGAGTATCAAATTAAAGGGCTTCATGAGCCGGTTCTAAAAATATACTACATCATTACCTTTCGGCCGCCTGTTTTCTAAAAATCCAAGAAATCTTTTCATAATACCAAGTTTGGACTCCTCGAAGTAGGAGACGGATTAGTAAAGAGGATCTATATAGACCATGAGAGTGAGTGAAATAGACTATAACTATTTTCGTGAAAAGTCAATAGATTGTATTTTAAATCGCAAAATGTACTTTACAAAGTTATTGGTGCGGCTACTTTACTACTTGATTTTGATTGAATCTAAAATACTTACCTATAAATTGGTTCACAGGCCCCCCTGTTAGCGAGGTCTACTGCCCACAGGGCCACTAGTTTATTATGTCATTAAATATTTGTGCCATTACAGGAGATGCCAAATGGACACAAATATACATTAAATATTCAGAAAATAAGATAGTTACAATTCAATTACAGTCAAATAAATACAGATTAAATTCAAATAAATTACATTAATATAGATACAGATGCAATTCAATTCAGTTTCAATAATATATATATAAATGCAAATACAATTTAATTCCATAATACATGGACAACGATGTGTGATTTAAGAAGTGAAGATTCGTAATTGGCTTAAAGATATTTATATAAGTTACTTTACATTCATTTATTGTGCTGTATATCTTCCGAATAAAATAAAATAAATAAAATAAATAAATAAACACAATCATCCATTCATCTCACAGAACCTGCCACATTTTCGCACCATATCATTCCAAGCATCACCAAACAGATCATTCAGCGGTGCTGCAGCCAACAGAGCGCTGAGGCTGTACCGCGCCCGCACTAGCGGAGACTGCCGGCGCGCCACCGTGCGGTGCGTGCCGCCCGCTAGCAGCTGGTGCCTGCGCCCGCGACAAGCGCTGCGAAGTCACTGTCGCCTCGCAACAATCGACACACAGTCAGAAGCTGTTCGGTGTTACGTCTCACCTCTAGTGATTTAAGAGGATACGAAAAAATGGGGTATTTTTCGAATCCATTTACTCCACCATGAAGTCATGTACAGATTTGATTTTTGGGTTAACGTTTATTGAGTATTTGATAAAATTTTCACTAAAGGGAAACGCGATTAGATGAAATTTTCTCGATAGAATTTAATTACGAAAACACCTCTAAATTGTTTTATTTTTTCCTGTAATTCTGAAATCCTAACTAATTTCATTGTGGAACCGCGTTCAAAATGAAAATATTATGTATTGACAAAATCTCCTTAAAAACTTTTTAACAAAATAGCGTAGTTTATTTTTAAACAATTTTTCTGTGGTTTAACGCTAAGTTTTTTATTTTTTTCCCGATTCCGTCCCTCTCACACTGCAGGTCTTTCCGCCTGGAGTAACGGGGACCTTTGCACGGACGACGTAGCGCCTGCAATCCAAGCACACCCTATATAAAAGCGGATGGATAAAGGTGATGAAATCGGTTTCCTAGTGAACAACCTGTATATTGACTGCAATTGCTATATGTAGGGTATCAAATGTGTAGATGAGAGCAGTCTTTAAAATATTAATCCCCATTACTCAGAAATATTAAATTGTGATTGATGCAAGCTGCCCATACCCACTGTCTCAACAGTCTCAACATGCGCTTGAGCCAAAGAGGTATTAGTACGGAGATGCCACCCTTGCGCTCACAAGTACAAGTATTTTAGCTACCATTCGTGTGGCAAGCCCCTTTTCACGGAAAATCGATTGTGAATAACTTGCTCAACGTGCAGCTGTGCCTCTGCCACCCCGTATAGGAAAAGGTGCGACGCTATGTTATGCCTTCTTTCTTTTGTCTGTATGTGTGAAACTATCGTATTTATGACGTGTGCGTTTGTGCGTTAACCTCGTCCCCCCAACAGCAACGAGCGACAGGCTTTTTCTGGAATTAACATAACATTTAAATTAGCATTTACATAGGTAAATACATACATTGCTTCTGGCCCCACACTAGGATACCCTGTTTTGTGGGAACCACAAACAGCTACAGCACATACACATAAACATCCAAGACATGTTTTTTTTTCTGTGTACCCAGCCGGGGATCGAACCCGGGACTTCTCGTATGGTATGCAGAGCCACTACCGCAGCGCCAAAAACTCCCCCCCCCCCAACCGCAACCAGTGGCATGCTTTTTCTGGGCCTTCATGCTGGCGGGCGGCGCTTCCTCACCTAATTGTTCTGTAATCCTGGGCCTTGACCCGTTAGAAATGCATACTTTTACATACGATGATAAATAATGCTGGCTACACCTATGCATTATGCAGCGGCACTGCACTTTCTTTTTAAATCGTTTAACAAATGATTCGGCGGCTTCGGAATGAGTACTATTCATCACTTGTCACAAAATGGACGATAAATCAAGGCTTTTGTTTAAAACGTTTATAATGAACGCGCCTTCGCGCTTAAAACAAACAGCGCGTACCGGGAATAACGCATAGTGCTGCCAGGAAGTTTTTTGCAGGTAGGTAAACCTTCTTGAAGTGTTACAGGCCTCGGCCCCGCCGTCGATAGATGGCGCTCTCTCGCCAATTTTTTTTCGTTGGAGGGGGACAAAATGGAATTACCCATGCCCAGGAGTCAGACCTCCCTGCTATGTCCGTCCATATTGAGCGGGCATCAGTTTTTGTAGTATACGACGGACTAAAAACAACTCCTGTGTTGTGTGAAGCAGTTATCGTGAGATGTTACTGCAAGCCATGGCCTCGTTATAAGCTGATGGCATGTGTATTATATATATGGTTGGAATTTACCTGCTTGTCCCATTTTACGAGCGGACTTTAGCTCATAGTCAAAGGCCATGATAGTGGCTGTCTCTCGCCCTTTTATTTTTTTTTGGAGGGGAAAAAATGGAATTACCCATGCCCAGGAGTCAGACCTCCCCGCTATGTCCGTCCATATTGAGCGGGCATCAGTTTGTGTAGTATACGACGGACTAAAAACAACTCCTGTGTTGTGTGAAGCAGTTATCGTGAGATGTTACTGCAAGCCATGGCCTCGTTATAAGCAGATGGCATGTGTATTATATATGTGGTTCGAATTTGCCTACTTGTCCGATTTTACGAGCGGACTTTAGCTCATAGTCAAACGCCATGATAGTGGCTCTCTCTCGCCCATTTTTTTATATTTTTTTTGGAGGGGAAAAAATGGAATTGCCCATGCCCAGGAGTCAGACCTCCCTGCTATGTCCGGATCCCTACACATTGTGCGAGCATCAGCTCGTGTGGTATACGGACTAAAAACAACTCCTTTGTTGTGTTGTGTGACAGTTATCGATGAAATCGATATAACTGTGAGCCATGGTTTTTACTGTGAGCCATGTTTTCTCTCTCGCCCATGTATGTATGCATCTCTTTTGTACCCACACGCCGCCACCCCGCTCCGGGCGGCATTCAGACGCCAACGAAATTGCCGCTGTAGTTCGTTAATCGTAGAAGTTGGCAAAGCATGCAGGTAGATCGTAGCCAGGCTGTAAAAACCTCGCGTGCACAATGCTATCGAATTTATTATGATGTTGATAGTGTCAATAACTTGTAAATGCATTACAGTGCAATGGAGGATGCACTATAACGGGAACAGTGGATGAGGTGCAACGCGATCTCAGACCGAATGCACATACTCCTGCTTAAATAAAGTGCTGCTTACAACACGCGTTAGCCGTTTCCCGAGCGAGAGACGATGAAACATGACTTTTGAATATCCGTAAAATTTTACGTTCTCACTGGTGCATCTGTCTTCTTCTCTTCTTCATCTGCTTCGGCATACTTGTGTCCACTGCTGGACATCGTCCCCCAACGGGGAACACTACGCAAAACTTTTGACGCAAACAGTTCAATTCATGAATGAACTTGATAAACATTGCCAATTAACAGCAACAAAGAGTTTGATTTATCTGAGTTTATTATGTATTATATGAATATTGGCAAACAATTTCTCTGAAAAACCAAAGTCTTTGCATAAAGCTTACTTACTAATAAGGAAAAATTGGTTGTTTTCTATGTATTTACTTAAGTATTTTTCTCTATAAAATATATCGTCGTCTAGTACCCATAACACAAGCCTTGTTGAGCTTAACATGAGCCTAGTTAGATTTGTGTGAGATTATCCTTTAATATTTATTTATTTATTATTTTTATTTAATTTCACTCTGTAATCCAAATGGATTATAAATATAAGTAACCTCAGATGAACAAACCTCTTTCCTTACTTACTCCGTGTTTATTAGCGACCTCTATGCGGAACTAATTTGACAGTTTGTTTCCCCACTGACCGCCAATTAGTGGAATCTGTGTCCGTGCTCGTCCGTGTGGGCACAGATTACTAAGTGTGGGGCCGGGGGCCCGGCTAAACTTTTGATGACATCAAACCATCGATCGTCTCACAGGTCTTCCAGCATTTCTCTTTCCTGTACGAAGGCGCCAGAACAGAACTTTGGGACTCTAAAGATCTGTTCTGCCGCCTTCGTAGAGCGCCATCTTCCGTCGTTTCTGCGACTGTTTCAGAACATGATGCATTCTGAAGAGTGAAAAATAAAACCGGTCAAGTGCGTGTAGGACATCGGACCCGCACATGAAAGGTCCCATACCATGGTACACGGATAAACGTAAGACGACAGTCTTTTGTACGAGTACATATACCTATTTAATTTTTAATAATAACAACGATGTACGACCTTGAATGTAGTCCTACCTAGTATTTAGTAATACTAGGTAGGACTACATTCAAGGCCGTACATCGAAACATCGAAAAATAGTTTTGTGTATGTAGTATGTAAGTAGTAAACTATGTACTCAGGTTAACGAAACTCTTTGCTCATTGAAACCGAAAGTGGATAGAAATTGAGTAACTAATTTGCAGTAATAAAATCAAATATAATAAAAAACTTAGTATTATTTATAATAATTTGAATGAGGAATTATTAATCATACAATGACAAATAACTAAGCACAAAACTCATTACCTGCAATTAAAAATAATTTCTGATAAGATCGCGGGAGAGTCCATTTTTCACCGATAAACAAATTAAAAAAAAATGCTAAGAAAATGGCCATACCAATAATTTCTTCTATGGGTACTTCTTTTAATTCTTAAAAATCGGCATGTTTCATTATTTGTTGCTGTTGCGACAACAGAAATGCACATTCTGTGAAAATTTCAGCTCTCTTCCTATTTCGGTTGATCCTATAGAGCCCGGTGACGGACGGACGGACGGACAGACAGACAGACAGCGGTGCCTTAGTAATAGGGTCCCGTGTGGCACCCTTCGGGTACGGAACCCTATAAATATCTCGTAGCTTTACCTCTTAAAAAAACTTATCACCCCGATAACCCACGGGAAACCTCAATTAGCGTCGGACATGTCTCACAAAACGGGTCGAGGAGCAGGTATTTATCGGGGTAACAAATAGCTGACAATATATCCTTGACTAATTGTAATTAAGCCTACTGATGAGGTGTTCAGATTCTCGCCTCCTCCGCAGTAATCGCAGTAATTGGACACATTATCTTTAGTGACGTCGGTATGCAGACGTTTTATTGGTCTATCTATTATAAAAGAGGTTACAACTGACGATATGTAAAGTGTAGACAAAAACACTGCATCTGTAGCGGGCCCAGGCTAAAGGTCGTAGCCGCCGCTAACAGTAGCTATGATCGTCTATTCTATCTATCCCAAAATGAGAGGACCCGATTCAGCTGTAAGATTTGTAAGTAAGAATGATAAGTCTGAATTTCTCGTTCGTTGAGAAATTCGTCAGGCGTACAATAGTCGAACGAAGCTTGGTTCGGAAAGTTACAGTTTCAAGTTAGACAGAGAAAGCATATATGTCCGCGAGCCGGTAATTCGCATCAGTCAGCGGTGTATTGCGCCAAAACGATCGTTGTTATATTTTATGTGATGGCACCATCTGGTTTTTGTATATATGAGCGCATTGGAACATCTTTTGTTGTAATTTTAGTTATAGTTTTAGTGATCGATCACAGTTATAGTATAGATATCCGTCGTAGTTTTACGACGTGAGTACTCAATTATATTTCATGTGCTCGCTCGTAGCGGCTTGTGGTGGTTCCAATTATATATTTTGTTCACGGCAATAACGATCCGAAAAGACCGGTTTACACAATTGCGATTTGAGTTCCGAAATGGGTTCTGAACTAGCGGTTACCTCAAAAGGTCCGTAACGTTTTGAAACCTTCAACTCTGCGCAATTTGAGCTGGATGTTATCGAAACGCAAGCATTATTGTTTTAGGATATCTAACCCACACCATAGCGAAGTGCATAATTCGATAAATACCGAACTATGAATTCCACTAGCCGCAGCACGTCCTGGGCTGAGCCAAATCATATATACCGACTCAACTTACACATTAGATATCCAGCGAAATTTACATTTAATTTAAAAATGCAACTTGAATCCAATCTGACCCAAGGCAATGCAAAACACCTACCCGGACCTAAACAATGAACTTTAGACTGTAAATTGATCTCTTCGCGCGTCCCCGACAACACTCAAATGTCAAAATATCAACAGTATATGTTAACTGTGTTGACACCGGTTTAACTTTGTTCTGAATTTGTTATTTCCATCCGCGGAACCTCATCGATCAAACAGTCTCCCTATGCCCTGACAACCTAGGTTTAGCCGCAACTAAACTCCTGTCTAGCCTAGTCTAAAAACCTAGTGTTATACCACGTCCATTATCGACACCACTCGAAAATGGTTGAGTTTGATTTGAATGTGCTTGAATGTTTAACGACTGTGTGTGTGGGAATTTCAAAGCTCGCTACTCTAAAGGAATGAGGAGAGGATTAGCCCGCGAATATCCTAAGAGCCAATCCAGGAACCCTATGGTGAAGGAAAAAGGAATTTAGGGTCGCTCCAAGCCCAGACTCAGACTCAGAATAATTGACTTACAAGTTCTTTCCTAACGACCCAAGGATAGTTTTGGAATTAGGGGTAGGTTGATATAAAGGTAGGAACCGAGGTATATCTCGGCGCTTCAGACACTCACGAAAACCCACTGAAACTTCGCAATCACCAATTCGTATAGTTCTGACGCGTAACACGGCAGCCAAAACTGTTTAGAACTCGTGAAGACGACTGTCACAGTGGCTAGACGCAGAGACTGAATCCTCTCCCTTCCCCCACAATGGTATTTATACGCCCCACATGCGTCCTTTGCGAATACGCTCTGCCCAAGCGAAGCTTCTTATCACTAACTACACAGGGTCCAATTTCAACCATGCCATGCAGATCCGCCGTTCTACAAATTGTGTGTACGCATATTCACTATGATCAACCGTAGGTTATCACTCAAATCATTTGGTACTGCCGATACACAGAATCTGTTGATCGCTGACCAATAAAAGCTTGTTGCGATTAATTAAGCATTACCCGACCACTAGGTGCGCGTAGCAAAAGACCTACCAGAATGATATTCAATCCAGAGGTGTCAAACCCTCCATCTCATACCTCAATCGCAATTGTGTATTTGCAATCTACATAATAGCTTTCTCCGTTCCGTAATAACCTTTCATTATTTAGTTATTCATAATTTTATTCAACGCGCAGCCAAATCGGCTCTCATCTCTACACATCTCGCAGGAATGCGACAAAAAAACTTGGCCTGAAAACTTCCACGAATCAACCCACGCGTCTTTTTTTTTTCCAAACTTTGCCAGTAAGCTATGCAAAACCCCCAAACGTTATCTGAACCGATTCTCGTATTCAAAACAGCGCGGCGTTGGGCTAGCCCTCTATCACGCAGAATGAAGTATCTAATGTACCGACTCTCGTGTACCATTACACATCTGCCACCCCATATGGGAAAAGGTGTGATGCTATGTTGTTATGGGAAAAGGTGTGATGCTATGTTGTTGTGGGAAAAGGTGTGATGCTATGTTGTTGCGGGAAAAGGTGTGATGCTATGTTGTTGCGGGAAAAGGTGTGATGCTATGTTGTTGCGGGAAAAGGTGTGATGCTATGTTGTTGCGGGAAAAGGTGTGATGCTATGTTGTTGTGGGAAAAGGTGTGATGCTATGTTGTTGCGGGAAAAGGTGTGATGCTATGTTGTTGCGGGAAAAGGTGTGATGCTATGTTGTTGTGGGAAAAGGTGTGATGCTATGTTGTTGCGGGAAAAGGTGTGATGCTATGTTGTTGCGGGAAAAGGTGTGATGCTATGTTGTTGCGGGAAAAGGTGTGATGCTATGTTGTTGCGGGAAAAGGTGTGATGCTATGTTGTTGCGGGAAAAGGTGTGATGCTATGTTGTTGTGGGAAAAGGTGTGATGCTATGTTGTTGCGGGAAAAGGTGTGATGCTATGTTGTTGTGGGAAAAGGTGTGATGCTATGTTGTTGCGGGAAAAGGTGTGATGCTATGTTGTTGCGGGAAAAGGTGTGATGCTATGTTGTTGCGGGAAAAGGTGTGATGCTATGTTGTTGTGGGAAAAGGTGTGATGCTATGTTGTTGCGGGAAAAGGTGTGATGCTATGTTGTTGCGGGAAAAGGTGTGATGCTATGTTGTTGCGGGAAAAGGTGTGATGCTATGTTGTTGCGGGAAAAGGTGTGATGCTATGTTGTTGTGGGAAAAGGTGTGATGCTATGTTGTTGCGGGAAAAGGTGTGATGCTATGTTGTTGTGGGAAAAGGTGTGATGCTATGTTGTTGCGGGAAAAGGTGTGATGCTATGTTGTTGTGGGAAAAGGTGTGATGCTATGTTGTTGCGGGAAAAGGTGTGATGCTATGTTGTTGCGGGAAAAGGTGTGATGCTATGTTGTTGTGGGAAAAGGTGTGATGCTATGTTGTTGCGGGAAAAGGTGTGATGCTATGTTGTTGTGGGAAAAGGTGTGATGCTATGTTGTTGTGGGAAAAGGTGTGATGCTATGTTGTTGCGGGAAAAGGTGTGATGCTATGTTGTTGCGGGAAAAGGTGTGATGCTATGTTGTTGTGGGAAAAGGTGTGATGCTATGTTGTTGTGGGAAAAGGTGTGATGCTATGTTGTTGCGGGAAAAGGTGTGATGCTATGTTGTTGCGGGAAAAGGTGTGATGCTATGTTGTTGTGGGAAAAGGTGTGATGCTATGTTGTTGCGGGAAAAGGTGTGATGCTATGTTGTTGCGGGAAAAGGTGTGATGCTATGTTGTTGCGGGAAAAGGTGTGATGCTATGTTGTTGTGGGAAAAGGTGTGATGCTATGTTGTTGTGGGAAAAGGTGTGATGCTATGTTGTTGCGGGAAAAGGTGTGATGCTATGTTGTTGTGGGAAAAGGTGTGATGCTATGTTGTTGTGGGAAAAGGTGTGATGCTATGTTGTTGTGGGAAAAGGTGTGATGCTATGTTGTTGTGGGAAAAGGTGTGATGCTATGTTGTTGCGGGAAAAGGTGTGATGCTATGTTGTTGTGGGAAAAGGTGTGATGCTATGTTGTTGCGGGAAAAGGTGTGATGCTATGTTGTTGTGGGAAAAGGTGTGATGCTATGTTGTTGCGGGAAAAGGTGTGATGCTATGTTGTTGCGGGAAAAGGTGTGATGCTATGTTGTTGTGGGAAAAGGTGTGATGCTATGTTGTTGTGGGAAAAGGTGTGATGCTATGTTGTTGCGGGAAAAGGTGTGATGCTATGTTGTTGTGGGAAAAGGTGTGATGCTATGTTGTTGCGGGAAAAGGTGTGATGCTACGTTGTTGCGGGAAAAAAGGTTTTTTTTATTGTTGAAGTTAGGCCATTCAAGGGCTAAGATCTAGGTAATATATTTAGTAATGAACTAGGACAAGATGGACAGGTTGTTTTATGTTTAGTTTAGTTAGGCCCTATATTAATTCAAGGGCTAAGATCTGGGTATTTTATTTAGTAATATAGACTAGGACATGACGGACAAAACTCTACGTACTTGTAAGTCGTAGGTAGAGATAAACCACGATAACATGGCGCGCAAATGACAATACAAATGATTTTTGAACCTTACAACATATTCCATATTTAGCGATAGCTGTATGTAAGTTAACCTGAGGAATAATTACAGACTCTTGCGGTTAAGACTCGCGGAAGTTAACTATTCTTTCGAGGACCAGTGCATTTTCTACTACAACAAGATACCTCTGGAGATTTTGAAATTACCATTTGAGCAATTTAAAAACTATTTAAAAGCGACGTGTTCAAGATTCAAGATTACTTAAATGACCGGACTGTACGGGGTTAATAAACTCATCCCAGAATTCGCTGTTAACAATTTATTCCTGCTTATTATTTATAACAACTAATATTGTAATATTTTTACTAGTAAACAACACCAATTTTTAAAAGAGGTCTAACATCAATCTAAGGGAGTTTATACTCCCTTCTTTTTACATTTTGATCGATTGATTGATTGTTATAAATATTGACATGTCCATTTTCTATTGCAGGCGCGCGCCATGTTATCGTGTTTATCTTTACCTAATTCAATAAATGTATTGGCGGAAATTCTGGATAACATAAACATAAGCAATGCCATTTATATACATCATCAAACTGAATCAGGGGCTAGGCTGCGCATTTTCTTAGTAAGTAGGCCGATTGGAGCAAATAATTTCATTGCTATAATTAAATTTCACACAATCCAAACAACATAAACTTCTGAAGTTCTGGGGAGAAGAATGTTTTTCTTTCTGATAAATTAATGAAACACGTCACTGTAAGACTATGTTCAGCGGTTGGATTTATAAACTGTTTATTTTGAGTCTTAGTTTGTTGTTCATTGTCAGCACGTAGAAGCACTGGAATATCTACGTGATAACAAATAACTGACTAAACGTGGTGCTACTGACAACTCGGGTGGGAAAAAAGAATTAAAATATAGAAAAACAGTGTTTGAGCTTCTGTACGTTACCTTAAATTGTTACTTGGACAGCATCTTTCCCAACTCACTGGTACACCAAGTTTCCTACCAGGCAAATAGCAACGTAAACTTTAGATAATGTGACAATTTAAATAGAGCCATTGCGTCTGTAATATTAGTCATGGTCATAGAGAATTACAGAGTGGTGATCGGTGCAATGTTAAAGAAAATAAAGTTTTATAATACATCCTACGGGGTTTTTATTTTCCTCCCGTAGAATAGAGCAAGAGAAGCCGAAGTCAAAAGTATTAAGGCCCAAGCGCATACCCTCCAGTGTGTCATAGTTATATCGGGGCTTCCCCCAACAAGCAGGTGTCGGTCGGCACAACTTTAGAAAGGTGCTTTCCCACCGCGGCGGCGCCTCGACGCGTCTCTTGTGTAATACCGCCCCTAGATTGGCACAAATCCAGCGCACGCGCCCCATCATTAGTGAACTTTCACCAAGGAAATGCAATTTTCTAGAAAACGGTAGCGAAGACCTATAAAGTTTCTCTTTTTATCCGACCGTGGCCGCCCAGGGCTCTGTTTGTTACGGCATAATACTCGCCCTAACTAGGCTCACCTACAAACAATCTTTCCAGGAAACCGAACAAGAATGCGCGATACAGAGATTTTTCATGCCATTTTATTGTGCATTCCATTTGCATAATGAGAGGCTGGCGACATCCGCGATGCGTTGGCGACACTCCGAGCCCTGCGCAGACGCCGCCGCCGCCGCCGGCGCATACCGCACCGCGTCCTTCACCTTTCGCTAAAGGAAGAGAACACGACCCCTGCCATCTCACACAATGAAGTAACTAAACTTGTCTACTTGCAAAACTTTCCTGCTCACGATCTGACACTGCTTTTGTGATCCCTTATCTGGAACTCCCTCGTGAAATAATGCTCACTCGGGTGTCGCAATTTGTCAAAGGTTATCGGAAAACAAATTGGCTAACGTCTGCTGCTTGCAAGTTATCAATCAACGCGAGATCTGCCCCAATTTTCGGACGAGAAAGATGCGTATCGACAAAGTTCAAGGCTGGCCGCTCTCAAACAATAATAGTTCAGATGTTTCTCATATTACTTTTACGGTGTTCACTTCGCCATTATACTGAAACCCGCCAGGCATTATGGCGAGATTTCAAAACAAACTCAACGGTACCGTGAATTAATCCTTCCATTCACAGGAGCATAATAGAGATGGCCCTAAGCGTTCCGATGAAAGCTGCATCGCATTTGTCTCGGGAGCGAGTGAGTCAGATCCCTGGGCTGTTAATAAACGGCTCAACAGCTCAACAGCTCACAGCTCGGCGCACGATGTGTAATTAAATAAAAATCTGACGGATTAAGTTCAGCGCGCTGGCGTTCCGTCGAACGGGCGGCTTAACGCCGAGAAATATGAACACTGCGATGGAGTTACGATGGAAACCTCATTTATTACTTGAACTGCTTGCTTAGCCAAATTATACACGACGGTATTTCTCTAAAGTACCCAAAATCTACTCTTCTAGACTTAATTTAGCTTAAATTACTATTCACATTGTTTTCTTTATCATATAATGGTATTAGTATCAATTTATTGCTTTCGTAGAAGCATCGCTTCAGTATCAAACATCACAAAGTCGGCCTTAAAATAGCATCTCAACCACCAACCAAACCAAATTTTGGTTTTCTATACAAAGAAATACAATCTCGATCACCTCTTTAATAAGTATTACATTTTGTGACATCACCGATGAATTATTGCTCTAAGCTACAAACTGTAATCTAGCTAGGTATAATGATGATGTTAGGATGATGATCCGTAAAGTACCTACGATAATTTCGTGATATCGAAGACAGACTATAGCAAATTATTAGTCCTTATTTCCTAATTCTGAAAACCTATCGATTATGACACAAATTTGTAACAAACACGTAGGCGTTAAAATAATCTGGGGCAATGCAAATTATGTTAATCCTAAATTAGTTTTAAGCAAATCACTCGTGTCCATATGTTTCACAGTCGGCTCCAAATATGTAAATCCATTGCAGTAACTTATCTCAAACTTAGTCTTAAAATCAGCAATGCCTCAGCAAAATCAGGATGCAGAGCAAACTCTATCACTAAAATACCTACGTAAATTGGAAACCGAACGAAAGCAGTTACTAGTATTTTTTTTGCGACCATTAAAATATTACGTTAATATGTAATAAATTATTTTCCTATTATGGGTTTTATGGTAGTGGTTGTTTTTTTGTTGTTATTAAATATTCAATTTATTATATTTATACCTATATAAAACCAGCAAAAACCGGTCGCACCAAAAAAAAGAGAATTGGTACGAAATATGTGTAAAAGTGACGTTTTTCGTGACGAAAATAGTAAAATCCCATGAACGGTAATTATTGGGTGGGGCTGTTCTTATAACCATGCCCAGTTGACCCATGACCCATGCTAGCATCTCCCAACGTATGTAGTTCAACTAACCTGTTTGAATGTTCCATCAGTTTGGTTTGTACTAAACAGTAGCGATCTAAGTCACCTTCATTACTTGGTTTAAATATTTCACAGACACGAAGTGTAGAAAAACACACGGAAACTTCCTCGTTTTACCTTACAATAAAATGCTATTGCAAGTTTCAGCTTACCCAGGAGATGACTCTACGTTCTTCGCATCCACGCCACATCTCCACGGGGTATCTATTCTCGATCTCGCCGCATTCAATATCGACATTGTAATGAGTTACGCAACACGCCCATTGACGAAGACAATACTGCTAATAACACCACAAGGTCGAAAAAGAAATTCTATAGATGATATATGCAATGAACGGTGAACATAATGTGTGTTTTCGTAACGTGTGGTACTGATCAGGCTAGTTTGCAAGGCGTAATAATTTTGTCATAATGTCATGTCGTGTACGTCGAATAGATCATGTGTGAAAGATCTATTCATTTGTAGTTGTTGCGCATTGTTGCTTGTTTGCGTCATGTGAGGTGTTCTTTCGGTAGGTACCTAGTTTGAATTGGAGTTAATTAGTATTGATTTTGTAATTTGGCCTAAATAAACTTTATTCACGAATTATGGTCACGGTTCACGTCGATCAACTACTGGGCATAGGGCTCTTCTATACGGGGTGACATTTAATTAGTTGACCATATTTTGGAGAAGGTGAGCATGAGTGCGAGGGAGAGCGCCATATACTTAATGACCCGGCCTACAGCGAGAAAAATGCATAGCTAAAAGGGCTGTGCGAGCCGCCCTTGAAATTTCACAAGTTTCACAAAGTCGAGTGACGAGCAAACAATATAGCTCTATACTGTAACTGTGAAATTAATCCCGATAACTTTCAAATAGTAATTTTGAAAGCAGTTTCCCAACTTGAAATTAACGTTGACCGATCTGAACGCAATTTTTTCACAGGAGCTGTCATTGCATTCAGCTGAATTGGGATTTGTCAAAAGTTATAGGATCCAGTAACTGTTAAAAAAGACGAATCCAGCCGACCCTGCAATTTTAAAGGTCCTTGAAATACCTCTACTGAAATTTCTCACGAAAATAACCATTCCCGAGAGGTGAAATCGTGGGTGAAATCATTAATAAATCCAGTTCTGGAGCCGCTCGCTGCGCCCCTCATGGGATCACTCCGCGACCCCCCGGTTTGGAACCCGTGGGCTAGATGATATTCAATCGTCTCTCGTATAGGAAAATATGTGATTTTAATAAGATACTTCAAAACCCAAGGCATTGTTAATTTTTTACAAGAGTTGTTATTGTAACAAATTAACAATGCCTTGATCTGCCCTATTTTACCAATTTTATATCTATTTACTCAATTATTAACACCTACAAACAAAAAGATTTACTTAATTTACCAACTAAGAAAACTCAATTTGACTAGCTGGTAATTATGCATAAGCTACGGAGAATCTCAAGCTAACTAAACGGTTGCCCATACTTTGAACGATTTTGCGGCATTTAGTCCAATCTAAGATTTAATAAAGATAACATGATACAAGCTTTTAGTTTCCAAAACGTGTTATTAAACTATGATTTAGAACCCACTGCGCAAATATGGCGGCCTAAAATATGCAATTAGAATGTGACGCAACAGATAAATGAAATGTTGCGAGGTACCTACACACTTTGACACCTTTGACTGCTAACTTAATTAACGGCTGTTTTATTTTATAGCTTTATTTATATGAATAGAAATTACTAGCAACACTTCAGATTTTTAGAATCACAGACAATTAGTTAAGTTTCTCTTATTTCTTGAAAATGCCATTTCACTTGAGTAAGTTGCATTTTTTTTTCCAACGTTTAAATTAAACACACCTTGAGGGCAATCCAACACACAAAACACACACCGGGGTCCGTCACTTGGCAAATATCTTTTATCCTCAACAAAAACTCAAATAAAGGCACAGGAAGCGCGCTTCCACTGAGACGAAAAGGAATTAAGCTAAACTTCTTTCTTTTGAATTTCGAATTCCGTGACTGACAGGTGTTCCTCCGGCCGTCGAGGTGCGCACGATTCGATTTTCGATACGAGTCGGGATATTCGGAATCCGATATGGGAGCGGGACAGGATAGGCCGTGATCATAAATCCTGGAATCGGACCCCGATCATATAGATAGAGCGTATATCCGATAGGTTTACTGTGATAGTTTTGCTTCGACTATATACGTATTGGATAAAAAACAAATACGTACATGAACTTGCAATTTATACAATTTATTGTTAGTGTAAGAAAAATAATAATGTGGAAAACAACCAAAGATTGTAAGTTTCGCGAAACTTACCTTCGAAAAGGAATCTTTCGAGGTCATTTTCAACTCTAATGTTTAAAGGACTCTCAAAGTCATGCTCTCACCGTCTCACGACGTATAAGCGTGCCTTTGGATATATGAGACACATTGTAAGGAAAAATATAAAAAATACCTACGAATTAAGAACCTCTCTCCTTTATTGAAGACGGTTAAAAAAGATCAAATGGAGTCATGTTGCTGGGCTAGAGTTGCATCCAGCGATCGAGACTGATGAAGTATCTTTATTAACATGAAACCTCGTAATTCCTACTCCACATTTATTTCTCATCGTAAACTCTGTGGACATTAAAAAATACGAGATGCAAATTTCTATAGTTAGCTTTTCCGATACGTTTTGAATACTGGAGTTCTCAAGCCCCAATCTTTAAATTTCAAAACCCTTTCACTATTATCTAGAATTTCATGGATTCTCTATTTATTTAGAATTTTCTGAATCCTAAGCTTCTGAGCTTAGGTATTGTTGAATTCGAAGTGGACTCAGTCAAACATAACGCTTAGTTAGCAATGGGAAATATTAAACTGCACGACAATAAATACTGATTTGCACAGGAAATATACTTACTTTTACAGCAAATATCAGGGCAAATTACTGCGGTAGCTTAGGTGAAGGGTATAGGGGGTGAGCGAAGCGAAGCCCTCTTTATCCTTCGTATTAGGTTGAACATGTAAGAACAACAAAAATACTTAAAACATAAAAAGTATTTTTGTTGATCCTTTTTGCTGTGAAAATCAGTATATTTGCTGTGTGATTTAATACTAGCCGTTAGGAATCCGCACCATTGTTTCAAGACAAATGCATCATACATAACTCAAATTTAAATAAGTACCGTTGAAGTAGATAGCCGTAATATATTTCGTGACACCTATTCCTAACTGCCAACCACTTACGAAGTTATTCACCTTTCTGGCAGAACCGGGAGTCCATCATTAAACTCATTTTCACCCCTCAGAGCTACGATTTAACAAACTAACTAAACATTTTTTTATTTAACCTCAAACAGCATTCCTTCTTCTTGTAATGAGCGGATGCCCAAGACCGATAGCAAAATTGTGGCCATATTATAATTCCACCGTTCCATCACCTATTTTACCCTATTCCTTAGACCTTAGAGTTTATTTCCCATTACGGTAAACTGATACGTGAAATACCAAGTTTCTGTGAATGTAATCTTTGTGAAGTAAGGAATAAAGGCGATGTTAATCTTGAGACTTAGCTTGAGGTTAATATAATATAATAGAAGTTGGCGCCAGACATTTTTGCACGTGTTTGTGATAGAATCTTACTCAGGGCTAGGCGTTGATGATTAGCTTAAGGCTGGTTTCAATTTCACGTGAGGAAAGCTTATCGACGTATCAGCGTCGGGTTGGGTTCGCCCATGTCTGATAAAGGAAAGAATTATGTATCTTAGTCATGGTTTGTAAAAAGCATAGCTCGTCCTTATGCCTCTATAAGAACGTGAGCTATGCTTTTTACAAACCATGACTGCGGCCGGCGTCTTTATTCGGAGTTGTTTATGGGGATGTTGGAGTAAGAAACCGTTTTCAGTTAGAACGCGTTTTCACTAGTTAAAACTAGTTTTGACTAAGTGCCCTATACTGCGATATTTAATTGGAGCCAGAAATATAAAAACAAACAACTGTCATGTTATAGAACAAAACCGTTGACTTTGACATTCAAATTATACTTTTTGTACTGGGAAATGACAGATGTTTGTTTACATTTCTGGACTCAAATAAAAAATCGCATTATTTATATATACATATATATATATATATACATAGTCAGGTCATAAGTTCTGTCACATGTGCAATATGAAATAATTTAGACATGTTTATTATTTATGTAAACATTTATATAACAAAATGAACTTAATAAAACATAGATTCTTATGGTAATAAAGTTTATTCAAAATGACCCCCGCGATTTTGAATACAGGCCTTTATTCTGCGCGGCCAGTCGTCTATCGCAGCACGAACGAGGTCCATGTCAATATCGGCGGCTGCCTTAATCAAGGATGCCTTGAGTGACTCCAAATCAGGATGAGGCTTTGAGCAGGCCTTTTCCTCCAAGTGTTGCCATATCTTGTAATCTAATGGACTCAAATCTGGACTGGAGGAGGGCCAGTCTTCGTGCCGGATGAAGTCGATTTCACGCGCCGCCAGCCAGTCTTGTGTGCTTTTCGCTCTATGATCTGGCGCAGAATCTTGTTGGAATACCCAGTGCCTGTTATTAAACATGGTATGAGAAACAGGTTCCACAAGGTTCTTGAGGACTGTATTTTCATACACAACTGCATTCGTTTTTACGCCTTTCTCACAAAAATGTACCTCAGTTAAGCCCCAATAAGAGACTCCCAACCAAACCATAAGCGAGGATGGAAAATTACCTCGTTAGACACGCGGAATACGGTTGCTCGCTTCTTCACTGCTGTGTGCGTACACCTTATCATTTTGTTTGTTGTAGCTCTCGTCCACGGTGAAAATTTTTTCATCCGAAAAAAGAATTTCCCGATGCTTTTTTCCCGCGTACCGCTTCAACAAAGAGCGGCATCTCTTCAGTCTCAGGTCCATTAAACGAGCGTCCAAACGATGTCCTGTTTTTCTTCGATATGCCCTAAGCCCTAAGTCTTCATTTAACACCCTTTTCACCGTGGTCCTGCTTAACCCCATCTGAAGGGCCAACAGTTTCTGCTTACGTATGGGATTTCTTTGAATTCGCGCCTTCACAGCTTTTATCACTGCTGGAGTCCTAACAGAGCGAGGGCGACCACTTCTTGACCTGTCATCTACACTAGAGTCTTCATTGTATCGTTTTATGGTACGATAAACGAATCTTTTGGTTATATTCAAATTTTTCAGTAAGTCGAAAATCTGAATTGGCGCCTGACCGCAACGATGCAACGCAATAACTGCGACACGGTCTTCTTTAATTGTCCACTCCATATTTAAAAATGAGGAAAATTCTAAAAAGTACACATTTTTATTTTCATGAAAAATTCGAAATTCGAATTCAATAAACTTTTTTGTGGCCAGCGTTCTAAATTCAAAAGTTTTTATTGTGTGACAGAACTTATGACCCGACTGTGTATATATATATATATATATATATACACACACACATATATATATATATATATATATATATATATATATATATATAAATATTTATATATAGATAAAACTAGAATTTTCTTCTGGTCGAAATTTAATGTCAATGAACCTCTCAAAAACCGAGGCTAGTTGGGACGGGTCGCGATTTTGAACTTTATGCCATGGTAATAAAAAAATTAAACCTATAACGGAACAGTGGCGTTGTCTAACGCCGGTGGTAGTCAAGAAGTTAAGCAATTAATTGGGTTCTGTGAATGTACATAGGGTCGCCTCCGCTCCGCTTCGCTCGGCTCCAGGTTGTATATCACAAACCAAAACAAAGTGGCACAAACAAACAGCCGATATCGACTGCAGCGCAAGCAAAAGTTCCCACACCGGCACCAGTACCTCACAATGCGACTAACGCCAAGGACGTAAAGGAAGATGGTGGAGAGGGATGGACCAAAGTCACTAGGAAGCCACGAAGGCCCCGGTCGCTGCGCGGCACAGCAGGACCCACAATTACCACTCTTCGTGCGGTGGAGCGACAGCGGTTCTTCCATCTCTGGAATATGAGGTCGGGACTGGAGGAAGTTAGGGCATATTTACAGGAGTTGTGCTCACCCAAAACCGGCACCGTGGTAGAGTTGTCGACAAAGCGGGCATACAAGTCCTTCAAAATAGGTGTTCCAGAGTCGCTTTTTGACACCTGCTTCTCCATGGATGTGTGGCCTGTTGACGCCCGTATCAAGGAGTGGCTGCCCTTTCATACCTACATTGAGCTCTACAAAAACAGTAAAAATAAATCACCGCCCCCCCCCCACCCCAATGAATATCTTGTATTGTCGTATAGCGACAAAAACCTAACCAGAACCTAACAAGAAACAACAACCAGGATAAAATTTAGAAATGACAGTTTATTAGGTGTATATACAATAACTATTTAGAAAAATGATAGGAAGATGAGGGTGAATGAAGTGAGACAGGTTTTATAAAAAATACAGGTATCAGATAAAAAAAAGGAAGCGGAGGACACGGAGAGTAGGAGCAGAAGGAGCAGCAGACGTCTGGCGAACTGGTCAGTGGATGCACTGGTGGGCGATGTAGCAGTTGCAGTTGGAGAGCGTGGCCGGCGGCCAACCGGTCATCAGTGTCCTGGAGACACCGACGGGCAGCAGAAGTAGTGGCCCTGGTAGCGAAGCGCCGGCCAGGGTAGAGGCCCGCAACGTGTCGGCCTGAAGTCACCGACGGGCAGGTGAAGTAGAGAACGGGCAGGTGAAGTGGAGACCCACGAAGCGCCGGCCAGGGTGGAGGCCCGCCAAGACAGGAGGCGTAACAGCAGAGGCTCGCAGGATCCCGGGGCAGTGCGGCCCCGGGATAAGGCCTTTAGGTGATGCTTCTTGCTCAAAAGCTGAAGTGAGACTCCAGAATTTCAGAAATGTTCCGCTCTTATACCCTTTTTGGAGAGTTCTAAAAATTATTTAAATTAAAAGCAATTTTTGTGAATGGCCAAGAGGAAAAAAGTATTTTCGTAAAAGTATTGAAGTAAACATATCAGACCGCTAACGAGTTTGAATGGACATTGCCATGACAACCAGATAAACAACAACATAGTAATATGTCAAATTTTGGTTTCAGGCTCGTAATAAAGAAATCAACAAGTTCACATAGCCAAAATTACATAACAGCGATAGATAAAAAGGTAGCGCACCAGCCCGCACGAAGCCCGAGATTGCAGAGTTTCGGAGAAAACCAAATACAAGGTCACCAAAGGTAAACCCCTTCGCTATCGATTTAGAAGTGCTGATAGTGTGAAAATACGAAGTGAAAATGATTTGTTATTGTGTTCTTATGGTTTAAAACGTTACAGGGTCCTATGAAAATAAAGGTGATACGAAATATACAGCTTTACAGCTCAGCAAGTATCCAGCTGAACAGACTTGAAAATGGCATGTAAGTAGCATAACACTACAATATCCTTTATCAAAATGTCCGCGGTATCAAAACGCGGTTGGAGTTTTGGCGGCAAAACCTGCTGGTGCTGGATCACCACCTCGTCGCCGCTACGGAGACGTTCATAGACTCGTCGGTTGGAGATGCCGAGGTCACAGCGGGAGGCTGGAGCGTGCTGCGCCGGGACCGCGCTACCGCGTGCGGAGGCGTGCTGCTCGCCGCCCGCCCTGGCATCACACTGAGACGGCGCCGCGACCTTGAAACACCGAACGGTGAAGATCTATGGGCGACTGTGACTGTTGGGCTAGTGACGGTTACCGTCTGTGTAGTTTACATAGATCCCAGCAGGAAGAAAAACAAGAAGAAAATCACCCAGGCGGATAAGGACGCCGAGTATATGAACTGGTTTTCGAAGACAGAGGAAAATGTAGCCCAAGTGAACGGTACATTAATTATTCTAGGAGACCTCAATTTGAACAGTGCTTCAGTTGCAACACTTAACTATTATTGTTATTTTCTAAGTGAAACGAATGAAGTGAAGAATGATCATGGTGGCGTGCTTGATGTGGTGTTACTGCCGGAGAGTGTGTCACCAGGCTTCCGTGTCAGGAAGCCTGGTGCCACGTACTGACGCCTACCACCCGCCTCTCGACGTCATTGTGCCCGTGTTGTATGCGCAGAGAGCTGTCCAGCGATCTGGCCGCTTGGATCCTAGCAACATTGGAGGTCGCAATGACTGGAACTTTGCCAAGGGCAATCACGCAGTCCTGTACGAACTCATGTGTAGCATATCTTGGGACAGTTTTCTCGAAGCTACTGATGTAGAGACGGCAGTCGGTCGCTTCTACGATTCCATTTACGGAGTCTTCAACAGCTGTATCCCGAAAAAGACCAGACCAAGCCAGCCTACAAGGAGATACCCGGTGTGGTTCACTGGTGATATAATAAGGGACTTGGCCACGAAGGCCATACTCCACCGTAAATGGAAATCGGGGAGGAGGCCGGCTGAGTGAGCTAAGAGCCAACCTCAAGTGTCGCGTAGATACAGCCTACGCCAACCACATGAGTAGTATAGAAAGCAATATTAGACATAAACCGCGCGCATTTTGGAAATATGTAAGTGGCCTACGATCGAAGGGCGGTTTCGAAACTCGGGTCACGCATCGGGGCCGGGAACACGTTGGTGAGGAAGCAGCAGCCGCATTTGCAAACTACTTCTCAGACGTTTTCCTCCCCGATGAGCCAGCGCTCGATCCAGATCTGGTAAACATTTCTGATGACTCGTGCACTGCTAATCACATACAAGTTTCACATATTTCCAGTAGGGACATAAAGGAAGGGCTGAAGCAGCTAAGGCCAAGGAGCGCATTTGGTTCGGACAACGTCCCTCCCTACTTTTTGAAGGCCTTTAGCGATCAGCTGGTTTTACCTTTGGGTCGGATATTCAATCTCGTTCTTGAACAAGGTAAGTACCCCACCAGCTGGAAGCTTTCTCGAGTCAGTCCTTTCCCCAAGAAAAGTGACACTGCCTCCGTTGATCAATATCGACCCATTGCGATCCTGAGTTCATTGGCAAAACTGTTCGAGTCGATCATAAAAGACAAAATCGGTTCGCACGCGGATTCAGGAGTCGCCGCTCAGTTAACACCAACTTGCTGACTTTAGTCGAGATTGTGTCGAAGTGGATGGACAAGGGATGTCAAATGGACGTCGCCTATATGGACTTTCGTAAGGCGTTCGACAGAGTCGATAATGACGTCCTAATGAAGAAGTTATGTGCCATTGGATTTGCCCCACGGCTGTTGGTTTTCTTCGCTGACTACCTCAAGAAGGGTCTATTCTCGGTCCGTTGTTATTTATCATTATGATAAATGACCTGGAATTAGAGCTTAAACACGCCAATTGCCTTCTGTATGCGGACGATCTGAAACTGATACTTCCCGTGAGTTCAGAGGATGATTGTAGTTTGCTGCAGGAAGATCTAGACGCGGTTCATAGGTGGAGTGTGAACAATAAACTCCTCTTCAATACTGCCAAGTGCTATGTAATGTCCTTTACGCGCTCCTCTCATCCTGTAAGCGCGATATATACACTCGGTACGGAGTCTTTGACTCGAGTGTATTCGATTAGGGACCTCGGTGTTACGTTCGACCCTAAACTTACATTCCATGAGCACATGAGCACATTGGCCAAGGAATGCTTCAAAAGATTGGGGTTTGTAATACGGAATAGTAAGGGATTCCATAACCTGGGTGTGGTCCAGCTTCTCTACATGGCCCTAGTGAGAACCAAACTTGAATCTAGCTCGGTGGTTTGGAATCCGCACGAAAGCTCCTACATACTTTTGCTCGAGAAGGTACACAAAGCTTTCCTACGATACCTATATAAGCGGAAATTTGGATACTACCCTTATCTTTATCCATCCGCTTTTATATTGGGTATGCTTGGATACAACTCACTAGAGGTCAGACGTAACACCGAGCAGCTTCTGACTGTGTGTCGATTGTTGCGAGGTGACAGTGACTGTGTCGCGCTTGTCGGTACGGTATGCGCGCTATACGTGCCCGACAGATATCTCCGCGCGCGTAGGCACCAGCTGTTAGCGGGCGGCACGTACCGCACGGTGGCGCGCCAGCAGTCTCCACTGGTGAGGGCACGGGATAGCCTCAATGCTCTGCTGGCTGCAGCGCCACTGACTGATCTGTTTGGTGATGAGTGGAGGCATATTGTGCGAGAATGTGGCAGGTTCTGTGAGATGAAGGAGTGAAAGTGTTGTCTTAGAAATATTATTATTATTTTTTGCATTGACATTTTATTTCAGTACCCTTAACATACCTAATAATGTTTAATACTATTTGAATTTGACCTAAATTTAATGTTTAATGTGATTTGATATGTAGTATTTTCCACGAATTTGTACCCTTTGTTCCCTACCTGTGATATCGACTTACCTAAATTGATACTGACATTGTATAACTATTTGACTTCGTACAGCGCATTGGGTGTATACCTGTAATGTTGTATATCGTACTTGTATATTAAATTAAATTAAATTAAAATTAAATATAAAATAAACAACTTTATTCTATATATTCGGACAAAAAGTGACCTATAGCAACTAATTTAGCTTCAAATTATAGTTATTAATAAGATATGCTAGTTTTAACTAACGTAGAACTATGTAGTTTTGACTTGAGATAACGCGTTCTAACTAATAACGGGTTTTCACTATAGCACAGTTAACTGAAAATTAATGTAAAACTAGTTTTACATGAATTAAATTCTAGTCATTATTAGAAAATTCTTGTTTTATATAAGGCTCTTAGTAAAAACCAGTTTTAACTAGTGAAAATACGTTCTAACTGAAAACGTGTTTTACGGCAGCAGTGCCTCTAGTTTAAGTTTTGATAGTTTTCGAATACTTTTATAGTTTCAGTTTTCTTCCATACATTTAGAAGCAGCGCCTCTAGCGGAAACTATCATGAACTAAAATTTGTAGTATGAGTTATTTCAAATCGTAGTTTTCGAAAACGAAATAAGTTTACGTGTAAATAATACCTTTTTGGTAGTACGAGTTACATGTTTGACAGATCTTTGGTAGTAAACTTCAACGAATTCGAAAACTTTTATAGTTTTTGCACTCACCGAAAATTTGTAGGTGAAAAGTGTTTTTTTGTTGGTTAGAATCTAATTAGAATTTAATTTCGAGTCTAATTGGTGGCGATCAGTGGCAATGCGATCATATTTTGCGTGGCGAATGGCTGCAGAGGCAGAGGAAGCTGAGCGTCGCGAGCAAGAGCGACAAGAACTAAGATCACGGCGGGAGAGTTTGACCATCGACTCTATTTCCGATACCCATTTTATTCAGCGGTATCGGCTTAATGAAGCTGCGTATGAGTAACTTTGTGATACTTTAACATTTTTAATTTTATAATAAATAAAAGCTTGTAAACACAATTTTTGTTTCGTTTTGATAAATTGGCAGTTTGTGAGAGTTGACACTTGACATTGACAACGTCTAACGAAAATCAAAACGTCAAAATGACAGGTGTGTTTGCCCTTTCTTTTTACACGTGCTAGAAAGAGATAAAGTATGTAGAGTGAAGTTCGCACAATCGAGTTTTACCATAAACGATATCGTGTGAACTATAATCAAAAAATATAACTCATACTACTAATTCAGTTGGAAACGAATAGTTTGGCGTGCTTACGATTTCTATCAACGTTTACGTATTTTGCAAATCCGTACTAGAGGGATACATCATCAACGTGATGAAACAGAAATATACGAAGGCGACCCCTGTGGCGCTGCGGTAGTGGCTCTGTCTACCATGTGAGAGGTCCCGGGTTCGATCCCCGGCTGGGGACAAATAAAAAAAAACCTAGGACTTGGATGTTTATATGTCTGTGACGTCGCTGTTTCTGGTTTTCCACGACACAGGGTATCATAGTGTGGGGCCAGAAGCAATGTATTTGCCTGTCTGTAAATGTTTATGTTTATGTTTAAATTTACAAAGTAAGTTTGTAAGGCCTGGGCTCTATACAAACTCCATGTGAAGTTGCCAAAGTTAACCCTAAAATAGTCGGGCCTAAGTAGGTATTTTAATAGAGAAGCTTCGGTCAAGATATTTATAACATTTTGAGACCTGGAAACCTCTTTTGCTCGTTTTCATTGCATTTAACAAAAAATACGAATTTAAAGTAAACACGCCTTCCTGTAGCTCTAGTTTAAGTTTTGATAGTTTTCGAATACTTTTATAGTTTCAGTTTTCTTCCATACATTTACAAGCAGCGCCTCTAGCGGAAACTATCATGAACTAAAATTGGTAGTATGAGTTATTTCAAATCGTAGTTTTCGAAAACGAAATAAGTTTACGTGTAAATAATACCTTTTTGGTAGTACGAGTTACATGTTTGACAGATCTTTGGTAGTAAACTTCAACGAATTCGAAAACTTTTATAGTTTTTGCTCTCACCGAAAATTTGTAGGTGAAAAGTGTTTTTTTGTTGGTTAGAATCTAATTAGAATTTAATTTCGAGTCTACTTGGTGGCGATCAGTGGCAATGCGATCATATTTTGCGTGGCGAATGGCTGCAGAGGCAGAGGAAGCTGAGCGTCGCGAGCAAGAGCGACAAGAACTAAGATCACGGCGGGAGAGTTTGACCATCGACTCTATTTCCGATACCCATTTTATTCAGCGGTATCGGCTTAATAAAGCTGCGTATGAGTATCTTTGTGATACTCTAAGAACATGTGGTAACCTCAGGAGCTCACAAAGGGTATCATTAGAGTCTAAGGTATGTATGTAGTGCACCTCATTCATCATCTCATTCAGATCAACGAAAATCAAAACGTCAAAATGACAGGTGTGTTTGCCCTTTCTTTTTACACGTGCTAGAAAGAGATAAAGTATGTAAAGTGAAGTTCGCACAATCGAGTTTTACCATAAACGATATCGTGTGAACTATAATCAAAAAATATAACTCATACTACCAATTCAGTTGGAAACTAATAGTTTGGCGTGCTTAAGATTTCTATCAACGTTTACGTATTTTGCAAACCCGTACTAGAGCTGCTGTAAAATACCTCCTAAGAGAAAGTGACGTAACAGTTGTTATCTCTTTCTATTAAAATAAGAAGGAGATTGACGCATAACTCTGTCCCTTTCTCACAACAACTAGAACGTAACTTCCGCTGTAGGTCCGTTTTCGCGCCAAACTGTTAACTGTCAGTATGAACCCGCAATACGGTATTTGACTGCTATGATACTTTTTATGAACTGTCAAACGGTAATTTTGTTCACGAGTTCTATGAAATACTAGCATGTGACGTCATAGTCAAATGCTGTCTTTTTAACACAAAATTAAGTTTATAAGAAAACAACTGCTGAAAATATACAATTCTGATATTGTCAAACGTTTTTGTTGAAATAGGTTCAGCTTGTGACACGTTTCTAGATTTATTGGACCACCTTGACAAATACCGTATTTTTGGCAAACAAATTATTTTTATGCCCTAATATGCTCGTGGTCTATACAACATGATATACGTGAAAATTATAGCTAAAATAAAATCATTTCATGTTTCCTATTCTAGAAGTCTAGTTAAACGAGTCTAGCCTTGCATTCTCCGAGATGGAGTGGCGGGGGCACAATCTAACTATGAAAAATATCACCACAACACTAAATATCTAAAATCATCGAAAGGTTCGACAGTAGAACATGGTAGAACCACGCTATCGAACCACGCTGTTCCGAGGGAAAAAAATATCACCACAGTACACCAAGTACTTTCTTATCTTTTCATCAATACCCTACACTACATCGGAATACCATAGTATTTATTTATTTATTTTTACTTTTTTATCTTTATTTTATTTAGGGGCTTTGGCACCATACGGACGCATGTCAGCCCCATTGTCACTTATTCTAAAAACAGTACATATTATAAACTAACGCTTTACTATCACTAAAATACTTATAAATAAAAAATGCCTCTTCACACAGAGGTTCAGCTAGCAAGGTCTGAAAAATACCTAAATCTAAAATATTTATCTTAAGTGAGGTCACAACTGCGTCTCTTTCGTTTTTGTTTCCAATACACTCTAGTAACAAGTGATGAATGTCTTCCACTTTACCACAATTGGCTGATTGTACTTTTTTCATTAGTAAACCATAGTAAGAAACTTTGAACAGCAACTTTTACAGTTTCCTTCCAATAATGAGGCAGCCGCGCAACAATGCGAATAATTCTCCCACCGAGTACGAAGAACCGGCAGTTGTCATGTCTTTCGAAGAAATACCCTTACAATTGGCGCAATTCTGAATTTAGCTGCTCAATAAAACGAGGACCGCTCGTGTATATCATTAGCATAATAGCTTCCCATGGAACACCACTGCATGCATAATGGAAACTATCCAAGATTTCCATTCAAATCGAGGAAAAATTAGACTCCTGAGGAGAAATTGCGAATCTTAAGTGCTTAGTTATTATGTGTCTGCAAAAAACAAAGCCGTTATTATAAGGGCTTTGTAGATGATTAAAGGATCGTTCGGACCTCCAAGAAACACGGTCGTTATGATTACACTCAAAATTGTGGCCAAATCGATCGATTTCGCAGATAAACCGGGGTCAAAGGGCTGCGATCCTGTAAAAGCCTTTTATTAAATCCTTTCCAATAAACGTCTCGTCATACAGCAATTTGTGGATAATAACGATAAGATGTAAGTGGTAATGGCTGATGTTAGTGTGAGAAGTTTTCAGGTCAGAAACTTTGTACATTAGGGCCTTTAACTCCTAGTTGTTGAGTTTGAGGGAAACTTAATTATGCTGACACTGCTTCTCGTTCGGGGAATGACAGTGCTAGTTTAAGCGGCACTTAATTAGACCAGCAATCTGTGCGTTTGTCCATAATGTAGTCCTCAAACTCCTTCCAATCCTCTGCATGTCTTTTCTCATTCAATACCTTGACGATGATGTAGATAGAATATCATTTTTATGCTGTGGACACCTCTTGCATGTTTCCTTGTTTTACTAATTAAACGCTCTAGGTTCTAGGTTCCAGCACCTTCCTAGCGTCTCAAGTAATTCTTAGAACCTAAATCATTATCGTAACACACTTAGCCGGACGTTATGAATGATTACGCCCCATTAAAAGTGTCACCGACTCATTAAGCTAGTCTAGTCTTCTTGACATCTTTGACGCAATATTCTGGTAAGATGCCGGTACAAATTGCCGAAGACCAGTCCAGGAAACGTTCTGACATAGATAATTCGAAGTCTGCAACTCGCTAAGTCGTGACCTCATGTAACTACTGAACGTGTTTTAAATATGCAGAGTGGAGCCAATGATAGAATAGGCCTACGACACACTACATGACTACATTATGAAAAAGATAACATCGCGCTTGACGGGTGTCAGTCTAGCCTTTTAGTGAGGAGATATTGATTTAAAACAACGATTAATCAAATGAATCGATACACTCTTCAAACATTTGTGATTAAGAAGCAGCTGATAGATTTTGACATTCTTTTTTCAATTAAAACTGTTACCTTTATTACATTTGTAAGCCTAGTTTAGGTAACAGTGTCGTATATTATTGTGTGTGTTTGTTGGATCAATAAAAAGTATAGTATAGTAATTTAGATTCCATCACATTGTTTTGGTAACATCTCTAGTGTTTAAAAAGTGGATTTTATGAAGTTTCAGGTTAAGTAGTTCACAGCCGGCGCCGGCCGCCGATTCGGTAGCCATAAACACTGCGGTAGCTTAGGTCTTAAAACTAAGTATGTTTTTATGTTCTTACATGTTCAACCTAACACGAAGGATAAAGGGGACTTCGCTTCGCTCACCCCCTTTACCCTTCACCTAAGCTACCGCAGTGTTTTGCCCTGATATTTGAAACCAAACACTTATTGCAGTGCTGCCAACATACCCACCCATGTGCCGGCTCCCAATCACATACATTTTGGAAGCCGGCGCCGGCTGCGGAGGCACTTCCTTTTTAGGTTATCATATCAGTCATTCCACTTCTAAGATTTTACGAACGGAAGGCGGAACGTCGTCGGTCGCGGAATGCCAATACATGTTGTTAAGGGGCATTTACACGATCAGTTCCACCGTATCCGTTCGCAAGTGGTGTAAAAGTCATCGAGTAAGCAACGGCCATCGCATCGGTCGCTCTGGAGCAGTAAGTTGGTTAAATCAGACACTTAACTGACTCCCTAGACCGATAATTAAATGCCGACGTTTAAACAAGTCACTAAAATTCCGTCAGACAAGTGATTGAACGAAACGTTTAACGAGTTGTCTAAACGTTCTTAGCCAAGAAGACATATACAATATAAATATTTATTTATGTGCACTTAAGTTTATGTTTTAAGTATTTTTTGTTGTTCTTACATGTTCAACCTAACATGAAGCATAAAGGGGCCTTCGCTTCGCTCACCCCCTTTACCCTTCACTTAATCTACCGCAATGTTTTGGCCAGATATAAGCAGTGCAAATCAGCTGTGGTCGTGACGCCGTCTTGTTTTCCAACACACCGGCTTTCGTTAAGACAGATTGTTAAACGTTTTCGACGATGCTTTATTTAAATCAAAATGCTAGTGACTTGGTTAAACATCGGCATTTAATTAACGGTCTAAAGAGTTATATGTCTGAATTAACCAACCAACTGCGACAGCTCTATCAGCCGCCGCAGACGCACCCGCCGTCGCAACGGCGGGTTAATGTTCGCCCAGTATAGGTATAGGGTAAATGCGCCTCATAGCATTATATCATAGTTTTTAATTTCGTTTAAAGGGCAGAGGTCAAATAATTAGATATGTAATTAAAATGTGGTTACAATGTACCGTCTGTCTTTCTCTTTTAATCCCATAACATTGTTTATTGTTAAATAAGCTTACAACTTTTTAATGCTACTCTAGACCCCACACTAGGACTCCCTGTGTCGTGGTGACTAGTTTCTTTCGCTTACACTTTAAAATTATCAATCTATGCATTTATAAATTTAAAATAAGTTAAAACAATTATTCCTAACGTGCACCCAATAACTGATCAAGTTAAATAGCTGGTTAAATCCAAGTGTTTTTTTTTTCAATTGATAAATAAGAAGCCTGAAGTGTTCTCCACAATTGTTTACGTGTTTTCTTGTTTTTAGCAGGTAGGTAAGTTTTATAATTTATGTTAATAATTATGTATTAATATCAAAACAACTATGTAATGTCAGTCAATGTTATGTCAAGTGATAGTCTGTGGTCTAATGTCATCAATTGTCATCACGAAACGTGCGGGGCGTGTTCCACTCATGATATGAAGTTGACCTGTATGTTCACAGTCCTCTCGTTCCTGTTCGCTTGAATCTCGACACTTATTCTTTTTTCTCTTTATGTTTATAATAACAACTTTATGTTAAGTTGTTCCAAACTCTGCCTGCCTGCATATTACCCATAAGTGAGCGAAACGAAATGTAGGTCACGTCACACTCAAACAAAGTAATGATTGTCAGCGTTTTGTTCATTGCGTTTTGCTTGTTTGTGTTGTATGTGTTGTTTCAAACCTTTAAGGTAATATATTATTTCCCAACAAGCCCAGTGTGTCTGGGTTCAGGCTTTTTGTATTTAATTGTTAATTTAGTGTTAAACCTCGTAAGGGAGGATATTATAGTTTAGTTTTATATTTATTTTATAGCTATTGTAGTATATTTATTTATTTATTTTAAATGAATATCATAAACAATTTCACAGGCAGTTTTTTCTCTAGCTCTTCTAACGGCGACTCTCTTGGTTCAGGAGGTGTCGACTCCCTTGCGGACGCATCATTCAACTTGCTAGCAATCTGAAACGAGTGTTCAACAAGTCGGAGTTCAATTTCAATGTCGTTCATATTAATGCCCAAAGCATTCCTGCTAGTTACGCTGATCTCCTGGAAGCTTTCAGTGATCAGATTATACATGGTATTTTTGTATCCGAATCATTTCTGAAACCATCTCTTCCTTCCTCCATGTATTCTCTGCCAGGGTTCAGGCTCTATCGCAACGATAGGACAGGCAAAGCAGATGGCGGGGTTGCTATCTACTTACGTTCTGACATTCCGTGCAAAGTCATCTGCCACTCGCCAAGCCTGTACTCTGGTTCAGCTGAGTATCTCTTCCTTGAGATCAGCTTGCACCACAGCAAAATTCTTCTGGGTGTATATTACAGCCCCTCACTTCGTATCGATTACTTTGATTCTTTTGAATCTCTACTCAGTGACTTGACTCCTCTCTATAGTGACACTCTCATTCTCGGTGATTTTAACACCTGTCTCCTGAAAAATAACGCCCGCTCTGCCAAACTTAAATCTATTGTAAATTCCTCTAACTTACATATTCTTCCCCTTGACGCTACTCACTTTCAACCGCACTGTATTCCCTCCCTTCTCGATCTCATGATTATCTCCAACATAGCCAAGGTGGCTGCTCATGGCCAGCTTAATGCCCCAGTCTCCTATCACGATCTGGTGTATGTTTCATACAAAATTAGGCTCCCTAAGCGCAAAGTCAAATTCCTTGATATTCGAAGCTTCAAAGGTGTGAACCTCGATTCCCTGAAATCAGATGCCTCATCTGTCGATTGGACCCCCGTTGTAACTGGTGAGACCGTTGATGACAAAATCCTGAAGTTCAACTCAATTGTCCTGGGGCTGTTCGACAAGCACGCACCAATGAAAAAGGTCAGGGTAAAACATTTTCCTGCTCCGTGGTTGACAGACGCTATCAAGCGTTTAATGGCAAAAAGAAACCGTGCGAAGGGGCGATATAAGAGAGACCCAACCGATAACAATCTTCTAACATTTAAACGCCTTCGAAACCTATGCAACCGCATGTGCCGTGACGCCAAGCGACGCCACATCTATGAGCGTATAGAAATGTACACCCCAGCTCAGGTCTGGAAATTTCTTAAAACCCTTGGTGTTGGCAAGTCCCAGGAATTTTCTTCAGGTGATGTCGATCTCAACGGTCTTAACCAGTTCTTTTCTTCTCCCCCCCTCGTGATAGACCCCGCCACAAAGCAGGCAACTCTTCGTCATCTACGGTTGAAGGCTGCAGTCTGTACCTCACCGTTCAACTTTAGTCTCGTTGGAATCGGCGCAGTTAGAAAGGCAGTGCTAGCGGTCACATCCAAAGCTGCTGGTGGCGACAACGTCAGCCATCAGATGATCCACAGCGTCCTTGAAGAGTTGCTCCCTCCAATTACACACATCATAAACTTCTCTCTATCAGCTAGATCTTTTCCTAGTCTGTGGAAGAAAGCTCTTGTCATCCCACTGCCCAAAAATTCCAATCCCTCCTCCTTCAAAGATTACAGGCCCATATCTATTTTACCTATTCTCTCCAAAGTCCTTGAATCCATTGTCCACTCCCAACTCACCTCCTACCTTTCATCAAACAAACTTCTCAATCCTTTCCAATCTGGCTTCAGACAAGGGCATAGTACTACCACAGCACTCTTAAAAGTCAGCGATGATATACAGCTAGCCATGAATCAGAGGTTGGTTACGGTGCTGGCCCTGCTTGATTTCAGCAATGCCTTTAACTGCGTCGATTTTGACATTCTTGTCGCTATATTAACATCGCTGAATGTCTCCTCCCACGCTGCTGGCTGGTTCGACTCATACCTGAGAGGTCGTCAGCAGCGCATTAAGTCTGAAGAGACCGAAACTCAATGGTGTGATCTTTCCTCAGGAGTGCCTCAAGGTGGTATTCTCTCTCCTCTTCTTTTTTCAGTCTTTATAAACTCCATCTCCGACGTCCTCTCTTCTTCGTATCATCTGTACGCAGATGATCTACAAATTTATCGCCACTTTTCCCCCTGCGATGTAGTTTCATCCGTGGAGGCACTGAATGCTGACCTCGAGAATGTGAAAGACTGGGCCTCATCATACGGGCTGTTAATAAACCCGAATAAATCACAAGCCATGATTTTAGGAACCAGGCACACTCTTTCCTTGTTACAAAAACCCATTGTTCCCGTATCATATAATGGCATCACAATAGAGTACACAGATAAGGCGAAAAACCTTGGGGTTATTTTTGACAACCAGCTGTCTTGGTCTCCACATGTCAGCGAGGTCAGCAGACGGGTCTTTGCGTCTTTTCACTCCCTCAGGCGTCTGCAGTACTTCTTGCCGCGGCAGACCAAAATCACCCTTGCTCAGTCCCTTCTCCTGCCGCTAATCGACTACGCCGATGTCTGTTGGGCGAGCGCGAACGAAGATCTTCTGAACAAACTCGAACGACTTCAGAATCTCGGGATTCGGTTTATCTTCGGGCTGCGCAAATTCGACCACGTCTCTCAATTTCGCAAAGAGTTGGGGTGGCTTCCGATTCGTCGTCGCCGAGACTCCCATATTCTTTTTTGTCTTTTCAATATATTGAAAAATCCGCGCTACCCCAGCTACCTTCGAGACCGCTTTGAGTATCTCTTTTCAGGAGATCGGCAACGGAGATCTCACACGGTCTCACTCTTAGCCACTCCAAGGCATACCACTTCCGCATATGAGTACTCCTTCAGGTTGCAGGCGGTCCGACTGTGGAACGCACTTCCTTGTGCGATAAGAGACAGCCTGACTCTTTTCGCTTTCAAAAACCGGGTAAAAGAGCACTTCCTCTCTCTTTTGTGATAGTTGTAGTATGTATATTATTATTATATGTAAACTTTATGTACAGGTTTATGTATGTATTGATACGTATTTAGTAGTTTGTTAGATACGAGTATGTATTTTATTTGCCGTATTTTATAGATATGTAATTTACTTATATGTATTTTATTATTGTTTAGATATTGTGCACTGCCAACCCTTTATTGATAAAATTTCCTGTCATGCCTTGGTTTGCTGGAAGAAATCTCTTTTTAGAGATAAGCTCGCCTTTGTACATATGTTTTCTCTTAATGTATCTTTTTTAAATAACTGTGTTCAATAAATAATTATGAAATTATGAAAATAATTCTTATCACGAAGGTAACAGAGTCTATATTTGATTAGCAAACGAATGAGTCAATGAGTCAATCAAACATAAGTAGGTTACACAGATACTGGGCTAAGATAAGCATTGTTTAACCATACAGGTTTAGCGATCAAATCTGACCTTTCAAATTCACGCTACGCCATATCCAGTTGTCTCCCTAGAGACAGTTTTATTAAGTAGTTAGGGAGCCAGAGAACCAGTTGTCTCCCCAGAGACAGTTTTATTAAGTAGTTAGGGAGCCTGAGAACCAGTTGTCTCCCTAGAGACAGTTTTATTAAGTAGTTAGGAAGCCAGAGAACCAGTTGTCTCCCTAGAGACAGTTTTATTAAGTAGTTAGGGAGCCAGAGAACCAGTTGTCTCCCTAGAGACAATTTTACTAACTAGTTAGGGAGCGAGATAACCAGTTGTCTCCCTAGAGACAGTTTTATTAACTAGTAAGCGAGCCTGAGAACCAGTTGTCTCCCTAGAGACAGTTTTATTAAGTAGTTAGGGAGCCATAGAACCAGTTGTCTCCCTAGTGACAGTTTTATTAACTAGTAAGGGAGCCAGAGAACCAGTTGTCTCCCTAGAGACAGTTTTATTAACTAGTTAGGGAGCCAGAGAACCAGTTATCTCCCTAGAGACAGTTTTTTATTAACTATTTACGGAGCCAGAGGACCAGTTATCTCCCTAGAGACAGTTTTATTAAGTAGTTATGGAGCCAGAGAACCAGTTGTCTCCCTAGAGACAGTTTTATTAACTAGTTAGGGAGCCAGAGGACCAGTTGTCTCCCTAGAAACAGTTCTATTAACTGCTTAGGGAGCCAGAGAACCAGGTTGTCCCCCTAGAGACAGTTTTATTAACTGGTAAGGGAGCCAGAGAACTAGGTGTTTGTAAATGCAAGGTTGTGAATAAACAATTTTCTTTCTGTCCTTAAAACATCGTACTGATAGTGGTATCTTCTGATGAAAGCTCGTTTGCAATAATGATTAGTTAACTAACATTGACTTCGCTTTCTATTTTTGTAGGAGTACATTCTAAATACACCTGTAGGATTAAACGATGAAGAGAAGTTGTATTGAAACATAGTGTAGGGTATATTATCCTCTGGTGTATGAAAAATCCCGCAGCGGGAAATGTCAATTTGCGATCTCTTTCTAACCTATTCATATTGCACAGGAAAGAACAGGCTATCTCATGAATGATTGTTTTTATACTCTGTGGTCACTCATTGCTCAATAAAACTCACTTCTAAGGGGCCCTCTTTTTGTACCATTTGAAAAAGTTTTCTATTTATAAATAAATGTATGAAGACTATATTTGTTTGAGTTTATTGTAGTTCTAATAATTATAACGTATAAATAAAACCAAAATTTACGGCCAAACCTTGCTTTATTTTCCAACATTTCGTTGCAGGCTGCTGTTTTATGTCACTGAGTTGGAAGCTGCAACGAATCTGCATTGTCGACGTACGTTGGGTCTTGGACCGTATGAGTCAATTAATTTACAATATAAATAATTAGGTGCTTTATGCTGTAAAACGTCAAAAAGAAGATAAGCGAAATGTAGCTACGCCGGTGTGTCATTTTCAGTAAGAAATGTTTATTTAAAAATGGAGAGACATGTCCTCGACGTGGGATATTAACAAAAATGGGCACAAGAGTTCTGGACTGGCTGTATCAGAATCTTAGTCTTTTCGTATAATCGGGGACCAATTACCACAACTGTGTAGTTTAATTTTGAAATAACCTGCTATTCTAATAGTTGAATACATAAATCATGTGAAATATACAGCCTCATCCTATAGTACTTTAAAGTGCTTATAGAAGCATGTTTTAACTAATAAAGCTACGTGTCCTTCATAACGTAAGTCGCAGTCCTTTTCCAAGCCTACATTCCGTGCTCTGTAAACACGCTCAATGGGTTCATCCATAAGCATGACACTTGTAATGTAAATGTGTGGATGCTTGCCAGCTGATAGGGGTAACCAAAAATTAAATACTTCGTTTTGAGGGGGTTAAGTAAGAGACTATTATTTTTAGACCATAGGGTAATATTATTAAGATTAGCATTCAATTTATCTATCGTACTGTTTATATTGGAAGGATGACAGGAGATTTAGATTCGTATATCATCAGTATACACATGAAATTGGCAATGATCAATATGAGTAGTTATGTGTGCCAAGTATAGGATAAACAAAACTGGGCCCAAGATAGACCCCTGGGGTACTCCTGAGATTACAGTTCCAGTGGCCGAATGGTTTAAGATTCTGTGAAATACTAACGTGTTGAGAACCGTTGCAAATGTAGCTAAAAAACTATTTCCGAGCTTCATGATCAAAAACCATAATAATTTCAGCTTGAAGATAAGGAGCTCTAGATAAATCAAGAAGCACTTTTCCTGCGCGAAAATTATATTATCTGTCAGATCTAGAAGAGCAGTAGTCGTACTACGACCTTTCCTGAAACCCGATTGCAGATCCGGTAAGATCTGGTTCTTTTCCAAATAGCCTGTCAACTTATATCATACTGCTTTCTCCAAAATGTTTGGCGTGCAAGGTGAAAAACTTATTGGCCGAAGATCTTTAAGTTCAGAGGGGTTAGTGATCTTTGGTAGAGGCCGTATCCTAGCCACTTTCCTATTATATTTTGAATAATTTGCAAACCAATATGGAAGCGTTATAATTATCATATCCAAATTAATTAAATCACATCCGATGGCGTTTGATTTCAAATGTTTTATGATTTTGGCAATCAGATCTAAACGGACGAAATCCAGATGAAAAACTGTGGCATTATAACTGTGGAATTCAAAAAACCGGCCAAGTGCAAGTCGGACTCGCGCATAAATGGTTCCGTACCACCGTAAAATGGTAGGGATGGTGTGGAGTGAATAGTTTGGATTTTACATACCAAAATGTTGTTTACAATGTTATTGATGGCTTATACACTCCATGTACGTAACCAGGTGCATTCATAAGTTTGCATGTAGTATCGAAAGAATTGTTGTATGGGAGCCCCCTTACATATTTATTTTTTTCTGTTTTTTAGTGTTTGTTGTTATAGCGGCAACAGAAATACATCATTTGTGAAAATTTCCACTGTCTTTCTATCACGGTTCATGAGATACGGCTTGGTGACAGACGGACGGACACACGGACAGCGGAGGCTTAGTAATAGGGTCCCGTTTGGCACCCTTTGGGTACGGAACGCTACATACGATAGCTTCGAGATAGTTACATTTTGGGTACCAGGAACATTCAAAAGTGGTTGTTGATGGATCTTGAAGTGTATTGGTAGATCTTCGTTATTTCTAGGTAAAAGTGTGTTTTTAGGAGCTTTACCCTCCTGGCCCGCCCGAATCCAGGTTTCGTTTATCACTAACACGTCAATATCATAACGCTCCACAGCTGCTACAAAATTACCATGACTGGTGCCGAGAGAACCTGGATTAAACAAACCAATTTTGAGCAAATTATTAATCATTAAAAAAACTACAATGAGCTTGTTGGGGTAGGACTGATTGAAGTAAGCTGTTGTATATGTAAATATCTACAGTAATAAAGTACTTTGACATCATGATACTAGAACATAAAAAAAAAAATATGTATCACTAAAATTAGCAAGTAATGTATTTATATAACATTAAAAAATAACATATAAGGTATAAGTTATCTATTATCACATCACATTAGTATCATCATCGTCACATATCCGCGTAGTGTGGCGTACGCCAAAGCAACAGTAGGTTCTTCTGCTCGCTGGCAATGGCACCGCGGGGGTATATTTCTTAAATCAAAGTCAAAGTCAAAGTACTTTATTACTGTAGATATTTAGATATACTTAGCAAATGTCATTTTTTGCCTCTTCTCTACATTGGACCACTGTGGGAGGAGAAGGGCGTAGAAACTCCCACAGATTGATTTTTAGATCTCTTTTAAAAATAGGTTGTGTTGTGCTAAACTAATACAACTATGTTTTTTTTTTAATTTAATAAGCAGGCAATAATAAATAATTAATTAATCCAACATAAAAGGGATTTCAAAGGGATTTGTATCTTTTGACATAACTATTCGAATTATTTTCTAATTACAATTACTTACAGTCGCTATAAATGACAGCTCGAGTGAAATAATCGAAGTGACAAGATAATTTGAAGTTTGCAAACATCATTCAAATCAAAACATACCAAAAACATACCTATAGAATATGAAAATTCCTAGATGTCAGAGCAACAGAATAGAGAATAGGAAGAGAAGATACGCTATGTTTGTGTTGTGGTTTTGTCCTACTTATTATAATAGTCAAGTTATCTACACCATGTATTACTATACTACTTAGTGCAGATGGACTGTGAGTATTAGGAACTAAACTATCAAATTAGTTCCATTAAGAGGACGCTAAAAGTTTTTGATAATAAGCACAGAGTAAGTAAGCAAAGATATTCATTCATTTGAGGTTACTTACAAATGAATCACCGAGCATAAGTAAATAAACCAAATTAGGCAAGGAGTTTCGTTATTCATAGAAATGAATGGCCGCTTTTGTGGCAGTTCATAAAATTAAAATAAAGTAGTTCCCAATTTGTCATTAGATGTCATTGGCAAGACAATGTTGTTTTAATTCCAGTTGCCAGCTCAAAAGATGCTTGTCAAAGATGCCTGAAAAGTATGTATTGGCAGTTAATGCTATTGTGATGGTGATTGAGTTAGGCAAATGGTTGTTGACAAAACCGAAGTACAAGACTTTACTTGTCAACAACAAACAAAACCCACTATTTGTTGTTTTGGTTTATATCAATAACTTTCTATTCGCATTATGTGATGCTTACGACCATTGCTCTTTCGGACCTTTGCGACTTCTTTCTTGGCCTAACTTTGGTTTTCAAACAAAAATCCCGTGGGAAATCAGCGAAAACCATGGGGAAAAAACACCATCCTTGCGGCGTTAAATTCTGTAAACAAGTCATAATTTCGTTTTCCCTAGTGATGAACGTGCAAGATTACTATTGGTTGAACAAATTAATGCCTTTAATGACCATAGCAAGTAAGTGTGGTTATTTCATCACAGACGCGCAGATGAAAGCCAAAGCGAATCAACGCCATCTGTCACACCTTTCAGAACTTTTTTTAAATTTGCCAACATAAAACCCCCTATTGCCATATCCAGATCTCCACAGAACCTTAAATTAATGAAATTATTTGCTACCGTTGAAGATGTTTACCAAGTTACAACCTGAGTTTCGTTTATCTGAGGTCTGCGATCGAAACGATGCCTTTCATGGTGGAGAAATGTTTGCTGATGATATTTCTCAATGGTCTTCAATATTTAAAGACAAAAAGGAGATTTTTATGATATTAATGGTGTATTGTTTTTAACCTTGAATTGGTTCACAGTTAATAATTTATTGTTAAACGCTGGTAAAACCAAGTCTATCAAATTCTCACTTCCAAATGTCAGGCAAGTTGAGACCAGTTTAGTGTTAGACATCAGCACGTTAGAATTAGTAAATGATACGAAGTTTCTTGGAATAACAATTGATAGCAAATTGCAGTGGGGACCCCATATAGATAAATTGGCTGGTAAATTAAGTTCTGCGGCATTCGCTGTTAGGAACATTAGACGAAGCATGGATGTGGCTACATCTAGGCTAGTATATTTTAGTTATTTTCATGGTGTGATGTCCTATGGTATCTTGTGGTGGGGGAAAGCAGCGGATATTCAAACTATTTTTATTTTACAGAAAAGAGCTATTCGAGCAATTTATAATTTAAAACGAACAGACTCCTTAAGAGAGCTTTTTAAAGAAATTGACATACTAACAGTAGCTAGTCAATTTATTTTCGAAATTATAATGTATGTACGCAAGAACCTTACAACATTTTCCAAACTTAGCGATAGCTGTAATGTTAACCAAAGAAATAATCGCAGACTATGTGCGCCCCGATTTAGACTCGCGAAGGTTAGCTATTCTTTCAAGGGTCAGTGCATTCTCTACTATAATAAGATACCTCTGGAGATTTTGAAATTGCCATTTGAGCATTTTAAAAAGCATGTTAAAGCGACTTTGCCGAAAAAGGAATATTACAATGTTCAAGATTACTTAAATGACAGGACTGTATGGGGTTAATCTAGCTCAACACAGACCTTGCTGTTGATAATTTTGTAATAATTTATTCCTGCTTACTAATCATAACAATATTTTTTTCCATATTTATATTAGTTAAGCACAACCTATTTTTAAATGAGATCTAAAAATCAATATGTGGGAGTTTCTACGCCCTTCTTCTCCCACAGTGGTTCAATGTAGAGATGAGGCAAAAAATGGCGTTTGCTAAGTATATGTAAATATCTACAGAAATAAAGTACTTTGACTTTGACTTTGAATGAAACTCTTTGTTCCACAAAAATACAGTGCCCTCTACCAAAAAGTTTTGCGTAATCTTCCCCATCGTCCCAGGTAAGTTACAAGGTGCTAACAAGGACGAGCTGCGGTTTCGCGGCTGCCCAGACCATTCTCTTCGTCCATTTGAGATTCGATCACCGAATCGATATTGCTAGATATATATTTAAGTAATATGCCGGCTGTATATTCCCGATAAGCGATGATAGAGCTTCTGTCACGTACAGCAAAACAAGCTTGAGTGTTATCCTAAGCTAAAATAGTTTTTAGACATTCAATTTCAAGTGTTGGTCAGTTTAAGTAATTTATTACATACGTATTTGGATATTTCGTTATTTATAACTAATTTTGGATAAGTAAATTTGCTATATTTATAGAATGTAATCAAAAATATAGCAGTTTTTTGCTTGAGAGTCATCTCTTAAATCTATGAAGAGACTCGATGAACTAAAACGCCGGTATAGTCTCGAATATTATACGGTCTTTGGTTGACGTAGAGAGGAACTACGCACTAAGGGCAACTGGCTAGGAGACGGAATAAGACTTTGCTCGAGTGAACTTTGACAACTCTATAGAAATTTGTATGTAGTGGTCAAAGTTTACTCGAGTTAAATCTTACTCCGCTTTCTAGCTAGTCGCCCTAAGTATCATAAAACTGTTGCAACTGTTGTAGTTACAGTTACAGCTTATTGATCTTATACCAAAACCTTTATATCAGCACAGTGCACCATTTTTGGAGGCGTAAGCTGTATAGAGTTTGGTGTTACAGTCTTATTACAGAACCAATGAAGTTACTGAAGTTGAATAACAGCCCTATGATAAGCAACGCCAATATAGCATACATCATAATAATTTAAAAACAGTTTATCAAGATCTTTAAATAGCTTTTATCTACACACGTATCATAAACCCTCTTTACTGCGTTCAAAAACCGCACGTAATGATCAGCATTATGTTAAACTACTTGGTAAAAACTCGTTTCGTATCTGGAAAACTACACATTATGGTCATTATGTGTAGTTTTTCTACACATAATGACATTCAAATTTCGAACGCCGACGCCCACCCGCGTGCCGTCCCTAGTTTGTTTGTGAAGTTGGTACTGACATTCAAATTTCGAACGCCGACGCCCAACTGCGAGAAGTTGGTACTACAGAACAAGTTAAACAATTGCAGAGCTACAATTCCGGTCAAACATGCGGTTCCTGAACACATCAAAGAGAACTTATGATATGTGTGTAGATAAACTAGTGTATGTAACTGTACATAATTAGGCATTAAAACTCGAGAGTGGGTTCATGAAACGAGCCGAAGGCGAGTTTCATAATAATATCACTCGAGAGTTAGAGCCCTCCATTATGCAGCAGTCACATAAACTACTATTATCTACACACGTATCATAAACCCTCTTTACTGCGTACAAAAACCGCAAATTACGATCAGCATAATGTTAAACTACTTGGTAAAACTCATTTCTTATCTGAAAAATTATACATTATGACCATCATGTGTAATTTTTCTACATATTATGACATTCAAATTTCGAACGCCGACGCCCGCCCGCGTGCCGCCCCAAGTTTGTTTGTGAAGTTGGTACTACAGAACAAGCTAAACAACTGCAGAGCCACAATGCCGGTCAAACATGCGGTTCCTGAACACATCAAAGAGAGCTTATGTATGTAACTGTATATGTACAGTAATAATATCACTCGAGAGTTTTAATGCCTAATTATGATTAGGCATTAAAACTCGAGTGATATTATTATTCGGCTCGTTTCATAAACCCACTCTCGAGTATTAATGCCCTCCATTATGTAGCAGTCACATAAAATACTATTTTACGCTGCAGGCTGAAACAAGCTGAACTGTATCAGCTTTAGTGACAACCGAATAACTTTATGACTCAATTGTAGCACTCCAAGCTTTATAATGACCTTCCCTTGCTGGTCATTATAAAGCTTGGAGTGCTACATTATTGTCGCTTACTTATTTTTTGGGAGACCGCCGCGCTGAGCTGACGGACTGACAGCAGAGGCAGCACTAGGGTCCCGTTAGGCACCCTAGGCTAGTGATATATTCTTGACAAAACCTTCAATCAATCATCAATCATTTCTCCTAATGATAGCTTCCATCGGTATGATGGTTCTGCCAATGGCAAGATTCAGAAATGGCACGGTATTACATGACATTTCATGACGTCATTCGGGTCGTCAACGATCATCATCGTTGACGACCCGAATGGCCGAGTCGGCAGAGACCCTGCCGGGTTTGAGTCCCGGTGGGGGCATATATTTGTTTTATGAGAACGGATGATGGATGTTTATCCATCTAAGTATAATATTTATCTATATTAGTATGTGTATCGTTGTCTAGTTACCCAAGATACAGGGAATCCTAGTTTGGGGCTAGATCAGTGTCCAAGGTATTCTTATTATTCTTCCTTTACTGACTTTTATCATAGCATACTGCGAAAATTATTTTGACAAAGTCCAACTATATTAATAATAGTTTGCAAATAGAGAAATTATACCGCAGATTAACATTATGTAGAAACTTGACAGAGATGATACGAACATATCAAATGCCGCTTCTAGCGAATCAGTCACGTATTATCTCAATGACCGATTAGTCGATTACATTTGAGAAAAAGAAATAGTCGGCGAGATGACAAGAAATTGATACGACCATTTGCTACTACGAGCCATTCGTAGCATTTGGCATCTGTCAACAGTAGGGACAGAGCTATGCGTTAGTTTACCTTCCCTTTTTAAGACGCTGATTAAATAAATATGGGGTGCTGTTTTCATGTGTTTTTCAGGAAATACTGGGCAAATCGTAATTAATTTCTGGTATATGTAATTTGACTATATAATATAGAGATTCTTAATTGGAAAACATGTTTGGATAAAATTTTCTCAATAGAAAATAAATACAAAGTCAACCCTTTTTTTATGGTTTTATCCTATTACACCGCAGTAGTAAGTGAATATGACTGTGTGATAATTGCAATGTATGAACAATTGTTATTTCTAACGATTTTCAATTTGAAAGTTAATTCCCTGAAATAGTTTATTTTTTATGATTTTTTTTTACGTTTTGGCGCTTACGTTGTTTCAGATTAGTCGCGAGTGCATTATTGGCATCCCGCTTTTTCTTATTCGCGAGTAATTATTGCATCTCACTTCCACTCGACAGCGCATTTTTATTCCATCATCGCCTTAAGCCAAAAAAGGAGGAGAAGACGGACGTATGGCTCTGTTACTACTGTTGACAGATGTCAAATGCGACTTCTAAGAATGGGTCCACTTTAACTACATGGCCGCAATACGGTCTTTGACAAGGCAGTCCAACAATACTTGAAACGTTAAACAGAATTGTATATATCCAGCAGTAGTATTTAATAAACTCAATTTATGATAAAAAGACAGCATTTGACTTTGACATGACAGCATGACGTCACATGCAAGTATTTCATATAACTCGTGAACAAAATTACCGTGTTGACAGTTTCTAAAAAGTATCTATTTTGACCAGCAGTCAAATAACGTATTATGCCTCTGCCACCTCGTATGGGAGAAGCTAAGTTTTTTGTTTATGAAAAACTGTAAGAAGTCCGGTCGTATAATTAATTGGCCACAAGATAAACGTTAATCTATTGAGGCGTTATGAAGAAAGATAGAGCACGACTTACCCGACAGTGCCATGTGTTTACCTGTAGAAGATTGATACGCATTGACCATTGAAAACATATACTGAAAATATTTTCTTGATAATCCATAAAACATGGCCCGTAATTTTGGGCCTTATTATATAATTGCTTGGTCATAATGTTCAAAACCTATGAAGTTTTTTGTCCCACTCCCGGCACACCGCACCGTCAAGTAGCGAATACGCGAAGCAGTAAATAAACCCATGCATTTCCTGCCCTCTTCCTCGCTATCACGGGACAAACACCAGCAATTAGAAGAGACCTGTAATCGTTTTATCTTCGGTAAGAGATGAAAGCGGACGATAAGTAGTTATGATATCCGATCGGCTGCGATACTGCGTCCGATGCAATGGAGCAATCGCATCGCCGCTTTGTCAAACTACAGTCTGGTTTGTTAGAGTTGAAAAGTTTTTTGAAACGTCTTGAAATCTGTCGCTTTTAACCATCAATCCGAGGCCCAATTATGAATATCAGTGTTTTAGGTTCCCTGTAACATATGCTGAGCCGTACCTTTTCACTGTCACGTTACACGCCACATAGAATTTTTCATTTCACATATTTTTCTTTATTTTTGTAATTGTTCTAAGTTGCGTATTTCTGGTTGGTTTTTAGTCTATTTTTTTCTGTTTATTCGGGTTCACATTTGCTTCTCATGCAGGACATGCATGTTCGAATGCGGTACTGATCTGTGTCATTTATTTGTATATTTTTGTATATATTTATTGCACATAAACGACATATGATATAATAAAACAGAAAGGAAAGGAAAACACAAAGGCATGCTTATCTCTAAATAGAGATCTCTTCCAGCAAACCCAAGGTTGATAAGAATAATTTAATAGTCAATAGTCAATAGTCAATAGTCAAAGTACTTTATTACTGTAGATATTTACATATACTTAGCAAACGTCATTTTTTGCCTCTTCTCTACATTGGACCACTGTGGGAGAAGAATATACAGGATAGACCTATGTGCTCTGATAAGATACATTCATACTTATATTACTGAACTATAGAACTAACTGCTAGATACACTACATAAACAAGTACATAAATATTATATAAAAATATAAATACACATAAATAAACTAATATATACAAAGCTTAAATCTAGGATAGAGAAAGATAATAATATATTAATAATAATAATAATATTTATCATAAGTACATTATCGGAAGTTCCTTACCGACATTGCTTGGTGGTAGTAGTCGTAAAAAAACCTTCACCAACCCGCACTGAGCCAGCGTGGTGGATTATGGCTCAATCTAACTCGCATCCGGGTAAACGCTTGTGTCCCTCGGTGGGGACATTTATGAGCTACATTTATTTAGGAGTAAATGATAGTTCAATTCGCTTGCTTATTCGATGCGTTCATATTCTTTATTGCACAGAAATGTTAATAGTAAGTTAACAAAATATTTTATGAGCAAAGGCGAGCTTATCTCTAAAGAGTGATTTCTACCAGCAAACCTAGGCAGGACAGGAAAAGTTGTGCAACAGGAGAGTCCTAGTGCGCAATGAAATTGTATACATCTAATTGTGTACAACTAAAACATAATAACGCAATAAATTATGTATATACTAAATAAAATATATATCAAACATACACTACTTATATATACATATATAAAATCCTATTGCGAAAGAGAAAGTAAATGCTCTTTCAATCTTTTCTTAAAAGTGAAAATTGAGGGACTATCTCTAATAGCGCAGGGAAGTGCGTTCCACAGTCGGATCGCCCTTAACCTATGTGTTATTATTCTTGTAACCTTACCTTTACAGGAGTTTGGTGGTGTTGTCCATCTTCGTAGACAAAGATGAAACTCCTTCGTCGTCTCGCAATTATCAAAGAAGGGTTTCCACACAAAGGCACTGTTGCGCCCAGTTTAAGCTAATTATTCAACACTCCAACGCCGCTTTTGAATCTGCTTTTAATATGTTTTATCAACGCTCCCCATATAGACAGTAGCTTGACGTGACCGCTGCAGCATGCGTCAGGTTGTCACTGGTATTGCATCCAGTCATCTGACCCATGCTTCGATGACTTCATGATATTCATTGGTAACACGTTACTCAATAGATGCAGTTTTCTGATGGCGTCACATCTATTTGTTTGTGGGTTTGATGGGACACTCGTGTTCAAATTTAAATTCAAAATTAGTTTGTTTGAGCCAAGTTTTATCCCAAGTCGTATAGGACTCCCTTTTTAAGTTAACAACACCTGTGTTAGAGGAGACCGCTCTTCCACATTGGAACGACAAATAAACAATTTGTAGACTAGTAGATGGTAGTATGCAATAAAAAAAAACATTCCCCTGAAGACATCTTTGGTTGATGACCTTACAACATTTTCCAAACTTAGCGATAGCTGTAATGTTAACTCAAGAAATAATCGCATACTATTATAGTTGCGCCCCGGTTTAAACTCGCGAAGGTTAGCAATTCTTTCAAGGGTCAGTGCTTTCTCTACTACAACAAGATACCGCTGTTAGAAATTGCCATTTGAGCAATTTAAAAACCATGTTAAAGCTACTTTGTCGAAAAATGGATATTACAATGTTCAAGATTCCTTAAATGACGGGACTGTATGAGGTTAATCTAGCTCAACACAGACCTTCCTGTTATTAATTTTGTAATTATTTATTCCTGCTCGTCGTTATTAATATTGTAATATTTGTATTAATTAAGCACAACCAATTTTTAAAAGAGATCTAAAAATCAATCTGTGGGAGTTTCTACGCCCTGCTCACCCACATTGGTCCAATGTAGAGAAGTGGCAAAAAAATGACGTTTGTTAAGTATATGTAAATATCTACAGTATTAAGTACTTTGACTTTTAACTTTTTTTTTTGATGAAACTATTCACATATGCATGTACCTATATTTGACACTAGCAAGTACAAAATGTAAACAAATTGTTACTAACGTTCAATATTGCATCAAGCAAATGACTTGGGTAAGATAGATTGCTTTGTGTGTTGCCTTTGTGATTGGCATATCTTTACGATATAAAGATACCTAAATCTATAGATAGGTAAGAAAAATGTTACGAAAGCACCAACCACCAACTTTGCATATCATGTTCACTTACACCGCTACTTCTAGAAGATTCGCGCGAGGCAGTCGCTCACGTCCGAACTAAATACTTGGTTCCTACAGCTCTTCACGTCCTCCCGGGTAGTGTTGAAGAGCAACAAATTATCCTCAAGACGCTAAACTTCAAACTTCAAAATGCTTATTTTAAAATAGATTCTTACGAACACTTATTGAACGCCAATTGAATGTATATAATACAAGAAAGAAAAATCGCTTCGGAAAGCGTTACGGCAGCGGAGAAGAAGCGGCGTAAGTTAATTTCCAGGTTCTCGATAGAGAAACCGACCAAATTGTGATCTTTCAAATACACTGACAACATTAACCTCAAAAGAGGTTAGCACGCCGTTGATAAAAAGATGAAGGAGAAGAACAAGTTAACAAATCATAAATTAAAATTATCATTTACTGCCATATAATGCGTCACTCCTTTCCTCATACGTGGTGGCATTTTGCGTGACAGAGCGATTTGTGCGGAAACACCGGTGCGCGAGTACGACTCGCACTTGCCGGGTAAAAAAAAAGTCAAGTGCGAGTCATACTCGCGCACCAAGGGTTACGTCCGTTTACACTTGTAGTTAAATGTATGTATGTAATGTATATTTAAGTTCTTCTATCACGCTCTTAAAGACGTTAACGCTTGTATGTACAACTATGTACCTACTAACCATTTTTTTTGTTCAGTAACTGCAAATTTTTAGTTTTCAGTTTTCTCTTTAGTTGTGCTGTGAGAACTTGATCTGTATCCATCATGATTCTAGGTCAACGGGAAATATCCAATAGGTTAGATTCCCTTAGAGTGACAAGCAAATTCAGCAAAATTTTGACAATTAATTTTCATTAGATTATACCTCCACGAAATTCAGACGAAAAGGGTCTTGACAGACGCAAGGACGGGCGGTCAGACAGACGGACAAGTCTTCTTTCTTTCCTGTTTACTCTTTCGCGGACGATGACCGAATGTCAAGTATTACGTTTTGGACACATAATTGTGTGCGTAAACCGAAGGAGCGAGTGAGAAGGAAGAGATATTTTTTTATGTGTGCGAAAATGGTCTAATATGACACTATCCAACCTGTGGAAGTACCTACATGGACACAAAGAGCAGGGCTACCTATAACTACAATGGAAATGCGAATTCTATAGAGTTTCCGTCCAAAACAGAGGATCAAAGAACGAATTCTATGGAATCCGCGTCACTATGACTTCTTCATTGACGTATTCTTGGGAATTCGCTGACCGCTATAGTAGGACCGCTACGGAACCCTCAAAAGACTCATTTTATCGAGTGGCACTTGCGATACTTGTAAGACGAAACTCTCCCTGAGTTGTCCTTAGGAAAACTTAACTTTATTGCAACGGACAACTCATAAAAGTCTATCAAGGTTTACCAGTAGAGTCGTTAATGCCTATTACGATCGCGCGCGGCGCGTCTCGGAATAACTATCACTGGATCCGCCATTAAGACGCTTATCGTCATCATTGACAGCTTAGTCAATTGATGTGTAACTTCTCCTCTTTTCCTGACTTATTAAATTCAGTTCTGAGTCTGTATCACTCCAATCCATGTTTAAATCATTTTTTTTCACAAAGTTGTTAATTACAAAAAAAATAAGTATGTAACTGAGTGTAACATGACGTGGCAAAAATGTTTGCCCTGAATTTAAAACAAAAATGGTATTCCAATAATTATAAAGTTTGGAGACTACCCTAGAAGCGACAACTATCACTTTTTTATGGAGAATTCAAAATGGAACTAAAAACCAAGTCAACTCTCGCCATGCAATAAAGCATTCCATTTTCGAAGACCTTTCCATCGCTATGCCAACAAAAAGTGACTTTTATTCTTACTGGGGTACGCTCCACTAGAACGTGCAATTATTGCAAAAAAATATATGGTTTTAAAGTCTGTGAAAACGTCTGTGTCTTCTATTTCCTACTTGATTTTGTTTATTTATATATTTTTGCTGTGTCTTGGGTATTGTGACAGTTGAATAAATGTGCTTTCTATTCTATTCTATTCTACTCATTATTGCCACGTTACATAGCTGTCAGTGTATAAGAAAGTCTATTATCTATAAAAAAGTATCCTAGCTAGCTAGGAGATTGCCAGCTAAAGCGAATTGTTAAATTTTATGAATAGGTACATAGCTAACGAATCTCTAACATCATCTCGAACAAGATATCTCTTCAAGCAACAATGAGATTACATTCGTAAGGCGGTTCCAGTAACAGAACTGAGTTCCACGCAGATATGCGATCTTCGTTGGCGCCACGACTGCGCCCGCGTCTAACCTGATACGATTTATTGCCCTTATCTCCGGATTGCGAGTACAGGTGTACGAGGTATTACACTACATGGATTGTGATGGGACATTGATTGCGTAAGTGGCTGTCACAAATTACTTACTGCTTAGTTGTGGTTGGTTGTAATTGCAGGATTAGGTCTTCCGAACAATTGGGTACTAGGTACAAGTAACTAGACGGAGTTTGTACAGGTTCTTCCTTAGTCTCTACCTACCCTCTTATGGGAAAAAGGCGTGGCTGTTTCGGAAGAATCTTGTCACAAATAGATTTGATATCGATAATGTGGTAAATTGTAAATAGTTGTAATTGTACCCCATAGTTCGTCCTAATAGTTTCCAGTCATTTGCGGAGATGCTGCCTAGTCTCTCTCTGCCTGGGAATCACTGGTGGACCATTGCGGGAAGGGTGTTTGTCAGAACGAGACTTCAATATGGCTTCAGTGCGGGGTTGGCGTAGCCTGGAATGTCAACCGTCCCTCAACGCTCCACCGCCGCAGGAACCTACTGAATGTAGTGACATGAGACAGAAGAAGGACGAAAAGTAGCATATAAGGACAACTAGAATACTCATTCTCACAATATCCTGTAGACTACCCAAGGGAACACATTTTACGCCACCTCCACGAGCGACTGCTGTGAGCCTTGTTCCATCGCTTTCCCATTCACCATTGCTTGTCACATTCGGTTGCTACGATATGAAATTAGACGCCAGACAGTATCTCGCCATCAATGTTAGACAAGCAAGGCCATGGTAGCTGTACCATCGGCTGAGCAGGCCTTAACCCGTGACAATAAAGACGCGAATTGCAACGACAGTCTAGAACGCTAGTAACCTGTAAACTCTCTAGATAGATAGCGCCTGTTCGAGGAGCAGTGACAAAAAGCAGGGTGCCTAAACTCGTTCCTAATCGGCCACAATGGATTTCATGTAAGTTTTGATCTCTCTCTATTCTTGTCAGCCTTGTGCCACAAAACCCTGGGCGTGCGGCGGCAATCGGCACCCGTCAAACAAATTGCGAGACGTAGACGTCAGCTATTCATCATCATCTTGTCATGGGACCTATTGAGTATTTCTCTTCTCATAAACACACCACTCAACTCGGGCCTGGATTTTAAATCGCTCGCATGACTTTTATGTCACGCGACCGCTCTTTTCTACTGATTTTCCTTCGACATCCGAAATTTCGTATTTTTCATTCATTCGCCTGCAACGAGTGGTCAGCACCACTCGTTGCCCAAGTCGAAGAGTAGAATAAACGTCAAATACATCAAAGCTAATGTCAACACAATTTGAAGTTTCAGAGTTTGCTGTTTTCGCGCGTTTTTTCAAATTGGAATCCAAAACGTCAAATATGTGTCATTTGCGACATATTATTGATTAGCCCGATTTATTCCATATTATTGCTAGGATTTAGTAGGCAGCTTAATTGAACAAACACTGTCATACAGCCTATAACATGAGAGCATTTAACGTTCCGTTTCCTATGCGATATTTACCGGTTTTTACGGTTTTTACATATTTACCGATGACTAACGAATCAAAAATGCAGAAAATCAACGTCAAGTCGAACGTGACATATGTCTCAAGCGATATATTAAATCACGCGAGTGATTCAAAAATAGAGCTCCTGTGCAACCTGCGCCCATTGTGTCTAGGCTATCTGACGACCCGAATGGCCGAGTCGGCAGTGACCCTGCCTTCGAATCCAAGGGTCCCGGGTTCGAGTCCCGGTGGGGGCAAATATTTGTTTGATGAGAACGAATGTTTGTACCCTAGTCATGGTTGTTTATCTATCTAAGTATAATATTTATCTATATAAGTATGTGTATCGTTGTCTAGTACCCAAGATACAGGGAATCCTAGTTTGGGGCTAGATCAATGTGTGTAAATAGTGTCCAAGGTATTATTATTATTATCCGGCCGCTATTGCAAGACTTCCTGATCTTTATTAATTCTTCGCGACTAGACTAGAGAGTCAGAGAGTTGCTATTGACGGCCGTGTCCGGCCGATATAGCGCCGGCCGTCGTGTCGTGTCCACTTTTCAGACACCAGCGACACGGCGCAAGTGAAAACAGCGACTCATTAGCTGTTTTAACGACATGTATATGATCTGATCGGCCTCCACGACAAGCTACGACACTATCTAAGAAAGCGTATGGTGTTATAGTCACTCCGGTATTGCTTAGGAGCGTGTCGGAAGCCGTATTTGGTGTTTTGAAGTTGTTAGTGGAGGAAAAGTGCTTGAACTTTACGATCTGCGCCACATCTCGTCTGCCATACAAAATATAGTCGGTAGGTATAATTCTGCCTCTGTCGTCCAGTTTGGGAAAAGACGTGACGTTATGTGTTGTTTGTTTGTATCTCGTATACACTGTAAAGGTCTGCTGTAAAGAATACTACAAATTATCATTTTCTTATTTATTAAAAGAATTTATCTTTACATACATCTTACCGTATCACTTATTATTTATTATCATGAAGATGCGTACACCTTTTATTTATAAAATATACCTTAAGACAATATTTACAAAAATTACTAACTTAATAGTCTTGTTTTAGCCTAATGCGAGGCGAAAATTCATTATATTTACAATAAATATTTAACTAAAAAATATCGTATTCAGCGATACTAATAGACTCAAAAGATTCTGTGATAGCTTCTTCAATTTATGGCGATGCAACATTCGTAGCAAATATATCATCTAATTACAAATTTAACAGTCTATCGATTTCAGATATGTACTTAGATTACATATTATTATTATAATTAAATACAAATTAAATGCTCAACGACGGCCGTTTCTTCCTCACGCTCTTGCTGTTCTTCCCGAATATAGTCCCAATGACCTGCAGAAAACAATCAAGACGATAAAATCGGCAAAATACCTTTCAACTTTGGGTATTATTGATGAATATGTTGACCAGGCCTATTCAAAGTGAATCCAAAGGATGGCCACCTAATCCAATCCAATCCGTCAAATAATTCACTAAATTAATAAGGGAAATATTAAACTGCACATCAAAAATACTGATTTGCACTGCAAATATTAGGGCAAATCCTGCGGTAGCTTAGGTGAAGGGTAAAGGGGGTGAGCGAAGCGAAGCCCCTTTTATCCTTCGTGTTAGGTTGAACATGCAATAACACAAAATACTAAAAACATAAACTTACGTGTGTAGATAAAACATTTTACGTGTACTCACATAAAATGTTTTATCTACACACGTATCATAAGCCCTCTTTACTGCGTACTAAAACCGCACGTTACGATCAGCATAATGTTAAACTACTTGGTAAAAACCCATTTCTTATCTGAAAAATTAGACATTATGACCATAATGTGTAATTTCTCTGCATATTATGACATTCAAATTTCGAACGCCGCCGACGCCCGCCTGCGTGCCGCCCACGTGCCGCCCCTAGTTTGTCTGTGAAGTTGGTACTACAGAACAAGCTAAACAACTGCAGAGCTACAATGCCGGTTAAACATGCGGTTCCTGAACACATCAAAGAGAGCTTATGATATGTGTGTAGATAAACTAGTGTATGTAACTGTACATAATTAGGCATTAAAACTCTCGAGTGATATTATTAACCACTCTCGAGTATTAATGCCCTCCATTATGTAGCAGTCACATAAACTACTAGAAAACATAAAAAGTGTTTTTGCTGATCCTTTTTTGCTGTGCAAATCAGTACGTTTGACGTGCGATTAAATACTAGCCAATTAATAATAGCAATATATGCCCAAAGATGGTAATTGTGCTGCAAATTGTTCAGCAGTTCGTTAGTCATACAGATTTCAGAAGCTGCATCAGGAAAATCGACGATATAAAAAAATAATTGACGACAAAATAATTATTATTTTCGTCCCATATTTACCGCAAAGGCCTCTTCTGTTTCATCTCTTGGAGCTCCTCAACGGTCATCTATCCGTTTTATACCAAATACCGAACTCATCCCCCATCTCTTCTTAGACTTGTCGACCCAGGAAGACAAAAATAGGTATGAAAAATTACACTAGGTATACAAAAGCGAGAACCCAAAATGAGTAATGTGAGCTAATACACGTATAGGTTTTCACCAACCTGATTAAACTTCTAAAGCTACTCGGAAACTCACCTTAGAGACGGAGTAGGCAGCCAGCTTCCTTCTCGGCTGCGGCAGTAGCAGCGCCAACGCACGGGCTTCTCGAAGGAGTGCGTGGAAGGCGAGCGCTGCGCCCGCGCACGACTCCGCTGCCGACACCTCGTAGAACTGACATCCGAAGCGGAGGGACAACTCCTGGCCTTCCTCCGCGTGGACCTCCCTAGGACAAAACAATCAAACATTGCGTCAAACAGTGGCAGAGGCCTGGCCGTGGTTCTGCCTTTTTTAGCCAGTAAATCAATACTGCATGAACAACTAACATACAGGCGCTTGCTCCTGAAGATGAGCCAAGGCGATAGAATCGTGATACTGACCGATAGTCAGATGAAATCTTCAAGATTTTTGGGCTGGATGAAAGCACACCTTAAAAATTATCGGACGGTGAAATAGTCTGTCAGCATCAGAAACTGGACTAAGGTCTTCTTTCCAGCAGAACTTACAGAGCAAACTTCAGAAAAAACAGCTCACGCTGATTCTTTAGAAGCCATCCGCTTGCCTTCAGCAGGGGCCTCCCATCGTCAGTCATCTATCAGTGGTCTCTCCATGATAAGTTTAAGGAGTTTCATGACTGTTAGAGAAAATCCTTGGCAGAAGTCTCTATAATCTAGTCTCACCTAGCGTGTTCGAGGTCTGTTTTATTCCCGAGTAGCGTTACAGCAGCACAGCCCGGCAGACGCGTGCGTGCCAGCAGGGACAGGAGTTCGGCCGCCGCGACGAATGAGCGCCGTTCGCACACCGAGTAGACCACTGCGAACGCGTCGCCCCATCGCACGTGGTCGGGTAGGCATCCGCGTATCTGAACGGAGGAGTTCAGATTCTAGATTCTTAATGCTTCTTAGATGTTTTCAAACTACCATTTGTGAAATTGACATTTAATGCAAGTAACTGTAAATTCTTTCACTTTAAGCCAAATTGAGTTAGTGATGATGCCACGATATCAGTTATCATATGTATACCCACAATATTTTTGCAATTATTGTCATACGCAAAGATCGTAATAATTTAGTTCTACTTCTAAATCTATTTTCTCATCCCTATTCTAATCTCTATCTGTCATTTTCCAACTCAAAATCCTTAGGATGTTTCCAATCAGGAAGTGATGAGGTGAATGAAGCGACCGAAACTAAAATAAAACAAGTTGTATATACCAATCGTACGGTTAGGTTAGGTTCGGAAAATCGTAAAGCACAATCGAAACACAAATGCAATAATTAGTTGCCATTTGAAGTCAATGAACTTAATTTTGAATGCAATCATTGTGCTCAAGGGGTCCACCCCAGGGGGCCGATCTGGGGCCGAAGTTATATCTCATGCAACCATTAAATGCTTATGACCGATTACGCAACCCGAATTGTTTTGTTCTTTCAGTTCCGTTATGTCGATGCCATCATGCCACGACTTTATTTGGACTGGTTAAGCTTGTAAATAAACTTTGATGCAACCTTTCAATTAACGATAGATTCTGTTTATTTCGCTTGAAGGCGTATTCGTGGATGCTGTGATGGCATCTGGTGATAAGTTAATACAAGGCCCATAAAGTTTGCCTAATTAAATTGTCCGTTCGGGCCCACGGCGGTCGGCGGCCGGCGCATAGATAAACATCTCCATTGTTTACCGCTAAATTAAGATCAACCGCGTCCAACGCTTCATTTCATGCAACATCGTTGAACCAAACTTGTATTCCGATAGCATCGGTTTTTAACTTTAACTTTATCACTCAGCATTTCGTAATTTCTTTTGGACTCACCGCGCAGTTTGATGTGTCTAGTATTTCGACTTCGGATACGGCGCCATCGAATGCAACTCGGTGTTGGTACAAAAAGTCTGAAACAAAGACAGTTATTCAAATCACCTGACATATTTATACGATAATCTTATTTGCGAACTTTAGGCGTGGGCGTAAATATCTTCACTGAATTAAGTTATTACAAGGAATATATGAGAAGCTTCCGGAACATTTCGAGTGTCTAAAGGTCTGACACAAAATATACAGGCTTGTTGGAAACCGCGGGTTACGAGATTTTTATTGCAGAGATAGTTGTTGAGTACGCGAAAACTGAATTAATTAAGCGACTCTGAAATATTAAAAAGTAATTACAACTGGCTGCTGACGTGGATACCTTTATTACTTATTAAATAAAATGTTAAATTACAGTGTAGATATAAAACATGATATGAGTTTTTATATCTACAGGCTACAGGTGATTTGTAGTAAGGTAAAGATTTTATTCGCATAGGTAAAGCTACGGCATATTAAATGATGTACAACAATATCTAAACTGGTAGTAAATAAAGACCTGCTGAGAATGAACAATACAGAGGAAAAAGAAAATGCAGCTATTATCATAACGCGTACTGATTGGTATAGTTGGCATATGTCTGTCTATACATAATGCACGTATGTTTGTGAAGAAAACAAAAAACTAACCTCCAGTAGAGCTATATTCGCCGATATACCGCTTCGTCAGGTAGCGAACCACTACAGCTGAAACAAAATTAAAAAATATTATAAAAATATCGAATATTTCCAATTAATTGAAATTACAAACACCTACAAAAGGTAGTACAAAAGGTATACAAATCTTTACAATCAATTTCTCATTCGCTGACGCAATATCTAAAATAAGAGTTGATTTGAAATGTTTGCATATTGTCATTGATGCATCTAATTACTGTTGGAAATCACGACAAACACCGGAGAAACCATTACAGAACTAAGCAATCACAGGTTCGTTACTCCCGGCTTTCTACGCTACTATTACTTTAATTTGTCTCTTCAGACTACCAGCACTCCTGGAATTCTCATCTCGGAAGATACAATACAAACAGTGATCGACAATGATGACTCGACGGATCCAGTGAATGCCTCCGCCTCGCTACTGACTAAATGAAGTGGTGAGAATCCTTCTGGCTTTCAAAGGAGACGGTTTTTTAGAAAAATAAAGTTGATTACGCGGTTCGTATCGGCTGGCTTTTGACCGGCGCATCGTGGCCAAGATGGGTTTCCTCTTTGTGTGAACTCGCTAGCTTTCTCTTGTCGGGAATTAGCTTGTAGTCTTAAAGTAACGGTAGATTCCTTGATATAGCAGTATCCTGTAACCACTTAAGTACTAACCGACTTTCTCTGGGATCGCATTACCAATACTCATTGATGCCAAAAGTCTTAAATTCACTCTAAAACCTTAAGAGACCCAAAGTTAATCCCGATCTCACGAAGCCACCATACAGGTATCCCGTTTCACACAAGCATCAAGACACTGCATTGTTTTAAATAATATCGATCCTTTAAGACAAATTACAATCGACATGGCACCACGTGGGTTGATAGATTGCGGCTATCTAAAAAAATCCGGCCGAGTGCGATACAGACTCACGCACCGAGGGTTCTGTAGAAACTATTTTTTTTAGATGGAATACATTTTCTGCATAATCTGCTGTATATTTTAATTTTGTTGACCTAGATTTTTGTTTTTTTACTACTTCTAGGGATCACAGCCCTGAGTAATTGTTATTAATTTCAACTTGGCACCTCCACCGGTTAACGATAAAAAGGTTCTTGACAGACAGTCAGATAGACGGACACCGAAGTGATCCAATCATGCTATAAGGGATCCTGTTTTCCTTTCCTCCCCTACCTTAGTACGGAACCTTAAAAACAATGCATCGATCGATATCGAATAGGAACCTATGAGATAATTAATAGATTAGGGGAAAGGACCATCAATCACCGGGACTGCACGAGTCGAACTCTATGATGCTGACGTATCCTATTCTAAGTTGCTTCACTTGTGCAACGCTTACCTAAACATTACTCGAGCAATGTTACTTAATAGAAATGAACCTAGTTCTTTGCAATAATAGACGGTGATGTGACAAATGAGGCCAGCGTTTCTTAATTAAGTATTAATTAATTCTATTAAATTATATGAAATCCTTAAATATTAAAAAAGTTATTGGCACTAACAAAGATTATTTAGGTCAAAGATATGCCATGTTAGACAATTTGAAATGACGTAATTTAAAAGCTGCGATAGTGCTGAACATTGATTAACAAACAAATTATCCCGTTAGTGTGAAGTCAGAAAACCTCCTAGAGTTCTTATAAACTGCACTAAAAGGGATCACTGCTATTGATCAACATCTGTCAAAGTGGAATCTGCGAACAGTGTTGCGTCCACGACGGAGAATGACGGCAATGTATCATGACTCGTTCATCCATCATGCGATGAAAGGTCGTCGCTCGCCGCACACAATGTTATGGTACGATATTCTAAAACCCAATCGAGTTATATTTCGTTCCTCTGCGGGACCTCACTTTAAGGTTATGTGAATAACTAATCTCCAAACCCTTGGTTACTCTGGTATATGGATTCGAGATACATTTATTATTTTTCTATAATCCACGGACCATGCAATGAATAACCTTGAACATAAGAATAGTCTCTAAAGTTAAATCCACTCCAGTACCAAAAGAAACTAGTATCCAAGGAAATGTTGGCATTCGCATTCATTCGATCGTAGGAATTGTCTCCAATGTTGACTACGAAATCGATAAAAACACCGACCGATAACACCTTAAACAGCAATAAGCGGTTATAAAAACATCTGAAAAGATGATAGGGCCTGTCCATAATGATCCCTTAGGACCGATGAGGGCTCTTCAATTCTTGCTACAACGGTCACATCAAACCATTTTCTTTAGCACCCGTGTGGGAAACAACAAATGTTCTAACATAAATTCATCTAAGAGACTTTTATTTCACTTATGTTGTGGGTCTGTAAAAAATAGTTACAAGAATCAGCACCGCATTTCCCACATGATTGGTGTCGGCTGCTGTCGATTATGCCCTCACTGTGTTCGTATCGCGTTTATTTATAAAACGTCTGGGCCCACCGCAACAGCGTTGAGGAATCCGGTGATGCATGTGTGTTATTATGTAGTTGCTCCAGTGCCTGAGGCATTCGGCTTTATACATGATATATGGGTTGGTAGAACTAAAAAAAACACATGAGGAACTGTTTTCTATTAGAATCATGGGGTGATCAGGGTCTTCTTACAATCACAGCTCTGCCTAAGCAGACATCTAAATGTCACTTTACTTCACGCATGAAATGCTACACCAGTCGTTAACCATTGAGTTTAAATTGAACATTCAGGATCCAATTCCGCACCTGCTCTCCATTCGATTTCTTCGCATAATCCTGTGGTTTCCCTTCACAAAGGAAGGATAGTGTTGCAAATGCAAAAGTCTTCCTTGTGTATAAGTACCGGTTAATAACTCTCGTGGTATAAGGTCAGCGGCTCCCGAACCGAATCATACACACTTGCATATCACCAATCTACTATCTCGGTAATCAATTTCTGTCAACCTGGAATGCCAGATTGACTGGCAAAGTCGTAAATTGAAAATCTTTATTGGCTATAGTTAATTGCTGTAATCGCTTTTTAACGATATCCTTATACAGTTCTGCATGATAGTCGGTGTAATTTCAATACTTAATAGGGTACCGGTAGCATCATTTTGAGATACTTTCAAACTTTTACTATGTTGCGAATAGTTGCGATGGTGTCTTTCTATGGCGTTGATAACGGTGTTATGTATCGCCAGCACAAAAACATATCGGATCACTGATTCGCTTGGGTTGTTGGAAGTGAGGGTCAAGTAATTTCACGTTGACCTCTATTTCGTATCTTTCATTTTCTCTGAACCGAGAAACTAGACCATCGTCCAATTATTTTTGAGCCCCGCCAATTCAACAGGCTACTTGCCAGTTAATTTTCCCAAATCCATTAACCTGTTGACTAGCAGTCTTCACCTCTGTACGGTGCAGGTAATCACGCGCTCGTCCAAGGCCTACATTGGAGTCTGGAGTCTTTATAATTACATGGAGGAATTTTCGTGATCTCCTACAAAGCAGTAAACGAAGTTAATGGGCCAAGCCTCCACTTGACCACTTCTACCGGCTCGTGGACAGGATCTACTTAAAAACAATTTTACCTGTAGCCCTGCACATGAGATCGCCTATAATGAATCGCAAACGCATGCGTTTGTGCCGGTCTGCGTGGCGGCTCCAGTTTGATGCATTTCAAAATAATGAAATGGAGATCCTTGTGATTACGAAGAATATCCTTGATGAGCACCTTGGATATCCAGTAAGATATTAGGTCAAAATATGGCCATGAACCACACATAGAAGAGGAAAGTAAGATTAGAAGATCTTGCCCCTGCTTGAGGTAAACAGCAATGGAACAGTACTAGCCAAATTACCAAAATGGATTAAGGTCGAGACATCAGCTGAATCACTCAAATGGTGTCAATAAAGGGAATCGATCGGCAATGTTAACCACAAAGTCCGATAGAAACCAAATGAGATAAGCATTGAGCGAGTTGTAGAAAAAAGGGCACCAGGGAGGCCGCAGAAGACAAGACACAGCGAGTCGCAAGAAATACAAGCAGAAAAGCGCAATGGAAACCAAACATACTTTCAGGAATGCGCCGTGTGCAGAAGAATGGGCACCAGAGAGGCTGCTAAAGAAGAACTCAGAATGTCGCATCAAACAAACAGCAAAACGCATCAAAAACATAGTTCCAGGATTGTTCGAGTCGCAGACGAAATGACACCAAAGAGGCCGCTGAAGATCCGCCTTAAACGCATTGAAAACAAAAAGAAATTAATATCGTAGATAAAGGGCACAGAAGAAGCGCCCAGCAAGTCAGTCAGTCGCGTCAGTCGGGCAACAATTAGGGCGGCGCAATTACGACCGGTCGGCGACACCCGTCGCTGGGTCAGCCGCGATTGCCCGACGACGGCGCCGGCGCCGGTCCGACTTGTGTAATGCAAAAACGTCCGATTAACACCGCATACCCCGCCGAGGTCGATGATCTCTGTTCAAAACTCCCAACTATCTCGCCTACATTGCAACTGCCGACATGGTGGCGTCACTTACGAAATGAGTCCTTTCGTAGGCTACAATAATTGTCCGATAATTGTAAACCACATGTTATTGAGAACATTGTAAGGTAAATGGCAAAACAAACACCGTTGGAATGCGTCCTTGCAATATCTGCAATGCAACAAGGTGCTAAGTAAGATTTGAACTGAAACAATGGAAGAGGAGTAATCCACATTGACAATGAATGTTTCCACTTGATGGAATGTGAAGATAAGAAAGTAAACATTACAGTAGGTATAAGCAAACAAATAGCAGGTGACTGGAACCACGACGTAGATGTGATTGTATGTTTACAAAATAAAATTTTCTGATATAACCCGGACACATGTGTTGCTGAATCATTTTATTTCAAGAAAACAATGCATCTGACCAATTTTTTTACGCTGATGTAGATGAACAAATAAGGCCAATCATGAATACAACATAATACATCTACATGTAGGAGTGATATTATAAAATGGGACACATAAACAGTAATGAGGCGGAAGAAACACAGATTGGATAAAAAGGCAACTCAGTAACAGTAGATCACAACAAAAAAAAGGCTGATAACTATTAAATAAGACTTTGTTGCAGTAAAAGAAAAACAAAAGTGATAATCATGATAATCAAGTAGTGAAAGTGAGTATTTTAATGAACTTTTGTCTAGACGATGTCTTCTCGGATTGGCATGCTTATTGTAAGATATCAGACTCTACGCAATACTCATTGACCTGATATAGACTCGTGGTAAATGTGAAGGTTTGACGTCACCGATTTCGTTAGTAAGTAACTAGGTAAATGTTTATTAAATTAATAGAACAAAGTGAGCAGAACTGTGCCTCTGCCACCCAGTATGGGAAAAGGGGTGAAGCTGTTTGTTTTGTTGAAAATGGTAGAGTTTGAGAAATGATATTAGATTTTTAGCGTTTAAGTTTAAGATGGCTTTCCAATAGCGTCAATATGTATAGCACCTGCAATATAATCTCGACACGGATGATGACTTTATTATTAAAGGCCTGTTCCTGGTCCCCCACTTTCGCAATCATGCCGTTATAAATGTTCATTATCCCGTCCACGAGAGAACCATGTCCTTTGAGGCATTCTGTGATGTAATGATACTCGTAAAAAAGCAGTTTGGTGTCCAAAATTATAGGGCTTTCAATACAAACTTCCAATTTGGCGCAGTCGAAACTGTTGAATAAACTTATTTTTACACGATACTGTTATTTTATCTGACCGTAAACTATTTGTTTTATTGAACAGTGCAGCCGCTAAAGGATTCTTGCAAAAATCTTTTTTAATTAATGCCACTAAATTCCGACACCGATGTTTAACAAAATAATAACATAACTTTTTATTGAGCAATCGTTACATTATGTATCTGTATATCAAACTCGACAAGTAATTCATAGTTGAAGGTTAAGGACATTGCCTAATTTTTTCCGTGCCTGTTATTATTGAAAAAACATGCAGATTTTCAACGTTAAGCAAAACTCCGGCTTGATTGTTTCTTATATAAATTAAATAATACGAATATAACCTGCATTTTTGATATATTTACGGAAGAATTTTCTTAGGTTTGAGATGGAGTCTCCAATGAGTCAGAATCCAGACAGTAGGTTTTGTATAAATCAGCACTACTAACCAGACTTCCCACACCTCGGACTCCCGAGCACCACCACCCTGATGCGGCTCACCGTCAACTTCATCTTAACAACAATTCAATTTGTTTTTAAACAAATTGTCCACAAACTCAACTTTAAGCAAATTCAATCATGCTAATAAAAAAATACCACATAGGTCCCGATTGATAAAAAAATAAATCACTTTTTCATCACGGAAAAGATCGAAAGGAATATCGTGTTTAGAATCGCGGTCGCTCAAGAGCTGTTGACTCGACTGCTCGCTGCGCCGGTTCCCGCGCAACTGACTGCTGGCTGCAAAAGAGTTTTCGGCGCGCGCGCAGCCCTAAGTGCAGTCTCCGCGCAGCACACACAACATCACATCGATCATTTGATTGTGGTCGTAGATAACGTTGATAATATTAGCGACGGTCTTTAGTGCCCGGCTCTAGCCGGATTTACAACGTTATAATACCATCAGGTTTATGTGATCTAACTGAAATGAATGATTTAGATGTTTTTACTAAGACGTGCAGACATTGATTCAGAGAAAGATGGTTTCCAACCAGTTGGAGTAATTACAATCCGGATAATTAGCTTAGATCCTTGTAAAACGTCGTCTTAGAAGGCATTACACTATCTGAGTAAGCGATAGCGTTTGTTGGTGCCATGCATATTCCTGCGGATGTCTGGGGAGCGTACATCCGGGATGGAGCCATGGGCTGGCTGCCTGCAGGCGTGAGACGGTTCTATCTCCGACACATGTCAAGGTGAGAGCGCGCGTTGCGTCCGCGCTATAAATTCATCCCCGGACGTAATTGGAGCTGCTCCGCCCACATGCTGGCGAGTCTTCCTTCCTAACCGAGGGCCAGCATGATCACAACATTCTAACTGTTCTTTTGCGGTGATTCACTGACTACGAAACTCCTTGATATATATATATATATATATATGTTGGGTAATCGTCCTGAAGACAGGAAAACTTGGTCAGCAACGGTCAAAAAGCTCCGTCGAAGGAGACATGATCCTCAAAAATTAAGGACTTTATGACTGAGAAAGGGGAGAATTTAATATAGGGACCGAGTGCACAGGTCATCAAAAGGCGAGAAAACCATGAGCTGCTAATGGTCAACAAAAGTATCATGCTAAGGATGCAAGCAAGCCGGCACTACCAGTTCCTACCTTCTTCTAGGCACATAATTTAATGCAACAATTAGCCCTTCTATATAAAGTGCTGTCGTTGCAGCTGCAATACGAGACATTCAGACGGTTCACAATTCGAAGAATTTTTGACATTGCCCAGACGTCTGTATTTAACACGACTCTCATAAATTACCTAGAGATTTACCGTCGCAATGGCACCGTTTCATTCAGTAGCAGTTTCGACCAGTTCTTTTGATTTATTTCTGACACGGTATTCTGCCGTCTTTGGTTATCTCATCCCTCCCTCGACAACAGCTGCTATAATAGAGCTTTCGAAAATCACAAGAAAATACATTTGCATAGAAGTTAGAGCACGTCGCGTTTCTCCGCTCATTATGGTAGGTTGTGTACAAGAAAAACTCGGCTTCCCGACTCAAATTGACCATTATAGAGTACAGCTTCTTTGTGTGCGACACGACTCGAATTTATGCAATCTTCGTCACAGATTATGATGATGCCTTTATTAACCCATACTTATTTTATTCATATACCTAAGCGTGTATGAAGTTATAATATCGCTGATATTATCACTTCATCCTATTCGCTGATAATTTATGAAAATCTTATCCAAGAGTTTCAATCCTGGATATATAATGTAGCCCATTTATGTCCCCACCGCGGGACACATGCCTTTACCCGGATTCGAGTAAGATTGAGCCATACTCCACCACGCTGGCTCAGTGCGGGTTGATGGAGGGGTGTCGGGCTAGTGGCAAACCCCACTATCAGATGTTTTCAAGCTGCCCTATTAGACTTCTGACCAGCTTTACGACTTCTACCGCCGAGTAGCGATAGTAGCCGGGACCTACAGCTTAGCGTGGCGTCCGAAACACGGAAGCGCCCGAAAGAAATGCCACATGAAAACGGACACCCATCCAGTAGCCGTCTCAGCCAGATGTTGCTATCGCTCGATCGTTTCCGATGTGCGAATACCGCTAAGCCACGGACGCTTCTTAATCTTGGATAAGATTTTCATAAATTATTTTAGATCGAAATAGAAATTCCTACGAATGTATCACGATTTTTGCTAAAACGGTATTTACATTGCACAGTTTTTTTCACAATTTGTAAAAATAAACGTTACATAGTGCATGAGTGTTGCCTGCCCACTTATTCATGCCCATTATAAATACCTGCTGTACATTATATTGTATTAAGCAAAACGATACATTTGCAACAGCGAGAATTTCGTAAGCAATCTCGCGTGTCCGAACTCGTTTCTTAATGGGGTATGATATGGTCCCAGCGCCCAACAATGGTTGTTCACATCTCACCATCTTGTTTAAAGACATATCAGATTTAAAGAAACAATTATGTGTGTAAACATACAAACACCCGTTCGTTAAACGGTAAAAACATCGATATAAAAAGACGGAATGGAGAAAATTCGATTGAAACAAATATAGTAGTTATATAAAATTAGCAAAGAATGACGTCATTTTATTGTGGTCTGACGCTCTAATTGTTTGTGATTTTGATTACATCATTCGGCGATCTAGAAAACTGTATCGATGTAGAGGCAGATATGTTACTTTGACAATAACCACTAGATACACTTTGAGGAAATATAATTGTCACGTCAAAATAACTCGTACCAGAAGATCGAATGCACTGACAGGTACAGATTAATAATAATTTTCATGCCTGTTATATCATAATCTTGAAATGTGAATGGAGAAAGGAAGTGATGATAATATAATGAAAGCGGTAATCTCCAGTAAACCCAGTATGATGTCTGCAATTAACGGTATAAAAATAGACTACCCCAGTTTCTGGAAGAGTGGTCAAATGTAGCATCCGCTTAATCGAAGATTAACTCCAAATAGCTGCACGTGATTGTCTGAAATAAGTTTGACAAGAGTTTAACAAGTTGTCAACAGCTAATTTGCTTTTCGGAACCCGGGCGTAACACTGGTAGAAAATAAATAAAACTGATTTACAACACTGTCGATATTCGACATGGTTCATGGAGTTTTAATTTATTGTGTTAATAAAAACCCTCGCGCAAAATGGATTATTGAATAACTGACTAAAAGTGGACACAACTGTACCTCTGCCACCCTGCGTGACGCTATGGTAGGTTGAAGTAAAAAGCGCATCTATTTTCGCGATTCTTCCCACATCCGTCTCGCCTGTCACTGAAAGCTGTTAATCCAAAGTTCACGCGGTCGCGAAGGCGGCGGGCCAGCTTCGTTATTAAATACACCGAATGCAGCAGAGATGGGGTCAGATGATTTCCGAGTTTCGAAGCCGAACCGCACGTGGCCGCCCCGGGCGAAACAAAAACGAGCCTAATTGAACATATCGTTATGTCGGTGAGAATTTACTCAATTACATTGGGAGTGACACGGGATTGTCACTCGAGAAAATATTTGGCCAAATAGTACGATCATCTGGTAGTTATGCCTGGAAAGTTTCGCGGGAATTTTGAAAATTGGTGATTTAATATAAGTATTTTGATGCGCTCTTTCAGAAATTCTATTTTGCCACCTCGAATCTTTGCCGCTCGCGCCACCATATTGAAAAAATGGCGCCTAAAACAGAAAATATCTCCTTTCGACGATAAAACAGTATTTTTAACAAAATAAACGTACGTCTTTATAACTCTTGTCTCAAACTCTTTTTTTTTAATTAATAGTATTAGCGTACGTGCGCCGTAAAGGCTACTTTAACATGCGTTTCGGCCAAAAATATATTTCCACGCCTCCTCACGGTAGGAGTAAGTAGCGCATGTTTCAAGCCTCCATAGCTGAATTGTTTCATGCTCTCCATTCGGTGTAATGTTGACAAGCAATACTTGGATATCCTCTTGGAGTTCTACCGAAATGCAACTCTCCAAGTACGGATGAATAGGCTCTCTGACTTCGTGCCGATTTGGCGAGGTCTGCGCCAAGGGGACACGCCCTCACTACTATTTACTGTTGATCGAAGATCTGCTGAAGACACTCGACTGGGAGGACAAGGATTTTAATATCTACGGCCGATGTTTATCACATCTTCGCTTTGCCGAGGCCCTTATCCATCTAGCCGAGAACGTTGCGGATCTTCAGAAAATGCTTGAAGACCTGCATAAAGCTACACTTATTAAAGTGGCGTTGGGCAGGACACTTGGCTAGGAAGGACGACGGCAGACGGAATAAGGCTGTGGCCAAGGGACGCGCTTTTACCGAGAGGCAGAAGACCCGCACGATGTTCAGATGACATCTCCGAAACAGTTGGGAAACAGTTGATCAGTTTGGCCCAGACACGCAATAAATATCGTAATGAAAAGGAGGCCTTTACTCAACGTTGGGTGCAGGAGGCTGGATAGATAGCTGAAAGGTGTCCCATGGGACCCTCATACAAAGCCTCCATCCGTAATTACATCCGTCCGTTTGGCCGTCATTCCATTCGTCCGTCCGAAAAATCTTCACAGATAACTAGACCTGACCATAGTTATCTCCAAGGAACAAGGGGTTCTTCCATCTGTTTATCAGCTGGATATATCTTTTTAGCTTTTTATGTTTTAGAATTTTATTTCTCAAAAGAACAATAATCTAGTTCACTTATAGAGAAACATTAATCTATACATTAATCTATACATTAAAATAATGTTTGTAAATATATATAACACACTAAACTTATGCGAGCTATTATTATATTATAATTTCTTTCTTTTTTTACGTGACTATGACTTTTAAACAAAATCGACTATACAAAATATGCTTTTTTAAAAGTGATTTAAATCCAGGATGTGATTCTGCATTTGTGATGTTTTGCGGTAGTTTGTTAAACATACAGTGGTGGTCATATAATTAAGAACGACTATTTGAAAACAAGCTTTTTTCAAACTTACGAGAATAACACTTATTGCATATCGTTTTGTATCTCTCTCGGTATCGTAAAACTGTTTTACACAATCGTAGCATACAGTTATAATATGATAAATTCAACAATATTATTATATAAGTAAACTTTTTGTATATAATATATCTTAACATGTTATTGCAAACTTACTGGCTGGCCACATAATTAAGAACGCTGGATAGTTTATTTTTTTATTCAAATTTAAATAGAGAACACTCTGTAACTAGGCCACTATTCGAGTAATTTTGGCGCCATTTAGTTCTGTAAAAGTCAAAAAGTTGATCGTTTCATAATAAAAAAATGGGAAAAAATAAAAGTTGTGATGCATCTACAAGGGAAGTAATAATAAAACTTCGCGATATGAATTGGTCATATAAAAAGATTGCCAATCATTTGCAGTGCTCAAAAACGATGATATTCCACGCTGTGAAGCATTTTAACACACATCAAACAACTTTAAATATTCCTCGTGTACCTAAACAGAGAAAGTCATCTCAGCGAGACGATCGAAATATCGTGCGTTTGGCAAAACAATACCCTTTTAAGGGGTCTAATGAGTTAAAAAAAGAATACTTTGGTGAAAATAACCCTTCAGCGATCTCAGCGCGCACTATCCGAAGGCGATTGGTAGAAGCGAAGTTGAACGGAAGGATAGCAAGAAAGGTGCCCATGTTGAAACAGTGTCATAGGCAAGCCCGGCTTGCATTTGCTAGGAGGTATGAAAGCTGGACAGCAAGACAGTGGAAAAATGTTCTTTTCTCTGACGAAACAAAAATTAACAGAGTATGTTCTGATGGGAAACGATATGTTCGACGCCCTCCGAATACAGCATTCGACCCCAAGTACACAAAAATGACATTAAAGCATGGTGGTGGAAATGTGAAAATTTGGGGATGCTTCTCTGGTCATGGTGTTGGACCTGTTAGACTGATAGAAGGAAACATGGATCAATTCCAGTACAAAAATATACTCGAAGAAACTATGTTACCATATGCTGAAGACTTACTTCCGATTATTTGGACATTCCAACACGACAACGATCCGAAGCACACTGCACGCACCGTTAAAGAATTCCTCACATCTCAATCAGTTTCTGTCTTAGAATGGCCACCGAACAGCCCAGATTTAAATCCCATAGAGCATCTTTGGTGCGAAGTCAAGAAAAAGGTTTCAAATCGACGATGTGGTAACCTAACTGAGTTATATAACGTTTTTTTAGAAGAATGGCGCTCTATTTCTCTTGAAAAATGTCAAAAATTGATAGAATCAATGCCTCGACGGTGTAAGGCAGTTATTAAAAGCCATGGTCACGCTACAAACTATTAACTTAGAATAAAATGTATTAAATTATAATTTTTAACATTGTCACTGTCTTATTTAATGTGATTTGTAAAATCTAAGTATCTACGGAAACAACTCTCGAGCAGCTTAAGAATCGTTCTTAATTATTTGTCCAGCATTTTTACTACTTGAATTTGTAATTATCGATAATCAATTAAATTTGTAAAAAAAATAGTAAATGTTTTAAATATTTACTCCTAATCCCGTTTACTTTATCGATGTAGCTATTTCATAACACAACTAATTACTTTTAAGAAGGAACTTAAAAGTACACATAGCATAGTTTTGAAAAAAAATATCTGGTACTACAAATCGTTCTTAATTATATGACCACCACTGTATGTGCTCCCTCAAACAATATACTAGTTTTGCCGTAGTTTGTTCTCGGTGCTATTAATTGTATCTTATTGCCACCTCTAAGGTTGTGCGTGATATTTTTCTTTATGAAGGTTACGTTAAGTTATTTAAAATTTTATAAACCAGGATACATGTTTTATAATAATAATAATAATAATAATATTTATTTCAGGCTTACAAAAAAACCCATATCTATAAATACCTTACAACTAGAGATACATAATTTAATATAAAAACACACTAAATATAATCTAACCTAGCTAGGGATTTTCTTCTTCATTCTCGCTTCCCTGTAGCGTCGGTAAACGATGCCCTCCGGCCAGAAATCTTTGGCCAGGAACATCGTCTTGAGGTCCGCCGGCACACGAAGTTTGAAGGAAAGGAACTCCTTGGGTCTCTCTGACTCCAAAACTTCGATCTGTACATTCGCCTCTTTTATACCAGACGGCGGATTTTTCTTGAGCTTTTCCAGGATATGACGTTCAACGTCCTGGCAGGTCATTTTCACGTCAATCCTGGAAATGTATAACTGAACGGTGGGAGCGGCAGCTTTCAGGCTGCTCTCACCGGCGGGGGCTGTGCCACGCTGATTGCGGCTGCGTCTGGAGCGGCGCTTCCTGTTTTGGACCAGGATAAAGCCTTCCCCATCAACTGTCGCGTTCGGCGGGCCGCGGGCGGGCCTAGCCGGTGTCGCGCGCGGCGCAGCCTGCAGCTTCTATTGTTCGGCGGCGGGTGGTGCGGGGCGCGGGCGGCGGGGGTTGGCACAGCGGGACACAGCACTATACGTGTCCTTCTAGGGTTCCAGTATTTTGGATGTTCCAGAAGAAACCGCATCCGGTGCTGGTCGACTCAACTTTGTGACGTCACGAGGCGGTGCGATATTTATCAATATTTATTATTATTTATTTATCAATTTATTTTGTATGTATAGAGTTGTTTTATATGCATTAATTTAGTTTCTTTATACACTTTCACTGTTGACGTTAAAAAATCGATCGTACTTTTATCGATTTATTTTGTGCTATTTGTAATTGCTTTAACTGGCTGCACTTCCCCAGACTTCTATAAGATATTCAAGCTGCGGTTGGATTAATGAGTTGTAGATATTGTTCTTAACTTTTTTATGTAGACATCCAGTAATTCGTCGTAACATGAACCGTAACAGGTAGAAAGTTGAAATTTTCACAAAGTGTGTATTTTTACTGCCGCTAGTAACAAATTACAAACCAAACGTATTTTTTAAATTGAAGGGGGTCCCCATACAAGAGAACATTTTTTTTTCTCGAAAGCGTTTTTTGCGTAATGTTACTACAAATTTACGGTTTTCCTATGTTTTACATTACTTGACATTGTTTCCTGATTGAAATCTTTATTTTCTATTCCCTAGGGAGTGTCGAAGTATGCGGCAATATTCCGACATACCTTTTGATTGTGTTGACCTAGGAGTTATGGTACTGCACATGTATGAGAAATTGATACCTATTTCAATTTGATACCTTCATAGTTCTAAGAGAAAAAGTAAAAATGGACGGACGGACGATTAATAATAATATTACCAAAATTCAAAACATTCGCACGTCGCACCAAATTACTGAGCTAAAAGACAATTTTGTCAAGCAAGTTATTTGGCAAATGTAGTTAACATATCTGTGAATCTGGAACGAATCAAGCTGAAGATCCACCCAAAGAGATCCACACGAAGAGGAACTGAAATATGATGATGCATAAATATTTGTTGAGCTTTGCAGTTCTCGCAATTACGCACAACAAAAAGAAAAACAAACACATATAATTCATCCGTATGAGAGGGACGCTCACTCACACTTTTATGTTTTACCATTCTCGGGCGAGATTCCCTCGTAAACCTCCTTGCGCTAATTAAGTTTCAACTCTTGAGGTCCGGTCTGTAAGTTATAAAACATCAATGATATTTTTTAAAGGATTGTCACAAATATTTGCAGGCAATTGAGGTTCACAGCACGATTGCAAAAGTTCAATCCGAAATGAAAACAATATCGAAAAGTTGCATAATTTGGTAAAATAAGCCTTTGGAATATATCGATATAATAAATATCGTTCGGAATTGCTCACAATAAGCGTCTCGAGCGGCCAATGCTATGAATTCGAGCTGTATCAGCCCGTCCATCGATGAAGACATTTATTATTTCACGTCGGACGCGGCTCGTGGTTGTAGCCTGCAGCACGACGTCCTTGCGCGAGCATTTCACTTGATAAACACAGCATGTTGCATAACACCCGATGCAACAATACATTTGGTAGTAACATCGGTTATTCCAACAACACAGCAGAGTACGAGAACTGTGCCAATATTCATCTTAGATTAAATTCCTTAACATTTTCGCACCGGCCAAGAATGCGTTGTGTCACACGAGAAGATAAAATTCCCATCTTCTGAATAAGCGATCGTTAACATAAAGATGTCAACTTTATTACTATGCACATAAAATTTAAGTCAGTCTTATTTTCACGTGATGTCTGAGAGTATTTATGATAGACTACGTAAAGTCTAGTGACTTGTCAGCCTGTGCCGATATTGAAGTAAATAGTTGTCTTATTTGAAACGTGCCGCAAGAAAATCGCCGGGCACACAAGAAGTGCATTAACAAAGTAAATGTACCATTTACTCCGAACGGTCTTGCCGTCGGAGTAACGAGGGTTCGGCAAAGTAAGCACTGGGCGGCATAGCCTGAACAACAGGAAAGCAATGAGCCCGGTTATAAATGAGAGCTATAAAGAAGCGAACTAAATAAATAGTGTAGAACCTGCGGACAAAGTAAGCTGACATAGTTACGAAGAGTTATGGGGTGAGCTCAAACTTTTCTGTACTTTTAGCGAGACAAAGGGAATCCCTGCAAAGTTTGCGGCCAGATGGCTCGCAACATTGTACGAAAGGTGAAATCTGCTTTAGGATATCATATCATGAGTTGATATGATGTGATATGATATGTTTAGACTTGTTTAAAGAAGTGATTTGATTTTGGTCATAATTATCATGGACAACAAATATAATGATCACCAAAATATTTTTTTCTAAATATCCACCAAAAGTTGCAGAAAATATCAGGGCAAAATACTGCGGTAGCTTAGGTGAAGGGTAAAGGGGGTGAGAGAAGCGACGCCCCCTTTATCCTTTGTGTTAGGTTGAACATGTAAGAACAACAAAAAATACTTAAAACATAAAGTTAAGTACACAAAACATAAAAGGAAGTTTGGTGATCATTTATCCAAACACAATTTGGTGGTCGTTTACTAATTCTGGCGGTCGTTTCGAATTTATTGTTAGTAAAATAGGAGGCCTAGACCTAGGCCTATGCCCAGCAGTGGGTTGATGTGGGCTGAATATGAAGATGTTGACGATGAAAATTGGTGCGTTTTGGTGATCGTCTAACCATAAGCCATTATCAAGTGTTATTAGAAGCTCGTTGGATCCTTATTGAATCGAGACGATGAAGAACTTATTAAAAAATCTGCTTAAAACAATATTTTCTCGATACGGGATTTCAATGCCGGCTGGGGAAATAACCACAGTCATAACGCGTGATACTCTCAAAGCGAAATTACTCTCTCCTTTCAGCACTTTCACAAGCAACTCAATATTATCCTGTCATCAACAATAACAAACTGGAAATTATCTGGAACAATCTGTCGATCATTTTAAATCGTAATCTCAGTTGATCGTCGGTTACTGACAGATCTTATTATTCATTTTGCATGCAACAATTCATAAAAATATTATACTGAAATGGCTTTCGCGTACATATTTCGGATTGCTTGATTATTTGAAAGTCAACATCAAGCAGAATAAGGGATTTTCTGACAGTTAAAAAACTTCCAAACAGTTCGATAGATTAAGTTAGACTTTTGGGGGAATTTAATGATCAGACAGAAACTTCAGCCTTGATGATAAACCCCATAGTACAAGCTAAGCAGAGAACCACTTACCAAGCACTGGATCGTCCTTTCTGGCGGGATTGAACTGGATTTCCACGTGGAGTGAGGTTCACGACGAGGGCCCGGCTAGTGCTAAGCACCGCTCTATATGTATGTGACATGTAAAATAGTGTCTCCGCAATCTATGGTTTGAACATTTGAAACAGTCCTAATTGTGGCGAAGGAGTTTTATCCTTCTTCATTTGCATCAATGAAGCTATCTTAAATCGAAGACAGCGTCGTCAACTTTTAACGCTATTTCGATGGCTTATTTTTAATCAGCTGTCAGAAAACTCCCCATTAAGGTAATACAGAAAAAAGGGCGTTTTTTTTTTCGAACAGATGTTATTTTTGGGCTAACGTTTATTGAATATTTGATTAAGATTCTCACTGAAGGAAAACGCGATTGGATGAAATTTTCTCGATATATTTGCGAAAATACCTCTAAATTGTTTAATTTTTCCTGTAATTCTGAAATACAAACTAATTTCATTGCGGAATTTCATTAAAAATGTGGCGCTACCTTAGTTTAGTTTTGACTCGAGCGCATTGTTTGCGCTCTCTTTTCTTTCTTATGTGGAAGTAATTAACGCTGTCACTTTCGTTTCCATTCGTATTCCTTTTAAATATATTTTTACGTATCGCCTCAAGCAGCGTAACTCATCCAACTCACTATCTCTGAGTTAACTCAATGCGCACCGGGAGAGTCAACACACCACGCCTCTCAGATGCACTCCAGTGCAAAATAATGGAGTGTCGCATTCAATCCGACTCTTAACCCCGACATAACAGTCAGTCGACAACTCATGCCTGTAAGTGTAATGTACGAAATGAAGCTAACGGAACCCACCATCGTTAAGCATGAAGATAATTCCAGCCTTCGCCATAAATATTGTACAGTTATTGAAGAATATTAACATATCCTGCCTATCCCACTTTGGGGGTGGGCAGCGTGAGGAGTTATTGACTCATACATAACTACTATGCTGATCTGATCCTTCACTAGGATACATATGCTGCATCTCCCATACGTTACTTAACACCTGGAGGTATTTACCATGTAATAATATTAAGTAGGTACCTATTTCTTTCATAGAAACTGAAACGACCTTCAAGCTGTAATCCTCACCATTGAAACCTTCATGGAAATGAAATTTGACGATGCTAAAAATAGTCCATAAATAGTCCTAAAAAGTCCACCAACAAAGAAAATTAGTCCACTTATAGTTCCGAAGTTATAGCTATAGGTTGGTGAGGATTACAGCTTGACGTCAAGCTGTAATCCTGATCGCTCGTGCAAACGGAAGGGCCTACCGACTTGGTTTAGGCTTCAAAAATTAGTCTAGAAATAGTCCACACGACATTCCAAATTTCAGAAATAGTCCTTCAACGATTCCAGAGTTATTAAGACATCTTGGTGAGGATTACAGCTCGAACATTTGATATCATCAAATATCTCCGGACCACCTACGACTTTCAGTTTGATATTTTGCCAAAAAATAGTCCAGAATTAGTGCACCAAAACAATATTAATTTCCACCTGGTTTACTTTGAAGAACTGCATTAAAAATGCATTGTTTAATTTCCCATACATTTCATAAATGTACCGTTATAGCCGATAACACAAAAATACAAAAACGACAGTATTTTGTAAAAAAGTATAGTAAAATGATGAAAATATTTAAAATCAACATCAGTTATTTGGAATTTTCATGACTTTCTGCCACTTTCCATAATAATTGAACTCTACTGACTAGGTACTCGTTGGGTTAGAGATCTAGCAATTATACTTACTTTATTTTGACTGTTTTTTTTAGATATGATAATAAATCATAATTAATAAGTCCATTACATGGGATTTATATACAGGCTGTAAAATAGAAGTGTAGTCAAATTAGGGGTAGAAACATCATTCTAAACAATTTTCACTAAAAAACCGTTTTTATCAGAGCAATTTGACTTTGACAAGAAATATATGGTCGCAAACGAAAAAACATCTTGGGTCTCCCATAGTAAAAAGTAATCAGCTGATCGGTCAATGTAATGAGGGACGATTTTTTTTCATTTGCGTGTTTCTGGGTAAAGTTGTTCATAATGATGGGTACTATAGTCCCTGAGCCGGGCGTCACTTTACATAATGATGGGTACTATAGTCCCTGAGCCGGGCGCAACTTTACAAAACAACAGCCTGTATATTCATTTTTGGAAGAGGTTAAAAATAAAGTTGCTCTGAAGATGTTTCATGGCGACACTATGATGTCCCTTCATATACATTGAAATTTGACCAGACCTTTATGTATACAAATTTTATATATATATATATAACAATAATAAACATAAACGGATATAAACATGTTAAAAAAACATCTGTTGTCCTTTACTCATTGATTGTCAGTTCTTAACACTTTCCTCCATTGTAATGATGTCGTTATTGCAATTGTCATGTACCGATTGACGTGATTTTTAAACACTCATGCCTTAATTTCCACCGAAAAATGCTTTAAGATGTCTTTAAAATTTCGGTTAAATCGTATTTCGACGAAATTTTTCCAGCGCGTTCACTATACTAATTCCGCCATTGTTGTTTACATCTTAGCTGATTCGTGATGATGAAAGACACGTAATGCTGCCAGTAAAAAAAAATACTCAAAAAGTGGTGATTGTTAACTAAAATTACGCTTTGTTTAAGAAATATTAGTGATTTTTTCGATTTTTTTAGTAATTTCAGATTTCCACAACATTTGGTTCCTAAAAGGGAATTATTGTACTACGAAATATTATTCTTAATTTTGTTAGCTTTCAGACGACACCAAAATTGTGTCTAATTTCACTTTTCGGAGCTAAGCATAATCATAAGTCCTAGAGATTAGTGATATACCGTGAAGTCACAAGGTAGTAAATTTATAAATGTAGCCCACATTAAAGTCCCCACTGAGAGGCGCAGGTCTTTTATGGGTATGCGCAAGCATGAGCCATACCTCATCAAGCTGGCTCAGTGCGGGTGAATGGGCGAATATAATAAAACAATAAAAATAATTATACCTTATCATTTTACAATTTATTTATAACAGAAATACAAGGAAAATAATAGAGAATAATACATTAAAAAGATACAATGCTGAGCGAAACACAATTTGCTGCGAACCTCTTCTAATCATGTCTGGGTCGTTTCGGATGGCGTTAGCGCAACTTATAAACCGATCTAGAAGATCCGTGTTAATGGGGGCATTATATATTTTTTTGTTTCATCGTGCCCTTTAAAAAATAATCTGGTGGTGTCATATCTGGCGAACTAGGTGGCTATCCTACCAGCCCTTGCCGACCAATCCAGCGATTTGGGGATTGTTCATCCAAATATGTCCTCACAGGCGTGTAGTTATGGACTGCGCGCCGTCCATTTGTAGATATACATAGTCAGGTCATAAGTTCTGTCACATGTGCAATATGAAATAATTTAGACATGTTTATTATTTATATAAGCATTTATATAGTGATTAATTCCACGCCTCACCGAACGGCGTGGAATCCTGAGGGGTTGTGCCTTTGCCACGTGAGAGAAAAGAAGTGATGAAATTGGTTACTGACCTTGTCTCCGTAGGCAGGAAATCGAAAGCTCGATTCGAGACGGGAATACGGGAAAAGGGCACAGTTTGGGATAGGATATGGAGTGAATCGAAACCTATCGTTGCTGCCGACGCTGTCGCCGGCGTGCTGCCTGCCGTGACCGTGGAGTCGCCGCTACCGATGCGACGATGTCCAATCAACAGGGATCACTTGGCCGCTGACGCGAATCTACTTATTTCCCGACGATGTAGATGATTAACACTCCAACCAGGCCCGACGCCTGTATTTAGTAATTGGTACACCGAAATACCATCAATGACACGAGGCCCGAGCCTACATGTTTGTTCTCACCGACGAGAAAGACCAAGAGAAAGATTAACCTCCAATTTTACATCTCGTTTCCGATACGAGTGACAGCTGCGGTTCTGTTTCCGTTCCGAGTCGCGCAACAAGAGGAGGTGCGTTCCGAAGCACAAATATTAAACAGTCACCCGCCCGGACAGGCCCGAACCTGTCCCTAATCAATAGGAAGGCGAGAAAGTGTTGCGACCGCTCTCTTGAGGACCGAGTCCCCCACCCTGACTTCTGCTGATCGAGGCGTGCCATCCCGACCCGTGTACAAATTGACGATCCGTCCTCGTCTCCATCTCAATGATGGCAGGTTCGCATCCTTAATCAGCACCAAATCACCGACTTGAGGGGGGCTCGTCCGGTCAGTCCACTTAAGGCGCTGCTGCAAGATGTGCAAGTACTCAAGGGACCACCGTTTCCAAAATCTTGAGCCATCTGCTGCAACATCTGCCACCTAGTTAACCGACTTAACTTAACTTCACCGAATGGGTATTCTGGCAGGGCGTTAAGGGGCTGACCTATCAGGAAGTGACCCGGCGTCAACGCTTCCAAATCATTTGGATCCGAACTGAGCGCGCACAACGGACGCGAGTTCAGTGTCATTTCAATTTTACAGAACAGCGTCGCAAGCTCTTCAAAGCGTAGAGAGGTCTAACCGATGTACTCGTCAGGTCGACTTAGCCGATTTAACCGCAGCCTCAAAAATTCCTCCCCAATGAGGACATCCCGGCGGACTGAAAACCCATTAAATCCCTCGTCGGGAGCAAGCCGTACCGATGGCGTCCTGGTTACCGTTCAGGAATTGAGTGACCCCCTGCAGATATCGCCTGGCTCCGACAAAATTTGTGCCGTTGTCCGAACGGATTAATGTCGGGAGGCCCCTTCGTGAGACGAACCGATCTAGACAAGCGATAAATGCCTCTGTAGTGAGGTCACTGACCACCTCCAAATGGACTGCCTTCGTGGCCAAGCACACGAAGACGTACAGGTATGCCTTCACTAATCTGGCGTTCCGTAGCTGTGAAGACTTGACCATGAATGGTCCCGCGAAATCCGTTCCGACACCCGCAAAGGGCCGGATTTCGTTAAAGAAATCCGGCCCTTAACGGGTTAACCCTATCGGGTTAACCCTATCCGAGGGCAAATCGCCCATCTGGGGCTGCATCGTAGCCGCCTTGGCCCGATAACAAGGCAGGCACCGAAATACGACGCTACGCACTAAGCGTCTTCCCGATAGAATCCAGAACTCGCGCTGGAGAAACGCCATCAAGGCGTGGCATCCGACATGCCCATTCCGAATGTGTCGATCCTGAATCAACAGTTCGACCAACTTCCCTTTCCTAGGGAGTAACAACGGGTGGCGAGCCGCATAAGGCAGGTTGGCATTCCGCAGCCGACCTCCTACCCTCAGCAATCCTTGAGGGTCAATAAACGGGTTGAGCCGAGCCACAGCTCCCTTCAGTTGGACGCGTCCGCGTCTCAGAATGTCCAATTCGGACTTAAAGTGCACCGTCTGCACGTTCCGTACCAATGCGAACAACGCATGGTTCCGTTCCCGTGGTGTCAGGACCGGTGTCCGCACTCGTTGCGCCTCAGAATTCCGACAATTCCGCGCAAATCGGCAGATCCAGGCGGTCACATTGACCAGCTTGTCGAGCGAGCTGTACCGTTCCAGCAGGCTGAACTCCTCTTCCGGCTCTGGCTGCGTCGTACAGACACCGACTGTCAAGGCGCCGTTCGCCGTGGTAACGCGTGGACTCATTGGCCAATCCGATTCGGCTTGAGTCAACCATTTTGGACCCCACCACAAGGGATGTCCAACCAACTCCGGAGCATGACACCCACGAGACGCACAGTCTGCTGGGTTCATTTCCCCTGGAACATGTCTCCAGATTAAGGGAACCTCCGAAGTCAAAATCTGCGAAACCCGATTCGCCACAAAAATCTCCAGCTTGTGAACTGAAGCCTTCAGCCAGCATAACACGATCTGGCTGTCCGTCCAAGCGTAGACCGTATCTTCCAACGCTATTGACCCACGAAGAACCGTCATCGTGTGGTTGAGCAGACGAGTCAGGAGAGCCGCTCCCGAAAGCTCTAACTTGGGAATGGTCAGGCGAGTGCGCAACGGCGCAACCTTGCTCTTGGCCATGACCAACCGCACATCAACCTCCCCCGAGGAGTCGACCATACGCAGATACACCGCAGCTCCGTAGCCCTTCTCCGAGGCATCGCAAAACCCATGCAGGGTGGCGGTGTATCGTTTGGTGGGGACCAACCTCCGTGGCAGTGAAATCCGATTAATGCCAGGGAGGGTCGAAAAGAACGAGTCCCACTCCGAGCTCAATGACCCGCCGATCGGGTCGTCCCATTTCAGCTCAGCAGACCACAATTGCTGCATAAAACACTTGAGCTGAAATGTTACCGGGGTGATCCACCCGTTTGGATCAAATGTCCTAGCCACCGTTGAAAGGACGTTCCGTTTCGTCCAGACCTTCGGGGAGTCCAACTCGACCCGATACGAGAACATGTCTTACACCGGCTGGTACTGGACGCCTAATACCGACAACATATTTGGATTTTCCAAATTTTCAAAAATGTGGGGGTCCTGCTGGTAGTCATCCGGAAGACCAGTCAGTAACTCTGGAGAGTTCGACATCCATTTCCGGAGCTCGTAACCTCCACCCCGTAAGAGCTCAACTAGCTCGTCCCGTCGAGCGAGCGCCTCCTCCACGGAATCTGCACCGGTACAGATATCGTCCACGTAGAGGTCCTGCTCCAGGATCGCTGCTCCTCTAGGGAAATTTAACCGTTCTCGATCCGCTAACTCCCGCAGAGTGCGAATCGCCAAATAAGGACTAGACCGTAGCCCGTACGTGTTGGTGTTCAACTCGTACACCCTGATGGGCTGATCTGGGCTCTCTCGCCACAGTATCAGCTGATACCGTCTATCGTCAGGGTGAATGACCGTCTGTCTAAACATCATCCGGATGTCAGCTACAAATACAACATTGTGTCGACGGAACCGTGTGATAACATCCGCGATGTCATGATTCAACTTCGGCCCTGAATGCAAACACTGGTTCAGGTTCATGCCGTTAGATGTTGATGCCGATCCATCGAACACTACCCGTATTTTGCCCTCCGGGGTCCTCAAGACCGCGTGATGAGGCAGGAAGCAGTGGTCTTCACGCGTCCAGTCGATACCCGAAACCGACATGTGGCCGAGCGACTCGTATTCCCGCATGAAGTCGACGTACTTCTGCCGGAAAATCCCGTCACGCTTCATGCGTCGTTCCATCGACAGAAGCCGCGTCTCGGCTGCATGGTGTGAACTGCCCAGCGGCGAGCGATCACTCCGAAATGGAAGACGTGTGAGAAATCGACCTGACCGAAGGCGACCAGTATTGTTCCGATAAAACTGTTCACACTCTTCTTCAACCGGGTCCAACCGGCGTACCGTAGGTGGTTTCTCCACCTCCCAAAACTTCTGTATCACCTCCGAGAGTACAGAACCGAATAAGGGACTACGAGTCGCTAGGCGTGGGGCAGCCGGCATGACCGGACCCATTACCGCATGGCCCAGTCTGGTGTTGACCGAAACCAGACCTTTCGCCTGCAACACGTGGACACCTGGCACTAACAGGTATCCCAAGGCATCGACACCCAATAAAATGTCTACTGGGCCCGGAATATCGAACTCCGGGTCAGCCAGTGACAACCCAGCGACCAACTGTCGCACCGAGGGCGACAACCGTACGTGAGGGTGTGAGCCCATCACATTAGGCATGACTAATGCCGTGACCGTCAGATTCACCGATGAATCCACCCGTGACGAGAGAGTAATCCGACATACTCCCTTAACGGAACCGACTTCCGTGTTTCCAATTCCCCGAATGGAATGTGGATACTCCCTTACCGAAATGCCCAACCGTCTTACAAGGTTGCACGAGACTAAGCACCCCTGGGCCCCCGAGTCCAATAGTGCTCGTGCCACACAAGATTTGCCGTCCGAACTCCACGCTATCACCGAGGCGGTGGGGAGCATGACCGTCTGTGGAGTGGCGGCACCCTGTAAGTGGGCGGCGTGTCCCTAGCGGGAACCTCCGCGGGATCCGAACCCGCTGGGACCCCCGTCGGCCTGGTAACTCGGCTGCTGATATGCCACCGGTGGCATATCAGACCGTATGTACATCAGGGGGTCCCAACCCGCATAATAGGCCCCTCGCTGTCCCGGTACCCGACCATACCGGACTGCGAACGGTGTGCCCGGTGGCCACCGTGGATGGAGGGGGGAGAGCGGATCCAACCTGGGGCGCTCTAGGAATGGGGGCGACATCCGACTGTTCGCCTCCCTGTTCGCCTCCCAGAGCGACGGGCAGGGTGGCGCAGAAGGTGGTGGGCTCCCAGCCTTCGCGCCACTCATAGGTGCCATCTGACACCCGCCCGTAACACGCGATGAGCCAGCGGCCCGAAGTCCTCGCTGACCCTGGATAGCGGCGACCGAACCCCGGCTATCCCGCCTGTTACCCCCCGCGCTGCCCCCTTCCCCTCGGGGGGGGGGTCCCGTCCGCGGGTACCCCAGTCACCCCGTTGGTGACTCCCGTTGCCCGGAGGGGGACTGGGTCCGGCCCTGGTTGGGCCCTGTGACCGACCAACCTGAGTCCGGCCCTGGTGACCGTCCGATGGGCCTGACCGGTTCAGGCACAACACGACGTGGTGCCTGCCACCGCAGCCCTCACAGGGGGACGCCCGTGAGCACTCGCTCAGCGGGTGCGGCCCCAAGCAACCGAAACACAATCGGTGGCGGAAGACCACCTTCCTGCGGGCAGCCACACCGAGCGCCTTAAAGTTGGCGCAACTGGTCAACTCATGACCGGCACTGTCGCAGTGCACACAGCCGTCACCCGACGGCGCGGCACTCAAAACGCCAAATTGTTTTGACCGACCACCCCCCCGTGGGGGTGGGGGGCGCGGCCCCTTCCGCATCCCCGCGGGTTGGCGCTGCACACTGGCCTCCGAATCCATGGTGTCGCATCGCCTGCATTCACCCTCCAAAAACTCCGTTAATTGGACGAGCGTGGGCAGTTCCGAGCTACTGCCCCCATGCAGCTGTTCAAACCGACTTTGAACAGCTGCAGGCAACCGTGACAAAACCATATATAACACAATATATGACCATTGGTCTACCGGCAGACCAAGGTTCTGAAGGGCCTTAGTGACAACCAGCACAGGGTTGAGCACCTGTACCCGGATGTCAACATCCCGGGTTACTCTTGGGATGCTGAACAGCTTCCCCAGCTGCGCATCAACCAACCGCCTTTTGTGTTGGTAGCGGTCAAACAATATGACCCGGGCAATCTCATAATTGCCCGCCGTAACCGTTAGGTGACCGACCAACTCCTTCGGTTCACCCCGCAGTGCCATCAATAGCTGGGCCAACTTGTAGGCGCTGTCCAGGTCGTCCCGACCGTGGACCAGGCTATCGAACAAATTGATGAATGCCGGCCACTCATCAATTGCCCCACCGAAGGCCGGAATCTCCAGGTGTGGAAGCCGTCCAACCACACCCTTAGGGGGGGGGGTCTCCACTACCCTCCCCGCGGTCATCCCGACGCGACCGCTTAATTTTTTCGGCGCGACGCTCGATGTCGCCCAAGCACTCCATCGCTTGGTCAGCATCCGCGCAGAGCTGCCTCACTGCAGCCACCGAGGCCTCATCCGTAAGCCCGAGGGCTTCAGCCTCGGCAGCCAGCCGACACACCTTCCCGACGCGTGTCATTGCGTCCTCCACACGCTTGAGCAGGACATCGTCCATGTCGGGTCGCTCCACATACTTGTGAGTATGGGCGAGCCATCTCATCTCCTCACGGACACCATACCGCAGTACCGTCAAGGGCGAAGGTGCCGTGGTTACTGATTTAATTGTTCCTGGTCCTATGCTTCACTGCCGAACTAAGCACAGCCAGATACCAGCACTTTCCCGTCAGCGCTGGGCACAGAAATTAAAACTAAGTTGTAAAACCCAAGGCAACCACTAAACAATTAAATCATAAACAATATTTAATATGGTCGCCCTGTGGACATACACCTTATAATATACACTCTAAATCAATTAGAGAATGCCACCATGTGGTACAATCCAAATAACACACAAAAGGTTATTATAAAAAAAACTATTTTTCTAGTAGTGGCCCCTCCGATAGGAACCACACTTCCTTTGAGGTCAGCAAAATCAGCTTAATACCCCTTAAATAGCCCGACCCCGCTGTGCAAACCGAAATAACACTGTAGGACTATAGAACCCGACGTTCTATCGCAAGTAATACAATCTAGTTACTTCGCAGAATGACTGTTCAATCTTTTATGCTCAACAACAGTAGTTCCGACTACAATTTTATAACAACTGTTAACTAAATTGGCACTTATACTTTCACTTACCGAAAATGAACTTTAATCGTGGTATACCGATCACAGACTCATTGCCGACTTGAGCCAATCTGGGATATTCTTTTCTCCCAACTACAATGTGACAAAGGCAACCTTACCGTGAATCGATGATTTCCCACTAGGAAACCGCAAATTTCTGCTACCAAATGATTAATTTCCCACGCCTACCGAACGGCTTGAGAATCCTGAGGGGTTGTGCCTTTGCCACGTGAGAGAAAAGAAGTGATGAAATTGGTTACTGACCTTGTCTCCGTAGGCAGGAAATCGAAAGCTCGATTCGAGACGGGAATACGGGAAAAGGGCACAGTTTGGGATAGGATATGGAGTGAATCGAAACCTATCGTTGCTGCCGACGCTGTCGCCGGCTTGCTGCCTGCCGTGACCGTGGAGTCGCCGCTACCGATGCGACGATGTCCAATCAACAGGGATCACTTGGCCGCTGACGCGAATCTACTTATTTCCCGACGATGTAGATGATTAACACTCCAACCAGGCCCGACGCCTGTATTTAGTAAATGGTACACCGAAATACCATCAATGACACGAGGCCCGAGCCTACATGTTTGTTCTCACCGACGAGAAAGACCAAGAGAAAGATTAACCTCCAATTTTACATCTCGTTTCCGATACGAGTGACAGCTGCGGTTCTGTTTCCGTTCCGAGTCGCGCAACAAGAGGAGGTGCGTTCCGAAGCACAAATATTAAACATATAGCAAAATAAACTTAATAAAACATAGATTCTTATGGTAATAAAGTTTATTCAAAATGACCCCCGCGATTTTGAATACAGGCCTTTATTCTGCGTGGCCAGTCGTCTATCGCAGCACGAACGAGGTCCATGTCAATATCGGCGGCTGCCTTAATCAAGGATGCCTTGAGTGACTCCAAATCAGGATGAGGCTTTGAGCAGGCCTTTTCCTCCAAGTGTTGCCATATCTTGTAATCTAATGGACTCAAATCTGGACTGGAGGAGGGCCAGTCTTCGTGCCGGATGAAATCGATTTCACGCGCCGCCAGCCAGTCTTGCGTGCTTTTCGCTCTATGAGCTGGCGCAGAATCTTGTTGGAATACCCAGTGCCTGTTATTAAACATGGTATGAGAAACAGGTTCCACAAGGTTCTTGAGGACTGTATTTTGATACACAACTGCATTCATTTTTACGCCTTTCTCACAAAAATGTACCTCAGTTAAGCCCCAATAAGAGACTCCCAACCAAACCATGAGCGAGGATGGAAAATGACCTCGTTGGACACGCGGAATACGGTTGCTCGCTTTTTCACTGCTGTGTGCGTAAACCTTATCATTTTGTTTGTTGTAGCTGTCTTCCACGGTGAAAATTTTTTCATCCGAAAAAAATAATTCCCGATGCTTTTTTCCCGCGTACCGCTTCAACAAAGCGCGGCATCTCTTCAGTCTCAGGTCCATTAAACGAGCGTCCAAACGATGTCCTGTTTTTCTTCGATATGCCCTAAGCCCTAAGTCTTCATTTAACACCCTTTTCACCGTGGTCCTGCTTAACCCCATCTGAAGGGCCAACAGTTTCTGCTTACCTATGGGATTTCTTTGAATTCGCGCCTTCACAGCTTTTATCACTGCTGGAGTCCTAACAGGGCGAGGGCGACCATTTCTTGACCTGTCATCTATACTAGAGTCAATTGTCAATTGTCAATTGTAAGACGGGCTGGTTTCCGCAATTCGACGACGAAAGCGCCTATTTTGCGTGTGGGTGGGAATGCGACATCATTCGAGCCAACCCAACTCCTCCAGGAACGCCAGCAGGCCCTTTACGTTACCGACTATCCCTGGAAGGTCCCTCGATTGACCGAGGTGTTTAGCCCTGTCGCTACTCCTGTGCACTCCATGAGGACGTGAGCAGCCGTTTCTTCTGCCTCCAAGCAGGCTCTGCAAAAGGGGCTGTCGGTAACACCTAGGACCTATAGATGTTTAGTAAAGAAACCATGGCCAGTAAGTGCTGCAGTCACCAGTCGCATGCGCGGCCTACTAAGTCGAAGCAAGGTCTTAGCCAGCCTAGCGCTAGGGGACAGCAAGGCCAGCTTAGCCTGCCTGTACTCCTCGTGGTTTGTCCAAAGAGTGGCATGATCATTCCTGGTCGACTCTCTCAGAAATGTGCATACCATCTTGAAGGGAAGAGGGATGATAGGTTCGGGACCATACGCTGTCAAGCTAGATCCTTTACGCGCCAACTCATCCGCTGCATCGTTACCTCTTGATCCGCTGTGTCCTTTTATCCATTGAAGGATTACGCGGTTATGTTGACATACCTCCATTAGTCGTTTGTGACACTCGTAGATTAGTGTTGCTATTTAGGGCTTGTAAGACGGCCATGCTATCCGAGAGTATTCGAATGGAGGAATCTCTTACCTTTCTCGATGATATGGCATTAGCGGCCGAGATGATGCCCATGCATTCAGCTTGAAAGACAGTATTATGGGCACCCAGTGGAATGGCTATCTTGATGTTTAGGTCCTCCGAGAAGGTGCCTGCTTCAGTTTTTGAACCATCGGTAAAAATTCTGAGCTCTTTAACGTCGAGCCCCTCAACCCGATGGTCTTCATGTAACTGTATATTGTATTTTTTGTCAAAAACAAATTGTTTAGGGATTCTGTCACTGCAAGCCATAGAGATGTAGAAATTTTTTGTAAACTTCCCCTAGGATGGCGGTGTGTGAGGTCCTGTTTTTCCTCCAAAGTCCTAAGGTGTTGAGTCTCACCGCAGATGACGCGGCCTCCTGCTTAATATACAGCTGGAGTGGCGGAAGACACAGCATGGCCTCCATTGCTGCTGTTGGAGTAGTTCTCATACTACCTGTGATAGCCATGCAGGCCAGCCTTTGGAAGCTTTGGAGTTTGCTTACCATTGTGGTTAGTTTGGTCCTGGTCCACCACACCACAGCTCCGTAGCAGACAAGAGGACGGATCACCGTCAGGTACAGCCAAAGAATGATGTTGGGAGAAAGTCCCCACTTTTTCCCCACCATGCTCCGACACTGCCAGAAAGCAATACTCGCCTTCTTTAGTTTGTTGTCAATGTGGCTACTCCAGTTGAGCTTGCTGTCCAAGGTTATGCCCAGGTACTTCACCTCAGTTGCTAGCTGGAGTTCCGTTCCAAAGAGCTTAGGTAGGGTATACCTACCAAGAGCCCTATTGTTAGTGAACATGACCATTTCCGTTTTTGTTGGGTTAACCGCCAGGTCATATTCTAGACACCAGCGCTCCACGATGCGAAGAGCTGTTTGTTTAAGGTTGCACACTGTGCTCGCAAATTTACCTGTAATGAGGATTACCAAATCGTCGGCGTATCCTACGGTGTAGTATCCATTAGCGTTAAGCTTGGTAATCAGGTCATTAATGACCAGATTCCACAGAAGCGGGGAGAGCACTCCTCCCTGCGGGCATCCCCGCACTACCTCCGCCGACAGGAACTCACCAGCTAGACGCACGATACGTTTATTAAGCATGTTTGTGACCCAGTTGTTTACAGCTGTTGACACTCTATGCCTTGTTAGAGATGCACTTATACTGCTATGCTGCGTCTTGTCAAAGGCACCTTCTATATCAATAAAAGTTCCAAGACAGATGCATTTGTTTTGAATCGCCTCTTCAATTGTGGATACAACTGCATGGAGAGCCGATTCAGTAGACTTACCCAAACTATATGCATGCTGATTCTTGTGTAAGGGTATATGTTTTAACGCTCCATCTCTCAGGTGTCTCTCGCACAAACGTTCGAGAGTCTTAAGCAAGAACGAGGTGAGACTAATCGGCCTGAAAGATTTAGCGTTAGTGTAGTCGCTCCTTCCTGGCTTCGGTATGAAAATTACGTTTACTACTCTCCACCTTTTGGGAACGTATCCGAATCTAAGACATGCTATCATGATTCGGACCATTATATTGATGACGGGTTCCCCACCCCACTGTAGGAGTGCTGGGAAGATTCCATCTGGTCCTGCTGATTTAAAAGGTTTAAAGCTATTAATGGCCCATCTCACCTTGTCAGCAGTTGTCAAAATGACATCATAGCATCAATGTACAGCGCCATCTAGTCTTCCATAGTACGAACCACCTCACCCACAACTATACCCTAAATCAATACCTTTAGAGGTGGTTCGACTAATAAAGGCTAGATGGCGCTAATTAACCATATCTTATAAATTCCGTTCAACTCGATTTAACCACCATTCTCGCATTAGAGCCCGAGCTGCGAATACCTTGTACAAACCGAATTAAATATCTTCAGATAAAACTAAACACCTATTATTTGGGGCACCCATTTTCATGGTGACCCCGACGTTCGAAATAACGCAGTGAAGAAATTGGACGGAAGAAACCTGCAAATACGCCGCCGCGCCGCCCGCGACAAGGACAAAGGCGCGAGCACATGGTCGCAGCCATCTTGCGTATTGCCGCGTTATTGCCGCGTATTCGTTTCAACAGCCGTCTGAAATTCGTTCCTGCATTAGAACAAGTAAAAGCGACCACGAGGCGTCGAAGAAAGTGATCCTGCAAGGCGAAACCCCAGGAAAACACACTAAGACATCACCACGTGCGTCCCGCGTGTGCCCCCCAACATCTGAAGACCATCAGCCGAGAATCAAATCACCGAGCAGCCGAAACCCAACGGACGTACAAGGAGCAGCATATCCGAAGCCCGGTGGAGCGTCCAGCCGAGACTGGACTCGAGACCCGTCGGAAGCCGAGGAGCCGCCCCTGCTGTTGGACGAAAGGCGCGCCAGAGACGAGAGACATAAAAACATAAGTATCTACCGATCACGTGAGTTGGCACAAAATTTCCCCCCCATTTATTTTATCTATACACCGTTATTAGTAGGTAAATTATTGGTAAATTTCGACATTTCCATATGATGATATCAAGGAACGCGATAGTGTCTGTATGACGCACAAACGAGACTCTGAGGAAATTCGTCGTTAATCTACCTATCAAACAATATCTATCTATATCTATCTATCTAAATATTCCCATTAGCTAAAATGCCCAATAACGACGTGGCAACCGTAGAGAAATCTAAACCTGAGAGCATATCAGAACTAATAAGAAAGCGAGGGATTATAAAGGGGAAAATGACCCTATTTGTCAAATTTATAGCATCCATAAAACCCGAAACGATGACTGCCGAACAAATAATCGAGCTTGGGCTGCGCACAGACAAAATGCAACTCGAGTTTTTACAGTTTGATAAAATACAAAGTAATATCGAAACCCTCTGCTCAGATATTGACAAGCAGTTACTCGAAAGAGACTCCTTCGAATCTCAGTATTATCAATACATAGCTAAAGCCAAAGGCACTTTAAATCAAAAAGCGACAGACCAGACCGACTTACAAGAACCTACACATCATTGCAAACATAGCTCAGATGCTAGCGATTCCATTAGGTACCCAGATATTAGCCTACCCTCATTTAATGGAGACATTACACAGTGGATCGAATTCCGAGATACTTTCGACGCACTTATAAATCAGGGTAACCTGAAGCCCATACAAAAATATAAATATTTGAGAAGTTGTCTAAAGGGCAGTGCTTTGGAAGTTATAGGAGCGCTGGAATATTCGGAGGAAGGGTAAAGCATAGCATGGCAATTACTTTGCGAACGCTATAATAACCCAAAAGTATTGGTCTACAATCATTTGCGAGCGCTTTTCGGCATCGATAGCGTACAATCGAATCCAATGGCACTAAGGGGCATGGGTGATAACATATCGAAACACCTTAGAACCCTAAGAAGCTTAAATATAGCAACCGAAAACTGGGATATATTGATAATTTTCTTTTTATCTAGCAAGCTAGAAAAGTCACTACAACTAAAATGGGAAGAAAAATCCAACTCACGTGAACTTCCTACATTACAGGATTTCAAGACTTTTTTGAGGTCCCGAGCTGACCTTTTGGAGTCGATGAACAGCAACCAAGCTGTTGAAAATACAAACCGGAATTCGAGTAATACAACTGAAAAGGCGATGATAACCACGTCCCGCAACAATCCGGAAGCTAACAAGGTAACAAAACCACCTACTACCCAGCATAATCACTGCCCTTTTTGCAAGGGCACCCACTACCTAAATCAGTGTACACAGTTCCTAGCCCTTAGCCCTATAGCTCGCAGCCGAGCTGCGAAGAGGTTACGACTCTGCACTAACTGCCTGAGATCGAATCACGCGGTGCCGAACTGCCGAGCCAGCAAGTGTACCAAGTGTTCAGGTAAACATCATACTTTGTTACACATACCTACTATACCTACTCCAGCGAACGAGCAATCTATTTATAATCCCGAGCGATTACCTACACAACCGAACACATCTCGTCCTACCTATAATCCCGAGCGATTACCTACACAACCGAGCGTATCTCGTCCTATGACGCTATACACCCCACAACAACAATCTACATCCGAAAATCAATCTATAAACTTGCATATTAAGCAAATCAACACGTCAAAAGACAATGCTTGTTCACAGCCGATGCAAAACAAGCATGTTTTCTTATCTACAGCTGTAGTAAACATAACCGATCACGAAAACAAACAACAAAGCATGAGAATCCTATTGGATTCCGGCTCGCAATCGTGCTACATAACAGAAAGGGCACACAAAAAACTAAACCTACCTGTACACAACACAGATACCGATGTCATGGGTATCAGCAACACAATAATAAACGTTAAACACTATTGTAACGTTATTATTCACTCTAGAACCGAACCATTTTCTGTGGATCTATCTTGCTATATTGTACCTACAATCTGCAACCTACCTAACTATGATATAGGAAATCTTATCATACCTAAACGATTCCGACTGGCTGATGATGGATTCAATTCAGCCGGCGAAATCGACATGATACTGGGCGCCGAAAAATTCTATGACCTATTGTGCGTAAACCGACACGAATTAGGAACTAACTTACCGACTTTGCAAAAAACCAAATTGGGCTGGATCGTGACTGGCTCGACGACGGGGCCAGTACGCCAGCAAACTAGATGTCATTTCATTCAACAACAAATGAGAAGCATTTTCGAAACTGAGGAAAATTCCACACTTTCCAATGATGATATCACGGAGTGCGAAAGTGTCTTTATGACGCATAATCGAGATTCTGAGGGAAAGTTTGTCGTAAAAATACCTCTAAAAGAACCTGCTTCAAGTTTAGGTAGATCAAGACACATTGCCTATAAGAGATTTCTGTCATTAGAAAACAAATTTAGTAAAAATTCAGAATATAAAAAACAATACGTCCAATTCATGAGAGATTTCCAACAAGCGGGCCGCATGAAAGAGATGGAATACTCCAATGTAGGACCCCAAGTCTACTTACCGCATCACGCGGTAATTAATATCGAAAAATTATCAACCCCAGTGAGGGTTGTCTTTGACGCATCATGTCCAACAGACACTGGAAAATCGCTTAACGATATTCAATATAAGGGTACGATATTTCAAGATAGCCTAATCAATATACTAGTAAGATTTAGAACTTACAAATTTGTAGTAAATGCAGATATACAGAAAATGTTTTGCCAGGTCAATATTGATCAATCACAACAAAACCTACAAAATATACTATGGAGGGAAAACTCAACCGATCCTCTACGTACCTACACATTAACTACTCTCAGTTTTGGCTTGAAGGCGGCCCCCTACATAGCCACGAGATGCCTACTGCAGCTAGCAACCGAATTCGAAGGTAAATACCCTACAGCAGCCGAAGCAATAAAAGGTTCATTCTACTACGATGACTGGATCTATGGAGGCGACGACGAAGCAGCGCTAATCGAGACAGCAACGCAAGTAGCGGCCATCCTGCGTACAGCCTGCTTCAATCTACGAAAATGGAAGTCGAACTCAAAAACCATATTAAAAAAGGTATGTAACACCGACTCAACAAATCCGACCGAGAGCGGAAATAACACACACAAACTATTAGGTATCACATGGTGCAGCCACACAGATTGTTTACAATTCTCATTCAAAGAACAACCAATGCCAGATCGACTTACGAAAAGAAAGGTCCTGTCTATAATTTCAGCTATCTATGATCCTACGGGCTTAATTAGTCCCGTTTTAGTGACAGCTAAATGTTTTATTAAAAAACTATGGCAGGATAAAACTTCATGGGACGAAACCCTATCGCCCGCTTTAACAAGAGAATGGATATCTTACTATAGGAGTCTATTTTCTTTAAACAATCTATCCATACCGAGACGCACAATCATAAACAATTACGTAACACTAGAACTGCATGGGTTTGCAGATAGTTCAAAAACATGTTACGGAATTGCAATTTATTTACGTTCCATTGATAATTTAGGTAATATACAGGTGCATTTGTTATGCACAAAGTCTAGAATTGCTAGAGAGGAAACAATACCCCGCTTAGAATTACGCGCAGCGGTATTGTTATCACAAGTAATGGAATCACAAGGCAATAACCTTGCCAAACGAGTCAGTAAAATATACCTATGGTCTGACTCACAGGTGGTATTGGCGTGGATAAAAACACCGCCACCTAAACTAGGTACTTTCATCAGTAACAGAGTAGCGGAAATTCAGAGATTAACCAAGATCGAAGACTGGCATTGGGTGTGTTCGGCTGAAAATCCAGCTGACATTATATCGAGAGGAATTCAACCTCATATATTAAGAAAAAGCAATCTGTGGTGGTCGGGTCCCGCCTGGCTATCTGGTCAAACGGCGCAGTGGCCTCTGCACAATCAAACTAACACACAAATACAAACAAAGGACACAGAACAAACTATATCCTTAGTTAACCCAACAAACATCGAGAATAATTTCATAGATAAATTGTTTCATAAATATTCAAACGACAAAAAATTATCGCGAGTGTTTGCCTATACTCTGCGATTCATCAATAACCTACAAAATCCTTGTAATAAAATAAGCGGACCGCTGTCCGTTCAAGAATTAAATGATTCGATGCATAAACTAATTATGCGCGCACAAATAACATCACTACCTATTGAATACAAACTTTTAAGTCAGAATAAATCAATACCAACGTCATCAAATATTAAATGCCTTAACCCGTTTTTTGAAGATGGCCTGTTGAAAGTTGGAGGAAGGTTAAACCTATCAAACATTCCCGAAACTAAAAAACATCCTATAATTTTGCATCCAAAACACATACTCACTGAAACTATAATGAGAAACATGCATATCAAACTCTTCCATTGTGGTCCACAGCTACTGCTAGCATGCATGAGAGAGCAGTACTGGCCATTAAATGGAAAAGGTCTGGCTAACAAAATTGTACACAAATGCGTTACATGTTTCAAAGCAAAACCACTCATACACGTACCCATTATGGGTCAACTACCTACAATAAGAACTACTCCTTCACCGCCATTCCACACAACATTTTGTGATTATGCTGGGCCCTATTCAATTCGAGATAGAAGGGGGCGTGGTTTCAAGTCTTACAAATGTTGGATAGCTATGTTTGTTTGCTCATCGACAAGGGCAGTTCACATTGAGTTGGTTTCAGGTTTAGAATCACAAGCCTTTATTGCCGCCTTCCGGCGATTCATATGCAGAAGAGGTAAACCAAGTCAAATGGTAAGTGACAACTCGACCACATTCCGTGGAGCAAATAATGATTTAGTAGAACTATACAGATACCTAAACGAAAATTTTAGCGAACTTACCAACTTCCTTGCAAACGAAGGTATTTCCTGGAAATTCTTACCCCCCTACAGCCCGCATCTAGGCGGCCTACATGAAGCTGCAATTGGCAGCTGTAAGCTTCATCTTAAGAGGGTATTAAGTCAAGCCTTATTAACATTTGAAGAATTCTCTACGGTTCTTACTCAAATTGAGGCAATATTAAACTCGCGCCCATTGTGTCCCATACCTAATGCTAATAATGATGATTTTCCCATTCTTACGCCAGCTCACTTTCTGATCGGTAGATCGTACACGTCTCTGGCGGACTACGAATACCAAGATGTATCAAGGAATAAGTTAAATCACTTCCAACAACTCCAACAGATACAACAGGACTTCTGGAAGCGGTGGTCTCGAGAGTACCTGGGTCTCCTACAGCAGAGGTGCAAGTGGAGGAGCACAAAGGGACCTAACCTCACCATCGGCTCAATCGTGCTGGTGAAGGACGATCGCTTACCACCCTGCCAGTGGAAGTTGGGACGCATCGCGAAGACACAAGACGGTCAAGATGGCGAAACGAGGGTCGCCGTCATCCAAACAACAAAAGGCCTTATCAAACGAGCCTTCAATAATATTTGCCCCTTACCTATTTCTCTGTCAGATACCGACTATTAGTTCTAAGTAATCAGTGTAGGTAGACAGGGACTATATAATTAATTAATCACTTTATTACACAAACAAGTGAAATGTAACCTAATTAACTACTGCCTACTTAATAAAAAAATACTTCTCTTGTGTTTTCTTCATAAGATCTAGAATCTTTCTAGGTAGGTAACTAAAACAGAACGCTAGGAGTATACATAAATCTATTAATAAATTAGCTAGTCACATTCATAAATTACAGTTATATTTGTATACCTAGTAGAGTTTAGGCGCTCTGGAGTATGTCAAAATGACATCATAGCATCAATGTACAGCGCCATCTAGTCTTCCATAGTACGAACCACCTCACCCACAACTATACCCTAAATCAATACCTTTAGAGGTGGTTCGACTAATAAAGGCTAGATGGCGCTAATTAACCATATCTTATAAATTCCGTTCAACTCGATTTAACCACCATTCTCGCATTAGAGCCCGAGCTGCGAATACCTTGTACAAACCGAATTAAATATCTTCAGATAAAACTAAACACCTATTATTTGGGGCACCCATTTTCAGCAGTGATAATATTATTAGTTATGTCTAAGTGTTCGACAGCTTCATGGTGAACCTCTTCCGGCCACACAATCTCTTGAATAGTTCTACTTCCAGGGAAGTGAGTTTCCAACAAGAGACTGTGTGTTTCTGTGGTGGAAGAGGTATATGTTCCATCGGGTTTTTTAAGCGACCCTAGCTTGGAGGTGCCTTGTTGAGCTAGTATTTGCCTTACCCGATTTGCTTGATCAACGGTTTCAATGTCGCTGCAGAATTTCCTCCATGAGTTGCTGCTTTTGAACCGTAGTCGTGTCTTGTACTTGGATTTTGCATCTTTGTAGTTGTCCCAATCCTCATCAGCACTGGTGTTCATCGCCCTGTTTAGCAGTCTTCTGATCTTAGCACGCATCCTATCTAGATCAGGACCCCACCAAGGCTGCCCCTTGATGTTGGTAGGCGCTGGTGTGCTAAGCGGGCAAGTTGAATGGTAGCAGTCTATTGTAGTATTAGTAAAATCTGTTACCTGTTGTTCGATTTGTTCGGGTCCCTCCGGATCTGGTAGAGTCTCAGCCCAAGCAAGTCTTTCACCTAGGATAGCTCTGTACCTGGTTCTGTCAGTCTTGCGTGGGTTTCTCTTAGGGACAGTTGGGGAGAACGCTGCGTTGATCTCGAAGCGTATCCATCGATGATCAGATCATGTCTCGAAGTCTGATCTCGAAGCGTATCCTCGTTGGACACATGCCAGCCCCCAACGTCGTCGGATATGTCCGCCGTTGCCAGGGTAATATCAACGATAGTTCTGCTCCGCTTGGTAACAAAAGTTGGTTCAGAACCTATGTTAAGCACATCAAGGTTTGTAGTAAATAGGTATTCAACAAGTATCTTACCTCTGCTGTTCATATCCGGCATGCCCCACAGTGGATGATGCGCGTTCGAGTCGGCCCCAACGATGAGCTGGAGGCCCGACTTCTCGCAGTAGTCCACCAGCCGGCACAGGTCGTGTGGAGGCGGGTTGTCCTCCGCAGGCATGTAGGCGGAGGCCACCACGGGTTCGCGGCACCTAGCTGTGTCGGGCAGTTGCAGCCTTATGGCACACAGGTCCCTGGAACAGAACTCTGTTAATGGCTGTGCTGGGATGTTGTTAGTAGTTATGATGCACGTTCTAGGGTTATCGTGATCAGTTGTAACGAAAAGCTTACCTCTCAAATTGGCGAGCCCTCAAATGCTACCGCGGTTGATCCACGGCTCCTGGATCAGAGCCACGGCAGTGCTGTTTGCCCCCAACCAGCGTCTTAACTGGGCCGTTGCAGTTTGGCTGTGTTGGAGGTTGGCTTGGAGGATTTTACAATCGCGGGAGAGGGACACCATTTTTGGTCAACCCCTCCTCCACCTCCAAGACGAGTTCCTCCTCCAGCCGCATGGACAGCTCCTCGCCCTCAGAGGGCACCACTGCTGGTTCTAGCTCATCGCCTTCACCAAGCAGCATGGCCTCCCAGTGCGCGTGCCCGTCCTGCGGTTGAGCAGCAGAACTTTCCCCGACTACATCGGGACCTGTTTGCTGCCGCTCTGGAGTGGAACTCTGGGGCATAGCTGTTGTTAATGAGACCCCAGTGATGACCAGCTTAGAGCTGGTCTGCGCTACCACCGGTGGTTCCTTAACAAATTTCCCACCGGGTCCCTGAAATTTAAGGTAGACCGAACCACTACCAAAAAGGAGCTGTCTGCCCCTTCCCAGCAGGGTCGGCACCACATCTTCAGGGACGTCTGTAATGAGAAACAGGTTGTCCTGCTGCTAATCCACTTTCTGGAGGAGTCATCGGTCAACCTGTGCCCACTTGTTCATAAAGTGGAGGACTACGCCGACGTCGGGCGCAGACTTCCACTTGCCCCGTTCGTTGGGTATGAGCACCCCACATCGAACCCTGCGGACCATCTCCGATTGGCGTTTCACCACCAACTGTACGTTGAATGGTGTAGACACAACGGAGACACACTCCCGCAGCCAGTTCAGGGAGTATTCGTCCTCCACGAACAGTTTAAGGTGGCCGTCCTCGTAACGAGGCTTGCCACCGAATTTGGGGTTTTCCTTGCTCGGATCCGCCAACGCTTCCCTCAAGATTTTGTCATCAACCTCGTTGAGGATGAGCGTTGACAGATCCTGTGAAATATGACCAGTAGCGACGTCAGTTACGGCGATGTACTGGTCAGACTTCTCCTTCTGAGCAAAGGTGACCCCAGCTCTGCGCGCTTCCGTGCATTGCTTTTTAGGCTCCACTCGAGGAGAATTACTATCCTCTAGTCGAGCCCTCTTAGCAGCCGCGCGCTCGTTTTTGCCGGATCTCTTGGCAGATTTCAACTTCTTGTTAGAAGTTGGACCACCAGAGAACGCTACGGTAGGTTTAGCCCCGTTTGAGTCTAGGGTTGCCCGTTTGACACCACGGGAGCCGGTCACCTTACCCGCAGCTCCGGCTGTATTAACAGCGGGACCGCTATCGGTCGCCACCGTGGCAGATGGAACCCCATCCGCGCCGGCAGCGGCCGATGTGGCAGCCAAACGCTGTTTTTTCTTCCATCGACGATTCGCCTTACGCCCTGGTCCGGTTTTCACCGTATCTGGACGTTTAGTCGATGGGCCCTTCCCTTGCAAAGATTGCTTGGGTGGTTTACCCTTTCGACCAACCGTCGTCCAGGCGCTGGCGAAATGCTCGGCGATGTTTGACGAATGGCTCCGCGCACCGGGTTGGCCCGTGGCCATGCCTCTCGACTCGCTTTCGGGCTTTTTGCAGCTAACTTCCACAGTGGAAGCACTACCGGTTTGCACCGGTAGGATGGTGGCAGTGCGCCCAGTTAAGGCTTGAGGATCTGCCGAGGCAGATTCTCGCACCTGTTTGGAGACGCTTGCGGTTTTCACCGCTGGAAGCGTTCCAGATGGGTTTTTTGACCTGACACGATCCATAGTCAAATGTATAGAGATTCGTCTACTCGATTTCCCACCCTCCACGGAGACCGCACAATTGGGAGCGCCTACTCGCTTGGAACAGCTTTCAGTCGCTAGGAGTACCGAGTAGATATAGGAGCATAGGGCTGGTACTTGGCGCGACATCGGGAGCTCGCTTCTGTGGACGATGGGAACCAAGGTGTCAGCGACATGGTCCCACCGCCGTAGTCACCGAAGCTTACCCCGTCAGCATGGCCCATCCCACCGCTTTGACTGACGCCTTAGCGGACCCTACACCCCTAGCCGTGGCCCTCTGACGGGAAACTTGGCCGTTACCCCAACCCGCGGCTACGGGCGAGGCTACCGTTTTGCCTGAAATCCAGGCCAAAGAGGGCGTGTTGCCTTACGAAGCTAAATCCTTGAATACCTTGATACCTTGAACACTATTTACACACATTGATCTAGCCCCAAACTTGGATTCCCTGTATCTTGGGTTCTAGACAACGATACACATTCTTATGTATAGATAAATACTATACTTAGATAGATAAACAACCATGACTAGGGTACAAACATCCGTTCTCATCAAACAAATATTTGCCCCCACCGGGACTCGAACCCGGGACCCTTGGCTTCGAAGGCAGGGTTACTGCCGACTCGGCCATTCGGGTCGCCTCGGCACACCGCTCCACAGCAACGCTCGGCTCAAACCCCCCAGGACCCCTTCATCCTGGCCTACGGTGATCAACTGCGCAGACCACAAGACGCAGGTGAGTGCAGATAGTCTGCCGGGTACACCCACCTTAACCGACAGAATCGGAGGGACTTTTAGCCATCAGCTAGTAAGAGGTCCGGGGACCAGTCACTAGCCGCTGTTACCAGGGTGCACCAGGAGGAAGCAGAAGTTATGCAGTCGGACGTATCCTTCTGCATCACTTCAGCACCCCCACACTAGGAGGTAGTCGCTCAGAACACCCTTTCACTAGAGTCTTCATTGTATCGTTTTATGGTACGATAAACGAATCTTTGGGTTATATTCAAATTTTTCAGTAAGTCGAAAATCTGAATTGGCGCGTAACCGCAACGATGCAACGCAATAACTGCTACACAGTCTTCTTTAAGTGTCCACTCCATATTTAAAAATGAGGAAAATTCTAAAAAGTACACATTTTTATTTTCATGAAAAATTTTAAATTCGATATCAATAAACTTTTTTGTGGCCAGCGTTCTAAATTCAAAAGTTTTTATTGTGTGACAGAACTTATGACCTGACTGTGTGTATATCTTATCTTACCGATAACCGGTACCGATTGGTACCTCTTCCAACAATATAGGTAATATATCCTACAAATTCGCCAGAAAGCATTACCCCCTAAAGCACTTGGTAATATTACAGGACCAATCAGCATGATGTCTATGAGCCTTATCCATATGTTAATAGAAAACCTCACTTTGAATGAGAAGGATTTTTTCAACTTTGGATTTTGTCTCGGCAGTTTGTGATGCCATCTCTGTTAAATGTTGCCTCGTCTATCCACAAGATTTTCTTTAAAAATTCGGGGTCGGCAGAGGTTCGGACCCATGACGACATGACGAGTCTCGGCACGTTGTCCACATCTTCGTTGAGATGTTGCACTCGTTGATAGTGGTACGGGTGAAGACCCTCCTTCCTCAAAATTCGCCAGACAGTTCTCTGAGAGACGCCATATTGCGCAGCCAAACGTCTTGTGCTGATGCCTGGATCCGCATAAACTCTTTAAGATTGCTTCTTCTACGGACATGTCGATTATTACTCGTGGTACTCGACGTTCACGATTTAAGCAAAGTCCAGTCAAGGAGAGTATTCTATGACCTTCTTGAAAGTTCCGCGCGGATGGTCGGTGTCTGTCGGGGAAGGCAGCGATGTTTGCGGTTCTTGCGCCCCTCGACCTTCCACGTGACATACCATAATAATAATGGATGTGGTGAAGTTGGTAAGTGGTCGAATTAGGAACTTGTCAATACGGAGGTGGAGGTCTTTATTCTATACCTATCCCTCTTCCTGGCCTGAGCCTATATATATATGTATGTCAGTATGGTAATCGGTCAAAATGGGAAACCTTGCCTTATTGTAAATTGGTTATAAGTCCTAAAGATAATTCTACAACGCCGCCGTGATGACGTCACAAATCCAGGCGCACAAATATTATGAACTGGTCTGTACCACTTCCCTACATTCCCTTCAACAACTTATGGATGCACTGAGAGGTCCGTATATGAATTGCTAAACAGTCGCTACTAGGGTTACCATATCTCCGGAATTGTCCTGAGATCTCCGGACTTTTAGACCAATCTCCGGAACTCCGGAATTGTCGTAAGATCTCCGGAATTCAGGAATTTTCAATAAAACCGAGCAAATCGTTAATATATTTTTATTAAAAAAGCGTATCGTCCACTCTTAACAACATCACAAGCCGAACTGACTGAGGGGCGGCGGGAGGGAGGTGGGGGGCGGCGGGAGGGAGGTGGGGCGCGTCGTGGTGCGCGGGGAGAGTAGGTATCGTCGTGTGCGTGCGTTGCGCTTGCGTGTATGTGGTGAGATGATTAAACAATTTATAAAATTGTGACTTTTTACTGTAAATATAGGTTGCAGAGTTCCATTACGTTTTAATTGAAATTACGACTAAATATCAGGAATTTCCTACACAAATCAGGCCTAATCTCCGGAATTTTCATTTTTCCATATGATAACCCTAGTCGCTACGAGATATTTGCGACGGGATTCCTTCGTGCCAACATGCCTATCATAGTATTAATTAGCAAGATTATAATGCCGTCGTCAGTTTACTACTTTGTACGGGATTACCTGTAACTTTATCATGTATTTCTGATAGCAGTCGCTATGCTGTTCAAATTCGAAATCAACTAATCATATCGCAAACAAGACAATAAGTTAATAAAACAAAAAATAGCTTATTGTCTTGTATTGCGATACCCCACTACTAAAGCATTGCGCTCTAAAGAGTATGAAACCTCGTTAGCCACCGGGCGGTCAATACGCTTCTGAAGACTAAATGCAAGCAAAGCAGCGACCTAGTAAGACATATTTTGGAATCCGCTGATAGCCCTTTAATTTGACGCCCAACACGGCCCTGTACAAAAACTTGTTGTTTTAATCTAGTACTGTGTGCCTGCCGTCACACTTTTTCCACTACAAGTTGGCGTTGGCACAATTGCACCTACCTTTTGCAACTTAACAAATAGTTCATTTTGCGGCACAAAGCCCATCACAGTTTTCCATCAGCGTTAGAACATCCGTTTTCGTATGATAAAATTGAAAATTCGGGTCGATTTTTTTACCTATGTGTTAAAGAATTTCTCAGGACAGCGGTCACACTGCGGGCCCGTAGACAGCTAATAAACATACTCAACTGCCGTGAGGATCTCTAACGAAGGTGATACAAGGCGCTATATCCTTAAATGCTAATAGATATACCTGTGTGTGTCCGGCTGTGATGACGACCTTCTAACCCAGCGAGGCGAGGTGCCGGACGTGCGCATCTCAGTAATTCCCAATTCTTCGCTGAAGGAGGTTCTCTGCGGCCTTGTCGGCAGCAGTTACAAACACTGTTCCATTTAATTCAACTTATGCGTGGGTACGAATCTCACGCTACTTTCAACCCTAGTAATCACGACTAATAATCAGCCCGGGGTATACCGAACCCATCACAATCTGTCATCACATCAAAGCTGTACCCGAAATATTGTTCAATACGCTTCGACTGGTCGCGGAGCCGAATCCCGGCTAACAAAATCTCGCGTTTGGAAGACGGATTTCTCCCAAATTCCAGGCGACATTCGGAGGAACCTCATAAGCCCTCGTGCTTTATTCACGGCAAATTCAACAAGCTTTTTTTATATCTCATCCTGTCAAAAAGTTCAAAGTGACAGTTTCAACCCGTTCATAGACAAAGATGAAGGGTGCGTTCAAAAACACATCTCCTACTAAATCGATCACGGAATCGAACTACGTTTGGTTCCAAACATGTGGAACTACTGGACCGCATGGTTGTTCCACGGGACAGTGTGTCACTAGTACCATTCACATTATCGGACAATGGTGCTAAAAACGACATGTGTCTCTAGTACCATTAATGGAACTAAAGATAAACAAGTGTGTCACAAGTTACATTGATGGTAATGTCGATAAAGGGCCGTGTATTCAATGTATTTATTCAAAATGGGGAATGAAAATATTGAAGAGACGGTTGGGATGTTTTCATCGTAGATAACATAAAAAATTATAAACAGACTCGAACATTGGTTTGGTTCTGGCCCCACACTAGGATACCGTGTCGTGGGTGGTCGTGGGGACCAGAAACAGCGATGTCACACACAAACAAACAGGCTCGAACCGCAACGCTTCAGAAGTCATCAATGAAGGATGAATGATTCTGATAAAACCCATAAATATAACTTTTATAATTGAACTATAAATTGTTTTATCTACACACGTATCATAAACCCTCTTTACTGCGTACAAAAACCGCACGTTACGATCAGCATAATGTTAAACTACTTGGTAAAAACTCATTTCTTATCTGAAAAATTACACAATATGACCATAATGTGTAATTCTTCTACATATTATGACATTCAAATTTCGAACGCTGTCGCCCGCCTGCTTGCCGCCCCTAGTTTGTCTGTGAAGTTGGTAATGACCACAGATATCTGTGGTACTGAAATTCAAATTTCGAACGCCGACGCCCGCCTGCGTGACGTTGGTACTACAGAACAAGCTAAACAACTACAGAGCCACAATGCCGGTCAAACATGCGGTTCCTGAACACATCAAAGAGAGCTTATGATATGTGTGTAGATAAACTAGTGTATGTAACTGTCATAATTAGGCATTATGTAGCAGTCACATAAACTACTATTAATTTAGCTCTTCTTGCACTCGGTAATAAATAAGCTTTAAAATAAATATGATTATGAGAGTCAACGGCACATCAAATCTTAATATCCCGCTATCCCTATTAGCTGTAAAACTACGTAGGGGACAACGGCACCTCAAATTTTAATATGCCGTTGTCCCTATTGGCTGTATCACTACAATGGGGACAGCACGGAAAAAATATGACATTCCGTTGTTCCCACAATGGGGACAGAGGCAAGGGGGACAACTGAACTACAGGAAAAATCACATCATCAATCAAAATATGCAAGTCTAGTTTTACACAAGCCGTTGTTATCGGCCCAGTGTCGGTGGCGGTTGCGTAATATCTGCAATCACGTGATACAAATATTAGATAAATTAATATTAGACGACAAACTTAAACGAATCGAACGAGGCCCAAACTAAGCTCAACAAGGCTTGTGTTATGGGTACTAGACGACGATATATTTCATAGAGATAAATACTTATATAAATAAATAAGTATTTATCTCATCTCTAAAATGCTCATCACACAAATATTGACGGACCGGTCACGCTGGAGTGCGATTGGAGAGGCCTATGTTCAGCAGTGGACGTTAACAGGCTGAAATGAAATGATGATTATGTGATGACACAAATATTTGCCCTAACCGGGATTCGAACCCAGGACTGTCAGCTTCGTAGGCAGGGTCAAAACCCGCTAGGCTACACCGCTGTGCGGCCTGGTGGGACTTAAACAGTGCAAGCTGTGGGGTCCGATGGGACAAACAGTAATGCTAGCGGTATACCACGTCGGTCGGCCGAGCGATATTAGTGAAAATAGCCAATACGGCGGGCAAACATCTTGCTGCCGATCAGGAGCTAGGATGCCGCCCATGTTAGTGCGAACGCCAGCAGTCGATTTGTTTAAAACAAGCAATATACAAAAACAAGCTTTTATTAGTTGTAAAATATAAATAATTGACCGAGCGACCGAAGCGTGTCCGTTTCAGGATTGGACAAAACTGTTTTCGAATGTCTGTCTGTCCAGTTGTTCTCCTCTACAGGTCGTATTTCTCAACTGATTCTCGTGAAATTTTGTGAGCAGGTTGGATAATTAAATAGAACTTTTTAGACGATTAAGTTTTTGGATTTTTTCCAAAATGGCGGAGATATGGGGTTTGAAAATGTAAAAAAAAACGCTACAGCCCAAACGGCTTGACTGATTTTTACAAATGATATGTCGTTGGATTCGTGGCGACCGTGAGAGTGATACAGACTATATCATTTTAGTAAAAAATTGCAAAATTTAGCTTACAAAGTTATTGGTGCGGCTACTTTTATACTCCATGTACGTAACCAGGTGCATTCATAAGTTTGTATGCGTGTCACCCGCGAGGTCTACAGCTCACAGAGCCACTAGAAAATACAGAACCCTAAAAAGTAAAGTAAGTATAATAAGTAAAAAGTAAAATAAGTAAGATGGAGTTGTGCCGTTGATTTATTTGCAAGGCATCAACCGGCACTGCGTCAACCCGCCTTAGGTACCTATCTATCCGATACATTTAATTCGCGCCGCGTCAACTTATAGTTTCTTCCTTACTAGACCTTACTGCTAGTTTATGTTAAACACGAATATTAAAGAAAAATCAAATGTGACTACAGTTCATAAAATCTTAGAAGAAATATTTCAGATAACCTAAAACTTCATAAAAATCCCTTATTAACACTAAGGATGTTACCAAAACAATTAGAATGAATCGAAATTGAAAAGGAATGTCAAAATATATCCAAATTTGCTGCATCCAGTTCACAAATGTTTGAAGAGTGTATCGATTCATTTGATCAAACGATGTTTTTAAGCAATATCCCCTCACCGGCGAGAGGTCCTGGGTTCGCTCACCGGCTTGAGATAGAGAAGAAAAAAACAGGTTTAAATAAATATGTGTGATGTCGCTGTTTCTGGTTCTTACGACCCAGGGTATCCTAGCGTGGGGCCAGAAGCAATGTATGGGCCTGCATATATAGGTATATGTTCATTACTGTTTACTACAGGCTAAGACTAACACCCGTGAAGCACCATGTTATCATTTTCACAGTGTAGTAGGCACAACGGTGCAGCAGAGCACGGTGACTGCTGCCGGGTTGTTGTGTGCGTGTGGTGTGAGTGACAAGTATAAACTATGCCAGCATTTAGTTGAAGTTCTAAATCTATTGTTAAATGATTTTCACAATTTGCAAAACAATCAATCAGAAGTGTGGGCCCCTTCGACAACCCACACTTATTACTGGGGCGGTGGCTGGCTCCTAGAAAGAAGAAGAAACAGCGCAGTATTGGTCGAACAGGGTCGCAGCTTCCTTGGCAGGGTAGTAGAGAGCTTCTCGCTTGGTTTCGCTTGTAGCGGACTGTATTGTACTGCTTCGCTGTAGTTCGACTCGTCTTCGGATGACTCCGCTTCTAGCATCGCGACGCGGGCCCGGGCTAACTCCACCTCCTTCTGTAATAATTCTTCCCGCGCCCGCATCAAACGTCGCTTGCTCACGGCAGTGGAGCGGGCGACAGAACGGCGGGTGGCTGCGCGGAGAGGGGTAGGGCTTGCGTTGCTTCCGGCGGGTGCGTGTGAGGCGGGGGGCCCACGGGGTGGCGTCGGGCGCAGGGGGGCGGCTGCTACGACCTCGTTTCCCGGCGGAGTCTTCGGCAGTGTAGATTCCGTCGTTGTCGTAGTGCCCGTCGTGCCCGTAGTTTCCGTGGTGGCTGACCCCGTAGTGGCGTCGGAGGTATCCGTAGTCCCGCCTGTAGCGGTACGCGACGTGGAAGAGTTCTTCTGGCTGCGTGTGACAGGCATTCTTCTTATGATCCGGCTCGAAGGACCAGAAAATGTGGGCCCCTGCGACAACCCACACTTATTACTGGGGCGGTGGCTGGCTCGTAGAAAGAAGAAGAAACAGCGCAGTTTTGGTCGAACAGGGTCGCAGCTTCCTTGGCCGGGTAGTAGAGAGCTTCTCGCTTAGTTTCGCTTGTAGTGGACTGTATTGTACTGCTCCGAACTGAGAACTGTGTCACTGAGAACTGTGACTGTTCCAATCAATCAATCAATCAAGAATTCATCTCACGCACCCATTCTGGGGCGTGGGGAGTCAGGGTCAGATCATCGGATCTCTTCCTGAAGAAGCGCCTCTGTCCACTCCTATGGATAGGTCATCGGGGGGCCCTCGCGGGCGGTGGAGATCTTCTCACGAGGGGTGTTCCGTTGGATGATCGCCGGCTAGGCAACCAGGTCGCGTGGCAGGCGGCGGCGGTCGGGCGGGCGCGCGTGGTACGGCGCCATGTCGCGGACATGCGGATGTTGTGAGCTATCCGCACGCGCGAACATGCCCTTCGCCAGCCTCTGGACAAACTGGTCCACTGGTTCCCAGCTGAGGTCCCTCTGGATCGTCGCATTCCTCACGTAGCGGGGGGCGTCGACGATGGTACGCAAAGAGAGGTTCTCTTGGGCTCGGAGTCTCCGTTTGTTCGTCTCCGAGCACAGGGCGTACCATGCCGGGGCCGCGTAGGTGAGGCGGGATCACACGTAGCACTTATAGATCCCGAGCTTCGCCCTCAGAGGGAGGCTGGAGTCGAGAAGTGGACGCAGCTTGGCGCGTGCCACCTTGACCTGGTTGACGACGTTGTCGACATGTTGCTTTATGGTGAGCCGGCGATCGATGGTCACTCCCAGGTACTTCACCTGCGGAGACCACGCGATGTCCTGTCCTTGGAGCTGGAGTGGTGGTGGAAGGGGGGACTGGCCTGTGATGAGCGCCTGCGTCTTCCCAACGTTGACGGACAACCGCCACTTGGCGAGCCAGTCGGGCAAGATGTCCAGGGTGCGCTGCAGTTTGACGGCAGCGTGCCGTGCCTGGATCGACGACGCGTAGTAGGCAGCGTCGTCGGCGAAGAGTGCCAGCTGGGCACCCGGCCCGACGGGGATGTCATCCGTATATTGGGAGTAACAGCCTGGAGACAGGCAGGACCCCTGAGGGACGCCGGCTGCAACGGGGTGTTCCTCGGGGACGGCGTCTTCCACCATCACTCGGAAGCGGCGATTCTTCAGGAAGGAGGCGATGATCTGGACCAGTCTTCTTGGGGCTGGAGACGTCGACAATTTGTACAGCAACCCCTCGTGCCATACTCTGTCAAACGCCTTCTCCATGTCCAGGAGTACTGCGACAGTGTATTCCTTCTTGTTTAAACAAACCGTCATGTCATTCAGTACTCTGGTGAGCTGAAGCGTCGTAGAATGCTCGGGCCTGAAGCCGAACTGTTCTGGGCGCGGCTGGATGTGGGGCAGTAGCTTCGCCAGCAGGAGTTTCTCAAACACCTTTGAGATGGTACTCAGTAGAGTTATCGGCCGATAGCTCTCAGGCAGCTTTTAGTCCTTGCCCGGCTTGGGCAGCATGATGACCAAGCCCTCCTTCCATTGGGTTGGGAAGTGGCCCGTGCGCAAGATACCGTTAAACAGGCGCGTAACGGCCGCCACAGTACGTGGCGGCAAATGTAGCAGCGCCATGTTAGGTATGCGGTCTGCGCCCGGGGCTTTCCTGGGCTTGGTACGTCTGAATGCACGCATGATCTGGCCGGGCGTGACGACGGTGACAGCCGCGGGCGGGCCTAGTCGACTGCAAAGCGGAGGTGGTTGAGGTGTTCTCCATCCACATTTATGCCCAAACCATCCCAGTCAAGGGTTTTGAAGATATCTTCCAGTGCGTTGGTGAAGAGCTTTGGAGATATGACTCTAAACCAACTAATCCAACTAATATTATAAATGTGTAAGTAGCGATGTTTGGATGTTTATGTGTTTGTGCCTCAATCACGCTAAAACGGCTCAACGGATTTGAATTAAATTTAGCACAGAGGTAGTTTATGAGCTAGATTAACATATAGGATACTTTTTATCCGACTGCACCAAAATGAGGGTAACGTTATCACGGTAAATAATACTTCCTAGGTACACGCAGATGAAGTTGCGGGCATCAGCTAGTAGACTATAATTTTAAGAAAATTAGATGAATATCATTTTATTTTGATAATCTCTGTAGCGTTGCGATTGAGGGCTCTACCTTCCAAGCGAGAGGTCCCGGGTTCGAATGCCGGCTGGGGAGGAAGAATAAAAAAAACCCAGGTCTTGGATGTTTATATGTGTGTGACGTCGCTGTTTCTGATTCCCACGACACAGGGTGTCCTATTGTGGGGCCAGAAGCAATGTATGTGCCTGTATACGGGGTATCCGTTACGTCATCCGTTATGCGTAAAACATCCAGGGGCTACCAGGTATGGAAAAGAACTTGTATTAGAATTATTTCTAAAAAATTCTGACATTGATATTATTTGTGTTACAGAACACTGGTTGAAGGAAAATATGATGTCTTTTAACCTTTGACTGGTGACATGGTTTTTGTGTAACGTAACTGGTGACGAGGGGACTGAGAGGCCCACTGCGGTATCTAGTATAAATCATAGAAATTAAGTGTGGTAGCTAGCCAGAGTATGTAAAAACTGTGTTATCATATATAAATGGATAAAATAAAACAAATAACTATACTCTGAATATATTTTTTTGTTACGATCTTGCAATTTTAATATATGTCGTCTTAACAATCAAAAAACTAGAGATGAGATCACAAATTACATAAGCAAAAAATTAATCAACATATTTTGACAAAAAAACACTTTTTTCTATAATATTGAAGTAATAATGAATTAAGAAAAAGAAAACTAAAATCAAAAGTGTATTTTCACGAAATTGACAATGGTCGAACTTTGCCAATATATGCAGTCATGTCAGTCAGTCATCAAAAAAAATATGGGCATAATTTTTTTGCACACTGCAAGCACACACGTTTCGGACACGATTCAAACTGGTAATTTGATTGGCGCTTTTATCGAGGAAGACAACTGGCTCCTGCTTTCCTGGAGTTTTGATTGTTCTCGGTTAAAAATGTGAAAAAACAATACAACAAAATTACGTAAAAAATTACGTAAGTGGTGACATGGGGTCTGAGAGAACCCTGCCGAACTTTACGCCAATGTAACTTACCGATTTGAGCCTGTCCGACACAGCTATCCCCTTCTACGGCATGGACGCAAGTAAACTCGAAGCTACTCAGGTGATGAGCCCAAGGAAACCCGGAAAAGGTGCCAAAATGTTGTTTTACTGACGCCGTTGGGCCTGTAAGACCCCTTGTCACCAGTTAAAGGTTAACATAAATAATTACAAAATTGTCAGTTGTTACAATAGAAAGACTGCTGATAGAGGTGGTTCTTTAATCTTAGTGAAAAATAATATTAAGGTGAAACAACGCAAAGATATTCTTGCTCTTACTGTTGAAAGACAAATAGAGGTATCCTGTGTTGAGTTGGATAGCCATATTATTGTTTGTGTCTACAGGCCACCGAGGGATGAAAAAAGCCATGGCAATTTCGAAATATTTGAGAAAATTATGGAGGAAGCCCTCTCTAAACTATGTAATAACCGAAAAAGTTAATTATTTGTGGCGATCTAAATGTAGATTTGCTTGTAGGAACAACAATGAAACAACGATTAATAACTTTATTCAAATCGTTTAACTTATGTCATGTATTTTTAGAGCCAACTAGATTTACACTTACCAGCCAAACTTGCTTAGATAACGTTTTTTGTGACTGTGCATTCACAAGTAAAAGTGTAATTAACTGCTTACCTTCCGATCGCAGTGGTGAAACAGTTTCATTCCCAATTGCTATTAAGAATAAGACTGGTCCATCATTTTATAGGCCTATTACATCCCATAGACTAGAGACATATACGAAAAACTTAGATATAAATTTGCCACTACCGGATTTTAATGAACAGAACCCAAACAAAATCTACTCAGACTTCTTCAACATTATTCAGACAGAATTCAATAAAGTTTTTAAATTAAAGAAAGTCAGTGACTACAACGGTAAATCGAAATTTAATGACTGGGCAACGTTTGGGATTCGTAAAAGTAGAGTTATCTTGTATGACCTTTATGATCAAAAGACCTATAACTTTGATCGAAAATTTCATGACTATGTTGAAAAATATTCCAAAACTTTCAAGTTGGTTTGTAGGACTGCAAAAACTTTACACATTAATAGAAAAATTCAAAATTCAAATAATAGAATGAAAACAGTTTGGCAAATAACAAACCGTAAAACTGGCAAAGTTATACCAAGGGACAATGATTTCTGCCTAAAGATAGGTGATGATGTTGTTAAATCCAGCGATGATGTTGCTCGAGCTTTTGAAACATTCTTCACCAATGTACCCCTACTCACAACAGATCGTCTAAATTCATCTCCATATGAAGCAGAGACTTTATTAAAAAATAACACGAGCGTCAGTAAGGTATATTTAAAATTTCATCATGTATATCCCTAGGACATTGTCAAAATGTTTCAATTACTTAACTTAAAAAATACGGAAGACCTGTGGGGTATATCAGTCAAAGTCATTGGTTCAGTAATTCTAGTTATAGCCCCACATTTAGCTTATATATTCAATAAATGTGTTGACGATGGGGCTTTCCCAGACCTCATGAAACACAGTAAACTGATACCTCTTTTCAAATCGGGAGATAAGGGTGATCCTTCAAATTTCAGACCAATATCTGTTCTTCCAACACTAAGTAAAATATTTGAAAAGATTATACTCAATCAAATGCTCTCACACTTCAACCGTACCAAACAACTCCACGCCAAACAATACGGTTTCACTAGGGGTAAATCAACTACGGATGCAGGTATTACCCTTATATCTCATATTTATTCTGCATGGGAGGCCGCACAGGATGCTATCGGAGTTTTTTGCGATCTGTCGAAGGCGTTTGATTGTGTTGATCATAATACGCTATTAATTAAATTAAATCATTACGGAGTTAGAAATAAAGCGTTGGATCTACTAAGATCATACCTAAGCAATAGAATTCAAAAGGCAGAAGTTAACGGCGATAAATCTGATGGATCGGGTGTAAAAATTGGCGTTCCACAAGGTTCCATATCAGGTCCTTTCTTGTTCCTGGTATATATTAACGATCTGCCTTTCATGGTGGAGAAATTAACTGACATAGTGTTATTTGCTGATGATACTTCAATGGTCTTCAAAATTGAAAGACAAAAAGCAGATTTTGATGATGTTAATGGTGTATTGTCTTTAACCTTGAATTGGTTCACAGTTAATAATTTATTGTTAAACGCTGGTAAAACCAAGTGTATCAAATTCTCACTTCCAAATGTCAGGCAAGTTGAGACCAGTTTGGTGTTAGACAACAGCACGTTAGAATTAGTAAATGATACGAAGTTTCTTGGAATAACCATTGATAGCAAATTGCAGTGGGGACCCCACATAGATAAATTGGCTGGTAAATTAAGTTCTGCGGCTTACGCTGTTAGGAACATCAGACAAAGCACGGATGTGGCTACATCTAGGCTAGTATATTTTAGTTACTTTCATAGTGTGATGTCCTATGGTATCTTGTTGTGGGGGAATGCAGCGGATATTCAAACTATTTATATTTTACAGAAAAGAGCTATTCGAGCAATTTATAATTTAAAACGAACAGACTCCTTAAGAGAGCTTTTTAAAGAAATTGACATACTAACAGTAGCTAGTCAATTTATTTTCGAAAATATAATGTATATACGCAAGAACCTTACAACATTTTCCAAAATTAGCGATAGCTATAATGTAAACCTAAGAAATAATCACAGACTGTGTGCGCGCCGATTTAGACTCGCGAAGGTTAGCAATTCTTTCAAGGGTCAGTGTATTCTCTACTATAAGAAGATACCTCTGGAGATTTTGAAATTGCCATTTGAGCAATTTAAAAAGCATGTTAAAGCGACTTTGTCAAAAAAGGGATATTACAAAGTTCAAGATTACTTAAATGACAGGACTGTATGGGGTTAATCTAGCTCAACACAGGCCTTGCTGTTGATAATTTTGTAATTATTTATTCCTGCTTTTAATATATGAAAAATTTAATTATTATCATAATAATTAAATTTTTCATATTTGTAATAGTTAAGCACAACCTATTTTAAAAGAGATCTAAAAATCAATCTGTGGGAGTTTCTACGCCCTTCTTCTCCCACAGTGGTCCAATGTAGAGAAGAGGCAAAATTGACGTTTGCTAAGTATATGTAAATATCTACAGTAATAAAGTACTTTGACTTGACTTGACTTGACATGTCCCACAGCTACACCGAAGTTAGACCTGCCTTAGATGCATCGAATACGCCTAACATAATCTCAGTGGAAGTTGCGGTAATTCGAGATATCCTCGGTGTTATTTAAAGTCCCTATTTTTTACACGCTTACTTCCAACCATTTCTTGAAAAGCCCCCTGTTTTTGGTTTTTTAATTGCTACGATACAAAAAATAATGGGGTGTTTTTTCGAGTTACTCCACTATAAAGTCATCTACAGATTTGATTTTTGGGTTAACGTTTAGAGTATTTGATTAAGATTCTCATTGAAGGAAAACGCGACTGTATGAAATTCTCTCGATAGAATTTAATTACGAAAATACCTCTTATTGGATATTATGTATTTGTTTAATATTTATGCGTCGGAAACGCACCAGTTTTTTGTTGCGCGAATCGATCGCGAGTAATCGAGACATCACTAGCAAAAACGGCACTAGCAGCTGTCACTCGTATCGGAAACGAGATGTAAAATTGGAGGTTAATTTTTCTCTTGGTCTTTCTCATCGGTGAGAATAACATGGCGGCTCGGGCCCCGTGATGGTATTTCGGTGTACCAATTATCATACAGGCATCGGGCCTGGTCAGAGTGTAAATCTACCTTATAGCGTCGGGCTATTGATTGAAATAAGTAGATTCGCGTCAGCGGCCAAGTGATCCCGGTTGATTGGACATCGTCGCATCGGTAGCGGCGACTCCACGGTCACGGCAGGCAGCACGCCGGCGACAGCGTCGGCAGCAACGATAGGGTTCGATTCACTCCTTATCCTATCCCAAACTGTGCCCCTTTCCGTATTCCCGTCTCGAATCGAGCTTTCGATTTCCTGCCTACGGAGACAAGGTCAGTAACCAATTTCATCACTTCTTTTCTCTCACGTGGCAAGGGCACATCCCCCTCAGGATTCTCACGCCGTTCGGTAGGCGTGGGAAATTAAACATTTTGGTAGCAGAAGCGCGGTTTCCTAGTGGGAAATCATCGATTCACGGTAGGGTTGCCTTTGTCACATTGTAGTTGGGAGAAAAGAATATCCCAGATTGGCTCAAGTCGGCAATGAGTCTGTGGTCGGTATACCACGATTAAAGTGTTCATTTTCGGTAAGTGAAAGTATAAGTGCCAATTTAGTTAACAGTTGTTATAAATTTGTAGTCGGAAACTACTGTTACCAGCGCATAAAGGATTGAACGGTCATTCTGCGAAGCCTAGATTGTATTACTTACGGTGGAACGTCGGGTTCTGTAGTCCTACAGTGTTATTTCGGTTTACACAGCAGGGTCGGGCTATTTAAGGGGTATTAAGCTGATTTTGCTGACCTCAAAGGAAGTGTGGTTCCTATCGGAGGGGCCACTACTAGAAAAATAGTTTTTTATAATAACCTTTTGTGTGTTATTTGTATTGTACCACATGGTGGCATTCTCTAATTGATTTAGAGTGTATATTATAAGGTGTATGTCCACAGGGCGACCATATTAAATATTGTTTATGATTTAATTTTTTAGTGGTTGCCTTGGGTTTTACAACTTAGTTTTAATTTCTGTGCCCAGCGCTGACGGGAAAGTGCTGGTATCTGGCTGTGCTTAGTTCGGCAGTGAAGCTTAGGACCAGGAACAATTAAATCGGTAACCATGGCACCTTCGCCCTTGACGGTACTGCGATATGGTGTCCGTGAGGAGATGAGATGGCTCGCCCATACTCACAAGTATGTGGAGCGACCCGACATGGACGATGTCCTGCTCAAGCGTGTGGAGGACGCAATGACACGCGTCGGGAAGGTGTGTCGGCTGGCTGCCGAGGCTGAAGCCCTCGGGCTTACGGATGAGGCCTCGGTGGCTGCAGTGAGGCAGCTCTGCGCGGATGCTGACCAAGCGATGGAGTGCTTCGGCGACATCGAGGGTCGCGCCGAAAAAATTAAGCGGTCGCGTCGGGATGACCGCGGGGAGGGTAGCGGAGACCCCCCCCCCTAAGGGTGTGGTTGGACGGCTTCCACACCTGGAGATTCCGGCCTTCGGTGGGGCAATTGATGAGTGGCCGGCATTCATCAATTTGTTCGATAGCCTGGTCCACGGTCGGGACGACCTGGACAGCGCCTACAAGTTGGCCCAGCTATTGATGGCACTGCGGGGTGAACCGAAGGAGTTGGTCGGTCACCTAACGGTTACGGCGGGCAATTATGAGATTGCCCAGGTCATATTGTTTGACCGCTACCAACACAAAAGGCGGTTGGTTGATGCGCAGCTGGAGAAGCTGTTCAGCATCCCAAGAGTAACCCGGGATGTTGACATCCGGGTACAGATGCTCAACCCTGTGCTGGTGGCCACTAAGGCCCTTCAGAACCTTGGTCTGCCGGTAGACCAATGGTCATATATTGTGTTATATATGGTTTTGTCTCGGTTGCCTGCAGCTGTTCAAGGTCGGTTTGAACAGCTGCATGGGGGCAGTAGCTCGGAACTGCCCACGCTCGTCCAATTAACGGAGTTTTTGGAGGGTGAATGCAGGCGATGCGACACCATGGATTCGGAGGCCAGTGTGCAGCGCCACCCCGCGTGGATGCGGGAGGGGCCGCGCCCCCCACCCCCACGGGGGGGTGGTCGGTCAAAACAATTTGGCGTTTTGAGTGCCGCGCCGTCGGGTGACGGCTGTGTGCACTGCGACAGTGCCGGTCATGAGGTGACCAGTTGCGCCAACTTTAAGGCATTCGGTGTAGCTGCCCGCAGGAAGGTGGTCTTCCGCCACCGATTGTGTTTAATATTGGTGCTTCGGAACGCACCTCCTCTTGTTGCGCGACTCGGAACGGAAACAGAACCGCAGCTGTCACTCGTACCGGAACGAGATGTAAAATTGGAGGTTAAATTTTCTCTTGGTCTGGTCTCATCGGGAGACTAACATGGCGGCTCGGGCCCCGTGATGGTATTTCGGTGTACCAATTATCATACAGGCATCGGGCCTGGTCAGAGTGTAAATCTACCTCATAGCGTCGGGCTATTGATTGTAATTAGATTCACGTCTTCGGTTGAGTGATTTGTGTTGTGAAGCACAAGGTCGTATTCGGACGGCGACTCCACGTCAGCAGGCAGCACGACAGTGAAACGACGGCAAGAATTAAATCCATATCCTATCCCAACTGTGCCCCCTTTCCCGAATTCCTGTCTCGAATCGAGCCTACGATATCCTGTCTGCGGTGACAAGGTAAACAAACAATTCATCAATTCTTTTCTCTCACGTGGCAAAGGCACATCCCCCTCAGGATTCCACGCCGTTCGGAGAGGCGTGGAATTAATCATTTTGGTAGCAGGAGCGCGGTTTCCTAGTGGGAAATCATGATTCACGGTTGTAGGGCTGCCTTTGTCACATTGTAGTTGGGAGAAAAGAATATCCCAGATTGGCTCAAGTCGGCAATGATTCTGTGGTCGGTATACCACGATTAAAGTTCATTTTCGGTAAGTGAAAGTATAAGTGCCAATTTAGTTAACAGTTGCTATAAATTGTAGTCGGAAACTAAAGGATTGAACAGTCATTCTGCGAAGCCTAGATTGTATTACTTGCGATAGAACGTCGGGTTCTATAGTCCTACAGTGTTATTTCGGTTTACACAGCAGGGTCGGGCTATTTAAGGGGTATTAAGCTGATTTTGCTGACCTCAAAGGAAGTGTGGTTCCTATCGGAGGGCCACTGCTAGAAAAATAGTTTTTTTTATAATAACCTTTTGTGTGTTATTTGTATTGTACCACATGGTGGCATTCTCTAATTGATTTAGAGTGTATATTATAAGGTGTATGTCCACAGGGCCACCATATTAAATATTGTTTATGATTTAATTTTTAGTGGTTGCCTTGGGTTTTACAACTTAGTTTTAATTTCTGTGCCCAGCGCTGACGGGAAAGTGCTGGTATCTGGCTGTGCTTAGTTCGGCAGTGAAGCATAGGACCAGGAACAATTAAATCGGTAACCATGGCACCTTCGCCCTTGACGGTACTGCGATATGGTGTCCGTGAGGAGATGAGATGGCTCGCCCATACTCACAAGTATGTGGAGCGACCCGACATGGACGATGTCCTGCTCAAGCGTGTGGAGGACGCAATGACATGCGTCGGGAAGGTGTGTCGGCTGGCTGCCGAGGCTGAAGCCCTCGGGCTTACGGATGAGGCCTCGGTGGCTGCAGTGAGGCAGCTCTGCGCGGATGCTGACCAAGCGATGGAGTGCTTGGGCGGCATCGAGCGTCGCGCCGAGAAAATTAAGCGGTCGCGTCGGGATGACCGCGGGGAGGGTAGCGGAGACCCCCCCCCCTAAGGGTGTGGTTGGACGGCTTCCACATCTGGAGATTCCGGCCTTCGATGGGGCAATTGATGAGTGGCCGGCATTCATCAATTTGTTCGATAGCCTGGTCCACGGTCGGGACGACCTGGACAGCGCCTACAAGTTGGCCCAGCTATTGATGGCACTGCGGGGTGAACCGAAGGAGTTGGTCGGTCACCTAACGGTTACGGCGGGCAATTATGAGATTGCCCGGGTCATATTGTTTGACCGCTACCAACACAAAAGGCGGTTGGTTGATGCGCAGCTGGGGAAGCTGTTCAGCATCCCAAGAGTAACCCGGGATGTTGACATCCGGGTACAGGTGCTCAACCCTGTGCTGGTTGTCACTAAGGCCCTTCAGAACCTTGGTCTGCCGGTAGACCAATGGTCATATATTGTGTTATATATGGTTTTGTCACGGTTGCCTGCAGCTGTTCAAAGTCGGTTTGAACAGCTGCATGGGGGCAGTAGCTCGGAACTGCCCACGCTCGTCCAATTAACGGAGTTTTTGGAGGGTGAATGCAGGCGATGCGACACCATGGATTCGGAGGCCAGTGTGCAGCGCCAACCCGCGGGGATGCGGGAGGGGCCGCGCCCCCCACCCCCACGGGGGGGTGGTCGGTCAAAACAATTTGGCGTTTTGAGTGCCGCGCCGTCGGGTGACGGCTGTGTGCACTGCGACAGTGCCGGTCATGAGGTGACCACTTGCGCCAACTTTAAGGCGCTCGGTGTGGCTGCCCGCAGGAAGGCGGTCTTCCGCCACCGATTGTGTTTCGGTTGTTTGGGGCCGCACCCGCTGAGCGAGTGCTCACGGGCGTCCCCCTGTGAGGGCTGCGGTGGCAGGCACCACGTCGTGTTGTGCCTGAACCGGTCAGGCCCATCGGACGGTCACCAGGGCCGGACTCAGGTTGGTCGGTCACAGGGCCCAACCAGGGCCGGACCCAGTCCCCCTCCGGGCAACGGGAGTCACCAACGGGGTGACTGGGGTACCCGCGGACGGCACCCCCCCCGAGGGGAAGGGGGCAGCGCGGGGGGTAACAGGCGGGATAGCCGGGGTTCGGTCGCCGCTATCCAGGGTCAGCGAGGACTTCGGGCCGCTGGCTCATCGCGTGTTACGGGCGGGTGTCAGATGGCACCTATGAGTGGCGCGAAGGCTTGGAGCCCACCACCTTCTGCGCCACCCTGCCCGTCGCTCTGGGAGGCGAACAGGGAGGCGAACAGTCGGATGTCGCCCCCATTCCTAGAGCGCCCCAGGTTGGATCCGCTCTCCCCCCTCCATCCACGGTGGCCACCGGGCACACCGTTCGCTGTCCGTTATGGTCGGGTACCGGGACATCGAGGGGCCTATTATGCGGGTTGGGACCCCCTAATGTACATGCGGTCTGATATGCCACCGAGTTACCAGGCCGACGGAGGTCTGAGCGGGTTCGGATCCCGCGGGGGTTCCCGCTAGGGACACGCCGCCCACTTACAGGGTGCCGCCACTCCTCAGACGGTCATGCTCCCCACCGCCTCGGTGATAGCGTGGAGTTCGGACGGCAAATCTTGTGTGGCACGAGCACTATTGGACTCGGGGGCCCAGGGGTGCTTAGTCTCGTGCAACCTTGTAAGACGGTTGGGCATTACGGTAAGGGAGTATCCACATTCCATTCGGGGAATTGGAAACACGGAAGTCGGTTCCGTTAAGGGAGTATGTCGGATTACTCTCTCGTCACGGGTGGATTCATCGGTGAATCTGACGATCACGGCATTAGTCATGCCTAATGTGATGGGCTCACACCCTCACGTACGGTTGTCGCCCTCGGTGCGACAGTTGGTCGCTGGGTTGTCACTGGCTGACCCGGAGTTCGATATTCCGGGCCCAGTAGACATTTTATTGGGTGTCGATGCCTTGGGATACCTGTTAGTGCCAGGTGTCCACGTGTTGCAGGCGACTGGTCTGGTTTCGGTCAACACCAGACTGGGCCATGCGGTAATGGGTCCGGTCATGCCGGCTGCCCCACGCCTAGCGACTCGTAGTCCCTTATTCGGTTCTGTACTCTCGGAGGTGATACAGAAGTTTTGGGAGGTGGAGGAACCACCTACGGTACGCCGGTTGGACCCGGTTGAAGAAGAGTGTGAACAGTTTTATCGGAACAATACTGGTCGCCTTCGGTTAGGTCGATTTCTCACACGTCTTCCATTTTGGAGTGATCGCCCACCGCTGGGCAGTTCACACCATGCAGCCGAGACGCGGCTTCTGTCGATGGAACGACGCATGAAGCGTGACGGGATTTTCCGGCAGAAGTACGTCGACTTCATGCGGGAATACGAGTCGCTCGGCCACATGTCGGTTTCGGGTATCGACTGGAAGCGTGAAGACCACTGCTTCCTGCCTCATCACGCGGTCTTGAGGACCCCGGAGGGCAAAATACGGGTAGTGTTCGATGGATCGGCATCAACATCTAACGGCATGAACCTGAACCAGTGTTTGCATTCAGGGCCGAAGTTGAATCATGACATCGCGGATGTTATCACACGGTTCCGTCGACACAATGTTGTGTTTGTAGCTGACATCCGGATGATGTTTAGACAGACGGTCATTCACCCTGACGATAGACGGTATCAGCTGATACTGTGGCGAGAGAGCCCAGATCAGCCCATCAGGGTGTAAGAGTTGAACACCAACACGTACGGGCTACGGTCTAATCCTTATTTGGCGATTCGCACTCTGCGGGAGTTAGCGGATCGAGAACGGTTAAATTTCCCTAGAGGAGCAGCGATCCTGGAGCAGGACCTCTACGTGGACGATATCTGTACCGGTGCAGATTCCGTGGAGGAGGCGCTCGCTCGACGGGACGAGCTAGTTGAGCTCTTACGGGGTGGAGGTTACGAGCTCCGGAAATGGATGTCGAACTCTCCAGAGTTACTGACTGGTCTTCCGGATGACTACCAGCAGGACCCCCACATTTTTGAAAATTTGGAAAATCCAAATATGTTGTCGGTATTAGGCGTCCAGTACCAGCCGGTGTCAGACATGTTCTCGTATCGGGTCGAGTTGGACACCCCGAAGGTCTGGACGAAACGGAACGTCCTCTCAACGGTGGCTAGGACATTTGATCCAAACGGGTGGATCACCCCGGTAACATTTCAGCTCAAGTGTTTTATGCAGCAATTGTGGTCTGCTGAGTTGAAATGGGACGACCCGATCGGCGGGTCATTGAGCTCAGAGTGGGACTCGTTCTTTTCGACCCTCCCTGGCATCAATCGGATTTCACTGCCACGGAGGTTGGTCCCCACCAAACGATACACCGCCACCCTGCATGGGTTTTGCGATGCCTCGGAGAAGGGCTACGGAGCTGCGGTGTATCTGCGTACGGTCGACTCCTCGGGGGAGGTTGATGTGCGGTTGGTCATGGCCAAGAGCAAGGTTGCGCCGTTGCGCACTCGCCTGACCATTCCCAAGTTAGAGCTTTCGGGAGCGGCTCTCCTGACTCGTCTGCTCAACCACACGATGACGGTTCTTCGTGGGTCAATAGCGTTGGAAGATACGGTCTACGCTTGGACGGACAGCCAGATCGTGTTATGCTGGCTGAAGGCTTCAGTTCACAAGCTGGAGATTTTTGTGGCGAATCGGGTTTCGCAGATTTTGACTTCGGAGGTTCCCTTGATCTGGAGACATGTTCCAGGGGAAATGAACCCAGCAGACTGTGCGTCTCGTGGGTGTCACGCTCCGGAGTTGGTTGGACATCCCTTGTGGTGGGGTCCAAAATGGTTGACTCAAGCCGAATCGGATTGGCCAATGAGTCCACGCGTTACCACGGCGAACGGCGCCTTGACAGTCGGTGTCTGTACGACGCAACCAGAGCCGGAAGAGGAGTTTAGCCTGCTGGAACGGTACAGCTCGCTCGACAAGCTGGTCAATGTGACCGCCTGGATCTGCCGATTTGCGTGGAATTGTCGGAATTCTGAGGCGCAACGAGTGCGGACACCGGTCCTGACACCACGGGAACGGAACCATGCGTTGTTCGCATTGGTACGGAACGTGCAGACGGTGCACTTTAAGTCTGAATTGGACATTCTGAGACGCGGACGCGTCCAACTGAAGGGAGCTGTGGCTCGGCTCAACCCGTTTATTGACCCTCAAGGATTGCTGAGGGTAGGAGGTCGGCTGCGGAATGCCAACCTGCCTTATGCGGTTCGCCACCCGTTGTTACTCCCTAGGAAAGGGAAGTTGGTCGAACTGCTGATACAGGATCGACACATTCGGAATGGGCATATCGGATGCCACGCCTTGATGGCGTTTCTCCAGCGCGAGTTCTGGATTCTCTCGGGAAGACGCTTAGTGCGTAGCGTCGTATTTCGGTGCCTGCCTTGTTATCGGGCCAAGGCGGCTACGATGCAGCCCCAGATGGGCGATTTGCCCTCGGATAGGGTTAACGAAATCCGGCCCTTTGCGGGTGTCGGAACGGATTTCGCGGGACCATTCATGGTCAAGTCTTCACAGCTACGGAACGCCAGATTAGTGAAGGCATACCTGTGCGTCTTCGTGTGCTTGGCCACGAAGGCGGTCCACTTGGAGGTGGTCAGTGACCTCACTACGGAGGCATTTATCGCTTGTCTGGATCGGTTCGTCTCACGAAGGGTCCTCCCGACATTAATCCGTTCGGACAACGGCACAAATTTTGTCGGAGCCAGGCGATATCTGCAGGAGGTCACTCAATTCCTGAACGGTAATCAGGATGCCATCGGTACGGCTTGCTCCCGACGAGGGATTGAATGGGTTTTCAGTCCGCCGGGATGTCCTCATTGGGGAGGAATATTTGAGGCTGCGGTTAAATCGGCTAAGTCGCACCTGACGAGGATCATCGGTGAGACCTCTCTACGCTTTGAAGAGCTTGCGACGCTGTTCTGTAAAATTGAAATGACACTGAACTCGCGTCCGTTGTGCCCGCTCAGTTCGGATCCAAATGATTTGGAAGCGTTGACGCCGGGTCACTTCCTGATAGGTCAGCCCCTTAACGCCCTGCCAGAATACCCATTCGGTGATGTTAAGTTAAGTCGGTTAACTAGGTGGCAGATGTTGCAGCAGATGGCTCAAGATTTTTGGAAACGGTGGTCCCTTGAGTACTTGCACATCTTGCAGCAGCGCCTTAAGTGGACTGACCGGACGAGCCCCCCTCAAGTCGGTGATTTGGTGCTGATTAAGGATGCGAACCTGCCATCATTGAGATGGAGACGAGGACGGATCGTCAATTTGTACACGGGTCGGGATGGCACGCCTCGATCAGCAGAAGTCAAGGTGGGGGACTCGGTCCTCAAGAGAGCGGTCGCAACACTTTCTCGCCTTCCTATTGATTAGGGACAGGTTCGGGCCTGTCCGGGCGGGTGACTGTTTAATATTGGTGCTTCGGAACGCACCTCCTCTTGTTGCGCGACTCGGAACGGAAACAGAACCGCAGCTGTCACTCGTACCGGAACGAGATGTAAAATTGGAGGTTAAATTTTCTCTTGGTCTGGTCTCATCGGGAGACTAACATGGTGGCTCGGGCCCCGTGATGGTATTTCGGTGTACCAATTATCATATAGGCATCGGGCCTGGTCAGAGTGTAAATCTACCTCATAGCGTCGGGCTATTGATTGTAATTAGATTCACGTCTTCGGTTGAGTGATTTGTGTTGTGAAGCACAAGGTCGTATTCGGACGGCGACTCCACGTCAGCAGGCAGCACGACAGTGAAACGACGGCAAGAATTCAATCCATATCCTATCCCAACTGTGCCCCCTTTCCCGAATTCCTGTCTCGAATCGAGCCTACGATATCCTGTCTGCGGTGACAAGGTAAACAAATAATTCATCAATTCTTTTCTCTCACGTGGCAAAGGCACATCCCCCTCAGGATTCCACGCCGTTCGGAGAGGCGTGGAATTAATCAGATTGTGTTTCGGTTGTTTGGGGCCGCACCCGCTGAGCGAGTGCTCACGGGCGTCCCCCTGTGAGGGCTGCGGTGGCAGGCACCACGTCGTGTTGTGCCTGAACCGGTCAGGCCCATCGGACGGTCACCAGGGCCGGACTCAGGTTGGTCGGTCACAGGGCCCAACCAGGGCCGGACCCAGCCCCCTCCGGGCAACGGGAGTCACCAACGGGGTGACTGGGGTACCCGCGGACGGGACCCCCCCTGAGGGGAAGGGGGCAGCGCGGGGGGTAACAGGCGGGATAGCCGGGGTTTGGTCGCCACTGTCCAGGGTCAGCGAGGACTTCGGGCCGCTGGCTCATCGCGTGTTACGGGCGGGTGTCAGATGGCACCTATGAGTGGCGCGAAGGCTGGGAGCCCACCACCTTCTGCGCCACCCTGCCCGTCGCTCTGGGAGGCGAACAGGGAGGCGAACAGTCGGATGTCGCCCCCATTCCTAGAGCGCCCCAGGTTAGATCCGCTCTCCCCCCTCCATCCACGGTGGCCACCGGGCACACCGTTCACAGTCCGGTATGGTCGGGTACCGGGACAGCGAGGGGCCTATTATGCGGGTTGGGACCCCCTGATGTACATACGGTCTGATATGCCACCGGTGGCATATCAGCAGCCGAGTTACCAGGCCGACGGGGGTCCCAGCGGGTTCGGATCCCGCGGAGGTTCCCGCTAGGGACACGCCGCCCACTTACAGGGTGCCGCCACTCCACAGACGGTCATGCTCCCCACCGCCTCGGTGATAGCGTGGAGTTCGGACGGCAAATCATGTGTGGCACGAGCACTATTGGACTCGGGGGCCCAGGGGTGCTTAGTCTCGTGCAACCTTGTAAGACGGTTGGGCATTTCGGTAAGGGAGTACCCACATTCCATTCGGAGAATTGGGAACACGGAAGTCGGTTCCGTTAAGGGAGTATGTCGGATTACTCTCTCGTCACGGGTGGATTCATCGGTGAATCTGACGGTCACGGCATTAGTCATGCCTAATGTGATGGGCTCACACCCTCACGTACGGTTGTCGCCCTCGGTGCGACAGTTGGTCGCTGGGTTGTCACTGGCTGACCCGGAGTTCGATATTCCGGGCCCAGTAGACATTTTATTGGGTGTCGATGCCTTGGGATACCTGTTAGTGCCAGGTGTCCACGTGTTGCAGGCGACTGGTCTGGTTTCGGTCAACACCAGACTGGGCCATGCGGTAATGGGTCCGGTCATGCCGGCTGCCCCACGCCTAGCGACTCGTAGCCCCTTATTCGGTTCTGTACTCTCGGAGGTGATACAGAAGTTTGGGGAGGTGGAGGAACCACCTACGGTCCGCCGGTTGGACCCGGTTGAAGAAGAGTGTGAACAGTTTTATCGGTACAATACTGGTCGCCTTCGGTCAGGTCGATTGTGTCACGCTCCGGAGTTGGTTGGACATCCCTTGTGGTGGAGTCCAAAATGGTTGACTCAAGCCGAATCGGATTGGCCAATGAGTCCACGCGTTACCACGGCGAACGGCGCCTTGACAGTCGGTGTCTGTACGACGCAGCCAGAGCCGGAAGAGGAGTTCAGCCTGCTGGAACGGTACAGCTCGCTCGACAAGCTGGTCAATGTGACCGCCTGGATCTGCCGATTTGCGCGGAATTGTCGGAATTCTGAGGCGCAACGAGTGCGGACACCGGTCCTGACACCACGGGAACGGAGCCATGCGTTGTTCGCATTGGTACGGAACGTGCAGACGGTGCACTTTAAGTCCGAATTGGACATTCTGAGACGCGGACGCGTCCAACTGAAGGGAGCTGTGGCTCGGCTCAACCCGTTTATTGACCCTCAAGGATTGCTGAGGGTAGGAGGTCGGCTGCGGAATGCCAACCTACCTTATGCGGCTCGCCACCCGTTGTTACTCCCTAGGAAAGGGAAGTTGGTCGAACTGTTGATTCAGGATCGACACATTCGGAATGGGCATGTCGGATGCCACGCCTTGATGGCGTTTCTCCAGCGCGAGTTCTGGATTCTATCGGGAAGACGCTTAGTGCGTAGCGTCGTATTTCGGTGCCTGCCTTGTTATCGGGCCAAGGCGGCTACGATGCAGCCCCAGATGGGCGATTTGCCCTCGGATAGGGTTAACGAAATCCGGCCCTTTGCGGGTGTCGGAACGGATTTCGCGGGACCATTCATGGTCAAGTCTTCACAGCTACGGAACGCCAGATTAGTGAAGGCATACCTGTGCGTCTTCGTGTGCTTGGCCACGAAGGCAGTCCACTTGGAGGTGGTCAGTGACCTCACTACGGAGGCATTTATCGCATGTCTGGATCGGTTCGTCTCACGAAGGGGCCTCCCGACATTAATCCGTTCGGACAACGGCACAAATTTTGTCGGAGCCAGGCGATATCTGCAGGAGGTCACTCAATTCCTGAACGGTAACCAGGATGCCATCGGTACGGCTTGCTCCCGACCTTCCCGGGAGGAATTTTTGAGGCTGCGGTTAAATCGGCTAAGTCGCACCTGACGAGGATCATCGGTGAGACCTCTCTACGCTTTGAAGAGCTTGCGACGCTGTTCTGTAAAATTGAAATGACACTGAACTCGCGTCCGTTGTGCCCGCTCAGTTCGGATCCAAATGATTTGGAAGCGTTGACGCCGGGTCACTTCCTGATAGGTCAGCCCCTTAACGCCCTGCCAGAATACCCATTCGGTGATGTTAAGTTAAGTCGGTTAACTAGGTGGCAGATGTTGCAACAGATGGCTCAAGATTTTTGGAAACGGTGGTCCCTTGAGTACTTGCACATCTTGCAGCAGCGCCTTAAGTGGACTGACCGGACGAGCCCCCCTCAAGTCGGTGATTTGGTGCTGATTAAGGATGCGAACCTGCCATCATTGAGATGGAGACGAGGACGGATCGTCAATTTGTACACGGGTCGGGATGGCACGCCTCGATCAGCAGAAGTCAAGGTGGGGGACTCGGTCCTCAAGAGAGCGGTCGCAACACTTTCTCGCCTTCCTATTGATTAGGGACAGGTTCGGGCCTGTCCGGGCGGGTGACTGTTTAATATTTATGCGTCGGAAACGCACCGGTTTTTTGTTGCGCGAATCGATCGCGAGTAATCGAGACATCACTAGCAAAAACGGCACTAGCAGCTGTCACTCGTATCGGAAACGAGATATAAAATTGGAGGTTAATTTTTCTCTTGGTCTTTCTCATCGGTGAGAATAACATGGCGGCTCGGGCCCCTTGATGGTATTTCGGTGTACCAATTATCATACAGGCATCGGGCCTGGTCAGAGTGTAAATCTACCTCATAGCGTCGGGCTATTGATTGAAATAAGTAGATTCGCGTCAGCGGCCAAGTGATCCCGGTTGATTGGACATCGTCGCATCGGTAGCGGCGACTCCACGGTCACGGCAGGCAGCACGCCGGCGACAGCGTCGGCAGCAACGATAGGGTTCGATTCACTCCTTATCCTATCCCAAACTGTGCCCCTTTCCGTATTCCCGTCTCGAATCGAGCTTTCGATTTCCTGCCTACGGAGACAAGGTCAGTAACCAATTTCATCACTTCTTTTCTCTCACGTGGCAAGGGCACATCCCCCTCAGGATTCTCACGCCGTTCGGTAGGCGTGGGAAATTAAACAGTATTCGTAAACTCTCTATGAAAATATTTTTGACAAAATAGCGTAGTTTACTTTTAAGTAATTTTATGTGGTTTGGCGCTACGATATTTTAATTTTAATCGAGTGTATTGTTTGCGCTCTCTTTTCTTTCTTATTTGGAAGTAATAAACTCTGTCACTTTCTTTTACATTGGTATTCCTTTAATACATATTTTTCCATATCACCTTACGACAACACATGTGTTATTTTGTTGATACCTCATTTAGAATACGAGAAATTGATGACAAAGTCTCAAATTAAATCTCCAGCACAAGCATTAACGTGGCCATGGATCAGCCGCCGTGAAAACAAAATACTAGACACTGAGTAAAAAAATAAATTTAAAAACTTGCCTTTGCTATGCATATTCAGGAATGGTACAACATTTATAACATATTTATAATGCCATGAAAGAGGAATTAATCCACCTTTACTCATAAAACCGGTGTTCCGCTTATTATTAATAATAATACTTTGGTCACCATTTACACACATTGATCTAGCCCCAAACTAGGATTCCCTGTATCTTGGGTACTCGACAACGATACACATACTTATATAGATAAATATTATACTTAGATAGATAAACAACCATGACTAGGGTACAAACATCCGTTCTCCTCAAACAAATATTTGCCCCCACCGGGACTCGAACCCGGGACCCTTGGATTCGTAGGCAGCGTCACTGCCGACTCGGCCATTCGGTTGGTCTCGTCGTATTGAAAGATGAAAGTACAACAATTCATATTAAACCAATTACTTCTGAATTTTTCATTACTTGTAAAATGTTTGAGATCAAAGGAAATGGATGGATTAATAAGGATAACTATTGCGTCCAATTCGAGAGGCGTCACAAGAGTTGGTAGTAACTATGCTCAAGGGGAGATAGAGAGAGAGAGAGAAGATACGAGAAGGCGGATTTCATGCTGTGGGTTAACTTAGCTAGTTAGTTACGTTTGACGCCTTTAGAATAACAACCTACCTAACCTAACAAAAAAGAAACTAATCCCTAATAATCTACCCTAACCAAATAGTAAAGTTTGCTTAGGGTCCATAATGCCAAACCTAAGCCACCACTGATGAAAATGTTAGTGTAATTCTGAATGCGTCAAAACTATCAGTTCTCACGAAACTCGCTGATCAATTAGTTAAGTTTGAAGCCTCTGGAATCCATCACTAGTCAACTAAATTATTCTGTTCATCTCTTTTTCTCTCATACATCTTAAGAATAATGAAAAAATCGGTAGCAAATGAGATATTCAGTATTGTTCTTTCACATTTCTTACAAGGCGGAGCTCCGGTTTGATAAGTAAAGGTGGCATTAAATTTCTCTTTCATTACATTATGATAAGAGTGTTGTACCATTCCTGAATTGGCATAGCATAGCCAAAATTTGAAGGTAACTTGTCATACCGTTTAAATGCGATGTCAATGTTTTTGCTGAAGATTAAAGTTAAGACTAAGTCTTCAATTTATCGTATTCTACTTTACGTATCGACAAAATAATACTCATGTCGTCTTAAGTTACTATTCACGATAGCGTAGCAATTTAAAAAAAAACTAAAAGGGACGGCGATCCAAGAAATGGCTGGTACAAACTACTGGTAAAAAATGAGGAATTTGAATAAAACCAACGACATCTCGAATTGCATACAACTTTTGGTTTCGCTGTTGGACATGACTAATAGGACACTCTGTAGAACTGATATTTTTGTTTAAATATTTACACCTGGCGCAGTTACTTGGCGCCTGAGTGCCGCCTGGAGGGGGGTAGCAGCACATGAGAGCAAGAGAGATGCATACTGGGCGAGAAAGATAGAGAGGTAACACTTCCTTGCGGTATCTGTTTAATCCTTGAAGTACAGCACCCGGATTCACAGCGGACAACTCAAAGACATGCTGTCTCTGACTCTCGCTCGGGAAATGACAGTGTCAGTGTGATATTTAAGCAGCACTTTATTTGAGCAGTAGTCCCAGTAGGAGCATTTGCCCAGAGACTCGCGGAGGAGACAAAGATCCACAAATAGCGCTGTAGGAAGAAAATTTAGTAGTCACGAAATAGGTACTTAAATACTGCAACAATTATATTGTTTACCATAAGCACAGAATACTTAATACCATAAGTTTTGACTCCCAGTGTGTGAAATTTTCACCAAATTTAGTGTCCCCATGCAATTTCACCGAACCGTATTGGTTGCTGCAATAGGTCACTTTCTGTCCGAAGCTAGAGCCGAAGCGAAGAGGAGCGAGGCGACCCTATGTAGTTAGTTTAGTATAAATAAGGTGTAATATTTTGGTGAACATTTAGTTAATTTGGGATGAAAATGTATATTTTCGGATGTATACGAGTTATGAGCGGTGGCCTTGAATGCGCAGTAGTCACTTTTCAATACCTGTACATATGCGCAGTTATTCCCGCCAACGTCGCCCAGCGCTCTCAATTCGTGGCGCGAGGTATACCTAACCGTTAAAAACTTTCAATATTTACTTTAATATACATATTTTGTCCAATTTAGAGTGATTTAAGTCTTCTCGAGACGGTAATAGGTTTCATTCTAAACTATCTTACATCTAGTCTGTGCACTTTAATTGATTGTTTCGGTCGCTACGCTAGTCCGTCGGTTGATTTAGCAGCGTTTCACCTGCTTCGCGAGACGAGGTATCGGTACCTCACCGGATCACTGCGTTCGGGGTGCCTCCATAAACCAACCTGCGGTTTAAATTACTTAGAAATTGCTTATACTTTATAGACATTGATACTATAGCTGCGTCTTTTAACAACTATCTATACTCTACTTTATAGTGCTGCTTTAGTATTTATAGATGGTACGACTCAACCGGTAAAGTCTTATCTGAATTATTTAGCCATGCAAGGGTTAGCTAAGAAGATTAAACAGGATCTTATAGCAAAATTCTGCAAAATATGCAATTAAATGGAAAAAGGAAAAAAACATGGGAAAGAAACACAACGAATAACTTTTTCACTCCAGTGTTCGGAAATGTGGCGATAGATGGTCTCTAATAGGGTCCCAAAACGATGAATAGTTAAACAGGACAACAAAAACATTATTGTCTAAAGAGGATGATTAGGTTTGAACTATTTGAACAGGCCAGAAAAAAGCATTGTTGGCTTGTTTGTTTTGGTTCTGTCAGATGTCAACAAATGGCGCTTCATGCCATGTCGGTTTTTAGCGACATAATGTGCGTCATGCCGTCGCGTCGGTAAAAGCGTGCCTGATTTGTGCTGTCAGTGGCACTACAGTTATTAATTCTTTCAAGGGTCAGTGCATTCTCTGCTACAACAAGATACCTCCAGATGATTATGATTATTGATTTTTAAAATGCCATTTGAGCAATTTAAAAACCATATAAAAAGTACGATGTCTAAATAGGGATAGGTATTATAATATTCAAGATTACATAATTGACAAGAGTGCATGGTAATCAAACTTATTACTTGAAAACGTCATAGTCTACCAGATGATTTATCTATGTGGGGTCCCCACTGCAATTTGCTATCAATGGTTATTCTAAGAAACTTCGTATTATTTACTAATTCTAACGTATTGCTGTCCAACACTAAATTGCTCTCAACTTGCCTGATATTTGGAAGTGAGAATTTAATACATTTCCTTTTACCAGCGTTTAACAATCAATTATTAACCTTTGCACCAGTGAAAACCAGTGAACTCAAGGTTAAATAAAGACAATCCATTAATATAATCAAAATCTCCTTTTTGTCTTTCAATTTTGAAGAACAGTGAAGTATCGTCAGCAAACAATACTATGTCAGTCAATTTCTCCACTATGAAATACAGATCGTTAATATATACCAGGAATAAGAAAGGGCCTAATATGGAACGCCAATATTTAATCCCAATCCAACTTCTTACTCCATAATGAATTAATTTCATTAGTAGCGTATCATGATCAACACAATCAAATCCCTTCGACAGATCGCAAAAAACTCCGATAGCATCTTGTGCAGCGGCCTCCCATGCAGAATAAATATGAGATATAAGGGTAATATCTGCATTCGTAGTCAATTTACCCTCAGTGAAACCGTATTGTTTGACGTGGAGTTGTTTTGTTCGGTTGAAGCTATGGTTGAAGTGTGAAAGCATTTGATTGAGTATAATCTTCCAAAATATTTTACTTAGTGCTGGAAGAACAGAGAATGGTCTGAAATTTGAAGGATCATCCTTGTGCGTAAAGATGTGACCTAACGTAACCTAACTGTAGTTTTTGGGCATACGCTGTACTCCACGGACTATTCAGATGAAGACTTGTTAATCGGAGCGCTGAAAAACACCGTATGGGATAATGCAGCGTCGTGCTGTAGCGCTCTGGCTTTCCGAGCGGTTCGAAATTCTGAAAAGTTCGTGGGGCACAACGCGCAACTTTACTAAAAACTAAAAACTTTACTAGACCTGTTTATATAAAAATATGACTTGTAAATGAAAAAAATATGAATAAATATCTTATGTCTTATGATAAAAAATATTTGTAAAAAGCAAACACTATACATTTTAGACCCAAATCACAATAGTTTCCAACCAAAAGTACCAATATCAAAATCATAGAAAACAAGATTAGTGATGGAGACATAGAGGGAGCTGCGCAACATCTGTTCTAGAGCAACGCTGTCGCTCCCGATTCATCCCGACACCTTACAAGCACTGGAGTCAAAGCACCCAGCACCTTCTGAACGTAACCCCAGGCAACAGCCGAGGATACCACCGGCGCGGTTTTGTCCTTCAGGAGTGGCACTGCGGGCGGCCTTGACGGCATGTCCGCACAGTACTACAAAGACCTCATCTGTGGAACCGTCGTCGGGGGCGTCAGGCAGACTCTCCTGGCGGATATCGCTGAGCTAGCGAGTCTCATGTTGGCTGGGAAGGTACACGAGGGCTTAACAGATGTGCTCTACGGAGCTAATCTATGAGCCCTCCTGAAGAAGGACGGGGGCATCAGACCCATCGTGGTTGGCAACACTATCCACCACGTAGTGTCAAAGATCTGCTGCAAGCACATCCTGCCAGATCTCTGCGCTACCTTTTCAACTGGTACAGATGGGATCCGGTATCCAGGGAGGCTGCGAGATCACCATGCACGCGACTCGTACCTTCCTTGCTAACGAAGGAGGTGGCGTGCTGCTGAAGCTAGAGGTGAAAAACGCCTTCAATTAGGTAGATAGAGGCGCCCTGCTTTCCCAAATTAAAGAGCATTCAATTCAATTAAAGAGCAGCAAGATAAATTAAAGACCGTCTATTTACAAATACATGTGGCAATGTTATAGTCCAAATTCCAAATCAAGCTTTAGGGATCATTTTTTACATTCGGCGGTCGGCTGTCAGCAGAGTGACTCAGACGAGCAATTTTCAGTTTCGCCATCGATCCGATTATCACTCCGATTATCACCAACCTGAATTCCAAATTTAACACCTGGTACCTAGACTAGAGACTAGACTAGAATAGACTAGAGAGCCAACAGTTTTTGGTTCCGAAAGGGTTTTTTTTTTTGCGCCTTTTCACTGCGTTAATAACTGCTGGAGTCCGAACAGTACGAGGACGATGGCTCCTCTCCTTATCTTCTAACCTCGAATCTTCCCTGAATCGTTTGATAGAACCATTGAGTAAAAATAGAGACGAGTGTCCATCGCTATACAGAGCACCGTACATCGAAAAATAGTGAATTTCTAACAAAGATGTCACTCATAGTATTTCACTAAATTATAATTTCAATCTTCACAGCAGAAGAAAAAAAACGTAGGTATTTGTAATATTCGCCGCTCTCGTTAGCAAGATAGATGGCCGAGCGGTCCATCATCAATCATCAGATTTTTCATTCAGATTCCTGTGGTTGGTGGTTCGATCCTCGAGTTTTATTAATTTTTTATAAGGTTTTATTTATTGAGCCAAATTATATTTTTTTATTTAATTAATGTTCCTATTACAAATAGTATTGCGATCAAGTTTCTTAATTAACTTTCTAACTCGTTTACTCGTATAACCTTAACCCTTTAATTTCACTGGTGGCTGGAAAAGGAAAAAACTGCACATAACAATTTAATCTATTGGCATGACATGAAACTTACATTATCAATAAAATAATATGAATATGAAGGCAAATTTTATGTTGTTGCCCAACAAATGCCCACAATAGAATCTTCAGTACTCTAGGTGACGTTCGTCTGTCAAAAAATTACCTTTTTAGGTTCTCTGCGTCTCAGCAGGTTAAATAGGAAAAATTATAAGTACAAATACAGAACGCAAACAATCCCATCACACTGGCAGCGTTACGGTGCTGCAGAGCAAGCAAGATCCTCTGGACCAGAAAAGCCCTAGAGCCATTGTATTATTAAAATCAGAGCGGTTATCAGAACCTCGGTCCCTCAAACGACGACTCCTAATGTCCTTGTCCTTGTCATAACTTAAATATTACAGGTAAACTATAGAGAAATACCTATATATGGTCTTAACGAGGGTTTCATTCCCAGGTTCTAGCATTATAAATCCAACCTATAAACGGTAAAGAAACCTTTGTGCGCGAGTCTGACTTTTGTTTTTTTTCGGAACATCTTGTGTAGAATGAAGTCCTTAGTGTGCCTCTAAATTAGATTGAAATCCATCCGTCAAACTTCCTCTCTTATGCCCCTATTTTCCCCCAATAAAAATTGCGATCGACTGTTTTTTTTTATTTAATCGGTAGAAAAATGCGACCTGTAGGACAGACAGACGGACAAAATCATTTTTGGCCAATCTCGAAACTGGATGCTTCGCTCGCTCGGTCAATTAATACTGTAATATTTATATGAGCACAACCTGTTTTTACGAGATCTAAAATCTATCTAAGGGAGGGTTTCCGCCCTGCTCTCTAACAGTGGTTTAATTTAGAGAATAAGCCAACAAAAACGTCTACTAAGTATATGTAAATATCTACAGCAATAAAATATATTTTGACTTTAACTATGTCGGCTGTGCATCTGGGCTTAAATGCATCTAATCTCGGAGTCTGACATTTCTGCTCTGCGACCTCTGTGGCGTGGCGATGTTCTTCCGCGCAAGCAAGAGCTCCCGGGTTGAAACTTGGCTGGCTACGTGGTTTATGGAGGACCCCTCAAGCCCCGGTGCAGCGCGGCAGTGTCAGCTTTCTGCTAGGAATTTGACCGTGGCAATTTGTTGTGTATAAACAATAGGTCGTGAGCCAGTCCACCCCTCGCCGCGCGATAGCGGAATCTGCGAAGTATCATATTTACGACCTAACTGTCAAGCCTATTACACAATGTAATTCGTTGTATTGAAGGCCAGAAAGAAAGTCTGGGCGAATCGCGGAGTCCCATCTGCGGGCATGTTCCAATCGTGTTGCCTTATCAGGAAAGCAACTGCTTAGGAGAGGTTGAGAATCTTACATATCGAAACTTCTTGTTTATTTCTATTATATATTTCTATAGAACTATTTATTTATTTCTTTTAACTCTTAATTGTACACTAGGACTATCTCTCTATATTTCATTTTTCTCCTTTCTTCTTACAGCTATGTGAGAAATTTCTTTTTAGAAATAGAAGCTCACCTTTGCATACTGTTCATGTTATATTTTCCATTGTGTTCTCTATGCAATAAAGGATTATTATAACTTCAGAAGGTGGTTACAACTAACGAACATCAATATCATTTAGACACAAAGTCATAAAGGTGTTACGTTTTTAAATGAGAAACAATTTAAATGAACACCAAAAAATGTTTTCCTACCCAAAATGGGTAAATGATCACCAAAAAATGCAGAAAATATCAGGGCAAAATACGGCGGTAGCTTAGGTTCACCTTAGGTTACCCTTCAGGGTAAAGGAAAGCCCCCTTTATCCTTCGAGTTAGATTGAACATGTAAGAACAACAAAAAATACTTAAAACATAAACTTAAGCACAAAAAACATAAAAATGATTGTTGGTGATCATTTATCCAAACACAATTTGGTGATCGTTTACTAATGCTGGCGATGATCGTTTAAACTAAGCCTTTTAAAATTAGGGTAGGCTAAAATGAACGTAATAATTTAAAAGAACTCTCAGATAGCCTTAACTCTGCTTCATCGTCACCCCTTTTCCCATACTGAATGAGGTGGCAGAGGCACAGATGTGGCCACGTTTGGCCAGTAATTAAAAGACAATGAAAGGGTACTTTAAAAAATCTCGTCCACAATGTAAAACCCCACAGAACCGGGAAAGTTGGCTCACAATTAGTAAGAGGCGTCGAAATTAATAAGCACTTTAAATATAACCAAAAAGTTGGAGGTTTTAATTAAAGTGCGGTAGAAAGTAGTTAACTATAGGTACCCACCCTGCAGGATATCAGCTGTGTACAGTTGTCACGAGAGTCTCAGAGCAATGTTAGTGCAGACGGAGCTCTATTTTAGTTGAAAAAGTGGTCCTTGCGCTAACCACTGCTATACTGCTAAATAGTGATAAGTCGTTTGGCACTTTGATTTTATTTAAGCGCTGCGTGAATGAATTGTAATTTTCAATCAGAGCTGATAGCGGGAACTGTTTTCGTTTGAATAGCAAACACCGAACCAAAAAAAAAGCTGAAAAACCTAACGACTGCCGGAGCAAATAACTTCTACGGAAAACGAGGAATTAGTTATCTTCTTTCTCGATTGTTTTTCTCTGTCCTGTACTCAAATCGTCAATCAACTACAAAAATATCAACCAATTAAAATCACACCTTATATCATTAATAACATAATCCAACCAGAATAGTGTTGAGCCTTTTAGCCAGCCATCGACTTCATGCTTAAATTCTATATTGACCTACCTAGTAAAGTAGACTATTTTTGCGGCTAAGTAGTGCTTTAAGTTACTTGATTGTTAACCATGTGAAGATGAAAACTGATAATAAACGAATAAAAAATTCCATCACGCCTTTTCCAATAAGTGGCAGCAGATATTTATTTCAATGTCGACGACCGAAACTCTAAATACTCCAGCGCGAACTAAAACCAAGCGGCACGCGAAACGGGCACTTTTATTTTGATCAAAAAGCGCACCTGCTTAAAGACTACACAGCAATGCGCATGCGACGCCAAAAGTGTTGTTATTTCGACAAGTACCACCGATACAGTGTTCGTGTCGTCCACTTTCTACCGGAAAGCAATTAAAAATCATTTGCATTTCACCGGCGATATGAATTGTATTAAGATTATTTTATGCGACGGAAGTTTCTTGAGTGGGCTCAAATACCTACTCGAAATACTGGAAGACGGACATCATCAATATCATAGGCTCCACTGAGACCAGAGTGGATCTCCATAAACTCCCTGAGTGCTATTCGATCCACCGGTGGAGCAGTTCAAAGTTCAAATTTCTTCATTACTGTAGATATTTACTTATGCTTGTTAACAAACGTCATTTTTTGCCTCTTCTCTCTCTCACATTGGACCACTGTAGGAGGAGAAGGGCGCAGAAACTCCCACAGATAGATTTTTAGGCACAAATACCAACTCGAAATACTGGAAGACGGACATCATCAATATCATAGGCTCCACTGAGACCAGAGTGGATCTCCATAAACTCCCTGAGTGCTGTTCGATCCACCGGTGGAGCAGTTCAAAGTTAAAATTTCTTCATTACGGTAGATATTTACTTATGCTTAACAAACGTAATTTTTTGCCTCTTCTCTCTCTCACATTGGACCACTGTAGGAGAAGAAGGGCGCAGAAACTCCCACAGATAGATTTTTAGAAATCTTTAAGAATTGGTTGGGTTTAACTAATACCAATAGTACAATATAAATTATTATAATTAATAAGCAGTAATAAATAATTACAAAATTATTAACAGCAAGGTCTGTGTTGACTTAGATTAACCCGTCACTTAAGTAATCTTGAACATTGTAATATCCCTTTTTTGACAAAGTCGCTTTTACAAGGTTTTTAAATTGCTCAAATGGCAATTTCAAAATCTCCAGAGGTGTCTTATTATAGTAGATAATGCATTGAACCTTGCAAGAATTGCTAACCTTCGCGAGTCTAAACCGAAGCGCAACTAGTCTGTGATTCATTACAGCTATCGCTAAGTTTGGAAAGTGTTGTAAGGTTCTTGCGTACATACATTATATTTTCGAAAATAAATTGACTAGCTACAGTTGTATGACAATATCTTTAAAAAGCTCCTCAAGGAGTCTGTGCGTTTTAAAGTATAAATTGCTTGTCGCCCAGACAAAGGTGGATCACAGCGGAGCCGAGTGGTGTTCGCTCCACTGGTTGATCAAGTTGGTGGATCCTACGGGATCAAGGGGAACAAACAGCGTCACGCTTATCCCCGTAAAAAAAATGGTAGAGGCACAAATGCCCCCACATTCAGCCAGTTATTCAAAACTCCATTTTGCATGCAGGGGTAGACACAAATAATAAACATATGGCCGAAAAGGCACAATCTGCAGTTCAGGTAAATTGCAACTCAGTAGTCCTACTGGTGCTGTCAGTATCCCAAACTTTTATTGTCGATGACAATTACAAATGAGGAGTATTCTGACAGGTGATTTAAAACAACAAAGCCTCCAAATACGTCGCTAGAGAACGTGAAAGAATTTGAGGCTTAACACCGGAAATTATTATACTTATTATGAAAATGTGTTCGCGCGAGCTTTGGACTTTTCGGACCACAGTTGAAATTTTAAATGCCAGGCCACAAATAATTAAAGTTTTTGTCACAAATGTACAGTAAGTAAGCAGAGTTTCGTTCATCTGAGGTTACAAATGAACCACAGAGAAAGTAAGTAAAGCAAGTTTAAGCAAAGAGTTTTGAATCAGAGAAATGAATGAAATGACAATATCGAGAACACTTTGCTGTTGGCAATGTTTGTCATTTTAAAAACACAGTGCCATCTCCCAAAAAGTTTTGAATAAATAAATGAAAATAAGTTTATTTCAGGCTTAAAAATAAATAGAAAAAATACAGAACACTTTTAACAAAGGCAACAAATATAATGATCACCAAAATATTTTTTTCTTACCCAAAATGATGAATGATCACCAAAAGTTGCAGAAAATATCAGGGCAAAATAATGCGGTAAACGTCGCGCCACACGTTATGAGCGGCGGCCTTGAATGCGCAGTAGTCGGGTTAGGTTGAACATGTAAGAACAACAAAAAAAACATAAAACATAAAGTTACTTGGCTTACTTACTAAACTTACTTAAAACATAAACATAAACTTACATGGCGCGAGGTATACCTCGCGCCATGTAATATAACATACATAGACAAGTATATAACATACATGAAGTGTATAAAAATCGGTCAAGTGCGGGTGGGACTCGCACACAAAGGGTTCCTTAGTGGTACAAGAAAACTTAAGCATTAAACATACAAAAGAAAATAATACTATATCCGCACGTGGATTCGAACGCAGAACTTAAAGATTGCGCAACCGATATCAAACGAATCACAACCATGTGATAAGCCGCGAAATCTAGAATCATAGCATAGAATATCGTCACGCCCTTTCTCATACGGGGTGGCAGAGGCACAATTGTGCCCACTGAGCCAGTTACTCAATACTCCATTTTGCGTGACAGGGGGCTAGCCCGTCGCCGCAGCGGTCCCCTCACGATGTTTTCCATCACCGCTAGAACGTCCGTATAAAGTACTTAAGATAAATTAATTATCTCATCGGTACATGGTAAGGAATCGAACCTGCATCTCCTGTGTGAGAAGCGAGCGTGAAACCCATTAAACCACGGAGCTCCTACAGCTCCATCTAGAATCATGACATGATATAATTTGTGAATATTTAAACTCTCCACCTAACTACTACGGTTCCTTTTTTTATTTTTATTATTTTATCACTGTAGATATACTTAGCAAACGTCATGTTTTGCCCCTTCTCTATCATTGGACCACTGTGGGAGAAGAAGGGTGTAGAAACTCCCACAGATTGGCCGAGTCGGCAGTGACCCTGCCTACGAAGCCAAGGATCCCGGGTTCGAGTCCCGGTGGGGGCAAATATTTGTTGATGAGAAGGGATGTTTGTACCCTAGTCATGGTTGTTTATCTATCTAAAGTATGGTATGTGTATCGTTGTCTAGTACCCAAGATACAGGGAATCCTATTTGGGGCTAGTTCAATGTGTGTAAATAGTGTTATTATTATAAAAAGAGATTGATTTTTAGAACTCTTTTAAAAATTGCCTGTGCTTAACTAATATAAATATTTAAAACAAATATGATTAATAAGCAATAATAAATAATTACAAGATACAGCCCGCCGACCGACTGACGGACGGACAGTGGAGGCTTAGTAATAGGGTCCCGTTTGGCACCCTTCGGGTACGGAGCCCTAAAAAGCACTTAGGTATATTCCAGCATGGATCAGTCACACCTCGGCCTCCTGACCAAAGGTACTCATACTGGTAGAAAGAAATAGCGCTTAAACATGAAGTAGGTTATTTAAGTTTTTAACTTGGTGAATTATATAAACTCACTTTTGTGTAAAAATAAAGCATTCGTCTATGACGTCACATGTTTATATTTCATAGCATTCATAGCCAACTTACGTTTGTCGAATAATTATGAATTACGAGCAGACTTCGTCAAGGACAGGCAAAGGCATAAGCTTGTAATTGTAAGGTTCTAAAGATATAGCCTTCCCTGCGTTGCATCACATTCACATAAAACATTGACACAAACAGGCACATAAATTGGTCCTGGCCCCACACTAGGATACCCTGTGTCGTATGAACCAGAAACAGCGACGTCACATACATACAAACATCCAACCAGCAGGGAGTCGAACCCAAGACCTCTCGCTTAGAAGGTAAAGCCCTCACCCGCAACGCTTTAGAGGTCATCAAATTGACATAATAGTCACTTCATTGTCTTGCATACCCTGTGTCGTGGGTGGGAACGACGACGACATCACACACATTATGATCAACAAACATCATTATGATATTTACCATAAAAAGGCATCTACTATCCGTAATTTAATTAATAATCAATTCTTAGGCGAAAGGCGTAACTCGAAGCATTAATTAATTTTAGGTACGTACATTATTAGACTATAAGTAATTTTTACCTAAATACTGGCACTTTCGTTATTTGAATCATTTTAATAACTTAATTCCAAAAACTGTAATACTTAAGTATATATATAAGTTACGATAAATCAGTACATAGATACTTTAATATTGAGACTTTTTGTTTTATGTATTCGTTTTTCCACTCAAAGGTGAAATCTTTGAATTGGCTTAGTCCCAGCCAATCATCTGTCTATTTATATTAATTTGTACTAGCTGTAAGATTTCCAAAGAAAAAAAAGACCTGGGGTTTTTTTTCTTCCTCCCCAGCAGAGATTCTTCCCCGGGACCTCTCGCATGGGAAGCCTCGACCGCAACTCCTCAGAGGTCGACATCCAACACTACAACGTGCAACGTCTACAACCAGCTCAGGTTTGTTTATCTGAACACCGAGATATTTGAGGTTAGTGCATAAGTCTGCGCGCGCCGTCCTACCGACAGCACAATGGGTATTCCGCGCCATAAATCATAGCAGGTGGACGCGTGCGCTGTTTGTCTTGCTTTGAAATAAACCCGAGATCTAACGTTTGAACTGGCAAGGTTAGCTTTTAGGTTCTTGAATAAACATTATGGGGATTAAGGAGTTTTTTCTATAAAAGTTTTCGTAATTTGTAGATAAGGTAGCAGGATTAGGTCTAGTTACGATAATTGATTGGTACGTAATTTGCAAAATTATCTTTAATTATAACTACATGCTTAAGTAGGTAGGTACATATATTTTGTCACATCTTTGCCCATAAGCAGTGGGAAGGCAAATACTATATACTAGGGATGCAACGATACGCCCTTTTGCCGATGCGATACCGATACCGATACGCTTATAAAAATATCGGCAATACCCATACCGATACCGATACGCTTATTGAATTAAAAATTAAGGTTAAATAGATAAAATACAAGTCAGGTTAATTTTGTATTAGGTAATATAAAAATATAGACTGGTTGATACAGCGTAAATTATTAAAATTAACATTAATCACATTTTTGTTTAAAAATAGAGCGCGGGGTTTCCCCCCAGGCATAGTTCGTGCCTCATTTGCAACGAAATAGACGAGACAACCCGCGCGTTTACATTACATTTTTAAAGCGAGAAATTTGTAAAGTATCGTTGTACTATCATCATCATCAAAAGTAAAGTATCATCGGCCATAAAAATATCGCCGATACCGATATGTCGGCAAACCTGAAATATCGCCGATATATCGGTATCGGTATTGTATCGGTTTCATCCCTACTACTACATACGTACCTATTGTCACTGGCACCAAAGTTTAGACAAAAATTCAACTACTTATAATATTATATTGTCCTTGATTGTCAGGCCCAACATTATCCTTAATTTCCGGACAAAAAGTGCTAGTGAACTTGAGAATTTCAATGTACATATAATATGTACATATTTTTAGGGGTGTTATTGTTTAAAGAAAAAGTGCCGTTAGACAAAACAATGAAATAGTAAATCCATATTCGCTGAAAACAAACCACAAGCAACCCATCTTGTATAATAATTTTATTCACTTAGTCTTAATACTTTTCTTAGGTACATACGAGTATTATTTATAGCTCTGTCTTAGCATTCCTATGATATTGGGTGCTTACCTATGAAATTGGCGAATTTTTCTTCCAGATTCAGGAGTTCATAATTCGAGTAATTCAATAGCTATTTCCAGTTTTTTTTTATTGTTTTAAAATTAATTTCAATATTTTACATCTACTTTTTAAATTTTCTTTCAAATTTCAGTTTGATAACTAAAATGTTAACTTCAAAATCAGTGCCTCCTAAATGTCATCCATTTTCATGATAATATTCGTAATATTTTTTTACAGCTGACACTTTTCAAAAATTATATAAAATTTTCTGTAAGCTAAATGTTGTCTCATTCATACACACAAAGTTTATAAAATTAGGATCTGTCATTCCTAAAAAAAATACAAAAATGTTTGTACTGAAAATTGAGTAAACTTCAATTTCTCCATACAAAATGCCAATTTCATATCTAAGGACCTAATATATCATTCCTTTTCAGAGAGTAAAAAGCCCCTTAAGTTTTGAAAGTTGGCAAAGTTAAGATGCTTCTTCTAATATACATAAAAATATTTGATATCACAATAATTATTCTTATACCTTAAGTTTTTTATTTCTTACTTATTGAGTAGTAGCTCACTTATCAGATGTAATCATTCAACACTTTTCCTATGTACATATTCACTATATTAGAAGCATCTTAACTTGGCACATTTTCAAAACGATAGGGGCTGTTTGTTGTCTGAAAAGGAATGGTAAGTAAAGTAAATGGAAAGTAAGGGCGCTCCATCTCTTTCTGGCACAACTGAAATATAGAACGTGATGAGGAGGTATGTAGGCGCGGGAAGCATATGAATTCCTTACAACTTACAACCATAAAGACAAGTTTTTCTAGACAAACATTTATTTTGGGGTTATTATCCAATGGATCGTTATTGATTGGTGCAAAAGGCTTAATATACAACTGATTTTTATCCAAACCATCTGGGTATTAAAACATCTCTTTATCATTAAAAATCCATGGACATCTATACGATTGCAGTATGGGCAAACATCAAAGGGCCGTGGACCTAGATACACAACCCCCTTTTTCCTTTAAAATTCAGTAGATCTAAGGATAATGAGGATATTGTGCCAAGTGTGCGATACATGGCTGTGCAGCAATAGGCGCTCTTATCCTATCTGTAGTATGTACCTTATTCAATGGACGAATCTACCATTTATCTATCAGATTAGTTGAATATCTATCCGTGCTTACTTACATTTGCTTAAGATCATAACAATTATAACCAACTGCCGTGAATTTGGAAGAACAGATGTCGGCCTAATCTTGCGACAGACAAAGGACTTACCGAACTCAAGAGTTCTTTTGTGTGGTCGGTAAATAAATAATCCATGATCCATGATCAATAACATATAGTCAGACTACGGTAATTTTGCTAGTGCTGCTACTAGAGCTAGAATGAAGTCCAATGAAGATTTAAACTCAATCATTTTATTGCACATAGGCAAAAATGTGCTGACTGATTATGGTTGAGTTTAAAAAAAGCAAATTTCCCTTTCATATGGTTCTTGCATTTTTTTTTTATTTTCCTATTCTTTATGCCACAATGTTCTATATAAAATTATATAATCCAATGACAGTATTGTAACATCGTATCTATAAATGCCAATAAGATGTCTCCAAATAACAATTTTACAAAATAAATAAATAAGAACAAACAAAAGCTGTAGGTAATGAATATAGCTTACGAGAAACCAGGCTGGACCAGTCCCCCCAAGCGCGTTTTAAAGGGAAGAGATAAGTTTGACTATTTTATTTTATACTTCACAGAAATACCTACTACTATATCAGCAGTATCAATATGGGTGTCGTTTTTAGGGTTCCGTACCCAACGGGTAAGAACGGAACCCTATTACTAAGACTTCGCTGTCCGTCCGTCCGTCCGTCCGTCCGTCTGTCACCAGGCTGTATCTCAAGAACCTAGCTAGCTAGAGAGTTGAAATTTTCACAGATTATGTATTTCTGTTGCCGCTATAACAACAAATACTAAAAAACAGGATAAAAGAAATATTTAAGGGGGCTCCCATACAACAATTCTTTCAATACCACATACAAACTTATGGATGCACCTGGTTACGTACATGGAGTGTGAAAGTAACCGCACCAATAACTTTGTAAACAATATTTTGCTGTATAAAATCCAAACTATTCACTCCACGCCATCGCTTCCATTGAACGGTGGTACGGAACGCTTCGTTCGATTTAGACTAGCACTTGACCGGTTTTTATTATAGTTTTTTGGGACGCTAATTACGGGAAATGGCATCTATTTGGATATTTAATAAAGAGGACATTAAAATTACCCCGAATTTTACGTGAGCGAAGCCGCAGGTTAAAGCTAGTATTTCATATTTTACTTGTATTGTACGCTGAATGTGAAAGAATTATGAATAATAATAAATATATTTCAGCTTTTCAAAGGATCCAATACTAAAAGGGATATGGATTGATTCCACTGGACAAAGAAATTGGTTTCCTACTAAATATAGCAGGATTTCTTCCATACATACATACATACAATAAAAGGTAAATAGGTACTACAGACAAATATATACTTTAACACTCTATGATGTGATATCCGGGTGCGATGCTACGATACGATCTCCCGCTCGAAACACTGCCGGCTTACAGACAAAAAGGCAACGCGGTAGGTACGTGGTCGTGGTAGGTAAGGGATTCCCGCAGCAGCGCTCATTTTGAATCGATTTGGCGGCGCGCCTTCGACTCTGTTTCACGATTAACATGTCAACCCATCACTAAAAGGCGCTCGTGACGTCACAGTAGGTAGTGAAAAAGTTACACGGTTGGTTCTCATACATTCGACCGTGTTTGTTACGTCTATCTCGATATCTGGTCTGTGGAACCAGCCATCAGCCCCCTCGCCATATTTGAGGGTAGGGACCAACCCGCTACACAGCGCCGCCGCAAGTAACGACATTTTAGCGAGCAGTAGTCACTTTTCAATACCTGTACATATGCACAGTAATTCCCGCCAACGTCGCCCAGCGCTCTTAATTCGTGGCGAGAGGTGACTTATTATAAAAGCGTATAAATGAACCATTGAACTTCTGCAACCGAAATCTAGATTCCGAACTGTCGACAAAAATGTCTTGAAGGTGGACAACAAATGGGCACCATTTAAAATAAACATTACCTGACGCCAAGTTTCTTGGCGCCTGAGTGCCACCTGTATCGGCACATACATGGGCGGGGGAGAGAGAGAGAGAGAGAGGATGGCCTTGCTCAGGCGCCAAGAAACCTTGCGCTATTTGCAACTAGCGACCTAGTCCAGGACAATCCTAGAAAAATCTAGAGACCCAAGGGAAGTCTAGCCTACATCTGTAAAGAAACGCCCTTGACAGAGCCGGTGATTGTTTTTGTGCAAAATGATTGTAGCATCATTGTAACAAATCCGTCTGCCGTATTCTCAGCTTCCGCACGCACAAGCTATGCTCCACCATATTACTCTACAATTACAGTCCATACACGCAAGAAATATAAGCGGCATTACGGTTTAGCTTACGTAGAACGGTAGAGGTGCGTAGGAGTTTCCGAGATGCACCCATTTGTTTTACTTACCCCTTTAATGCGCTTATCGATGTGCCTATACTAGCATGAGCACTGTTTAAAGGTGGTCCTTTTCCGGGAATTTGTCTGATGTTGATTAATCTTGGATGCCAATAACAATTGTCGGATTAATTGAGCTATCTGAGTTGTGATTCTGAGGCAAGGACTTTAAACTAAAGTAGGTAATTCTGTGGAACTAAACTAAATAACCAACTTTACTGATAGCATGAAATACGATAGCCAAAGCGCGGTAGAAATAGATTGCATTCCCAAACTCGCTTTTTATTAGTTTAGTTAGTTTAGTATGGGGCATTATAAAGTCAACATCAAAACTTTTCGTCAGCACCTGCATCCTAGCGTCTCTTGTTGTCAGCACCTGCAACCTAGCGTCTCTTTTCGTCAGCACCTGCAACCTAGCGTCTCTTTTCCTCAGCACCTGCAACCTGGCGTCTCTTTTCGTCAGCAACTGCAACCTAGCTTCTCTTTTCGTCAGCACCTGTAACACAGCGTCTCTTTTCGTCAGCACCACCTAGCGTCTCTTTTCGTCAGCACCTACAACCTAGCGTCTCATTTCGTCGGCACTTGTAACCTAGCGTCTCTTTTCGTCAGCATCTGCAACACGCAAGGTTGCGGATGCTGACCATTTCATGATATAGTCAATTATTTCATGAAAAGGGTTGAATTTCACGAAAACATGTATTTTTAAAACGTCAATTCTACGATATGGTTACGACATATACACATATATACAATTTTGTAGACAAATAATCAATTTTGAAGACAAAACTAGTTTTTTAAGAACTGCATCAAAAAATACCCATTTAGTATTGACGCCTGAAGAATCAGTGAGTAGGTACCTAGTAGCTAGCAAGTAAGGTTATATGTTTACTCTGTAGAGTCTGTTTCAACGGATAGTACCTATGGCGTTATGTTGGCAGCAATGTTTTCCAGTGTTACCACATTACCTATAATAACCTACCTCAAAATAAGGGAAAATTTCAGTAGGTTTTTAGTTAGATTCTTATCGTTACAAATTATTCATTTGTTATCATACAAACTCAGGACAATAATAAAAAGCAAAAATAATTTACCTATTACATTTTTTATTTGGAGTAGTTCTGCTCATCCAACGGACTTATGCCCGAGTGATCATAAGACCATACATATACCACTGCATACATTCCCTGATCCTGCTAAGGATCCTAACAGGTACCTGGTCATGGGATGGACCTTTAACATAGTGGGAAATGTATTGGCTCTTAAAGAGAAACTGGTATTAAAACAACGAAGAGTATGTCAAAAACACTTTGAAGAGAAAAATCATGCTTCATCCAACACTCTTTTTCGGAATGCCATCCCAACAGTGCATATGTTGCAGGCAATTTGTATGATTCAGCATTTTACAAACGGCGTAGTCCGTTTACAAACGCGCGCTGCTATGTAATATGCCGAAGGCAAATTGACACTCCTTTATGGTTTTTGGTATGTTTTGTTGTTCTTACATGTTCAGCCTAACACGAAGGATAAACGAGGCTTCGCTTCGCTCACCCTCTTTACCCTTCACCTAAGCTACCTCAGCGTTTTGCCCTGAGAATTTGCTATTTTAATTTCAATTTGCAATTTGCCTTCGGCATATTACATAGCAGCGCGCGTTTGTAAACGGACGACGCCGTTTGTAAAATGTGGAATCTTACAATTTGCCTGCCACACATACACCAGTATAATTATTGTAAAACTATAATTGCAATATATGTTGATTTGTATGATATAAAATGTGATACTCATAAATTAAAAGTTATTGAATTATCACCCCATTTTTTTATTTTAGTTCACTAAAAATGAATGGAAATAAACGAAGCCGAAACGAATTTGGAGAGAGATGATTGTATCATCTCTCTCCAAATTAAGTTTGTATGATGTCCACACAAATAAATAATCTTAAGTGGCCGTCAATTTAGACTCAATTTGAAGATTGATGATTGTAGGTTTCCTACATTACACTGCTACAGCTATGTATAGCTAGTCTATGGTATAGCTATAGGATTTTTTTTGTTAGACTTGGTTCTTTCACTCCCCGCCAGAGGCGCTGGCCGTGAAGGCAGACTGATGCCTCTATATCAAGACTAATAATGTACTCTGTGAGAGCGGGCTTGTCAGTTGTCATAGATAAAAATATTTGCACTCAGATGCGACATGCCGAAGACGTACAGTCGCCTTTGCCCAAAAGTATACCTATCGAGTGAGTCCTGCCTATGTTGCGTACTTTTAAGCGCAGGCGACCTATTATGTGTATTTGGGAATAAAATAAAAGATAATATGCACATATCCAATATTTTAATGGGTTTTTTTTCATTGGTTGTGATGTTGTTAGTCAGTTTATAAATAAATTGACAGTTCTTTAAATTTTCGTCAGATAAACATGAGCTATATTTCTGCGCAAGGGTCTACCTGTCACTGCTATGAAGTTTATCCTTATCATCTTGCCCTTGCTGGAAGTAATCTCTTGTTAGAGATAAGCTTGCCTTTGTAAATGTCTTTTCCATAAATTTGTAATGTGAATTTCATGTGCAATAAAAATTTAAAAATATGTGACGTGCATAAAACGTTGGTATTCGGAAATGACACATCTGCATCTATAAATCTTATTACTCTTTGATTTTCAAAGAGAAAACATGGCTGTCGCTTTGTGGATTTTTATAATTCACAAAATATTGTTGAATATGCGTATTTTACTGATAATACAGGGTAATTAACATGAAAAGTTATTCCTTGGCTTTTTTGGTCTGTACGGTGTAGTTTTTACAGTACTTTACAGTAGTGACTTACTCTCGTATCAAAAGCTCGGCAAGCGCTTGGCACCGACCACAGAGTACCTTGTTATATGACTGAATTGGTGTTGAGTGAATTAGCTCTACTTATAGCTGCAAGACAGTCAGTTTGCGCGCCTACTCTAGTATTTATACATTATTACTCAAAGTATTCCAAAAGGATCGCTCGATGTTGACCACATTCAGTTGTAGACACTACTTAAAACAAAACAAAACTAGATTACACTGAAAACTGGAACTAAAATAATATTTGCCAAAATTAAAATTTCGGAAAAAATCTGTAGGGTTCATGCTTCGTTAAAATTTAAATAAATAAAACATTTATGATTTATCTGTCAGATTTTGTTTCTCCAGACATTTTGAAACTGGCCACATGACAATCAATCTGAAAGTCATTAAAAATAATAATATTAAAACGCTCAATTAATTTCATTTATTCAACAATAAATTCTACCAGATCTAGGCAGTTCATTCATTCAGTAATTCCCAACACTATTGAATGTCACATTTTATTGGTATTATGCCATATTTATTTAGCCAAGTTAATATGAAAGTGCTTTAGATAGGAGTTTGGTACGAACATTTCTAAAATAAGCTACCTAATCCAAAACTAGGATAGAGATTACATAATGTTCTATAAAGTAGGCATATTGTAATTTGACAACTACACTTTACATAATAAAAGTTTGTGTTATTCTTGATTTCATGTGTAATTCAAAATTTTGCCACAAAAAGCAAACACTACTACTAAAAATATTAATTTCTCACACAAAAACTCCACATGTCCGGTTTCACCGTCCACATCCTGAAGAACTGATCCCTCACAACCATCCACTTCTCCACATATCTTCTAGACTTCTTCTTCATTTCATTATATGGAATTCTATTCAACATCTCTTCTTGAGTTATCATCTGTTTAAGATCTAGGTTTTGATTAAGAATCTGTAGAAATTTCTTGTACAAATGAACTTTACTAATACTCAGGGCACTGGTTAGTTCGTTAATATTATTTTTCGTTACACCTAATTTCTTTCCCAAGACTGCTACTTCTATGAGCCTGTAAGATAAAATGTAAATAAGTCTGAAGAAATATTAATTTAATAATCAACTATCACACCCACTTCATCAGAATAAATGAAATCTGCGATTTACAGCATTGAACTAAAATAATTGCAACCGGTGTGGTATATTTTCCTTAATGAGAGTGTACAATCAATGTGTCATTCTCCAGCTTTAGCTATCCCTTATTGGAAATGGAGACATAAGTATATTTTGTAAGAAATTACTCACGGGTTATCCTTCTTAATCCATACAATGCTGGTAGCTGCAGGTCTTACATTCTCTTCTCTTCTAATATGTGGAAAGATTATAGTACTTTGATAGAAATTAGGTAAAACTGGTGCTATTGTTAATCCTGGTTTTCGTTCTAAGAGTGCTCTACATAAAGCCTCCTTTGAAAACGGAACTGATGCTCCAAAAACATAATATTTTATAAATATTGGTTCAACCAATAACATGTCTAAAAGACTCCCTTGTATGCCAACATGCGTCCATCTTGATAATTTATCACTACAGGACACCGAGAGAGTATGATCTCCTCTTCCAGGCTTCGTCCTCACTTGGCCAAGCAGGTGGTAGTCGAGACCTGGATTTTTAGAATCTTGAACAGCATCAGGCAGGCATTTCGCTCCAGTTCTATGAGTGTCTTCACTGGTCTTGATAGTTTTTGTATCAGTTTCACAGATGTCCCTATCTGCAGTACGCTTTTGTGTTTTAATAACATCACCAAAATGCTCCTGATGTCCCATCTTCGGTATTATAGATGCATCACCACAAGGCAACTGAGACGAGTAGAATAAAAAATCTATACTGTCTCCTCTTAGCATATACTTATCACTTTCAACTACGAATATGGATGGTTTCTTTGCTACAACCTGTTCTATTTGGTTATATAGGTATAAGAGGAATCCACGCCTTGCCATCACTTCTGCATGACTATCGTTGAGTATATCGCCATTTGGAGACATCTTCGAAGCTCCGATACATTTGGAGCCGCTGCCTAAGGACACTACTTCAATATTTGATCGATCCTTCTCATACTTAACCACACAAGATAAGACAGTCCATTCATTCGCGGTCGGTTTTCCAGTTTTTGGCAGTTTGTTATAGAGATCTATACAAGTTTGGGCTACCTTATTCACTAACTCACGTTCTGGTTCAGTCATGTTCTTTTCAACACTTTTCTACACTTTCACAGTTTGTTTGTTTTGTTTACTTTTATTTTATCTAAATTCTAAACCCATCATTACATCTGTCATTTATTTTTGAGGTTATAAACATTTCGTTATTCAGAAGTTTGTTGCACACTTGCACTAGTCTTGACACTAGACTTGTATTAGTCTTGATAGTTTGTTGGGATATTGTCGATAAAGGGGCGGAACGGCGCGCCTCAAAGCGAAAAAAAAACTAGCCCTCTTTCCCTTGCAGCCCTCTTATCTGCACTCCAACCCGTTTATCATAATCATGCGTCGACAAAATCTATTCAACCCCTTATTATATTAGTCTGTGGTTTTGTCCTACCAACTTATGATAACTGGAACGTGAACGTTGTAACGCCTCTTTTTTCGCTTCATAATGTAGACTTGGAAAAAATGTTGGCAGCTTTCAGTATTTTCAGATTGGTAGAGCAGACTAATACACCTTTGGCTACGCCCACGCATTGATCTTCTTCTTCTTGTAGTGCCACTACTGGAGTTTGGCGGTCTGCTCTCCATACTCCTCGCTGTTATTAGCCAAGCGGATGAGCAGTTCTACGCTGGGCACTCCCGTCCATTCCCTGATGTTGCGGAGCTTCTGCCAGCGCGTCTTTTCCCCTGCATGACCTGAATTAGTCGGTATCATTTTGTTTGCGACTCTATGGACCCAGCTTATCCTCGGCATCTTCCGGAAACACCACATTTCAAATGCGTCCAGTTTTTTGCAGGTTGCTTTTTTAAGGTCCAGGCTTCGCAATTATTTATAACGGCGTCGACTTGTGTTTAAACGATTACCAAAAATGCACCTATTTTACTACTAATAAATTCGAAATGACTGCCAGAATTTATAAATCCACCAAATTGTGTTTGGATAAATGATCACCAAACTTCTTTTAATGTTTTGTGTGCTTAAGTTTATGTTTTAAGTATTTTTTGTTGTTCTTACATGTTCAACCTAACACGGAGGATAAAGGGGGCTTCGCTTCGCTCATTCCCTTTACCCTTCATCTAAGCTACCGCAGTATTTTGCCCTGATATTTTTTGCAACTTTTGGTGTTCATTTATCCATTTTGGGTAGGAAAAAAATATTTTGGTGATCATTATATATGTTGCCATTTATAACTACTGGCCAGATGTAGCATAGAAGCGTTTTGTATATTGAAGTAAGTAGGTACTTATTTGTACTTACTTACTTTCTCAATTTGTTTAAAGCCGCACGAGCAATTTCAATCCGGGTATTTATCTCAAATTCAGACTGCCATGCTTCAGTCGCTCAAGCATTGATAGGAGGCTGTTAATCTGGGTGAGATTTCAGCATGCCGACGATGCAAACTGCCCCAACCGGGCAGATGATGGAACGTTTAAACGCCTTCAACAAAATAAACTTGTAGTTATTTAACTGTGTCTTAGCTTCTCAGATGTCCTGGCTACAAAATTAATTGTTTTATTGGTGAAACTGTTATTAACGTTGGAAGTCTTGAATCATACATACCTACTGAGGAGAAGTGGCACATAGCGGATTTACAACATCTCGTGTGATCTCGTCCCAGCAACCTACGATTTAGAGAAAGTTTATATCCCACAACATTGTAAATATTATATTCCTGCACCCACTGGGCCTTTTTTGCCTAACAATGCTAACGGTAATATAGTAGGAAAGTGAGGAACAGAGCTGTACAGGGTATAACAGAGAGTGTAGTCATATTTTATGGGGTTGTTAGGGACATCATTATATGCAACTTTCGCTATGAAACCGATTTGATCAGAGCAACTTTATTTTTCACTTCCCCATACAAATCAGCTGACCGCCCGAACCAAAATCGAACCGAATCGAATCGAAATGTATGGAGTGAAAAATTAAGTTGCTCTGATCAAATCGGTTTCATAGTGAAAGCAATATGAATACACCTTTCTGTTACGCCTGTATATGTACAGCCTATAGCTCTGTCGCTCACTTACCTACGATACTACCGTTCACTCACGATACGACAACTATAAAACGGGAAATATTAAACTGCACATGTCATGTATTTCTAGAGCCGACTAGAATTACACTTACCAGCCAAACTTGCTTAGATAACGTTTTTTGTGACTGTGCATTCACAAGTAAAAGTGTAATTAACTGCTTACCCTCCGATCACAGTGGTCAAACAGTTTCATTCCCAATTACTATTAAGGATAAGACTGGTCCATCATTTTATAGGCCTATTACATCCCATAGACTAGAGACATATACGAAAAACTTAGATATAAATTTGCCAGTACCGGATTTCAATGAACAGAACCCAAACAAAATCTACTCAGACTTCTTCAACATTATTCAGACAGAATTCAATAAAGTTTTCAAATTAAAGAAAGTCAGTGACTACAACGGTAAATCTAAATTTAATGACTGGGCAACGTTTGGAATTCGTAAAAGTAGAGTTATCTTGTATGACCTTTATGATCAAAAAACCTATAACTTTGATCGAAAATTTCATGACTATGTTAAAAAATATTCCAAAACTTTCAAGTTGGTTTGTAGAACTGCAAAAACTTTACACATTAATAGAAAAATTCAAAATTCAAATAATAGAATGAAAACAGTTTGGCAAATAATAAACCGCGAAACTGGCAAAGTTATAACAAGGGACAGTGATTTCTGCCTAAAGATAGGTGATGATGTTGTTAAATCCAACGCTGATGTTGCTCGAGCTTTTGAAACATTCTTCACCAATGTACCCGTACTCACAACGGACCGTATAAATTCGTCTCCATTTGAAGCAGAGACTTTATTAAAAAATAACACTAGCGTCAGTAATGTATATTTAAAATTTTATCATGTATATCCCCAGGACATTGTCAAAACGTTTAAATTACTTAACTTAAAAAATACGGAAGACCTGTGGGGTATATCAGTCAAAGTCATTGGTTCAGTAATTCTAGTTATAGCCCCACACTTAGCTTATATATTATTTATTTATTTATTTATTATTTATTATATTAGGTACACAAAACAGCACTAGAGATAATACATCAAATTACAGCAACAAAACAAGTAAAAAAGGGGCTGTCTCCAGCGCCAAAAGTATGTGTACACAGCATGGTGTAAGGTAAATCTAGAACTAACTAAACAAAAACTACATACAATGGAAAGATTACCTACTTAACTATTGGAAAAACTTAATTTATTTTTCTACACTTAAGAGATGAAATCGAACTAAAAAAACTAAATAAAAAACAATTTAAAAACATAAATAAATGATGATCGATATCTGGTACAATCAATGATTTATCATACCTGCTTAAGGATTTTGCGCATTTTATATTTAAAGCAAGGCAACGAGACGTGGTAGATGTCAGGAACATCATCTTCGGTGGCCACAACTTCATTGTAGCGACGACACATTCGAAGCATGGGGTTATTGGCGCTGATGTTCGACCTGCATGTTGGGATGAAGAAAGGACGCGGTATTCTGACTGACCTGCTTGGTACTTGAAAGTTGATTTCTGAGAGAGTAGAAGTTACTATTGCTCCATTTATTATTTTATGAAGATGGATCAGATCCTGGAGTCTACGACGCGACTCTAAGGATTCCAGTGAGAAACGTTCGCATCTTTTATCGTAAGACTTGACCGCGCGACGAAGACCGAGACGCGCGCAGAGCATGCGTAGGAAGCGCTTCTGGACTGACTCAACATGATCGATGTGGGTTTTGTAAAATGGTGACCAAATGACAGACGCATATTCCAATCTGGAGCGGACAAGGGCATTATACAACAGAATGAGACTCTCTGATTTCTTAAAGGACTTAGTTACTCTTGAAATGAATCCAAGAAGTTGGTTACATTTTTTTACTAGGGCTGAGCAGTGTTGATTAAGACTTAGTTATTCAATAAATGTGTTGACGATGGGGCTTTTCCAGACCTCATGAAACACAGTAAACTTATACCGCTGTTCAAATCGGGAGATAAGGGCGATCCTTCAAATTTCAGACCAATATCTGTTCTTCCAACACTAAGTAAAATATTTGAAAAGATTATACTCAATCAAATGCTCTCACACTTCAACCGTACAAAACAACTCCACGCTAAACAATATGGTTTCACTAGGGGTAAATCGACTACGGATGCAGGTATTACCCTTGTATCTCATATTTATTCTGCATGGGAGGCCGCACAGGATGCTATCGGAGTTTTTTGCGACCTGTCGAAGGCGTTTGATTGTGTTGATCATAATACGCTATTAATTAAATTAAATCATTACGGAGTTAGAAATAAAGCGTTGGATCTACTAAGATCATACCTAAGCAATAGAATTCAAAAGGCAGAAGTTAACGGCGTAAAATCTGATGGATCGGGTGTTAAAATTGGCGTTCCACAAGGTTCCATATTAGGCCCTTTCTTATTCCTGGTATATATTAATGATCTGCCTTTCATGGTGGAGAAATTAACTGACATAGTGTTGTTTGCTGATGATACTTCAATGGTCTTCAAAATTGAAAGACAAAAAGGAGATTTTGATGATGTTAATGGTGTATTGTCTTTAACCTTGAATTGGTTCACAGTTAATAATTTATTGTTAAACGCTGGTAAAACCAAGTGTATCAAATTCTCACTTCCAAATGTCAGGCAAGTTGAGACCAGTTTGGTGTTAGACAACAGCACGTTAGAATTGGTAAATGATACGAAGTTTCTTGGAATAACCATTGATATCAAATTGCAGTGGGGACCCCACATAGATAAATTGGCTGGTAAATTAAGTTCTGCGGCTTACGCTGTTAGGAACATCAGACAAAGCACGGATGTGGCTACATCTAGGCTAGTATATTTTAGTTACTTTCATAGTGTGATGTCCTATGGTATCTTGTTGTGGGGGAAAGCAGCGGATATTCAAACTATTTTTATTTTACAGAAAAGAGCTATTCGAGCAATTTATAATTTAAAACGAACAGACTCCTTAAGAGAGCTTTTTAAAGAAATTGACATACTAACAGTAGCTAGTCAATTTATTTTCGAAAATATAATGTATGTACGCAAGAACCTTACAACATTTTCCAAACTTAGCGACAGCTGTAATGTTAACCTAAGAAATAATCACAGACTATGTGCGCCCCGTTTTAGACTCGCGAAGGTTAGCAATTCTTTCAAGGGTCAGTGCATTCTCTACTACAATAAGATTCTCTGGAGATTTTGAAATTGCCATTTGAGCAATTTATAAAGCATGTTAAAGCGACTCTGTCGAAAAAGGGATATTACAATGTTCAAGATTACTTAAATGACAGGACTGTATGGGGTTAATCTGGCTCAACACAGACCTTGCTGTTAATAATTTTGTAATTATTTATTCCTGCTTATTAATCATAACAATTAAATTTTTCATATTTGTATTAGTTAAGCACAACTTATTTTTAAAAGAGATCTAAAAATCAATCTGTGGGAGTTTCTACGCCGTTCTTCTCCCACAGTGGTCCAATGTAGAGAAGAGGCAAAAAATGACGTTTGCTAAGTATATGTAAATATCTACAGTAATAAAGTACTTTGACTATTGACTATTGACATCAAAAATACTGATTTGCACAGCAAATATTAGGGCAAAATGCTGCGGGAGCTTAGGTGAAGGGTAAAGGGGGTGAGCGAAGCGAAGCCCCCTTTATCCTTCGTGTTAGGTTGAACATGCAAGAACAACAAAAATACTTAAAATTAAAACATAAACTTGAGTACACATAAAATATTTAAAACATTACAAGTGTTTTTGCTGATCCTTTTTTGCTGTGCAAATCAGTATTTTTGATGTGCGATTAAATACTAGCCCTATAAAACCAGCCACTGGAGACAAAAATTTGAATGTTTGCCGAGTATTGATAAGTGGGAAGCCAATCGTTTGAGTAAAAGCATGTGTATGAAAATATGATTATAGTGATATATGCAAATTATTAGTAATTCTCGATTATTATTGATAAATTGACGACCCGTTTAGCCTAGCCGGTAGTGACCCTGCCTACGAAGCTGGTCCTGGGTTCGAATCCCGGTAAGGGCAAATATCTGTGTGATGAGCATGAATATTCGTTTCTTAGTCTTGGATGTTTTCTTTTACTTAAGTATTTATCTCCATTAAATATATCGTCGTCTAGTACCCATAACACAAGCCTTGTTGAGCTTACTCTGGACCTCGTTCGATTTGTGTAAGATTGTCCTCTAATATTTATTTATTATTTAAGTATTATTACTGCACTATTTAATTAATGTGATAGAATACTGTGAAATTAATTACCTTTTCTGATTATTATTAATAATTCTCTACTATCTTTGATTAAAGTAATAACACTGCACCAAGAAACCAACATATTTCTTCTTAAGGCCCAAGATCACACAAAACCACTGAAGAGCGCTTTGGCAAAAACAAATATATATTTTTTTCACTAAATTCATAGGTCTCAAAAATATATATGTTATTCACAATGAGATGATCTAGTTTAAATACTATGTCGTTACGCGATTGGATTGATTTACCTCGATCGTAAAAAATCCTGAACATAGTCTACCTATATTAAAAAGGAGATACAATAATTTTAATATAAAATTACTGATTTTTCTCATAATTTTTATGCCTAAATTTTCCTGATTTAGAGCTCCGTATCAATCCTTAAATTTTATCAATTAGTTTACTTCCGTTTTTCAGTACATTCGAAAAAACACCAAATTTTTTACGTCGCCGGGCGACCCGATGCTATATTCCGCGCGCTACCCCGCCAGTTCCGCTACCCCGCCAGAAGACGACGGGCGAATGCGGCGCCCCTCACCTCAACAGCCAGAAGGGCCTTAATCGCGTCACAGAATGGTCACAGGTCACAATTGGTCTCCAGTCTTCTATGAGAGCTGTTTGTCTGCTGACAGAGGACCGTCTACAGCTGACTTGATATCATCTGTCCATCTCTTTGCTGATCTACCACTCGGATGCCTTTCACTCTTACTGCTTGCCAGTCGTTTGATGGAAATGCGACTAAAATCCACCTCCTAACTTGTATCAACAAATAATATAAAAACCGGCAAAGTGTGAGTCAGAGTCGCGCCGGAGGGTTCCATACCTATAAAAACGGCAAAAAATCCTGTTTGTTGTATGGGAGCCCCCCTTAAATATTAATTTTATTTTAATTTAATTATTTATTTTGGAAGTGAATAATATAAATCAATATTCTGTGAATATTTCAAGCGTCTACCTGTTGCCGTTATCGATATCGAGCAACGAGCAAAAAAATCACGTTGGTTGTATGGGAGCCCCCTTAAATCTATTTTTTATTCTGTTTTTTAGTATTTGTTGTTATAGCGGCGACAGAAATACATCATCTGTGAAAGATACAAGAGTCTAACTATCACTGTTCATGAGATACAGCCTAGATACAGCCTGGTGACAGACGGTCAGACAGACGGACGGACAGCGGGGTCTTAGTAATTTTACCCTTTTACATTTATGACTTACAAAATATTAGATTGGTTACATTGGTCATTGGTATGTTTAAAAAAGCTATATAACTCGTATAACTAGCGGTTCTGTGGGAACAGAAGGCCTCACGAGCCCTTCAACTTAGACATGTCGCAGTTGGTTGGTTAAATCAGACACTTAACTAACTCCCTACACCGTTAATTAAATGCCGACGTTTAACCAAGTCATTTTGATTTAAATAAAGCATCGTCGAAAACGTTTAACAATCTGTCTTACTTAAAGCCGGCGTGTTGGAAAACAAGATGGCGTCACGACAACAGCTGATGAAGCACAGCTTATAAGAGGGCAAAATATTGCGGTAGCTTAGGTGAAGGGTAAAGGGGGTGAGCGAATCGAAACCCCCTTTATCCTTCGTGTTAGGTTGAACATGTAAGAACAACAAAAAATACTTAAAACATAAACTTAAGTACACATAAAAAATATGTAAGTAAATTGTATAATATGTCTTGTTGCCTAGGAACGTTTAGACAACTCGGTAAACGCTTCGTTCACTCACTTGTCTGACGGAATTTTAGTGACTTAGTTAAACGCCGGTATTTAATTAACGGTCTAGAGAGTTACTTAAATGTCTGATTTACCAACTAATTGCGACAGATACATACTTAAACATATTGTCACGCCTTGTACAGTTTGTACATAATTAATAACGACCTACTTTTAATTTGTTAGCGTTGCACTTAGCATGACGTTAGTACCTATTCAAAAACAAGCAGTAGCAATACGATATTGATCGGGTTAACATCTACCAAGAAAGACTTGCCTAATTTATCTGTATTTCGTGTTATTAAGTGACAATATAGTGCTTTACTGAACTTTGGTGATCTTTCTCTAACTAACTACAACAACTACAAGAACCCATCATAGCTACCAGAGCTTAAACTTAACTTCCGATAACATCTTCAAGACGTGCGGCCACTACACCGTACATCTTTATGGTCCTTCGAGCATCGAGAAGCAAGTGCCACAAACTAAGCGATTCTTTGTTCCTTCTATTCCTCACTGATAACGGATCAGTTCTTATGGCCTCCACCAGCGGAATCACCGAATTGAATTGAGAAGTCGTAAACATCGGTGCAGGGACGGAGGGGATTGAGATTCAAGACCGTGATCACTTGCATCCATTATACAGCGAGCTCTGAACTGAAACTACTTACTTCAATCAACAACAACTTTACCTTTTCGCGTTACTGTGAACTGCAGGACGTGAAAGTGAACAAACAATAACAACTTTACCTTTTCGCGTTACTGTGAACTGCAGGACGTGAAAGTGAACAAACAATAATAACTTTACCTTTTCGCGTTACTGTGAACTGCAGGACGGTAAAGGAGGACAACTAAACTTCGCCGAATCCCTGAGCGTTCAAACTTGAGGAACATCATGGAACATCTAACTTTACAACTTGAACTTTTTAACAAATTCAAACAAGGATGCATTAATTATGGGAAGGACGGCTCATCAAGGAAGACTAAGGACTACCTATCGAATACGCTCTCCAAATTCGACGACTACTGGCAGGAGTTTGAAGAAAGGCATGGAACAATTGAGGCCACGGTTCCTGAAAAGAACATCAAGTACTTTACCGATGACGTCTATGCTATGACTAAGAAAATGTATGAAAAAACGAAAGATGACATTTTGAAGAAACTGTAAGTTCTTCAAGGGTTAAAACCAACCCCTACCAACTACAACATCAACTTTGATTTGGCGGGGATCCCAGAGGCTAATGAAAACAACATCAACTTACTTATGTTCAAGCAAGAAATTAACATCAAAGCGCTTGATCGCGCCATGGCGAAAATCGATTTTCAGTCCATCACTGAAAAATGGGAACTGGAAGATTGTTTAGCCATATTAAAGTCGAAATGGGAACCTGTCGACAAACTGCACTGTGAGATTGAGGCAAGTCTGGCGGGGGGCGGGGGGTCCAGTGTGAGGCATACAACTGTCGCATCCTGAAAGGCGAACAGGATTATGAACAATTACGCAAACAACTAAAAAACAAACTACATTCAACAATGCAGTATCAGCACTCTGCGCCGCGAGTCGACATTCCGGAATTTAAAGGAGACTACAGACAGTGGATTTCTTTTAAAGATCTCTTTACGGAAACAATCCACAACAACCCCACTATAAACAAGGCGCAAAAGATGCAGCATTTAAAGACGAAACTTCATGGTGAAGCTGAGAGGATTGTTCAACACCTATCGATCAGCGCGGATAACTACGATTCATGCTGGGCACTTTTAGTGCAAAGATACGACAATCGTCATCTGCAATTTGTGACCTTCATGAACACCATAATGCATTTGCCCAACATACAACAACGCGACGCGTTCAACTTAAAAAAGATGCATGACGTCATAAACGAAGCTGTCAACGGTTTCGTGAATATCGGCCTAGACGTACAAACATGGGACCCCATCATTGTGTATTTGATGTCGCAAAAACTGGACGCAACTTCCTATGAGGACTATGTGAAGACTCGGGATGATCAACGAGCGAATCCGAAACTTAAAGATTTTTTTAAATATTTGGAGGGAGCATTTCTCGCCTTTGAAGCAAAGAAAAGCACAAGAAAAGAAAACTCAACAAAGCCCTTCTCCACTCCGTCGAATAAACAAACTCAAGAAAAAAAACATTTTGACTACAAACCAACATTTAACAAAATCTGTCATACAACTTATGGACAATGTCCTTTATGCAACGAAAATCATGTTTTGATGCAATGTCCGAAGTTCGTCGACATGGATACAGCGAAAAGAAACGGCACAATTGCGAAACTTCGTTTATGCAAAAACTGTCTTTTTAGCCACGGCTCGGACGCTTGCAAATCAGCGAAAACATGCAAAGAGTGCAATTTGAAACATCATACGATGCTTCATTACGCAAAGAAAACAACTGCAAACATAAACATCTCAACTCAGCAATCATCCAATTCGGGTCAATCAAAAACTTCAAATCACGCACCAACTAACGATAAAGAGATTTTATTAACAACAGTTCAATTGAATATTAAATCTATTGACGGAACTTACCAAAATCTTCGCGGACTTCTGGATCAAGGAGCACAAGTAAACCTGATCTCGGAAAGGGCGGCTCATCTTCTAAAACTACCCCGAAAGAAATTTAATGCTAGCGTCAATGGAATTGGATCATCTTCAGGGGAATGCAAAGGAAGTCTTCAAATAAACTGTAAATCAATTAACTCGGATTACACGTTTGAAACTCAAGCGCTGATTATGAAAAAAGTAACTAACAACTTACCGAACGTGTCATTCCTCAAGGCTAACTGGCCTCATTTAAGCAACTTAAAACTCGCCGATCCGGAGTATAACATCTCTCAAAACATAGATTTCTTACTTGGGGCAGGAGTGTACGCTGAAATAATTCTGGACGGCTTACTGAAAGGCAATCAATCAGCCCCTATTGCACAACAAACGCAGTTGGGGTGGATATTATGTGGCAGCATAACTAAATCATACTGCTGTAATGTAACTTTGATTGACCTACAAGAACTAACACGCTTTTGGGAAACCGAAGACATCTCCCAGCAGCAACCGGATACGCCAAGGGAAGAGCAATGTGAAGAGTCTTATAAGAAGACTTTTCAGCGTAATTCTCAAGGACAATACATTGTTCAGATGCCCTTATGTTCGGATTTTGAGAGAAAACTTGGCAATTCAAAAAACATAGCCATCTCGCAATTTCTTCAACTTAAAAAGAGACTGGAGAGAAAACAACAGCTAGCGACCATGTATCGAGATTTCATGAAAGAATACGAAGATTTAGGTCACATGGCGCCATCACAGACCACAACATCAGCTCTTCAGTGTTGTCTCCCACATCATGGAGTGTTGAGAGAAAGTTCAACTACAACCAAACTTCGAACAGTGTTTAACGCATCTCAGAAGATATCTAGCGGCTACAGCCTCAACAGCCTGTCTCCATCATCACTAGCTAATTGAAACAATCAGCTAGTGATGATGGAGACAAGGTACCATATCCAGGTGCAGCAGTGACCTTGACTCAAGAGTTCTACATGGACGACCTGATCAGCGGTCATTCGTCTCTGGAAGAAGCTAAAAAGCTACAAAAACCACTCATCATGTTGCTACAAAGAGGCGGAATAAACCTAAGAAAGTGGAGCGGAAATCACCCTGCTCTGCTAGAGGAACTAACTGAAGAGAAAATTTCGACAAAAAACAACTTTGAATTTAAATACGAAGAATCACAGAAAACCCTTGGTCTAACCTGGAACCCGGAAGCGGATACATTCAAGTTTAACTGGCCACTCCAAAAAACCTCAAAACTAACAAAACGAACACTCCTATCAGAGATTTCCAAACTTTATGACCCGTTGGGCTGGCTATCTCCCGTTACACTAACTGCCAAGCTTATCTTTCAAAAACTATGAATAAGTAACCTGAGATGGGATGAAGAGGTACCAATGGAGGTTAAAACAGAATGGCTTAAACTGAAAGGTGAAATACCAATCATTCCAGAAATGCGAATTCCCAGATGGATTGCCGGATTAAATAACAACATCGAGCTATTGGGATTTAGCGACGCAAGTGAAAAAGCGTACTCCTGCGTTGTCTACAGCCGAGTCCTAAATGAACACGGAGAGTTTGTTTTAACCGTACTGATCGCAAGAACTCGTGTGGCGCCAATATCACAGAAAATAAGCCTACCAAGAACGGAACTATGTGGCGCTCTCCTGCTAGCGGAAGTAATGAAAAAAGTTCAAACAGCTCTCGCCGGCTACAACATAATCAAACGAGCGTGGTGCGACTCACAAGTGGTGCTAACATGGATACAAGGTGAATCATCGCGGTGGGAAACCTACGTAGCAAACAGAGTCATAAAATAAAACTTATATTGCCAGCTAACACATGGCAATACGTGAAATCGGAGCTCAACCCAGCTGATTGTGCATCCAGAGGTTTACAACCAAGTAAACTACTCAACTTTAGCCTTTGGTGGCAGGGCCCAGAGTTCCTAAAGGACCCCGAATATACCCTACAAGAAACATCAACATCCTCTCAACAATGCCTCTATACAAACTTAACAGAAAGCAAAGAAAGCGAGAAACATAACAGCAACATAATAACTATCAATAAAAAACCCGAGCATTTTATAGAAACATTACTGGTGAATAACAGTAATTTGACCCGAGTTCGCCGAGTCATTGCCTGGATTTTGCGCTTCGTCACAAAAACGCAATCTACTGCAAGTCAACAAATACCTCACATAACAACAAAATAATTGACCAAAGCGAATGAACTGATAATTAAATACGTGCAGGAAAAGGAATTTGAGGTAGACTACAAGCTACTTCAGAACAATAAACCTTTACCTTCAAAAAGCAACATCAATAAACTTAACCCTTACATGGACGAGAACAACATTATGCGTGTGGGAGGTCGACTGAACAAATCAATATTACCAGGAGGCATGAAAAATCCTGTAATTCTCTCACGCAACGGAAGATTTACAAAACTTATGATCGAGCACGAGCGTTTTTCTACATTGCATGGCGGAGCGCGGCTCACACTAACATACATACGGCAGCGGTACTGGATAATCGGGGGCAATAGAGCCGTCAAATCCATCTTGCACAACTGTGTTCGCTGTCGTCGCTTCGGTCCTCATAAAAATTATCAACTGATGGGAGACTTACCGAAGCAACGCATCACCCCATCGAAGCCATTTACGCACACCGGCGTGGACTTTACGGGCAGCATTGACATCAAACTAAACAAGGGAAGAGGAGTGAAAACATCCAAGGGCTACATCGCAGTCTTTGTGTGTTTGGCCACGAAGGCTGTACACCTTGAACATGTATCCGATCTCAGTACGGAAGCATTCCTCGCCGCATTCCAGAGAATGTGCGCTAGGCGCGGGACGCCGAAATGTGTATATTCAGACTGCGGAACCAACTTTATTGGAGCTTCAAGGGTGCTTCGACAAGAGTTCGTCGACTTTAAGAAGATGATGACTGAAAAATTCTTCAACGAAATCAGTAAAATGGAGGTGACTTGGCGGTTTAACGCACCATCATGGCTGACAGCCGGAGGACTATGGGAGGCTGCGGTCAAATCCATGAAACACCATCTTCGCCGAGTACTGGGGGAACAGAAATTAACCTATGAAGAGTTCCTAACTTTGCTAACGAAAATCGAAGCATGCCTTAACTCAAGGCCACTGTGCCCCTTAACTGAAGATCCAGAGGAATTTAACAACTGACTGACACCCGGGCACTTCCTCACCGGTGGCGCAACGTTGACACCACCGTTATCGGATTATACGGACATCAGGAGCATCGACATACGGCGCCGCTGGCAATTAACTGAACATATGGCACAACAATTTTGGAAAAACTGGTCAAACGATTATCTAAATCAACTTCAAACTAGATGCAAGTGGAACAAGCCTAACAAAAACATCAAGATAGGAGACGTTGTCTTGGTTAAGGAAGACAACCTCCCCCCCCGCAAAATGGGCAATGGGACGTGTGATGGAGGTTCACCCGGCGCTGATGGCTACGTACGCGTAACTACTTTAAAAACTCAAACTGGAACGATCAAAAGACCCGTAACAAAACTATCATTATTGCCTACCGAATCGGAAAAGAATGAAAACAGAACAAAGTACGACGAAAAACATGTGGACCCAAACAGCAATAACATGAAAACCCAAAGAAAGGTTCAAAGGGTCTACGAGGCTTTCTCTGTTCTAACAACGATGCTATTAATGTTTACATTCATCACTGGAACGTACGCAACTTCAACAAAAACACAAATAACCAAGGTGGAACCCGAGCGGCCGATTTACTACGATAAGCTAGGAGCGCTTCAAGTTACACACGATGAATGGACATCAGTCATGTATTATAACTTAACTAACTACTGGGATGGAATTCGACGAATGGAAAGATATCTCAACGACATTAATAATTTCTGCCAAAAAACGGACCCAAGATACTGCAAAACGACACTGGATCAACTTTACTACGAGAACGAAGAACTTAAAACATACAATACTATGCTACTGTCTCCACATGCCCACCTAGGCGAGAGAAGGAAGAAACGAGGACTGATCGACGGAGTAGGCTACGTCGCAAACAGCCTGTTTGGGGTGCTGGATCAGCGATTTGCGGAAAAATATCAAGATGATATTCAATCGGTGCAAGAAAACGAAAAATACTTATTACAACTTATAAAAAATCAGACCTCAATAGTGGAACTCCAAAACGACTTACTCAAGAAAAATGAAAATAATGTACAACAACAGTTCAACATGATCGACGACTTTATCAATCAAACCAACATTAACTTTGCAACAATTAAAGAAGAATTAGAAGTCGTAATGGCGACAACCTACTTCAGCTCGGCATCCCTGTCAGCCTACATGCTTATTAACAACTTGAAAAAAATACAAAAAATAATTTTCAATACACTCACTGACGTGTACCAAGGACACATTGACGTTCATTTGATTACACCTACTAAGTTAATGGAACAACTGAAAAACATAAACGAACAACTACCGAAGACCCTGTCAATCCCGGGCGACACTGATGTCACGAAGAGCATCAAGGAATTATACAAGCTTTTGAGGGTCAGAGCTAGGGTCACAACTAATTATTTTCTGTTTCAAAACCAAATACCATTGGTGGCGGAAGGGGACTACGCTCTATATCGGATCATTCCACTGCCGATCAAGATGGGCGCTGAAATAGTCATAATCCAACCGAGAACCCCATACCTAGCAACAGACTTCAAAAAGAATACTTACATGTCGATAACTGATGAAAATTTACGCTCCTTTACTGTACACAATCAAGACCAGTACATCTGTCAACAGAATGTGCCGATCTACAATCTTCATAACAACATTGACAAAACTCCGTGCGAAGCAAAGTTACTTGGTCACACAACGACCTTGCCCTGTGACGTTAAACCGGCGTCATGCAAGACAGAGTGGATCGAGTTGCACCTACCGAACAGTTGGCTGGCAACATGCTGCGGGACATGCACTATACGGACTATCTGCAACGAAGACATCGCATCATACACGCTCACATCTGCCGCTATCATAACAATATTACAGGGGTGTGTGCTACAGTCCGATGATCTAAGCATATTCGCACACAACAAATACAAAAGTAATGCAACAATACTCTATAACATTCCGGAAGCAACAATAAACTCTACTGTAAACAACATAGTGAGCCTGACCTATCCTAAGGTGCCTTATCAACTTACGAGCGAAAATGCTGACATGAAGAAACTCAGAGAACAGGTTGAATTTCAGAAGAGAAAGGAAAATAGCCTGCCCGCCAACTTAACAAGACATGATCTGCACCACTACGTGGTTGGCTACTCGATGGTCACCGTCCTCATCATCGTCGGCATCGTGTGGGTGGCGAAGACTCGCTGCCTTCCAAAATGTACGAGAAAACATAATGAAGTCAGAGAGCGGCGCGAGCAAATCGAGCTATCAACGATAAGCACAGAACTGCAGAATCAGAAAAAACCAACACGGGACAATCCGAGACCGATGTCGCCTCGAGCGGATGCATCGCGGCGGGACTTTATTCTCGGTGCAGACAATTTAGTTTTTAATTTTGATTAATTTTATTGTTAAGGCAAATCTTTCTTATCATACTTTTATCTTTTCTTGGGGTTTCCAAGATGTACAGTTTGTACATAATTAATAACGACCTACTTTTAATTTGTTAGCGTTGCACTTAGCATGACGTTAGTACCTATTCAAAAACAAGCAGTAGCAATACGATATTGATCGGGTCAACATCTACCAAGAAAGACTTGCCTAATTTATCTGTATTTCGTGTTATTAAGTGACAATATAGTGCTTTACTGAACTTTGGTGATCTTTCTCTAACTAACTACAACAACTACAAGAACCCATCATAGCTACCAGAGCTTAAACTTAACTTCCGATAACATCTTCAAGACGTGCGGCCACTACACCGTACATCTTTATGGTCCTTCGAGCATCGAGAAGCAAGTGCCACAAACTAAGCGATTCTTTGTTCCTTCTATTCCTCACTGATAACGGATCGGTTCTTTCGGCCTCCACCAGCGGAATCACCGAATTGAATTGAGAAGTCGTAAACATCGGTGCAGGGACGGAGGGGATTGAGATTCACGGCCGTGATCACTTGCATCCATTATCCAGCGAGCTCTGAACTGAAACTACTTACTTCAATCAACAACAACTTTACCTTTTCGCGTTACTGTGAACTGCAGGACGTGAAAGTGAACAAACAATAACAACTTTACCTTTTCGCGTTACTGTGAACTGCAGGACGTGAAAGTGAACAAACAATAACAACTTTACCTTTTCGCGTTACTGTGAACTGCAGGACGGGAAAGGAGGACAACTAAACTTCGCCGAATCCCTGAGCGTTCAAACTTGAGGAACATCATGGAACATCTAACTTTACAACTTGAACTTTTTAACAAATTCAAACAAGGATGCATTAAATAAGGGAAGGACGGCTCACCAAGGAAGACTAAGGACTACCTATCGAATACGCTCTCCAAATTCGACGACTACTGGCAGGAGTTTGAAGAAAGGCATGGAACAATTGAGGCCACGGTTCCTGAAAAAAACATCAAGTACTTTACCGATGACGTCTATGCTATGACTAAGAAAATGTATGAAAAAACGAAAGATGACATTTTGAAGAAACTGCAAGGTCTTCAAGGGTTAAAACCAACCCCTACCAACTACAACATCAACTTTGATTTGGCGGGGATCCCAGAGGCTAATGAAAACAACATCAACTTACTTATGTTCAAGCAAGAAATTAACATCAAAGCGCTTGATCGCGCCATGGCGAAAATCGATTTTCAGTCCATCACTGAAAAATGGGAACTGGAAGATTGTTTAGCCATCTTAAAGTCGAAATGGGATCCTGTCGACAAACTGCACTGTGAGATTGAGGCAAGTCTGGCGGGGGAGGGGGGTCCAGTGTGAGGCATACAACTGTCGACAAACTGCACTGTGAGATTGAGGCAAGTCTGGCGGGGGTCCAGTGTGAGGCATACAACTGTCGACAAACTGCACTGTGAGATTGAGGCAAGTCTGGCGGGGGGGGGGGGGGGTCCAGTGTGAGGCATACAACTGTCGACAAACTGCACTGTGAGATTGAGGCAAGTCTGGCGGGGGTCCAGTGTGAGGCATAAAACTGTCGACAAACTGCACTGTGAGATTGAGGCAAGTCTGGCGGGGGGGGGGATCCATTGTGAGGCATACAACTGTCGACAAACTGCACTGTGATATTGAGGCAAGTCTGGCGGGGGTCCAGTGTGAGGCATACAACTGTCGACAAACTGCACTGTGAGATTGAGGCAAGTCTGGCGGGGGGGGGGGGGGTCCAGTGTGAGGCATACAACTGTCGACAAACTGCACTGTGAGATTGAGGCAAGTCTGGCGGGGGGGGGGGTCCAGTGTGAGGCATACAACTGTCGACAAACTGCACTGTGAGATTGAGGCAAGTCTGGCGGGGGGGGGGTCCAGTGTGAGGCATACAACTGTCGACAAACTGCACTGTGAGATTGAGGCAAGTCTGGCGGGGGTCCAGTGTGAGGCATACAACTGTCGACAAACTGCACTGTGAGATTGAGGCAAGTCTGGCGGGGGTCCAGTGTGAGGCATACAACTGTCGACAAACTGCACTGTGAGATTGAGGCAAGTCTGGCGGGGGTCCAGTGTGAGGCATACAACTGTCGACAAACTGCACTGTGAGATTGAGGCAAGTCTGGCGGGGGAGGGGGGTCCAGTGTGAGGCATACAACTGTCGACAAACTGCACTGTGAGATTGAGGCAAGTCTGGCGGGGGGGGGGGGGGGGTCCAGTGTGAGGCATACAACTGTCGACAAACTGCACTGTGAGATTGAGGCAAGTCTGGCGGGGGGGGGGTCCAGTGTGAGGCATACAACTGTCGACAAACTGCACTGTGAGATTGAGGCAAGTCTGGCGGGGGGGGGGGTCCAGTGTGAGGCATACAACTGTCGACAAACTGCACTGTGAGATTGAGGCAAGTCTGGCGGGGGGGGGGGTCCAGTGTGAGGCATACAACTGTCGACAAACTGCACTGTGAGATTGAGGCAAGTCTGGCGGGGGGGGGGGGGGGTCCAGTGTGCGGCATACAACTGTCGACAAACTGCACTGTGAGATTGAGCCAAGTCTGGCGGGGGTCCAGTGTGAGGCATACAACTGTCGACAAACTGCACTGTGAGATTGAGGCAAGTCTGGCGGGGGGGGGTCCAGTGTGAGGAATACAACTGTCGACAAACTGCACTGTGAGATTGAGGCAAGTCTAACGGGGGTCCAGTGTGAGGCATACAACTGTCGACAAACTGCACTGTGAGATTGAGGCAAGTCTGGCGGGGGTCCAGTGTGAGGCATACAACTGTCGACAAACTGCACTGTGAGATTGAGGCAAGTCTGGCGGGGGTCCAGTGTGAGGCATACGACTGTCGACAAACTGCACTGTGAGATTGAGGCAAGTCTGGCGGGGGGGGGGGGGTCCAGTGTGAGGCATACAACTGTCGACAAACTGCACTGTGAGATTGAGGCAAGTCTGGCGGGGGTCCAGTGTGAGGCATACAACTGTCGACAAACTGCACTGTGAGATTGAGGCAAGTCTGGCGGGGGGGGGGGGCCCAGTGTGAGGCATACAACTGTCGACAAACTGCACTGTGAGATTGAGGCAAGTCTGGCGGGGGTCCAGTGTGAGGCATACAACTGTCGACAAACTGCACTGTGAGATTGAGGCAAGTCTGGCGGGGGTCCAGTGTGAGGCATACAACTGTCGACAAACTGCACTGTGAGATTGAGGCAAGTCTGGCGGGGGTCCAGTGTGAGGCATACAACTGTCGACAAACTGCACTGTGAGATTGAGGCAAGTCTGGCGGGGGGGGGGTCCAGTGTGAGGCATACAACTGTCGACAAACTGCACTGTGAGATTGAGGCAAGTCTGGCGGGGGGGGGGGGGGGGGGGGGGTCCAGTGTGAGGCTTACAACTGTCGACAAACTGCACTGTGAGATTGAGGCAAGTCTGGCGGGGGGGGGGTCCAGTGTGAGGCATACAACTGTCGACAAACTGCACTGTGAGATTGAGGCAAGTCTGGCGGGGGGGGGGGGGGGGGGGTCCAGTGTGAGGCATACAACTGTCGACAAACTGCACTGTGAGATTGAGGCAAGTCTGGCGGGGGGGGGGATCCATTGTGAGGCATACAACTGTCGACAAACTGCACTGTGAGATTGAGGCAAGTCTGGCGGGGGTCCAGTGTGAGGCATACAACTGTCGACAAACTGCACTGTGAGATTGAGGCAAGTCTGGCGGGGGGGGGGGGGGGTCCAGTGTGAGGCATACAACTGTCGACAAACTGCACTGTGAGATTGAGGCAAGTCTGGCGGGGGGGGGTCCAGTGTGAGGCATACAACTGTCGACAAACTGCACTGTGAGATTGAGGCAAGTCTGGCGGGGGGGGGGGTCCAGTGTGAGGCATACAACTGTCGACAAACTGCACTGTGAGATTGAGGCAAGTCTGGCGGGGGTCCAGTGTGAGGCATACAACTGTCGACAAACTGCACTGTGAGATTGAGGCAAGTCTGGCGGGGGTCCAGTGTGAGGCATACAACTGTCGACAAACTGCACTGTGAGATTGAGGCAAGTCTGGCGGGGGGGGGTCCAGTGTGAGGCATACAACTGTCGACAAACTGCACTGTGAGATTGAGGCAAGTCTGGCGGGGGTCCAGTGTGAGGCATACAACTGTCGACAAACTGCACTGTGAGATTGAGGCAAGTCTGGTGGGGGGGGGTCCAGTGTGAGGCATACAACTGTTGACAAACTGCACTGTGAGATTGAGGCAAGTCTGGCGGGGGTCCAGTGTGAGGCATACAACTGTCGACGAACTGCACTGTGAGATTGAGGCAAGTCTGGCGGGGGGGGGGGGTCCAGTGTGAGGCATACAACTGTCGACAAACTGCACTGTGAGATTGAGGCAAGTCTGGCGGGGGTCCAGTGTGAGGCATACAACTGTCGACAAACTGCACTGTGAGATTGAGGCAAGTCCGGCGGGGGTCCAGTGTGAGGCATACAACTGTCGACAAACTGCACTGTGAGATTGAGGCAAGTCTGGCGGGGGTCCAGTGTGAGGCATACAACTGTCGACAAACTGCACTGTGAGATTGAGGCAAGTCTGGCGGGGGGGGGTCCAGTGTGAGGCATACAACTGTCGACAAACTGCACTGTGAGATTGAGGCAAGTCTAGTCTGGCGGGGGTCCAGTGTGAGGCATACAACTGTCGACAAACTGCACTGTGAGATTGAGGCAAGTCTGGCGGGGGGGGGGGGGGGGTCCAGTGTGAGGCATACAACTGTTGACAAACTGCACTGTGAGATTGAGGCAAGTCTGGCGGGGGTCCAGTGTGAGGCATACAACTGTCGACGAACTGCACTGTGAGATTGAGGCAAGTCTGGCGGGGGGGGGGGGTCCAGTGTGAGGCATACAACTGTCGACAAACTGCACTGTGAGATTGAGGCAAGTCTGGCGGGGGTCCAGTGTGAGTCATACAACTGTCGCATCCTGAAAGGCGAACAGGATTATGAACAATTACGCAAACAACTAACAAACAAACTACATTCAACAATGCACTATCAGCACTCTGCGCCGCGAGTCGACATACCGGAATTTAAAGGAGACTACAGACAGTGGATTTCTTTTAAAGATCTATTTACGGAAACAATCCACAACAACCCCACTATAAACAAGGCGCAAAAGATGCAGAATTTAAAGACTAAACTTCATGGTGAAGCTGAGAGGATTGTTCAACACCTATCGATCAGCGCGGATAACTACGATTCATGCTGGGCACTTTTAGTGCAAAGATACGACAATCGTCATCTGCAATTTGTGACCTTCATGAACACCATAATGCATTTGCCCAACATACAACAACGCGACGCGTTCAACTTAAAAAAGATGCATGACGTCATAAACGAAGCTGTCAACGGTTTCGTGAATATCGGCCTAGACGTACAAACATGGGACCCCATCATTGTGTATTTGATGTCGCAAAAACTGGACGCAACTTCCTATGAGGACTATGTGAAGACTCGGGATGATCAACGAGCGATTCCGAAACTTGAAGAATTTTTAAAATATTTGGAGGGAGCATTTCTCGCCTTTGAAGCAAAGAAAAGCACAAGAAAAGAAAACTCAACGAAGCCCTTCTCCACTCCGTCGAATAAACAAACTCAAGAAAAAAAACATTTTGACTACAAACCAACATTTAACAAAATCTGTCATACAACTTATGGACAATGTCCTTTATGCAACGAAAATCATGTTTTGATGCAATGTCCGAAGTTCGTCGACATGGATACAGCGAAAAGAAACGGCACAATTGCGAAACTTCGTTTATGCAAAAACTGTCTTTTTAGCCACGGCTCGGACGCTTGCAAATCAGCGAAAACATGCAAAGAGTGCAATTTGAAACATCATACGATGCTTCATTACGCAAAGAAAACAACTGCAAACATAAACATCTCAACTCAGCAATCATCCAATTCGGGTCAATCAAAAACTTCAAATCACGCACCAACTAACGATAAAGAGATTTTATTAACAACAGTTCAATTGAATATTAAATCTATTGACGGAACTTACCAAAATCTTCGCGGACTTCTGGATCAAGGAGCACAAGTAAACCTGATCTCGGAAAGGGCGGCTCATCTTCTAAAACTACCCCGAAAGAAATTTAATGCTAGCGTCAATGGAATTGGATCATCTTCAGGGGAATGCAAAGGAAGTCTTCAAATAAACTGTAAATCAATTAACTCGGATTACACGTTTGAAACTCAAGCGCTGATTATGAAAAAAGTAACTAACAACTTACCGAACGTGTCATTCCTCAAGGCTAACTGGCCTCATTTAAGCAACTTAAAACTCGCCGATCCGGAGTATAACATCTCTCAAAACATAGATTTCTTACTTGGGGCAGGAGTGTACGCTGAAATAATTCTGGACGGCTTACTGAAAGGCAATCAATCAGCCCCTATTGCACAACAAACGCAGTTGGGGTGGATATTATGTGGCAGCATAACTAAATCATACTGCTGTAATGTAACTTTGATTGACCTACAAGAACTAACACGCTTTTGGGAAACCGAAGACATCTCCCAGCAGCAACCGGATACGCCAAGGGAAGAGCAATGTGAAGAGTCTTATAAGAAGACTTTTCAGCGTAATTCTCAAGGACAATACATTGTTCAGATGCCCTTATGTTCGGATTTTGAGAGAAAACTTGGCAATTCAAAAAACATAGCCATCTCGCAATTTCTTCAACTTAAAAAGAGACTGGAGAGAAAACAACAGCTAGCGACCATGTATCGAGATTTCATGAAAGAATACGAAGATTTAGGTCACATGGCGCCATCACAGACCATAACATCAGCTCTTCAGTGTTGTCTCCCACATCATGGAGTGTTGAGAGAAAGTTCAACTACAACCAAACTTCGAACAGTGTTTAACGCATCTCAGAAGATATCTAGCGGCTACAGCCTCAACAGCCTGTCTCCATCATCACTAGCTAATTGAAACAATCAGCTAGTGATGATGGAGACAAGGTACCATATCCAGGTGCAGCAGTGACCTTGACTCAAGAGTTCTACATGGACGACCTGATCAGCGGTCATTCGTCTCTGGAAGAAGCTAAAAAGCTACAAAAACCACTCATCATGTTGCTACAAAGAGGCGGAATAAACCTAAGAAAGTGGAGCGGAAATCACCCTGCTCTGCTAGAGGAACTAACTGAAGAGAAAATTTCGACAAAAAACAACTTTGAATTTAAATACGAAGAATCACAGAAAACCCTTGGTCTAACCTGGAACCCGGAAGCGGATACATTCAAGTTTAACTGGCCACTCCAAAAAACCTCAAAACTAACAAAACGAACACTCCTATCAGAGATTTCCAAACTTTATGACCCGTTGGGCTGGCTATCTCCCGTTACACTAACTGCCAAGCTTATCTTTCAAAAACTATGAATAAGTAACCTGAGATGGGATGAAGAGGTACCAATGGAGGTCAAAACAGAATGGCTTAAACTGAAAGGTGAAATACCAATCATTCCAGAAATGCGAATTCCCAGATGGATTGCCGGATTAAATAACAACATCGAGCTATTGGGATTTAGCGACGCAAGTGAAAAAGCGTACTCCTGCGTTGTCTACAGCCGAGTCCTAAATGAACACGGAGAGTTTGTTTTAACCCTACTGATCGCAAGAACTCGTGTGGCGCCAATATCACAGAAAATAAGCCTACCAAGAACGGAACTATGTGGCGCTCTCCTGCTAGCGGAAGTAATGAAAAAAGTTCAAACAGCTCTCGCCGGCTACAACATAATCAAACGAGCGTGGTGCGACTCACAAGTGGTGCTAACATGGATACAAGGTGAATCATCGCGGTGGGAAACCTACGTAGCAAACAGAGTCAATAAAATAAAACTTATATTGCCAGCTAACACATGGCAATACGTGAAATCGGAGCTCAACCCAGCTGATTGTGCATCCAGAGGTTTACAACCAAGTAAACTACTCAACTTTAGCCTTTGGTGGCAGGGCCCAGAGTTCCTAAAGGACCCCGAATATACCCTACAAGAAACATCAACATCCTCTCAACAATGCCTCTATACAAACTTAACAGAAAGCAAAGAAAGCGAGAAACATAACAGCAACATAATAACTATCAATAAAAAACCCGAGCATTTTATAGAAACATTACTGGTGAATAACAGTAATTTGACCCGAGTTCGCCGAGTCATTGCCTGGATTTTGCGCTTCGTCACAAAAACGCAATCTACTGCAAGTCAACAAATACCTCACATAACAACAAAATAATTGACCAAAGCGAATGAACTGATAATTAAATACGTGCAGGAAAAGGAATTTGAGGTAGACTACAAGCTACTTCAGAACAATAAACCTTTACCTTCAAAAAGCAACATCAATAAACTTAACCCTTACATGGACGAGAACAACATTATGCGTGTGGGAGGTCGACTGAACAAATCAATATTACCAGGAGGCATGAAAAATCCTGTAATTCTCTCACGCAACGGAAGATTTACAAAACTTATGATCGAGCACGAGCATTTTTCTACATTGCATGGCGGAGCGCGGCTCACACTAACATACATACGGCAGCGGTACTGGATAATCGGGGGCAATAGAGCCGTCAAATCCATCTTGCACAACTGTGTTCGCTGTCGTCGCTTCGGTCCTCATAAAAATTATCAACTGATGGGAGACTTACCGAAGCAACGCATCACCCCATCGAAGCCATTTACGCACACCGGCGTGGACTTTACGGGCAGCATTGACATCAAACTAAACAAGGGAAGAGGAGTGAAAACATCCAAGGGCTACATCGCAGTCTTTGTGTGTTTGGCCACGAAGGCTGTACACCTTGAACATGTATCCGATCTCAGTACGGAAGCATTCCTCGCCGCATTCCAGAGAATGTGCGCTAGGCGCGGGACGCCGAAATGTGTATATTCAGACTGCGGAACCAACTTTATTGGAGCTTCAAGGGTGCTTCGACAAGAGTTCGTCGACTTTAAGAAGATGATGACTGAAAAATTCTTCAACGAAATCAGTAAAATGGAGGTGACTTGGCGGTTTAACGCACCATCATGGCTGACAGCCGGAGGACTATGGGAGGCTGCGGTCAAATCCATGAAACACCATCTTCGCCGAGTACTGGGGGAACAGAAATTAACCTATGAAGAGTTCCTAACTTTGCTAACGAAAATCGAAGCATGCCTTAACTCAAGGCCACTGTGCCCCTTAACTGAAGATCCAGAGGAATTTTACAACTGACTGACACCCGGGCACTTCCTCACCGGTGGCGCAACGTTGACACCACCGTTATCGGATTATACGGACATCAGGAGCATCGACATACGGCGCCGCTGGCAATTAACTGAACATATGGCACAACAATTTTGGAAAAACTGGTCAAACGATTATCTAAATCAACTTCAAACTAGATGCAAGTGGAACAAGCCTAACAAAAACATCAAGATAGGAGACGTTGTCTTGGTTAAGGAAGACAACCTCCCCCCCCCCGCAAAATGGGCAATGGGACGTGTGATGGAGGTTCACCCGGCGCTGATGGCTACGTACGCGTAACTACTTTAAAAACTCAAACTGGAACGATCAAAAGACCCGTAACAAAACTATCATTATTGCCTACCGAATCGGAAAAGAATGAAAACAGAACAAAGTACGACGAAAAACATGTGGACCCGAACAGCAATAACATGAAAACCCAAAGAAAGGTTCAAAGGGTCTACGAGGCTTTCTCTGTTCTAACAACGATGCTATTAATGTTTACATTCATCACTGGAACGTACGCAACTTCAACAAAAACACAAATAACCAAGGTGGAACCCGAGCGGCCGATTTACTACGATAAGCTAGGAGCGCTTCAAGTTACACACGATGAATGGACATCAGTCATGTATTATAACTTAACTAACTACTGGGATGGAATTCGACGAATGGAAGGATATCTCAACGACATTAATAATTTCTGCCAAAAAACGGACCCAAGATACTGCAAAACGACACTGGATCAACTTTACTACGAGAACGAAGAACTTAAAACATACAATACTATGCTACTGTCTCCACATGCCCACCTAGGCGAGAGAAGGAAGAAACGAGGACTGATCGACGGAGTAGGCTACGTCGCAAACAGCCTGTTTGGGGTGCTGGATCAGCGATTTGCGGAAAAATATCAAGATGATATTCAATCGGTGCAAGAAAACGAAAAATACTTATTACAACTTATAAAAAATCAGACCTCAATAGTGGAACTCCAAAACGACTTACTCAAGAAAAATGAAAATAATGTACAACAACAGTTCAACATGATCGACGACTTTATCAATCAAACCAACATTAACTTTGCAACAATTAAAGAAGAATTAGAAGTCGTAATGGCGACAACCTACTTCAGCTCGGCATCCCTGTCAGCCTACATGCTTATTAACAACTTGAAAAAAATACAAAAAATAATTTTCAATACACTCACTGACGTGTACCAAGGACACATTGACGTTCATTTGATTACACCTACTAAGTTAATGGAACAACTGAAAAACATAAACGAACAACTACCGAAGACCCTGTCAATCCCGGGCGACACTGATGTCACGAAGAGCATCAAGGAATTATACAAGCTTTTGAGGGTCAGAGCTAGGGTCACAACTAATTATTTTCTGTTTCAAAACCAAATACCATTGGTGGCGGAAGGGGACTACGCTCTATATCGGATCATTCCACTGCCGATCAAGATGGGCGCTGAAATAGTCATAATCCAACCGAGAACCCCATACCTAGCAACAGACTTCAAAAAGAATACTTACATGTCGATAACTGATGAAAATTTACGCTCCTTTACTGTACACAATCAAGACCAGTACATCTGTCAACAGAATGTGCCGATCTACAATCTTCATAACAACATTGACAAAACTCCGTGCGAAGCAAAGTTACTTGGTCACACAACGACCTTGCCCTGTGACGTTAAACCGGCGTCATGCAAGACAGAGTGGATCGAGTTGCACCTACCGAACAGTTGGCTGGCAACATGCTGCGGGACATGCACTATACGGACTATCTGCAACGAAGACATCGCATCATACACGCTCACATCTGCCGCTATCATAACAATATCACAGGGGTGTGTGCTACAGTCCGATGATCTAAGCATATTCGCACACAACAAATACAAAAGTAATGCAACAATACTCTATAACATTCCGGAAGCAACAATAAACTCTACTGTAAACAACATAGTGAGCCTGACCTATCCTAAGGTGCCTTATCAACTTACGAGCGAAAATGCTGACATGAAGAAACTCAGAGAACAGGTTGAATTTCAGAAGAGAAAGGAAAATAGCCTGCCCGCCAACTTAACAAGACATGATCTGCACCACTACGTGGTTGGCTACTCGATGGTCACCGTCCTCATCATCGTCGGCATCGTGTGGGTGGCGAAGACTCGCTGCCTTCCAAAATGTACGAGAAAACATAATGAAGTCAGAGAGCGGCGCGAGCAAATCGAGCTATCAACGATAAGCACAGAACTGCAGAATCAGCAAAAACCAACACGGGACAATCCGAGACCGATGTCGCCTCGAGCGGATGCATCGCGGCGGGACTTTATTCTCGGTGCAGACAATTTAGTTTTTAATTTTGATTAATTTTATTGTTAAGGCAAATCTTTCTTATCATACTTTTATCTTTTCTTGGGGTTTCCAAGATGTACAGTTTGTACATAATTAATAACGACCTACTTTTAATTTGTTAGCGTTGCACTTAGCATGACGTTAGTACCTATTCAAAAACAAGCAGTAGCAATACGATATTGATCGGGTTAACATCTACCAAGAAAGACTTGCCTAATTTATCTGTATTTCGTGTTATTAAGTGACAATATAGTGCTTTACTGAACTTTGGTGATCTTTCTCTAACTAACTACAACAACTACAAGAACCCATCATAGCTACCAGAGCTTAAACTTAACTTCCGATAACATCTTCAAGACGTGCGGCCACTACACCGTACACGCCTAACGAACAAAATCATTTATTATAATGCGATACAAGTTTATTTTTCGCAAAAATTCATCGTGTTTGAGACTTTTGAAGCAAAATAGGAATATAAGTTTTGGCGATTACTCGCGTTTCCTTGGCCCTAGGAGATGAAATTTGGTGTCTTCGGGTTCGTCTCGTGAAGGCGGAGAGAACTGTCTAGTCTGATTAAGAATACATTTTCCGAAATAAAATCAAAAATTGAAATCCGCTATAACGAACGAACGCTTGCTACAGCAAACTCAGCAGAATCGGTTGAACAATGCGACCTGTAGACGAGAACATAAAGAAAGACAAAAGGACAAATGTATTTTTGGCCAATATCGAAACTGGACGCTTCGCTCGCTCGGTCAATAATGGAATTATATATTTACTGAACTCTGTGATAACGAACTAAATATTCATTTAATTTTAATTTAGTATCTGTGCTAGCCTGGAGGAGTATTGCTTAATCTTACTCGTATCCCTGTAAATGCATGTGCCCCTCGGTGGTATCTTTTGATCTCGTTGTCTTAGAAGTTTGATTTTTTGGCAGCTCTAAGACTTCAGTACCAATTGATATTCATTTCAACTTGATATCTCTACGCGTTCCCAAGAAAAAGCTTGTTAACAGACAGACAGATGGACAGATGGACAACGAAGTGCTCTATAATGTGTTCTTTTTTTAGGGTTGCGTACCCGTAGGGTGCCAGGCGGCACCCTATTTCTAAGGCTCCGCTGTCCGTCTGTCTGTCCTTCCGTCCGTAAGCGGGATGTATTTCATGAATCGTAATAGATCGAGAATTGAAATTTTCACAGAATGTGTATTTCTGTTGCCGCTACAGCAACAAATATCGAACTACAAGAAATTTTATACATTCAAAGAGGGCCCCACCCATACAAGAAACGTGTTTTAACAAATACGTCGATATATCAATACTAAACAACAAGGGCATAAAACACGCCATTTCACCCGAGAAGTTGATATCCAGAGGCGCAGGCAAGGGTCGATAGTTAACTAGAGGGTAAAATGGGGTTTATGTCCGAGTTAACACACTGCGTTTCACTTCGATTGCGAGAAAATGAAATAATGGTATACAAATGATCGTTAAACATCAATCATAAAACAAAAACAAATTACACAAAATGACAAGAGCTTCCCGCCAATTTTATTTTTTTTTGTTTTGTTTTTAATTTTCGACATGTGACATTAGAGGGGTCTCTATACTTTGAAGCCTTAGGGCCATAATATTTTTTTCGGTATGATCCAAGGGCCAACACAATTTAAATTTTTCTGCCCACCTAAGCTAACAGGCTTTTTTTGCATTTCAATTACTATTGATTGTGTATTTTGACACCATCTATTTCAGCTACCCACTAACAGGTGGCATATTTGGGAATTTCCGCATTAGTTCGAGAATGTTCTGGTCCTGGCTAGTTTTTCCGATCACTTCTAGATGGCAGTAATTCCATATGTATAATAAGCCTAGCGTCCAGTTTGCGTGGGAAAGACGCAGGAAGTGAAACTGCCTATTGTGAAATAAAGTAATACCCGTGCATAAGAGTAATTTGATTAGACTTGTTTTTATGTGTCATTTATTGGTATGGAAAAGAAGCGAAAAATAGACAGTGAATGCAGAACGTTCCAAGATAAATGGAACTTTCAGTATTTTGTGATTGAGTGCAGTAATAAGGCGCTATGTTTAATTTATAATGAAACCATAGCTGTTTTCAAAGAACATTATTAACATAACATTAAACGTCACTATGAATCGAAACATCTTCAAAATTACTCTAAATATGCAAGAAGTTTGCGGACGGAAAAATTTGAAGCTTTGAAGTGCGGACTGAAATCGCAGACATCTTTGTTTACCAAAGCAAATACTGAGCAAGAGGCTGCAAATCGCGCCAGCTTTAGTGTGGCTCTTGAAAATATTGAAGGTTTTCCATACCTTTCACTGATGGAGAAATGATAAAAGAATGCTTGATTGCAGTAGCTGTAGAAATATGCCCCGAAGAGTTAAATTTATTGAAAGGTGTCAGATTGTCAGCAAACACCGTGGCTCGGAGGGTGCAAGACATCGCAGAAAATATATCTCAACTGTGTGACAAAAATGGAAATCTTGAGTGGTTTTTTCTAGCCTTGGATGAGTCAACGGATGTGTCAGATACTGCTCAGGTGTTGATTTTTATTCGTGGAGTAGATAAAAGCTATGAAATGTATGAAGAACTTTTTGATATTGATAGTATTCACGGCATGACTACTGGGACAGATATTTTTAAGGAAGTTGTAAATGCCATTAATAAAAAGCACCTTCGATGGAAAAACTTGAAATCACCACCGATGGAGGCAAAAATATGTGTGGTAAAAATAAAGGAGTGGTCGCACTTGTGTCAAAGGCTGTAGAAATGATGGTGGTTGAAAACCATTTGTCTTACATTGTATCATTCATCACAGTCCTTGTGAGGAAAATGTTTGGATTTGTCAGAAGTTCTAAAACCAGTCATATCAGTTGTTAACTTCCTCAGATCGACAGGGCTGAATCACCGACAATTCCTCGAGTTTCTTGAAGAGATTGAAGAAAATGACCCTATCATACCGTATGCTGGCTTAGTTACGGAAAAGTCCTTAAGCGCTTTTTTGAACTTCCAGCAGGGATCTTTTTTTTTTTGAATGGGTAGCAACGCCCTTGTGCCGATTTAGGAAATAGTGAATGGCTGTGGAAATTATCATTCTATGTCGATTTGACAAATCATATGAACGAACTGAATTTGAGACTGCAAGGAGGAAACCAGCTTCTCCCTGATTTGTCAGGCAGAAAATAATACTATTTCAATCGCAATTACGTAAAAAATGTTTCACACATTTTAAAACATGTGAAATATTAGGTCCTTACATATGAAATTGGCGTTTCGCCATACTGGCCACTTTGATCTCAAATATCTCCTCTATGGTTAGGAATTCCAAATTCAAATTTATACAGCTATTTACTCATGTGTTTCTAAAACTATAATTCATTTGTTTTTTCCTCAATTGTTTTTTTTCTTGCGTCACTCAGCTTACGAAATGGAAAACTTGAAATATCGCGTTATTTACGAGTATGAGTTCTACCGTGTCACCAGTGCTGCAGAAACGGCTCGAAGGATTAATTATGTGTATGGTGACGGTGCCGCAATAGAAAACAGAGTGCGTTTTTGGTTCCAACGTTTTCGTTCTGGAAATTTCGACCTGCAGAACAAGCCCCGTGGACGGCCGGAGACCAAAGTTGATAATGAAGAATTTTGAAGGCTATTGTGGAAGCGGATCCATCGCAAACCACGTCCGAGCTAGCTGCAGGCTGCGGTGTTAGTGATAAAACTGTTTTAATCCACTTGAAGCAAATTGGGAAGGTGAAAAAGCTTGAAAGGTGGGTACCTCACGAACTGAGTGAAGCAAATCAACAAACGCGCGTTGACTGCTGCGTTGCATTACTCACCCGGTACAATAATGAAAGGATTTTAAATCGAATCATTACCTGTGATGAAAAGTGGATCCTGTACAATAATCGGAAGCGCTCATCGCATTGGCTGAACCCTGCCGAACCAGCCAAACCATGCCCAAGGGAAAATTGACTCCAAAAAAGTTACTTGTGAGCGTTTGGTGGACTAGTGCTGGTGTAGTTCACTACAGCTTTCTTAAATCTGGCCAGACGATTACGGCATTTGTCTTTTGTCAGCAACTACAAATCATGATGGGAAAGCTAGCTGCTAAACAACCGAGGCTGGTCAACCGCTCTAGGTCACTGCTGCTTCATGATAACGCTAGACCACACACTGCACAATAGACGGCTACCATATTAGAGGAGCTTCAATTGGAATGTCTAAGACATCCACCGTACTCTCCGGACCTTGCTCCAACAGATTACCATTTTTTTCGAAATTTGGATAACTTCTTGAAAGGGAAAATTCAACTCCGATAGGGCAGTCCAAACCGCCTTCAAAGATTTTATTGATTCCCGTCCGAATGTTTTTTTAGTAAAGGGATCGAAGAACTACCTATGAGATGGCAAAAGTGTATAGATAGCAATGGTACATACTTTGATTAAATAAATATATGATATTTAAAAAAAAACGACTATGTTCCTCCCATGCAAAACGCCAATCTCGTATGTAAGGACCTAATATTCAACCACACTACAGAGACTGAATTTCCCGTCGATTTTGCAGTCGATACTTTGAGTGCTTTAAAGATAAATTTCGATACTCGTTTCTCAGACTTTGATGTCATTGCGAATGAAATTAAGCCTTTTCAAAATCCTTTTGATTCTGACATTGAAACCCTTGCTCCGGAAGTCCAAATAGAAATTATTTATTTACAGTGCAGTGATATGTTTAAGAGCAGATATAAAATTCATCTTTGTTGGAATTTTATAAGAGTCTTCCACTGGCACAATTTGATAATTTGCATAAATTTGCTCGTGGGTTGTTTTCTGTTTTTGGAGAAAACGTTTTCCAAGATGAAGTACACAAAGAATGTGTATAGATCTAAATTAACCGATGAGCATCTTCAATTTATTTTAATAATTGGTACAAGTAAAATTAATCCACAATTACAAACAATTGTCGGTGGAAAATCACAATTACATAAATCTGATTAGTGTTTTTTTTGTTTTATTAGTGGGATTAATTTCAATTTAATTATTTGTTAGTTATTAATATGCTTAAGCTTAGATACTAAGTTGAATTTTCTGCGTCATCATTTATGTCGTAAAGTTTTACCTTGCAAATAAATAAAACCAAGTAATTCTGTGTTTTCATTCTCTTCCATTGAACTTATCACAGCAATAGTAACAACTGTAAAACATTGGCTGCCGTGGGCCAGATTGATGACACTAGTCTTAAGCTGTCGCGGGCCGGATTGATAGCACTGGCGGATTTGGCCCGCAGGCCGTAGTTTGGAGACCCCTGACTAAGGTACTTCATACTGCCAAGTCATTATATGGTTCGATACGTTTTTAAATAATAATTGACTTCTACTTTATCTAGTTTTAATAATTTAGTAATAGAAAACACGAATGTGAAATTTATTAAAACAAATCAGCTAAAAAACAAGTTTATTCTAAAAGTTTTATTGTGAATATTTACTTTGTGCACTAGAGCATAAAAGTGGCATTTTGTTCAGCATACAACCAGCACAAACACGAACTTTGCGAGCATGAGAAGTGAAAACCATATTTCTAATATGATAGTAGATTTCGTGACGTGACATGGTCGCGATGTAATTGGTTTGATATGGGTTCGAATCCACGTTTAGATATAATTATATTGTTTTTGTTTTATTATATTTAGTGGTTTTTTTCTTGCACGATGGTACGGAACCCTTTGTGTACGAGTCCGACCCGAACTCATATTTCTCCTCCTTCTAAAGTAACCCTAAAAATTATAACACGGCCACAATATCTAAGCACCTTACTGGTATGGTAGCATTAGAGCACCGTAATGGCACCACCAATCAAGTATTGCGCGCAACCAATTTAGGGCTAAAACTTCGCCATCATCAATCATATTAGTAGAGTAAAAAGACCCGACATAAAAAGAACCCGACCGTAATAGCAACGGGAATTATTTGACAAGGAATCATTCGACCATGTTGGCGACCAATTAAACTTTCTACCGGTAAAAAGATAACCTTCAATACATTTTTAGCGGCTTTACCACGCACGTATGGAAGTTAAAAGATGTTTTTATGATGTGAACATTGGAGCGAAGCACAATTCATTTCTCGCTTAATCTCTACCAAGTACGTTCTCTATGGCTCGCATATTTATTTACTGTAATGTATTCGCTATGTTATGTTGTGGGCACCATCGTTCCAATATTGCGCTAATAGTATCTACAGGGCAGTACAGCACGAAAGAGATATCTTCCTAACGCACACATCGTCATTCCATTGTCCAATCGTAAATAATATATTTCCTGGAAACATGTAAACATGCTATCAATACCAGTCCAGCTTCAATAGATTCCCATAATAGCATCTATTCAGTTGAAATAGGACCAAAAAGGGCTGTTATTTAGCCCAGTTCCCTATGGCCCATGGTCAGGTGGTCATTATATCTGGCACAGGTGGGCGTTGATGAAAGAGCATAGTTTGTCATTCCATGCCTCGTTATAAGAATGAGATGAAACTATTTTAATAACCGGCCATAATTTGAATATCAAAAGGCTGGACCTTATTGTGTGAGATTAAAAACACATTGGAACAACAATATTGATGGGAGAGGCTCATTCGTTCGGGTGATGTGATGATAACGAGCTGTACCTAAAAAAAATACTAAACTTTACAGGTAAGTTTTAAACTTTACAGCGCGGACTTAAGGTCTTGGAAGTTTTCGAGTACACATCATGCAGCATTTTGGAACCCTTTCAATATGGCGTTCGAGTTGCTCATTCTGCATGCTTCGGGTGAGCTTGAAAGTGGACTATATGTTTTAAGGGATGCTCTGTTTATGTAGGCAGTTGGAGACTGATCGTTAACTCAAGGATACGGTCATCATGTCAAGTTTGAATTTGGCATCTGGGATGTCAAATTCGTGACAGCTCTTAGCAAGTGACGCAATCGGACCTGCCTAACAGGTCCATATTGATAGCTCTTACATGGACATATACAACTGATGGACTACCAGTGTTGATCGCATGTTTATAAGCACACACAATTATTTTGCTACCTCATAATTGTAACAATCAGTTTCCATCATATCCATCAGTCAAGCTGCCGCAGTCAAGTTATGAGGGTTACCCAGTCCTTGCTGGAGACAACTCAATAAGGGAAAGGAGTTTTAAAGGTAAACGACGGTTTTACCAATAAAACATATTTGATGGATTATTTTATTGATTACACAAAGTCACCCACTCGTCTGCACTAAATCTCATAAACGTTTACCACTATTCTATTCTCAAGCACTTAAGAACCATTCCACCCAAGAAACGTTAAGCTGCCTGTCGACTCTACATCCGATAGTAATAAAACTGAAGTGCTATAAAAATAAAGAGTTAAAAGTGGGTGGGTAGACAGGAAATAATACAATGGTTGATATCAATATTCGGACAAAAGAAACGCGTTCTCATCGAAGTTATTCCGACAATTGATTGCAAATCTGTGCGCTGCGGAAGTCGCAAATTCATTTTTCGAGGGCATTGCTTACGCGTGAATTTAAATTGGAGGGACCTCGGAGTTCGCTTGTGGCTCTAGATTATTCTACTAAGGTACCTATCACAAATATTTGTATCAGTTCTGGCCCCGCATTATGATATCGCAGAATCACATACAGCGAGGTCACAATAATACCTCTAAACATCCGGGGATTTTTTTCTTCCTCCGTTGCCTGGATCGAACCGGTATTCTTTCTTGTAAGGAAGAACCTTAACTGCCACACCATAGACGACGAGCGAGATGGTTGAGCAATAATAAATAAATAAATGTAGCCCATTAATGTCCCTACCGAGGTGCACAGGCCTTTACCCGGATACAAGTGAGATTGAGCAATACTCCAGCACGCCGGCATAGTATAAATAACGCCGGCTCAGTGATGCGGGTTGATTGAGGGATTTATTTATTGTAAAGTATTCGCATAACATTACAGATTTTAAAAGTTCCAATTCCAAATCGTACATATCATGGTAACCATTAAATTCTGTCAAAAAAAAAAGTCCCGGGTTCGATCCGGCGGGGATAAACAAAAAAAAACAGGTCTTGGATGTTACGTGTGTGTGACGTCGCTGTTTCTGGTTCCCACGACACAGGGTATCCTAGTATGGGGCCAGAAGCAATGTATGTGCCTGTATATAAATGTTTATGTAATTCAAATAATATATATCATCATATTAATAAAAATTTCATGCAATAACAATTGGATGTCGGGCTGGTGGCCAAGACAACTCTCAGAAGTTATCAAGCTGCCCTATTAGGGTCTCTGACGCAGCTATACGACTACTACCACCGAGTAGCGATAGTAGCCGGGACCTTCCGAAACTCGGAAGCGCCCGAGATAAATGCCACTTAGAAGCGGACACCCATCTAGTACCCGTCTCGGCCAGATGTTGCTACCCGCACGATCGTTTCCGATGTACTAATACCGCTAGGCCACGGACACGTCGTTATACACAAAACATTGACTGAAGCTCGATTCAAAAAATGTATAAAGCACAGTTTGTGCTCTAAGGCCTACTGCAAAAATAATGACTTTACAAGACACCGACATAAGGCATTAAACCAGTTCATTGCACCCTATATATTATGTTCTATGTAATAATTAGGCACCTAATGTTATATTATGCTTTCTTGATTATGTTATGACGTTCATTAAGTCTCAATTTTTGTGCTATTATGAATAAAAATCTTTGAACTTGAACTATATTATCTATTATCATAGCATCCATATGCTAGTGAAAACACTTCAAGCCTACCAAATAAGGTCAAAGCACAGAAGATCCAGGGACCCATTTGCATTCACTCTACTCAGAGTCAGACCATCAACCTGCCAAGACAATTTCGCGTGAGCATAATGAGAGCTCAAATTGATGGGGAATGAAAGAAACCGCCGCCACACTGGCAACCTAAGATACACCTTTATATTTGCACCATATTCAGTTGGGTTTGGGGACTAAAACTGTTTGCAGTGGTATAACTTACCCAGAACCAGTGGTACTAAGGTATCCTATTAGTGCTCATTACCTTCCAAACACGACTTAAATTGCACGCAACATCTTCCTGGTAGGTAGTGTGAGGATCATGAATGTTTTGTTGGCAAACTTTGAGTATGCCGGGTTCTTAGTTAGTTTAGTGTTGGCTGGGTGGAAATTGGCACAGACCGGCCGAATTATTATAGATGTTACCGGAAGATAGTCAAAACCTTTAGTTGATAAACTAACGCGGTAGTTGATCAACTATCGTCAGATAGTAAACCAGACCGACAGGGTTTAGAATTTACGTTTCTTTTGTTCTTACATGTCAAACGAACACGAAGACTATTCGGGGGCTTCGCTGCGCTCGCCCCCTCTAGTCTTCACCTAAGCTACCGCAGTGTTTGCCCTGATATTTCGTTTGCAATTCAAGTTTAAAACACTTTAATATTTTACGGTTTTAACCGTTACTTGATCAACTAACGCGTCATATATTACGCTAAAAAAACCGTTAGTTGATCAACGGTTTTGACTATCTTACGGTGACATAGACAGAATTTAGCTTATACAAAGTAATTACCTCCCCGCAATGATTCTGGAACATTTGACATACCAACGACATCCATGACAGATTAATGTAACGGTATTAGTTAGAGAAGCAACGGAAACGCAAGATCGACAACCCACCCTGACTCTTGTGTGGTACCTATGAATGTATGGTAGTATGTTTTCCAAAAAGTACAGTCTAAATGCACAGCATCTGTAATTTTGGATGTTAAATCGAACGTCTGAGTAATCGATGTCTAGGGAAATAATTCAATTGATTTGGAAACATTAATGTCCGCCAGAATTACGAAAAGCCGCCTCACTGTTCGATTAACAATGAAATATGCGGAGCCTTTGTCGGGGCCTGTGCACCAAGTGTGAGTTTATTACGATTTCTGTGGCGTTACGTTTCGAGGCTTGTCTCCCAATCGAGTGGGTTCGAATCCCGGCTAGGAAGGGGGGGAAAAAGACCCGGCCTTGGATGTTTATATGTGTGTTACGTCGCTGTTTCTGGTTCCCATGACTCAGGGTATTCTAGTGAGGGACCAGAAGCAATGGATGTGCCTGTAAGTAAATGTTATGTTATGTTGCTGCTCGCTGCGTCCACGGTCAAGATGGACAAGCGCAAGAGATGCGGGTTCTCTGTCCGGTCCTGTCATTCAGTCCGGAAAAGTAAGTAAATAATTTTCTTATGCACATTTTAGGGACGTAGGTACTAAGAAGGGTGATGGAAAACATCGTGAGGGAACCGTCCTATTGAAAATGAAGTTCAACAATAAAATAAACATTACATGAACTGAATTACCTCATATTAGAATTATTACTATGAATTGGAAGAATTACCATGCTTAATTAATAGTTACGTTGTTACAAAAGCAATATACATAGTCAGGTCATAAGTTCTGTCACATGTGCAATATGAAATAATTTAGACATGTTTATTATTTATGTAAACATTTATATAGCAAAATGAACTTAATAAAACATAGATTCTTATGGAAATAAAGTTTATTCCTGATGAAGTCGATTTCACGCGCCGCCAGCCAGTCTTGTGTGCTTTTCGCTCTATGAGCTGGCGCAGAATCTTGTTGGAATACCCAGTGCCTGTTATTAAACATGGTATGAGAAACAGGTTCCACAAGGTTCTTGAGGACTGTATTTTGATACACAACTGCATTCGTTTTTACGCCTTTCTCACAAAAATGTACCTCAGTTAAGCCCCAATAAGAGACTCCCAACCAAACCATGAGCGAGGATGGAAAATGACCTCGTTGGACACGCGGAATACGGTTGCTCGCTTCTTCACTGTTGTTTGCGTACACCTTATCATTTTGTTTGTTGTAGCTCTCTTCCACGGTGAAAATTTTTTCATCCGAAAAAAGAATTTCCCGATGCTTTTTTCCCGCGTACCGCTTCAACAAAGAGCGGCATCTCTTCAGTCTCAGGTCCATTAAACGAGCGTCCAAACGATGTCCTGTTTTTCTTCGATATGCCCTAAGCCCTAAGTCTTCATTTATCACCCTTTTCACCGTGGTCCTGCTTAACCCCATCTGAAGGGCCAACAGTTTCTGCTTACGTATGGGATTTCTTTGAAGTCGCGCCTTCACAGCTTTTATCACTGCTGGAGTCCTAACAGAGCGAGGGCGACCACTTCATGGCCTGTCATCTATACTAGAGTCTTCATTGTATCGTTTTGTGGTACGATAAACGAATCTTTTGTTTATATTTAAATTTTTCAGTAAGTCGAAAATCTGAATTGGCGCGTAACCGCAACGATGTAACGCAATAACTGCGACACGGTCTTCTTTAAGTGTCCACTCCATATTTAAAAATGAGGAAAATTCTAAAAATTACACATTTTTATTTTCATGAAAAATTCGAAATTCGAATTCAATAAACTTTTTTGTGGCCAGCGTTCTAAATTCAAAAGTTTTTATTGTGTGACAGAACTTATGACCTTGACTGTGTATAATCATAATCAAAGTAATGACCAAAGCCCGTGATCTGTATGTTATGTATCTTTTAAGTAGGTATATTCCTATATACAGGGCCGGTTTTAGCACGACCAGCGCCCTGGGCGAGATTTTCACGGCGCCCCCTAACTGCACTTCAATTCCATACGTTATATATGGGTATAAGAAAAAAAAATATTAATAAAAATTATCCATTTATTTTAAAAACTAACAAAATTTCACTTTTCTAGCCTTTCTATCAGCGAACTCTTTTATTAGAATATCAAAGTCGATGTTTTCAGCAATTTCATTTTCGATTGACAAAGTTGCCAAGTTTGTCAATCTAGATTGACATATTGTCGATCGCAGATAGGTTTTAATCAGCTTAAGCTTAGAAAAACTTCTCTCCCCACTAGCAACCGTTACAGGTATAGTCAATAATATTCGCAATGCTATCCATACATTTGGATACAGTTCTTGTAAGTTGTTATCTTTGATAAAATTTAAAACATAAGCAGGGGTAACCAGATTTTGATTAGGCAAAAAAGATTTCAGGCTTACGAGTTCATCACATAACATGCAACCATCTATATCTGATTTAGAGTCTACAGTTAATTTCAATTGGAGATCACCACACAGTTTGACAAGTTCGGGTTTTTCCGGAATCTGGTTTATATTATACAAAAAAGACCAATATTCCGAGTACTCATTTAACTGTTCGAATCTTTCATTAACTGAAATTAATGTAGTGTCCAAGAGAGCGTTGAAAAATTCAATCTCAATTTTTTTTTCTGGAGAAATTATAGGCTCGTCGCGGGCAGTTTCACCAGCTTGACGCTTGACAAATCGAATTCTTGTTGTGGCTCTAAACACAGGCTCAATTTTCAGTTCTTCAGCCAATTCCTTCGCAGTTAAAATGGCGCTTTTAAAGCCTGTATTTCTATATTCTTCCAAGAAAGTGCAGCATTTTTTTAACATTTCTGTGCATTTACTGAGATCCATATCTTTGGATTGTAGAGATTTACTGACGACATTAATTTGAAAAAGTATGTCATACCAAACAACCAATGAAACAATGAAGCTGAAATCTTTTAACTGTTCGGCTAGAGTTGTAGCTTCATGAGATATTTGGACATCAGTGTGCTGTGTTTCAATTGCCAAATAAATCAATGCATCATGGATGGCACTAATTTGATAACGGACTGCTTTAACACTGCTTATTCTTGCTTCCCATCGTGTGTCACTAAGCTTTTTTAAAGTATATAATCCCAAGCGATCGGTTAGAATTTTCCATCGATGAACAGAAGCTGAAAACAATGTGAACAACCTCTGAAGTACCCCAAACAAAGTGACCGATTTTACGGATGACTTAGCGGCATCGCATAGTACGAGATTGTAGCTATGACAGCCACAAGGGACATACACAGCTAAGGGGTTTATGTCCAGAATTCTCCTTTGAACACCAATATTTTTTTCCTTTCATATTTGCTCCGTTGTCATAACCCTGACCCCTACAGTCGTTCACTTCCAGTTCGTGTTTATTTAAAACATCAATAATAACTTCAGTCAGTTTTTCACCAGTCGACTCGTTTACAGGTATAAATTCTATGAAATGCTCTTTTACTGATATTTTATTGTCATCTGATGATAAATCAACAAATCGTATTGTCAGTGAAAGTTGTTCTACATGACTTATGTCTGGAGTACAGTCAGCTATAATAGAATAATATTTTGATTTCTTTGCGCGTGATATGATTTCTGACTTCACTTTTTCACCCATCAGCTCTATTAATTCATTTTGAATGTCTTTTCCGCAGTAGTGATCTGAGACATCACCTTTTATAGCTAATCGCAAGTGCTCCTGCATAACTGGATCGAATTTGGCTAGTAGTTGTACTAATCCCAAGAACTTTCCGTTATTTGGCTTGTATAGTTTGTCAGAAGAACCTCTGAATGCCATATTGTTTTCAGCTAAATAGAGTGTGATATGCATCAATCTAGACAAAACATTATTCCATCTTGTGGTTTCCTTTCTAATCAAATGTTGCTCTTGGCAATCGATTGTTTTTCCTGTTTTTAATCGTAGCTCAGTATCAATCCATGAAAGGTAAAACTTCTTATGTGAAATGCTATTCTCATGATTTTTTAACATTTCAGACAAGTGTTTCCAGTCGTTATATCCTTCAGATACTAAACTCGACGTTGAACTAATATCAAATAGCCGGCAACAAAAACAATAAACTCGATCCTTAGAAACGGAGTATACCAACCATCGACGCCGAATTGTTTCATTGTTTGCTAGTTTTTTTATGAAATGCGAATTAGAGAAATGTCGCTCTGTATCATTCTTCGGATAATTATCAATGTGAGTTTGCACTGGGCCACTAGTTATTATATGATCAATGATTTTGCTATTTCGAATGAGTGGCCAATTGGCTGGATCCGTTATATTCGGGACAACAGTACTAAAGTCATATAGCATTTGTATTTGTTGTACATCACCAATGGAGTCATTCTGAGCAGCATCTGTAATCATAGCACCACTTGTTCCCCCACTTTGGGAAACTTCGTCCACAATCTCTTCAACAGCTATCTGATCGGATTTTTCAGACAGAGGCTCCACTATCGATGCATTCGTTTGTAATCCAGATGTAGATGCCACATTCAGGTCTTGATTTTTTGTTGTGATATATTTATCTATATTCATAAACTTTTTTGCTTTTTTTAATTCCTTTTCTTTTTTTGCTTTTCGTTTTCTATAATTTGCCCCAGATAGTTTTTTTTTTATAAGATCAGCGTTTTCAGACATTTTATACTAATTGGATAGTAATTAATAAAATCTGCAACAAAAGAAATCTTTGTGAATTTAAAATCATTTCTCAAATACATTTAATAAGTACTCATAACAAAACTTCATTATAATAGCGTTTCTTTTTTGTCTTATTTTCTGATTTTTTTAAATCATTACCTACCACGAAAAATCAAGAGCTCTTTTCAGTCCACTATGAGAAAAAAAGTTGGGACACATCTGGACGAAAAAATCACGATCACCCACTCATTCCCATGGGAATGAGACTTTTTCTCGCATTAAAAAGTAGTTAAGTAATCTATGTATTTCCTACTCGGGATCTATATATCTCCTTATTAAAATTTCATCAATATAGTATGTTCCAGAGATTATACCGCCCCAAACGTTTAAAACATACAAACAAAATGTCATTAGAGATCGATGGATAAATAGCAGAGAGAGAAAAAGTTAAAATAGAGTGTAAGATAGTTAAAAGTTTTGTGCTTACCTTATGAAATGATCCGTCAAAAAACGTAATTGTACACTGATATTTAAACTTTCCAGGTAAAACTAATGTCACTCGGTACCTACTCCGACTCGGAACCAAGAGTGGAACGTCTGATTTACCTACTGCGTTTTATTGTTTTTAAATATTTGGAATAACTGTTTTAAGTGCGTTTACTCGTTTATAAATGAGAATAAGCTGAGTGCAAGTTGTGTGTTTCGCTTCGCTTTGTCAAAAATAGCGCCCACTCTTTTAATAAGCATGTTAAAAAGAGATAGATAATGTGTTTCTCTATGGTCGGGGATTCTCGGTAAAATGAACTTTGCGTCCAGGGCTGGGTTCAGAAACATCGCAATGAGTGTTATTATTGTCGGGCGAATGTCGCCCGATGACAGTTCCCCATACAAATCTATGATCGCACTGACTTTCTGAACGGACTGGTGCGTCGGCGGGCGTGAGCGGGCGATGTTTCTGAACTCAGCCCAGTGCTCCATTCTAGTGTGGCCGATATAATTTTTTTTCCCTTAACTTAGGGAAACTGGGAGTAATTCGGTTTGAGCGAGTGAATAAAAAGGGGCGCCTGCGGCGCCCCCTCTCATCCGGCGCCCCTGGGCGGTCGCCCAACCGCGCCCTACCCTAACGCCGCTTCTGCCTATATATATGTGGCTGACATATGTTATTGAATCACTGTGTAAACGTGGCCACAACTTTGCCTTTGGCTCCTCAAAGTGGAATAGAAGATTATGAAACAAGGGAGCAAAGTTGGTCATAACACGAGGTTGGTTTACCAGCTCGAGCCGCAGCGCAGCGCATATGAGAGCAGTAAAGAACCGAGTATGTTATTTATTACCAATTGCTCACGAGTCTCATACGAGACGTTTTTCAATACACTTGTGAGGAAAATAAAATAAAAACAGGCAGGTAAGATATAAGAAATTTATTTTTCCGCATTCTAACCTCAAAATAGCAACATCGCCGCTTGATTTTGGGATCTCAGGCTGAAAAATTATATTCCTAACTCGTTCTTAAAAGCTTCTTTACGAACCTCGCTACTACCCACGCCTTCGGCTCGTGCCGTAAACTTCTCGTTTCGTAAATATAATCCTTTGCAACCGCGTAGGAAATCTACTATAGTTATCGAAGCAATTGTTAAAAGTACAGTTATTTAAATTATATCTTGAACATTTTGTTGGCATTTTAACAGTATTTGTTATGCTATTATGTGTAACTTCATTGTCGGGAATGAGGTTCTGTGTAACCGTAAATGTCAGAGATATAATATTTTCGTAGACTGTGGTCGTTTCTTCAACTTCAACGCGAAGGACTTCAAAGAACGTGGATCAGGCCAAAACTTCTTTATTTTGGCTCCAACATGCGATCAGTTTGGAGTAATATTTTTCCAGCATAAAAACTCTTTGCTGTCATTACTTATCCATAGTTGATATATAAAAACTCTTTGCTGTCATTAATTGTCCATAGTTCATACATTTAAAACTACGGGCCCTGTGGGCAGTAGACCTCGCTATGAGAGGGGACTGTGAACCAATTTTTAGGTAAGTATTTTAGATTCAATCAAAATCAGGTAGTAGAGTAGCCGCATCAATAACTTTGTAAACTAAGTACATTTTGCAATTTAAAATACAATCTATTGACTTTTCACGAAAAGAGTTATAGTCTTTTTCACTCTTTCTCGTGGTCTGTATAGATCCTCTTTACTAATCCATCTCCTTCTTCGAGGAGTCCAAACTTGGTAATATTTGGAAAATATTTCTTGGATTTTTAGAAAACAGGCGGCCGAAGGGTACTGTGTAGTATATTTTTAGAACCGGCTCATGAAGCCCTTTAATTTGATTTCACGTTAGGTAGATACGATAGGTTTCAGAAAAAAAAAACCCATACAAACAATTTATGACGTCAATACGGGGAGTATTCCCAAGGGGAAAATCGAGAAAAGCTCTCGACCAAAAAAATACTTTGAATTCAAGGAGCACGTGAGCCAAAGTTTTGTGAGGATCGCTTGAAATCTGTGGCCCCTAGATCGGAACTGACAGACACACATAGAGACAGAAAGCAAAATCGGCCTCCTAGCTTGTCGAAATGGAGCCCTTCGCGCTCGCTTCGCTCGCTCGGTCACTAAATCCATTACCACACTGTTATGTTTATTACCGTACGCGTGTATAATAGGCATTAAGATTCTAGAACCAACGTCTATGAGTCACTTTACGAGCAACTGTGTTGAAATAGTACATTTAGCGAGGTTCGAAAAGAAGCCTTTTTGAACGAGTTACGATTTTACGAATAGAATTTTTCCGCCTGAGAACCCAAAATCAAGCGGCGAAGGTGCTATTTTGAGGTTGGAATTCGGAATGCATTACGCTACAAGCCAAGCCAAGTTTACCTGTGTCCGCCTTCGCTGCCGCTTGGTGGCGCTGGCGCTGTTGGAGGCAAAGAGTTTCATTCATTTGAGGTTAGGTTCAAAAAAGTGATTTTCAATCACATGCGGGCGCTCGAGTCCCGTCGCACGCCTATTTTTGGACAATTATTAGGTAATTAAAATCTATGGAGACCTTTTGTCTTTAACTGTTTTATCTACACACGTATCATAAACCCTCTTTACTATGCGTTCAAAAACCGCACGTTACGATCAGCATTATGTTAGACTACTTGGTAAAAACTCGTTTCGTATCTGGAAAACTACACATAATGGTCATTATTACCTCTGATCAGTTTACCTCTGATGCTAACGTCGAGGCTGGGGGTTCAGGTTCTCCCCGCTTTCCAAACATCATCGTGCGTTTTACTCGACGTCGCTGCAAGATCGATTTAATTAGTGCGGTTCGATCCAGACGTGGAGTCACCTCGGCCCAACTAGGTATTCCCGGTACCCCAAGTAACATATTTGTGAATGAACATCTTACGCCTGCAAACAAATTATTGTTCAAGGAGGCAAGAACCTTGAAAACAAAGCACAATTTCATTAATGTCTGGTGTGCAAATGGCGTTATCAAGGCCCGCAAATCTGCTAATCACCGTATAGTTACGATCCGATCTCAAGACGATGTTAAAAACCTCATTAAGTGACAAAATTGCGATACACATGCACAAAAAATTAATGTAAAAACAACCACTTATGTTAAACCTTTACCTTTAAAACCTAATTTATAATTTTTGCACCTAGTAACTTGTTACGCTTTTATACATGCACAAAAAATTTATGTAAAAACAACCACTTATGTTAAACCTTTACCTTTAAAACCTAATTTATTATTTTTGCACCTAGTAACTTGTTACGCTTGTATACCATTAGTACTAGTAGCTTATATTGATTGTACCTACTTATTTAACCATCTTTATTACCTAAATACCTCTCTTATTAGATTTTCCTTAGATACCTACTGCAAACCATCTGAAGGAGGCCCTTATTAATGTAACTTGTTATGCTTACTCACCATTAGTACTAGTAGCTTGTATTGGTTGTACCTACTTATTTAACTATCTTTATAACCTACATACCCTGCTTATAAGTGTTGCTTTGGGTACTGCAAACCGTCTGAAGGAGGCTCTTAATAATGTTACTTGTTTTATTAAATCTAACCTCATTAATGACTATGTCTAATTTATCCTTTTACTACCAGAATGTAAGAGGGCTGCGCACGAAATCTCACGACTTTCATTCTAACGTATTAGATTGTAATTACCATGTTGTCTGTTTGTCGGAGACTTGGCTCAACGATGGTTTTCATAGTAGGGAGTATTTTGATGAACGTTTTACAGTACATAGATGCGACAGGGACGAAGCGGCTAGCGGAGCGGAGTGTGGTGGCGGAGTGCTGATTGCGACCCACCGGGAGTTGGCGGCGGAGAGGCGCGCATGGCCTGTGCCGGCCCGCGCCCGCTCCCAGTGCCTGTGGATTGCGATACCTATTCGGGCTCGAACATCTAAGTACCTAAATATCGCATGCTTCTATTCGCCTCATGGAGATTGTCATACTGATTGTTTATCCGAGTTTTTCACCATTTGCCAGGATCTTGTTCTGAGTAATCCTAACGATATATTTCTCTTAGTGGGTGACTTCAATATAACTTACGCTGACTGGATTTTCAGTAAATCGAATTCAAATTTAGTTCTGAACTTGAATACAAATTCTAGCCCTAGGGTATGTCTTATCTCAGGTTTTTTATCTCTAACTAATCTTAAACAATATAATTCCATTAAAAATAAAAATAGTAGGTTATTAGATCTTGTTATAAGTAGCATGCCTTGTTTGGTCAGAGAATGTCTAAATCCGCTCACTCCTATAGATCATGACCATCATAATGCCTTAGAATTTGAACTTGACACTCAGCCATTCATAACCTTAGGGTCATCTCCTGCCTTATTGCCAAATTTTAACTTAGCTAATTATGATCTAATAAATAATCGTGTTGATTGGGACAGCCAGTTGAGTGACTTAGATACTGAAGAAGCTACAAATACCTTTTATAATATTATAAATGATCTCATTAGCTTACGTGTACCTTTCCGCTCTTCCTCACAATCTAGAAAGTATCCTGTTTGGTATTCCAAAAGTTTAATTAAGCTGGAGCGCGAGAAGCAGAAATATCACAAGAAGTATAAGGTTTACGGCAGTCAATACGATTATCACACATTTTCTATCTTGAGAAAAAGGCTAAAGAAACTTGAGCGTGAATCTTATCGTAAGTATATTAGTTACTCTGAACATAAAATCAAAGTGTGCCAAAAATATTTCTGGACTTACATAAAGAGTGTTTCCTCATGTAATGACATACCACACAAGATGAGCTTAGGTGACATTTCGGCTAACACTGGCTCCGAAATCTGTGATCTCTTTAATAGGCACTTTGGCTCCGTATTTGAGCCAGCTGCGCGCTTGTCCCGCGATTCTTTGACTTTACCCCCTCCTTCTTGTACTGTAGTTGACATAAACTCTATTAACATTGATTTAAAACTGGTATTCAAATATCTAAGCGGTATTAATTCTAATAAGGGAGCTGGCCCCGATGGGCTTCATCCTTTATTCATTTCTAAATGTGCCGAGCATCTTTCAGCCCCCATAACAATTTTATTTAAAAAGTCTTTGAGTGAGGGGTGTATGCCTATCGTTTGGAAGCGGGCTCTAATCACTCCTATTCCAAAAGGAGATGATCCGTATACGGAATACTATAGTATTACTGATTATCGACCCATATCTAAATTATGTTCACTAAAAATTTTTGAAAAGATTGTCACCGATCAACTATCTCGACTTGTTTCGCATCATATATCTGGGGCTCAACATGGTTTTCGTAGTGGTCTGAGTGTTTATACTAATTCAATGGATAAAAGGACACAGCGGATCAAGAGGTAACGATGCAGCGGATGAGTTGGCGCGTAAAGGATCTAGCTTGGCAGCGTATGGTCCCGAACCTATCATCCCTCTTCCCTTCAAGATGGTACGCTCATTTCTGAGAGAGTCGACCAGGAATGATCATGCCACTCTTTGGACAAACCATGAGGAGTGCAGGCAGGCTAAGCTGGCCTTGCCGTCCCCTAGCGCTAGGCTGGCTAAGACCTTGCTTCGACTTAGTAGGCCGCGCATGCGACTGGTAACTGCAGCACTTACTGGCCATGGTTTCTTTAACAAACATCTATATGTCCTAGGTCCTTACCGACAGCCCCCTTTGCAGAGCCTGCTTGGAGGCAGAAGAAACGGCTGCTCACGTCCTCATGGAGTGCACAGGAGTAGCGGACTACAGGGCTAAACACCTCGGTCAATCGAGGGACCTTCCAGGGATAGTCGGTAACGTAAAGGGCCTACTGGCGTTCCTGGAGGAGTTGGGTTGGCTCGAATGATGTCGCATTTCCCACCCACACGCAAAATAGGCGCTTTCGTCGTCGAGTTGCGGAAACCAGCCCGTCTTACAATTGACAATTGACATTCAAATTTCGAACGCCGACGCCCACCCGCGTGCCGTCCCTAGTTTGTCTGTGAAGTTGGTACTCACATTCAAATTTCGAACGCCGACGCCCGCCTGCGTGAAGTTGGTACTAAAGAACAAGCTAAACAATTGCAGAACCACAATGCCGGTCAAACATGCGGTTCCTGAACACATCAAAGAGAGCTTATGATATGTGTGTAGTTAAACTAGTGTATGTAACTGCACATAATTAGGCATTATGCAGCAGTCACATAAACTACTATTATGTTCTTAATATAACAACGTGTCGTTAGAACATAACATAAAAATCCGATAATTCGTCATTTTTAGGGCTCCATACCCGAAGGGTCCAAACGGGCTCCAACTGATGTCACTCACGTGTCCGGCCGTCCGTCGTCGTCTGTTACACAGGTTTTACAGCCAAACGGTTGAAGCTACATACTTCAAATTTTCACAGTATAATACTTATCTTGTTACAACTTAGTCAGCGCGTGGGCCAGGCAATATTAAATAACTGTATGCCTGGCGCCACATATTCACAAATATTAAACAAAGTGTTGTCATCGCAGTTTTTAGAACCAACCACCCTAATTATTTTAATTGGTAGAAGGGAAAATGTATCTAAAAAACTAATTACTAAATACTTTTCCAAATTAAATTCTTTACAAAATGTAGATAGAATGATCTTGTTTGCGTTTCCCTTCAGCCAATCTTTGTCACAACATGAAAATCATATAAGACATGATTATAATACATTTATACACACATTGACATGTCGTCATACTGAAAAATTTCATTTCATAGACACCAATATTTGTATTGGAAAATATTTTTATTTGACTAAGGATAGGTATTACCTATCTAGGTTTTATAGAAAACAGATAGCACAGTCACTATCTTATTTTATTTTGAACTCAGTCAAGTTTTTGACTAATGAAACGCCTGCTTCTATTGAGCAGTGTAATAATAATGACATGTACTCCTTGGAATCTGTTCCAAGCTCTTTAAATTAACCCATAGGACAACAGAGAGTAACTCTGGCAGTAATATTAATATTTGTATAAATATACCTTCATCTTGCCCATTAAATCAAGTTACTAGTAATGAAAAATGTAAAAGTAAGAATATTTTAAACGTGGTTCATCAAAATATACAGGGCATGTTAAGTAAAGAACTGGAAATTGAGTTATTCATGAACTGTAATAATATTGATATTTTATGTATAACAGAGCACTTTTTAAAGAGTTATCAGTTCATGTTCAACTTTAATAACCACCATGTTGCTAGTTCGTTCAACAGAAAAACAGCTGATCGCGGTGGCTCCTTAATACTTGTAAATAATAGTTTTAAATATAAGGAACGAGTTGACATAGTGAGCCTGTCTGTTGAGCGTACCATGGAAATAGCCTGTATTGAACTTGAACAACTTATTGTAATGAGCGTATACAGACCACCAAATTCATCCTTTGATTTATTCGAAAAGAAAATGGATGAAGTGTTGATTAAAATCAGCGATAAAAACAAATTTTTTATAATTTGTGGTGATTTTAATGTTAATCTGTTAGAGGATAATAATATTTGTACTAGATTAAAATCTTTATTTTTATGTCACAACATGAACTATCTGTTTTTGGAGCCTACTAGAATTACTGCAACATCTGCTACCTGCATTGACAATATATTTACTAACATTACGCCCATTTTCAAATCGGTCATCAATAAATTAACCTCTGATCACTCTGGTCAGATAGGTATATTCAATTTTAAAATAAAAAAGGACCAAAAAGAGGATATTACATGTGTGCCCGTTAGTGACACTCGGCTTGAACACTACAGGAATCATATTTTAGATAAACTATGGGAAATACCATACAGTGACGATCCAAATTTGTTGTACAACTCAGTATTTAACCTTGTCAAAAATGAATATGATACGGTATTTAAATCAAAAACTATAAAAGTTAATAACAAAGCTTTGTTTAGTGATTGGGCGACAGTTGGAATTCATAGGAGCAGACGAAGATTATATGAACTCTATGAAGAGAAATCATATAACAAAAATACGGCCTTTCTAGATTATGTTCGTAGTTATTCAAAAATGTTTTAACGCGTTTGTGCCGTAGCTAAATCTAATTTCATTAAAAACAAAATTGAATCTAGTAGCAATGTAATGAAAACGACTTGGCAAATTATAAACAGAGAGACTGGAAAGGCCAAAGCTACACATAATAACTTCAAGCTTAAGATAGATAATCAATTGCTAAGTACAGACCTAGAAGTAGCAAAAGCTTTCGAAAATTTCTTTACGGACATTCCAGTTTCAACATCCAAGTCTTTAAATTCATCTCCCGCTGCTGCTGAATCTATACTTAAACAAAACTTTGAGGATTGTAAAACATATTTTAAATTTAGGCACGTAAATAATGAAGACATTGTAAAAGCGTTTAAATCCCTGGAAATGAAAAAGACAGCTGACGCCCATGGTCTATCAGTAAAAATTATTAGTTCCATTGTAGATTGTATTGCACCTCACCTTTGTTGTATATTTAATCAATGTATAGATAATGGTGTGTTTCCTGACTTGATGAAACTAAGTAAAGTTATACCTTTATTCAAAGCTGGTAGTACATCAGACCCCACCAATTTTAGACCCATATCGATACTACCAACGCTTAGCAAAATATTTGAAAAACTCATACTTAATCAATTGCAAAGTCATTTTTATCTCAATAATTTAATTCATATTGCTCAGTTTGGTTTCACAAAGGGTCGTTCAACAGCCGATGCTGGTGTTGAACTAATCGACAATATTTTTGATGCCTGGGAAGACGCAATGGATGCAATAGGTGTCTTCTGCGATCTATCCAAGGCTTTTGATTGCGTCCATCATGACACTCTTGTCAGGAAGTTACGCCATTATGGTGTAAAAGATCAGGCACTTGGCCTTCTGGAGTCATATCTAACAGATAGGGTTCAGATGGTCGATGTTAATGGGAAAAGATCACCTGGGTCTTCAATAAGTATGGGCGTACCGCAAGGTTCAATTCTTGGTCCTTTCTTGTTTTTAGTATATATTAATGATTTACCTTACCTTGTTAAAGCAAAACATGGGTTAGTATTGTTTGCCGATGATACTTCTTTGATATTTAAAGTTAAAAGACAGCAATCAAATTATGACGAGGTAAACAATGCTATCTCTAGTATAGTGAACTGGTTTACTGTTAACAATTTATTACTTAATGAAAAGAAAACTAAATGTATTAAATTCGTGTTACCCAATGTGAACCCGGTAACTACAGACATATTTATAAAAGGACAGAGATTGGACCTTGTGCAGTCGACTGTCTTTTTGGGCATTACTATAGACGCCAAACTACAATGGGATCCTCATATAAATAAATTGTCGAACAGACTGAGTTCGGCAGCGTTCGCAGTTAAAAAAATTAGAGCTCTTACCGACGTAGACACCGCTAGACTAGTCTACTTTAGTTACTTTCATAGTCTAATGACCTATGGTATTTTATTGTGGGGTCACGCTGCGAATGCTAATAGTATATTTATTCTGCAGAAACGGGCTGTTCGTGCAATTTATAGATTAGGGCCTAGAGTGTCACTGAGGGAAAAGTTTAAAGAAATCAATATTCTGACATTTGTGTCTCAATATATCTATGACAATCTTGTGTATGTAAAAAGAAATATAACTAATTTTCAGAAGTACAGTGATATACACAATTTTAATACTAGAAATAAAGACAAGTTGGTTGCTTATGTAAGCCGACTACATAAAATTAGTAATTCTTTTAAAGGCAATTGTATACGCTATTACAATAAGGTCCCTACTGATATTAAAAACTTACCTTTAGACAAGTTTAAAATAATAATAAAACAGAAATTGTATAAAAAAGGTTACTATAGGATATCTGATTATTTAGAGGACAGATGTCCATGGGAATAGATTGTTTGAGTAACAGGCTGTTTCGATATATAATTAGCATTAATTTTGTAATTTGACAATATTTTATTTAAAAAAGGAAACGCAAAAGATGCGACGACTGTGGAGTTTCTTCGGTGAGCTCTTCTCCACAGATTCCGCCATTGTGTTAGTGAACTCACCCAAAAAAATGTAATGACGGATCTAAGTGATGCAACAACATCCTATGGAAATAAATGATTTTTGATTTTGATTTTTGATTTTTGATTTTGTTGACCCAAAGCCAAGCAAATTGTCATATTTTTTTAATGTTTTAAGGGGGGGCTCCCATACAGTTAAAGGGTGCGCGCAAAAAGTAATTGGGGTGGATACCGTTTATTAGAGCTCGTTAAGTAGATAAATTCTGCTTTTTGATTTTTTTGTTTTAAAAAAGTATTGGAAATCAAAGGAATGTGAAGGCACCAAAGATATAATTTTTTATAAAGTTTTGTACAGAAGAAATGTTTAACTTCCCATTTACCTATGACTTTTAAAGTTTGTGATATTTTTTATTAATAAGTTTATTTTACTAAAAAATACCAATATGTTGAAAAATCAGACTCAGATTTTTTCTTAAATTATTTTATAAAGATTATTACTGCCGTGGTGAGGAAAGTCGGCAATTGCAGGACGAGTATTGAGTTTGAAGTCCGAGCCGCAGGTGAGGATTTCAATAATACGAGTCAGGCAATTGCCATTTCTGCCGAGGCATGTAAATGGTGCTTTTCTAAAAAAAATGCAAAGAAATAAATAAAAATTCCATAAACATTTTTCAATACTGACACGAAATTCTAGTATCTTTTGTAAACCTTTCCCTGGACTTCTTTGGTAACAGATTTCCCATGGCCAATTTGGCTTCCGCCCTTAAAGGCATTCAATTTCCATTTCACTCTCATTAGAACTCATTTATTCAATAAAATAGTTGTTCTCAACACTTCATTTTTAGGGTTCCGTACCCGAAGGGTTCCAAACGGGACCCTATTACTAAGACTCCGCTGTCCGTCCGTCCGTCTGTCACCAGGCTGTATCTCACGAACCGTGATAGTTAGACAGTTGAAATTTTCACAGATGATGTATTTATGTTGCCGCTATAACAACAAATACTAAAAAACAGGATAAAAGAAATATTTAAGGGGGCTCCCATACAACAATTCTTTCAATACCACATACAAACTTATGGATGCACCTGGTTACGTACATGGAGTGTGAAAGTAACCAATAACTTTGTAAACAATATTTTGCTGTGTAAAATCCAAACTATTCACTCCACACATCGCCTCCATTGAACGGTGGTACGGAACCCTTCATGCGCGATTTAGACTCGCACTTGGCTGGTTTTTATCTTTTTAGTTTGTGATTGTTTCCCCGCTAATGATAGGTATTTTTACGTATGTTTTTTAGACAAAGATAACTCGATTATACGGCCTTCTGGTGGTGTATAAGAAAAGTAAAAAAAAACAAAAAAAAACACACGCACTGTGAGGAAAAAGTAGCGGGTTACTTGGCTGAACGCAAATATTCACAAATCTTACCGAATTAATATGAAACTGTCAGATTATAAAAAAAGAACATGCAGCGGGAAATAATGGGTTTTGGTAGAATAGAATAGAATAGAATAGAATAGACGTTTATTAGCTTTCTTGTTGTACATAGGGTCTTAGATAAGTATTTTCAGGAACAAACAAGAACCCTGCTAGGGCGCTGCTAACTTAGGATTATAAAAGGTTATAACTTAAATTCTTACTTACTACCTAGATTACTTATTTTATTTATTATTAATTTTCATAAACTCTCTAAAACAAGAACAATAACAGAATATATTTTACTTTTACTTAAGATATAATAACACAAGTCTCACAAGCTCCAAACCTAGTTTTTGCCATGTTCATCAAAAAACTCAGAGTATAATAACTTTTTCGTACTAAGTATTTATTAAGGGCATTTTTAAATACATTAATTTTTTCTATAGACTGAATTGATTTCGGTATACAATTAAATATTTTGGCAGCCATCGAGCGGGGGCCTGAATGAACTAAATGTAATTTCGATGAGCATGTTGCCAATCTTTTATGTGGTCTTAATCCTTCTGGTCTTGGTAGGATTAAGCAAAAGTTTTAACATTTTAATTTTGGGTGGATAAAAATTAGGCTCTTCGCGTGTTCGTTTTTCAAACAAAATACGAACATAGTTATGAAAAGATAATTTATTTCTTAATTTTAATTTAAGACATTTAATAAAAATAATTCATTTACAGATATCAGGTAAGTTTTCTGAGCTCAGTGTTGTGCCTGCGGTTAATTATTCAGATAATACTATAATAAATATTAACACAAATTTTACAATGTCAATTTTAGATTAATAAATAATAAATTATTTTTAGGCTAATATTCTACGGAACACTAAATGTGCGAAGTTTGACACGCACTTGGCCAGTTTTCATATTTTTTGTAATAACCTCCGCTCGCACTACATGAGATTGACGATCCAAATACTGGAAAATATCTATAAAAACTCTAATAATAATAATAATATTTATTTATTTCAGGTATACATCCATAATTAAACACGGTAAAATGAAAAATAAATTGAAATAATGACACAAAACAAAAAGAGCAAGGTAAGACTAGAAAGAGCCGTTACATGTTTCGACATAAACAGAGGAGTCAGACAGGGAGATCCACTATCACCAAAACTTTTCAAAGCGGTACTTGAGTTAGTCATGAAAAATACAATCACAGATTGGCGAAGAAAATGGCTTACAGAAAGGTGTAAATCTCCAAGGGGGTCGGCACTCAAAAATAAAATGGCTTCTTCGATGTTACGCTCTTTTAAATACATATTTTTATATCAACTGGTAGAAGTAGAAAGCTAATATCGCAGTCTGATACGCTATTGCAACTTCACGTAAGCTACAAATATTGTGTATATCTACATGATCCCCAGGCCTAGGCAAAGAAACATAATGCCTAGGTCGACTGGGCTGAGCATATCTCGCATTTGATGATTCTCGCAAAAGTGGCATTCATAGTCCACACGGGTGAAGTAGATGTCACTTCTCCTTGTCCCTTATCGTCTCGATGGTTATGATGATAAGGGACAAGTCGTAGAGAGAGAAGGACACAGATTGAGTGACCTCGCCCTCGCTTCCTTATCCATAAGGAGAGTTATTTGTGTGAGACGGCCTCTAGTCCTCGAGAGACCAGTGGGACTGCATTCTCATTGTAGCAAATAATACTTCTTGTAATAAAGTTAAAAATGTATTCCCTTGGTATTCAGCGTTAACGTACATTTTAATTACCCACTGATATTTGTAGAATTATTTTATCTAGCAGAAAGGATCACGGAACTCTGCCAGCTTGCAATATTAAATGCTGTTACAATAAGTTGCCTAGATACTTTGTACGGAGCAATAAATCACTATAAACTTACCAGAAATTAATGGAAGTATCTGAGGAAATGATCTCTTGGCAGTTGTTTCCCTTCCTTTCACCGCGAGCCATAAGCGGTCTATTATTTTAACACAATTTTCATTTAGTTTGAATATCAACGCAATTTTAATAACCCATTCTTACTCGTATCTAGCTGCGGCGATGGGCAAGCCTCCTGTCACGCAAACTGGAGTATCAAATAAGGGGTACGATTTTATAGAATACCTAAAACATGCTTTTTAGATTACCTGAGAAATGATATTGGTTCCTAAAATGGTAATCTGTCACCAAAACTGTACCAACAAATAATGACAAATTGGTATTGGTCACCTCAAATTAATTATAAAATCAGCGAGAAATGATATTGGTCATAAATTATTAGATTGTTGCCTAAACAGAAGATTGGTCACCTAACGTGTATCACCAAATACATATAAATTGGTCACTAATTGAATGTCAATCTATCACGAACGCGTTAACCTTCATCTACCCACCACTTCGCCGATATTTCCTATGCAATACAGCACATTTGATGCATTATAGTATGTGATATTTTGGTGACAGATCTATTATTTAGGAGACATTTAAATTTATTTGGTCATCCATATTTGGTGACCTATTTGATTAATTTAATGACCAACATATTTTAAGGATTTTTTTACCCTTATCATTTTATTCTGAAATCTAGGAATTTGCTTTATACTCTATACTTTATTGCACCAAAACAGAAGATGCAGATATGTACATCAAAACGGAAACAAGGCGAGCGTATCTCTAAAAAAAGATTTCTTCCAGCAAATCTAGGATGGACAGGATACGTGAAAGTCTGCAGTCAGCTTATTGATCAAAGTGTCAAAAGAGTCAAACCTCCAATTTCTGAACTGAGAAATTCTCTAATTAAATACTTAAGTATCGTTCTGTCTCTGCAGATGTCACAGGAAGGAACTGGACATAACTTAGTGAATTTCTCAATTCAGAAACTGGCGTAAAGTAATCAATATGAAGTGAGGGACTGTAGAGAACTCCGAGCAGAACTTTACTATGGTGAAGACAGATTTGAAGGAAAATATGTTCTGCTGATTCGGAGTTCTCATTCGGGGAGGCACTTATAACTCTGCATAGGATATCCGAGCGAACCGCTTTCCCAACTCTGTGGTTCCGATAGAGCTGGGACCCAGGCAGCGAGTAAGTACGTAGTGGTGGTAAAGTTGGCTTGAGAAAGGATTCAGGTACAAAAATACCATCCACATGTTTACTACTGAACGACTCCAGTAGGTCAGGATAACTGGAGTGAATGCTCTGGGCGTTAATATGAACAATATTAAAGTTATTCCCCAGGATCACAAAGACAGACGTAAGTTTGTCGGATAGAGGTCTCTCTGTCGCAGTTGGTTGGTTAAATCAGACACTTAACTAACTCTCTAGACCGTTAATAAAATACCGACGTTTAACCACTCACTAGCATTTTGATTGAAATAAACATCGTCGAAAACGTTTAACAATCTGTCTTACCGAAAGCCGGCGTGTTGGAAAACAAAATAGCGTCACGATAACAGCTGATTTTCACAGCTTATATCAGGGCAAAACATTGCGGTAGCTTAGGCTTCGCTTCGCTCACCCCCTTTACCCTTCGTGTTAGGTTGAACATGTAAGAATAACAAAAAATACTTAAAACATAAACCTAAGTACACATAAAAATTTATTTATATTGTATATGTCTTGTTGCCTAGGAACTTTTAGACAACTCGTTAAACGTTTCGTTCACTCACTTGTCTGACGGAATTTTTGTGACTTGGTTAAACGTCGGTATTTAATTACCGGTCTAGAGAGTTAGTTAAGTGTTTGATTTAACCAACTTACTGCGTCACACAAGGGAGTTATCACTCTCCGCATATAGTCATCGCTTGAAGAACATGAGAAGAAACTGTGTCAATATTACATAATTTATCCATACGAAATAAAAAAAATAAGTATATTTATAATATTAATAATATAATAAATATGCTACAATGCGATAACTAATACAAAATAAAACGACAACTGCACTACGAAATAAATATTGATCTAGACCCTAACCACACAGGAGTGCTGAAAGGAATCTGGTAACAACAAGATCCCATAATATAAATCACAAAAAACGGTCAAGTGCGAGTCGGACTCGCGCACGAAGGGTTCCGTAGCATTATCTATAAAAACGGCAAAAAATCACGTTTGTTGTATGGTGGTTTCCCATACATATTACATAGTCAGGTCATAAGTTCTGTCACATGTGCAATATGAAATAATTTAGACATGTTTATTATTTATGTAAACATATATATAGCAAAATGAACTTAATAAAACATAGATTCTTATGGAAATAAAGTTTATTCAAAATGACCCCCGCGATTTTGAATACAGGCCTTTATTCTGCGCGGCCAGTCGTCTATCGCAGCACGAACGAGGTCCATGTCAATATCGGCGGCTGCCTTAATCAAGGATGCCTTGAGTGACTCCAAATCAGGATGAGGCTTTGAGCAGGCCTTTTCCTCCAAGTGTTGCCATATCTTGTAATCTAACGGACTCAAATCTGGACTGGAGGAGGGCCAGTCTTCGTGCCTGATGAAGTCGATTTCACGCGCCGCCAGCCAGTCTTGTGTGCTTTTCGCTCTATGAGCTGGCGCAGAATCTTGTTGGAATACCCAGTGCCTGTTATTAAACATGGTATGAGAAACAGGTTCCACAAGGTTCTTGAGGACTGTATTTTGATACACAACTGCATTCGTTTTTACGCCTTTCTCACAAAAATGTACCTCAGTTAAGCCCCAATAAGAGACTCCCAAACAAACCATGAGCGAGGATGGAAAATGACCTCGTTGGACACGCGGAATATTTTCATCCGAAAAAAGAATTTCCCGATGCTTTTTTCCCGCGTACCGCTTCAACAAAGCGCGGCATCTCTTCAGTCTCAGGTCCATTAAACGAGCGTCCAAACGATGTCCTGTTTTTCTTCGATATGCCCTAAGCCCTAAGTCTTCATTTAACACCCTTTTCACCGTGGTCCTGCTTAACCCCATCTGAAGGGCCAACATTTTCTGCTTACGTATGGGATTTCTTTGAATTCGCGCCTTCACAGCTTTTATCACTGCTGGAGTCCTAACAGAGCGAGGGCGACCACTTCTTGACCTGTCATCTACACTAGAGTCTTCATTGTATCGTTTTATGGTACGATAAACGAATCTTTTGGTTATATTTAAATTTTTCAGTAAGTCGAAAATCTGAATTGGCGCGTAACCGCAACGATGCAACGCAATAACTGCGACAGGGTCTTCTTTAAGTGTCCACACCATATTTAAAAATTCTAAAAAGTACACATTTTTATTTTCATGAAAAATTCGAAATTCGAATTCAATAAACTTTTTTGTGGCCAGCGTTCTAAATTCAAAAGTTTTTATTGTGTGACAGAACTTATGACCTGACTGTGTAATAGTATTATTTACTTTTAAAGTGAATAATATAACTTGATATTCCGTGAATATTGCAAGCGTCTACCTGATTCCGTTATCAATATCTTGCAAAAACAAGCAAAAAAAATCACGTTAGTTGTATGGGAGCCCCCTTAACCTGTAGTACTCGCGTGAACCCTAAAACGGAACTTTTATGACAGACGTCACCTAGAGTACTGTAGATTCTATTGTGGGCATTTATGGGCAAAAAACATAAAATTTGCCTTAATTGTTGTGTCATTATTTTTTCTTTGCCGGCCAGCAGACAAGCGAAAGGGTCAAATATTTATTTTATTCTGTTTTTTAATATGTGTTGTTATAGCGGCAACAGAAATACATCATAGTTACAAGAAGTTACAAGAATTGACTGTAAATAAATTTAAAAATGTTGTTAAAAATCACTTATGTAAAAAGGCTTACTGCAAACAAAATATCAGATTATGTAGAAGACAAGAAAGCTTGGGACGATGTTTGCTCCAATTCTGTAAAAAATAACGTATACCTAAAGCTGGAGGTTTCTAGTCGCCTCTTTGCCTCCAGCATCTAAAACATTGAGGTGACGGAATTCAAATTGAGTTCTATATTTCCCTATATCATAAGATATAAACTATATATAAATATATGTTTTTTTTTTAATCATCTGTGAAAATTTCAACTGTCTAACTTCACGGTTCATGAGATACAGCCTGGTGACAGAAGGACACGGACAGACAGACGGACGCGCAGAACGGAGTATTAGAAATAGGGTCCCGTTAGGCACTCTTCGGGTGCGGAACCCTAAAAACACACACACAGGGCAATGCTTGGTAATAAAGTTCAAATCCTATATGGAGGCCCTCGCTGGCACTGTCAAGGGGTTATTAAAACTCTAAACTGACTGCATGACAGACAATTAGGTACCCAATTATTACATCTGTTGCCTTTTCATGTAATTCTGACATAAATATAAGAATTTTTTAGCGTTTTAGTTACCCCTTGACGGTGCCAGCAATCGCCTCCATAGGATTTTAACTTTATTACCAAGCAATAAGTTTCCAAATCGCGGGCCATTTTTATATTATGTTTACATTAATAATAACTAGCTGATGCTCGCAATTTCATCTGCGTGCGCTTGGAATTATCATTTACCGGGATAACGCTACCTTCCTTCTGGTGCAGTCGGATAAAAATTATCCTAATCTAGCTCATAAACTATCTCCGTGCCAAATTTCATTCAAATCAGTTCAGCCGTTTTAGTGCAATTGAGGCACAAACACAAAAACATCCAAACATCTAAACATCGCTACTTTCACATTTATAATATTAGTTGGATAACGACGGCTATAAAACGCTAAACAAACTGACTGAAAGACAAAGCACACCCTAAACATACCATCGATTTGTACCTATTCGAATGTACTTTGCACAAACGTCTTCGAGCCAGGTGCCAACTTAGCTCGCCCGATTAGTCTAGAAAAAGGCGTGACTCTTATGTTTAGTTTGTAAATTCTGATCTGAAAGCATCTCGGATCCTAAAATAGCATTGACAATGGCAATGCCTTTGGTAACCAGAAGATATTGATACAAATACCTCTCATTGAGGCCATTGAGCACAAAGAACACAGCAGCCCGGGTAAATTTGCGGAAGGCTGCTAAATAAACAGGTCAATGAGGATCAAATGACGTGTTGCAATGAGATTGAAGCACTTGAGGTATGAGTGGAAAAAGATAAGTAAGAATTCTTGCAAGTTACGAAAGCGCGTGGGTTGTTCTTTGACGATCTCTGGCGTTGGCGGTTTGAGGCTCTTGCCTCCCAAGCGAATCCCGACTTGTGAGGAAGAAAAAATCTCCAGGTCTTGTATGTTTATACGTGTGTACCTCGCCGTTTACCATGGCACAGGGTGTCTTAGTGTGGGGCCAGGAGCAATGTATGTGCCTGTATTGTATACATGTTTATTTATTATTTTTCGGGAACTGGGATCTGAAGTATCTTATGTTACACGGATGGCTGGTAATAGCGTATCGATTGATCCCAAGGGTGCAAAATGCCGTATTCGGCGGCCCCTATTTTGGTTGGAGAGCTGACTGCCAAATACCTATGTCATTTTGCGCCCTTGGGAGTAATCGATCGATACACTATTGCTCTTCGTGTTTCATAAGAGACTCGGGCCCCTGCGACAGCACTAGAATCAGATATTAAAGCGACACTTTATTTGTACGACATTCTGGGGCCTTATCCTGTTATGAAAACGCATAGCGATAGCATATCGATTGCTCTCGGCTCCCAAGGTTGCAAAATGCCGTATTTGGCGTGTCGCGTCGGCGGCGCCTATTACGTTTGGAGTCTAACTGCCAAATACGGCATTTTGCGACCTTGGGAGAAATCGATTCGAAGCGATATACCCTCGCTATGCATTTCCCATAAGATAATTGAGCCCCTGTGCATTCGTCCAAATAACACAACTTTCACCGTGGAACTTTGAGTTATCTGTCGTTCAACCGGTGCTTCTTCTGAATCTATTTTTACTCAAGCAATTTCTTGTTCACAGCGACATCTTATCCTAGAAATATCAATACCATCCAACTGCCAGAACTTAGTCAGCTATTTACTACGGCACGAGGAACTAATATTGTAAGTATGGAATCCGAGACAACCGTTCCGGCGCAGGTGGTTCTGGGTCCTGATTCTGCTAATGAGATGACGGGTAGTCCCGTCAGGTATGAAGACATTTTGCCGGGACAGAACCCTAAGCTTCTTCGGTCACATTATGCGCTCACCTAGGCACCAACTGGAGAAGCTCATCATAATAGGTCAAGTGGAAGGCAAACGCGCCAGAGGACGTGCTCTAACTATACTGCTATTTTTAATTTGAGGCCAGAATTGTAAACAAACAACTGTCATTTTCTAGAACAAAACCGTTCACTTTGACATTCATATTATACTTTTTGTATTGGAAAATGACAGTTGTTTGTTTTCATTTCTGGCCTCAAATTAAAAATCCTAGGATAGATGGTCCGACCAGATTAGAGAGGCGGCAGGGGGTACTCTGCACAACGCGTACCATACTATGCAGAAACGTCAGCAATTGAGCTCAGCATTCAGGGACCGATAAAGAGGAAAGAAGAAGTAGAGAACTATCAATTACTTGGCATTTGAAAAAGCCCTTAGATCAGCTCCTTGTTTTCCTCACTGCATGAGGGTCCCTATATGACTGCGAAAGTAATTTGATAGAGTTTCATTTAATTGAACACCTTTGATCGATTGCTCAGTTGGACCATGCCTTGTTTCTACGAAGTCTTAATTAACCGATGTAACGTTTCAACGACAAATCACTTGCCGAAGCTCATTTAGCCGAAGGGCAGTCGTAAAAGTCGACTAAACGCACTAAAAGTACCTGTCTTGTCACTGATTGTTATGACTTCTTGTCCTTTTATGACTCCACAATTTTGCTGAGCAAACATCAACATTACTTAGCCTTTACGTATACACATACACACACACAAATTGCTTCCGGCCCCACACTAGGATACCACGTGTCGTGGAACCGGAAACATGTAAATATCCAAGGGCCAGGGATTTTCTTTTCTTTCTCCGCAGTCAGGATTCGAACCCAGGACATCTCGTTTGAACGTAGGGGTCAATATGTGTAAGTGTAGCTATTCATATAGATGTCGCAGTAAGTTGGTTAAATCAGACACTTAACTAACTCTCTAGACCGTTAATTAAATAGCGACGTTTGATCAAGTCATTAAAATTCCGTCAGAGAAGTGAGTGAACGAAAAGTTTTACGAGTTGTCTAAACTTTCCTAGGCAACAAGACATGTACCATAAAAATATATTATTATGTGTACTTAACTTTATGTTTTAAGTATTTTTTGTTGTTCTTACATGTTCAACCTAACACGAAGGATAAAAGGGGCTCCGCTTCGCTTACCCCCTTTACCCTTCACCTAAGCTACCGCAATGTTTTGCCCTGATATAAGCTGTGCAAATTAGGTGTTGTCGTGACGCGATTTTTGCCATGACGCTTTTGCTAAGACAGATTGTTGAACGTTGTCGACGATGCTTTATTTAAATCAATGCTAGTGACTTGGTTAAACGTTGGTATTTAATTAACAGTCTAGATAGTTAGTTAAGTGTCTGATTTAACCAACCAACTGCGACATATGTAGATATTTCACTCGTAGCTATCCCTAATTGGGAAAGTAGCCGCAAAAATGTGTGAAAAAGCAAACAAGATTATAGCGCCTGTTATAGTAAGACTCGTACATGAGTGGTTTTTTGAGCGTAACGCTATGTTAAGATATCGGAATCGAGACCATGCGCGGGCGCAGGTTACTCTTGGGGTTGATAACAAATCGGAATCGTGCCGGGCGCGCATTAGCGCGCTCACGGCACCGGACCGTTTCGTCCGGGATCTGATAGCCAGGGCGGCGAATCGAGGAACCTTAAGTTGTGGTAGCTAGCAGAGCAGTTGAGCTGTGATACTACGTACCCGAAGGATGCTAACTAAGCTCCCGCTAAGTAAATTAAAAATACTAACTGGCCTGATAACGGGCCATTGTACACTTAAAAAGCGTTTAAAAGTTATAGGTGTAACAGATAGTTCCCTAGGGGGTGCATGGAAGTGGTTGAGACCATGGAGCGCCATACACCATAGAAACCAAGATGGCAATCCTGGGAGAAACAACGTCAACCGCAGACGTGTTTTCGAACTTCCAGGCCTCCTACTCCAGCTGGTGAAGGAGTTAGGATCGCTGAATTAGTAGAAAGAGTACAGGGACATGCACCAAGGCCCCGCTCAAGTGGGCCAGGTGCAGGCACTCGAACCCCCTGGAGAAGAGAAGGACACGGTTGTTTTTGCTATTTTGTTGTGGAATATGGTATGGAGCATAGCCCTTTGTTTGTGATTCCGACCGTTGTTTGAAGGATTGTTTTACTATCGCCGTAGTTCTCTGGTCGCCAAAAAAACTCAAATAAGCTAGGGAAAAATAATGCACTTTGACAAGTCAAACACTAAATCTCGAAGGAAAACAAAAATAATCAAACATGATCGACTTAACCGATGAGTAACTGATTATGGTTCGATTTTGAAAATGTTTATGTAACTGTAGTATAATGAGGGGCCTTAAATCACGAGTGTGTTTTATAGCCTAATTATATACAGTTGCATCCACTACTTTATTTACACACTTATCATTAGTGCTCTAAAATCGGTTCAGTAGCCATTCGTAAATACCAAATAACAAACAAAATAAACAAATGACAACTGTCATGGCGGTACCACCAAAGTCGGTAAAGCGGTTTGAATGTTTCGTGTCGGTAAAGCAGTGTCACCAACAAAACTGTTCATTGTCATTTTATTCTGGGAGGGCATTAGTTTCGTGTTTTAGCCACCTGAACAGTTATGCGGGCTCCACACATCGCGCGCGACGTCGCACGAAGTTCGCGCCGCGACGTCACGGCGCGACATACTGCCCTTTCCACACTCGCAGCCCTTCACAGTCTAGGTCGCGCTCGTCGCGGACTCCTTTGTCGCGGGCAAAAAACCGACAACTTGCGGAAACAGCCGCGACTGCGACAATAACACGCGAACGGCATCCACACTCACGTTTCGCGGGGCTTCACGCGCGACGTCGCGCGCGAGTGTAGAGCCGCCATTAGGAAAGTTGGTGGCACTGTAAAGATGTCAAGACAAATGTCAATGTTGACGATTCGACGATCACAGACATTTTTTTTTTACTTTAACGCATCGATTAATCGGTGCGTTAATTAAAGTAAAAGTTTGTCTGTAAATTGCCATATCCGCATCGATGTGTCATACAGAATGCAGGTCATTGAGAGATTCTGAGTCGATTTTAGAGCTTTTATGATACGTGCGTAGATAAAGGTAGTTTCCCTTTCAAGTGGTGATTTATGGCTGAATCTCGCACAGGAAAAGGAAAATCCATTAAATCTTACCAGTTCTTCGGAAATACGCCCGTCAGAGAAGATAGCACCAAGAAACTTAACTGGGATGTTATTTTTTTAATTTATGCCACAATGTACAATATAAAAATAATCTAATCTTATGACAACATTATAACTTCGTACATATAAGTGCCAATGAAATATCTCAGAATAACAATTAAACAAACGAAATAAATAAGAACAAACAAAAGCTGTAATGACCATAACTTATCGGTTGCAACGGCAATCCTCACGGTCCAAACCCAACCGTATCCAGTGGCATGCCGTCGTCGTCTGATTATATCGTGGTACCAAAGCGTAGATTATATCTATCTATCGTGGTACCAAACCGTAGGGTATATCTATCGTGGTACCAAAGCGTAGATTATATCTATCTATCGTGGTACCAAACCGTAGGGTATATCTATCGTGGTACCAAAGCGTAGAATATACCTATCTATCGTGGTACCAAACCGTAGGTTATATCTATCGTGGTACCAAGCGTAAATTATACCTATCTATCGTGATACCAAACCGTAGATTATACCTATCATGGTACCAAACCGTAGGTTATACCTATCGTGGTACCAAACCGTAGGTTTTACCTATCGTGGTACGAAACCGTAGGTTATACCTATCGTGGTACGAAACCGTAGGTTATACCTATCGTGGTACGAAACCGTAGGTTATACCTTTCGTGGTACGAAACCGTAGGTTATACCTATCGTGGTAAGAAACCGTAGGTTATACCTATCGTGGTACGAAACCGTAGGTTATACCTATCGTAGTACGAAACCGTAGGTGATACCTATCGTGGTGCGAAACCGCAGATTATACATAACGTGCGTTTCAGACAGCTCTATTCCTTCATTATAAACCAAAGATAATAGCGTAAAAGCAATAACCTCATCAGATATGTAGGAAAGAAATGTTTGCAAAATTGAGTCGCGGTAGTGCTGGGACAAAAAGGAGTTTGTTAAAAAGCGGCTCGCAGTCCATAATGCGCTCCCCAGCTCTAGTATTGCATGTTATTACACTAACCGCGTGGCGGGCGGGGCAGCGCGGACAGCTAATATCGTTGGTAATGATCGGACCCTCACAGCGAAGGCAGTTGAAAGCACCCTTTAGATGCCTAACGATAGTCCTGCAAAACTGTACAGGGTGTTAACAGAAGGTTGTGTTAATTCCCTAATTTAAGGTGCTACGAAAAAAATGGGGTTTTTTCCGAATCCATTTACTCCACCACGAAGTCATCTACATGTTTGATTTTTGAGTTAAGGTTTATTGAGTATTTGATTAAGATTTTCACTAAAGGGAAACGCGATTGGATGAAATTTTCTCGATAGAATTTAATTACGAAAACACCTCTAAATTGTTTTATTTTTTCCTGTAAATCTGAAATCCTAACTAATTTAATTGTGGAACTGCGTTCAAAATGTAGATATTGTTCGCAAAATTTCCTTAAAAAACTTTTTAACAAAAGTACTTAGTCGTTTATTTTTAAATAATTATTTTGTGGTTTTTCCCAATTCCGTCCCTCACACCCTGCGGGTCTTTCCGCCTGGAGTAACGGGGACCTTTGCACGGACGAGGTATCGTCTTAAATAAGGACCGCGCGCTCCGTTTGTATGGGAGTAAGCATAGTCTCATTAACTAATAATTTCCGATCCTCCGCTTCCCGCCTAACTCATTACATATACCTACAGTCTTGTTAGTCAGACCAGTGAATTGAAAATGTAAAGCTTACTAAGTAGGTATACTGCTTGTAGTCAGACAAAACTTCCATACCATAATGACCATGTCATATTTCCCAACACGACTGAAAAGCCCGCCTACCTTGATATCGAGTAGAGCAAGGCAAGGCGTTCCCAATAAACGTAGCTTTAAGCGCACAATACCTGAAATACTTATACCAAGATCTCCATTTTGCAATTCCAGCGTACGTATCTATTCAGTAGTTTAGTTATAGCAAAGACGTTGGTTGTAGTTAGCGGACCACCCTGCCTTTATTGGCTCATTACTTTTATTGTAAGTACTTTATACACAATAGTTGAACTCGCTTCACGATCTACAGTCGTTCGGCTTCAAAGTTGCAGCCTCTTATTCTATAGAAAGGTTTAGTCATATTTAAGGGGTAAATCTCCTCGAATCGATATTTTTTCGACTATTTAATAACTGGATAAGAGTGAGCACAACTCCGCCATCCGTAAGTGAAAACCTGTGACGCTATGTTAATACTTACAGAGCTATTGTATGCGCAACTGTGTATGAATATCGTGATTTAATACAAATCGCAAAAAAGCAGCTTTAACTTTCAACCGACGAAATTCTACAAACCCACAACAAATCATTCGAGGAAATCTCACTTACCCACTTCCAAGTTCCGATTCCCTACGGTCAGCATGCATAATCATCGCACTGCTAATAGCAGCTATTACGCGGCGTAAATCCCTGTAATAGCGATGCAATTTGACGACCCGTCCGCGCTCTGAGGATGGCTACATGGGTACAATGGGTACACATACATACCCTTGGGTTTTATGAAAGGAGACGCCATTTTTGCATTTTACCTCTCTGCCCAAGTCGGCATTATAGCTGATAGCGTTTCTTATGTTGATTGTCAGATCATGCAACTTACCGGTAGGGAATACATAGCTAGAACGCACAATAGTCGCGTGCACAAGGTTTGCCGATGATTTCATAGTCTTAGAGGTTTGTTCGTAGTCATGTGATCATATGCAAACTGCGCCAGTTCATGCTATGACGACCCCGCACACTCAGAAAGGTTTGCGAAAAAATATAGGTAGGTTATATTTGTCTTATAACATCTTTTCAATTAATTCTCCACCAGCATCTATACAAAATTTCATGCGTCTAAACCATTATTCGAAACACTTTTTCCAGTCTGCCGCTGATACCTTTTCTACGGCCACCTCTAACGCCATGAACGCTTCTTCAGGCGATGAAATCTGTATCCCTTTGAGCTGATTTTTAAATTTTGGTAATAGTAAGAAGTCACTCGGTGCCAAATCAGGACTGTAAGGCGGATGATCCAAAACTTTAAGCGGCGTAGTGTCTAGGAAGTCCCTTGTCTTGATCACGGAGTGTAAAGGCGCGTTGTCGTGGTGGAGCTGATGACCGCTGAGCCCCGTGTTCGGTCGTTTATTGTTCACAGCAGCAAAAACTTCTGGCAAGTATTTGGTAGTGTACCACTCTGATTTATTGTTACTTTGAACTAACTCGTAAGGGAGTGGATGTTTCTGACCTTCGTGAGATTGTGAGGTACCCAGCGCAAAACATCCTCCTCGCGCAAAGGCAGCAGTAACAAATATCATTAACGCTTCAGTAAGTGATTCGAATGTTTTGTTGAATCAGAGATTTCACTGCCAGTAGATACATATTATTACGTAACCGTAGTCAATGGACGACTGCATATTTCTTCATCCCTCAATGTTAAGCGACCGCACTTAAATCCTTATACCAGCGGTACACGGTTGATTTAGAAGGGGACTTCAAAAGAACCACAAAAGATTCATCTAGTTTCAAGTTAAATCATAAGTCACAAAAAAACATCGCACGAAACTGTTCGCGTTGCAGATCCATTTTTCTTTGACGCACGATAGTTTGTTTCATCATGCTGTTAAAATTAATTGGAGGAAAATTTTAAATTGAAACGAACATACTTCTACTTTTAAATAACCGAGTTTTTGAAACAAATTAAAACTGGCTAGTATCTCATAAAACAAGTAAAAATATTTCGCAAAAGTTTCTGAGTGTTCTGACATAGACGTCACGACATACCCGTCCCCCGCAAGATTACAGACTATCCATCGGAGATTTCAGTCGGAAGGCGTTTCCATATAAAATCACGCCGCGTCACGCCTTTTCCCATACGTTACAGGAGGCTAGCCCATTGTCACAGATATTCAGATATGAAGGATTCCTCCCGATGGTTTCTATCACCGTTAGAACGTCCGAATAATGACATAAGATCATCAAATCAAATTTTATTTTTCTTTAAATAGTAAGATATGTTTAGAAAACGTAATTTTTAGGGTTCCGTACTCGAAGGTTCCCAACCCAACGGAGTCCTATTGCTGTCACTCACGTGTCCCTCCGTCCGTCGTCTGTTACACAGGTTTTATAGCCAAAAGATTAAATTTAGTAGTCTTCAAATTTTCACAGCATTAACAACTTGTTGATCCAAAGCCATGCAAATTGTCAAAAATATTTTAAACGTTTGAAGTGTACCAGTATGCGTACCGCGGCAAATAAAGTGAGGTCATCCTCGTCATTTTTAATTAAAAATTTGTGATATTGTTTATTTTACTAACAAATACCCATATATTTTTTTTAAGTTCTCTAATTTTTAGGCCTATATTCTACATCTTACGGAACCCTAAATATGCGAAGTCCGGCACGCTCTTGGCCGGTTTTTATTTCCTCTTATCTACATTGCACCACCAATTACTTAACTCATACATTTTCAGCACCGGATTCGAATCCGCATCTCCTGTGTGAAGCGAGCCTGAAACCACTGGACCACGGCGCGGTACGGCACTTCCAATTCAAATTGTTCTGAGGCTACAAGGCTTCGTAAGGCAGACATGCCATATGATGCGCCTGCACTCACTACTATGTCTCGGGCGTACTACGACTACCGCTTTTTGCGTCAATTTCTGAGATCTAGTAACGGTATATATTGCTTGTTTTGAAATATGTTTGCTTTAGTGATAGATATAGAATTCTATAGAACCCTATTAGCATGGCAAGACCCTTAGGAGAATGACCGCCGTAAATCAATAGTGGAAAAAGGTGTCAGAGGTTATGGCCGAATAAATGAATTGCTTGTCTTGGATCTGGTTTAGGTCTTCTAGATAATTACAGAATAGTCAGTAGCAAACAGATAAATTCAACACAAAATATTTATTAAAATTCTACTTAAAATTAATTTCTACCTAGTTATCCTATGACTAAATAAATAAATATTTTATCAATAACAAATTTAGCTTCCTGACGAAACTGGTGAAAGTTTCGTGTCCTTATTTGTCTTTCGGCTGTTGACAGCGTTTCCCTCTTTTCCCTGGGATCCCCTCTTCGGGTATTGCCGCGTCATTGTAGGGGATATTGTCCAACTTCAATGTGTCTGGGGATATGCTCGCTTCTGTAATAAGTAAACTCGTCACTTACCGAGATAGGAAAACATTATTTAAAAGGTGTCACCATTCTCCAGAAAACAACTCATTTCAATGGTTGTATGAACTACTATGAGTCCAACACAACTAGGCGCATGTCAGGAGGACTGCGGTTTCAGCGTCTACCCCTCCTAAAATACGTATGTATACGTACGTACCCGTGGCTACAAGTCAATAGCAAGTACTAAGTATGTACTATATATGTATGTATGTAGTATGTATTAAAAATAAAAGTTAGCTGTCGTGCGTTTAGTTGTGTTTGTGTTGGTCGCGTAGTAATAATGAACATTTAACAATACAGGCTAGAACAGAGGCTATTGCTATTTTGGATTCTATGCTTGCTTTAATAAAAATTTAAAAAAAAAACGCTAACATGTGTGACTAACAGACAATGCACAGAATAAACCTGTGGAGCTCGTACCATGAAACTTTGAACAGGGGTTCATTAGACATTTTTTTTATTTATTCATTGATAATCTTAACTTAAGTACCTACTACAATACCAATCTGCCAAACTTCGCAGCAGTATGATGGCGGACATCACTTAAGGTAGGTACTTGTAGGTATATAATATTTATAACAGTAATCTGAGATCACAATAATGCAGTAACAATTTTAACTTATGTACCTAACACGAATGACTTCAAAATCTCGGGATTCGGTTTATCTTCGGGCTGCGCAAATACGACCGTGTATAACAACATCGCAAGAAGTTGAAGTGGCTGCCGATTCGTCTTCGCCGGGATTCACACATCCTCAATTTCCTCTACTACATTTTACGTAACTCACGCTACCCAACCATCCTACGAGACAGTTTTCAATTTCTTTCATCTAGCAGGCCTCGGAGAACTCACGCAGTTTCCATGCTCACAACTCCACATCATAACACCGCTTTCTATGAGAACGGGTTTAGACCCCGGGCCATTCGGTTGTGGAATGCACTCCCCTGCACCATCAGGGACAGTCCTACTCTGAATATATTTAAAAGTTGTGTGAAGAAGCATTACCTCTCTCTTTAGAATATAGGTAGTATGCATTTAAGTATTTATTGGTTTATTAGTATAGTATATACAATAGTATTTGAAGTATATTATAAGTATTTAGTATATTATTATGGTAATTATATAATTTATTTTATTTATTATTTTATATATTGTACACATAGGTCTACCACTGCTCAGCAAACAAACTTTCCTTTTTTTGTTTGCTGGAAGAGATCTCTTATTAGAAATAAGCTCGGCTTTGTACACTATTTTTATTTTTGCATGATTTGTGTGCTAAAAAGAAATTATGAAAATTATGACATTATGAAGTAGGTAGGTAAAAAACCAGGATTGATATACCTATTAAAAAACACTAACATGTGTGACTAACAGACAATGCACAGCCTAAACCAGTGAAGCACGAACCATGAAACTTTGAACATGGGTTCCTTAGACTTTTCTTTATTTTTATTTATGTATGGATAATCTTAACTTAAGTACTGTAATTCAGGTCTGCCAAACTTCCCAGCATTTTTGATGGCGGACATAGCACTCTGTGAACACATTATAATACTTTAGGAACCTGTATATAATATTTATAACAGTAATCTGTGAACACAATAATGCAGTGACTATTTTAACTCATGTAGCACGAATGAAGTAGGTATTTAGACAACCAGATTTGAAATCTCATCTTTATTGTGTAGATACTTTGAGATTGCTTCCTACTGTGGAAAAAGGGGGTTGAAGCTGGTGGATAATAAATTACAAACAGCCTTTTCAGAACTTACCAAAAACTCCTGGCTTCACTTCCCGAGCTTGTATCACATGTTGTCTCAGTTCTCTTTCCACATCTTCCCCAAATTTCATCATCTGAAACATTGCGATACAAGTTTCTGCATTGAATTGTCTGATACTAGTGGTTTTTATATTGCACTATAGTAATGTTGGTTCTTGTTTTGTGTCTAAATGTATTGTATCCTGTACCTTCTGACTTATAATGTGATCTAGTCTTGGAAACACATCTGTTCTGCTGCCATCAAAAGTAAAGTTCTTGGAACATTAAAACCATTCTGTACCATTCTGTTTTTTATCTCCAGAAATATATTCATATTCGTAATCTTTATTGCATAGAAATCTTAATGGTTAGTTAAGAAAACATTTTATGAGCAAAGGCGAGCTTATCTCTAGACAGATTTTGGAATAGATTTAAAACATGTTTTTCTTGACTTTCCCATTTGTAATTATAATATACTGTTTCTTTTACTACCATCAAAAATTCTTCCACGACTAACCTTTGAGAACCTTCCCAGTCAATTCTACTATTTGTATTACTTATAGGCCTTTGGAACATAATTTAAGAATAGAAATTGTTTTGGCAAAATTCTCCACAATATTTTACTGTATTTTTTTTCTGTCTTACTACTTACAAATAAAGTTGCACTAAGCTGCATAAAGCTGAGAAAACATAGTCTTTAAAAATTGTGGGGTAACATATTTTTTTCATATATTTTTTTTAATGACTTCTAACAAAAATAACTTCACTATTAAATAAATAATAAATGTAGCCCATTAATGCCCCACCAAGAGGCACAGGCCTTTACCCAGGTAAGAGTAAGAATAAGCCATACTTCACCACGGTGTCTCAGTGCGGGTGGATGCAGGGGTACAGGCTTACAACCACTACCACATAGTTATAGGGGACCTACAGCTTAACACTATAGCGGTCAGTGAATACCCAAGAATATGTCAATGAAGAAGTCATAGTGACGCGGATTCCATAGAATTCGTTCCTTGATCCTGTTTTGGACAGAAACTCTATAGAATTCGCATTTCCATTGCAGTTATAGGTAGCCCTGCTCTTTGTGTCCATGTGGGTACTTCCACAGGTTGGATAGTGTCATTTTAGACCATTTTCGCACACATAGAAAAATTATCTCTCTCTTCTCACTCGCTCCTTCCACTCCGCTCACAAAATTATGTGTCCAAAACGTAATACTTGACATTCGGTCATTGTCCGCGAAAGAGTTAAGATGTCATCCAAAACAACAAACTTCTCATAATGTAGTTAAGATAAATTAATTGTCTCATTGGTAGGTCGGGATTCGAACCTGCATCTCTTGTGAGAAGTAAGCTTGAAACCCGTGAGACCATGGAGCTCTTCAATACTATATCCACTGCATATTAAAATCTTTCAAAAATACCAAATAAAAACATTTATCTAAAGTCGGGTGCCTCACAAACAATCACTGATCATATTTACACTTACTGCTTTAATTGTTTCTTCATCTGTAATGTGTTGATTCTTTCTATATTCCTCATTGATTTTGGTTCTGGCAGCATCTAAGGCTCTGGTGTCTCCAGCGAATACCTTCTGCCTTGTTCTGTGTAACTTCTTGAAACTTTGAAGAACCTGTGCATAGAACAAAGTAAGTAATAATTGTAATAATATTATTGTATGATCCATATGTTGAACTGCAGTTAGTACTTCGGTTGGAGTGTAGATAAGGCTTCCGCCCCCTTATCGACACTCTGACCAGTACTTCTCCAACATAAGTGTTGTCTGACACCCTGTCCCGGGGACTTGATCATGTGAAAAGTGGCTGTACTACCTTCGTATTGGGTCAGTGTCGATAAGAGGGCCCAACATATTCGGTATCAGCGCCCCTTTCGTAATGTCAGCCCTAAGAAAACAAATATAACAAATATTGTAGCTATGTAGATTACGTGACTTTTTTACCAATGTTTTCATATTGGCCATTGCACTCTATTCAATTAAATTTGATGGAATTCAAAACCACTGAAATCTTCTTTCTTGTTAGCAACAGTAGGTGAATTTTGACATTTCGATTGGTACGGTACGGTCCGAAAATGTCGTCAGATTTGAGCCGCAATGAAATAGACTGTGTCGCGCGTAGAGGTGAGAAAAACGGCTCTTTTTTAAAAAATGCAAATAACCGCTGTATTATTTTTTAAGGACCGTTAGTGTAAATAAAAGGCTTTGCGAATATACGTATAGGTACCTCGCGCCACGAGTTATGAGCGGTGGCCTTGAATGCGCAGTAGTCACTTTTCAATACCTGTACAATGCGCAGTAATTCCCGCCAACGTCGCCCAGCGCTCATAATTCTTGGCGCGAGGTATATATTATATGTAATAACTATTATATTTATTACGTATAATATATTTAGCTTTTAAAGAGTGTTGCTGTTATGTAATCACAGTGTTGCCACTGCCATGTGACCAAATCGCACACACATGCCTCCCTGATTTTGCTAGAAATTTAAAGACAGACACAAAAGGAGAAACCATATTTAATACACTGGAAAAGTAAAACTTTTCCAGTCCTCGCTATACATTGCGTCATTCATCGACAACATTTGGTTGCTAGAAATTTAAGCGAATGACTGTTTCAATCACTGCAACATGTCATCAAAGCAGTCAAGAAAATCCAAAACGCTTGAAATTACAGATTATTCAATCAGCTTTGTGTTGCTAATGAGGAAGATTTCAATCGATTGATCTTTCACACAGAAGTGCGTCGGCTACCGGAGTCGCCGTGCATTAGATACCGATATAGATGTACTGCTCAATTTATATAATAAGACGAAGTGCAAGTTTATTCTATTTAGCTTTCTTTATTGTTCTAATTTATCGGGGAAACAAAATAAAAGTGTACATAGAATGAATCTGCATCTATAAAATATAACGTGTCATCATAGTGATGCTATTTTATATTTCGACATGAATAATTTTATTCATAACTTTACTTTGACTCAGGATACTATGTACCTATCTCATAAAACAAAAAAACGAGTAGCTACATTGTTAGCGTATAATATATGCGACACAGTTGTAAATACTATAACGCAGTCACCTTCAGTTTTAGTTAGTATTAGTACTAATAGTAGTGTTTTAAACTAGATAGTTCGACAAAAGAGGACGCCTCAAAACATAAGAAAATTTCACAAAATAAGCAGGGGTTTTCTGGCAATCAAATGAAAAATACTAGGACAAAGGGTAAGTCCCACTTAAATATTTCCCATCAAAACATGCAGGGGCTACCTGGCAAAGAACTTGTATTAGAATTATTTCTTAATCATTCAGACACCGATGTTATTTGTATTACACTGGTTAAAGGAAAATATGATGTCTTTTAACATAAATAATTACAAAATTGTCAGTTGTTATAATAGAAAGACTGCTGATAGAGGTGGTTCTTTAATCTTAGTAAAAAAAATATTAAGGTGAAAGAACGGAAAGATATTGTTACACTTACTTTAGAAAGACAAATAGAGGTATCCTGTGTTGAGTTGGATAGCCATATTATAGTTTGTGTCTACAGACCTCCGAGAGATGAAAACGGCCATGGCAATTTTGAAATTTTCGAGAAAATTATGGAGGATGCCCTCATTAAACTTTGTAATAGCAGAAAAAAGTTAATTATTTCTGGCGATTTTAATGTAGATTTGCTTGTAGATACAACATTGAAACAACGATTAATAACTCTGTTCAAATCATTTCATTTATGTCATATATTTCTAGAGCCGACTAGAATTACACTTACCAGCCAAACTTGCTTAGATAACGTTTTTTGTGACTGTGCATTCACAAGTAAAAATTTATTTAACTGCTTACCCTCCGATCACAGTGGTCAAACAGTTTCATTCCCAATTGCCAGTAAAAATAGGACTGATCCATCATTTTATAGGCCTATTACATCCCATAGACTAGAGACGTATATGAAAAAGTTAGATATAAATTTGCCAGTACCGGATTTTGATGTACAGAACCCAAACAAAATCTACTCAGACTTCTTCAACATTATTCAGACAGAATTCAATAAAGTTTTTAAATGAAAGAAAGTCAGTGACTACAACGGTAAATCTAAATTAAATGACTGGGCAACGTTTGGAATTCGTAAAAGTAGAGTTATCTTGTATGACCTTTATGATCAAAAAACCTATAACTTTGATCGAAAATTTCATGACTATGTTAAAAAATATTCCAAAACTTTCAAGTTAGTTTGTAGAACTGCAAAAAATTTACACATTAATAGAAAAATTCAAAATTCAAATAATAGAATTTAAACAGTTTGGCAAATAATAAACCGCGAAACTGGCAAAGTAATAATTTCTGGGGACTTTCAAGGGACAATGATTTCTGCCTAAAGAGACCTGTGGGGTATATCAGTCAAAGTCATTGGTTCAGTAATTCTAGTTATAGCCCCACACTTAGCTTATATATTCAATAAATGTGTTGACGATGGGACTTTCCCAGACCTCATGAAACACAGTAAACTGATACCTCTGTACAAGTCGGGAGACAAGGGTGATCCTTCAAATTTCAGACCAATATCTGTTCTTCCAACACTAAGTAAAATATTTGAAAAGATTATACTCAATCAAATGCTCTCACACTTCATCCGTACAAAGCAACTCCACGCCAAACAATACGGTTTCACTAGGGGTAAATCGACTACGAATGCAGGTATTACCCTTATATCTCATATTTATTCTGCATCTATTCGGCACAGGATGCTATCGGAGTATTTTGCGACCTGTCGAAGGCGTTTGATTGTGTTGATCATAATACGCTTATTATTAAATTAAATCATTACGCAGTTAGAAATAAAGCGTTGGATCTACTAAGATCATACCTAAGCAATAGAATTCAAAAGGCAGAAGTAAACGGCGTTAAATCTGATAGATCGGGTGTAAAAATTGGCGTTCCACAAGGTTCCATATTAGGCCCTTTCTTATTCCTGGTATATATTAACGAACTGCCTTTCATGGTGGAGAAATTAACTGACATAGTGTTGTTTGCTGATGATACTTCGATGGTCTTCAAAATTGAAAGACAAAAAGGAGATTTTGATGATGTTAATGGTGTATTGTCTTTAACCTTGATGTTAATTAAATTTAAAATTTAATTTAATTTAATTAAAAACACCTCACAGTTAATAATTTATTGTTAAACGCTGGTAAAACCAAGTTTATCAAATTCTCACTTCCAAATGTCAGGCAAGTTGAGACCAGTTTAGTGTTAGACAACAGCACGTTAGAATTGGTAAATGATGCGAAGTTTCTTGGAATAACCATTGATAGCAAATTGCAGTGGGGACCCCACATAGATAAATTAGCTGGTAAATGAAGTTCTGCGGCTTACGCTGTTAGGAACATCAGACAAAGCACGGATGTGGCTACATCTAGGCTAGTATATTTTAGTTACTTTCATAGTGTCATGTCCTATGGTATCTTGTTGAGGGGGAAAGCAGCGGATATTCAAAATATTTTTATTTTACAGAAAAGAGCTATTCGAGCAATTTATGATTTAAAACGAACAGACTCCTTAAGAGAGCTTTTTAAAGAAATTGACATACTAACTAACTGTAGCTAGTCAATTTATTTTCGAAAATATAATGTATGTACGCAAGAACTTTTACAACATTTACCAAACTTAGCGATAGCTGCAATGTTAACCTAAGAAATAATCACAGACTGTCTGCGCCCCGATTTATACTCGCGAAGGTTAGCAATTCTTTCAAGGGTCAGTGCATTCTCTACTATAATAAGATACCTCTGGAGATTTTGAAATTGCCATTTGAGCAATTTAAAAAGCATGTTAAAGCGACTTTTTCGACAAAGGGATATTACAATGTTCGAGATTACTTAAATGACAGGACTGTATGTGGTTAATCTAGCTCAACATAGACCTCACTGTTAATAATTTTGTAATTATTTATTATTGCCTGCTTATTTAATTAAAAAAATCATAATTGTATTAGTTAAGCACAACCTATTTTTAAAAGAGATCTAAAAATCAATCTGTGGGAGTTTCTACGCCCTACTTCTCCCACAGTGGTCCAATGTAGAGAAGAGGCAAAAAATGACGTTTGCTAAGTATATGTAAATATCTACAGTAATAAAGTACTTTGACTTAGACTTTGACTTTACCAAAAGCTCTCACTGGTAAAAATGTCTCGTTTAGAATGTCAATTTAAACTCCAGACCAGCCTGATAGGCTCACCTTTAGCGGATGACCTACTCACTGGGGCGTCCAAACTTTTTTAGCATCATGTTGGGGTCATTTGATCATCTTCCTGAAAGTTTCAGGGTGCGGAATAGTTTTTAAGATATGATTTTTTTGAAAATCTGAAAATACTTTGTAAAATGATGTAACGCAACGCAAATAATATGTTTAAATCTTGTCTGTGGTCAAAATATATTACCTACATTTCGTTGTACGCATATTTGAAAAGATGAGAATTCTCTAAAAAAAGGAGGAAATGTGGAATCTTTTTCAATAATACCTATTTTAATCAAAACGTTCATTTAACTTGCAATTTATGTTTGTTTATTTATTTTACGTCAATCAAAGTTAATTTAGTATTTATTTCGTAAAATATCACTTTTGATAATAAAAAGGTTGTCATTTTTGTTTAAAACGGAACGTATTTTGTTGGGGCGTTTTGCCGCGTTTTTGGTTGGGCGGCAAAGTAGTAGTCCCTTTTTAGTTTCGCGAATGTTCTATTTGCTTGTTCTCTCGATATTTACAAGCAAAAACAACTGGCTAGAGTAGGTTATTGTGGCCCCTTCCCCCTCCCCCCACTTAAAGATCAAGGTCAGTCTAAATTTTGTTTTAATTTAACACCATAACCTCAAAACTTTAAATAATCATATCTCAGAAACTAGGCATTTCCGCGGGGGGGAGTAGTAGGGGGGTCATCTACCCCCCTCCCCCAACCCCCCCTCCACCCCTCAGGGTCAACAAAAGTAGGTCATCCGCTAAAGTCCTTCCGCCTGATATGGCATACTATAATTAAATTAATGAATGTTATTATGGTTTTTAAGCTTTAGGAATGTAAAGGGGGCGCTAAAAAATAATTGATTTTCAAAGTGGGTGGTTGACGAAATAAGTTTGAGAATCCCTGGGTTAGAGTATTGTCGTTTCGTGCGCAATAGTGCCATGCCTGTCAGTTTCAGAAACAAACAAATGGACCGGACTAACTAAGGGACTATTGCTTGAACGGTTCAAGTTGACAGTTATTTAAATGTACTCTGTGGTTGAACCAAAAGAGAATGTTGAACCTGCTTGTGTTGTGTGTGTGATTGTGATAAGTTGGTTGACCGCTTGCAGTATGTAGTTGCAATGCAAATTTGACAAAAGTTTCTATTACATATTTATTAACAATCTTATTGTAGGTACGTAATTAATTAGGTATGGAAAAATACCTAAACTAGAGCAAATTAACCAAGCATTATACACGACACGAAGCAATAAATTACAACAGAGCTCATCATTGAAGTACGTACACACTGATACTGAAGAACAGCAATGATTTTTGCATTCCCAATATGTGTTCTTCAAGCAGTTGCATTTTTGGTAAGTTTACCAGGACTTACCACAAAAGTTGCAGTACCTGGGGAATGCCATACAAAATAGTAATTTGATGAAAAAAAACTCAATAATATTCTTATAACTCATAACTCATTCAATAACTCATTTTTCAGGATCTGCTAGCAGTTGGTATGATAATACCGTTGATTCCCAACCAAGTTCGACAAATGGGAGGTGACCACATCTACGTGGGGCTACTAGGGTCCGTGTATGCTGGATTCCAACTGGTTTCAGGACCACTTATTGTAAGTATTTATTTATTTTGCAGTATTTTTGTCTTTGTTGAAAACAATTGCATTTTCACTATTTAGATACAATTTAGATTGATAAGTGATTTACCAACACTATCTGCAATTTGATATCATCATGTCTTATCAGAAACCCTTTGATTATTATCTATATTACAAAACTCTATCAATTCCATATTAAAAAAGCTTTATCCATTTCCAGGGAAGCCTGAGTGACCTAAAAGGAAGAAAGTCAATACTGATGATAACTCTGTTTTTATGTGCAATTTGCTATACTATTACTGGATTTACCAGCTCAATCATTGTGATATTAGTTTTAAGGGCCATTTTAGGTAAGTTAAAGAAGTGTCGTTTATATCAATGATTCATATGAGGATTTATAAGATAAGTAATTACAATAAGGACTTAAGATTATTAGTTATTGTCCTTAATATTTTAGAGAATATACAATTGCTAGTCAGATTCATATGTGACACTCCCTTGGGCTGTGGGCGATGGAGGATGAAAGATGCAGGGGTGGGAAAGAAGAGTGCGGGCGGCCCTGTCGCCTGCACTCTTCTTTCCCACCCTCCCAGCACCCGTGTCTTTCGTCCCCTGTTGCCCGCAGACCATGGGAGTGTCACATAAGAATCTGACAAGCTATAGTAGACAATGTTGTTGTTCTCATATCTATTGACTTTCAACTACTTTCAACTGTTGAACTTGAAAATGCTAAATGTTTTTACCATAACAAACCGTTTTTCAGGTTTATTCAAACAAACACAACTGCTGACAAAGGCACTAGTACCCGACTATGAGCAAGATGAGAACAAGCAGTCAGAAATATTTGGTAAAATGGCCGCCATATCCGGTGCTGGGATAACACTAGGTCCAGTTATAGGGGGACACCTGGTGGAAGACCACCCAGATGGATTTATAATTGTTGCCATTGTAGTTGGTGTATGTTTTGTTTTGAACGCTGGTAGGTGTAATACTTTTGTTTGTACAAGACTTTTGAATTCCTATTGTGTCTATTCAATAGTTATTACTTAAAGCTGAATTTCTATTACCAAAATTCCCAAAGCTTAGGAACTTTTTCTTAAGCTTTTGAAAAATGCTTTTCTCTGGTCAGTACTAATTAAGTACAAGTCAGACATGCCTTAAAAGTATTGTAGTAGATAATAGGGTTTCTGGGAAGATGCTATCCAGCAGCCCCAAACTTAATCTTATAGTAGGTACTCATTCTTTTATGAAGTATGCACACATTTTTTGTGTTAAGTTAAGTACAATTAAGTACCCATTATGTACAATTTATTCAAAAATACCAAAAGAATGGGGTTGCTGGCAAGCATGACATTCTGCATTCTTATATTTCCTCAATTTATCACCTCCATACAAAACATTGTGAATAGTGTAAATCCTAATATTTTTAATGTTTTTTCTATACCTATTTTTTTTAGGTGTGGTGTATATTCTGCCTAATTCAAAAAAATATCCAGTCAAGAAAAAGTCCAAACTGAATCCAAGCACAACTACTACAGTGCTACAGAACATGACATCAAGTACAAAGCAAACATTCAGTGGACTATGCAAAGTGCAGTGGTCAGAGTATTGGGAAATATTCATGCTAAAGGCCCTAGTTGGATTTGCAATGGGAGTATACTACTCCAACTATGCTCTATACTTGAAGTCTCAGTATGACCTGACACCAAAGTATGTTGGATATGTCGTATCATTCCAGGGTATTATCGGTTCTGCATCCAGTTACTTTATGGGATACATCAACAGATTTTACAAGCAGGATGATGATTTCAGCCAAAGGAATTTCCATGTGTTTTTAATATTAAGTTTATCATTGATAGGATTTATATTATCATCCAATGTGTATATATATTTGTTATGTTTGATACCACTTGCTGTGGGCAATGCTATTGGTAGGTTGGTGACATTGGAAATGATTTTAAGACGGTGTCATGGAGAACACCGGGGAACGTTGATTGGGGCATCAAATAGTGTCCGGTCTTTTGCTGGAGTTGTAGCCCCAATGACTGCAGGGTTAATAGGGCAGTATGCTGGAGTCTATTATGCGGTTTATGCCTCTTTATGCTCAACTTTGATTGGATCCTTAGTAAGTTATCGTGTGAGAATGAAAAATCTTAGAATAAAGGATAAAAAGGACTGATTTTAAATGTTATAACTTGTTAATTTTATATAAATTGTTGAAACTATCAGTGCTTTTCTTGTTTTTATTATGATGCCCTTTTCATAGTTGCTAACCTGAAGTAACCTTTCATAGAACTAAACCAAGATACATTTCTAAGAAAAATGTATTAACAAATTATATACCATCAACTACACATAAAACTATCAAATTATCTTAGCACACCAACAGAGGTGATGTATTGAGTCAATTTAGAGTTCACTTGTCCAACAGATGTGCTTGTTTTTCCCTCATATCCTTGATGAGTTTTTGAATGTCTTCTCTGTCTTGTTGGTTCTCTGGCGGGTAGACCTGCCGCTTCGTGTTTGTGACCCATTCTTCGAAGTACGTCGGCTGGTTGAAGTAGTGGAACAGCATGACGGGGAAGGACATGTACATCGCCATCCTGCCGACCTCGAGCTTCCAGTTGCCCATGTTTGTGGACTAATAGCAGACAGTACCAATGATGTAATAAAATGTTCTGTTGTTTCCGCGTTTCAGCTTGTCTAGCCTTGCCGGTGCCGACGCTTGACGTTGGTGTTGATATTATTAACATTCGCAAAAGCCAAAGCAATATTTTTTGGATTTCTTTATTTTGACACTTAAACTTGACGTTTAGGATGCGGTCCATCAGATTCGATGGATTCTGAAAAAAAACCTGACTTGTGTCGCGTTCCAAATCACGTCAACAAAGCCGTCATTGCTCACGTGACGTCACGACCATCATGCCCGTTCCGAGTGGGAAATAGCGACCATCATAGATATCCATTCGGAACGCGACGGTAGACGTTGACACTGACAGATGACACTATTATAACCCAACTTTTGTTAATTATTGACATTATTGTTATTTCGAGTAGTAGTTTTTATATTCGATTTGTTTTGGGTGAATATGTCTCGCTCACGGTGGTGACGCTCAGAAGCATGGGCGATGATAGCACAACACGGCGGCGTTAATGATGTAATTCATGACGTTATATCAACCATTTTGAGCTATCGTTGTCACGCTAAACTCACTCATTCGGAACGACCTCGTAGACGCTATAATCGATTATGGTGCCATTCGGAACGCGCGGTTGTAAACTCAGTATTCTCATTAATAACCGACCGACGGAAAACTACCAAATACGGAGAAGACCAAGACTATCCATAGTATTTGTTGGTCATTGCAGATTGGTCTGCAGCGTCCATCCGCGATAGCAGTCAGACAGCCGCTCGATCAGGCAATGATGATGGTTATGGTGTGACTCAGCTTCAACATTTTTTGTCAGAAGTCGGAACCAAACGGACCTTACCTCATTTGACATAAATGTCATGAATGGAATGAGTTTTCTTTGAGTATCTTTGCGACGGACAGACTATTCCCGAATTTGTCTAAAAATTTGGTTTACAATTCGGATAGACCGTACAAAATGAACAGGAATCTTATTACGAGAGCCCTTCTGTTGCGTAATTTGAAATCAACAGCTAATACAGTGAAGCAGCTTCAAAGAAACTCAAGCCATGGGTAAGTGTGGTGTTATGTCACTTTGTGTTTTGAACTCCTGAAGAAATCGAAGAGGAGCAAAATATTACAGTTCTAAGGTGAATCCAAACCAGTCAACTGACTAAGTAAAAGATGACGTGTAACGACAGTAATGTAATCTGTTTAGCCAATGTATTATCAAGAGAGGTTAATATCTGGAAAAAATAACTCCTATAGACACTAATAGGTGTTTTTGTTTACCATTGTTTACAATCTCCCTGATGGCCCTATTATATTAGTAAAAACTCGTAGGCACACCTGTACATAAACATTCTCTTCTTTCAGAACCTGGGCATACCGCATGCCGCCACCACCACCATCAAAGAAGGCCATATACCTAGCCAACACCTTGGGAGGTCTCTGCTGGTTTTGGATCCTCTACCACATTGCTACAGAACCAGAACATATTTATGTAGGTTACTTCTTATGTCTTAGACAGGTTTTTTCCGGACTGGGCTGGGGCAGCAGAGGACAAGGAAGAGTGGTCTGAGATAGGGGAGGCCTTTGCCTAGCAGTGGGACGCAACACATACTCCATAAAAAAATCATCTTATTGAGTTATGTTTTTTTGTCCGCTGTTGGATATACAGGTGTTGTTTTGTATTTACACCAATTTTTTACGCAATTCAGAATTCACAATTCTTTATTGCACAGAATATTACAACAAAACATTTTACAAGAAATTAAAAGGCAAAGGCGAGCCTATCTCTCAACAGAGATTTCTTCCAGCAAACCTATCAGGATAGGATACATATAAACTGAAAAGGGTAGTCTAGTGCAATTATAAAATTACTAAATACCAATAAAATATAATACTTACTATAAAAATAAATATAATAAAAGACATAGTAGATAAAATAAAAATAAACAAATAATAATAATAAACAGATAAATACAATTACATACTTATATATGCAATAACTATGATGAAAGAGAAAGTAAGTGCTCTTTCAAGCGATTCTTAAAGGAGAAGAGAGTGGGACTGTCCCTAACACAATATGCCGACATTATAATAAAATGACAGCTCATTCGGATATTATCAGATCAAATTAGCTTAGTTACCTTACATAAACTTAAGGGCCGCTTGTACTTGAATAAACACATTTAGCAACAATTATGTAGTGTCAAAATTTATAAAATATTTCAAGTCAGTTTAGCAAGAAAAACTGAATCAAAAAATGTTGTGCAAGTGGGCAACACAGTAGCTTCAACATAAACATAAATATTTATATACAGGCACTTACATTGCTTCTGACCCCACACTAGGATACAGTGTTGTGGGAACCAGAAACAGCATTGTCACCCATAAGACATCCAAGACCTGGGGTTTTTTCTTCCTTCCCAGCCAGGATTCGAACCCGGGACCTCTTGCTTGGGATGCTGAGTCTCCAACCGCAACACAACAGAGGTTGTTGATTTCAACATAAATCCGTTGGTTTGCAGGGAGAATGGCCGTACATCCAGCCAAGCACCTACACAGATGAGGAGTTGGGCATCCCTGCAGACTGCATTGGACCCCTGAGGCCTCCGCCATGTTAAATGCAGATGTACAGATATTTTAGTTATTTCAAATGTTTAAAAAAAATTTAGTTGTGTTTTAAAACCATGTTAATATAAATATCTAAATTATAAAATCTTCTTTATTAATAATTAGTTGGGTTCACTATGTAATCTATTTTGTGGTGAGTACAATTTTACATTTCTGGAAAGGATTTACTTAAGCAATAAGAAAAACAATGTTTCCATGGAAAAAGTACTGTCGTCTGTAACTAGATAGCGCTAGATGTTATTTCCTCAAAATTATTTTCAGCTTTAATCCTAGATGGCACTGATTATCTAGTCGGGAGCGGAAACTACAAGATGCGACGGTTTCGCGGGAGATTTAAATTATATTGCGTTGCTAACAGTATACTATATGAATGTTGTAGAATATTTAATTATAGATAAAAAAATATTAAATCAAAATATCCGACTGAAAATATATTTGGGGGGGGGGCAGCAGCCCCCCCCCCCGCCCGTACAAATCAAATCAAAATCAAATCAAATCAAAAATCATTTATTTCCATAGGATGTTGTTACATCACTTAGATCCGTCATTACATTTTTTTGGGTGAGTTCACTAACACAATGGCGGAATCTGTGGAGAAGAGCTCACCGAAGAAACTCAACAGTCGTCGCATCTTTTGCGTTTCCTTTTTTAAATAAAATATTGTCAAATTACAAAATGAATGCTAATTATATATCGAAACAGCCTGTTACTCAAACAATCTATTCCCATGGACATCTGTCCTCTAAGTAATCAGATAACCTATAGAAACCTTTTTTATACAATTTCTGTTTTATTATTATTTTAAACTTGTCTAAAGGTAAGTTTTTAATATCAGTAGGGACCTTATTGTAATAGCGTATACAATTGCCTTTAAAAGAATTACTAATTTTATGTAGTCGGCTTACATAAGCAACCAACTTGTCTTTATTTCTAGTATTAAAATTGTGTATATCACTGTACTTCTGAAAATTAGTTATATTTCTTTTTACATACACAAGATTGTCATAGATATATTGAGACACAAATGTCAGAATATTGATTTCTTTAAACTTTTCCCTCAGTGACACTCTAGGCCCTAATCTATAAATTGCACGAACAGCCCGTTTCTGCAGAATAAATATACTATTAGCATTCGCAGCGTGACCCCACAGTAAAATACCATAGGTCATTAGACTATGAAAGTAACTAAAGTAGACTAGTCTAGCGGTGTCTACGTCGGTAAGAGCTCTAATTTTTTTTAACTGCAAACGCTGCTGAACTCAGTCTGTTCGACAATTTATTTATATGAGGATCCCATTGTAGTTTGGCGTCTAAAGTAATGCCCAAAAAGACAGTCGACTGCACAAGGTCCAATCTCTGTCCCTTTATAAATATGTCTGTAGTTACCGGGTTCACATTGGGTAACACGAATTTAATACATTTAGTTTTCTTTTCATTAAGTAATAAATTGTTAACAGTAAACCAGTTCACTATACTAGAGATAGCATTGTTTACCTCGTCATAATTTGATTGCTGTCTTTTAACTTTAAATATCAAAGAAGTATCATCGGCAAACAATACTAACCCATGTTTTGCTTTAACAAGGTAAGGTAAATCATTAAAATATACTAAAAACAAGAAAGGACCAAGAATTGAACCTTGCGGTACGCCCATACTTATTGAAGACCCAGGTGATCTTTTCCCATTAACATCGACCATCTGAACCCTATCTGTTATATATGACTCCAGAAGGCCAAGGGCCTGATCTTTTACACCATAATGGCGTAACTTCCTGACAAGAGTGTCATGATGGACGCAATCAAAAGCCTTGGATAGATCGCAGAAGACACCTATTGCATCCATTGCGTCTTCCCAGGCATCAAAAATATTGTCGATTAGTTCAACACCAGCATCGGCTGTTGAACGACCCTTTGTGAAACCAAACTGAGCAATATGAATTAAATTATTGAGATAAAAATGACTTTGCAATTGATTAAGTATGAGTTTTTCAAATATTTTGCTAAGCGTTGGTAGTATCGATATGGGTCTAAAATTGGTGGGGTCTGATGTACTACCAGCTTTGAATAAAGGTATAACTTTACTTAGTTTCATCAAGTCAGGAAACACACCATTATCTATACATTGATTAAATATACAACAAAGGTGAGGTGCAATACAATCTACAATGGAACTAATAATTTTTACTGATAGACCATGGGCGTCAGCTGTCTTTTTCATTTCCAGGGATTTAAACGCTTTTACAATGTCTTCATTATTTACGTGCCTAAATTTAAAATCTGTTTTACATTCCTCAAAGTTTTGTTTAAGTATAGATTCAGCAGCAGCGGGAGATGAATTTAAAGACTTGGTTGTTGAAACTGGAATGTCCGTAAAGAAATTTTCGAAAGCTTTTGCTACTTCTAGGTCTGTACTTAGCAATTGATTATCTATCTTAAGCTTGAAGTTATTATGTGTAGCTTTGGCCTTTCCAGTCTCTCTGTTTATAATTTGCCAAGTCGTTTTCATTACATTGCTACTAGATTCAATTTTGTTTTTAATGAAATTAGATTTAGCTACGGCACAAACGCGTTTAAACATTTTTGAACAACTACGAACATAATCTAGAAAGGCCGTATTTTTGTTATATGATTTCTCTTCATAGAGTTCATATAATCTTCGTCTGCTCCTATGAATTCCAACTGTCGCCCAATCACTAAACAAAGCTTTGTTATTAACTTTTATAGTTTTTGATTTAAATACCGTATCATATTCATTTTTGACAAGGTTAAATACTGAGTACTACTACCTGGATACGCCCTTGCTCTCTCGTTGACCGCGTGCCGTTTCCGTCGAAATTCGACGGAAGACGTAGATCCAAAAGTAGGTAAGCGGATAACGAGACATGTGGAGTTGGTGGGCGGGACACTGGGCTAGACGGGACGACCGACGGTAGACCAAAGAGTCACGGAGTGGTGGCCAAGGAGAGCAACAAGGCCAGTGGGCAGACCACCTGCCCGATGGTCCGACGAATATACTAAAGTCGACAGGATCTCAATGGATGTGGATTGACACACGACCGTAGGGGTTAGGCGCAATAGAGAAGGGGCCTATGCCCAGCAGTGGGTTGATGTGGGCTGAGCATGGGGATGATTATGACTTATTTAATCTCGCCGGAATTTTGTGGAGTGTATTTACATTTCTCGAAAGGATTTACATAAGCAATAAGAAAAACAATGTTTCCATTTGCCCTGAATATTTATAACATATTTTGCCCCTATAAAAGGTACAGTCGTATGGTAAGGCCCACTTTTTACAAATTGAAATAATAGCTTTATTTAACCACCCTCAAGGAAAAAAATGTTTCCGATGAAAGTTATGATTATTTCAAAATATATATAGGTGTGTTATATTCTATGCCTACTTTTCGTATCTTCTAAGTTCTATTTGGTGTATAATTTGTAATGAATAAATTCTTGTTATTTCAAAATTCAAATAAAGGTGCTTTTTATAGATATAACGACGGTAAGTTACTTTTTGGAACGTTTTTCAAAACCTCTATTTTGGGCTTTACTAAAAATGGTGTCGATAATAAGGCCCGTCCCGATTTTAGGTCGTTTGGCGCGAAAGTATGCATTAAAAACCTCGAAAGATTGAATAAATATGAACATTGTAATATTCATGAACATTATGACTGGAAGCATAAACTAAAGTCATGAACAATTTGTTAGAAAAATACGCTTTTCCACTGTGTGAGAAAACAGCCTAGCTTTTGACTTTTTAGGTGTTTTGTGAATAAATATTGGTATTTTATTTAAAAATATTGTTATTCATGCTAGAATTGAGTAATAATTATCAAGGTTTTTGATTTTGTTTTCATAAATTGGGCCTTATTACACCGATATCGTTAAGGAGGCCCCTATGGTCGGTTACAAGGCCCGTGTCAGTATATTTATGAAAACCTAATGTACGTCCACAAAAATATTGTTACGAGCGTGGGGGTTCGTATTTGATAGAAAAGCACGAATTAATCCACTAAATAAAACACTCACTTTATTACCCAAATTACGCACTTACAATTCACACGAACTGTACTTAAAATCCACTAATTAAAACACACACACTATTTCACTAATTATGCACTCACTATTCACACGAAGAGTCTTTCTCTCCGATTATCCTTGTACTAGCACTCGATCGCAGTTAAAATGTAACTAAACTCGCGCCGGCCGTCGGCGCCTTTTATATCCCGCGGAGCCGCCCTGGACACATTGTCCACACATATCGCGAATATTCTAGTAAGGACCAGCGTGCGGGCCGAGAACATTCGAGACCATATATGTCTCTTTCTAATGGTGCACTCTCTCTGTCACTCCCTTCTCGAATGTTCCGAATATAGCTATCTCTTTCTAGTAGTGCTATCTCTGTCACACACTTCTCGAATGTTCCGAGTATAGCTATCTCTTTCTAGTAGTGCTATCTCTGTCACTCCTACCGGATATTTCGCCATATAACGATTTGTGCTTCAGAGGCCCATAAGGGGTCCTGAAAACGCCTGAAAACGGGTTTTAAGGTTATGGCGTCATCTGATAGAGGGTGCCCTGAAACGGACTGAAAACATGTTTCAGGCGCCTGAAAACGACGGCAACTTGGGTGAAATTTCGATCTTTAGATATGTGATAGAGTAACTTCTGAAACGGCCTGAAATGACTTTTCAGCCTGCTGAAAACGCCTCTAAAGCACTGAAATTGACGTTCAAAGTTTTTGACCTAACCTACCGGCGTAACACTACCCCCTCCTAAGACATGCTCGTCCCGAGCATCATTATTTCCGTGGTGTCTGGCCAGCCGGTCAACATGAACAATCTTGCTCGGACTACGAGGATTCCGCTGGATTCGATACGTGACGTCGTTTATTTTGGTGACTACCTTGTAAGGCCCTTCCCAATTCGGAGATAGTTTCGGGGACTTTCCTACTCGTCGCATAGGGTTATGTAGCCACACCAACGAACCTTCCTCAAAACCCACTTGATAAGACTTCCGGTCATATCGGGTTTTCATCTTTATGCTAGCGTGGAGCCCGTGATCACGTACCAGGCTGTGAACATCATCAATCCGATCCCGCAAATCACTTGCATATTCCGTGATGGTCCTTGGTGTATCGGGCGGACGTCCAGTCAGGAGATCTGCAGGCAGACGGAGTTCTCTTCCAAAATTCGCATACGATGGAGTAACCGCCGTACTTTCGTGAATAGCCGACCTATAAGACAACAGGAAGAGGGGGATATGCCGATCCCAATCTTTTTGATGGCTCTTAACGACCTTGGCTAGATGTCTCTCCAGTGTCTGGTTAAATCTCTCAACCATTCCATCTGACTGTGGATGATACGCCGTAGTCCTCGTTTTATGAATTCCCATTATGCGACAAGTCTCCTGAAAGACCGCAGACTCGAAGTTTCTTCCTTGATCACTGTGGATTTCGAGTGGTACCCCAAACCGGCAGAATACTTCGTTCACTAACTTTTCAGCTATGGTTACCGCTTCTTGATTAGGAATGGCAAATACTTCAGGCCACTTCGTGAAGTAATCCATCACGACAAGAATGTACTTGTTTCCGGAGTCCGATGCTGGGAATGGTCCTGCGACATCTAATGCAACCCTTTCCCAAGGGGCTCCCACGTTGTACAACTTGAGTGTTCCTCGGCTACGGGTATGCGGTCCCTTGACTGATGCACAGTTAGTGCATCGTTTACACCAATTTTCAACATCTTCTCGGCAGTGAATCCAATAAAAGCGTTGCCGAATTTTCATAAGGGTCCTTTTTACTCCAAGGTGTCCACCGGATGTTCCATCGTGAAAGCTTCTCAAAACATCTTTCACCCTTTTCTTTGGGACAACGACTTGCAGGTGAGCATCCTTCCCATTTGTTGATTCCCATTTTCTACATAGAACGCCATTATGCATAACCAAGCTATCCCATTGTGCCCAGTAGCTTTTTGTTACCGCACTCATAGGAGCTACATCACACCATCTTGGTTTAGGTGCGCCAGCATTAATCCAATCAAAAATGGGTCTCACGTCAGGGTCCTCTTGTTGCGCTTGCTGCATGATTTCATCACTCCACTCGTCGCTAACCGTATCAGTTCTTATCATTCGAACACATTCCTTGCCTTCTTGTCTTGAGCAATGTTTACAGTCGTCTGCACAAGGTCTACGTGACAGGGCGTCAGCATTTCCATGTGATTTCCCACTACGGTGTTCGATGATGAAATCATACTCCTGCAGTTGTTCAATCCATCTCGCCACTTGTCCCTCGGGGTTTTTAAATTCTAGCAACCACTTTAAAGCAGCATGGTCAGTTCTGATACGAAACTTTCTTCCCAGCAGGTATTTGCTGAAATGTTGTAACGTCTTGACAACTGCTAGCAATTCCCTCCGAGTTACACAGTAATTCCTCTCTGATTTTGACAATGACTTACTGAAATATGCAATCACAACTTCGTTATACTCGGCGCCACGACTAAAGAGCTTTGTCCTTGAATGCGCAGTAGTCACTTTTCACAAGTGTTTGGCGCGGGGAAGTGAGGAGCGACGGGGGCGGTAGTTAGCGCCGGCACCTGATTCGTTGATCAGTCGCTTCCCGATGCCCGCACCGAAAGCACGTCTCGAAGCTTCTTGAGTACAGTCGCATACAATATTACCCAACGTTATCTTTCGCCCCGGTCGAAAATGCCGAAAAATAAAGTACTGACTAGGCAAGCTAGAAAAATGGTTTACGATGTGAACTGTTATATCAAAAAAGAGTCTGATGAAATACTGATGAAGAAGTCTGATGAAAAACTTAATTGTGGTTTAATTGTTACAAATTATTAGTCAGCGGGAAGAAAAGAGTGTGCAGGACTATTACTACAAGTATCTATATTCACTAGGCCCTAGTGACTAGGGGCATTCTATGCTAGGGGGTTATTTATTTATAGGTTTCAACCTTGACGTTAACAAATGTTGTCAATAGAGAGTACCTATAGTTTATTTGACACAAAGTCCATTATTTACATCGGCTAATATCCCAATCAACAAAATATCAAACAGAGAAAAAATAGAAGTGAAGAAAGTCCTGAACACTCATTCCTTCACACTAACCCTAAAAACGCACTTCGGAATTATGCCGCGACTGTACACATGCGCAGTAATCCCCGCCAGTTTCTCCGAGAGCTCTTTATTCGTGGCGCCGAGTGTACCTCCTTTCTTTTGCGACAAGACACCTCCAATTCCAGTATTACTAGCATCTGTATCCACAATGAAATCCTCGTCCGGGTCTGGATACCCCAATATTGGCGTTTCACAAAGTCTTCCTTTAAGCTCGTTGAAACTTGACTCACATTGTTCTTTCCAGTCAAATGATCGCTTTTCTTCCGTTAGTTGATGCAAAGGCTTTGCTATATCCGAGAAGTTCTTCACAAAACGTCTGTAATATGAACAAAGCCCCAAAAAGGCACGTACTGCAGTCTTGTCTTTTGGCGTCGGCCAATCCTTCACGGCGCTAATCTTCTCAGGATCTGTCTGGATGCCGTCCTTCGAAATCACGTGTCCCAAGTAATTCACTTTACGTTTGAAAAACGAGCATTTCTTCGGACTGAGTTTCAGATTTGCCCCTCGTAGTTTGCCTAGCACCTGCTCCAATTTATTCAAGTGGTCGTTGAAGTCTCTACCAACGATAATGATGTCATACAAATAGACCAAGCAAGTTTCTCCTAGAAGTCCAGCTAATATTTGTTCCATTAATCTCTCAAATGTGGCTGGTGCATTACACAGTCCAAATGGCATAACATTGAACTGCCAGAGTCCCTTGCCAGTAGAGAAGGCCGTTTTCTCCTTATCCTTGTCCTTGATTTCGACTTGCCAATAGCCACTTTTCAGATCCAACGTTGAAAACCATTTCATTCCGTTCAATGTGTCTAAAGTGTCGTCGATTCGTGGAAGTGGATAACTGTCCTTCTTGGTTACATCATTAAGTCGACGGTAGTCAATACAGAATCTCATGGTGCCGTCCTTCTTCTTAACCTCTCCTTTTCCGCCGTCAGCATAAGCAGCGCGGCCCCGGTCACTCCCTGTACCGCTGTCAGCATAAGCAGCGGGATGACTAATATTTTTGAAACCGGTATTTTTTATCCAACGGTTGGACCAATTTTTACGGTTCGATCATGTGTGGACACCCAATTAGACAAACTTTATGGTCTGTGTGCTAGTTTATGCTTTTCCGTAGAAAAAAATAATTCAACCGCGTTTTGAAAATCACTTTCTTCCGGACGCTCCCAACGTAACGCTGATTGAAACGCTGAAATATTCGAAAGTTTCTATAAGAACACCCTAATGTTTTTATTGTTTTGAAAAGGTTATTTTGTGTAGATTACGTAGGTATCAAACAACATGTACATGTTGTTGATAATTTTCTGATGTCGGCTAGATTTGTGTCGAGAGGGAGCATTTTCATAGAAGTCTGTGTTTCTCATGCCAGTACAAAAATAAACTAAGGTCACAGTGACATTTTCTACACATTGTGTAAAAGAGGGTTTCATTAGCTACTCAGATATACAACTCCCATAATTCTAAGTGTTACCATTCCAACAGAATCACTTGATATATTAGTCAAGTGCCGCGCAGCCCGCACGCTCAAAAACACTCCGGTATTTGTCGTTTTTGACGTCTCGAACTCCCGGGAAAGGAGAGGTTAACCAAAACTACGGGAGAACACCACGGGCTTGTTGAAGGTTCAATAACGCCGCTTCTTTGAATTTCCTCGATCATGCCCTCAACCTCCTTCTCCCGAGCTACTGGAACTCTCCGAGGGCGCTGTCGGATAGGCATAGTTTCCCCAGTGTCGATCTCATGCTGAACCACTCCAGTTCTTCCAATGTCATCATCATGCGAAGAAAAGACGTTGCGATATCGTAGCAGTAAGCTACGCGCCTTAAGGAATTCCTCCTCGGTAAGGTGCTCCCTGGAGTCATTTAGTAATTTTTCAACATCCATTGAAGGCTTAACATGCCCAGGTTTCACGTTTACCTCAGATTCCCGGCAGCCTCTTATCCAAGAAATTTCTTAGCATGATCCGACCAGCGTTCCTTTATTGAGGACGCATTCCGTGTCGCTTGGATTAAGGATCCTTACAAATGCTGTAGATGCCGTGGTTACCATTGTACGGGCTGTTATCCACGGTTTATCAGCATCCAACCTCTCTACCACCACACAGCGGTGAGATTGCGGCCTTGTGGAGTTCGGCAATTTCACTGGAACTAAAACCTGTGACCTTGGTTGAAGAATGGTTCTCCTGGTACAGTAAACATTTCCATTTACTCCACCTTGTATAGGAATCTCATCAACTCCAAACTTTAGAACTCCAACCTTCAAGTCGATTTTACAGTCATGTCTCCTCATAAAATCCAATCCAATAATGCAGTCGTCGACGATGTTAGCAACGATAATTTTATGCCAGTATTCTTTTTCACCTATTTTCACAGCTAACTCTCGTTCTCCTTGGACGGAAATGTACTGGCCGGTAGTAGTTTGCAGCTGGAGATGCCTAGGTCGGACTAGATGATCTCTGGTCAGGTGTCTCAGTAGCCGAGAGCTGATCACAGTCCGAGAAGCTCCGGTGTCTATGGTAAGGAGACATGGTATTCCACAGATTTCTCCATTGACAACCAGACTATTCCCTTCGTTTGCCTGTGAGATCATAATTGGGACATTTCGACCGCCAGCCAGCACTCGTCCCATAGTCCTGGCTTTTATTCGTTTCCCTGTTGGGGCTCTGACTCCACAGAGCCTATTTTCCTCGCCATTGGAGCGGGGTCTCTGTCCCTCCTAGTCCTTTTTGGACAGCCTGACTGCAGGTGACCACGTTCTCCACAATGGTAGCAACGTGGCCCAAATTCGCGGCGGGACTCTACTGGCTTCGTAGTCGACATTTCTCGCACCCTGAAAGGCCTGGATGAATCCTGTCGTACAGCTTCCACCTCGAGAGCGTGGGCTACTGCATCCTTTAGGCTGCCATGATGTCCCAATCGCACGGCTGCCCTCACTTCCAGATCCCGGATCCCATCGATGAAGGCCTGCACCAGCATACTGTCCACAAAGGATGCTGACGTACGTTGATAGGCCTTCCTAACCAACTTCTCGATTTCCAGGGCCCACTGTTGTAAGGACTCGTTACGTCCTTGTGTCCTGTCCTTTAACTGAGCTCGGTACACGTGCTCCAGGTGACTGTCACCGTATCGTGCCTCCAAGGCTTCTAGAAGGCGGTCGTACGTCCGGTCGTTTCCCAGAGCCTCTAGTATGGTAAGAGCCTCGTCGCGCAGCGCCAACGTCAGTGCTGTCCTGGCTTGCTCCTTACTCCAACCATTAGCCTGGGAAACAGACTCGAACTGCAGCTTATAGGCAGTCCACGATGAGCTACCGTCAAAGGGGGGCACTTTGAACCTGCCGCCTCCGCACACCGATGCGTCGGGTACATAGGTACTTGGACCATTAGCCACTTTGATCTCAAGTTTTTGGAGACGGCTCTCACAGGTCTCAATTTTTTTATCGACATCATGGACTCGACTCTCCAGTTTTTCATCCATATCGGCCAGTTTTTCCTGGACCTCGAACAACTCTCTCTTCCATTCGGTCGTGGACTCATGTACCTCACGAAGCATTCGTGCCTGTACCTCCTGGTGATCCTTTTGTTCCCTAAGCTCATTCTGGAGGATTAGAGACTGTTCTTCCTGTTTCCTGGCCTGTTCCTTCAGCTCTCTCGCTTGTTCCTTTAGGAGGACGAAGATAACGTTGAGGTCTACTCCTTGTGCAGCTGGAGCAGGTGATTCCGACGTACCAGGCATCGAGTCTCCAGACCCAGACGTTTGGCTTCGCGTCGTCACTCCTTTTGGCTCGGTTTCTCGTGGCATTAACGGCATTTTCTATCCCACTTCTGACACCAAATGTTACGAGCGTGGAGGTTCGTATTTGATAGAAAAGCACGAATTAATCCACTAAATAAAACACTCACTTTATTACCCAAATTACGCACTTACAATTCACACGAACTGTACTTAAAATCCACTAATTAAAACACACACACTATTTCACTAATTATGCACTCACTATTCACACGAAGAGTCTTTCTCTCCGATTATCCTTGTACTAGCACTCGATCGCAGTTAAAATGTAACTAAACTCGCGCCGGCCGTCGGCGCCTTTTATATCCCGCGGAGCCGCTCTGGACACATTGTCCACACATATCGCGAATATTCTAGTAAGGACCAGCGTGCGGGCCGAGAACATTCGAGACCATATATGTCTCTCTCTAATGGTGCACTCTCTCTGTCACTCCCTTCTCGAATGTTCCGAGTATAGCTATCTCTTTCTAGTAGTGCTATCTCTGTCACACACTTCTCGAATGTTCCGAGTATAGCTATCTCTTTCTAGTAGTGCTATCTCTGTCACTCCTACCGGATATTTCGCCATATAACGATTTGTGCTTCAGAGGCCCATAAGGGGTCCTGAAAACGCCTGAAAACGGGTTTTAAGGTTATGGCGTCATCTGATAGAGGGTGCCCTGAAACGGACTGAAAACATGTTTCAGGCGCCTGAAAACGACGGCAACTTGGGTGAAATTTCGATCTTTAGATATGTTTCTGAAACGGCCTGAAATGACTTTTCAGCCTGCTGAAAACGCCTCTAAAGCACTGAAATTGACGTTCAAAGTTTTTGACCTAACCTACCGGCGTAACAATATTGATAAATTTCCTAAGAATAGTGACAGGCACAATGTCAACACTAGAAATAGGAATAAACTACCTATACCTACTACTAGGCTCCATAAGGTTAATGTATATTTTAAAGGGCAATGTATTCGCTTTTACAAGAAAATACCGACTGAGTTACAAGAATTGTCTGTAAATAAATTAAAAAATGTTGTTAAAAATCACTTATGTAAAAAAGCTTACTACAAAATATCAGATAATGTAGAAGACAAGAAAGCTTGGGAAGGTGTTTGCTCCAATTCTGTAAAAAATAACGTATAAGCTGGAGGTTTCTAGTCGCCTCTTTGCCTCCAGCATCTAAAACATTGAGGTGACGGAATTCAAATTGAGTACTATATTTCCCTGTACCTTATACATGTGTTACTTTAGGATTTGACATTCTCCAAATGTTACCTATATGTTTCTTATGGAAATAAACACTTTTTGAATTTTGAATTTTAAAATTCAGGACAACTTACTTCACCGAAAGCATCCGAATTTCCGATCAGTAATTATAAGTGTATTTATCATCATCATCAACCACTTCAGTAACACTCAGTAAAACATTGTTAATTAAATTTAACAATACAGAAACTAACGGGCTTTATTAGACTGCAGTAGGGTTGGAAGGCTCAGCCGAGTCTTGTATTGCCCGAGCAACAATTTAGTTGGGCTTTCCTAAACGACATGGGCCTTCCAACACAAATTGATAATTTTTGAAATAAATAAGTAGACATAAAATCGCACTTTTCTATGTAAATATCAAAAGATTAATGATCAAATAAATACACTAAATAAAAATCTACTTACAAATCGCAGTATGAACAAGTAAAAACTTACGTTTTGTAGGCACACAACCGGGCATCAATGTCAAGATGGCGGCCCCACACTGCCCGCTGTTGCTTTCCTCCCTTCCTATTGGTATATTATGGAATAGACCAATAGGAAGTACGTATGGACGTACCTTGAAGCTCGCGCAAATCAACTGTATTGAAGTCAGTTTTCTGCGCCTGGGCCTTATTATACGACTGTACCTTAAACGAAGTATTCTGCATTTGGGCACGTATATTATACCTACAAACAATAATAGCATCCAAACAATCTTGAAAAAATGTTTATAATGATTTACGTCAGAGTTGCGCTAACGGTTGCGTTAAACGATTTCACGCCACTGCCTACCAGTGAGGTAAAATTTACGCTTTCGGATAATGTTTGCATGCACATTTAACTTTGCGGTTACGGTGTAATATTTTGCTTGTGACGTGTTTTGCAAAGCGTAGTGGCAAAAAATATATAGTTTTTGCGAGTTTGTACCGAATGAGGGCGCCACCGCTCCCAGAACGGACGTTTTCTGAGGTTTAAAATACTAAACAATGTAAATTATTATGATTTATCAAGTGAAAATTATACATTTAGAAAGAAACAATAGTGTCTTACAATATATCAAAATCGAATTCAATTATTATCCCTGTATAATAGGTTTTGTGGCAAAAACCGACTAAGAAATCGGTAACTTTTCAAATTGAGTGAACCAGTGTACAAAGTTGAAGTGTTGGAAACAAAAGAGAAGTTAACCATGCATTTACTTACTGCGTGCTTAACCCAACAGTCACCCCATTGGCTTTATGCGTTTCACCACATAGGACTATACCGCTTGTGGCGCAGCGGTTAAGCCGGCGTGGCAGCAACACAAGTTTATGCTACAAATTAAGAGGACATGGTTCGAAACCTGGCAGTGGAAAAAGTTTAATGATTTTTTCTTCACTTTTGACCAATCTGGTGGTGAACAGAAACCATGAACAGATGTTATTTCAGTAGACTACTGGGAGCAAACTGTGAGACTTGACCCACAGATTGAGAATCTTACCAACAGAGGTCGCTAGTAAATTACCACAATATGAAGTGCAAGGCATGCGCAGGATTTGTATACCCCACTGAAGTAGTATCATGTACTATCTGTCGTGACACATACCATCATGATTGTGTTAACATTACAATGGCACAATACCTCTCAAACAGAGCAACGAAAATTACCCGCACAACACACTGACACCAACACCAATAGTACGCCTTATTCTACACATTTCGTTACAAATAATGTAACATTTAGACGGCCACGACAGATAATTTCTGACGCAGAAAACCAAAGCAGTGAACCGCTTCTAGATTTAAGCTGTCAGAGCTTACCAAATGAAGCGGACAATAACCAAGAGCTTACTGATCTCCGAAAAGAAAATAGCCGACTCCGTCTGAATCTCGACGCGGCAAAAGACGAAGTTGACGGTCTCAATTTGGAAGTCAGTGGTCTGAAAAAGACATTAGCAGACTACAAGAATGTTCGAGATGTTCAAGGCGGTGGGTTTTGGTGATCCAGCGCCATCCACACACAAGTCATCCCCAAAATTCTACTCTCCACAATATCGAAAAATTTGTATCCAACCCAGTCTGATCCAAATAGGGTAGGTATCCACGTAATTCACCACGAGAACTCACAAGCAAGGCGCACAGATGGACCAAATGGCAAGTAACTTTATTTTACAAAACTTCATACAACACATGTGATCGCCCGGGCCACTGTATGGAGAAGTCGAAATTAAAATTGCTCTGATCAAATCAGTTTCATAGTGAAAGTTGTTCAGAATTATGTCCCTAACAACCTTCTAAAATATGACTGCACCTTTCTGTTACACCCTGAATACGTGAATTTCACTTAGCGCAGATTTTCTCTGAACGCATTAATCGCCTTGCTTTGTGGTATTGCACAATACTGTAAAAGCATTAAATAACACAGAAATTATAGGTACCTAGAAATAAAACGAAATATATACCTCGCGCCACGAAGTAAGAGCGCTGGGCGAGGCGCTGATTTGTTCCAAATTGGCCACGTCGCGTCGCATCGCAGAGTGAGATAATAGGCAATGTCGCACGGACGATGGCCGGCCGATTTGTCAAAATCAAAACATTTGACAGAAAACAGCTGATCACCAATGCCGCCATATTGTACGCACACATGTATACAAGCTTGTGTCGCCATCTATTGCTAGTTACCGGCGTTATTTGATTTAAACTCGACTTTGCTATACTAGCGTCAAACCACCAGCGGATTTTTTTGGAAACGTATGCTGTTAAAGCACACTAGCGCCATCTGGTTTTAAAGCCGACGCCTTCCAATATGAACTATGTTACTCTATTCTAATACTTGCTCCTTGTTAAATATATGTGTACTAGACTATAGTATTATAGTATCTGTGGTACTAGGTAATTATATTGTTGTACACATGGTCTACCCCTGATCAGCAATCGACCTTTCCATCTTATTTGGTTTGCTGGAAGATTAGAGATAAGCTCGCCTTTGTACACTATTTTTATGTACCTAAGTCTTGTTTTCTATATATTAGTTGTGTGCAATTAAGAAATTATGGAACTATGGAATTACACAGTCAGGTCATAAGTTCTGTCACACAATAAAAACTTTTGAATTTAGAACGCTGGCCACAAAAAAGTTTATTGAATTCGAATTTCGAATTTTTCATGAAAATAAAAATGTGTACTTTTTAGAATTTTCCTCATTTTTAAATATGGAGTGGACACTTAAAGAAGACCGTGTCGCAGTTATTGCGTTGCATCGTTGCGGTTACGCGCCAATTCAGATTTTCGACTTACTTAACAATTTGAATATAACCAAAAGATTCGTTTATCGTACCATAAAACGATACAATGAAGACTCTAGTGTAGATGACAGGTCAAGAAGTGGTCGCCCTCGCTCTGTTAGGACTCCAGCAGTGATAAAAGCTGTGAAGGCGCGAATTCAAAGAAATCCCATACGTAAACAGAAACTGTTGGCTCTTCAGATGGGGTTAAGCAGGACCACGGTGAAAAGGGTATTAAATGAAGACTTAGGGCTTAGGGCATATCGAAGAAAAACAGGACATCGTTTGGACGCTCGTTTAATGGACCTGAGACTGAAGAGATGCCGCGCTTTGTTGAAGCGGTACGCGGGAAAAAAGCATCGGGAAATTCTTTTTTCGGATGAAAAAATTTTCACCGTGGAAGAGAGCTACAACAAACAAAATGATAAGGTGTACGCACACAGCAGTGAAGAAGCGAGCAACCGTACTCCGCATGTCCAACGAGGTCATTTTCCATCCTCGCTCAGGTTTGGTTGGGAGTCTCTTATTGGGGCTTAACTGAGGTACATTTTTGTGAGAAAGGCGTAAAAACGAATGCAGTTGTGTATCAAAATACAGTCCTCAACAACCTTGTGGAACCTGTTTCTCATACCATGTTTAATAACAGGCACTGGGTATTCCAACAAGATTCTGCGCCAGCTCATAGAGCGAAAAGCACACAAGACTGGCTGGCGGCGCGTGAAATTGACTTCATCCGGCAAGAAGACTGGCCCTCCTCCAGTCCAGATTTGAGTCCGTTAGATTACAAGATATGGCAACATTTAGAGGAAAAGGCCTGCTCAAAGCCTCATCCTGATTTGGAGTCACTCAAGGCATCCTTGGTTAAGGCAGCCGCCGATATTGACATGGACCTCGTTCGTGCTGCGATAGACGACTGGCCCCGCAGAATAAAGGCCTGTATTCAAAATCTCGGGGTTAATTTTGAATAAACTTTATTACCATAAGAATCTATGTTTTATTAAGTTCATCTTGCTATATAAATGTTTACATAAATAATAAACATGTCTAAATTATTTCATATTGCACATGTGACAGAACTTATTTATTTATTTATTTATTTATTTACATAATCTATTTGTGCCATTACAGCAAAGCCAAGTCGACACAAATATACAAAATTAGAAAATACAATACAATTCAATTATTACAAATTAATTTACCATAATTATGTCAAATGTAATAAGTTCAATTCAATCGTATAAATGCAGTTACCATATTATCATTATATCCATAAACATTCGAGAAAATAAAATTACAAGACTACACTATCATGCAATCTTCTCACAGAACCTTCCACATTCTCGCACAATATCCCTCCATGCATCACCAAACAGATCATTCAATGGTGCTGCGGCCAACAGTGCATTGAGGCTATTCCGTGCCCGGACCAGCGGAGTCTGCAGGCGCGCCACCGTGCGGTGCGAGCCGCCCGCTAGCAGTTGGTACCTACGAGCGCGTAGGTAGTTGTCAGGCACGTAAAGCGCGCATACGGCACTGACAAGCGCTGCGCAGTCACTGTCGCCTCGCAATAATCGACACACAGTCAGAAGCTGTTCGGTGTTACGTCTCACCTCTAGTGAGTTAAATCCAAGCATACCTAAAATAAAATCGGATGGATAAAGGTAAGGGTAGTATCCAAATTTCCTCTTATATAGGTATCTAAGAAAAGCTTTGTGTACCTTCTCGAGCATAAGGACGTATGAGCTTTCGTGCGGATTCCAAACAACCGAGCTAGATTCAAGTTTGGTTCTCACTAGGGCCGTGTATAGAAGCTGGACCACACCCAAGTTATGGAATCCCTTACTATTCCGTATCACAAACCCTAATCTTCTGAAGCATTCCTTGGCTAAAGTGCTCACATGCTCATGGAATGTAAGTTTAGGGTCGAACGTAACACCGAGGTCCTTCATCGAATACACTCGAGTCAGAGACTCAGTGCCGAGTGTATACGTCGCGCAAATAGGCCGTGGAGAGCGCGTGAAGGACATTATACAGCACTTTTTAGTATTGAATAGAAGCTTGTTGTTCACAATCCAACTATGAACCTCGTCTAAATCTTCCTGTAGTAGCCTACAATCATTCTCTGACTTCACGGGAAGTACCAGTTTCAGATCGTCCGCGTACAAAAGGCAATTGGCGTGTTTCAGTTCAGATTCCAGGTCATTTATCATGATGATAAATAACAACGGACCAAGGATCGAGCCTTGGCTAACACCCGACCGTGTGTGGTACGACTGGGACTCATAACAGCCATGTCGCACGTATTGTTGGCGGTTCTTCAGGTAGTCAGCGAAGAGAACCAACAGCCGTGGGGCAAATCCAATGGCACACAATTTCTTCATTAGGACGTCGTTATCGACTCTACGCCTTGCGGAAGTCCAGATAGGCGACGTCCACCTGACATCCCCGATCCATGCTCTCTGAGACCAACTCGACTAACGTCAGTAAGTTGGTGGTTACTGAGCGACGACTCCTGAATCCGTGTTGCGAGTCACATAAAAAACGGCGCAATCTGGGGCCAGATTTTACCGTATATGATTGACTCGAACAATTTTGCCAATGAATTCAGGATCGCAATCGGTCGATATTGATTTACAGAGGCAGTGTCACTAAACTTGGGCATAGGACTGACTCGAGAGAGCTTCCAGCTGGTAGGGTACTTCCCTTGCTCGAGAGCTAAGTTGAAGATGTGACCCAACGGTATAACTAGCTGATTACTGTAGGCCTTTAAAAAGTAAGGAGGGACGTTGTCCGGTCCAATTGCGCTCCTTGGCCTAAGCTGCCTCAGTCCCTGCTCTACATCCCTATGGGAAACATGTGAAATTTGGACGTAGTTAGCCGTGCGCGAGGCATCGGAACTGTTTACCAGGTCCGGTGCAAGCGCCGGAACGTCGGTGAGGAAAACGTCGGAGAAGTAGTCTGCAAAAGCGGCGGCTGCTTCCTCTCCGACACACTCTTGCCCCTGATGCGTGACCCGAGATTCAAAACCACCCTTTGATCTGAGGCCACTCACATGTTTCCAAAACGCACGCGGGTTAGATCTAATATTACCTTCAATATTTAGCATATGGTTCGTGTATGCTGTAGCTACGCGGGACTTTATGTTGGCTCGCAGCTCACTGAATGCTGAGTAGTCAGCTGGCCTCTCCGACGATTTCCATTTACGATGGAGCTTTGCCTTAGTGGCAAGATCCCTAATAATATCACCAGTAAACCACACTGGATACCGCCTGGAAGGTTGGTTAGGCCTGGTCTTCTTGGGGATCGATTTATTCAAAACCCCGTAAATGGCATCGTAAAAGCGGCCAACTGCCGTCTCCACATCGCGAGCTACGACAACATCGTCCCACGATACGCTACACATGAGCTCATACAGGACTGTGTGGTCGCCTTTGGCAAAGTTCCAGTCATTGTGGCCGCGAATGTTGCTGGGATCCAGACGGCCGGATCGTCCATCCACGTCTTGCGCTTTCAACAGCGGCACAATGACGTCGAGAGGCGGGTGGTAGGCGTCAGTGCGTGGCACCATGCTGCCTGACACGGAGGTGCGCACAGTTACGCCACGGACGGTCTCCGGCAGCAGCACCACATCAAGCACGCCACCGTGAGCATTCCTCACCTCATTCGTCTCATACAGACTACAAACACTGAGAAAAAAACAATAATAATTCGTAACAGACACTGACGCACTGTTCAGATTTAGGTCACCCAGGATGATTAAAGTTCCACTTAGTTCCGACATGTTCTCCTCGGTTTTTGTAAACCAACTAAGGTATTGGGCGTCTTTTTCGGCTTGTGTAATTTTTTTCTTATTTCTCATCATGCTGGGATCCACATAGACGACGCAGATTGTGAATTGGGCCCCATCTAGAGAGAAGGTTGCCCAAAGATCTTCTCCATTTTCTGTCTCGAGGTCACGACGTCGGCGAAGCGTGATGCCAGGGCGGGCGGCGAGCAGTACGCCTCCGCACGCGGTGGCGCGGTCCCGGCGCAGTATGCTCCAGCCCCCCGCCGTTACCTCCGCATCGCCGACGGACGTGTCTAAAAAGGTTTCAGTTGCGGCGACTAGGTCGTGCTCTAAAATAATCAAATTATTCTGCCAATACGCCAACCGACTTTTTATGCCTCTGACATTTTGATAGTGCATAGAGAGTGTTTTAGTCGTGCTTGACTGTGGCTGCGACTTTCGGAGAGCGGTAGTAGGCCTCGAGGTATTCCCGAAAGGGCATCCATTCTCTCACCCTTGCATTATCAGGCCAGATATCTATGCTGAAACAAGTGTCGAAACAGCTCATGGGAACTCCTATTTTGTAGGACTTATAGTCCCCTCTGGATGAGAGCTGCTCGACACTGACCGCTTCAGGCGCACACAGTTGCTCTACATACTTTTTTACATCCTCAAGACCCGACATCATGTTCCAAAGGTGTAAATATTTGCGACGCTCTACAGCTTTCAAGGTCGTGACGCTGGGCCCCGCCGTACAGCAGAGAGATTGCGGTCGTCGGTGTGACTTCTTTTTAACTTCCGTCCAGCCCTCTTCAGCTTCGACAACGGGAGCATTATCTGCCTCTCGTGGGCGGTCGGTGGATAGGGTTAGTTCGGGGACCGGTCCAACCGTAGTGTTCAGCAGACTTGGGAGGCTTGGCGCATCCTCGCTGTCACTGCGACGGCTCACTTTTGGGACACCCTGTATATCTCTTTGTATTTTCTCCCGATACATGACGTCATTATCCCGCACAGCAGATACTTTCTCGTGTTCAGTCTTCTTCTTTCTTGCAGGTGCAGCTTTAGTAGACTGGGAGACACTGCGGATTGGCACTTGTTGTAGAGACGACGAGTGCTTGATCTCTAGGGTGGTCAACTTGGACTCTACTTTTTCAGTCTGAGTTACTATGGCATCCATTTTAGCTGAAAGCCCTGTCGTAGACGAAATAACGCTTTTTAGCATTTCTGCTATTGCGGCTACATCCTGCTGCACTTTGCGGATTTCCTCTCTGATCTCCATATACTCAGTCGTACGGAAATCAATGTCGGGGGTTACCAGATGCTGGGTCTTGCTCCTTATAGTAACGGACGACGACGGGCGTATTTTCGGGGTACCAACGGGTGTCAGCGTGTTGTCGCCTCCCTTTTTCATCGAAATCCTACACTCCGGACAGACCCATGAACAAATCTCCTCTCGACTCATACGATCCTCGGTGTTAGTGGTGCATAAAAAATGGAATTTGTTACGGCAACACCCGACCGTACAACTCAGGCGACTCTCTTCCAACTCAAAGTCAGCCCGACAAGCGTAACAATTATTTTCACTCCTATTTGCACTCTCCTCCATATTGGTTTGATGAAGGTTGTTGTCTGGTGGTTCCGCTGATAGCGCTAGTGGTCTTATTATGTACACTATGTACACGTACGAAATTGGGGAACTCTATGGAGTGCTTGATGCGTTATTATACGTTGATGTAGGTGTTTGGAGAAATGTGCGATTTTGTGTGCACTCAGCGGAATTCGGTCACACTTTGCACTGATTTCACTGTTTCACTGATATTAAAGTTGAAGATTTTACAAAACACTTGAAGATGTATTGGTCTGCTACACTTTGTATGAAAATTGGTACATTTGGTGCACTTTGGACTAATTTTATGAATAAAATTGTACGGAGCGATATTAAAGGCGTTTTCTTGTCGGTCTACCCCTCTAGATCAATTGACCTGACTATGTACAGACAGACGTAGGGACAGATAGCGGAGGCTTAATAATATTTATTAATTATTGTATTCGTTAGAAACTCCTTGTGCAAAGAACACTCGACATACAAACTCCTTGTCCAAATAACTCCTCGAGATTTGATTGGTCGACATTTTCGACAAGAATTTAGCATTAGAATAAAAACTGTTTTGTGTTCAATCAATCAATCAATCAATCAATATATATTTATTGCAATAAAAAACATGTTACATAAGGTCTTAAATAAGTACAGTAGTTTCAATGTAATTTTACCCTTAGGGCGTAGCAATATTATGATTAAGATATATTTACATCCATAAATAAGTTAGTTTTACTAAATGTCATTGGTACATGTCCATAAATTAACAATTAATAATAATACAACATTGGATCATAATTATAACAATACAGATAAATAATATTAAAATTTATGTTTAAAGAATTCATTTAGGTCATAGGGGCAAATTTTTATAAGTATCTGTCTGAGTTTATTAATAAGACTAGGTGTAGGAAGTGATTTTATTTCGTCAGGAAGCCTATTATACACTTTTATGGCTACCATCCTCGCGCACCGCGAGTACGCGACAGTCCGGCAGGTTGGCTCCTCTAAATTGTATTGGTACCTTTCATTTAACCGAACGCTGACTCCCATAGGTCTTAGAGGAAACTTTGACGGGTGACGCCTCACCAATTTGCAAAGCTCAAGTATGTACAGGGCAGTAATAGTAGGAATATTCAGTTTGACAAAGGATTCTCTACACGATTCCCTGCTTGACTTGAGTCCGTCGATGATCCGCACACACCTTTTTTGTAGGATGAATATATTTTTAATTTCTACGCAGTTCCCCCATATTGCTAAACCGTAGAGCACCCTAGACTGAAAAAAGGCGTAGTAAGCTTGCATAGTGGCTCTTGAAGTTGAAATAGCTGCTAGGCATCTCAAGGCATAACAGAAGCTGCTTAGCTTACTTTCCAGACACTCTACATGTTTCTTCCAGTTCATATTTTCGTCACAATAGATCCCCAAGAATTTAGCATTTGATACTGTACAGCAATTTTTACCATCGAAATTAATTTCTAGAGCAACATCCGGGGTGTTGTAATTTCTAAAGTACAAGACATTCGTTTTATTAAGATTGGTATTTAGGTCAAGTTTTTTAAACCAGTTTATAACAATATTTATTGATTGCGTTATACGATCTGCTAAGTTAGTCCCTTCTCCTCGCTGAAATTTGAAAAAGACAGAGACGTCATCTGCGAACATTATTACCTTATCGTCTATCAGGTTTGGAAGATGATTGACGTACAGAAGGAAGAGAATGGGCCCCAGTATGCTACCTTGTGGGACGCCCTTAAGTATTGTTGTAGTTTTAGATTCCATATTTATAAGAGTCCTTGATTGGTTCAAGATTGGAAGGAGGACACTCTGTTCTCTTTCTTTAAGGTATGATGCAAACCATTTACCCACAACCCCCCTGATCCCATATCTATCCATAATGGATAATAGGATACCATGATTGACATAATCGAATGCTTTCGAAAGATCGAGGAGAACCGTCATTACATTTTTTTTACCGTTTAGAGCCTCCGCAACGAAATCCGTCATGTTAAATATAGCGTCAGCTGTGGATACTCCATGTTGAAACCCGAATTGCTCTTTAGCCAAGATTTTTTTTAGTGTGAGAAAGGATCGGAGTCTGTTTGCCATGGCCTTTTCAAACACCTTTGATAAGGTCGGTAACAAAGATATAGGTCGGTAGTTGTTGACATCTAATTTAGCATCCTTTTTGTGAATCGGTCTTACGTGGGCCTTTTTTAGTTTTTGTGGGAAGATTCCCTCCGTAAATGATCTATTTAGTAAAAACAGCAGTGGCACGGCGATAGCTTGCAATATGTGCTTTAAGACACCTGAGGGAATACTGTCATATCCACATGATTTTTTGTTTTTTAAGGATTTAACTACTTTATGTAACTCTTCTAGACTTATCGGTCTGACAAACATCGTATCGGGGCTTAGATGTGGTAGGTCTATTTGAGTTTCAGGAATGTTAGCTATACTGCCTACGACACTTGTGAAAAAGTTGTTAAATACATCAGGAGCTTCGCAGTCTGCCTCCACTATGTTTGTACCGTCAGTCAGACCAACGTAACTGGTGAGATCCTTCCTGCGTTTACCCTTGATATTGGTTTTTATTAAGTCCCATGTTGACTTTACTTTGTCGTGTGAATTAAGTATCTTCAGTTCATTGTAGGATCTCTTTGCAAAAGAAATAACTCGACCCAGAATAGAGCAATACAGTTTATACCGCTGTTTTAAAATTAAGCAATTTGAGCACTTCAGACAAATAAACATCTCCCTTTTGGTTTCGCATGACTTTTTAATACCTGGTGTGAGCCACCCAAGTCTACTTTTACCACCATCATCACACTTCACCTTTATTTCAGGGCAGTAGGTGTCAAAAGCTCTAGTCAAGGTATTATGAAATATATCGAACCCTTTATCACAATCTATAGCTTTGTACACACCTTCCCAAGAAACCAAGAGCAAATGGTTTTTTAGGTATTCAAGGTTTTCCGGCTTGAGATTTTTTACCATTGTGTAAGAACTTTTATTTCTTTTTAGTGGTCGTTCCATAACCGCACATTGTAGAGTATGATCCGATAAGCCAATTTCAAGAACATTTACCTGTGTTAGCGTTGTATTGGATATAATATTATCAATACATGTTGAACTATGATAAGTTATTCGAGTAGGTTCCTTTATAAAATGCTTCAGATTGTAAGTTTGTAAGAGACTTAAAAGCTCTCTCGTTTCTGTATCTTGTACCATGAGATTAACATTAAAGTCACCGCAAATAATAATTTTACGTGCATTATTACGTTTGCATAGATTGTTAAGCATATTATCAAGGTTTGATATAAAGTTATCGTTCTTGTATGGTTTGGGTCTATAAAGGCTTATGATGTAAGTATCGTTTAATTTTATTCCACATACCTCAAATAAGTAAGGAATAGACATTTCCTCGATCTTTGGTAGTGCTTCGGGTTCAAGATGTGATCTGACGAAAATACATGTTCCTCCCTTACTGTCTCTATTTCTACGGCTGAAACTAGCAGCCAACTTGAAGCCTGAAATTTGAATAAGATAGAGATCCTCAGATACCCTGTGGTGCTCAGTCACACTCAGTACCGAAACAACCCTTCCAGCCGGAGACTTAAGCCAGATTTCTAGTTGGGGTATTTTTTTATAGTTCAAACTCTGGATATTTATGTGGGCTATTCTATCAGATTTATTGTTGTTTTTGCTTGCAGTGTTTTTGGAAATCTGTATTTCTACGTTTTTGGATGAATCTCTTCGCTTCTCCAGAAAACCTGGGAGTTAATTTTAATATTATTATTAGTTCCTGCAATGTCCGTCTGTGTCTCCGCATTAACAAGGTTCTGTTGTGCATTACTCGACTTTTTGTACTCAGCAAAAATAGATCTATACGAAGCTCCAAGCACTTCTCTATGCAGGGATTTACACGAATACAACAAAGAGGGGGTATCTCCGTCATGTATGTCGACATAAGTCGCGCACGCAAGGCGGGAACACAGGTATTTAAATGTACTGTTTACTTTGCGCTCATTCAGATGCTTCCCCATGCCTAATCCTAGATTACACAAGAGTACATTTGTGTTTTCCATTTTACACATGTTACAATACAACATGGATTGTAATTTAATAGGGTCACTGTCATTAGATCCTGCGACTATTATTACAAAATCTTTCTTTGAATAGTCCTTACATAAAACTCTACATGATTTCATCACCTGATCCATTGTAGCATATGGCATTATGACTGACTCTACATAGAATTTATCCCCTAACATTTTTTTTAGTATTTTATTCATGCCTTTTCCATTTTGATCAGCCAGTATAAGGATTTTAGTTTTATTTGGTCTATAGTTGCTTTTACTCTCTTGTTTGTTGTTGTCATAGCTTTTTTGGTCTACGCTTTCTTCATTATCTGGACTTTTGTGAATCCGTTTCATTTGCTTGTCCTCTGTTTTGCCTATCTCTTTTTCCTGTGACAGATGTTCTTCTCGGTCGTCGTTCGTGATTTTGAGTTCAGTAGTCTTCTCTGGCTCACTTATACAAGTCTGGTCGCTGCATTTCATTTGTTTCAAAATCAAACATTCGTTGAGTGCAGTTGACACTGTGACCATTTGTTGAACTGCTCCTTTTGTTGTAGGCTGTGAGTCTGCGCATCGACGGGAGTCCGGTATTCTTTCTAGAAAGGTTTCGTTAGTTTTACCTGGTAGAGTTGCGTTTAGGTCACATTGTTTTATGATGTGGTTGGTCAAGTCCCTTTGTGAGGTACTTGAATTTCCGATTTTAATTGAATCAGTACGTAATTTACGATACTGGGGAGAGAAAAATGTTTTTTTTGGGCGACGAAGTATTTCCCGTGTGTAAATCGCATAGGCCGACAGATTTGTAAAAATTTATTTTTCTTAGGTGGTCCTTGTTCTCTCTATGTAATGTAGAGTTTAGCGAGATAAGTTTTTCAATCTCGGCATGCGCTGACTCTAGTTCTAGATTAATTCTTTCATTTTCGCTTCTCAGGTCCTCAAGCTCCTGGCTGTTTTGGGTAAACGCAGTCGGCAGGCTTTGATGAGATAAATCTAGAGCCCACTCGTCACGATCCATATCGTTGCGTCTCTGTTTCCTCTTTGTAACATGGCAGTAGTCTTGAATCGAAGCTGAGGACTTTTCTTCGCTTTCGTTATGCTTGATACAGTGCTCACAAAGATATGTGTTCTTTTGGGTAACGTGGTAGGCCATGTACTTTGCTGTAGTGACATTGGCACAGTTATGGTGATAGTTGCTTTTACAAGTGACACATTGCAACAGTTCTGTGGTAATGATATTTCCCAAACACGCTTTACATAGCTTCATCTTGGCTTCTTATAGCGCCCTCTACGCAGATTTTTGAAGCGTTCACTAGATGTCGATTGGTTGGCTAAAGATATTGATTTGTACTGGTGGCGCCATCTACTGTGATATCTTTGATGTGGTGTATTGATTCAAGCAGAAGATCTATCAGAGCAATAGTGTTTCTTGTGTAAGCCACTAGGTGGCGATGGTGGTTTTGGTTAGGGATGTATGTCACCAGTTTCTGTCGTGCGCAGTAGATGGCACTGTTTGAAATTATATTGTGCAACGGACAGTAATTTGTATTTTAGAGCTTTTTTACATATATTCATAAAAATTACACTGTTTCATTATTACACATAGTTACAGCACGGAGGAATACTCACTGTTTATTAGTATTTATTGGGTTTTATACATAAAATTCACTGTTTAAGATCGTCACTATCGTTTTACGTATTTCACTGATTTTTGAAGGAAATCCATAAGAAATGTCTTGGATAACACTTACACTTAAGCACTTCAGATGAAACTTGGTTTTTAACGTATAATATATTTACAAAAACTGTGTTGTATATTTTTCTAGACAAATTTAAATGGGAGCAGACTTTTACTCTCTGCAGGTGGCGCCCTCTCAACGTTCTTTGCCGGCATTAGTAAAATCGAAAGTAAATAAATATCGCTTCAAAAGTTGACCATCCTATAATAATAAGAAAATTGCTTTTAATTTTAGTAATTGTTCCAATGTTAATGTGCATTTTAATTCATTTAAGCTTCCTTTCTTCATTAACTGTCTATTTTCGCTTAAATCTTTATTTTTCTCGTAGTCATGGTATAAAGTATAGGGCGTTATTATTCTAAGAGTATAGTATGCAACTCTTGAATAAAGCGGATTTATATCGAGGGCCATGAATCACTGGCGAAGCTCAGGATTCTAATACTTGAATCACTCGCTACGGTCGTGATCGAATCATTAGGATCCTTCACTTGCTCGTGGTACATTTATGGCCCTCGAACCCTCGATATAAATCAGTTTTATTCAAGATTTGCATACTATACTTTATACCATGACTACGAGAAAAAGAAAGATTTAAGCGAAAAAAGACAGACGACAGTTAATGAAATCAGTCGTTTATTCTCTAATTGCATAATATATTATTCCCGAAAGTTTTGATTTAAAATATTCAGCCTATGTTTATGTTATGACTATGACGGATCTGCTGTTCGTTGTTGTCTGACAAACTATACACATGGCGAGTATAACCTAATTCTGTAGCGCAAACATGGTAATCAAAAGAGACCAAACCAATGAAGAATGTGTACGCAATCCAAATTGACGCTACATCTAGTTAAGCAAAGAGTTTTGTTTATCTGAGAGTACAAAGGACATGTTAACATGGGCGAGTGATAGAGGTGACGACAGCTCGCTGAAATGTTTCAGTATATAACAAGGTACTCTGTGCTGAAATGCCAACAAACCTTGCGGTATCTGTGTTTCTAATTTTGTATGCGCACTTTGCTCGTAGTCACAGAGTAAGTAAGCAAATAGTTTCGTTTATCTGAGCTCAAAGTCATAGCCAGCCAGGCAGGCTGACTGATAGATATTTAGCCTCAGATAAACGAAACTCTGCTTAGCATAGTACACCTTTGCCTATGTGTGAATTTTTATTTAATATATTTATAGAGTTACCATACTCAAAAAAGACCATAGTAGATTTGATTCATGAGATTAAAAGATTAATAAGACTAAAACTATGTAGGTACCTACTATATTAATGATCGTGTGTTTATGAATATATTTCAACATGTCTAAATAACTCAAAGAAACGTATCACTGACATCGAAATATTTGGCCTAAGGCAAGTCACCGCAAGTGGTTTCCACTGTAGTTTGCCTTCTAGTATTAATATTGTTTCTGCGACCTCCGTGCGCCGCGCGAGATCACCTCCTCGCCTCACGACAATCGTCCAAAAGTCCTCTCCTTGACTTTTTAGGCCGTAACCGAAGGGTGCCAAACGGGACCCTATTACTAAGCCTCCGCTGTCCGTCTGTCCGTCCGTCCGTCCGTCACTGCGCTCTATCGGATCAACCGAAATACCTAGGTAGAGAGCTGAAATTTTCACAGAATATGCATTTCTGTAGCCGCATCAGCAACAAATGATGAAACATACCGATCTTCAAGAATTTAAAGAATTACCTATTGAAGAAATTATGGGTATGGCTATTTTCTTAGCCATTTTGTTTTATTTGTTTATCGGTGAAAAATGGACTCTCCCGATTTTATCGGAAAAGATTTTTAATGGCAGGTATTGAGTTTTGTGCCAAGTTATTTGTCATTATACATATGATTAATAATTGCTCATTCGAATTATAATAAATAACATTAAGTTTTTTCTCATATTTTTATTTCTGTAAATAAGTTACTCAATTTCTGTCCACTTCCGGTTTCAATGAGCAAAGAGTTTCGTTAACCTGAGTACATAGTTTAATACTTACATACTACAGACACAAAACTATTTTTCAATGTTTCGATGCACGGCGTTGAATGTAGTCCTACCTAGTATTTAATATATTTTTTTATTAAAAATTAAATAGGTATATGTACTCGTACAAAAACTGTCGTTTTACGTTTTTCTGTGTACAATGGTATGGGAACCCTTCATGTGCGGGTCCGATGTCCTACTCGCACTTGACCGGTTTTATTTTCTTTAACGCCGGCTGCGCTTCACTTCGCTGCCGGCGGAACCTGTGTTGCTAGTCATCAAAATGAAGTTAACTATTCTAATATGTACACTCGCGTTCTATTCTTACATCCGACGCGACATTCTTCCCGGGCAGTGCTAATAAAATATATATATATTTTATGAATAAACATAAACATTTATATGTATACAGGAACTTACATTGCCTCTGACCTCACACTAGGTTACCGTGTCGCGGGAACCAGAAACAACGACAAATCAAATCAAATGTCTTTATTACTGTAGATATTTACTTATAATTAGCAAACGTAATTTTTTGCCACTTCTCTACATTGGACCACTGTGCGAGAAGGGGGTAGAAACTCACACAGTTTTTAACTACCATAGTGCTTTACTAATAAAAATATTACAAATCATTATGATAATTAATAAGCAGCAATAAATAATTACAAAATTATTAACAGCAAGTTCTGTGTTGAGCCAGGTTAACCCAATACAGTCCCGTCATTTAAGTAATCTTGAACATTGTAATATACCTTTTTCGACAAAGTCGCTTTTAACATGGCGTAGAAACTCCCACAGATTGATTTTTGGATCTCTTTAAAAAATTGCTTGTGCTTAGGTAATACAAATATTACCAATATTAATTATTATAATTAATAAGCAGGAATACATAATTACAAAATTATTAACAGCAAGGTCTGTGCTGAGCTAGATTAACCCCATACAGTCCCGTCATTTAAGTAATCTTGAACATTGTAATATACCTTTTTCGACAAAGTCGCTTTTAACATGGCGTAGAAACTCCCACAGATTGATTTTTGGATCTCTTTAAAAAATTGCTTGTGCTTAGGTAATACAAATATTACCAATATTAATTATTATAATTAATAAGCAGGAATACATAATTACAAAATTATTAACAGCAAGGTCTGTGTTGAGCCAGATTAACCCCATACAGTCCCGTCATTTAAGTAATCTTGAACATTGTAATATCCCTTTTTCGACAAAGTCGCTTTTAACATGGCGTAGAAACTCCCACAGATTGATTTTTGGATCTCTTTAAAAAATTGCTTGTGCTTAGTATGATACAAATATTACCAATATTAATTATTATAATTAATAAGCAGGAATACATAATTACGAAATTATTAACAGCAAGGTCTGTGTTGAGTTAGGTTAACCCCCCGTCACACACATAAACAAACAAGACCTGGGTTTTTTTTCTTTTATCTCCAGCCGGGGATTGAACCCGAGATTTCGCATGGCAGGATGAGCTATAACCACAGCGCCAAAGAGGTCTTCACTCACTCTCGAGACGTTAATTTCCAGGTTCACGTCAGAGAAGCTCTAGGCTAACAAATGGACCAATCAAAAGACGGCTCGTTTGAAAAATCGTCTGCTGTTTGAATGGTCTATTGGAAAGTCTTCCGATAGGATTTCTCAGATGTCAGGCGGAGTACGTGATAAGGCTACAGATCAAATTGTGATCATTCAGATATAATAATGATAATAATAATACCTTGGACACTTTTTACACATATTGATCTAGCCCCAAACTAGGATTCCCTGTATCTTGGGTACTAGACAACGATACACATACTTATATAGATAAATATTATACTTAGATAGATAAACAACCATGACTAGGGTACACACATCCGTTCTCGTCAAACAAATATTAGCCCCCACCGGGACTCGAACCCGGGACCCTTGGCTACGTAGGCAGGGTCACTGCCGACTCGGCCATTCGGGTCGTCAATCAACATACAGGCACAAATTTATTTCTGGCCCCATCCTAGGGCACACTGTGTGGTGGGTTCTAGAAACATCCAAATAGTAAATCTCATTCAATCAGTTCAGTACAGCGCGCGCCAGTTTTCTTGCCCTCTGATCCAGCTGGCACCTCTCCTCTCGCTCATGCCTGCGTCTCTCTTGTACCTCTCCAGGCGGCAACAAAATTGGTGTTACATAGAAATGCAGGGTATGTACCTGCATTTTTATACCCATTCGTTCCATAAATGTCATTAGAAGAAAGAGGTTATGTTCAACACTACATAGTGGATTAGACTGGTCTATATTTTGTCTAAAATATATCTATATATTAATAACAGCAAGGGCACAACCGAATAAAACGCGCCTTTGAAACAAAATCAAAGCATGCTAAATTTCAAACCATATTTTATAGTTTCAAGTCCAGTATCTAAGTCTGTCTAGTAGGCAGACATACAGAAGGCGTGAATTGTTTGATACAAGTGATTTTTGTGAATATAATGATGGGAAAATATAAAAAATTGCGTGGTGAGTGAGTCTTTGTGATAATATTACTTGTAGTACGACCTGGGTCCCGTTTCTGGTAGACAATGACCCCTCAGTGGCAGGACGCGAGGACGCCGGTCAACTTTAGTTTTCTTTTATCTGAAAAATGTATTTGGTTTGACGTTTGTTTTTAGGTAATAACATATTATGATATTTGAGCGTCTTACTACAGAAAAACATAACCTTAAATTACCCCCAAAGGGTAAGTACTTGTATAAGACATATTGAATTTGGGGGAGGGGGGCGTGGAGGTGGGGAGGGGTGGGGGAGGGGAGGTCCCCCCTCCTACCCCCCCTTTTAGGAAACCACTAGTTTTTATGTTATGGAGGTCCAAAGATTGAAGAAAATGCCTACATTTTTTGGATTTCGGGGGATTTGGAGGAGGAGAGGGGTTGGAGGAGGGGTTGCCAAGAGTAGGGGGTCGCCTCGCTCCGCTCCGCTTCGCTCCGGCTCCCGGGTCTGCTGTAACGTGTGAACCTAACAAACCTATCTTTAGTTTTTAAACAGGAAGTGACCTAAAGCAACCAATTTGTTTCTGATAAACTCCATAAAGTAGTTAGTAAGTAAACAAAGCCAAAGTTGTCCAGGAAATCACGGATAAAACGAGAGCGCAACAGAACATTCACGAAACACGGAAGGAATCGGAATGAAATGAGCAAGTAGGGGGTCGCCTCACTCCGCTCCGCTTCGCTCCGGCTCCCGGGTCTGCTGTAACGTGTGAACCTAACAAACCTATCTTTAATTTTTAAACACGAAGTGACCTAAAGCAACCAATTTGGTTCTGATAAACTCCATAAAGTAGTTAGTAAGTTAACAAAACCAAAGTCATCCAGAGAATCACGGATAAAACGAGAGCGCAACAGAACATTCACGAAACACGGAAGGAATCGGAATGAAATGAGCAAGTCATTATGTCAGGAAATACAAAATTGCTGACGCAAATTTCTACCATTACATACAACAAAATCTTGTAATTTGTACTAAAATCATGTACCAATATCCAACTTTGGAGCTTTTGGGTTTGACATTTGTCGTTCCGAGATTGGCCAAGTTGTAAAAATCGCGTAAACATATTTTATAATTAAAGTGCTAAAATGATGTTTGCTAAATCAGAAAATGGTATCAGAGGATAGCTAAGGACCCCCCCCTAACCACCTAAGTACTCCAATCTTCCAATTTCAATGTGTCTTATATAAGACACAACCCCCCCCCCCCCAAACCCAACGTCAAGCGCCATTCATTTTTTGGGCTTAAAGTTTAAACGTGTCTTAAACATAGTCTGTTTGTAGTAAGACAGTAGAAATGTATTGCTATTGATGCTATACTGTTCGCGTATATATGAATGTACATTCAAGGAATTAAATGGGTCTGACAAGTTGTAAACACGAAAATGGAACAAACAAATAATGTTGAAAAACACGAATTTATTACGAAATCCTAATGTAGTTTAGGTTAGGTTGGAACGTATATTTAGCTCTGGTAATTATTCCTGCTTGAGCCACAAGGTGAAAAAGAGTTCGAGTTCAGATAAAAGGAACCTTATGAACAAATAATGGAATTATGAACAATATATAATAATACCTTGGACAGTATTTACACACATTGATCTAGCCCCAAACTAGGATTCCCTGTATCTTGGGTACCAGACAACGATACACATACTTATATAGATAAATATTATACTTAGATAGATAAACAACCATGACTAGGGTACAAACATCCGTTCTTGTCAAACAAATATTTGCCCCCACCGGGACTCGAACCCCTTGGCTTCGTAGGCAGGGTCACTGCCGACTCGGCCATTCGGGTCGACTAAAGCCCGGACATTATGAATAATGTCAAACTACTTTGGGCAAAGTGAATAATTATAACTTGAACTTCCTTATTTATCAGTTTGCCCAGACATTATGAATAATGCCATGTGGGTTTCGGGCAATGTGATAACACAGATACTATCAGTTTTATAGATAAAACACTGCAGTAGCTTAGGTGAAGGGAGACGACCTTCAAGCTGTAATCCTCACCATTGAAACCTTAATGAAACTGAAATTTTAAAATGCTAAAAAATAGTCCAGAAATAGTCCTAAATAGTCCACCAAAAAAGAAAATTAGTCCACGTATAGTTTCGAAGTTATAGCTATAGGTTGGTGAGGATTACAGCTTGACGTCAAGCTGTAATCCTCATCCCTCGTGCAAGCAAACTGTAAGGATGGGCCTATTAGGTGTGGAATGAGACAGTCACATGTTCGAAAGACAGTTGTATATTGAGTCATGAATCATAATAAAGAGGCTATTTATAGATGTAAGTAGGGTTCAGGTGTGCATACACTACACCTTCCCCCTTTTTTGAAAGTAAAAAATATGCATATAATTTTTATGACATTTAACAATTTAGATCTAATAACATCAAAACAACAATCTAATAAGTAACTAATTTCTGTAAAAATAACAATAAAATAAATCACCTGTGTAAAATATCAATTGAAAATTTAAAATCTGTAAAAAATATAACAAATGAAAACCTTTTATATTTTTGTTTGCTGGATACAATTTTTTCAATACTATCAAAATCAACTATAACCATTTATTACTATTTCTCACCCCTTTTTAACACCTATTTTTAAACAACTTCATTAAAGTACATTGATAATGATTACATAAGAACATCAGGTTATGTATTTTCTAAAACTAATTTTGAATACACGAAATAAACGAATAAGTACATACACAAGTAAATACACGAAACTAAAATATCTATCTGTTTTAGGGGTAGGGTTGACGACATGAACGAATTTTATACATTTAAACAAAATAACACAAAATCATAAAATAAATGAAACGCAAAACAAAAGTACATATTTCTCAATCCTTCATCAAACATGAGAACGTTTTATTTTTAACACATTGAACTTTTACACAAAATTATAACAATTAATCAGTTGCAATTTCAAAACTCCACATTTCTCATTCCTTCTAAATCTCTTTCCTTTCTTCACGCATTTATTTACTTTTGTCAAATTTTATTCCATAATCACTAACTACTTTTTTGTTTATTTATCCATTGCATACCTACTTCCATCTCAAAAGAAAATCGTCACATCTTATAAAAATATAAATCTTCATTGCAAAACTATCAAAAATATACTCGCTTTTCATAAACAATCGCTATCAATCAAAGTCTCTATTTTATTATAATCTCCTTATCACTTCATATAGGTACTTTAATTATCGGGATCCGGACCCTTAATATTCACATGTAGTGAGTGCACATTTATAGGTACTTTTTATACACACTGGTATTTACTTTATAAGGTACTTTTATAATAATACTTAAATACATAGACTACTAGTACCTGGCTCCAGGTCTACCTGCCTGAGCCTGCTCGCGAGCTTATTAGGTCATCGATATCCAACTTTCTCACGAAGGAAACTCGTTCACATCATGATCGAAGAGGAAGGATTCGTGCCTTGTACCTTGTACCTTTGAGACTTTGATGAAAATACAATAACATATCGGACTCGCCAATAGTTACGTACCATACTAAAAACATAACTTATACTCAATCAATACGAATCCTTCGAGTTTTAAGATATTCTGTAAAGATTGGATGATCAGTCCAACTTTTCTCGAAAACTTAACAAACGAAGTGTTCCCAACTAACTTACTCTGTGGCCTAGAGTAACCTATCCTGCACATTCCATACCTTCTCTCAAATTCATACTTTTTATTCCTAACGACAACAATAATCTACATTCCCAAATCCAAACAAAAATATAACTTTCTTAGGTAATACGTACTCACATAACATAACTTAAAACTTGCAAATATTAAATAAATCTTCACATCAGTGGTTAACTTTTCGTTCCATTTCATTTTCATACTTTTCAACTCTCACTATCAACCAATATTTTCTCACTTTTATGAAGTATCCGAATCCGAAGTGACCATATCCGCTGGTCAGACTATAATTCTATTAATAAACTCGAAAGCAATCTGTAAAATAAATGCAAGTACAATTTCTAAACAAACTTTTATAATAAACTAACGTTAGTGGTTCCGTCGTTCGTTTTTTTTTAAGTATATCTGTGATTAAAGCTGAACTTCTTTTGCATACTAAATATTTTGTACATACATACACAATATGAAATTTATACATCCCATACTATTCAAATTCATTCCGTATTATAACTTGAAAATGGTTTCATACTTAATCTCTCTGCGGTACCCTAAACTCGCTATCAATCATCCATCACCTTTTATGTATCTTCCATATTAGTCGCATGAAACTAAAATCTTTCGCTCTATACAAGTCGCACTGCGGTAACATGAACTACTAATTATTATAATAACAATTCTGTTTCTCTGTAATCAAAACATGTGTTATGTTCTAATCTAATTTGGTTTCTTCTGCAGTGTAGCATGTCCATATTTGGTTCGCCTGCGAACACTGGATTGAATTTCTATACTTAACTTTTGAATAACTTTGACTGTTACCAAGTCAAATGAACAACTGAATCATTTATGTACTTGATTGTACATTTGGAGTAAATCAGAATTATGATGCAATATAAAAAAAATACTAGCGGTTATAAAACAAAAAAATAACAAAACTTTCAACTTCATACTTCACACTTTTTATCACATTATTCCCAGATTTTTCAAAATCTCCTCAAAAATAAAAAAATACTGTCAAATCATCTCATCCCAAATAACTCGTGTCTAACTTATTTACTTTTCGGCTTTCAAAAATATCTCCATTCCTAAAAAATAATATCAATCGTTCATTCACACTTCTCTTGCTGACTATACTGTACTACTAACTTTTCGTTCTATGCCATTCATCATAATACTATTTTAGTTACTTCATGCAATCTTCATTTGGAAAAATAATTATATTAATATTGATCGTATCGTCAACCCTTTGACAATACAAAATCTAGCCAAAACTTAAATATACTAATCGACAAATAATTTAATTTACTTACATGTCATACGTATAATAAAACCCATTGTCCAAAAAAACACATTGACGCCACGACGTCATCGCCCGTGTCGCACGCAGCTCGCTCGGAGTCAGCACATCCTGGGAACCGTACATCTCCCAGCTGCGCCTCACTTGACCCGTACGGTTACGCCCAGCGCCCTGCTTCCACATCATCAGGCTTAGGAAATCGCCCGGCACCCGGCAGCACAAATCTTCTGTAATATTTTCTTTTCTCTTCTTGTGTAAATATATTCTTTCTTCTATAATTATCTTCTTTCTTCTATTTATCCGTCTTCTTCTGGCTGCAATCCGCTAATCTCTTCATAGGTCATCCCGTTCTTTTTCTCTATATATTTATCTTCGTTATATTTCTCGTTTCCAAGTTCTTCAAGTATTATTTAAATATTATTTGAATTTATTTAATCGCCATTCGGCACAGCACTACCTCGCGAGAGGTAGGCTGGCCTGGCACGGTCGCCATGTAAGGATGGGCCTATTAGGTGTGGAATGAGACAGTCACATGTTCGAAAGACAGTTGTATATTGAGTCATGAATCATAATAAAGAGGCTATTTATAGATGTAAGTAGGGTTCAGGTGTGCATACACTACAAAACGGAAGGGCCTATTGACTTGGTTTGGGTTTCAAAAATTAGTCCAGAAATAGTCCACACGACATGCCAATTTTCAGAAATAGTCGTTCAGCGACTCCAGAGTTATTAAGACATCTTGGTGAGGATTACAGCTTGAACATTTGATAACATCAAATATCTCCGGACCGCCTACGACTTTCAGTTTGATAGTTGTGCCAAAAAATAGTCCAGAAATAGTCCACCGAAACAATAATAATTTCCACCTGGTTTACTTTGAAGAACTGCATTAAAAATGAAATGTTTAATATCCCATACATTTCAATAAATGTACAGCCGTATACAAAATAATAATGGGGTAAACCCTAATAAACCGGTTTATACCAATTAATATCCCTAGTCTAGTGGTTTCATACTCGCTTCTCACGCAGGAGATGCGTGTTCGAATCCGGTGCTGACCATATACCATTGAGATAAGTAATTTAACCAATGTACATTATGCAGACGTTCTTACGGTGATGGAAAACATCATTAAGCAACCTTTTATCTCCATAGCTGCGGCGATGAGCTAGCCCCCTGCGGTAGGTACCTAACTACCTACCTTCCTACAAAGGTACAAATCATCTCACCATTTCCACTCAATATGAGGTTACAATTTTATTACCCCACTGCGCCAGACCGGCTGCGCTATACGACAACCAGTGTTGGATTTTGGTGCGTTGAAAAGGATATCACAAAAATACAAAAAGGATAGTATTTTGTAAAAAAAGTCTAGTACGCTTTAAGACTAATTAAAAAATTATGAAAATATTTAAAATCAACATCATTTATTCGTAATTTTCATGACTTTAATGCCACTTTCCATTATAATTGAACTAGTTGGGTTAGAGATCTAGCAATTATACTTATTTTATTTTGACAGTTTTTTTTAGATATGATAATAAATCACAATTTATAAGTCCATTACATGTGATTTATATACAGGCTGTAAAATAAAAGTGTAGTCAAATTAGAGGTTGTTAGAAACATCTTTCTGAACAACTTTCACTATGAAACCGTTTTTATCAGAGCAATTTTATTTTTCACCTCTATACAGGCTCTGTTGTTTTGTAAGCTACGCCCGGGTAAGGGACTATAGTACCCCATCATTACGAATTATTTTCCCCAAGAAATATATGGTCGCAAACGAAAAGACATCTTGGATCACCCATAGTAACACGTAATCAGCTGAGCGGTCAATGTAATGCAGGGATCGGAACCAAGGTGTGAATTTAACTAAAGTTTGTAGTCGGACATGACAAGGAGCAGTTACAACCACTTGAGTTGAACTAGGTTTGAATTTAACCGGTTTAATTTAGTTTTTTTTTGTTTAACCAGTTAATTTTTGTTAGGGTTCCGTACCCGAAAGGTGCCAAACGGGACCCTATTACTGAGACTTCGCTGTCCGTCCGTCCATCTGTCTGTCTGTCTGTCTGTCACCAGGCTGTATCTCATGAGCCGTGGTAGCTCGACAGTTGAAATTTTCACAGATGATATATTTCTGTTGCCGCTATAACAAAAAATACTAAAAAACAAAAGAAATCCAATATTAAGAGGGGCTCCCATACAACTAACGTGTGTTATTTTTTTGCGGTTTTTTATAGATAATAGGAAGGAACCCTTCGTGCACGAGTTCGACTCGCACTTGGCCGGTTATTTTTATTAGTTTTACATGTTCCTTACATTTGAAACACCGAACTATAAACATTTTCATGCTGCTGATTCCCAAAAAAAAAACTTTTTTATTTTTAAATTTTTCGTAAAAAGAAAAAAATATATATACATACAATTTCTATAATCTATAAAATTTCAGATCATAGTTAATTTAACCTCACAACACTTAAGTGAATTTAAGTATATACTTATCAGATTTTAATATATAATCGTAAATTATAGTTGTAAGTTTTAGCGCTACGGGAAAATTTAGGTTGTCAAAACACGCGTATTGACTTTTTGAAGGATATTTTGGAAAAAAAATAGTTAAATGTTAAATATTTTTGGAGAAAATGGAAAAAAACCACGAATTTTTTGTTTATTTTTAATATATATTTTTTTGATATTTTTATATTTTTATTTTATTTATTATAGAAATTTTATGTATATATATTTTTTTGTTTTTACGAAAAATTTAAAAATAAAAAAGTTATGTTTTTTTTGGGAATCAGCAGCTTGAAAATGTTTATAGTTCGGTGTTTTAAATGTAAGTAACATGTAAAACGAATAACAATGACCGGCCAAGTGCGAGTCGAACTCGTGCACGAAGGGTTCCTCCCTATTATCTATAGAAAACCGCAAAAAAAACACGTTAGTTGTATGGGAGCCCCCCTTAATATTAAATTTATTTTGTTTTTTAGTATTTGTTGTTATAGCGGCTACAGAAATATATCATCTGTGAAAATTTCAACTGTCTAGTTACCACGGTTCAAGAGATACACCCTGGTGACAGACAGACAGAGAGACAGACAGACAGACCGACAGACAGACAGACAGACAGACAGACAGACGGACGGACAAACAGCGAAGTCTCAGTAATAGGGTCCCGTTTGGCACCTTTCGGGTACGGAACCCTAACAAAAATTAACCGGTTAAACAAAAAAAAACGAAATTAAACCGGTTAAATTCAAACCGGTTCAACTCGAGTGGTTGTAACTGCTCCTTGTTATGTCCGACTACAAACTTTAGGAAAATTCACACCTTCGAATTCTGAAAACCAATCTCTAAGCCTTTTCCATAAAGGAAAAAACAGAAAAAAGCGCGGGAAACCATTGAAATAACCAGGCGGGATTTTCGAAGTTTTTATTAATTTCATCGATTACTCGTGTATCAATCATTGAGTTACATTTACTTACGTAATAGAGAAGACAACGCGAACCACTACTGTGGTTGCTTTATGATAAGCGAACTGGCCGCACGCCACTCAGTCGCTTGCTAGCTCTCAAGCGTCGTAGACGTGTGCAGTGAAATGGAAAAAAGTTGCAAACTCTGAGAAAATGCCCTCGTGTGTGTTACGATACTGCACCAATAATTCAAGCAATACTTTATTTCAATAGGTTTATTTCAATGGTATCAATCGGGTTTTTTAGAAATAAAAGGCGTCTGGAGACAATTAAAAAGAAACCAATCATGGAGAAGGCGCGAACAAGAAAGATAAAATAGATGAGGCTGAAGAGAAAAGTGAAGGAGACTCCACGTCGTCGTCCGAGTCAGAGGTCGAAAGCGCAGATAAGTACAAACCTTATCTGGTAACAGATTATAAGAGACGGTACCCTGAGGATTCCGGTGCTACAGAATTTGTAGTATTCGTAGAGTCTTCCAATGCGGATATACCTATAGGAACCCGAGACCTAATGTCCATCTCTAGCTGTATCAAAAGGTTTAATAAAGGAATCAAATATCTAAGGTCAATGAACAAGTTCAAAATTGCCATATACTTCGAAAAAGCCAGCCTTGCTAATGCCTTCTTGAACAATGCTACATTTTTAAAAGACGACCAATTTAAGGCCAATATACCAGCTTCAAGCACTGAAATTACTGGTATAATTAAAAATGTACCCACCAACTTGACATACAAAAAGATATTCACAATGCTATCAAGTTACAAGAAAATAATATCTGTTCGAAGATTCACAAAAAGGACCAAAGTTGATGATAACTTCATTCAACAGCCGCTGCAGACAGTAGCCATCACCTTCGCGACGTCAGTTCTTCCAGACTACGTAGATTTGGACGGTTGGCGGCATGACATCTCAGCGTATGTTCCACCAGTCAAACAATGTTTCCGGTGTCTCAGGTATGGCCATTTAGCAAAGTTTTGCAAGAACTCCGAGCGCTGCTCCATCTGTAAAGAAGACCACTCATATAAAGTTTGTAAAACTCCGATCGAACAGGCCAAATGCTTCCATTGCGATGGCAATCACGTTAGCATTTCAGCTCAGTGTCCAATTAAGCAAAAGAAAATAAAAGAAAATAGACAAAAAGTTCAGACACCATCATTCGCTGACATATTCAAAAATGGAAATTTCCCACCTCTCGGCCCTAAGAAGCCTCTTGATCTCTTGACATTATTAAAATCAAATGACAAGGCACTGAATCTCTTAGTGCAAAGCATTATAAAAATTATAACATTAAATAAGACACAAGATACATACCCCAATATCCTCTAAAAATGTGTTAGATGTTTTAAGCGATTTTTTAAACTCCAGTGATACCAAGAACATTAGTACAAATTCACAGACAACTTAAAGATAGTACAGTGGAATGCTAAAAGTCTGTTATGTAATCGTCATATTTTTACTCAATTTTTGTATGAAAATAATATTGACATAGCTTTAGTTTGCGAAACTTGGCTCAAGCCTACACAACGTTTAAATATTAAAGGATACTCAATAGAACGCAATGATTGTGGCAATAAACACAATGGTGTTGCCATAGTCATTCGTAACAACATACAATATGTACAATAGATTAAAAACATTTTTTGATGATTCACTTCAGAATATTGCTATCAAAATAAACTTTAATAACAGTTCATTATCAATGGCCAGTCTTTATAGCCCGACAAATTGTAGTCCTACTTTTAGAAAAACAAGATTTGACAATTTTATTAATACCTTACCACAACCATGCTTAGTAGTAGGTTATTTCAATGCACATCACACCATGTGGGGTTGCCAATCTGTTAGTCCTCGTGGAAGAGATGTCCTCGACACTGTAAATGAATGCAATTTAGTGTTATTAAATGACACACAACCAACAACTGTAGGTACAAATAACTGGAGACCAAATGGTTTGGATTTAACAATAGTCAGTCCCTCTATAGCCCTTAATTGCAATTGGACAGTATATGATGATCCCCTGGGAAGTTATCATCTACCCACAATAACTGAGATTTTGTTCAACACTATCACTGATTCTTCTACAAACAACTTTATTTCTCAAAATAACACAGCTGCACTCAAAAGACCTAATCTACGGCTAGTAAATTGGAATAAGTTTTCAAAGCTCGCCAACACTATGCTTAAAGAATTTATTACTAACCATAACGATCCTCTACAGTCTTACTATGACTATTGTGATATCATTCATAAAGCTATTAATCAATCGATGTTTAGAAGTCAGGCCTAAAATTCTAATATGAATAATAATAGCTCGAAACAGACAGGAAGCAATTTTAAATACCGGCATCCTCCTCTGCCATGGTGGAATGAAAAGTGTGCTAATGCAGTTCAAAAAAGTAAGGAAGGTTTTATTATATTTAAACAAGATCCTAGTGATTTAAACTATATTAATTAAAAAAAATGCAGGCTGAGAAAAAACTTATTATTAAATTAGAAAGATTAAATAGTTGGAAGGAATACTGTACTGAAATAAATAGATCCACTACAATTTATAAAATTTGGCAAAATATGCGTAAATTTAATAAATCCTACAGTAAAAGTACGAAACTAAATAATAATAATGAAATAATTTGGATGAATAACTTTTTAAGGAAATATACACCTGACTTTGTTTCACAACCAATGCAAACAAATAATACTTCTTCTGTAAACCCCACCAATAGTTACATTATCAATCCATTCACCATAGATGAGTTAAAAGCAGCTATCAAGTCACGTAAAGACACAACCTTTGGTTTAGATTGCATTTCTTACAAAATGTTTCAAAAACTGGAAACAGATTGCCTTGTGAAATTTTTAAATATTTTAAATTTACTCTGGGAACAATCAATAATTCCAAAAGAGTGGAAACAAGATTGCTTGGTTCCAATTCTAAAAGCAGGAAAAGATCCAAATGATGCAGACTCTTATCGTCCCATTGCATTAACATCTTGTGCAGGTAAACTTTTTGAGCAACTTATGAAACAACGTCTTGAGTTTTATATTGAATCCAATCATATTCTTCCAAGAAATCAGTTCGGGTTTCGTCGCGGTCGATCAGCAAGAGAAAGTATAGGGCATCTCTTCCATGATACTGACGCTGCGGTTAACAGTAATAAACATCTTGTCTGTATTTTTTTCGATATTGTAGGAGCATTCAATAACATTAATCATTCTGTTTTATGTACCATTCTTTCTTCTTTGGGAATACCTGAAAAATGTGTTAGGTGGATTTATGAGTTTATCAGTGGAAGAGAAGTTTATGTTAAGATGAATTGCAATAATATTTTTGGGCCTAGATTTTCAACTAAAGGCGTCTGTCAAGGTGTCATTTTGAGCCCTTTATTGTATATTCTCTACATCCACAGGCTCAATGAAATGTTAGGAACAGAAGTCAGCAACTTACAGTTTGCCGATGATTTGACTATTTATTGCAGTGGTAATAACATCACACACACAACTAAAAAATTAAATTTAGCACTGGAAAAATTACATAGTTACTTTCAATATTTAAATCTAGAAATTAGTCCAGCTAAAAGTAAAGTAGTCATATTCTCAAAGAAAAAAGTCATCCCAGTTAAGCTACAATATGACAATAACTTATTACCAATTCAATCTCAACCAAAATTTTTGGGTGTTGTTTTTACACAGAATCTCTCATGGTGTAGATATGTTGATTGCATAACGGAACGAGCTTTAAGAGCTACCAACACTTTAAGATCTTTGGTTGGCAGCCATTGGGGTGCCGATCCTAAGATTCTTTTAACTCTATACAAAGCCCTTGTAAGAAGTCACTTTGACTATGATTTTTTCTGTTATTGTATAGATCCAAAATTAGTAGCTAAACTTGAAAAGATCCAAAATATAAATTTAAGATTAATCTTAGGAGCCTTTAAGTCATCTCCAATTAATTCAATGCAGGTTGAGTGTAACTTGTGTCCATTAATGATCAGATTCAATAATTTAAACCTTAATTTCATTATCAAGTTGTTGTCTGAAGTCAAATCAAATCAAAAATCATTTATTTCCTTAGGATGTTGTTACATCACTTAGATCCGTTGTACGCGATGTACATAGAGTACCCCGCAATTCGTATTTGTGTGTACTTATTGCGGGGCGCAGCGTGGACTGTAGATTTTCTTATTTAGGTTGATGGCGAAGAGGGCTCGAATGATAACGCAATTTCTTCAATATTTGCAGGCGGAGAGGCGAGGGGGAGGCCTTGGTGCTTCTTCTGCTGTAGCTCGATCGGGAATGAATTTTCGGCGGCGCGCGCGCGCCTTTTATTGGACCGCCTGAGAGTAGTTTTGTTTACCTCAGACCCCGCGCCGCACACCGCCCCCTTCCTCGCCCCTCCTTCCCCGCTAGGCTTTATTTCTAATTAAAATGGTTTTATTTTACATTTATTGTCTTAAATCTATGCTTATTCAATACCTTAAGTCTCTAAATATCCTTTTACATAATGATTTGGGTGACCGCGGGCTTTCTAATAAGGGTTTTGTATTATTTTGGCCGGCCCGCGGTCCCCCGCCTCACCGAGGTATTAAATATAGGTGCCTGCGCGCCTCGAGTCGCTTCAATCGGAGCTCGGTTCGCACAGGCTACACATCAAAAAACAACCAATAAAATATCTTTATTCTCATAACATACTTAAATCTAATAGAATATGAACACAAAACATAAGTTGCTTAACTAGGTTTTCCTTAACTCTAATGTCCTACAAATATTATCTTTATTTATTTATTTTAACAATATATTTACAGTAATCATTTAAACAGTGACGTCGCTTTCGTCGTTAACATTTCTCCCGCCGTCGCCTTGCGAATCTACTGGTAGAACGACGATCTTCTTGGTCGGTCGCCGCAGGATGTGGCCGTTGCTGGTGGCCACGTCGACGACTCGCACCACGCCGTCCTTGCCCGGGAACATCCTCGTCACTCGACCCCGCGGCCATGTGTTGCGGGGGAGGTTGGAGTCGCAGATGATGACCACGTCACCGACGGCCGGGGGTGTCCCTTTATTGTGCGGCTCCCGCCGATGTTGGAGTAAGGGCGCGTACTCGCGCACCCAGCGGCGCCAGAAGGTGTCGGCGAGCTGCTGCGCGCGCCGCCAGTGTTGACGGGCGTTGGCGTCGCTGTCGGTGAACGTGCCGGGCGCTGGTGAGTAGCAGTCCGGCCCGAGCAGGATCATATTGGGTGTCAGCGCCGGAGGGTCCTCTGGGTTCACGGGCACGTAGGTGAGGGGGCGGGAGTTCACTGTGGCCTCCGCTTCCGCCAGCAGCGTTTGCAGTGTCTCGTCGCTGGGGTGTTTCTCGTGCAGCGTGGCCTTCATCGCCTCCTTCACGGTGCGGACCATACGCTCCCACGCCCCTGCCATGAAAGGGGCAGAGGGGGGCAGGAAGCGCCAGTTGATGCGGCGGGCGTGAGCGGCGTCCTTCATTGCCTCCGCTAGCTCGCGGCAGGAACCCCGGAAGGCTGTCGCGTTGTCACTCCATAGTTCTGTGGGGCACCCGCGCCGTGCGATGAAACGGCGCAGTGCGTTGATGGCAGAGTCGGTACTGAGCGAGGTCACCACTTCGAGATGTATTGCCCTTGAAGTCATGCAGGTGAACAGCCCGATGTATCTCTTTTCACGGTGTCGGCCCACGGTGACCTCCAGTGGCCCATAGTAGTCTAGGCCCGTGTAGGTATAGGGGCGTGCGTGGTGCGCCAGGCGCGCCGCTGGTAGGTCTCCGGTGGAGGGCTGCGCCGGCTTCGCCTTCTTCAGTCTGCAGCTTGGGCACCGGGCGATGGCTTCTTTGACCGTCGGGCGAATCTTCGTTATGTATAATCGCTGACGGAGCTCGTTGACCACTATTTCCGTGCCGCCGTGATGTAGCTTCTCGTGTACGTGCGAAACATATAATTTTGTGTAATAATGTTTCCCATGTAGTTCCCATTGGTCGCACTGTTTCTTCGTAGAAGTTGTCGGCCGCCTCGATCCTGCCTCGTAGTCGTAGTATGTGTTTTTCGTCTATGTACACACTCAGCTTTGCTAGTCGGTCCTCCTTGTCTGGCGTGCGGCCCTCCCGTATGCGTTGTCTCTCTCGGGCATAGGAGTCTTCTTGTGCGGCACGAATTAATAATTGTTCGGCGGCGAGAAGGTACGGCGCCTCTAGCGTTACAAACTTTCTCTGTGGAGGTGTTGCGCCGGGGGGCGCCGAGCCGACGGGCGCTCTCGTGCACGCTTTGTTCATTCGCTTGTTCCAGGCTTGATCTCGTTCGTTGTTGGCGCGGGTCCGTTTTCTTTTTGCCGCCGCTACTGTTTCGGTGGCCGGAGGCGCTGCGAGGGGAGGCCTGTGTCGGAGTAGGTCGACGAACTGTAGTACTCGTGCTGTCGCTCTCAACAAACGGGTCCATTTGGAAAAGCGCTCGAACTGGGTTAGGTGCGGATGCTCTGGCTCCCGAGGGCAGGTAGCTGCAGCGCAGACTTCTTTTTCTTCGCCGGTGGCGGCAACTTCGACAATGTGCTCTCGGGGCCAACTCGCTTCGGGTGAGTATAGAAACGAGGGGCCGTTGAACCACCTGTGGTTCGAGTCGAAGTCCGCTGGCGTCGCTCGGGTGGCGTCGTCGGCAACGTTGTGTGCGGTCGGCACCCACCTCCAGTCGTCTTTCTTAGTGTTGTCTTCTATTTCTGCGAGTCGGTGTGCCACGAATGTCTTGTAGGAGCGCGGCTCGGCCCGTATCCACGCTAGTACTGTGCGTGAATCGCTCCAATACGTTTTCGAGGCGATCTCGAAGTCGTGTTCTTGTATGACGGCTTGGGCGATCCGCACACCTAGCACGGCCGCTTGTAGTTCAAGCCGTGGTATGGAGATTGGTTTGGTGGGCGTGACGCGGCTCTTGCCGGCAGCGAGCGTCACTTTGATGGAGCCGTCGGCGCGTATCATTCTCCAGTACACCGCGGCGGCATAGGCCTCCCCGCTGCTGTCGACGAACGTGTGGACTTCGTAGCGGGCGGCCGGAGTCGTGTCTTAACATCTAGGTATTTTTAGGTTACCTAGGTCACGTAGGCGACCTAGCCATTCGCTCCAGCGCCCGCGCAGGCCTTCCGTGATGTCGTCATCCCAGCCCGTGTTGTAGCGCCACGTATCTTGCATGATTCTTTTCGCCGGTGTTGTCAATGGTGAGATGAGGCCCAAGGGGTCGAATATTGACATAATGATGCTGAGGGCCTCCCGCTTTGTCGGTGGGCGGAGACCGTTGATGACTTCGGGCGGAGCTCTTTGTAAGTTGAGACGAAAACGGATGGTGTCCTCGTTTGTGTCCCATAATAGCCCGAGTGTCTTCTCTATCTCACTCCCGCCGATGGGGACCGTGTTGCCATCTCGCTCTTTCTTGTTGACAACGTTGTTGATAGCGTCGCGTTCGTTTGTGGCCCACCCGCGTAGCTCGAAACCGGCTTGTTTGTGAACGTGGTCGACTTCTTTTGTTATTTTCTTTGCTTCGCTTATAGTGTTGAAGCTCTGCAGGTAGTCGTCTACGTAGTGGTTTCGTTCTATTGCTTGCGCAGCTTGTGGGTACAGCGATGCGTGTTCTTGTGCATTTCTGTTCTTTATGTATATAGCGGTGCACGGAGACGACGATGCGCCGAACACCACGGAGGTCATGCGGTATTCTTCTGGTTCTCCCGTACGGCGATCGCCTCGCCACAGGAAACGTAGTGCATCTCTGTCTTCTTCACGTATTTTTATCTGCATGAACATCTCTTTCAGATCGGCCGTTACTGCGATGCTGTGTTGTCGGAATCTCATGATGACCCCGGGCAACGACTGAAGGAGGTCTGGGCCCGGAAGGAGCATGTCGTTGAGGCTGCGGCCGTGTGAGGAGGCTGCGGCGTCATGGACCACTCGAATCTTCTTTTTCTCCGGGTTGCAGACGGCGAAGTGCGGTAAGAACCACGTTCTTCCGCTAGGCGGCGTGTCGGCGCGCTCGGCGTAGTTAGAGGAAAGTAGATTGTTGATGCGTTCTTCATATTGTTTTTTCAGGTTGTCATCGCGGTCCAACTTCCTCTCGAGCGTGTATAGGCGCCTCAGTGCATCGTTGCGGTTATTTGGGATCTTGTCTATTTTTCCACGCCATAGTAGGCCCGTCTCGAAGCGGCCGTCTGGGAGGCGGCGGCTTTTCTCTTGCAGTATTTTCAGTGCTTGTAGTTCGGGATCACTTTTCTATCTTCTTGGTTCAATTGAGAGTAACTCGAGTGCGAAGTATTGCTTCATTATTTCTTCTGTCTTGTCGGCGGGCTTGACGCGTGTGAGGTGAGCGCAGCAGTATGTTATTGGGGCCGCTTGTGTTGTGCGGCACCCGTGCAGCACCCACCCCAATGCAGTTTTCGAAGCTACGGGTTGATCGCGCCGTCCTTTTCTTATGTCACGTGACACGATCAACTCCCAGTTATCTTGTCCGACGAGTATCTTCGGTGTAGCTTCGTTGTAGGTGAGTTCGTGCTTGATATCTTCGATGTGCATGCAATCTTCCATCTCTTGGTTGCTTATGGACTGCGTGGTGAAGTTGAGGCTTTCTACTGTGTGCGCGTTCGTGATTTTCTTTTCTGTGCCGCCGTGTTGCCCTCTAATGTGTAGGGTGACTCGCTTGCTTTTGTTGTGTGCCATTTCTTTGCCGCCCACGCCTTGGACCCACAGAGGTTCGGTGGGCCCGTCGAGGCCGAGGGCGTCGGCGAGTGCGGCGTCCACGATCGTCACGGTGCTCCCGTCGTCAAGGAGGGCGTAGGCTTGAATCTCGGCCCGGGGCCCCCGCAGTATGACAGGTGCAATTTTCAAGTAGCCTCGTGTAGTAGCGGTTGCGAGCGCGGCCGTGCGCTCGCTGGTGACCGCCACCACCTCTTCTTTTCTCTTTTGCGACTCTTCTGAGGCGGCTGCTCCGGTGGGAGCGGCTTTTTCGTGATGCAGCAGTTGATGGTGTCGCATGGGGCAGCCCTCGTGTCCGCACGGTTTTGCGCGGCACGTGAAGCGGTGATGTGTGCTTGACAGGCAGCGGTAGCACATGTGGTTTTTCTTTGCGACTTCCCAGCGCTCGTTCACGGTGAGTTTGTTGAATTGTGGGCACGCTGGGAGCAGATGCGACGCGTGTTTGCATAGTGGGCACGCGTGCTTCTCTTCTTTCTTCTTTGGAGTTTCTGTGGTGGCAGCGTAGGTGCGCTCGGTCCTCTTGCGCGCCGTCGGCCGGGCTTCCCGGAAGTCTGACGTTTGTTCGGGCGGGGCGTAGGGGGCGCACTTGTCTGCTTCTCTATTCAGGAAGTCGGCGATCTTCTTAAGTTCGGGCGTGTCTTCCTTTTCTATGGCGTAGTCATACCATTTGTCCTTCAATATCGGCGTTAGCTTGTCCACAATCGTTCGCAGTAGCTCCGGGTTGTAGAGGTACTGCGGCTTTTTAGTAGTTCGATTGTGGCAACGGTGTTGGCGATGCGGCCAGCGAATATGCATAGGTCACGTGGGCTGTCGGTGAGTCGTGGCAGCCCCTTCATCTTCTCTGTTTCTCCCATTAGTAGCGCGTCTGGTCTTCCGAATCTTCGTTCTAGTGCTTTGATGACGTCTTCCGGGTGCGGCTGGCTGATGAGGAGGGCGCTGACGGCCTCCCAAGCGACACCCTTGAGACTTCTTCGGATTCGGGCCACATTTTCACACGCAGAGAAACTTGATGAGGACTCGATGTAAGCGGCCTTGAAGTGTAGCCACTCGCTGCACAGGCCGCTGAAGACTGGTAGGTCTGGTATGTACTTCTTGTTTGATTTGCTTGTTTGCAGGGCTTCGGCCAGGGCTGTTGATAGCGACGTAACGTCCATCACGGCGGGTCTCTGTGGAGCTTCTTGTGGCGGCTCCCGCCGCTTGCGCAATGTAGTGGCGCACGCGGTGAGTTCCCGTCGTTCTTCATTGATGGGGATTTCTATCGCGGCTTCTGTTTCTGGCTTTCGGTTGAGCCAATCGGCTATTCTTTGTGGGGCAAGGTCTTCCTCCTCTTCGGACTCTTCCGGCGACGACGTCGCGTTGATGCGTTCCTGCCGAATCTTCGCTAGTTCTGCTTCGGCATTTATACGCCTCAGCTCCAACTCGGCTAGCCTCTCCTTGGCCTCCAACTCCGCGAGGAGTCTCTTGCTAGAGGCCTTGGATCGGCACGACCGAGCAGGCTTGAGCGTTTTCGTGTTCGTCGGTGGCGGCATTAACTCGGCGGTGTGGCGTTCGATGATCGTGTCGACGTGGCCTCTGGCGTTACTGGTGCCGGAGGTCGTGCCGTGACTACGTGCGTCCGTCGTGTTCGTGCCCGTCGTCGCGTTGGTGTCTTCGGTTGTGCCGGTGCCGGTCGTGGTACCGGTTCCAGTCGTGGTATCGGTCCCGGTCACGGTTTCCGTCGTTGTGCCGCCGCTGCCGGAAGAGTCTTCTTTTCCGCTGTTACTTCTGGTTACAACCATCTTCTTAATTTTCTTGATGCTTCAGTGATCCGGCTTCGACGAGGACCAAACAATGTACGCGATGTACATAGAGTACCCCGCAATTCGTATTTGTGTGTACTTATTGCGGGGCGCAGCGTGGACTGTAGATTTTCTTATTTAAGTTGATGGCGAAGAGGGCTCGAATGATAACGCAATTTCTTCAATATTTGCAGGCGGAGAGGCGAGGGGGAGGCCTTGGTGCTTCTTCTGCTGTAGCTCGATCGGGAAAGAATTTTCGGCGGCGCGCGCGCGCCTTTTATTGGACCGCCTGAGAGTAGTTTTGTTTACCTCAGACCCCGCGCCGCACACCGCCCCCTTCCTCGCCCCTCCTTCCCCGCTAGGCTTTATTTCTAATTAAAATGGTTTTATTTTACATTTATTGTCTTTAATCTATGCTTATTCAATACCTTAAGTCTCTAAATATCCTTTTACATAATGATTTGGGTGACCGCGGGCTTTCTAATAAGGGTTTTGTATTATTTTGGCCGGCCCGCGGTCCCCCGCCTCACCGAGGTATTAAATATAGGTGCCTGCGCGCCTCGAGTCGCTTCAATCGGAGCTCGGTTCGCACAGGCTACACATCAAAAAACAACCAATAAAATATCTTTATTCTCATAACATACTTAAATCTAATAGAATATGAACACAAAACATAAGTTGCTTAACTAGGTTTTCCTTAACTCTAATGTCCTACAAATATTATCTTTATTTATTTATTTTAACAATATATTTACAGTAATCATTTAAACAGTGACGTCGCCGTGTGGTCTGCGGAGTGTGTTCTCGCGCGGAGCGCGAGGACCACTACGGTTGCGGGGTCGAGGACTTATGGTTGCCTCATGCCCGCGGCGTCAACTCGGGGGGTAACGTCCCCCCCGGTCTTGGGTGGCCCCTACTTGTCAGGGGCCTCGCATGGTCTTCGTTGCGCTGTGCTTTCGCCGTCTATTGGCATACACTGGCGACAACGGTGCGGGAGCTTCTTCTTCTCCACTGTGCCGTGCTTTCGCCCTCTTCTGCGGGCTTACACTGGCGACAGTGGGATGTGCAGCAACTCTCTTGGGAGTGGTCTGCCTTCAGGCGGACGTGCGTGGTGCGGAGCAGTGTCGTGGAGATGTGCGTGGCGGCTGTTGTCGGCGCAGTCGTACATGCGCCGTGCCAGCCGCGCGAAGAATTTCTCCACGGTGGGCATCCGGGTATCCCTCATGATTGTGGTGTTGCGCACGTACCGCCCGGCTCCTGTGATCACCCGCAGGGAGATGTTCTGGAACCGCTGCAGCCGTGCCTTCTGGGTCTTCGACAGCAGGGCGTACCATGCTGGAGCCGCGTAGGTGAGCCGCGAGCGCACATAGGCCTTGTACACCCGCAGCTTGGCTCTCAGAGGCAGGCTGGACGACAGGACAGGCTGGAGCATTGCCCGCGCGGCTTTGGCCCGGTTGATGCAGTGTTGCACCATCGGGACTGTTCAGGCTTCTCGGCACCCAATGACCTCGCAGGGGCCCATCAGCTACGAGGTAGCGTAGCGATCAGATGCCAAGAAGTGTGAACGTCGGCGATTCACCGAGCATTTAATTATGGAGTCGATCTAACCTGGTCTGTGCTTCGGTCCCGTCAACTTCCTGTCTCTCTGCAAGGCCCGGGTGCACCCTAGGCTCTTCTTGGTAGACAGGTTCTTCAGCCAACCAGGTATGACTGGCAGGCCAGCTTCGACGAGCACAGTGTTCCAACACAGGTTATGTTACGTGGGAAAAACCAATCGGCCACGTAAATGCGAACTTTATCTGGTTCGGGGAACCACAATACACTCAGCTATATAGACAATCCTGAGGGGAACCCGAATACATTCCAGATGGCTTGCGATATAAATTCAATGCCCTAATCAATACGCGTTACATTGCGAGGGCTTTTCGTCTGTCAGTTGTCAAAAAACTGCAAGGTTGGCAGCAACGTCAAATTCAAAATGGCCGTTCCGAAACCATCGATCGAATATCGATTTGGAATCGAACAATCACCCGCCCGGACAGGCACCCACCTGTCCCTTAATCTACGGGCAGCCGAGACAACGTTGCTACCGCTCGTTTTAGAACCGAGCCTCCTACTAGAACCTCTGCAGACCGGGGGGTCCCGTCCTTGCCAGGGAACAAGTTAACAATGCGCCCCCTGCGCCAACGTAGTGGCGGTAGGTTAGCATCCTTAACCAGAACGAGGTCACCAACACTAGGGGGGCTGGTTTCGTCAGTCCACTTAAGGCGCTGTTGTAAGATATGCAGATACTCGAGCGACCAACGCTTCCAGAAATTCTGAGTAAACTGCTGCAACATCTGATACCTTGACAACCGATACAATTTCACTCCCTCGAAGGGGTGCTCGGGCAACGCGTTAAGTGGCTGTCCTATCAAGAAATGGCCTGGGGTCAGAGCCTCCAGGTCATTTGGATCCGAGCTGAGCGGACACAACGGTCGCGAATTGAGAACGGCCTCGATCTTACAAAACAATGTCGCGAGCTCCTCAAAAGTCAGCGCGGTCTGACCTACTATACGCCCCAAGTGCGTCTTAGCTGACTTAACTACGGCCTCAAAAATCCCACCCCAGTGGGGGCAATCGGTGGGCTGAAGGTCCACTGTATACCCCGACGGGAGAGGGCCGTTCCAATATCCACTTTATTTACATTCAAAAAGTTGACTATCTCTCGTAAGTATCGTTCCGCACCGACGTAGTTAGTGCCGTTATCAGAGCGGATCAAAGTTGGAAGTCCCCTTCGAGAAACAAACCTATCCAAACAAGCAATGAAAGCCTCTGTCGAGAGATCAGCAACGAGCACGAGGTGTACCGCCTTGGTGGATAAACAAACAAACACACATGAGCTATACCGGTCAGCAGAAACCCGGCGTCAGGGTCCTCAGCCTTCTGGGTAACATGCACGGCCGCTCTGGGGCCATGATCCGAAGATACTACTACATGGCTGTGGGGCCAGTCCGATTCTCTCCTGGCAAGCCAGGGTGGTCCCCACCACAAATGGTGTCTAACGAGTTCAGGAGCCCGACATCCCCTGGATGCACAATCAGACGGGTTCAATTCTCCTGGTACATGGCTCCAGGTCAGTGGGACCTCAGACGACACAATCTGGGAGACACGGTTCGCAACAAAAACCTCTAAGTTATGGACCGAAGCCTTCAGCCAGCACAAAACAATCTGGCTGTCCGTCCACGCGTACACCGTATCCTCCAAAACCACTGACCCACGCAACACTGTTAGAGTGTGATTCAAAAGTTTGGTCAAAAGAGCAGCCCCGGACAGTTCCAGATTTGGAATCGTCATCCTTGTCCGAATAGGCGCTACCTTGCTTTTTGCCAAAACCAAACGCACGTCGACCTCCCCGGTGGAGGTGACGGTTCGCAAATAAACCGCTGCCGCAAACCCTCGTTCAGAGGCATCACAAAACCCGTGAAGGGTTGCCCTGTAATCCCCAGCAGGGACCAATTTCCCCGGCAGCGATACATTATTTATATTGAGGCCCAACCATTTTGCTAAATCATTCGATACAATGCAGCCCTGAACTCCAGAATCTAATAGGGCGCGAACGTATGTTGGGTTGCCCGCCAAATCCCAAACAAGCACAGAGGCGATCGGTAACACCACCGTCTCCGGTTGGGGGGCAACAAATTGTTGGGCCGCAAATTCCTAGCGAGGGCCCCCGGGGCCCCACTGTGCCTGTAACCGATCAGGTAGGCAGCTATACGCCAGAGGGTACCATTGTACAAATGGCCCACGCGCCGGTTCCATTGCCACCCTACGACGCCCCCCGAAGGGGGGTGGGCGTGAATTCAACCGTGGCCGCTCCATGAGCGGGGGGGACATCACATGCGACCGACGAGGGCGAGGCGACGAGCGGGGCGACAACTGAGGCGGCGTCCGAACCGCATCCGCATAGCTCGAAGGTGTCCCATGCCACCCGCCCGTTACGGCCTGCTAAACATACCCAATGTCCCGCTGAGTCGGATGCTGAGTCGCAACCGAAAACTCAGGGCCCCCCATGTGATGACCCTGAGTGCGGCCCTGCACCCCTGGGTGGCTGCGTGCTTGTGGCCCCATTGCCCGCTGAGTCGGATGCTGAGTCGCAACCGAAAACTCAGGGCCCCCCATGTGATGACCCTGAGTGCGGCCCTGCACCCTAGTACCGCCCTGTGCACGTGGGGACATTGGCCCCTGAGTTGCGCTCCGAGTCGCAAACGAATTCTCAGGGCCCCATGCCGTGTCACCCTGGGTACGGCCCTGTGGACGTGGGGACGTTGGCCCCTGAGTTGCGCTCCGAGTCGCAAACGAATTCTCAGGGCCCCATGCCGTGTCACCCTGGATACGGCCCTGTGGAGGCTGTTGGCCGGACCGGTTCATGCACAACAGATTGCTGGGGGCCCCACCACAATATCCGCACATTTTTGTGCGCGTGCAGTCCCTAGCCATGTGTGGCCCGAGGCACAGGAAACACCAGCTCCGCTGCTTGGCCATCCGGCGCCGTCCCTCAACCCTAAGTTCCCCGAACTTATTGCAATTGGCCACAGCATGGCCAATCTGCCTACAACATGGGCAGGTCTCACTATGTGGGGTCAATGCACTCACAGTCCCATACGACTGCCGGTTGGTGCGGTCCTTCCTCGTCGGAGGGCCCCTACTCACAGCGCTCCCGGCAGCTCTCTGTGGCTCCGAAGGATGGGTGACCGTCAACCCCAAATTCTCTGCCCGTCGAGCCTCCTCTTCCAAGAATCCGACCAAGTCGGAGAAGGCGGGCAGGTCCTCGGCCGACCTCCCGTGAGACTGTTCGAAACGAGTCTGCACGTCAGCGGGTAGGCGGGAAAGTACAATGTACAGCAGTAGGTACGACCATTCACCAACCGGAAGTCCAAGATTCTCTAGAGCCTTGGTGACGGACAACAACGGGTTCAAAACCTCCGTCTGTATGGCCCCGACCTTGTTCACAACCGGGATACTAAACAAACGGTTCAGTTGGGCATCGGCCAACCTCCGTTTGTTATGGTAACGTCTGACCAACAATTGTCTGGCCGTTTCATAGTTACCCTCCGTAACTGTCAAATGAGCGACCAGCTCCCTAGGCTCACCCCTCAATGCTGCCACCAGCTGAGCCATCTTGACAGACTTGGTAATGTCCGATCGCATGTGCACCAAACTGTCGAACAGATTGATGAAGCTCATCCATTCACCGGACACTCCGTCAAAAGTAGGCATAGTTATGGCCGGTAACCTGGACCCTGAACCCTGAAGCGGCAGAGGTGCTTCAATGTCACCACCATGGCTGGACTCGCGCTGTCTACGTGTGTCCGCAGCCTTCTGCGTGATAGCAGCTGCCATCTCCATACATTGGTCGACATCCCCTAGCAACCGTGACAGCCTGTCAGGTGCGCAACCATCAACTGATTCCGCCTGCGCGGACAATTCGAGCACCCTATTGTAACGTTCCTTAACGTCCATAGACCGCTCCAATACCACATCATGCCTATCTAAACGGTCTATCAGACCGTGTGCGGAGGAAAACCATCTGAGTTCCTTAGAAACACCCTTCTGTATTTCAGATAACGACATGATCGGAACGATACTTACTCACAATTTGCAGTAACTCAATTATATTGGACCCTCCAGTCTACAACCCAAACGAGGGAACCCTAAACCACAACTTAAACAATGCTGTTTTCCTTAAACAATAGGAACCGAGTTTTATATCTATATAAATTCTGTAATACAATTTAGTTTCCCTATATCATTATAACACACACAGATAGTCAATATTAGTTCAAGTTATAAATTGCTATAAACTGAAAACAATGTAATAGCCTGCTATCAATAGATGTAACTACCTATGTTAACCAAACATTCATTAGCATTACTAGACCACTAATAGATTGACTAACTGGTACTTCAATGCAAATTTCAATTCACCTACAATGTACCTAAGTTGAGTACCTACTATTCTGAGTCACATCTCAGTACAACTGGTCATTTAGGGAAAACTGTTATATCTGTCTGTCTACTACCAGCAATAGACTTATAGCTTACAATACTACCAATCTATGTGGATACAGGAACAACACCAAGTTAGCTAATAACCGCCTATACCTACAGATTGATAGTCCCAAATCGTGGGTTCCTGGAGCCCTTGACGGCTGCAAATCTCAGGAAACCACGCTCTGCTACCAAAATGTTCAGGCTTCTCGGCACCCAATGACCTCGCAGGGGCCCATCAGCTACGAGGTAGCGTAGCGATCAGATGCCAAGAAGTGTGAACGTCGGCGATTCACCGAGCATTTAATTATGGAGTCAATCTAACCTGGTCTGTGCTTCGGTCCCGTCAACTTCCTGTCTCTCTGCAAGGCCCGGGTGCACCCTAGGCTCTTCTTGGTAGACAGGTTCTTCAGCCAACCAGGTATGACTGGCAGGCCAGCTTCGACGAGCACAGTGTTCCAACACAGGTTATGTTACGTGGGAAAAACCAATCGGCCACGTAAATGCGAACTTTATCTGGTTCGGGGAACCACAACACACTCAGCTATATAGACAATCCTGAGGGGAACCCGAATACATTCCAGATGGCTTGCGATTTAAATTCAATGCCCTAATCAATACGCGTTACATTGCGAGGGCTTTTCGTCTGTCAGTTGTCAAAAAACTGCAAGGTTGGCAGCAACGTCAAATTCAAAATGGCCGTTCCGAAACCATCGATCGAATATCGATTTGGAATCGAACAGGGACCATGCGCAGCGAGCAGTCGATGTTGCAACCGAGGTATTTCACCGTCGATTGCCACTCGATGTCCCGGCCCCTCAGCTGTAGCGGGGTCGGACGGCGGGAGCGGGTGGTCAACAGGGCTGTTGTCTTCCCGACGTTCACCGCGGTCCGCCACTTGTCCAGCCAGGGCGGCAGCAGGTCCAGGAGTCGCTGCATCTTCCTGCAGGCGAGCTCGATTTTGCGCGACGACGCGAAGTAGGCGCTGTCGTCCGCGTAGAGGGCGAGCACAACGTCTTCCACCCCCTCCTCGAGATGGCCCTCGAGTGTGGGGATGTCGTTGGTGTAGAGCGCGTAGAGCACCGGCGAAAGGCAGCTGCCTTGCGGGACTCCTGCGCTGATGGCCTTCGTCTGGGAGTGTGCATTCTCGACCGAGACGAAGAACCGCCGGTCTTCCAGGAAGGAGGCCACGATCTGCCCGATCATTGGGGGCACACCTGCGTCCAGGAGCTTGTAGAGGAGCCCCTCGTGCCACACTCGGTCAAAGGCCTTCTCGATGTCAAGAAAGACCCCGACGGTGTATCGGCCCCTGTTCAGCTCCGACGCCAGGTAGTGTAGGACTCTCGCCAGCTGGAGCGTCGTGCTGTGGCTGTCACGGAAACCATGTTGCTCTGCCCTCAGCTGGATGTGGGGCAGGATTCTCCGTAACAGCAGGCGCTCAAACAGCTTGGCGATATGAGGCAGCAGGGTGATCGGGCGGTAGCCTCCCGGGTGTCTTCTGTCCTTCCCCGGCTTGGGGATGACGATCACCTTGCCCTCCTTCCAGAGGGCGGGGAAGTGTCCGGTGCGCAGGATGCCGTTGAACAGCCGCGTCAGCGAGACGACGGCTTTCCTTGGCAGCTGTACTAGGGCCCCCGCGACGACTCCGTCCGGGCCCGGGGCCTTCCGCTGGTTCAGCTTCAGGGCCACCTTCCGGATTTCGCGGGGCGACATGAAGTAGTCGCCGGCGAGGGGAGGCGCGGGGACCGCCAGGAAGCGCTCTACGCGCTCCACAACAGCGGCGTTGTGCTCGTAGTCGGCGATGGGGTTGGGCTGGAACTGCCCAGAGAAGTGGTCGGCCAGGATGGCGGCTCGATCTCGTGCGGCGTAGCGGCGCCTGCCCGTGTGATCAAACATGGGGCAGACCGGCTCGGGAGTTGACGTCAGGCTGCGGTTCAGGCGGTGAAGGGCGGTGTCATCTTGGGAGGCCTGGTCAATGGTGCGTTCCCAGGACTGTCCCCTCAGCTCGATGATGCCCGCGCGCAGTTCTTCTCCGAGCCGGTTGATCTCCGCCTTGATCACGGGGCAGCGCGTGTGGTGCCAGGTTCGACGAAGACGGCGCTTGAGGTCCAACTTCTTGCGGAGGTGTGGAGGGAGCCTCTCCTTCCGCAAGACCGGCGGTGGTTTGGTGGTGGTGGCTGCGGCTTGAGCGGTGGTGATGGCTGTGGTGATGGCCACTGCCGCGGCTTCTACCTCTTCCTTGGTAGAAACACCGCCGGGGAGCTGCGTTGTGTTCAACTCCAGCTGGTATTTGTGCCAGTCCGTCTTCGTTCTTGGACGCGGTGCCGACGTGAGATCGGCCTCCACCCCGAGGACCAGCAAGATAGGCAGGTGGGGGGTGTCGATGTCGTACAGCTCCCCGATGGCGATGGGGAACTGTACGTTCTTGACCAGGGCGACGTCTAGTACATCCGGGCGATGCATGGGGTTCGTCGGGTAGTGTGTCGGGGCCCCCGGGCTGAGAACTTCGTAGTTGGAGTTCTCAGCATCTTCCTGTAGGGCCCTTCCGGCGGAGTTGATGCTGTGGGACCCCCACTGGTGGTGCTTGGCGTTGAGATCGCCTGCGACCAGTGTGGGGGTCGCTCCTTCCATCATCGCTCGGATGTCTTCTGGGTGGAAATGGTGGACGTCGCCGGGAGGCTTGTTGGCTGCGAAGACTTTGAGCTCAGTGTCGGCCGTCTTCAGACGGACGCCTATGGACCGCGTCGTCTTGAAGGCGGGCAGCTCCAACTCTTCGTGGACGAGATCCCGTCTCACGAGGACCGCCGTGCCTCTGTACGGCACGTCCCTCGGAGATAATTCGTCGCGGCGGTACACGAAGAAGTTGGGCAGTCGGAGCTCTCGGCTGGGGTGCAGCTTCGTCTCGCACAGAAGCACGACATGCACATCATGCTCCTGCACGAGTAGCCTCAGGTCTGTCGTCTTGCTGGTGATCCCGTCCGGGTTCCAGTACACAAGCCTTAGATCTTTAGGCATTGTGTCCGGACGAGATTGTGGCCTTTAAAGTGGATAACCCCCGCAGTAGGGGCAGCAACGGATCGCGTCTATCCACGATCGCCTGTATGGCCGCGCTGATAAGGTCGATGGCGTCGAGCAGCGCGGCCATGAGTGGAGCCTCCTGGCGCTCCGTGGATAGGGCTGCGGGTGCTGCCGGCTCCCGTGGGCGGGGGCGGGCTGGCAGTGGGGGGCGGCTCGCAGGTTGGGCGGGCTCAAGTGGCGGCTCGGCGGCGGGCTCTTCCGGCGCCTTCTTCTTTTTCCGGCGCTTCTTGCCCCGCTTCTTTCGGGGCTTCGCCTCTTCGCCTCGGGTGGTGGGCGGGTTGGCTGGCGTTCTTATTGTAGCGCCCTTGGTCTCGCCCGGCTGGGCAAGGCGGGGGCGCTTTATCGGCGGCGACACTGGTGACCCCAGCGGCTCCACATCTGGGTGTGTAGAGGGGCCGGAGCGGGCCTCGGGTTGAGTAGCGACCTGGGTCGCATGTTGAGGGGCCGTGCGGGCCGCGGGTTGGGCAGCCGTGCGGGCCGTGGGTTGGGCAGCCGAGCGGGCCGCGGGTTGGGCAGCCGGGCGGGTCGTGGGGCGCGCGGTCTTCTTGGGGCGCTGTTGTTGGGGCGGCAGTGGCGGCGCGATGGTGATGCCGCGCTTGCGCGCCTCCTCCTTCAGCGCCTTGCATCGGCGGCTGTTGGCCGGGTGGCCTTGGCCGCAGTTTGCGCAGGTGGCGGCCTCTGACTTTGGCCGCTGGCAGTCGGTAGCTGCGTGCCCTTCTCCGCATCGCACGCAGCGTACAGGGCGGCGACAGTTGGTCGAGGAGTGGCCGAACGACTGGCATCGATGGCACTGCGAGGGCCCCTTTGGGCCGCGTCATCCCTCAATGGTGATGCCCGGCATGCAGAGCAGCTCCTTCACCCTGTAGAGCCTCTCGATGCTGCCGGGAGTCTGCTTCTCCGCCAGCAGGGCGAAGAAAAGGCAGCCGGCGCGGCCCATCCGGCCGGGGATTTGGCGGACGTGCTGCGTCGGGAAGCCTACGCTAGCCAGCGCTGCGGCGACCTCTTCGGGCAGGGTGGTTGCCGGGAGCCCTCGGATAGCAATCTTGAAGGGGCGGTCCGCGTCCAGGGAGTAACAAAACCATGAGATGGTCTTGTCGGCGCGGGCCGCCTCGTCCAGATACCGGACGATTTGCCGGTATTCTTCCGGGCTCTGCGGCGTAAAGCGGACCCCCTTTCCAAAGGGTCGCGCGTTGGGGGCATGGCCTAGGGCTTCCTTCAGCCGGGCAAAGTGTGTAGCCCAGGCCGGCAGGTTCTCCACGACGATTGGCGGGTGGTTCCTCTTCGGCTTGGGCTCACCGGTGGCGGTCGCTGGTGGTGTGGTGGGTCGCGGGCGATTGAGGCTTCGGCGGCTGCGCCAGTACCGCGGCGTAAGAAACCCCGCTTGGGGGCGTGGCTTGCGGTATTTCCATTTCGGCCTCTGATGTCTCCCTCGAGTCCGGGGTGTCGGCGGTGGGCATGGTTGGTGCGACGGGGGGCGTGGCCAACGCTGGCTCCGCCCACTCACTGCTAATGCTGGGGTCGCGCGACTCTGTCTGCGCAGACCCCTGTAGCACCCGTATGAGCGGGTTAGGGGGCCTCGGGACGGCCCCCGGTGCGTTCCCCAGGTTGAGGTTGGGGAACTTCGTCGGCAGCGTCGGCCGCACCGGGCTTTTCTTCATCGCCGGCGGTGGTGGCGGCGATATGGAGGCGAGCAGGGCGGTTGCCGCGGCTCTGCGGGCTGCATCTTCATTCGCCGGCACCTCGGCCGGGAATTCAGTTGGTGAGTCGGGGGAGGGGCGGAAGAACTCTTCCCTGCCCCCCTCGTGGGTCGGGGTACCCAGGATAGGGCTGGAGGCAGCGCCGGGTTGTCGCTTCTGCAGCAGGTTGCCGGCGAGGTCGAAGGTCTCGCCGGTGAAGATGTCGCGCTTAACGACCTGGATAACCCGGCGCCGTCGTCGGTCGATTTGGATCCGCACATCAGGCGGATCCGGCTCGTCGGGGGTGGGGGGGGAGGGTCCTCCGGCTTGCGGCTTCTTTTCATCTCGTTACGGGGTCTTCCTCTTACTTCTCCGGAGTTTATGCAGGCTCTGTGGTGCCGACTTAACGCGGTCTTCCTCCACCGGGTGAGACCTCGAATAAATCCGAGGAGGCCCAGTGAAGTGCCGGCGAGCAGTCGATCAACACCACAGGTGCTGCGTAGGGTCAACTCCGGAGACGGGCGTGTGCTTCTCCTTCTTCTCCTTCCTCCTCTCCGTTTGGGGTCGGTCCGTGGGTGGTGGTGGCGGCACCGCGACGTGTCCTGCGCTTCTAGCTTTAGAAGCACGTAGGCAGCCGCGATGCGATGACGTCACTGCGGGCGCAGTGAGCACACGACGGGCGGGGAGAAGAGCCGAAGAGAGAAGCGCGGGGGCGGCGAGTGTGTGAATCCGCACAAACAAACACCGAGTTGGTAGTTACTAAAAACTTTTAGTTAGTGTGTGAGTATGTGTGTGAGTGACGTCGCTTTCGTCGTTAACATCCGTCATTACATTTTTTTGGGTGAGTTCACTAACACAATGGCGGTATCTGTGGAGAAGAGCTCACCGAAGAAACTCCACAGTCGTCGCATCTTTTGCGTTTCCTTTTTTAAATAAAATACTGTCAAATTACAAAATGAATGCTAATTATATATCGAAACAGCCTGTTACTCAAACAATCTATTCCCATGGACATCTGTCCTCTAAGTAATCAGATATCCTATAGTAACCTTTTTTATACAATTTCTGTGTTATTATTATTTTAAACTTGTCTAAAGGTAAGTTTTTAATATCAGTAGGGACCTTATTGTAATAGCGTATACAATTGCCTTTAAAAGAATTACTAATTTTATGTAGTCGGCTTACATAAGCATCCAACTTGTCTTTATTTCTAGTATTAAAATTGTGTATATCACTGTACTTCTGAAAATTAGTTATATTTCTTTTTACATACACAAGATTGTCATAGATATATTGAGACACAAATGTCAGAATATTGATTTCTTTAAACTTTTCCCTCAGTGACACTCTAGGCCCTAATCTATAAATTGCACGAACAGCCCGTTTCTGCAGAATAAATATACTATTAGCATTCGCAGCGTGACCCCACAATAAAATACCATAGGTCATTAGACTATGAAAGTAACTAAAGTAGACTAGTCTAGCGGTGTCTACGTCGGTAAGAGCTCTAATTTTTTTTAACTACGAACGCTGCTGAACTCAGTCTGTTCGACAATTTATTTATATGAGGATCCCATTGTAGTTTGGCGTCTAAAGTAATGCCCAAAAAGACAGTCGACTGCACAAGGTCCAATCTCTGTCCTTTTATAAATATGTCTGTAGTTACCGGGTTCACATTGGGTAACACGAATTTAATACATTTAGTTTTCTTTTCATTAAGTAATAAATTGTTAACAGTAAACCAGTTCACTATACTAGATATAGCATTGTTTACCTCGTCATAATTTGATTGCTGTCTTTTAACTTTAAATATCAAAGAAGTATCATCGGCAAATAATACTAACCCATGTTTTTCTTTAACAAGGTAAGGTAAATCATTAATATATACTATGTTCGATTCCAAATCGATATTCGATCGATGGTTTTGGAACGGCCATTTTGAATTTGACGTTGCTGCCAACCTTGCAGTTTTTGACAACTGACAGACGAAAGCCCTCGCAATGTAACGCGTATTGATTAGGGTATTGAAATTAAATCGCAAGCCATCTGGAATGTATTCGGGTTCCCCTCAGGATTGTCTATATAGCTGAGTGTGTTGTGGTTCCCCGAACCAGATAAAGTTCGCATTTACGTGGCCGATTGGTTTTTCCCACGTAACATAACCTGTGTTGGAACACTGTGCTCGTCGAAGCTGGCCTGCCAGCCATACCTGGTTGGCTGAAGAACCTGTCTACCAAGAAGAGCCTAGGGTGCACCCGGGCCTTGCAGAGAGACAGGAGTTTGACGGGAACGAAGCACAGACCAGGTTAGATCGACTCCATAATTAATAGCTCGGTGAAACGCCGACGTTCACACTTCTTGGCATCTGATCGCTACGCTACCTCGTAGCTGATGGGCCCCTGCGAGGTCATTGGGTGCCGAGAAGCCTGAACAATTTTGGTAGCAAGAGCATGGTTTCCTGAGATTTGCAGCCGTCAAGGGCTCCAGGAACCCACGATTTGGGACTATCAATCTGTAGGTATAGGCGGTTATTAGCTAACTTGGTGTTGTTCCTGTATCCACATAGATTGGTAGTATTGTAAGCTATAAGTCTATTGCTGGTAGTAGACAGACAGATATTACAGTTTTCCCTAAATGACCAGTTGTACTGAGATGTGACTCAGAATAGTAGGTACTCAACTTAGGTACATTGTAGGTGAATTGAAATTTGCATTGAAGTACCAGTTAGTCAATCTATTAGTGGTCTAGTAATGCTAATGAATGTTTGGTTAACATAGGTAGTTACATCTATTGATAGCAGGCTATTACATTGTTTTCAGTTTATAGCAATTTATAACTTGAACTAATATTGACTATCTGTGTGTGTTATAATGATAAAGGGAAACTAAATTGTATTTACAGAATTTATATAGATATAAAACTCGGTTCCTATTGTTTAAGGAAAACAGCATTGTTTAAGTTGTGGTTTAGGGTTCCCTCGTTTGGGTTATAGACTGGAGGGTCCAATAAAATTGAGTTACTGCAAATTGTGAGTAAGTATCGTTCCGATCATGTCGTTATCTGAAATCCAGAAGGGTGTTTCTAAGGAACTCAGATGGTTTTCCTCCGCACACGGTCTGATAGACCGTTTAGATAGGCATGATGTGGTATTGGAGCGGTCTATGGACGTTAAGGAACGTTACAACAGGGTGCTCGAATTGTCCGCGCAGGCGGAATCAGTTGATGGTTGCGCACCTGACAGGCTGTCACGGTTGCTAGGGGATGTCGACCAATGTATGGAGATGGCAGCTGCTATCACGCAGAAGGCTGCGGACATACGTAGACAGAGCGAGTCCAGCCATGGTGGTGACATTGAAGCACCTCTGCCGCTTCAGGGTTCGGGGTCCAGGTTACCTGCCATAACTATGCCTACTTTTGACGGAGTGTCCGGTGAATGGATGAGCTTCATCAATCTGTTCGACAGTTTGGTGCACATGCGATCGGACATTACCAAGTCTGTCAAGATGGCTCAGCTGGTGGCAGCATTGAGGGGTGAGCCTAGGGAGCTGGTCGCTCATTTGACAGTTACGGAGGGTAACTATGAAACGGCCAGACAATTGTTGGTCAGACGTTACCATAACAAACGGAGGTTGGCCGATGCCCAACTGAACCGTTTGTTTAGTATCCCGGTTGTGAACAAGGTCGGGGCCATACAGACGGAGGTTTTGAACCCGTTGTTGTCCGTCACCAAGGCTCTAGAGAATCTTGGACTTCCGGTTGGTGAATGGTCGTACCTACTGTTGTACATTGTACTTTCCCGCCTACCCGCTGACGTGCAGACTCGTTTCGAACAGTCTCACGGGAGTTCGGCCGAGGACCTGCCCGCCTTCTCCGACTTGGTCGGATTTTTGGAAGAGGAGGCTCGACGGGCAGAGAATTTGGGGTTGACGGTCACCCATCCTTCGGAGCCACAGAGAGCTGCCGGGAGCGCTGTGAGTAGGGGCCCTCCGACGAGGAAGGACCGCACCAACCGGCAGTCGTATGGGACTGTGAGTGCATTGACCCCACATAGTGAGACCTGCCCATGTTGTAGGCAGATTGGCCATGCTGTGGCCAATTGCAATAAGTTCGGGGAACTTAAGGTTGAGGGACGGCGCCGGATGGCCAAGCAGCGGAGCTGGTGTTTCCTGTGCCTCGGGCCACACATGGCTAGGGACTGCACGCGTACCAAAATGTGCGGATATTGTGGTGGGGCCCACAACAATCTGTTGTGCATGAACCGGTCCGGCCAACAGCCTCCACAGGGCCGTATCCAGGGTGACACGGCATGGGGCCCTGAGAATTCGTTTGCGACTCGGAGCGCAACTCAGGGGCCAACGTCCCCACGTCCACAGGGCCGTACCCAGGGTGACACGGCATGGGGCCCTGAGAATTCGTTTGCGACTCGGAGCGCAACTCAGGGGCCAATGTCCACACGTGCACAGGGCGGTACTAGGGTGCAGGGCCGCACTCAGGGTCATCACATGGGGGGCCCTGAGTTTTCGGTTGCGACTCAGCATCCGACTCAGCGGGACATTGGGTGTGTTCAGCGGGCCGTAACGGGCGGGTGGCATGGGACACCTTCGAGCTATGCGGATGCGGTTCGGACGCCGCCTCAGTTGTCGCCCCGCTCGTCGCCTCGTCCTCGTCGGTCGCATGTGATGTCCCCCCCGCTCATGGAGCGGCCACGGTTGAATTCACGCCCACCCCCCTTCGGGGGGCGTCGTAGGGTGGCAATGGAACCGGCGCGTGGGCCATTTGTACAATGGGACCCTCTGGCGTATAGCTGCCTACCTGATCGGTTACAGGCACAGTGGGGCCCCGGGGGTCCTCGCTAGGAATTTGCGGCCCAACCATTGGTTGCCCCCCAACCGGAGACGGTGGTGTTACCGATCGCCTCTGTGCTTGTTTGGGATTTGGCGGGCAACCCAACATACGTTCGCGCCCTATTAGATTCTGGAGCTCAGGGCTGCATTGTATCGAACGATTTAGCAAAATGGTTGGGCCTCAAGGTAAATAGCTATAGTAAATCAATACGGGGCGTGGGGAATGTTACGGTTACGAATGTAGTTGGTCAATCGGTGATCACGTTCTCTCCACGTTATGAAATTTTGACAAAAACATCCGTGCAAGCTTTAGTGATGACGCATGTCATGGGCAGACACCCCTTGGTGAAGTTGAATCCGGCCGTTCGATTCCTGACATCAGGACTCAAGTTGGCGGATCCCGATTTTGACACTCCAGCCCCGGTCGACCTGCTACTGGGAGCAGACGTTCTGGGTAGGTTTCTGTTGTCGGATCGGCGAGTTCTTCAGCCGGACGGGTTGATTGCTGTGGATACTAAGTTTGGTCACGTGATCATGGGTCCGGCATTGCCAATGGTTAGGCCTGCCGAGTCAGATGGCATACTTATTGGCTCAGCGTTGTCAGACGCTATCCAACGTTTCTGGGAGATAGAGGAACCTCCCACCGTTCGTCGAGTCGACGCAGACGAAGAAGAGTGCGAGTTGTTTTACCAGAATAGTACTGGTCGCCTTCGTTCTGGTCGTTTTGTAACTCGACTGCCTTTCAGGGCCGATCGACCGCCACTAGGAGAATCTAGGAAGATGGCTGAGATGAGATTGATGTCGATGGAGCGTAGGATGTCAAGGGACGCCGTATTTAAACAAAAATATGTTGATTTCATGAGGGAGTATGAGTCGTTAGGACACATGTCGGTATCGGGTGTGGACTGGAGATCTGAGGATCATTGTTTCCTTCCACACCATGCCGTCCTACGAACCCCTACCGGCAAGATTCGAGTTGTTTTTGATGGGTCAGCACCTACCTCGAACGGGATGTCCCTGAATCAGTGTCTACATTCGGGACCCAAGTTGAGCCGTGATATTTCGGATATTCTCACGAGCTTTCGGAGGCACCAGATTGTATTTGTCGCAGACATTCGGATGATGTTTAGGCAAACGGTAATTCATCCGGCTGACAGAAGGTATCAGTTGATACTTTGGCGTGAGTCCACGGCCGAGCCAGTCAAGGTCTATGAGTTGAACACGAACACGTATGGGTTACGGTCTAGCCCGTATTTGGCGATGCGTACCCTGCGGGAGTTGGCGTCGCGTGACCGTGTGAGCTATCCTAGAGCCGCCGCTATCCTGGAGCAAGATTTGTACGTCGATGACGTCTGCACAGGGGCAGCCAGTGTAGAGGAAGCTCTGGACCGACGTGACGAGCTCATTCAATTGCTGGAACGAGGCGGCTATGAACTACGCAAGTGGATGTCCAACTCCCCTGAGTTGATGGCTGGTCTCCCAGATGAGTTTCAACAAGACCCGCACGTTTTTGAGAATCCTGACAACCCTAACATGTTGTCAGTGCTTGGAATTCAGTACCGGCCCGTCCATGATGAGTTTACCTATCGGGTGGTTTTAGAAACACCGAAGGCCTGGACGAAGCGGTCAGTACTGTCAACGATTGCGAGAACGTTCGACCCGAATGGATGGATTTCTCCAGTCACCTTTGCTCTCAAATGTTTTATGCAAAGGCTATGGGCGGCTCAGTTGACCTGGGACACCCACCTCTCAGGTGATTTGTTGACTGATTGGACGCAAATGTTCACCTCGCTATCGGACATAAATAATGTATCGCTGCCGAGGAAATTGGTCCCTGCTGGGGATTACAGGGCAACCCTTCACGGGTTTTGTGATGCCTCTGAACGAGGGTTTGCGGCAGCGGTTTATTTGCGAACCGTCACCTCCACCGGGGAGGTCGACGTGCGTTTGGTTTTGGCAAAAAGCAAGGTAGCGCCTATTCGGACAAGGATGACGATTCCAAAACTGGAACTGTCCGGGGCTGCTCTTTTGACCAAACTTTTGAATCACACTCTAACAGTGTTGCGTGGGTCAGTGGTTTTGGAGGATACGGTGTACGCGTGGACGGACAGCCAGATTGTTTTGTGCTGGCTGAAGGCTTCGGTCCATAACTTAGAGGTTTTTGTTGCGAACCGTGTCTCCCAGATTGTGTCGTCTGAGGTCCCACTGACCTGGAGACATGTACCAGGAGAATTGAACCCGTCTGATTGTGCATCCAGGGGATGTCGGGCTCCTGAACTCGTTAGACACCATTTGTGGTGGGGACCACCCTGGCTTGCCAGGAGAGAATCGGACTGGCCCCACAGCCATGTAGTAGTATCTTCGGATCATGGCCCCAGAGCGGCCGTGCATGTTACCCAGAAGGCTGAGGACCCTGACGCCGGGTTTCTGCTGGACCGGTATAGCTCACTTGACAAGTTGATAAACGTGTCCACTTGGATTAGGAGATTCGCTCGGAATTGTCGTACTCCTCGCGATCAGCGAACGTTGAACCCTATTCTGACTCCGGCAGAGCGAAACGAGTCGCTACTGAATTTGGTCCGGTTGGTACAGTCCTCGAAGTTTGGGGCAGAATTGGAGATTATACGACGTGGACGTTCGAAATTAAAGGGAGCCGTCGCGCGTCTCAACCCCTTTGTTGATTCGACCGGGTTACTTCGGGTAGGAGGAAGATTGCGCAATGCGAATCTGTCGTATTCGGCTCGTCACCCACTTCTGCTCCCCAAGGGGGGACAGTTAGTTGAATTGCTGGTGACTGATCGTCATATTAAAAACGCGCATGCCGGCTGTAACGCGTTGTTGGCCACGCTCCAGCGGGAGTTTTGGATCTTATCTGCCCGCCGTGTCATACGGAACATCGTGTTTCGGTGCATGCCTTGTTATCGACTTAAGGCTGCCACGATGCAACCTCTCATGGGAGACTTGCCCCCTGATTGTGTGAATGAGGTCAGACCGTTTTCAGGTGTTGGTACGGATTTTGCCGGACCGTTTATGGTGAAGAGTTCACGATTGCGTACCGCTAAGCAATACAAGGCGTACCTATGTGTGTTTGTTTGTTTATCCACCAAGGCGGTACATCTCGAGCTCGTTGCTGATCTCTCGACAGAGGCTTTCATTGCTTGTTTGGATAGGTTTGTTTCTCGAAGGGGACTTCCAACTTTGATCCGCTCTGATAACGGCACTAACTACGTCGGTGCGGAACGATACTTACGAGAGATAGACAACTTTTTGAATGTAAATAAAGTGGATATTGGAACGGCCCTCTCCCGTCGGGGTATACAGTGGACCTTCAGCCCACCGAGTTGCCCCCACTGGGGTGGGATTTTTGAGGCCGTAGTTAAGTCAGCTAAGACGCACTTGGGGCGTATAGTAGGTCAGACCGCGCTGACTTTTGAGGAGCTCGCGACATTGTTTTGTAAGATCGAGGCCGTTCTCAATTCGCGACCGTTGTGTCCGCTCAGCTCGGATCCAAATGACCTGGAGGCTCTGACCCCAGGCCATTTCTTGATAGGACAGCCACTTAACGCGTTGCCCGAGCACCCCTTCGAGGGAGTGAAATTGTATCGGTTGTCAAGGTATCAGATGTTGCAGCAGTTTACTCAGAATTTCTGGAAGCGTTGGTCGCTCGAGTATCTGCATATCTTACAACAGCGCCTTAAGTGGACTGACAAAACCAGCCCCCCTAGTGTTGGTGACCTCGTTCTGGTTAAGGATGCTAACCTACCGCCACTACGTTGGCGCAGGGGGCGCATTGTTAACTTGTTCCCTGGCAAGGACGGGACCCCCCGGTCTGCGGAGGTTCTAGTAGGAGGCTCGGTTCTAAAACGAGCGGTAGCAACGTTGTCTCGGCTGCCCGTAGATTAGGGGACAGGTGGGTGCCTGTCCGGGCGGGTGATTGTTCGATTCCAAATCGATATTCGATCGATGGTTTCGGAACGGCCATTTTGAATTTGACGTTGCTGCCAACCTTGCAGTTTTTGACAACTGACAGACGAAAGCCCTCGCAATGTAACGCGTATTGATTAGGGTATTGAAATTAAATCGCAAGCCATCTGGAATGTATTCGGGTTCCCCTCAGGATTGTCTATATAGCTGAGTGTGTTGTGGTTCCCCGAACCAGATAAAGTTCGCATTTACGTGTCCGATTAGTTTTTCCCACGTAACATAACCTGTGTTGGAACACTGTGCTCGTCGAAGCTGGCCTGCCAGCCATACCTGGTTGGCTGAAGAACCTGTCTACCAAGAAGAGCCTAGGGTGCACCCGGGCCTTGCAGAGAGACAGGAGTTTGACGGGAACGAAGCACAGACCAGGTTAGATTGACTCCATAATTAATAGCTCGGTGAAACGCCGACGTTCACACTTCTTGGCATCTGATCGCTACGCTACCTCGTAGCTGATGGGCCCCTGCGAGGTCATTGGGTGCCGAGAAGCCTGAACATACTAAAAACAAGAAAGGACCAAGAATTGAACCTTGCGGTACGCCCATACTTATTGAAGACCCAGGTGATCTTTTCCCATTAACATCGACCATCTGAACCCTATCTGTTAGATATGACTCCAGAAGGCCAAGTGCCTGATCTTTTACACCATAATGGCGTAACTTCCTGACAAGAGTGTCATGATGGACGCAATCAAAAGCCTTGGATAGATCGCAGAAGACACCTATTGCATCCATTGCGTCTTCCCAGGCATCAAAAATATTGTCGATTAGTTCAACACCAGCATCGGCTGTTGAACGACCCTTTGTGAAACCAAACTGAGCAATATGAATTAAATTATTGAGATAAAAATGACTTTGCAATTGATTAAGTATGAGTTTTTCAAATATTTTGCTAAGCGTTGGTAGTATCGATATGGGTCTAAAATTGGTGGGGTCTGATGTACTACCAGCTTTGAATAAAGGTATAACTTTACTTAGTTTCATCAAGTCAGGAAACACACCATTATCTACATTGATTAAATATACAACAAAGGTGAGGTGCAATACAATCTACAATGGAACTAATAATTTTTACTGATAGACCATGGGCGTCAGCTGTATTTTTCATTTCCAGGGATTTAAACGCTTTTACAATGTCTTCATTATTTACGTGCCTAAATTTAAAATCTGTTTTACAATCCTCAAAGTTTTGTTTAAGTATAGATTCAGCAGCAGCGGGAGATGAATTTAAAGACTTGGTTGTTGAAACTGGAATGTCCGTAAAGAAATTTTCGAAAGCTTTTACTACTTCTAGGTCTGTACTTAGCAATTGATTATCTATCTTAAGCTTGAAGTTATTATGTGTAGCTTTGTCCTTTCCAGTCTCTCTGTTTATAATTTGCCAAGTCGTTTTCATTACATTGCTACTAGATTCAATTTTGTTTTTAATGAAATTAGATTTAGCTACGGCACAAACTCGTTTAAACATTTTTGAATAACTACGAACATAATCTAGAAAGGCCGTATTTTTGTTATATGATTTCTCTTCATAGAGTTCATATAATCTTCGTCTGCTCCTATGAATTCCAACTGTCGCCCAATCACTAAACAAAGCTTTGTTATTAACTTTTATAGTTTTTGATTTAAATACCGTATCATATTCATTTTTGACAAGGTTAAATACTGAGTTGTACAACAAATTTGGATCGTCACTGTATGGTATTTCCCATAGTTTATCTAAAATATTATTCCTGTAGTGTTCAAGCCGAGTGTCACTAACGGGCACACATGTAATATCCTCTTTTTGGTCCTTTTTTATTTTAATATTGAATATACCTATCTGACCAGAGTGATCAGAGGTTAATTTATTGATGACCGATTTTAAAATGGGCGTAATGTTAGTAAATATATTGTCAATGCAGGTAGCAGATGTTGCAGTAATTCTAGTAGGCTCCAAAAACAGATAGTTCATGTTGTGACATAAAAATAAAGATTTTAATCTAGTACAAATATTATTATCCTCTAACAGATTAACATTAAAATCACCACAAATTATAAAAAAATTGTTTTTATCGCTGATTTTAATCAACACTTCATCCATTTTCTTTTCGAATATGGCAATCTCCTTGTTTCTAAACTACTAATGCTTAACTCTAATAACTTTTTAACTTGTTACATTCAAGAAACTTTAACTTACAAGAGTAAATATAATATCTACAATAATAGTACTTTGCCTTGTTATGAAGGATCATATGAGAGCAAATTCTGTGGGTTAAAGATTCACATAGATAGGACACTGAGTGATAAATATGCAGTTTACAATAAATTGGATGAACACAGAGAGTTTAGACAAATTTATACAGATGGCTCGAAATGTAACGAAAACGTCTCCATGGCTTACTATGATCCTGTCACTAAATTGGGACATGGGTTCAGATTGCCATCAAATGCAAGTATATACACAGCAGAAGCTCAAGCCATTTATGCATCTTTAGAATATATAGAATCAACTAACCTCAGTTTCAAGAAATGGTTGATCATTTCGGACAGCATGAGCGTTTTAATGGCACTGTCAAATCCCACGTACAATGGTAGCACAAACTATATTATTTATAAAATAAGGCAGAAAATTAGTAGACTTTGGCTCAATCAAGATAGAGAAATAAGTTTGTTTTGGACACCATCTCACGTTGGCGTCTCTGGCAACGAACTCGCTGATAAACTTGCCAGCTCTATAATAAAAAACCCCAATATTCACCAAATACCTGTCAAGAACATTAAGTTGCCAGCTTCAGATTGCAAAACCGACATTAGAACGAATATTAAACATTGGAGAGAAACGACACAAATAACAGGAAAATGGTACAGCTATATTAACTCGGACATTAAGAGATCATGGTTTATCGTCGGAAAATATCTACATAGAAACTTTTACCCAACAATTTGTCGTTTGAGAATTGGACATGGCAGATTTAATGAACATTTACATAGATTGAAAATGATTCCTTCCCCAAATTGTACATTTTGTAATTCTGAAAACCAATCTCTAAATCATATATTTTTTGATTGCCCTCAATTCAATATACAAAGACTAGTATTCATTGACAGCTTATTGAACATTTACAAAGAGCCCTGGATGTCCCGCGCTCTATTCAGGATCTCCTTAAGAATATAGAAGCATTTTACCCTATTTATAATTTTATCAAGAGTACCATTGGAGTTATTTGAAAAATAATAATACACCGGAATAGACCTATACTACCTGATTTGACAACTCGGCTGTGACCTATAAATACTGGAGGAAAATTGATATCTGATTTGACAACACGGATTGACCTAAACATACTGGATTATGAAGTTAAAGAATAAATACGTTAGACAAGGCTATGTGCCTCGAGTATATAATAAAGACTGAAGAAAATACCTACGGAAAGACAAGGCTTTTAGCCTCAATCAATATGAAGACAAGAAAAGAAATTAAAATAAGACCAGGCGGTATGGGCTTAAGCTCTTAGCCTTTTCTATAAAGGAAAAAACATACAAAAAAAAAAAGGAAAAAACATTACAAAAAAAAAAAACTTTGACGTGAATCGGATAACATGTCGAGAGGTCGTTTCTTTTAGTGCTTGCCCCTATTTTTATCAATAAATCAGTGTTTTACCTTAGTAGGTTCATTTTAGTGAACACACTGATATCGGAAGTGGTTGTGATGAAGTGATGTTGATGCGAATCTCTTAAAATGGATCCAAATGCAAATCAGAAGGGTGAGTGAGTAGCAGATCAAGAAAACGCTCTTGTTTGTGTATGAATAACAGTACCTTGACTTGGATCCAGCTGACGTATGACGCCCCAGTCTTTCTTTAGGTCCTTCGCTTTGTTGTTATCACAAATTGAAAGCGAATGACCTATTCATTCTCGTGTCCATTTCGGGGGTCCGTAGCCTAATCTGGCTTTACCATCGCTGTTCTTTCGGATTCTTATTCGCAGCGGCTAGAATCGCCCAGAGGCTAGAATCGCCCAGAGGCTAGATAAATGGGCTTGAGGAATTAAAATTATCACATACATAATATGTTTTGCTTACCAAGAGTCAATACCTTCCTTGATGAGTCATTCAAAGTATTGTGATGTCATACTACTGTGTATGTTTGTATGCTAATTAATTATGTCCTGCAAGTTAGAATTCAATGAATTGGTATTCAAAATTGATTGGTTGTGTCTGACTGTTCATGAGTTTGTAGGAGGACATTGCGGATAAATGAGTTTACACCTATTCATGTTAGTGAACATAGACTTGTCATAACCATATTGTAGAATTTAACATATCATAAGTGATTAACAATTTCATGATATAGCCACCTCAAACTGATTATATCATGAAATGGCCTGACCAGTTTAATGAATGTTCAGCATTTGATAATATGAACAGCAAAATTCATGACTATTTCATGATGTGGTTAAACTCACTCACGGTCACTAACAGTGATCATATCGTAAAATAATTACATCAATCAAACTTGATAGAGGCGCTGATGTCAATTTGTTGTTGATTTTTACAATCAAGGCGGTGGCCGGTATTGGGCCATCCTAAAAAAATATGTACCTAGGTCCTACTTTGTATTTTAGTTTGTGAAATTTAAGGCTTAGAAATTGAAGAAACTATTTTGAATATTTTGGGTAATGGATGTATTTTTTATTTTTTATTAATTTTGAAATAACACCCCTCTTGACTTCACTTGCTCACAGTTCTGGAGCTGTTGTACTTGTGGCTGGTAGTTTCCGATTATAAAACAAAAAACTATTACATCAATATTTGTTTAGGTACATTCCGAATGAGTAAACCTGTAATACTTTTTTCCATTTTTTTACGAACCTCTATATGACCCTCGCCCTCGGCTCATGTCTTAAACTTCTTGGTTCATAAATACAAGCCTTTGCCTACTCATACGAAATGTACTATTGATGTGAATTATGGAGTTTAGCTAGGAACACATTTATCTCGAAATAGTTTTCTCAGTTTAAGAACTTTCATTGAATGAAGAAATCTTTTATTGCAAAACACTGAGGTAGGTTTTAGTGAAGACTAAAGGGCAGGGCAAGCACAGCTGCAGCCCAGAATAGTCTGTGTTAGTGCAACATCTATATCACAAAAACCATTAGGTAGTTCTGAATAAAAATGCTTTTAAAAAGACATGTTTTATCAAATTCAACCCTTTCTGACCATTTCATGAAACAATCATCAGATACCCTACATTATTAAAGTTTGACGATATGGCCAGATGTGCATGGCCATATCATCATAGTCAGTTTCAGTTCTCAAATAAATTATTGTAAGCAGGCAAAAATTATGCACTTCATAATTTCTTTATTGCACAAAAATCATACAAAAAAAAGTAATGAACTTAACTTATGAGAAACCAGACTGGACCAGTACCCCAAGCAGCAACATCCAAGGCTACGACATTTGCACCAGCCATCACCCCCCTCGCCATATTTGAGGGAGGGTAGCAACCCACTAGTCTACTGAGAGTCGCCGCAAGCAAAGACATTTTAGTGAGCAAAGCATTGAAATGGTCATCCTTATCACATGATTAATGCTACGATATGGCTACAACAGACACATAATTGATAGGTGTGTCACATATAAAGTGTGCCTTTTCTACCCTATTTTGAAATAGATGTGTAGTTTGGATTATATTTAATACCTAACCTTTATTAAACTATGACTAGATTTCCATTGCATCAATTCCAAAAGTAAAACAAGAAATGAAATAATATCTGGATAAATAGGCAATAACAAATAATATTTTGTCCATACAGTGTCATGCATAGTAAACTACACCTACGAGGCATCAGAGCCGGATGAACTGTCGCTTCGGTCAGGCGATGTGGTGCGAGACGTGGACAGGCTGCCCGGCGGGTGGTGGCGGGGAGAGCTGCGGGGCCGACGAGGCATGTTCCCTGACAACTTTGTGTCAGTCGTTGATAATGATCAGCCTAGGTAAGTGGAGAATAAGATTCAACTAACATTCATCAATCAATTTTAAATAAAATTCAATATCAAAAGTCTGCACAGCTCTTCCTAAAAACAATAATAATACAAACTACACCAATTAATGGCCCAGGATAGCATAATATAACACAACATTATACAGGCACATTGCTTCTGGCCCCACACCGGGACGGACAGACAGATGGACATATGGACAGCGGAGGCTTGATAATAGGATCCCGTTTAGCACCCTTCGGGTACGGTATCCTAAATAGAAAAAGAAGAAGAAATAATGCGTGTGGTGAAATTCACGAATCGGGAAACTTGGGACTAGAAAGAATGCGAGGCGAAAAATGTCGCTAAAACTGGAGTTAAAATGGTTTTACAAATCTACACTCTGCCGTGGTCTACAGGACGAGATGATGATGATGATGATGATGACCTTTTTAAATACAAGCACATACTAGGATACCCTGGGTCTTACTACAAAAAAATAAACTCCTGTTCAATACTTGTGTAAAGACATGATTTGACGTTTGTTTTGAGGTTAAACTATGATTAACATTTTTTGTTGTAACAGCCATAAATAGCGACGTAAAAACAACTTCCAAGACCTGGCGTTTTTCTTCCTCCCCAGTTGGGATTCGAACCCGGGACCTCTCGATTGGGAAGCTCAGCCTCGAAAGCAGAACTACAAAGGTTGTCGATTATCACACATATGCATGTATAATTTACAGATTATTTCTATATTGAGGAAAAAAATTGGTTAAGGAAATGGTACAATATGATGAGGTCATCGTTATTTGGGATTGTCATTGATGAGTCATTCTTTACATTTGTACTGAAAACGAATGTGATAATCATTAGGGATTGAAATGGATCCAGCGCTGCGGAAATCAGCTAAAATAAGTGAATAGCGTTATTTTCGCGAGGAAACACTTTAAAGTTTTACGTTTCCACTTTGCTGCGCAAGCCCTAGTTAGACCATCGTCAACATAATGTATTTAGTGTATTGTCTAGGGTTTTGGTTTTTCCGGATTTTTTCTTCTGCCTACCCCTTTTCCGGGAAATAAGCGTGAACATATGTATGTATGTATGAGTTAGTAGGTTTACCTTCTATATCTCTTTTCTCCTTCCGTTTGTCCGTCTGACTGTCACTGAGCTGTATGTCATGTTCACTAATTAGTAGATAGTTAAAAATGCACTGATATTAAATTGTATCGCCGCTAAGAAATAATGTACTTTCATAAATTAAAAGGGGTCGTCGTACAAGAGACTTGAGTTTTTACCCGATTTTAAAAGTACATTGTGTACAAAAAGAGTTCCGTGGTCAAACGGGTTTCTCGCATGCTTCTCACACAGGAGATGCAGGTTCGATTTCTGACCATGTGCCAACGAGATAATTAATTTATCTTAAGTACATTATACGGACGTTCTAACGGGGATGGAAAACATCGTGAGGAGCGAGACTTGAGTAACTGGCTCAAAGTGGGCACAGTTGTGCCCCCCCCTAGGGGAAAAGGCGTGACGCTATGTTATGTTATGTGTACATATTTTACGATGGTACAGAACTTGTGTGCGAGTCAGACTCGCACTTGGACCCGCGTTCGATCCAGCTGGATTTGCTTTCATCCAGCATAAAGACAGCTGGAGTGAAAATGCCGCTGGATTGCAATCTCTAAAAATCATACACACATTAATTACTTCTATCTCTATCGGCTAATATATGATATTAATTTAATGTCACATTTATAAAATCAATCTTGCACTATAATTAGTACTAACTCATGTGCTGTTGGTAATTAAACCATAACGTGTTTCTATTAAGTACAGTAATAACTGCAATTAGCTGAGCTAGGCTGCATATATCCTAAATCGGTTTGAAGACACTACTCCGACAATCTATCCATGCCAATCCGTTACATAGTTCCCTGGTACAGTACGATGTACCAGGGTGGCTGGTCAGGGTAGCTGAAGGTTAAAGAGGGTATACGTCGCGCCACGAGTTATGAGCGGTGGCCTTGAATGCGCAGTAGTCACTTTTCAATACATATGCGCAGTAATTCCCGCCAACGTCGCCCAGCGCTCTTAATTCGTGGCGCGAGGTATAAGCAGGTAGGTAGGCAGGCATTTTCTTGTCAGGTTGACATGTAAGAACAAAATAAATAATGTTTCATGTGAATTAGTGTCTTGTCCGACTAATGTCCTGGCGGAGTACTTCTCAGGGTTCCGTACCCGAAGGGTGCCAAGCGGTCCCTTACTAAGCCTCCGCTGTCCGTCCGTCCGTCTGTCCGTCTGTCACCTGGCTCTACCGGATCAACCGAAATAGGTAGAAAGCTGAAATTTTCACAAAAGGTGTATTTCTGTTTCCACTGTAACAACAAATAATTAAACATTCTGGTTTTTAAGTATTAAAGGAACTACCCATACAATAAATTATTGGTATGGCTATTATCTTAGCCATTTTGTTTTATTTTTGTTATCGGTCAAAACTCGACTCTCCCGATCATATCGGAAAATATATTTGATTGCAGTTATTGAGTTATGTGCTTAGTTATTTGTCATTATACGATTAATAATTATTAGTAGTTTATGTGACTGCTTCATAATGCCTAATTATGTACAGTTACATACACTAGTTTATCTACACACATATCATAAGCTCTCTTTGATGTGTTCAGGAACCGCATGTTTGACCGGCATTGTGGCTCTGCAGTTGTTTAGCTTGTTCTTTAGTACCAACTCCACGCAGGCGGGTGTCGGCGTTCGAAATTTGAATATCAGTGTCAACTTCACAAACTTTCAGACAAACTAGGGGCGGCTCGCAGGCAGGCGTCGGCGTTCGAAATTTGAATGTCATATGCAGAAAAACTACACATTATGGTCATAATGTGTAATTTTTCAGATAAGAAATGAGTTTTTACCAAGTAGTTTAACATTATGCTTATCGTAACGTGCGGTTTTTATACGCAGTAAAGAGGGTTTATGATACGTGTTTAGATAAAATAAATAATATTAAGTTTTTTATCATATTTGATTTTATTTCTGTAAATAAGTTACTCAATTTTTATTCACTTCCGGTTTCAATGAGCAATTAGTTTCGTTAACCTGTATACATATGTTGTTCAATACTTACATACTACATACACAGAACTCTTTTTCAATGTTTCGATGTACGGCCTGATGTATTTAAATTTTTACTATTGAAAATTAAAAAGGTATACACTCGTACAAAAGACTGTCGTTTTAAGTTTTTCCGTGTAGAATAGTTTGGAACCTTCCGTGTGCGGGTCCGACGTCCTACTCGAACTTGACTGGTTTTATTTATAATCTCCTAAATCCTAATACACTGACGAGCAATGAAAAAGTTCTACTCCCGAAATGCCGACAAACACCTTAATATCTCCTAAGACATAGAACCAATGTTACGTTTACAATATTTACGTTTTTAATTGGTAATATTCTGATGCGCTGTTAAATGTACTTCAATATTGTAGACGGCGTCATTAAGCTAGCCTTTCCCGTTTAGGAGTAATTTGGTGCTATGTCACTGGAACTTTTTCATTGCTCGTCAGTGTATTTCCTCTAACTGTGTACCTAATAACCATATTACCGGCCAACGAACGACCGGTTTAGCCTAGCGTCCTGGGTTCGAATCCTGGTAAGGGCAAATATTTGTGTGATGAGAATGAATATTTGTTTCTTAGTCTTGGATGTTTTCTATGTATTTACTTAAGTATTTATCTCCATTAAATACATCGTCGTCTATTACCCATAACACAAGCCTTGTTGAGCTTACTAAGGGCCTAGTTCGATTTGTGTATGATTGTCCTCTAATATTTATTATTATTATTATTATTATATTGAAAACAGCTGATAAAATTCCCAACGCGCTATCAAATAATTCAAACCGTTCCCGAAGATGTGTCTCAAAGTTCAAAAAAAATAAATAAAAAATTATAAAACTCCATAGGGTCTTCTCGTCTTTTAAAAATATTTTAACTTTTTAAATAAAAAATTAAATTCCGGAGAAACCGTGAAACCGTACTCTTATACAGCGTGTTATCAAAGTAACACTCAGTATAGTCTTATAGGCGGTGTGATACGTACGGTTTGCAGATAAGTTTTCTAACGAAATACTTACACAAAATATACTTACATAAGGGTCCCGGGTTCGACTCCCGCTGGGGGTAAATATTTGATGAGAACGGATGTTTGTACCCTAGTCATGGTTGTTTATCTATCTAAGTATAATATTTATCTATATAAGTATGTGTATCGTTGTCTGGTACCCAAGATACAGGGAATCCTAGTTTGGGGCTAGATCAATGTGTGTAAATGGTGTCCAAGGTATTATTATTATTATTATTATATAAGGTCAGTTGTCTCTACAAGTTGTTTACAAAGCCTCTTTTCTTTATACTTTATTGCACGGTAAATAATGAGTACAAACAAATGAACACTTACGCGCAAAGGCGAGCTTATCTCTAAAAAGTGATTTCTTCCAGCAAACCTAGACAGGGCAGGAAAATCTTCATACGTTAAAAATACTCTTGTAATGGTCTCTGTCCAGTTTGAGTGTCTAATTTTTGCAGAGACATGATTGTTTGTGTGTGCAAATACATGCGACACATCCTGTATCCTGTAAAGAGAGTGAAATTATTTATTTCTTTATCAATTTACTTAAATGACGGGACTGTATGGGGTTAATCTGGCTCAACATAGACCTTGCTGTTAATATTTTTTTAATTATTTATTCCTGCTTATTAATCATAATAATTAATATTGTAATATTTGTATTAGTTAAGCACAACCAATTTTTAATAGAGATATAAAAATCATTCTGTGGGAGTTTCTCCGCCCTTCTTCTCCCACAGTGGTCCAATGTAGAGAAAAGGCAAAAAATTACGTTTGCTAAGTATATGTAAATATCTAGTAATAAAGTACTTTGACTTTGACTTTTGACTTTATCCAACTTATGTCCATGGCGACACACAAATTCTGACCATATTTTAACCAATTTAGGTATCTTATTTAAAAAATATATATGGTCAAGTGCAAATCGGACTCGCGCACCAAGGGTTCCGTACACTGACAGTACCCTATTATATTAATTTCAAATTTATACCTCCATGCGTTTCTGAGAAAAAGTCTTAACAGACGGTGAGACAGACAGACAGAAATTTACAGTTTTCGGATTTTTCCCTTTACTTGTGGTATAAGACCTGCCTTCATTCCAAATTTGATGACCCTAGGCCAACAGGAAGTACCCTATAGGTTTTGATTCCCTTGCGAGTTCCACGCGAGTCCATACAAATTCAGCAAAATCATCAAATAATATCGCGGTATCTTTTGATTGCGTCGACCTAGAAGTTTAAATTTTTTACAGCTCCAAGGGACCATAGACCTGAGTAATCGATATTAATTTCCAAATTCCAAATTCCTAATTCCAAATGTCTTTATTACTGTAGATATTTACATATACTTAGCAATCGTAATTTTTTGCCACTTCTCTACATTGGACCACTGTGGGAGAAACAGGGCGTAGAAACTCCCACAGATTGATTTTTAGATCTCTTTTTAAAAATTGCTTATGCTTAACTAATACAAAATATAATATTTAGTCATTATCATAATTAATAAGCAGGAATAAATAAGTACAAAATTATTAACAGCAAGGTCTGTGTTGTTTCAACATGATACCTCCACGCGTTCCTGAGAAAATGGGTCGTGACAGACGGACAGACAGACGGACAGACAGAGGGACAGATAGACGTTCAACAAAGTGATCCTATAAGGGTTCCTTTTTCCTTTTAAGGTGCGGAACCCTAAAAATAATCACTTGCATTATTAGGATAGCACTAGTTTCCCCTGTGTGGGTGACGTCATCACTCAGTCTGTCAGCTCCGCCCACAGATATTTCAACATAGTATCCAACGCTCTGTGGCTTCGCCTTTTAGGCACCTGAATAGATAAACCATTTGGCTGCGGCATAATCAGCCCACTTGGTTAGAGAGGGTACACTAAAACTACTGGGCCCTGATGCTTCTAACCACAAGCCTCACACAAGCCTATCGCAGGCTCGGAAGTCACGTTTCATCGACTCGGGAGGGAGAGAGATAGCGCGAGCCTGCGATAGGCTTGTGTGAGGCTTGTGCTTAGTAGCATAGAGGGCCTGCAGCCTTATGGCGTAAGTCGTCTGAGCTATGAACTTCATATAGACTTTTTCGTTTGACACCTTGCACCAGCTTCATCTGTCGAATTGGTATCACGCAAGTAGCATCATAATGGAGGCCAAACCCAAGCTCATTGAATGAAGCCTAGAAGCCTTCGGTGATACCCCACAATCGATGAAATTGTATGAGCATGAGATGAACCATAGACACACGCTATGAACTTCAGAGAGTTACGCCATAAGGCGGCTGGTCTTCCGTTGCCGACGGTCCGCGACGGGTTTCTTGTCTTGTACAATTATCCCGCGACCCGCGACCGATGTTGCTAGTTCACTGACACACATCTCGATCATTTTGTAATCCCGTACGCAACTGGTTCCGCTGCGGGGCGGATTCTCAAGACGCTAACTAACTAACGAATTGTATGACTACTTGACATCTGGGGGGTTACCAAATCTTTTTCCGATTCAAATTAGGCTCAAAACAAGAACACCACCTTGGCAACCATTTCCATAATTTTGCGGATCAAATTAGGTTCCTAATCTGAATCGGCATAAGAAGTTGTGGTCACCCCCCCGACAGCTTTGAAAAAAGCAATCTTAGTATTTTAATTTGTTTACTAGAGAGTTACTTGCCTTCTTGTAAGGAAAGTTCGACATTCAATGATAATATAACTTGAGGTCATACAAGTCTGGTTGCCAAAGGTATTATATTTTTAAACTCGTTTTTTAAATAGTTGAGTTGTGATGGGACGCCTCTGGAATAGGTCTGACGGTGGCGTCTGGTTTATCTATCTTTTATTGCATATGAAAATGTTCGAATTTTTTGCTGATCTTAGCTGTGGGATCTTTTTAATGACCCTAAGGCTGTATGAACAAATAAAATTAAATAAAACCTTTGATAAAATGATCATTATTGATGTAAGCGAACGTCAAAAATAAAGCATATCCTTCCAATGGCAACTGATACTTTTCATTATTGATTCCATTCGATTCGATCTAAGGCTACCTTATTGGACCTTTACGTCCATTTCGACAACTTTTATTTTTTGTGCCAATTCGATAAGTTCCCATATTATGACCAGTTCCCATTTTGACCATTTCCAATGCGACTACTTCCCAAATCAATAAATTCCCATTTCATTTTTTATTGAATATAAATAAATAAATTATCTTATTCAAAGTCAAAATTATACTTACTTAAACTACAAGTAATTTTATATATATTAAAAAACCGGTCAAGTGCGAGTCTAAATCGCGCACGAAGGGTTCCGTACCACCGTTCAATGGAAGCGATGGTGTGGAGTGAATAGTTTGGATTTTACACAGCAAAATATTATTTACAAAGTTATTGGTGCGGTTACTTTCACACTCCATGTACGTAACCAGGTGCATCCATAAGTTTGTATGTGGTATTGAAAGAATTGTTGTATGGGAGCCCCCTTAAATATTTCTTTTATCCTGTTTTTTAGTATTTGTTGTTATGGCGGCAACATAAATACATCATCTGTGAAAATGTCAACTGTCTAACTATCACGGTTCGTGAGATACAGCCTGGTGACAGACGGACGGACGGACAGCGGAGTCTTAGTAATAGGACCCTATTACTAAGAGTCTTAGTTTGGAACCCTTCGGGTACGGAACCCTAAAAAGACTAAAGACTACACCGTTTCGGAAGGTGGGCCTCGGGGTTTAGAAGAAACGGCAAGAAACCTCCCCATACCTTCTTTTTTTAAAAGTGACTTTACAACAGGTACTGGTTTCGGTCTGAGAAAATTCGCCGGCGAGTGATAGACTTGATCCATCGCCCCTCGTCGAATTTCTGTGCGCTGAGATGGTATGGACCATGCAGTTTTGTCATCTAAGTATTCCTTAATACTATAATAGGACTTTCTTGTCAACGAATTTTTAACATAGTTTTTGAACCGCTCTTCAGGAAGGTTCAATGATTCCTGTGGTATTTTATTGTAAAAGCGCATACCCATGAATGATTTGCCAACTTTACTTAGTCTAGCTAATTTTAGTGCTTACCTATTTTCTATTTCTAGAGTTAATTGTATGGCTATCACGTACAGTTTTCAATAAAGCTACGTTTTTTCTTACATGCATAATATTCTCGTATATATATTGTCTGGTAACCGTAAGTATATTAATTTCTTTGAATTTTTCTCTTAATGATTTCATTACTTCAACCAAAGGTATCATGTGACACACTAGTTTTATAAATAGAACGATTCGACTAAAATGGGAAGTTGTCGATTTGGCAAGTTGTCGAATTGGTCATTGGTCAAAATGGGAACTTGTCATTCTGAACCTTGTCATAATGGGAACTTGTCATTCTGAACCTTGTCATAATGGGAACTTGTCGAAATAAACCCAAAGGATTAGTAGAACAATACGGGTTCTTTGAATGCATGTATGTCATAAAACTGAGGCACTTTACTTCTCACAACTGGTTTATGGATAGACATATACATATATAATATTTTAGGTACAATATATTTTGTTTCTTGGAGAAAGCAGCTTTCTACTTTCGATATTTCTGTATCTAGTTTAGCCATAAAACTCGAGATGTTTTGATCATATCCTGGTTTGTAGACACATTTTTACGTGATTTGCTCTCTAAAATCGACGACCCGAATGCCCGAGTTGGCAGTGACCCTGCCTACGAAGCCAAGGGTCCAGGGTTCGAGTCCCGGTGGGGGCAACTATTTGTTTGATGAAAACGGATGTTTGTAACCTATTCATGGTTGTTTATCTATCTAAGTATAATAGTTATCTATATAAGTATGTGTATCGTTGTCTAGTACCCAAGATACAGGGAATCCTAGTTTGGGGCTAGATCAATGTGTGTAAATAGTGTACAGGGTATTATTAAAGAATAAATATATAAAATAATGTATCATTGTCCCAGACTGGACATGACTGGTTCTAATCTAACATTACCATATCCAATTTGCAAGGAATAACATAGTCTTAATATGAAACGTATACTTGGAAGTCTTTATCACAGCTTCTCTCCATCTTCAGATGGAGGTTGGTTTAACCTTAAATCATTTTGGAATATATATTTTACTGGCTGCTGTTGAAATTGTAGTAAAAAACCGGCCAAGTGCGAGCCGGATTCGCGCACGAAAGGGTTCCGTACTATCTATTAAAAAGGCAAAAAAGTAACGTTTGTTGTATGGGAGCCCCCCTTAAATATTAGAGTTATTTAAATTTATTATTATTATTATTATTATTACGCTGCTGGCTTACCATGTCCCACTGCTGGGCAAAGGCCTCTCTCCCCCTCTTCCACTCTATCCGATCCTGAGCGGTCTCCCTCCACTCCTTGTCCCATAGACCCAGCTCATCACTCCATCTCTTCCTGGGTCGGCCACGCTTTCTCTTTGCATTTTCTGGGAGCCAGTCTGTGGCTTCTAGCCCAGCTATTCGGCATTATTAAATTATTATGATTATTTATATAATATATAATAATATAAGTTATATATATAAGTGAATATATAACTTAATATTCTGCGAAAATTTCAAGCGTCTACCTGTTGCCGTTATAAATATCGAGCAAAAACGAGCAAAAAAAACACGTTTGTTATATGGGAACCCCTTTAAATATTTATTTTATACTGTTTTTTTTCCTGTAGTATTTGTTGTTATAGCGGCAACAAAAATACATCATCTGTGAAATTTTTATCTGACTAAGTATCATGGTTCATGAGATACAGCCTGGTGACAGAAGTACGGACGGACGGACAGCAGCGGCTTAGTTAAAGGGTCCGGTTAGCACCCTTCGCGTACGGAACCCTAAAAATCACGTTTGTATATGGGAGCCCCCCTTAAATATTTATTTGTGCTTCTGTTTTTAGTATTTGTTGTTAGAGCGGCAACAGAAATACATCATCTGTGAAAAGTTCAACTGTCTAACTATCACGGTTCATGAGATACAGCCTGGTGACAGACAGACGGACGGACTGATGTGCATCAGAAATGTAGTCAAAACCTCTATCCCTCAGGCGGCGCCCCAAATCCTTCAAAAAGATTTTACCTTGTGTTTGGTTCATTAATGTAACCAACCAAAATACGGAGGATGCTGATGATAAGCTGGGTCCATAGGGTCACGAACGAAGAAGTTCTGCGATGCGCCAAATGCTCCCGAGATCTCACCTTGACCATAAAAAACCGGCCATGCGTGTCGGACTTGCGCACATTGAGGGGTCCGTAACAAATGTTAAATGTTAGCCTGAAGACGAGGGAATTTGAAGGAAAATACTGATTTATTAGTTAAATTGTCAACAAATTTAAAGGTCAGAGGTCAAATTGAAGTAAAAAAAATCTTTGGTACATTTAAAAAAAGCTGTTTCTTTCAACTGTTTGCCAATATTTTTTTAAACTCAAAAAACATTTCTAATCAACGTTTCCCCACTCGATGGGCTAACGTTTAAAACAAATTTTTGACAAATAAATATAATAATACAAATTGTCAATATTTTTTAACGGTATCCAATCTGCTTTGGGTCAACAAAATGCTTACAAAATGTTTATAAATGTAAAATATTAGCCTGAAGACGAGGGAATTTCAAAGAAAATACTGATTAATTAGTATTCTGGTATTTGTTAGTAAAAAATTCGTAATAATAAACATCGTCCACAAGTTTTAAGGTCAGAGGTCAAAGGGAAGTAAAAAAATCTTTGGTACATTAAAAAAAAAGCTGTCTCTTTCAACTGTTTGCCAATATTTTATTAAACTCTAAATACATTTCTAATCAGCGTTTCCCCACTTAATGGGCTAACGTTTAAAAATATTTTAGAAAAATAAATATAATATAAATATATTTTTTTAACGGCACCCAATCTGCTTTAGGTCAACAAAATGTTTATACTCTGAAAATTTGAAAGTAACTTTAACCGTTTGTCTGTAAAACATGTGTGACAGACGACAGACGGACACGTGAGTGACAGCGATAGGGCTCCTTTTGGACCGTTCGGATTCGGAACCCTAAAAAGAAGAAAACAACTTGGGACATGTGCTTAGACACGAACGGTACCGACTTCGACAGGTCATCGTACTGGGCAAGGTAGAGGGGAGAAGACGCGCTGGCAGGAGTAGGAAGTCTTGACACCGCAGCATCAGGGAATTGACGGGAGTGGCCAGCGTAGAACAGCTCATGCGCTTGGCGAAGATCAGAGAGGAATGTGTAGTGCTGGCCGCCAACCTCCTGTATTGGAGAGGCACTACAAGAAGAAGACGAACCAGCATATATCCTTCTATAAATTTCGAAATAAAAAAAACCTTTGACACATATTTTTGAACTACTGAATCGATTTTAACAAAATATATCTAAGAACCAGTGCAGTGAAGTCTACTACCAACTACAACAAAAATATTAAAATCCGTTCACATGTTTTGCCGCTATTTCTATTTGGCTAGTATTTAATCGCACATCAAACATACTGATTTGCACAGCAAAAAAGGATCAACAAAAACACTTTTTATGTTTTAAATATTTTATCTACACAAGTATCTATACAAGGGATTGCGCTGGCAACACTGGCGAATAGGTTGTAAACAAAAGATTAGATACATTTTATTGATTTAAAAATACTTTAATACAATTTTCCAAGTTTATCGCATTTGTTATACGTATTAATTAAGTGTATTTTGTGTTAACTGGTGCATAAGTGTATAAAATTCTAATAGTTATCCTATTCAGTGTATTTAAACAACGTAACGTTGACGGTTGAGTATTTTATTTGAAATAATTTGCTACTGGGCTAACGATATTTTCAATATAACTAATTACTTAGGCACGTATATTGATTTGGAATTACTTTGTTTTTTGTTGAATAGCTTATTTTTTTTTGCACATTTCGTTAATCATAACCTCAATTTAAGTGACTGCTTATCAGCTGTGCTACAGCCGTGCTTCAATCTTGCTTTTTACTGTTGTTTTATTTTGTTTAAAATGTCAACAACCAGAAGTGAGGCAGCCCGTCAACTAGAAGATAACTTAAAATTAGCTTTATATGAATTAAAACAGTGTAAGGTAACCAATGAGCAGTTGCTTACTGAAAGGGATGAAAGTGAGAAGGAGGGGTTACTTATTGTTAATAAGAACTTAAAATTAAAAAGTGAGATGGCAGAGTTGCACAACAAGTTCCTTGATGTGACGGGAGATAGGGATCGGCTTCAGCACCTGGTAGATGGCTTCGACCGGAGTGGCAGTGCGTTCGAAGATGCCCTGAGGCGTATTGCTGTCCTGGAGAAGGAGCTTCGCGACGCACGTAACGAAATTTCTGCACTACAAACTGCAAACGATAGCCTCAGGTCGGTGCAGACCCAGTCACTCTTTGAGGAGCTGATCACTCCACCTGTAGCTTCTGTCATCTCACCCATAGATCAAAATTCAACTGTGACAATTGATCTCACGTGTGGTAGTCCTAATAGATCGCAATCAGTAACCACTATGAGCTGTAGTAAAAATAAATTAAAGAAATATGTTAAATTGAATAATTATATTAAAAAAAAACACAAAAACTAGCTAATAGAAATAAAATATTTTGTAAAAATGTAAATTGTAGCAAGGAACGTGTCGAATTAATTAACGAAATCGATGATTGTAGATTATGTTTGGAAAAAACTACAGAAAAGTACGAATGTGACACACGGCGACTCCAGTCAGATATGCATATTTTAAACTCATCATTACAAAGTATTACACGTAAATATGAGTCAGCACAATACGAAATTAAGGAACATGTGTCGGCTATGAATAGTTTGTTGGAGACGTGTAAGTATAATTATGACACTTTCATATCTTTGACCGACAATCACATCTGTGATTGTAAACAAGCTCCAGCGGACTGTTCCGTGCCGACCGTGTGTCCCGCCGAGCAGCCGGCCTAACAGCTGATACTGACCCAGGCGCCGCCGTCAGTCGACTTGAGTACTAATAGTGTTATCAATAACGCCTCCTTCTCTCGGACAAAGGATAGGTATATAATGTACAGCGATGAACTTGGAAAAAATATGGGTTTACAACTTAGTCAGCGCGTGGGCCAGGCAATATTAAATAACTGTATGCCTGGCGCCACATATTCACAAATATTAAACAAAGTGTTGTCATCGCAGTTTTTAGAACCAACCACCCTAATTATTTTAATTGGTAGAAGGGAAAATGTATCTAAAAAACTAATTACTAAATACTTTTCCAAATTAAATTCTTTACAAAATGTAGATAGAATAATCTTGTTTGCGTTTCCCTTCAGCCAATCTTTGTCACAACATGAAAATCATATAAGACATGATTATAATACATTTATACACACATTGACATGTCGTCATACTGAAAAATTTCATTTCATAGACACCAATATTTGTATTGGAAAATATTTTTATTTGACTAAGGATAGGTATTACCTATCTAGGTTTTATACAAAACAGATAGCACAGTCACTATCTTATTTTATTTTGAACTCAGTCAAGTTTTTGACTAATGAAACGCCTGCTTCTATTGAGCAGTGTAATAATAATGACATGTACTCCTTGGAATCTGTTCCAAGCTCTTTAAATTAACCCATAGGACAACAGAGAGTAACTCTGGCAGTAATATTAATATTTGTATAAATATACCTTCATCTTGCCCATTAAATCAAGTTACTAGTAATGAAAAATGTAAAAGTAAGAATATTTTAAACGTGGTTCATCAAAATATACAGGGCATGTTAAGTAAAGAACTGGAAATTGAGTTATTCATGAACTGTAATAATATTGATATTTTATGTATAACAGAGCACTTTTTAAAGAGTTATCAGTTCATATTCAACTTTAATAACCACCACGTTGCTAGTTCGTTCAACAGAAAAACAGCTGATCGCGGTGGCTCCTTAATACTTGTAAATAATAGTTTTAAATATAAGGAACGAGTTGACATAGTGAGCCTGTCTGTTGAGCGTACCATGGAAATAGCCTGTATTGAACTTGAACAACTTATTGTAATGAGCGTATACAGACCACCAGATTCATTCTTTGATTTATTCGAAAAGAAAATGGATGAAGTGTTGATTAAAATCAGCGATAAAAACATTTTTTTTATAATTTGTGGTGATTTTAATGTTAATCTGTTAGAGGATAATAATATTTGTACTAGATTAAAATCTTTATTTTTATGTCACAACATGAACTATCTGTTTTTGGAGCCTACTAGAATTACTGCAACATCTGCTACCTGCATTGACAATATATTTACTAACATTACGCCCATTTTCAAATCGGTCATCAATAAATTAACCTCTGATCACTCTGGTCAGATAGGTATATTCAATATTAAAATAAAAAAGGACCAAAAAGATGATATTACATGTGTGCCCGTTAGTGACACTCGGCTTGAACACTACAGGAATAATATTTTAGATAAACTATGGGAAATACCATACAGTGACGATCCAAATTTGTTGTACAACTCAGTATTTAACCTTGTCAAAAATGAATATGATACGGTATTTAAATCAAAAACTATAAAAGTTAATAAAAAGCTTTGTTTAGTGATTGGGCGACAGTTGGAATTCATAGGAGCAGACGAAGATTATATGAACTCTATGAAGATAAATCATATAACAAAATACGGCCTTTCTAGATTATGTTCGTAGTTATTCAAAAATGTTTAAACGCGTTTGTGCCGTAGCTAAATCTAATTTCATTAAAAACAAAATTGAATCTAGTAGCAATGTAATGAAAACGACTTGGCAAATTATAAACAGAGAGACTGGAAAGGCCAAAGCTACACATAATAACTTCAAGCTTAAGATAGATAATCAATTGCTAAGTACAGACCTAGAAGTAGCAAAAGCTTTCGAAAATTTCTTTACGGACATTCCAGTCCATTCAACAACCAAGTTTTTAAATTCATCTCCCGCTGCTGCTGAATCTATACTTAAACAAAACGTTCAGGAATCTAAAACAGATTTTAAATTTAGGCACGTAAATAATGAAGACATTGTAAAAGCGTTTAAATCCCTGGAAATGAAAAAGACAGCTGACGCCCATGGTCTATCAGTAAAAATTATTAGTTCCATTGTAGATTGTATTGCACCTCACCTTTGTTATATATTTAATCAATGTATAGATAATGGTGTGTTTCCTGTCTTGATGAAACTAAGTAAAGTTATACCTTTATTCAAAGCTGGTAGTACATCAGACCCCACCAATTTTAGACCCATATCGATACTAAAAACGCTTAGCAAAATATTTGAAAAACTCATACTTAATCAATTGCAAAGTCATTTTTATCTCAATAATTTAATTCATATTGCTCAGTTTGGTTTCACAAAGGGTCGTTCAACAGCCGATGCTGGTGTTGAACTAATCGACAATATTTTTGATGCCTGGGAAGACGCAATGGATGCAATAGGTGTCTTCTGCGATCTATCCAAGGCTTTTGATTGCGTCCATCATGACACTCTTGTCAGGAAGTTACGCCATTATGGTGTAAAAGATCAGGCACTTGGCCTTCTGGAGTCATATCTAACAGATAGGGTTCAGATGGTCGATGTTAATGGGAAAAGATCACCTGGGTCTTCAATAAGTATGGGCGTACCGCAAGGTTCAATTCTTGGTCCTTTCTTGTTTTTAGTATATATTAATGATTTACCTTACCTTGTTAAAGCAAGACATGGGTTAGTATTGTTTGCCGATGATACTTCTTTGATATTTAAAGTTAAAAGACAGCAATCAAATTATGACGAGGTAAACAATGCTATCTCTAGTATAGTAAACTGGTTTACTGTTAACAATTTATTACTTAATGAAAAGAAAACTAAATGTATTAAATTCGTGTTACCCAATGTGAACCCGGTAACTACAGACATATTTATAAAAGGACAGAGATTGGACCTTGTGCAGTCGACTGTCTTTTTGGGCATTACTTTAGACGCCAAACTCCAATGGGATCCTCATATAAATAAATTGTCGAACAGACTGAGTTCAGCAGCGTTCGCAGTTAAAAAAATTAGAGCTCTTACCGACGTAGACACCGCTAGACTAGTCTACTTTAGTTACTTTCATAGTCTAATGACCTATGGTATTTTATTGTGGGGTCACGCTGCGAATGCTAATAGTATATTTATTCTGCAGAAACGGGCTGTTCGTGCAATTTATAGATTAGGGCCTAGAGTGTCACTGAGGGAAAAGTTTAAAGAAATCAATATTCCGACATTTGTGTCTCAATATATCTCAATCTTGTGTATGTAAAAAGAAATATAACTAATTTTCAGAAGTACAGTGATATACACAATTTTAATACTAGTAATAAAGACAAGTTGGTTGCTTATGTAAGCCGACTACATAAAATTAGTAATTCTTTTAAAGGCAATTGTATACGCTATTACAATAAGGTCCCTACTGATATTAAAAACTTACCTTTAGACAAGTTTAAAATAATAATAAAACAGAAATTGTATAAAAATGGTTACTATAGGATATCTGATTACTTAGAGGACAGATGTCCATGGGAATAGATTGTTTGAGTAACAGGCTATTTCGATATATAATTAGCATTCATTTTGTAATTTGACAATATTTTATTTAAAAAAGGAAACTCAAAAGATGCGACGACTGTGGAGTTTCTTCGGTGAGCTCTTCTCCACAGATTCCGCCATTGTGTTAGTGAACTCACCCAAAAAAAATGTAATGACGGATCTAAGTGATGTAACAACATCCTATGGAAATAAATGATTTTTGATTTTGATTTTATCATAAACCCTCTTTACTGCGTACAAAAAACCGCACGTTACGATCAGCATAATGTTAAACTACTTTGTAAAAACTCATTTCTTATCTGAATATTTAACATAATGACCATAATGTGCGAATTTTCTACATATTATGACATTCAAATTTCGCCGACGCCCGCCTGCGTGCCGCCCCGCGTACTTTGTCTGTGAAGTTGGTAATACAGAACAAGCTAAACAACTCCATGCCACAATGCCGGTCAAACATGCGGTTCCTGAACACATCAAAGAGAGTTTATGATATGTGTGTAGATAAACTAGTGTAAGCAATTGTCTGTACATAATTAGGCATTCAAACTCTCGAGTGATATTATTATGAAACTTGCCTTCGGCTCGTTTCATAAACCCACTCGAGTTTTAATGCCCTCCATTATGTATCAGTCACATAAACTACTATTATGTGTACTTAAGTTAATGTTTTAAGTAGTTTTTGATGTTCTTACATGTTCAACCTAACGCGAAGGATAAAGGGGGCTTCGCTTCGCTCATCCCCTTTACCCTTCACCTAAGCTACCGCAGCATTTTGCCCTGATAGTTGCTGTGCAAATCAGTATTTTTTTAGCTCCATAAGTGAAGAGTCTGACTGTCATAAAATACAATGTGATCTTAATTCCTTAGCAACATGGTGCGAGACAAACTACATGTGGCTCAATGTTAAGAAATGCTTCATAATGAAGTTCTCGACCACAAACAACAATTTTAACAACTTTCAATACAACATATTAACCAAAGTCGACAAAATAAGAGACCTCGGTATTATTTTGGACCCTGAGCTTAGTTTCAGGCTACACTATGATCACTTGAAGTCATCCTGCAATAAGCTGCTTGGCTTTTTATCTAGACTAAGTAGAGATCTCCGTAGTACACGTGCTATGATGACCCTTTTCAATAGTTTTATAAGGAGTAAGTTGGAATGGAGTCCTTTTTATAAAGTTCACATAGAATCTATTGAAAACCTATAGGCCAGATTTATGCTTGCTTATCGAAACAATCTCAAATATAAATGCAATAACTATGACGAACGCCTAGATCACTTTGGTATAATGTCATTAGAAAATCGCAGAAACATTAATAATTTGACAACACTCCATTAAAATTTTGCATGGAACTATTCACACTAATCTCTTATCAAAAATTGAGATTCCGGTACCACAGCGTCAGATCAGAAACGATTGGTTAGGAAACATACTACATTCCATCTACCCGTTTACAAAACTCAAAGAGCTTACCACGAACCTCTCCCTAATATTTGCCGTCTTTACAATGACATCTCCAACGAACACACCTTAAGATATCTTTGTGAACCCTAGTACCTTCAAAACAAAACTTTTAAACATTTATAGAAAGAAGCCAACCTAAAACAAACATAGATTTAACTTTTAACTTACTAAGAACTTAACCTTTACATATTTGAATAGTTAATTTTTAATAAGTCAAAAAAATAAGTAAGTAATATAGCAGATAACATTTAATTAAGCATGCTGTCAGGACATCTTCAGGTTGAATCACTAGTTTAATATGTAAAACCATTATTCTAACACATGCAATGTGATTTTACTGTTATGTTCTGCAATTATTTTATTTTTTTTAAGTGCAGTTTAATATTTCCCTTTCTATTTAAGCTTATAAATTTCGAACTACTGAACCGATGTTTATAAAACATATATAGGTATCTAAGAACTATCTCAGTGAAGTCTGCGTCGAGTCCAGGCCTAGTACAACGATGAAAAACCGCATTAAAATCCGTTAACACCTTTGACCGCTATTCCTAGTTAAGGTGACAACTTTTGAACTACCGAACCGATTTTAATAAAATATTTCTAAAACAGAGCCATGGCAGGGAAGTTTACTACCATTTACAGAAAACCGCATTAAAATCCGTCCACCTGTTCGCCCTAGGTTGCCAGGGACAGACATACCGACCGGCTGTAAAAAATTACCAAACTACATCTTTTAAAATCACTCCCATAAAATATAGCATGTTCGATTAAGGTAGTAATAATTTGCGGTCGCTATCTTAATTTATCTTATCACCTGCTGATAAAAGGCCGATAATATTAGTTAGTTTTAACGCCCAGTTTGAATAGTCCTGCTTTAAGATATTGTTATCCGTGCAATTGTTATTGTTTTTGAACAAAGGTAAGATTGAGAATTGGAATTTATTTGTGAAGGCTGGGCTCGGCTGGTCAAACGACATCTCAAATTCTGATGACAGGAAATGACAGCGTCACTATGACATTTAAGCGACACTTTATTTAAGCAGAATTCTGTGCATTCGGGCATTGATTCATCCGTTAACGCGTACGTGTAATACGTGTGTATAGCGATTTTTAAACAATTTCATATTTTGCGATATGTGGTGTTCTTTTCTTATCGCGAGTACTAAATACAACAAACATAACCTTGCTTGTTTTACAATTGTTTTTTTTAAGTTCTATCAGGCGTCGTGCTAGCAGATTGTTACTGTTGTTCCTCCTTATGTCTGGATCTTCGAAGTGTGCTGATCACGGCCGTAGGATCTTTTGGTGAACTTGCCGCTCTGACTGTTTCGTGAATGACTGTTTACTTGATGACTTCTAACATTTGCGCCTTTCCGTCCACGCAGAACAGATCCAGTCTCAGAAAAGTAACACAATTGTCGCGTTATCTGTCTCTCCCACCTTCACCCACTGCTGGGTATAGGCCTCTTCTTTACCACGCCATCCACTCCGGTCCTGAGCCTCCCGCGTCCACTGCCTACCCGCTATGGTCATCCGTCCATCTGGCTGGTGGTCTGCCGACTGGTCGTCGTGCGGTTCTGGGTAGAGGCTGATTGATGATGTCTCTCCAGGTTCACTTCTTGACATAAATGCTCGCAGTATTTATAGAGTTTTATTGTACGCGTAGGTCTTCCCCCGCTCAACCATCACCGTTCCTACCCACCATGGTTTGCTCGAAGAAATGTCTTATTAGTACAATAAAGAAACGAAACGCTCCTTAGTGAACCTTCTTCTTGCATACCGTATCGCCAGCCTGACTGTGAGTCATGTCCCGCCTGCCCGTTCCGAGAACCTTGGGCCGGGTATAAAGTTGTGAATGCGCACATAATCATGAGAGACGGAGACTTGCTCTACGTACAGTGACTCATTGACTGGCAGCTGTCCGTAGCTGGTAGCAGGGGAGATCTGCGTATCTTATTATGGTTACCTGTTAGCTACGCCGATAGGATAGCCCCCTTTCTCGGTAAACAGTTGCACGATTTACTAGCTGAATATGGGTACCACTGTGACTCTGCCAGATAAAATTTCATTAATCACGATTTCCTTCAGTGAGAATCTGAATAAATTAATCAATAAACATTTTTTCAAATAATTAAATCCGTAGATGTCTTTATGGTGGAGTAAATGAATTCGAAAAACACACCATTTTTTTGGTATCGTCTTAAGACGAGACGTCTGGCGCTGAAGTTGTGGGTCTGCCTACCATGCGGGAGGTCTCGGGTTCAATCCCCGGCTGGGGACACAGAAAAAAAGCGTGTGTGACGTCGCTGTTTCTGGGTACCACGACACAGGGTATCCTAGTGTGGGTCCAGAAGCAAAGTATGTGCGTCTATGTAAATGTTTATCTTTAATGTTTATTTCATGACATGGTCAGAAAGGGAAGAATTTCATGAAAACAGCGTTCTTTTTAACAGCATTTTTATTCAGTACTACGTGTTTTTTAGGGTTCCGTGTCCGAAGGGTGCCAAGCGGTCCCTTACTAAGCCTCCGCTGTTCCGTCCGTCTGTCCGTCTGTCACCGGGCTCTACCGGATCAACCGAAATAGGTAGAGGGCTGAAATTTTCACAGGGGGTGTATTTATATTGCCGCTATAACAGCAAATAATAAAACATACAAGTTTTTAAGAATTAAAAGTATACAACAGATTATTTATACGGCCATTTTCTTAGCCATTTTGTTTTTATGTTTATCAGTGAACAACTGGACTCTCCCGATATTATCGGAAAAGGTCTTTAATTGCGGGTAGTTTTAAGCTTAGTTATTTGTCATTATACTATTAAAAGCTGCTTATTTCAATTAAAATTAATAATAAGTTTTTTATGATATTTGATTTCATTACTTTAAATAAGTTACTCAATTTCTATCCACTTCCGGTTTCAATGAGCAAAGAGTTTCGTTAACCTGATTACATAATTCAAAACTTACATACTACATACACAAAACTCTTTTTCAATGTTTCGATGAATGCCTTGAACTATTTTATTATTAAGATACTTGCTTTACTTTATTATTAAGATATTATTATTAAGAATTAAAAAGGTGTACTTGTACAAAATATTGTTGTTTTACGTTTTGACGTGTACGGAACCCTTCATGTGCGGGTCCGACATCCTACTCGCACTATTCGTTACGTTCGACTTAAGTCGTCACCTAATTGTATGGTATCGCACTAATTGTATGGTATTGCACTAATTGTATGGTATTGCACTAATTGGGTGCTATTTTACATGCCACTGTGTGCCATGTGCAGTGCCGATAAATATTACGTTACCATATTATGTAAATATGTCTACGCGAAATAAACATAAGCTATATGAATGCCTTGAACTACTTCATTATTTACTATTGGTGTTTGGAATCTATCACAGTGTTTTGCCCTAAAATATTTCTTTGTTCAATGAAAGTTGTAATTGAACCCATGGTTAGCCATTTAATGAAATGATCAATTCTGTGAATTGTCCACGACATGTACATTAAACGGACGTTGTAACGCTTTTGGAAAACATCGTTCGCTTCGGCGCTGCGCTGCAGGATCATTTTTCATTTGGGCTAGCCCCCTGTCACGCAAAATGAGCCTCTACCACCCCGTTTCCGAAAAGGCGTGAGGCTATGTTACAGACGGACAGACATACAGTCTGCGTTGAGCTATATGTGTACCTATAGTATGTAGCATCTACCTACTTTACTATACTGTGGACTTCGTCATCCAATTTGAGGTGTTTGGTCGCCCATGGTCGCCACTTGGAGTCGTGGACCTTGTGTTGAACGTGGGCGGATACCATCTACTGTTATTGCGTTGTTTTGAATCGTTTGGCGCATATTCTCGGTCTGTTGACAAAATTATTTCGTAAGAAACGGCACACATGATTCAACGAACTTACGAGTGAGTTCACGTGCATAGAAGTGTGATATAATGCCCAATAAATTGTATAACCTTTCCAAAATGTATGCTTAAACCCAATAACCTGGTTTTACTCATCCTTTTCATAGCACTCTCATTTTTCGTTCCAACCGCGGAAAGTGACCACACGTGGGTGGACGGTTCATAAAAAGATAATTCTAATAGTTTAATAATAAACTTTTTATCAAACTGTGCCTGTTCTGTGTAAAATTGAGTTAATAATTCAGTGCATAGTGGTCGTGTGATGCGTAATCGGAAATAGTAAATGCTTATATCCATAATTGTGATTGTGTGAGATTGTGAACGTTATGTAGGTATTTCTTTTCTACAACTCAATGGTACTTATCGATACTCCTTATTAGACGACCGGTTTAGCCTATCGGGTAGTGACGCTGCCTAAGAAGCTGACGGTCCTGGGTTCGAATCCCGGTAAGGGAAAATATTTGTGTGATGAGCATGAATATTTTTTTCTTAGTCTTTGATGTTTTCTGTGTATTTACTTATGTATTAAATTATATCTATTAAATATATCGTCGTCTAGTACCCATAACACAAGCCTTGTTGAGCTTACTGTGGGCCTAGTTTGATTAGTGTATGATTGTCCTCTAATATTTATTAATTTATTGTTATCGAAGCTATGAGACAGTCTATGTAACACATACAAAAATGTTATATAGTCTAAACCCCATCATAAACGGTTCAGAAGTTTTTCCGTGACGTGACAACAAACTGACCTTAAAAGGAAAAAATCGCACACATACTACAGACACACCTCAGTTTTAAAATATGTATGGTACATAGTTACCATGACTGTGTTTTGATACTCACCGAAATATACTTCTGCTTTTATTGTTACTAGTATACTATACAATTCTACATCATCCTAATCTATACCATCTCACAACGCTACGCACGCAGTTTACTGCGGCAGTAGTATGAATAAATTAATGTCTTTATCATACAGAAATTCTCTCACCGCCACAATAGGGCTAACGGTTCAGCAGGCTCTTGCCTACAGGTTTTTTTATTGGCCCCACTTACCCTTTGACTCCAAGCGATGGAGTTCAAATGTGGGGTAGAGCAATCTTTGCTGATGTTACCTGTACAGCGTTCTGCTCTCAATCGGAGAGAAACAAACACACGGACAACACGATGTCAAATTGTTGAGTGAAGTATTACGGGAAAATTGTCCTGATTTGGTGTTTTTATTGGAGTGATTGGATGCTGGGACAAAATTGTATAACTTAGATGGTGTAAGTTTAGTTCGTATTTTATGTGTAAGTTAGTCGCCTTTTGTGTCAGATAATCGTGATATTTTCAAATGCGGTCAGAAAAACACGATAAGGGCTACTGAATAGAACTACTGGTTGGTATGATAAAAAAAAATTTTGACTTGATTTCTGTAGATATTTACATATAATTAGTAAACGCCATTTTTTCCCCTCTTCTCTACATTGGACCACTGTGGGAGTAGAAGGGCGAAGAATCTCCCACAGATTGATGTTTCTCTTTAAAAATTAGTTGTGTTAACTTATACAAATATTACAGTAATAAATAGTTATTTTATAATTAAGTATAGGATTAAGCTCGTAATGGATTTAAAAATTGCCTAAAAGTGAGCGCAACTGTCCACCCAGTATGGCAAACGCCTTCTTGAGCTCGCAGCGAGTAATCCACAGCGAGCAAATTTTGCTTGCTGTGGATTATTTGCGGAGTGGGTATGGTATTGATACGTGTCACAGCAATGTTATCATACGAATTTAATGACGAATTTTGAAAACAAATCACCAAACAATCAATCAAATCTCTTTATTACTGTAGATATTTACATATACTAAGCAATCGTCATTTTTTGCCACTTCTCTTAATCCCACTGTGGGGAGAAGAAGGGCGTAGAAACTCCCACAAATTGATGTTTCGTTCACTTAAAAATTGCGTGTGCTTAACTAATACAAATATAACAATATAAATTATTATAATGAATAAGCAGCAATAAATATTTACAAAATTATTAACAGCAAGGTCTGTTTTGAGGCAGATTAACCCCCCCCAAACAGTCCGATTGACTATCTATGTTTCACGTGTCACGGTAAGTTTGTTTTGGTTGAAAATGGGATCTCATCTTCGTTAATGTTCACCTAATCTCAAAAGCTCAATGTAGATGGCGCTGGCGTAGATCGTAATTTATCAATCAAAATTGGCAAATTTTTATTAGTTCCTATAACAATGGCGAGCTAACCTCATACTTACATATGCTCATGCCTATTTCCCGGAATAGAGGTAGGCAGAGACTAAAGACCTCCACGATCTTACTACGATACTGGCATACATCTCTCGCTTCCTCAACATTCATAAATCTCTTCATGAAAGCTCGCCCGTTACGGGTACTTCGTATTTGCCCCTTCACTAACAAATCGCCGATTTGGTCTTTAAAGGACCTCCTTGGGCGCCCCCGTCCGAAGGCTCCTACACACCCGATGTATGACGAACCGAATCCAGTCGGCAGTGACCCTGCCTACGAAGCCAAGTGTCCCGGGTTCGAGTCCCGGTGGGGGCAAATATTTGTTTGATGACAACGGATGTTTGTACCCTAGTCATGGTTGTTTATCTTTCTAAGTATAATATTTATCTATATAAGTATGTGTATCGTTGTCTAGTACCCAAGATACAGGAAATCCTAGTTTGGGGCTAGATCAATATGTGTAAATAGTGTCCAAGGTATTATTATTATTATTTTATACAAATCTGTTTCGTCAATCTCCTTTGCCTCCTCCTTTCAACGTGACCAAACCATCTAAGCTGGCCTTTCTCTATCCTTGTCTCTATATCTTCTTTCAATCTCATAGAACCAACCTCATTTTGCCAATTTGTATTTCAAAAGATCACGTGACGTGTTTTTGGACCTAAGTTCAGACGAATGAAATTCTGCCTTATGAGCAAAGACCGCATGTGCTGCCATTGGTACTTCTTGTATAATAACATAACATAACGCCACTGCTTTTCCCATACGGGGTGGCAGAGGCAATTTTGCGTGACAGGGTGCTAGCCCATCGCCGCTCTTAAGGAGTAATGAAGGTTTCCTCAAGATGTTTTCCAACACCGTTAGAATGTCCGTATAATGTACTTAAGATAAATTAATTATCTCATTGGTACATGGTCAGGAATCGAACCTGCATCTCCTGTGTCAGACCCAAGCGTGAAACCCATTTGACCTCTCGTTTTCACTCAGGTGTCCTTGTATCCTTGACACGAGAGGCTCAGGACCAGAGAATGCGTGTAAGAAGAGGCCTACACCAGCAGTGGGTGATTCTGATTAATGGTGATGATGATAACCCCTGTAGCGTGAGGAAACCGTCATATCCCCAGGATGGGCTATATAGTCCCCTGTCAAGCATAATAGATTGACTCACCGACTATTTATGAATAATAGAATAAGAATTTTGGAAAAGGAGTGACAATAGTAGTTTATGTGACTGCTAAATAATGGAGGGCATTAATACTCGAGAGTGGGTTTCATAATAATATCACTCGAGAGTTTTAATGCCCAATTATGTACAGTTACATACACTAGTTTATCTACACACATATCATAAGCTCTCTTTGATGTGTTCAGGAACCGCATGTTCGACCGGCATTGTGGCTCTGCAGTTGTTTAGCTTGTTCTGTAGTACCAACTTAACGCAGGCGGGCGTCGGCGTTCGAAATTTGAATTTCAGTACCAACTTCACAGATAAACTAGGAGCGGCACGCAGGCGGGCGTCGGCGTTCGAAATTTGAATGTCATAATATGTAGAAAAATTACACATTATGGTCATAATGTGGAATTTTTCAGATAAGAAATGTGTTTTTACCAAGTAGTTTAACATTATGCTGATCGTAACGTGCGGTTTTTGTACGCAGTAAAGAGGGTTTATGATGCGTGTGTAGATAAAATTATATAAGATACTATTTTTAAAAGAGATTTATAAATCAATCTGTGAGAGTTTCTTGCCCCTGCTTCTCCCACAGTGGTCCAATGTGAAGGGGTAAAACAATGACGTGTATGACTATGTCTATGTCTAATGTCTAAATTACAATGGTAGAACTTTATAATAACTGCGTTTTTCAAGCAGCGAAATCATGCGGAATGTGTTTTAGAGTTCCGTAGAGAAACAAGGAACCCTTATAGTTTCGTCAAGTCTGTCTGTCCGTCCGTCCGTCCGTCCGTCCGTCCCTCCGTATGTCACAGCAACTTTATGCAGAAACTATTAGGATTACATAGTTGAAACTTGGTGTGTAGATTTATTCTGTGAACCGATTTACGACTTTTATACAAAAATTGAATAATTTAAATAATTAAAGGGAGGGATACATGGAACTGAAACCATTTTTTTTTCATTAAACCTTTATGTGTGATGTGTCTATAATATTTGTGGAAATTCTGAAGCTTTTGTCCAGATATCCCCTTTGCTCGGCGTTGTAATGCCGGAAGGGGATTTAAGGACAAAAATAGTAAAAAAGTCCACTAATCCCCTACGCAGGGGATTCCTGGAATAACCCGCTTGGCAGAACGTGATTTTGGTCTACGCCACCACTCAAGCGCAAACTCAAGTCCGCGGCGCCACCGTGTCGTCTTGCCTGTGAGATCAGCATATTTAGCTCCACTTTCCATCGCAGGGCAGGAGTGGCGGTGCGCACTATAGATGTGTTGAGCGCGCATCTATTTAAAATATGCCATCCATTGACCTATTTTTTGTTTAGTCCATAGTTTTTTTAATTTCCTCACACAATGCATAGTAAAACTTTGTCGTGAAACGTGGTAACGTCTTTTGAGGTTAATTTTGCCAGTGTCAAGTGCACGTGCATCATACGTGCACTTGACACTGGCAAAATTAACCTCAAAAGACGTTACCACGCCATTTATATAAGAATAATAAAGAACTTTGACTTTTTGTTAAGTTTTTTTTCACTAGTTAACAGTATTATCCATTGTTCCAGGTCCTCATCAGGCGTGCAGGGTCGCTGCCGCGCGGTATTCAGCTACCAGCCGGCGAACTCCGACGAGCTCCCTCTGTGTGTGGGAGACGTGCTCGACGTACTCGGAGAGGTCAGTGCCGTGCCGCGCCATCTGGTACTCTGGTACATGCTGGATGGCAACAAATATATTGTCTACCAATATAAGTTTTCTAGATTTACAGAACCGTATTCGTTGCTGTAGGTCGCTTTCTGTCTGAATACTAAAGTCAGGTTCTTTAGGTCACACCTTTATAATACAACCTGGAGCCGAAACGAAGCGGAGCGGAGCGAAGCGACCCCCATGTAGTTTAGTACAAAATGGAGTGTAAAATTTTGCCTAACTTAAGCAATATGGAATTACTAACTCGTACGTAACCCGCGCTGTCTGGTCCTCCGGTATCAGTAAATACTGAATTACTCACCCACGTGTGGTTCGCACCGTCTGCTACAGTCCGCTCAAAGTTTCTTTGGCTCTGATCGAGCTTTGACCTCTCTTTCTCGCCTAGGGTAAGGTGGGGTCAGGGTGAGGGAGGTAACGGCTCGCTCAGAGCCAAAGAAACTTGGCGCGAAATATACTTGATTCTGAATCACATGCGAGTCGATGGGAGACGAGTGCCAGCAGGTAAATCGGTCGTCATCGAAATCAGTCGGCAGCACAAATGAAAACGACAACAGCGTCACCCTTTCTCCCATACGAGGTGGCAAAGCACCGTTTATCCATGATTTAGAGATTTCCTCCCGCGTGTTAGGTTGACATGTAAGAACATAATTCTTCTTCCTACCTGGGCGGTATGCGAATGTCGTCTTTATACATCAAAAGCCCTCATCAAAACTTATGCCGAAGAGTACCACAAACCAAAACGTATCTACGAATTATTATTTATGTTTTTGATATGGGACCTTCTCTGATTGATGACCTACCGATCAAAAAAATATCATCAAATTCGATTCATAATTGACGGAATAATCGCGTAACAAACATACAAAATAAAACAATCGTTGTTGAAGTCTGTTAAATAGAGATAACGTTCCATTTCGAATTAGTGTCTTGTCGGAGTAATACTTTACATTCTAGTGCCGTGTACCGCCACCTGGTGCTTCGGTATTAACATTACTCGCGTATGAAACAGGCAGGCAGGCAACATCCCTCACCTCAGCATTTAATTTCATCCCTGTCGGAATCGGCGCAGTAAGGAGGGCAATACTAGCAATCTCGTCGAAGGCCATAGGTGAGGACAAGATCTGTTCTCAGATAATAACAACTATCATTGATGTACTGTTACCTCTCATCACCCACATAATTAATGTGTCGCTTGACCAATGTTGCTACCCCAGCCAGTGGAAATTGGCACTTGTGATTCCCCTCCCCAAAACGTCCAATCCCGCCTCCTTTAAAGATTTCCGTCCCATTTCTATTCTGCCTATCCTCTCCAAAGTCCTGGAATCAATTGTTCACTCCCAACTCTCCTCCTACCTTTCCTCAAAAATGTTACTGAATCCCCACCAATCAGGTTTCAGGCCGGGTCACAGCACTACCACAGCACTGCTCAAAGTCACTGACGACATTCAATTAGTTATGGATCAAAAGCAGCTTACGGTCCTTACACTGCTTGATTTCAGTAGCGCCTTCAACTGCGTCGATTTCGATATACTAGTTGAAATTTTAAAGTCACTTAATATCTCCTCGCACTCTGCTCGCTGGTTTGACTCCTACCTGAGAGACCGCCAGCAACATATACTTCTCAACGGACTGGTGTGATCTCTCCGCAGGTGTTCCGCAGGGAGGCATCCTTTCTCCTCTCCTCTTCTCGGTATTCATTAACTCCATCTCTGACGTTCTTACGTCTTCTTATCATCTGTACGCAGATGACCTTCAAATATATCGGCTCTTCTCTCCGTGTGATGTGAATCTGACAGTAGAGGCGTTGAATGCTGATCTCGATAACATCAGGAAATGGGCTACCTCATATGGTCTGCTTGTCAACCCGGGCAAATCGCAGGCCATGATTTTGGGTACTCGTCACTCTCATAACCTAGTTCAGAAAATGCCCGTCGACCCTATAGTGTATGATGGTAACATAATTTCATACAGCGAGAAGGCCAAGAATCCTGGGGTTGTATTTGATAAATTGTTGTCCTGGTCGCCCCATGTTTGTGAGGTCAGCAGACGAGTCTGCGTCATTTCACTCCCTACGGAGATTGCAGCACTTCCTGCCGCAGCAGACTAAAATCACCCTTGCCCAGTCCCTCCTACTACCTTTAATCGACTATGCGGATGTTTGCTGGATCGGTGCGAACGAAGAACAACTGAACAAACTCGAACGACTTCAAAACCTCGGGATTCGGTTTGTCTTCGGGCTGCGCAAGTATGACCATGTCTCACAGTATCGCAAGGAGTTGGGGTGGCTTCCGATCCGCCTTCGTCGTGATATGCACGTTCTCTCCTATCTGTTCAACATTTTGCGAAATCCCCGCTACCCCTCATATCTTCGAGAACGTTTCGAGTTTATTTCCTCCAGGCTTAGCAACCGTAGATCCCACACGATGTATCTTCTTTCTACTCCTCGGCATAACACTTCCGCTTACAAACACTCGTTTAGGTTAACGGCGATCCGACTGTGGAACGCACTTCCCTGCGCTATTAGAGATAGTCCCTCAATTTTAACTTTTAAGACAAGATTGAAAGAGCATTTCCTTTCTCTTTCGTGATAGGTATTTTTATATATGTATATATAAGTAGTATATGTTTGATATATATTTTATTTTTTGCTTTTGTATTTTATTTAGTGTATATAATTTATTACATTATTATGTTTTAGTTGTAAACAATTAGATGTGTACAGTTTTATTGCGCACTAGGACTCTCCTGTTGCACAATTTTTCCTGTCCTGCCTAGGTTTGCTGGTAGAAATCTCTCTTTAGAGATAAGCTCGCCTTTGCTCATAAAATGTTTTGTTACGTTACTATTAAGATTTCTGTGCAATAAAGAATATATGAATATATGAATATGAATGAAAACCTAGTATGGACTTGCATTAAATTTTAATTTACCAACCGTCCACTCGCGCCTGAACACCTAGTATGGACTTGCATTAAATTTTAATTTACCAACCGTCCACTCGCGCATGAACACCTAGTATGGACTTGCATTACATTTTAATTTACCTACCGTCCACATGAACACCTAGTATGGACTTGGAATAATATTTATTTTTATAAAATAATTACTACTACCCACTATTATTTTTTATTACTAGCAATACTGACCGGAAATAGAGGATAAATGTCCCCTCCCACCCTCACACTTGATTGGTAGACTGGCTGAGTAAATGAAAAAAAAAATTTGGTTTTATAGCCATATTTTGTTTTTTGTATGGCTTTTGAGAGGGTTAACCCACATCCGAGCGGATGGGTGTAGCAGTTGAAGCGGTCCCTGATTATAAGATCTTTTCCCCGGAAGTGGGGTAGGCAGGCGTACAAAAACTCTTATAAGGGGTCTATCTCTCGCTGTCTTTAATTTTCGGAAATGCTCTCAACACTTCACAGTGTTTATTCCTGCTTATTGTTTATGATAATTTATATTTAAGAATTGTATCCGTTAAACACAACCAATTTTTAAAAGATCTAAAATCAATCAATGGGAGTTTCTTAGGCCTGCTTCTCCCACTGTGGTCCAATGTAGAGAAGTGGCAAAAATGACGTTTGCTAAGTATATGTAAATATCTACAGTAAAAAGATTTTGAATTTGAAGGGGTTGGCATTTTTTACTATTTGCTACGATATCGGCATACATACATATTGGTTGTTGTTTTGTAAATAGTTACGACGGACAGGTAGATGATTATTTACACGACATAGTTGCAAAAATATATACAGGGTTTCTGGTAGGTCGATGATTATTTACACGACACAGTTGCAAAAATATATACAAGGTGTTTTGGTAGATCGGTGCAGTCTTAAAACGAAGATAGTAAAGCATTTAGAAGCATTTAGGCCAAACCTGTGTTAGCCAAAGTCGCGTTTTCATTGTTTTTGACCAGTGTTGCCAACCCCATTCTAGACTAAAACTGCAAACAAGCTTTCAAAAAGCTGTAGAAAACTGTAAATGTATACTTACAGAACTATAAATCTACAGCTTTTCTTATTTTGTATTATTTAATGGCAGTAATCAATAAAACAACATAATTAAGTAATAAAATCAACTTTAAATCTTAAAAAAATTACAATATGTCTACTAGACTTCGTTTTCAATTTGCACATCCTCCTCATTTTCAGTTTCATTTTTGTTCTTGAAATCGTACATATTTTAATTGAATCTCTTTAAATGCTTATTGGTAGCATGAAACTCGAAACAATTTTTATATTCTGATTTCGTATGTAAGGTGCCTTTATGGTGGTGGTAGACAGTTTATTCCTAAGTTTGGTTTTCATAAGTTTTTTTTAATTTATTTATTTATTTATCCACTAACGCCACCTGTGCAATTACGCAAACCGTGCCATAGACGTTGCTAAAACCGAGTTGTACGGGTTACGCAGCGAATAAAATAGATGACGTAGTATTATATAGAAAAACTGTAGATTTGGAGGTCTGAACTAAAAACTGTGACGATATGGACAAAACTGTAAATCTACAGTTAAAACTGTAGAGTTGGCTACACTGTTTTTGACTGAAAACCCAGAGTTTTACAGTTATTACAGTTATGTGATAATTGCGTTTTGGAACAATAATCGTTTGCTTAAGTAATAGAACAAAACTTGTTCTAGGAATCTGTGACTTGAAACTTGGTTTTTACAGACCTTGAAAGTGCTAGAAAATTTCCTCTGGTTTTTAAGCAAAGTTTGTTGGTTGCCTTTAAAAAAAGACGGGAGGTTTTTCTGCAAACCTTTTTAAAAACAGCTTGGATTTTTTTCTGCCTTTTGAGATATAATTTATTACGGTATAAAGGGGGGGGGGGGGGGGGGGGGTCGTTTTTGCCAGATTTCTTAAGTATTCAAGTAATAAAGAGCATTTCAGGTTTATAACAAAATATATATATTTGAGATCCTCGCAACAAGCCCTTACATTAGACATTTCACACGTTATGGATTGGATAATAGTACATTTCCCACGAGTCCGCAAAGGCTTATATTTACAAGCGACGAAGGTGCTATTTTCAGCTCAGAAGTCGGAAATATTTTTTTCACACCTTTCATTCGGAAAAGTAAGTTTTGCTCCACGACGAGAGGAGCAAAATGCTACTTTTTTGTTCAAGCTACTTTTTTAATTTATTCATTGGCATGCAGCTTTTACGCAATGTGCCAATTGAACACAGATTAAAATAATAGAATGTAATTATGAAATTGCATTACAATCGACAACGATGACGTAGTCGATTAAAAACGAACATGGATTAAGTTTTAACTTTAACAACGTTATATCAAAATTTATGAATTTTTCGTAATATCATCATTATATAAAAAAAAAGTTTACGTTGTTCGATTACTGTAAAAGTGGTAAAAGTATAATTCAAAGTATAGTTATTTAATTTTTTTAGAGCAATATAAATTTTCCTTATAGTCGGTGTGAAAAGTTGAATGTGTCACTCAGGAGCAAAATTATTTTCGTCATGGGCGTTAACGCTTGAATCCTTCGTTACGCTCAGGATTCTAACTTAGAATCCCTCGCTTCGCTCAGGATTCTATCGTAGAATCCTTCCCTTCACTCTGGATTCAATGTACCGCCCTCGCCGTAAATACATCATTTTGCTCCCTTGTGACACAAATAACTATTTGTTTCTGATTTGCCCCCAATTGTGCCCCCTATGTAAACCATACGTTTTTCATTATATTTTCCTGTAATATTTGAGTAAAGATCTATTTTACTTAGTTCATTCAAAACCATAGAGTAGTAGTTTAGGATCAGGGAGGGGGGATGCTGTCTTTTGCCCTGTTTCTTAATTATTTTTTAAAATAATAATTTCCAAGTTATGAAAAAAAAAACGTCGCAACAATTTCTTTGATTTAACACGTTACACGAGACAGTTTAATTTCTAATTTCTGATTTGCCCCCAAAATTGCCCCCCCCTATTTTATATTAAACTAAATACATGGGATCGCCTCGCTCCGCGCCGCTTTGGGCTCCAGGTTGTATTGTAAAGTTGTGACCTAACAAACCTAATTTTAGTATTCGGACTGAAAGTGACCTATAGAAACCAATACGGTTCTGTGAAACTACAGGGGGACACTATATTTGGTGATAATTTAACGTATTTGGGAATCAAAACTTATATTGGTAAACGATGAAGGGTGACATTTAATTAACTAACCATATTCTGGGGATTGATAGCGCCCATAATTATGGACAACATTCCCCAAGAAACATATGGTCTAAACGAAAAAAAATTTGCTCCTCCCATAGTAACTTGTAATCAGCTGATCGGGTCAATGTACGGTGGGTGTTTTTTTTTTCATTTACGACCATATGTTTTTTGAGGAAAGTTGTTCATATTCATGGGTGCTATCATTGTCATAAATGTCATCATATATTTGTTGCCGATAAAAATGCCTTGCACGTTTGCGATACCGTTGTTTCTGGTAATTACTACAGTGTCGCCTTAGTTCTGGGGGTGTGAAGGATAAAAAAATGAAAATAAATGTAGCCCACTAAAGTCCCCACCGGGGCACAGGCCTTTACCCGGACACGAGAAATATTAAGCCGTACTCCACCACGCTGGCTCAGTGCGGGTTGATGGAGGGGTTTTGCGACCACCACCACACAGCGAACTGATTAACGTGTCATCCGAAACACTGAACAACCGATAATGTACTTAAGATAAATTTATTATCTCATTGGTACACGGTCAGGATTTGAACCTGCATCTCCAGTGTAAGAAGCAAGCGTGAAACCCATAAGACCATGGAGGATACCTCAAATTATTCTTCAGAAATATATCCTGCATGCAAAAAATTTATAGGCAGATAGCGATAGATAATTCATAGATTTGTGTTTGTTTGCCCTCACAGGTAGAAGAGGGTTGGTGGCAAGGGCGGCGCTCGGGGCGCGTGGGCGTGTTCCCCTCGAACTTCGTCGTAATGCTGGAGCCGCCCGCCCAGATGCCCAGCTACGAGCCGGCGCCCGCGCTCCCGCCCAAACCTGGTGAGCGGATAGTCCGTTGCTCAATTCTATAGCGTGATTCTCTTCCTCTTTAGGTACCAGTTCAAAAGAGACCTGAACTGTGGGAGACAGTGCCAGAGAGCGTATACTACAAGTCAGGATTGATGGCCAGAGGCGAAAAAAGAAGTCGCGCAGGGGGTGACGCCCCGCACACCTCACGCACACCCGCAATGCATTGCGTCAACTTTGTCATAGTGCTGCGCAAGTTCTCTTCGACCCTGTTTATCGATTTCGATCTTGCCCACATTGAAGTTTGCACTTACTTCTATTTAAAATGGCATCGGCTGCCTCTTCGTCTATATAGAATATATAATATATACAGGTAAATCCAATAATACATTCTCAAGCAAGAGAACTAGCTAGAAAAGTAAGTATGTAAGGAGTAAAAGCTAGTGACATTGAACGGAATAGTACATTTCCCACGAGTTCGCCAAGGCTTATATTTACTAACGGAAAATTTTACGGCAGCGGCGCAGTAAGGCGAGGGTTATAGCGAGGTTCGTTAAAAGCCTTTTCGAACGAGTTAGGAATATAGGTCGAAAGCGGATAATTTTTAGGTCAGAAGTCGGAAAAAAATATTTCTCTCTTTTATCTTTAAAAAGCCTAGTAAAAGAGCACTCCTGTCTTTCGTAATAGTTGTAGTATGTCAACAAACGAAGATCTCGAAAACAATAAACAAAATAAAGAGGTTTACATAAATCCAATCCAATTAGTTGAATGTCGTCGGCTCTCCAGCACATTGTACAATTGATGTGAGAAGCTATATATCTTGACGACTGTTATCCTAATTGCTTGATCGGCAGAGACGGACCCATACTCTGGCCCGCGCGTTTACCAGACCTGACCCCAATGGACTTTTTAGTGTGGGGCATTTGAAACCGTCTGTTCAAACCAAGCGGTTAGCACGATGGTGGAGTTAGTTATGTATAGTATGAGAGTACTTTCCCTGATCTCATGAAACACAGCAGGCTGGTACCTTTATTTAAAAGCGGCGATAGGGGTGACCCTACCAATTTCAGACCCGTTTCCGTTCTCGTTTTGAGTAAAATATTTGAAGGTACCAAAATAGCTGTTACGCAATGAGCGTAAAAATATATAATAAAGTGCCTGATGAATTAAAACATCTCCCACAAAATCTCTTCAAACAAAAACTGTTCTCATGGCTACTGCAGCATAATTTTTATACACTGAGGGAATTCTTTTCTCACTAAGAATTAAAAAGTAAGGTTATAACATACCTACAGTAAAATATTTGCATGCTATATAATATAGTTGATTAAGGAAGAAAATGACATGTTATATTAATTTAAGAACTTATGTAATACCTTATTCAAACGCAAATAAACAAATCTGAAATCTGAAATCTGAATCTGAAATCTGAAAATATTTGAGAAGATTATATTGGGTCAGTTAATGGCGCACTTCAATGCGCATCAAATTCTCCATAGCCAGCAGTTTGGATTTACAAAAGGGCGGTCGACAACAGATGCTGGAGTCATGTTAGTTAAACATATTTTTAATGCGTGGGAGGATCGTAGGGACGCTATAGGTGTTTTTTGTGACCTATCCAAGGCATTTGACTGTGTAGACCACGAAACACTGCTCTTAAAGCTAAAACACTACGGCATAAAAGGCTCTAAGCTTATGATTGATCGTATTTAGAAGGGAGGGTTCAAAAAGCTGACATTAATAGGACAAAATCGTCGGGTTCTCAGGTGAAGATGGGAGTCCCACAGGGATCTATTCTGGGTCCGTTCCTTTTCCTCTCGAAAACTCTCGGGTGATATTATTATGTAAACCCAATCTCGACTATTAATGCCCACCATTATGTAGCAGTCACATAAACTACTATTATTAGAATACATTTCAAAATAATCCAATTATTGTTTAATTTCACAGTTAATTTCGATTTACTGTCTGAATATCTGTGAATTTTCGGCAAAAACAATAAATCATGAATAAAAATTAACGGTAAGACTTCACCATAAGCATATTTGGCTCAAATGGTTCTAAATAGTATCTAACAGTATGTACTAGCTTCGCTTTAAGTCTTTGCATCGATATACCAAACACCCTGAATATTCACACTACACACACTATACATAAAAGTTGGACAAATTTAGCCAACAAAAGTTAAAAACAAATTTCTAAAGGTCAACGATTTATAATTGTACACGCCGGTAACGAAGAGGGATTCGTGCCAGGAGCACTCTTACCAGGTCAGTCTGCGGACTCCGACGGAGATTATCAGAAGGAAATGAACTCGGAGAAATATGAAAAGTGGTTGCGAAAACAACCTAATTTACCGCATGATAGCGTCGTTGTAATTGATAACGCGTCTTATCATAACACACTTGCGGAGAAGCCACCTAATTCAAATAGCAGAAAAGGGATATGAGTGCAGGGCTAGGAAGACACTATAGTCCTTTTGCAGCCGGTGCCAAAACCCTGAACTAGATGATGTAACAAAATGCCACAATAGTAGTTTATGTGACTGCTACATAATGCCTAAATATGTAGCAGTCACATAATACATACACATAAACACTAGTTTATCTACACACATATCATAAGCTCTCTTTGATGTGTTCAGGAACCGCATGTTCGACATCATTGTGGCATTGATCATTGCTCTGCAGTTGTTTAGCTTGTTCAGTGGTACAAACTTCACAGACAAAGGGGCGGCCCGTAGGCGGGCGTCGGCGTTCGAAATTTGAATGTCACAATATGCCAAATTTTGGTACATTATGGTCATAATGTATTCAGATAAGAAATGTTTTTTTACCAAGAAGGATATCTAAGGCTGGTCGAAACGTGGGGTTTTTGGACGCAGTAAAGAGGGTTTATGATACGTGTGTAGATAAAGAAAATTGTTCCCAATGAAATGTAGATAAAGTGTTACGAGAGCATGGTCTCACTGCAGTTCCTTTGCCTCCGTATCATCCGGATTTTAATCCCATAGTATTTTTTGGACAAATTTAAAAGGATATGCTGCTTGTAAAAATATAGATATGAATAACACCACTGTCAAGAAGCTACTGTTAGAAAAAATCGAGATGCTGGGACCTGAAAAATGGACGAAAGTTTGCAATCAATCACGCAACGAAATGTGAGGTAGAATTTTGAACGAAGATGAAAAACTATACTAGCATTTTTAATTTGCGGCCAGAAATGTAAACAAACTGTCATTTTCCAATACAAAAAGTATAATATGAATGTCAAAGTCAACGGTTTTGTTCTAGAAAATGACAGTTGTTTGTTTACAATTCTGGCCTCAAATTAATAATCGCGGTATAGATGTATTTAGTTGCACTTGTTTAGCTTGTTCAGTAGTACCATGGACGAATAAAACTAGTTTTATTCGTCCATGGTAGTACCAACTTCACAGACAAACTAGGGGCGGTACGCAGGCGGGCCTCGGCGTTGATACATTATGATATTTTATTTATTAAATGTATTTAATAAATAAAATATTCAGAAAATAAATGAGTTTTTACCAAGTAGTATATCATTTCATTACGCTGGTCATAACGTGCGGTATTTGGACGCAGTGAAGAGGGTTTATGATACTTGTGTAGATAAAGATATTTAATTTGCTTAATTTGTATTTTATTGTAGATTAGATATTGTACACTGCCTACCCTTTTCATGATAAATGCTTCTATCATGCCTTGGTTTGCTGGAAGAAATCTCTTTAGAGATGAGCTCGACTTTGGACATATATTTCTATAGGTATATATAGGTATCGGAAATAACGTGTCAGGTGTCAGAAATAGAGGATTGAGCTACTCATCATCACCTTCATCATCTGACTTTAAGGAAATTTGAATACTACCCTTACCTTTATCCATCCGCTTTCATATTGGGTATGCTCGGATACAACTCACTAGAGGTTAGACGTAATACCGAGCAGCATCTGACTGTGTGTCGATGGTTGCGAGGCGACAGTGATTATGTCGCGCTTGTCGGTGCCGTATGCGCGCTATTCGTGCCCGACAAATATCTACGCGCGCGCAGGCACCAGCGGCTATTAGCGTGCGGCGCGCATCGCACGCTGGCGCGCCAGCAGTCTCCGCTGGTGAGGGCGCGGGACAGTCTCAACGTAGCAACACCTGGCTGAGACGGGTACTGGATGGGTGTCCGTTTCTATGTTGTTTCGGGCATGTCCAAGACAAAGTTTATGACAGACACTCCCACAAGCAACCGTAACAACATTACTGTGGATAACCCTCCCTCAGAAGTGGTTGAGGAGTATATCTATCTTGGACATCGTTTGTCTTTTGGTCGACAGAGCCAGGTAAAGGAGATCGCTAGACGTGTCCAGCTAGGATGGGCTGCTTTCACAAAACTAAGGGATGTTCTGACCTCTAACATCCCTCAATGCCTGAAGACTAAGGTATTTAACCAATGTGTACTGCCCACTCTCACATACGGTGCCGAAACATGGACGCTCACGAAGGAGATTGTGCACAAAGTTACGGTAGCACAAAGAGCCATGGAGCGTGCCATGCAAGGCATCAGGCTGTCAGACCGTATCCGTAATACCGAAATCAGACGCCGAGCTAAGGTGACTGATGTGGGTAAGCGGATAGCACGGCTTAAGTGGAAGTGGGCAGGACACTTGGCAAGGCGAGAAGACGGAAGATGGGCCAGATCGGCGACAGAGTGGTGGCCAAGAAGAGATCCTGGGAGATGGTCCGATGATGTGGCCAGGGTGGCGGGAAAGCAATGGAAGCGGGTTGCGCAGGACCGTACTGAATGGCGTGTTTATGAGGAGGCCTATACCCAACAGTGGGCCCCTGACAAGCCAATGATGATTTGTTTCGGGCGCTTCCGTGTTTCGGATGCCACGTTAAGCTGTAGGTCCCGGCTACTATCGCTACTCGGTGGTAATTGTCGTACAGCTCGTCAGAGCCCCCAATAGGGCAGCTTGAAAACATCTGGTACAGTCGGGTTGGCCACTAGACCGACACCCCTCCATCAACTCGCACTGAGAGAACATGGTGGAGTATGGCTCAATCTTACTCGTATCCGGGTAAAGACCCGTGCCCCCCGGTGGGGACATTAATGATCTACATTATTATTATTATCTGTCTAAGCCACCTAGTACTCCCTATGTCCCCTAGGTCGCCTCGGTCTCCTGGACCTCCTGTGCCTCCTAGACCTCCCATGCTCCCTGTGCTTCTTATGCCTCCTATGACTAACTGATCATCATCATCATCGTCAAGCCTATGTAGACTAGATGCCTCCTAGGTATCCTATGCCTCCTAGGAACTAACACTCCAATAATAATTTGTTTGCGATATAAATAGACTTATAAGATAATCTCATTATTATATTATTATATTATATTATATTATGTGTTAAATTTTCTCAATACTACTATACTATATTAGTCATCCGTCCTCCGTGATATCACGGTATGACATCACACAACAAACTGAATTGTACTCAATAGAGAATCACTCAAATAGCTTAGCTCACTTATGCCTCAATAGTGTAGAGTCTGTAAAGATAGGAACATTCGTTTATCATTTGATAAATAAACTTAATGGAGTGAGGTATTTTCTTACTTCCTGTTTCTTCTATTAGCCGATTTAATCTAAGTCTGTTTTTGGCCTATTTTCAAAACCCAATAAGTCACTCTGTGATAGGCTTACAATATCAGTGCATTCCTGTATTACCCATCCTCACTGTCACAATATCCTCACGATTCCCCGTTTAACTTAAGATAAACCAAATCACAATTTACTCATTCATTTTCAGTGAAAGAGCTCTGTCGAGTTCTCTTCCCCTATCAAGCGGTCAACGAAGATGAATTGACGCTAACGGAGGGCGATATAGTCAATGTGGTGTCTAAAGACGCGCCCGACCGCGGCTGGTGGCGAGGCGAGCTGAACGGCAAGACGGGCCTCTTCCCGGACAACTTTGTGCAGTTGTTACCTCCTGGTGAGTTCTGTTGTCCTAGTACTATGAGTGGGAAAATCGCGACTGTTCCGCAAGCGTCGTCATCAGCAGTCATCATAACTAAACTATTTTTAAAGGCTATTTAAATATGGCTACGGCACAAGAGCTGTCAAGTTGTCAGTTTTGTTCGTTAGTTACTGGTACCCATTTATGCCCGGTTCCTATATTTAACGGATCGTCATCCGTAAAAGTAACTGTCCGTTTTTCCCTAACCAACTACGAGTCATTAATACCGTTCCACAATTTATGCCCGGTTCCTATATTTAACGGATCGTCATCCGTAAAAGTAACTGTCCGTTTTTCTCTAACCAACTACGAGTCATTAATACCGTTCCACAATTTACTTTCTGTACCTTTTACCTACGGACGTCCGTTGGTCATAGATGTCATTGAAATACCGACGCGCCCTCTTCACTCAGAGATGTGCGTTTCGTTATATGCAGGATTGAAATTTGCAATAAGATAAAGTTCAAGCCGATACAAATTAGATTTACATACGAATTGATCTTAGAGTTCTATAAACTTATGATGTTTATTAGAGCTACACGAACGCAGGCATCTTCGTGACATATTTTTTTCCTTATCAAACTTAATAGAATGCATAGAATACATAACAAGGACGGAACGTTCATCGCGCGAAAAAGACATTTGACTCGACATTGACATCCATCAATTGAAATAAGTATACATATATCCTGCAAAAAGTTTGAGTCTTCTTCTAGTCGACAAATTCTTCAAAAAATACAAAGTGTATAATACATTTCAAACGACCAGGTTTGAAATGTATATTACGCCGGTGAGTACCTATCATCTTCCCATTTGATTTATCTACAAATTTGTCTGCCGCCTAGTAGGCATTTTTGCCTAGGTACCTAAATCTTCATTCAGGGCTAAGACTCAGGGATATTTCTGTCGGTTCTTTCGTTATAGTCGCTCCCTCATGGCTGAGGATCGTGACCGTCATGGTTGTTGGTACGGGGCTTGTTCAGTGATCTCCCATTTGTTCTGTCCTGGGCTGCATGTTTTGCCTATTATCTTCTGCTGAGTCAGTCTCGCTGGAGTCCGATATAATTTCGAACACTTCTCTGTCACTATCTGATGAACTGGTCATTTTAAATTCAAAATTACAGCGAAAACAGTGAAATATAAAATTTTACCGACCGAAATTGAGGGGTAACCAAGTGACATTACGAATAGTTATCTGGAAAGTCTACTATCGTTTAAAATATTTATAGGAACGCAACCAAGTGACATCTCCATGCAATACGCTTACGCTCCGTTGCCGGTAACCCTCCCATCCGTTAGTAGCCAGCCGTCGGTTGGTTGCATAACGAGACGTTTGTTATAGGAACGGTTTTAGCTTACGCCTCGTAGAATTAACTACCATTCGTAACTAAAACGGATCGTTTTTGAAATATAGGAACCGGGCATTACTTTCTGTACCTTTTACCTACGGACGTCCGTTGGTCATAGATGTCATTGAAACACCGACGCGCCCTCTTCACTCAGAGATGTGCGTTTCGTTATATGCAGGATTGAAATTTGTAATAAGATAAAGTTCAAGCCGATACAAATTAGATTTACATACGAATTGATCTTAGAGTTCTATAAACTTATGATGTTTATTAGAGCTACACGAACGCAGGCATCTTCGTGACATATTTTTTTCCTTATCAAACTTAATAGAATGCATAGAATACATAACAAGGACGGAACGTTCATCGCGCGAAAAAGACATTTGACTCGACATTGACATCCATCAATTGAAATAAGTATACATATATCCTGCAAAAAGTTTGAGTCTTCTTCTATTCGACAAATTCTTCAAAAAATACAAAGTGTATTGTAAACGACTAGGTTTGAAATGTATATTACGCCGGTGAGTACCTATCATCTTCCCATTTGATTTATCTACAAATTTGTCTGCCGCCTAGTAGGCATGCAACGTTTTTGCCTCGGTACCTAAATCTTCATTCAGGGCTAAGACTCAGGGATATTTCTGTCGGTTCTTTCGTTCTAGTCGCTCCCTCATGGCTGAGGATCGTGACCGTCATGGTTGTTGGTACGGGGCTTGTTCAGTGATCTCCCATTTGTTCTGTCCTGGGCTGCATGTTTTGCCTATTATCTTCTGCTGAGTCAGTCTCGCTGGAGTTCGATATAATTTCGAACAATTCTCTGTCACTATCTGATGAACTGGTCATTTTAAATTCAAAATTACAGCGAAAACAGTGAAATATAAAATGTAACCGACCGAAATTGAGGGGTAACCAAGTGACATTACGAATAGTTATCTGGAAAGTCTACTGACGTTTAAAATATTTATAGGAACGCAACCAAGTGACATCTCCATGCAATACGCTTACACTCCGTTGCCGGTAACCCTCCCATCCGTTAGTAGCCAGCCGTCGGTTGGTTGCATAACGAGACGTTTGTTATAGGAACGGTTTTAGCTTACGCCTCGTAGAATTAACTACCATTCGTAACTAAAACGGATCGTTTTTGAAATATAGGAACCGGGCATTAGTCGTCGTTGGCGCAATTGATGTGACGTCGGTTCCGGAATCTGTCTGTAACCATGTTCAGGTATATGTATATTGCACAAAGATGTATTTTTACCGTTTTTTGTTTTTTTTTGCTTCCATCTCGAAAGCGACGAATCATAGGAAAATTTGTTATAATTTCATAATGAGAGCTGTTAAAATTATCTACAACTTAGATTCTATAAACCGAGCTCTGAACTTTTCTACGGTAGGTGTTGAATTTGCATATGCATTTATTTTTGAAAAGCAGTTTAACTCTATAACTTTCTTTGGGGCACTCTTTCCTCAGTTGAACTATTTTAAAGTTAAAAATCAATCAATGCAAGACAAAAACAGTGAGGTAAAACCAAATTTATAATATTTTTGTCGGATTTCATATCCTAGATAACGATTGGGAATAGGTGAAAAGGAATCAAAGTTGTAGAGGATTTTATCAAAGTCAAAGTCAAGGTCAAGCCAAAACGGCATCTTTGTGCCTCCAGGGCTCACCTCAGAGGGGTTAGGACTTCTGCTATGTTAGTCTCCTAACAAGACCTATTTCTGCTTCCGACTTTTCTATCTAGAAACATCTGCCGTTTTATTTAATGGCCTTGATGACATAAATAGCCATTTCGTAAATTCCTAATACTATAATATACATACCTCATGATCTCACTGTTGTTGAATTGAAGACCATGGTTTATATTTGTATTTCCAATTCAATTCACCTTGGCTGTGCATCATTTTAATATTGTTTTCATATTTTTCAATTAAAAAACAGAAAAATATGTACAAAGTCAAGTTTATCTCTAAAAAGCTATCCCTCATCCGACAAACCTCTTAGATTCTTGCACAAATCTGTTGTATTTGTAAACAGTTCACCCACGATAACAGTGGTCGTGACATAACACTCAATATCTGCTATTGACATTCTTGCGAAGGTTACTAACCACTTTGTATCTCAGTATTGCTTCATAGATTTAGTATTTAGTGCTATATTGCTTCGCTGATGAAAAGTTGTATTAAGTGTTAGTGCTAGTTTAAAATGGGATGGGAATTGCAAAGTGAGTAGAAATGTTTTTGTTAAGGTGACTACAGGTATAGTAATTTGTCATATGATTCATACTAAGTTTTTGTGATTAACAAAAATTTCGCGCCAATAAAAAGTTTCGATATAAAAACCGGTCAGGCGAATTTCGACACGGCTTTAAGATTATCGTATTGGTCATTTGTTGGTCCATATTAGCCGTCTTGATAACGTATGTAAATAAATAATTAATTTATGTAATAAGAATACTTTCTCGTTGCAAATTGAGTCGCGTCACCCTACAAAAATCTATATCTAAGTTAAGGAGTTCCTTCGATTACTCCATGATCCCTTCATCAGATCCAGACCGATGTTGTTAAGTTGTTGATGAGTTCTTCTGGTACCTCACCATAACCTCCTATTCACCCTGAGCATATAGCACATGCTTACTGTTTAATTCCACGCCTCAACCGAACGGCGTGGAATCAAGGGGGGCTGGGTTTTTGCCAGCACGGGAGAAAAGTGAGTGATTGCTACTTTACCTTGCCGTCGTAGACCGGAAATCGAAAGCTCGATTCGAGGCAGGAATACGGGATAGGAGCACAATTGGGATAGGATAGGAACCGAATCACTATCTTTTCGCTGCCCGACGCTGTCGCCGGCGTGCTGCCCGCCGACACGAGGAGTCGCCGTCCGATACGACGATGTCCTTCACAACACGAACCACTGACGCGAATCTACTTATTTCCCGATGATTATTATGATCAACACTCCGACCAGGCCCGACACCTGTGTTAGACAATTGTTACACCGAAATACAGTCAATGGCCCGACGCCATGAGCAGACATGTTTTTTTCTCCCGACAAGAAAAAGTAACCTAATTCGTCATCTCGTTTCGATACGAGTGACAGCTGCGGTTCCGTTTCCGTTCCGAGTCGCGCAACAGAAGGAGGTGCGTTCCGAAGCATAAATATTAAACAGTCACACGCCCGGACAGGCCTGAACCTGTCCCTAATCAATAGGAAGGCGAGAAAGTGTTACGACCGCTCTCTTGAGGACCGAGTCCCCCACCTTGACTTCTGCTGATCGAGGCGTGCCATCCCGACCCGTGTACAAATTGACGATCCGTCCTCGTCTCCATCTCAATGATGGCAGGTTCGCATCCTTAATCAGCACCAAATCACCGACTTGAGGGGGGCTCGTCCGGTCAGTCCACTTAAGGCGCTGCTGCAAGATGTGCAAGTACTCAAGGGACCACCGTTTCCAAAAATCTTGAGCCATCTGCTGCAACATCTGCCACCGAGTTAACCGACTTAACTTAACATCACCGAATGGGTATTCTGGCAGGGCGTTAATAATAATATAATAATAATAATAATATCATTTATTTCAGACAATTTAGGTCCATATAAAAACAGACAAAAACAAAAACAGAAACAAAAGGGTGTTAGTAACAATTATAAACTTAACTATGTTAGTACTTAGCATTACTATTTACATGGATCAGAGTCCAATGCGCCAAGAATCGACCGTCAGATCGATCCGCTATTTCGCGCAGGATGCCGTTGGTGCTGGCGCGCAGCCTGTCGAGCGTACCGGCGCAGCGCGCGCGCAGCGTGGCATGAAACCCGTCGGCGCGCGCACGCGCGAACATATCCGACGCACTGCACCAGCGCGGCAGCCGCAACAGCACCCTCAGAGCGTTGTTGTACTGGACACGAAGGGCGCTAAGCGACTTTCGCGTGTAATTAGTCCATAGGCTGCACGTATAGAGAGATGTACAATAAGCCCTAAACAAAGTTATTTTTACCTCGGCTGTACATCTACTGAACCTACGTGCTATCATATTTGCCCTGGTCGCCAGCGCCCTCCGCTCCCTCTCTATGTCCAAGTCATCCTTTAAGTCCTCGGTGATGATATGACCGAGGTACTTAAAGGACACTATTTTCAAGGCTGTTCCATTTAAGTAAACTGGTGGAACATAAGATGGACACTTTTTACCAGCCTTGAAAATCAACATCTCGCTCTTTTTCTCATTATATTTGAGACCGTGTGTTTGCGCGTACTGTTCACAGACGTGTAGCAACACTCTAAGTCCCCTGATCGACGGGCTCAGCAGAGCCATGTCGTCGGCGTAACTAATATTATTTAGGCAGATATTGTCAACAAAACAACCAACATGCGCGCCGCTGAGCGCCCCGATCAGCTGATCTACATAAATATTAAACAGCTTAGGAGAAGTAAGCCCACCCTGTCTCACTCCGCATTCCAACTTATATGGTTCAGATATCGCGTCTGCCCATTTGACAGTGTTAGTTTGGTTTTGGTACCAAAATTTAAAGATATTTATAACGTCTAAGGGCAAATTAGCTTCCCCAAGTTTGTTCCATAGTACATCATAACTTACCAGATCAAACGCCTTTGATAAGTCTAAAAAGGCGGCGTAGACTGGCGTTTTTCTGTCAACGTAGTACCCGACGGTATGTTTTAGGCTCAGTATCGCGCTTTCAGTTGACAGTCCAGGCCTAAACCCAAACTGTGCATCCTGCAGTTTTATGTATTTATCGAGCACTGAATTCAACAGACCGTCGAGCACTTTGACAATAGCAGTGGCCAATGAGATGGGCCTATAATTAGACTTACTCGACATATCTCCTGTCTTGTTTTTTACAATTGGAACTACTACGGTTTTAGTCATATCTTGAGGAAGATATGAATGGCCCATACATAGTGTGAACAACATGGCCAAAACTCTGTAAATATGGGGACCAGCGTGTTGCAAGTGCTCGATGCTCAGTCCGTCGTGGCCTGGAGATTTTCCCCTTTGCATATGGCTTAACACGTGGATGACGTCATCTGCAGAAAATTTTGTCACCAGCACAGTTCCTGACACCTGAGCATCAATCACCGTGGTCGAAGGCCCTAGAGGCGATTTTACAGCAAACGAGTCCTTAAAAAGATTTGCAATATCTTTAGGTGAAGACATACCCTCCACACTCACAGGCAATCTAGGTTGACCGTTTAACACCTTGGTCTTTTTCCAAAATTGACGGAAATCCTTTTTTGTATGATAAGAAGCAATTATATCCATTTTAATCTGTTCTTGGTGTTGCTGGCACCATTTTAACCGTGATTTGAATAATTTTCGGCTACTATACATTTCATCATACAAAAAACCCGCCCTGGGCTTACCATTCAATGTCCACATTAAGGGGCTGACCTATCAGGAAGTGACCCGGCGTCAACGCTTCCAAATCATTTGGATCCGAACTGAGCAGGCACAACGGACGCGAGTTCAGTGTCATCTCAATTTTACAGAACAGCGTCGCAAGCTCTTCAAAGCGTAGAGAGGTCTCACCGATGATCCTCGTCAGGTGCGACTTAGCCGATTTAACCGCAGCCTCAAAAATTCCCCCCCAATGAGGACATCCCGGCGGACTGAAAATCCATTCAATCCCTCGTCGGGAGCAAGCCGTACCGATGGCATCCTGGTTACCGTTCAGGAATTGAGTGACCTCCTGCAGATATCGCCTGGCTCCGACAAAATTTGTGCCGTTGTCCGAACGGATTAATGTCGGGAGGCCCCTTCGTGAGACGAACCGATCCAGACATGCGATAAATGCCTCCGTAGTGAGGTCACTGACCACCTCCAAGTGGACTGCCTTCGTGGCCAAGCACACGAAGACGCACAGGTATGCCTTCACTAATCTGGCGTTCCGTAGCTGTGAAGACTTGACCATGAATGGTCCCGCGAAATCCGTTCCGACACCCGCAAAGGGCCGGATTTCGTTAACCCTATCCGAGGGCAAATCGCCCATCTGGGGCTGCATCGTAGCCGCCTTGGCCCGATAACAAGGCAGGCACCGAAATACGACGCTACGCACTAAGCGTCTTCCCGATAGAATCCAGAACTCGCGCTGGAGAAACGCCATCAAGGCGTGGCATCCGACATGCCCATTCCGAATGTGTCGATCCTGTATCAACAGTTCGACCAACTTCCCTTTCCTAGGGAGTAACAACGGGTGGCGAGTCGCATAAGGCAGGTTGGCATTCCGCAGCCGACCTCCTACCAGCTCCCTTCAGTTGGACGCGACCGCGTCTCAGAATGTCCAGTTCAGACTTAAAGTGCACCGTCTGCACGTTCCGTACCAATGCGAACAACGCATGGTTCCGTTCCCGTGGTGTCAGGACCTGTGTCCGCAATCGTTGCGCCTCAGAATTCCGACCATTCCGCGCAAATCGGCAGATTCAGGCGGTCACATTGACCAGCTTGTCGAGCGAGCTGTACCGTTCCAGCAGGCTGAACTCCTCTTCCGGCTCTGGTTGCGTCGTACAGACACCGACTGTCAAGACGCCGTTCGCCGAGGTAACGCGTGGACTCATTGGCCAATCCGATTCGGCTTGAGTCAACCATTTTGGACCCCACCACAAGGGATGTCCAACCAACTCCGGAGCGTGACACCCACGAGACGCACAGTCTGCTGGGTTCATCTCCCCTGGAACATGTCTCCAGATTAAGGGAACCTCCGAATTCAAAATCTGCGAAACCCGATTCGCCACAAAAATCTCCAGCTTGTGAACTGAAGCCTTCAGCCAGCATAACACGATCTGGCTGTCCGTCCAAGCGTAGACCGTATCTTCTAACGCTATTGACCCACGAAGAACCGTCATTGTGTGGTTGAGCAGACGAGTCAGGAGAGCCGCTCCCGAAAGCTCTAACTTGGGAATGGTCAGGCGAGTGCGCAACGGCGCAACCTTGCTCTTGGCCATGACCAACCGCACATCAACCTCCCCCGAGGAGTCGACCGTACGCAGATACACCGCAGCTCCGTAGCCCTTCTCCGAGGCATCGCAAAACCCATGCAGGGTGGCGGTGTATCGTTTGGTGGGGACCAACCTCCGTGGCAGTGAAATCCGATTGATGCCAGGGAGGGTCGAAAAGAACGAGTCCCACTCTGAGCTCAATGACCCGCCGATCGGGTCGTCCCATTTCAGCTCAGCAGACCACAATTGCTGCATAAAACACTTGAGCTGAAATGTTACCGGGGTGATCCACCCGTTTGGTTCAAATGTCCTAGCCACCGTTGAAAGAACGTTCCGTTTCGTCCAGACCTTCGGGGAGTCCAACTCGACCCGATACGAAAACATGCCTGACACCGGCTGGTACTGGACGCCTAATACCGACAACATATTTGGATTTTCCAAATTTTCAAAAATGTGGGGATCCTGCTGGTAGTCATCCGGAAGACCAGTCAGTAACTCTGGAGAGTTCGACATCCATTTCCGGAGCTCGTAACCTCCACCCCGTAAGAGCTCAACTAGCTCGTCCCGTCGAGCGAGCGCCTCCTCTACGGAATCTGCACCGGTACAGATATCGTCTACGTAGAGATCCTGCTCCAGGATCGCTGCTCCTCTAGGGAAATTTAACCGTTCTCGATCCGCTAACTCCCGCAGAGTGCGAATCGCCAAATAAGGACTAGACCGTAGCCCGTACGTGTTGGTGTTCAGCTCGTACACCCTGATGGGCTGATCTGGGCTCTCTCACCACAGTATCAGCTGGTACCGTCTATCGTCAGGGTGAATGACCGTCTGTCTAAACATCATCCGGATGTCAGCTACAAACACAACATTGTGTCGACGGAACCGTGTGATAACATCCGCGATGTCATGGTTCAACTTCGGCCCTGAATGCAAACACTGGTTCAGGTTCATGCCGTTAGATGTTGATGCCGATCCATCGAACACTACCCGTATTTTGCCCTCCGGGGTCCTCAAGACCGCGTGATGGGGCAGGAAGCAGTGGTCTTCACGCTTCCAGTCGATACCCGAAACCGACATGTGGCCGAGCGACTCGTATTCCCGCATGAAGTCGACGTACTTCTGCCGGAACATCCCGTCACGCTTCATGCGTCGTTCCATCGACAGAAGCCGCGTCTCGGCTGCATGGTGTGAACTGCCCAGCGGTGGGCGATCACTCCGAAATGGAAGACGTGTGAGAAATCGACCTGACCGAAGGCGAGAAGTATTGTTCCGATAAAACTGTTCACACTCTTCTTCAACCGGGTCCAACCGGCGGACCGTAGGTGGTTCCTCCACCTCCCAAAACTTCTGTATCACCTCCGAGAGTACAGAACCGAATAAGGGACTACGAGTCGCTAGGCGTGGGGCAGCCGGCATGACCGGACCCATTACCGCATGGCCCAGTCTGGTGTTGACCGAAACCAGACCAGTCGCCTGCAACACGTGGACACCTGGCACTAACAGGTATCCCAAGGCATCGACACCCAATAAAATGTCTACTGGGCCCGGAATATCGAACTCCGGGTCAGCCAGTGACAACCCAGCGACCAACTGTCGCACCGAGGGCGACAACCGTACGTGAGGGTGTGAGCCCATCACATTAGGCATGACTAATGCCGTGACCGTCAGATTCACCGATGAATCCACCCGTGACGAGAGAGTAATCCGACATACTCCCTTAACGGAACCGACTTCCGTGTTCCCAATTCCCCGAATGGAATGTGGATACTCCCTTACCGAAATGACCAACCGTCTTACAAGGTTGCACGAGACTAAGCACCCCTGGGCCCCCGAGTCCAATAGTGCTCGTGCCACACAAGATTTGCCGTCCGAACTCCACGCTATCACCGAGGCGGTGGGGAGCATGACCGTCTGTGGAGTGGCGGCACCCTGTAAGTGGGCGGCGTGTCCCTAGCGGGAACCTCCGCGGGATCCGAATCCGCTGGGACCCCCGTCGGCCGTGCTGTAACTCGGCTGCTGATATGCCGGTGGCATATCAGACCGTATGTACATCAGGGGGTCCCAACCCGCATAATAGGCCCCTCGCTGTCCCGGTATCCGACCATACCGGACGGTGTACGGTGTGCCCGGTGGCCACCGTGGATGGAGGGGGGAGAGCGGATCCAACCTGGGGCGCTCTAGGAATGGGGGCGACATCCGACTGTTCGCCTCCCTGTTCGCCTCCCAGAGCGACGGGCAGGGTGGCGCAGAAGGTGGTGTGCTCCCAGCCTTCGCGCCACTCATAGGTGCCATCTGACACCCGCCCGTAACACGCGGTGAGCCAGCGGCCCGAAGTCCTCGCTGACCCTGGACAGCGGCGACCGAACCCCGGCTATCCCGCCTGTTACCCCCCGCGCTGCCCCCTTCCCCTCGGGGGGGGTCCCGTCCGCGGGTACCCCAGTCACCCCGTTGGTGACTCCCGTTGCCCGGAGGGGGACTGGGTCCGGCCCTGGTTGGGCCCTGTGACCGACCAACCTGAGTCCGGCCCTGGTGACCGTCCGAAGGGCCTGACCGGTTCAGGCACAACACGATGTGGTGCTTGCCACCGCAGCACTCACAGGGGAACGCGCGTGAGCACTCGCTCAGCGGGTGCGGCCCCAAACAACCGAAACACAATCGGTGGCGGAAGACTACCTTCCTGCGGGCAGCTACCCCGAGCGCCTTAAAGTTGGCGCAACTGGTCACTTCATGACCGGCACTGTCGCAGTGCACACAGCCGTTACCCGACGGCGCGGCATTCAAAACGCCAAATTGTTTCGACCGCCCACCCCCCCGTGGGGGCGGGGGGCGCGGCCCCTCCCGCATCCGCGCGGGTTGGCGCTGCACACTGGCCTCCGTGTCCAGTGTGTCACATCGCCTGCATTCACCCTCCAAAAAATCCGTTAATTGGACGAGCGTGGGCAGTTCCGAACTACTGCCCCCATGCAGCTGTTCAAACCGACTTTGAACAGCTGCAGGCAACCGTGACAAAACCATATACAATACAATATATGACCATTGGTCTACCGGCAGACCAAGGTTCTGAAGGGCCTTAGTGGCCACCAGCACAGGGTTGAGCACCTGTACCCGGATGTCAACATCCCGGGTTACTCTTGGTATGCTAAACAGCTTCCCCAGCTGCGCATCAACCAACCGCCGTTTGTGTTGGTAGCGGTCAAACAATATGGACCGGGCTATCTCGTAATTGCCCGCCGTGACCGTTAGGTGACCGACCAACTCCTTCGGTTCACCCCGCAGTGCCATCAACAGTTGGGCCAACTTGTAGGCGTTGTCCAGGTCGTCCCGACCGTGGACCAAACTATCGAACAAATTGATGAATGCCGGCCACTCATCAATTGCCCCACCGAAGGCCGGAATCTCCAGGTGTGGCAGCCGTCCAACAAACACCCTTAGGGGGCGGGTCTACCCTCCCCGCGGTCATTCCGTCGCGACCGCTTAATTTTTTCCGCGCGACGCTCGATGTCGCCCAAGCACTCCATCGCTTGGTCAGCATCCGCGCAGAGCTGCTTCACTGCAGCCACCGAAGCCTCATCCGTAAGCCCGAGGGCTTCAGCCTCCGCAGCCAGCCGACACACCTTCCCGACGCGTGTCATTGCGTCCTCCACACGCTTGAGCAGGACATCGTCCATGTCAGGTCGCTCCACATACTTGTGAGTATGGGCGAGCCATCTCATTTCCTCACGGACACTATACCGCAGTACCGTCAAGGGCGAAGGTGCCATGGTTACCGATTCAATTGTTTCGGGTCCTATGCTTCACTACCGAACTAAGCACAGCCAGAGACCAGCACTTGCCCGTCAGCGCTGGGCACAGAAATTAAAAAAAGTTGTAAAAACCAAGGCAACCACTAAAACAATTAAATCCTAAACAATATTTAATATGGTCGCCCTGTGGACATACACCCCATAAATATACACTCTAAATCAATTAGAGAATGCCACCATAAAACACAATACAAAAATAACCCACAAAACTTGACTATGAAAACAATACAAAATAATAAGTGGTGGGCTCCGAGACTATAAACCTAAACAATATAGCACCCTAAACCACACTGGATTCCGAAATCCAAGCTATTTTTAATATAATGAAGGTAGCTGTGACCTAGAAGTGGCCCCTCCGATATGACCCACACTTCTACTGAGGTCAGCAAAATCAGCTTAATACCCCTTAAATAGCCTGACCCTGCTCTGTAAACCGAAATAACACTGCAGTACTATAGAACCCGACGTTCTACCGCAAGTAATACAATCTAGTTACTTCGCAGAATGACTGTTCAATCCTTTATGCACAAACAGTAGTTTCCGACTACAAATTTATAATAATTGTTAACTAAATTGACAATTATACTTTCACTAACCGAAACTGAACTTTAATTGTGGTATACCGACCACAGACTCATTGCCGACTTGCCGGCCAGTCTGAGATATTCTTTTCTCCCAACTACATGTGGCAAAAAAACAACCCTACAAGCGTCCGTGAATCGGTGATTTCCCACTAGGAAACCGCGCCTGCTACCAAAATGTTTAATTCCACGCCTCAACCGAACGGCGTGGAATCTTGAGGGGGGCTGGGTTTTTGCCACCACGGGAGAAAAGTGAGTGACTTTACCTTGCCGTCGTAGACCGGAAATCGAAAGCTCGATTCGAGGCAGGAATACGGGATAGGAGCACAATTGGGATAGGATAGGAACCGAATCACTATCGTTTCGCTGCCCGACGCTGTCGCCGGCGTGCTGCCCGCCGACACGAGGAGTCGCCGTCCGATACGACGATGTCCTTCACAACACGAACCACTGACGCGAATCTACTTATTTCCCGACGATTATTATGATCAACACTCCGACCAGGCCCGACACCTGTGTTAGACAATTGTTACACCGAAATACAGTCAATGGCCCGACGCCATGAGCAGACATGTTTTTTTCTCCCGACAAGAAAAAGTAACCTAATTCGTCATCTCGTTTCGATACGAGTGACAGCTGCGGTTCCGTTTCCGTTCCGAGTCGCGCAACAGAAGGAGGTGCGTTCCGAAGCATAAATATTAAACACTTACATTACCTAGTAACCGTAGTCAAGTAATCATATTGCAATCTGTGGGATACCTAGTATTGACCAGCAGCCTTATGGCGTAAGTCGTCTGAGCTATGAACTTCATATAGACTTTTACGTTTGACACCTTGCACCGGCTTCATCTGTCAAATTGGTATCACGCAAGTAGCATCATAATGGAGGCCAAACCCAAGCTCATTGGATGAAGCCTAGAAGCCTTCGGTGATACCCCGCAATCGATGAAATTGTATGAGCATGAGATGAACCATAGACACACGCTATGAACTTCAGAGAGTTACGCCATAAGGCTGCAGTTCCGGTGGCCCTCTGTCGTCTTAATCATCAGTTCAACATCACAGAATGATGCTTCCCGAGGGTAAATTTACGAGTACTATGGAAAATACAAAAATTCTATAGGTCTGCTTATAATACAGCTAGACTAGTTTACTTCAGCTACTTCCATAGCATTATGTCTTACGGCATGCTGCTGTGGGGGAACGCTGCAGACATTAACATAATATTTGTGCTGCCACAGAGGGCTGTTCGTGCAATCTACAATGTGGGTCCCAGAGAGTCACTGCGTTGTAAATTTAAGGAAATTAACATTATGACAGTGCCGTGTTATAAAAAAAAAAGTCAAATTTCCTAAGAATAGCGACAGGCACTATGTCAACACTAGAAATAGGAATAAACTAGCTATACCTACTACTAGGCTCCATAAGGTAATGTATCTTTTATAGGGCAATCGCTTTTACAACAAAATACCCAACAAAAAATCACTTATGTAAAAAGGTTTACTACAAAATATCAGATTATGTAGAAGACAAGAAAGCTTGGGAAGGTATTTGCTCAAATTCTGTAAAAAATAACGTATAAAGCTGAAGTATTCTAGTCGCCTCTTTGCCTCCAGCATCTAAAACATTGCGGTGACGGAATTCAAATTGAGTTCTATATTTCCCTATATACCTTATATACGTATTAGTTTAAGAGATTCTCCAAGTGTAACTTATGTGTTTTTTATGGAAATAAATTCTTTTTTAATTTTGATTTTTGAAATATTTGAAGAGTGCCCTCGATTTCGCCAAAATCTGACCTCATGTCAATGGGTCCAATCGGAAGGTTCAACTTCCTTTCAAATAAAAATGAATAAATATTAGGTCCATCCGCCTTGGAGAAATCGGGACACATAAGAGTTAAGACACTTCCGTCCCATTATTATTTTTATCTACACACGTATCATAAACCCTTTTTACTGCGTACAAAAACCGCACGTTACGATCAGCATAATGTTAAACTATTTGGTAAAAACTCATTTCTTACCTGAAAAATTACACATTATGACCATAATGTGTAGTTTTTCTGCATATTATGACATTCAAATTTCGAACGGCGACGCCTGCCTGCGAGCCGCCCCTAGTTTGTCTGAAAGTTTGTGAAGTTGGTACTGACATTCAAATTTCGAACGCCGACGCCCGCCTGCGTTAAGTTGGTACTACAGAACAAGCTTAACAACTGCAGAGCCACAATGCCGGTCAAACATGCGGTTCCTGAACACATCAAAGAGAGCTTATATAGTAGTTTATTATATATGCTAAGCATATATAGAGATATGTGTAGCAGTCTCCATTATGTAGCAGTCACATAAACTACTATTAAGGCTTCTACTAAATATAGGAAAAACTGTTTTTTGGGCAGGGCAGGCACGAGTCTTAACAGAGTTATAGTTAATTAAGACTGACATATTTAATGACAGCATATCAGTAATTAGAAATAAGTTAATCCGATTTTATATGGCTGATACTTAAAATAGCGCAGGTTCGGGTTCGGGTTTAGTTTATTAAAATCATGTAGGTAGGTTCTTACTAGGTTTTTGATGTTTTTTCTTTTTAATTAAAATTGTTGGGTAAATGTCTTGTACAGCATATCCTTATGCTGTTGGTAATTGTGTGCTTAATTTAATTGAGCTAAGTTTGTTTTTTAATCTAGTTAAGTTCTATAAATGAGAACCTGTAATTGGCTCTGTAATTAAATTGTAGTTTATAGTAATATTTCACGCTGTTGGCTCTCCATGCATGTATAAATAAATAAATAATAAATAAATAAATAAAGAAAAACAGAAAACATTCTGTCGAATTGAGAATTCAGCAATACGTGTTAAACAAAGGGAGACTTGTTTTCCACGTATTACTGAATTAAACTGGTAAAAAAAAACATTTTTCATTAAATTTTACTGTTAATGAACATTTCATGAAATGGTTGGCATCTTCGTTGTTGTTGTTGTTATTATTTTTATCGTTTATACGTGGGGCGCACTGTAAGTTTCCGGAATGAATATGAAAAAATACTATTAAAGGTACAAAATTAATTTATTGTTTTTCAAAATAATCTCCCTTGGCGTCTATGCACTTTTTCATACGATGAAACCAGTTTTGAAAACTTTTGTGCCACTCCTCTGTGGTGACCTCTGAAACGTGTTTTTCATACTCCTCGACAGCCTCTTCTGGTGATGAAAATCGTTGACCGCGTAATTGGTTCTTAATTTTTGGGAACAGAAAAAAGTCACAAGGTGCCAGGTCGGGATTGTATGCAGGATGACTCATGAGTTCTACATTTTTCGCCTTCAAAAAGTCGTTTGTCTGTCTGGCCGTGTGAGAACTAGCATTGTCGTGGTGCAGGATGATACGGCGTTTACGGTTATTTTTACGGAGTTCGTCAATAACTTCCGGCAAACAAATGGTCGTGTACCAGTCACTATTCACTGTACGACGATTCTCTAAAGCAACAGTAGCCACGTGTCCAGTTTTATTAAAAAAAGAAGCAATCATCCGCTTAGATGCACTTTTCACGCGCGCCACTTTGGTTGGTTTCGGCTCATCTTGAAAGACCCATACGCTCGATTGCTGCTTTGTTTTGGGATCGTAGCAATAAATCCATGTTTCGTCACCTGTTACTATGTCCCACACCAAATTTGACGCACCTTCGTTGAATCTGGTAAGCATGGCACTGCACCAAGTGACGCGGTCCGTTTTTTGAGCCTCGGTCAAGTTGTGTGGGATCCACCGCGAGCACAGCTTTCTCACACCCAAATGTTTGTGTAGGATTAATTGTATTTGACTCATGCCTATTTCTAAGGATGCGCGAATTTCATGGTAGGTCACATGCCTGTCTGTTTCAATTATACGGCGCACAGCATCGATGTTTTTGTTGGTCACAGCGGTGGACGGCCGACCATCGCGAGATTCGTCACTGAGATTGATACGACCACGCTTGAATTCTGCAAACCAGCTATAAACAGTTGTCTTGCATGGTGCTTCATTGCCAAAAGCTGTTTCAAGCCGAGCGATGCTCTGTTGAGCTGTCAAATTACACTTAAAATCGTAGAAAATCATACTACGAAAATTTTCCCGAGTTAAATCCATGTTGATGCAGACACACAATTTTTTAAATGGCGCCACAAGGTAAAAACAAAAGGCAGTCAGATGAAACAAACTGCATTCTACAGCCAAAAAATTCTATTTTCAAATGTTGCAATAAATTTTTAAATATTGTTTATGTAAGTGGCCAGTTCCGGAAACTTACAGTGCGCCCTATGTATTATAATGCACATTCAGCTTATAACAGATGCGTGCATATCTGTCCACATTTCACTGCAATTGTTTTAGAAACAATTATATGATCTGCCCACGTCATACGTATCTGTTATATATGATTTATGGCACCGTCTGCCGCGAGTATTTTTGAGTAGTTTAGTAGCGGTGACCTGCTGATGATGAGGTGAGACGCCCGCTAAACTCAGGCGGGTCGATCGGTCCTCTAGTGTGAATATCTACGATGGCGGTGAGAGACCTGTAAAGATAACTGATACCTGTAAAGATGACTATATAGGTATAACTAATACATTATTCGGTGATTGTCGCTCAAGAGCCTGTAACTCTACTGTCGCTCAGATAGAGGTTAGGATAGAATGTTTTACTGTTCGATATGATACTTAAATGTCATAAAAGCTTCATCAAGGAGAAGAAGAAGCTTTTAGAGTCTGCGCTGAGCTCTGCGCTACCCCGTAGGGGAGAAGTCGCGAGTTAAGCAGACTTCTCCCCTACGGGGTAGCGCAGAGGCACGTTTGCAGGGTTCGCAAAAATTTTGAGTGTTATTTAGTGTAATTACAATTATAATAATATATAATTACAATTATAATATACATTCAGATTACAATTTGAATTATTTCAATAATATATCAATTCATATCAATAAACAAAATTAGATTTTAATAATCCAGCGACAACACAGTCATCCGTTCATCTCACAGAACCTGCCACACTCTCGCACAATGTCGCTCCGTATATTACCAAACAGGTCATTCAGTGGCCGCCAACAATGCGTGCTGTCTCGCGCCCGCACTAGAGTTTAGGGTCGAACGTAATACCGAGGTCGTATACGTCGCGCTAATAGGCTAAGGAGAACGCGTGAAGGACATTATGAAACAATTCTCAGTATTGAATTTGTTGTTCACACTCCATCTATGCCCGGCGTCTAGATCTTCCTGCAGTAGCCTACAATCGTCCTCTGACTTCACGGGAAGTATCAGTTTGATCGTTCGAATACAAAAGACATTTGGCGATTTTTATCATGATGGTAAATAACAACAGATCAAGGATAAAACCTTGACGAACGCCCGTGTGTGACCCGGACTCAAAACAGCCATATCGCACATATTGTTGGCGGTTCTTCACGTAGTCAGCGAAGAAAACCAACAGCCGTGGGGCAAATCCAATGTCGCACAATTGCAATTAGGACGTCGTTATCGACTTTATCGAACGCCTTACGGAAGTCAAAATAGGCGACGTTCACCTGACATCCCTTGTCCATGCTCTCCGAGACCGTCTCGACCAATGTCAGTAAGTTGGTGGCTACTGAACGATGACTCCTGACTGTGATACGGCGCAATCTGCGATTTGATTTTAACGTATATATATCTGCGAACCCTGCACATTTGTAATAATAATCTTTGTTTATCAGTCACCCACGACACAGAAGAGAAGAAGCCGGAGCGGCCGCCCAGCAAGACGCCGCCCCTGTACCCCGTGCTCAACAAGTACTCAGAGAAGACGGCAACAGTGCAGGAACTCACTACGCAGAAGACAAGGTAAGATGCAGGCCACATTATGTTGATGCCACGTCACAGAATAGAAGACGCCGGAGCGGCCGCCCAGCAAGACGCCGCCTGCAACAGTATAGAAACTCACCATGCAGAAGATAAAGTATGTCTCACGCATTTCCAGGGATAAACGTAGAAGCGGAATGCTTATGTAAGTAGGTAGAGGAGGGTAACGTCGAACAATTAAAAGCGCCATTTGTTAGTTGGCGGTCTGTGAAATTAAAATGAGAAATTGCGGCGAAAAGCTTCGAGAGAAGTGACCGACTTGCCTGACTAGACTTGGGAGGGCACTACTGTGCCCCCAGACGTAAGAAAATAATAAATGAATGTAGCCCATAAATGTCTCCACCGAGGGACACAGGCCTTGACCCGGATACAACTTAGACAGAGCCATATTCCACCACGCTGGCTCAGTGCGGGTTGGTGGAGGGGTGTCACGCTAGTGGCCAACCCTACTGTAAGAAACACGATGGCCCAAAACCTACCTACACACAGACAGCTGCTGTCTCCGATCGTTAACTAGCACACTATTATACGTAGTCAGGTCATAAGTTCTGTCACATGTGCAATATGAAATAATTTAGACATGTTTATTATTTATGTAAACATTTATATAGCAAAATGAACTTAATAAAATATAGATTCTTATGGTAATAAAGTTTATTCAAAATGACTCCCGCGATTTTGAATACAGGCCTTTATTCTGCGCGGCCAGTCGTCTATCGCAGCACGAACGAGGTCCATGTCAATATCGGCGGCTGCCTTAATAAAGGATGCCTTTAATGACTCCAAATCAGGATAAGGCTTTGAGCAGGCCTTTTCCTCCAAGTGTTGCCATATCTTGTAATCTAACGGACTCAAATCTGGACTGGAGGAGGGCCAGTCTTCGTGCCGGATGAAGTCGATTTCACGCGCCGCCAGCCAGTCTTGTGTGCTTTTCGCTCTATGAGCTGGCGCAGAATCTTGTTGGAATACCCAGTGCCTGTTATTAAACATGGTATGGGAAACAGGTTCCACAAGGTTCTTGAGGACTGTATTTTGATACACAATTGCATTCGTTTTTACGCCTTTCTCACAAAAATGTACCTCAGTTAAGCCCCAATAAGAGACTCCCAATCAAACCATGAGCGATGATGGAAAATGACCTCGTTGGACACGCGGAATACGTTTGCTCGCTTCTTCACTGCTGTGTGCGTACACCTTCTCATTTTGTTTGTTGTAGCTCTCTTCCACGATGAAAATTTTTTCATCCGAAAAAAGAATTTCCCGATGCTTTTTTCCCGCGTACCGCTTCATCAAAGCGCGGCATCTCTTCAGTCTCAGGTCCATTAAACGAGCGTCCAAACGATGTCTTGTTTTTCTTCGATATGCCCTAAGCCCTAAGTCTTCATTTAACACCCTTTTCACCGTGGTCCTGCTTAACCCCATCTGAAGGGCCAACAGTTTCTGCTTACGTATCGGATTTCTTTGAATTCGCGCCTTCACAGCTTTTATCACTACTGGAGTCCTAACAGAGCGAGGGCGACCACTTCTTGACCTGTCATCTACACTAGAGTCTTCATTGTATCGTTTTATGGTACGATAAACGAATCTTTTGGTCATATTCAAATTTTTCAGTAAGTCGAAAATCTGAATTGGCGCGTAACCGCAACGATGCAACGCAATAACTGCGACACGGTCTTCTTTAAGTGTCCACTCCATATTTAAAAATGAGGAAAATTCTAAAAAGTACACATTTTTATTTTCATGAAAAATTCGAAATTCGAATTCAATAAACTTTTTTGTGGCCAGCGTTCTAAATTCAAAAGTTTTTATTGTGTGACAGAACTTATGACCTGACTGTGTATATAACCACGCAGCTGCACATTAAAGCAAAATCTATAATTGGTTCCTGCTGTAGTGCGTTGCGCGGGAGGGGCAACGTTAGAAGTTTCGCACCACAAACACGTCCCAAAATACTCTCCTGCCGCATTGCTACACAACTTCTTCTCACTTCTAGATTCTCGATTCTCCTGTATACTAAACGGAATGCTCTGAATGTTCGCAGTTTGCACAAAGACAACTCATTCAGCAAGGAGTCGAGCGCACAGAGCACTATCACACAAACTAACAAGAGCGACTCCGAGAAGATTATACACAGCGAGACTACCTACACGGACGCAGGGACTGATCAGGTGGGTGTGGAGCTGCGGGCGCCACGGGGCTCTGAGCAGGGAACCATGCGGTGATAGTTCTAACAAAGAGATGTATATGTGGATCTAAGAAATCTCTTGTTAGAGACAGGCTCGCCTCTGTACATGTAGTTTCTATTTTAATGTTTGTTAATCTGTTTGTTCTGTTTTTGTGCAATAACGTATAAAGTAAAGGAACGTAAATAGCCAGATCATTGCCTGACAGACATCAAGACCCCGATTGTTTTAGAACATCATAATCTATCGTCACGTCCTTTTTAACCGATTACAGCGAAGCCAAAAGGAGGGTTATGTATTTGTCCGGTATGTATGTATTTTCATTTGTTCCAATAGAACATCTTAACTAATTATCAGAGTTTGACAAATGAGGTATTTTTGGAAGCGTCTTGATCGTGCGCTGGTTATAGGTTATGTGACGTCACACTGAATTCAATATGGCGAAATCTGGAGCCTGGAATCTGGAGGGCATATAGTAATAGTAAGGATTAAAAATATATTTTATGAACAGGGCCGCCAAATATATATTAATAGCTCTTACTCGCTGCTGAGCTTCCACAAGCTTATTGACCGCCCGGTAGCAATGAGTTTCATACTCATAAAGCGCTAGTTTTATAGTTTTTGAATTTATCGTCTTGAGTTGAGTTAGCGAAATGGAATATTGTGTCACTGCCACCACCCCGTATAAGGAAAGGCGTGACGATATAATATAATAATAATAAAACATTTATTTAAGGAAATGGTTACAATTTGCTGTTTGTTCTCTACTCGCACCATTACTCATAGAAGACACGAGAATATATATTCGTTCAATATGGAGACGTTCAAAGTCAAAGTCAAAATTCCTTTATTACTGTAGATATTTCGTCCCTCAGTACATTAACCCGATCAGCTGATTACAAGTTACTAAGGAGATAAAAAAAAATTGGTTTACGACCATATGTTTCTTGGGGAAAGTTGGTCATAATAATGGTTACTATCATTTCCCAAAATATGGTCAGCTAATTAAATGTCACCTTGTATTGTGGTCTTACTTGTTCTGTTTGCTACCGCGCTAGCAATATCTGCTTTCACCTTGTATTGTGGTCTTACTTGTTCTGTTTGCTACCGCGCTAGCAATATCTGCTTTCACCTTGTATTGTGGTCTTACTTGTTCTGTTTGCTACCGCGCTAGCAATATCTGCTTTCACCTTGTATTGTGGTCTTACTTGTTCTGTTTGCTACCGCGCTAGCAATATCTGCTTTCACCTTGTATTGTGGTCTTACTTGTTCTGTTTGCTACCGCGCTAGCAATATCTGCTTTCACCTTGTATTGTGGTCTTACTTGTTCTGTTTGCTACCGCGCTAGCAATATCTGCTTTCACCTTAATTGTGGTCTTACTTGTTCTATTTGCTACCGCGCTAGCAATATCTGCTTTCACCTTGTATTGTAGTCTTATTTGTTCTGTTTGCTACCGCGCTAGCAATATCTGCTTTCACTTTGTATTGTGGTCTTACTTGTTCTGTTTGCTACCGCGCTAGCAATATCTGCTTTCACCTTGTATTGTGGTCTTACTTGTTCTGTTTGCTACCGCGCTAGCAATATCTGCTTTCACCTTGTATTGTGGTCTTACTTGTTCTGTTTGCTACCGCGCTAGCAATATCTGCTTTCACCTTGTATTGTGGTCTTACTTGTTCTGTTTGCTACCGCGCTAGCAATATCTGCTTTCACCTTGTATTGTGGTCTTACTTGTTCTGTTTGCTACCGCGCTAGCAATATCTGCTACTCGGCGCGCGCTTCATGGTTGCGGACACGAATTTAACACTTCAAATTGTGAATCAAAATCATGCGAGGGTAAAATTTAAGAATTTTTCTGTTACAGGCGATACGTAAACTATCGTCCCTGGGTCGGGCGTGATTTCACAAATTAAAAGTTTATGATAATTGTCAGGTAAAGAAGCCACCCGTGCCAACTAAGAAGAGTCCCGTGGGTGGTGGCGTGGTCGGCGGCCTGCTGAGCGGGCTGAGGGGCAAGACGAAGAGCATCATCAGCACAGACAAGAGCATCGATAAGTAAGTTAGAGCACGAACTAATCAACTAAACATTTATTCAGGCGACATGTTTCTTTTCTCAAATCAAATCAATTCAAATCGTATATTTGTGATAAATAGGTGATACATCGGTTGGTAAAAATCTGTTTAAGATTGATGTTTTGTATAGGTTCGCTATTTTCAGCCACTTGGCTTACAAATATTTGGTTACACATGCATTAAATTTTACATATAAGATCTCGTTTCCTTAGTGGCGAAGATCACTGTCAATTCTGCCACGGCCTACGTAGTGTCTGAGACCAACACAGAGTGTCGTTATTCAGAGAAATGATTTGTCAATAAGCAAATGTCCATAGAACTTCAGATGAATGTAACTCTTCGTTTCAATGTTCGTCAAGTTTCAGACAAACGGTTTATTTATTTATTTATTTATTTATTTACATAATCTATTTGTGCCATTACAGCAAAGCCAAGTCGACACAAATATACAAAATTAGAAAATACAATACAATTCAATTATTACAAATTAATTTACCATAATTATGTCAAATATAATAAGTTAAATTCAATCGTATAAATGCAGTTACCATATTATCATTATATCCATAAACATTCGAGAAAATAATTACAAGACTACACTATCATGCAATCTTCTCACAGAACCTTCCACATTCTCGCACAATATCCCTCCATGCATCACCAAACAGATCATTCAATGGTGCTGCGGCCAACAGTGCATTGAGGCTATTCCGTGCCCGGACCAGCGGAGACTGCAGGCGCGCCACCGTGCGGTGCGAGCCGCCCGCTAGCAGCTGGTGCCTTCGAGCGCGTAGGTAGTTGTCAGGCACGTAAAGCGCGCATACGGCACTGACAAGCGCTGCGCAGTCACTGTCGCCTCGCAATAATCGACACACAGTCAGAAGCTGTTCGGTGTTACGTCTCACCTCTAGTGAGTTAAATCCAAGCATACCTAAAATAAAATCGGATGGATAAAGGTAAGGGTAGTATCCAAATTTCCTCTTATATAGGTATCTAAGAAAAGCTTTGTGTACCTTCTCGAGCATAAGGCCGTATGAGCTTTCGTGCGGATTCCAAACAACCGAGCTAGATTCAAGTTTGGTTCTCACTAGGGCCGTGTATAGAAGCTGGACCACACCCAAGTTATGGAATCCCTTACTATTCCGTATCACAAACCCTAATCTTCTGAAGCATTCCTTGGCTAAAGTGCTCACATGCTCATGGAATGTAAGTTTAGGGTCGAACGTAACACCGAGGTCCTTCATCGAATACACTCGAGTCAGAGACTCAGTGCCGAGTGTATACGTCGCGCTAATAGGCCGTGGAGAGCGCGTGAAGGACATTATACAGCACTTTTCAGTATTGAATAGAAGCTTGTTGTTCACACTCCAACTATGAACCGCGTCTAAATCTTCCTGTAGTAGCCTACAATCATTCACTGACTTCACGGGAAGTACCAGTTTCAGATCGTCCGCGTACAAAAGGCAATTGGCGTGTTTCAGTTCAGATTCCAGGTCATTTATCATGATGATAAATAACAACGGACCAAGGATCGAGCCTTGGCTAACACCTGACCGTGTGTGGTACGGCTGGGACTCATAACAGCCATGTCGCACGTATTGTTGGCGGTTCTTCAGGTAGTCAGCGAAGAGAACCAACAGCCGTGGGGCAAATCCAATGGCACACAATTTCTTCATTAGGACGTCGTTATCGACTCTATCGAACGCCTTGCGGAAGTCCAGATAGGCGACGTCCACCTGACATCCCCGATCCATGCTCTCTGAGACCAACTCGACTAACGTCAGTAAGTTGGTGGTTACTGAGCGACGACTCCTGAATCCGTGTTGCGAGTCACATAAAAACGGCGCAATCTGGGGCCAGATTTTACCGTATATGATTGACTCGAACAATTTTGCCAATGAATTCAGGATCGCAATCGGTCGATATTGATTTACAGAGGCAGTGTCACTAGACTTGGGCATAGGACTGACTCGAGAGAGCTTCCAGCTGGTAGGGTACTTCCCTTGCTCGAGAGCTAAGTTGAAGATGTGACCCAACGGTATAACTAGCTGATTACTGTAGGCCTTTAAAAAGTAAGGAGGGACGTTGTCCGGTCCAATTGCGCTCCTTGGCCTAAGCTGCCTCAGTCCCTGCTCTACATCCCTATGGGAAACATGTGAAATTTGGACGTAGTTAGCCGTGCGCGAGGCATCGGAACTGTTTACCAGGTCCGGTGCAAGCGCCGGAACGTCGGTGAGGAAAACGTCAGAGAAGTAGTCTGCAAAAGCGGCGGCTGCTTCCTCTCCGACACACTCTTGCCCCTGATGCGTGACCCGAGATTCAAAACCACCCTTTGATCTGAGGCCACTCACATGTTTCCAAAACGCACGCGGGTTAGATCTAATATTACCTTCAATATTTAGCATATGGTTCGTGTATGCTGTAGCTACGCGGGACTTTATGTTGGCTCTCAGCTCACTGAATGCTGAGTAGTCAGCTGGCCTCTCCGACGATTTCCATTTACGATGGAGCTTTGCCTTAGTGGCAAGATCCCTAATAATATCACCAGTAAACCACACTGGATACCGCCTGGAAGGTTGGTTAGGCCTGTTCTTCTTGGGGATCGATTTATTCAAAACCCCGTAAATGGCATCGTAAAAGCGGCCAACTGCCGTCTCCACATCGCGAGCTACGACAACATCGTCCCACGATACGCTACACATGAGCTCATACAGGACTGTGTGGTTGCCTTTGGCAAAGTTCCAGTCATTGTGGCCGCGAATGTTGCTGGGATCCAGACGGCCGGATCGTCCATCCGCGTCTTGCGCTTTCAACAGCGGCACAATGACGTCGAGAGGCGGGTGGTAGGCGTCAGTGCGTGGCACCATGCTGCCTGACACGGAGGTGCGCACAGTTACGCCACGGACGGTCTCCGGCAGCAGCACCACATCAAGCACGCCACCGTGAGCATTCCTCACCTCATTCGTCTCATACAGACTACAAACACTGAGAAAAAAACAATAATAATTCGTAACAGACACTGACGCACTGTTCAGATTTAGGTCACCCAGGATGATTAAAGTTCCACTTAGTTACGACATGTTCTCCTCGGTTTTTGTAAACCAACTAAGGTATTGGGCGTCTTTTTCGGCTTGTGTAATTTTTTTCTTATTTCTCATCATGCTGGGATCCACATAGACGACGCAGATTGTGAATTGGGCCCCATCTAGAGAGAAGGTTGCCCAAAGATCTTCTCCATTTTCTGTCTCGAGGTCACGACGTCGGCGAAGCGTGATGCCAGGGCGGGCGGCGAGCAGTACGCCTCCGCACGCGGTGGCGCGGTCCCGGCGCAGTATGCTCCAGCCCCCCGCCGTTACCTCCGCATCGCCGACGGACGTGTCTAAAAAGGTTTCAGTTGCGGCGACTAGGTCGAGCTCTAAAATAATCAAATTATTCTGCCAATACGCCAACCGACTTTTTATTACCGACGGTTACCGCTACCAAAATTTTTCATAATCATCCATCATCATCAATGCTGGGTAGAGGCCTCTCCTCTACTACGGCATCCACTCAGGTCCTGTGCCTCCCGCATCCACTGCTTGCCGGCTACGGAGGTGATGTCGTCCGTCCGCCTGGCTGGTGGTCTGCCTACTGCGCGTTTTGCGGTTCTGGATAGCCACTCAGTTACCGCTTCGGTCCACCTACCGTCTTCCCTCCGTGCCAAGTATCCTGTCCACCCCCGCTGCAGTCTCGTAGTACGACGTCTTATTTCTGTATGGCGAATACGATCCAGAAGTCTGATGACTAACACGGAACGCTCCATGGCCCTCTGTGGACTTTTATTTGTGCATGTTCGCCTTTGTCGGGGTCCATGTTTCGGCACCATATGTAAGGGTGGGCCGGACACATTGCTTGTAAACCCTGGTCTTTAGGTTTTAAGGGATCTTGGACTTGAAGTCGTCTTTCAGCTTCCCGAAAGCGGCCTAACTCAACTGAGTCCGTCTGGCAATCTCCTTTTCTTGAGATTCTCGGCCAATGGACTAACACTGTCCAAGATAAACATAAAGTTTATATAATGTAATTTAATGTAGGCCATTAATGTCCCCACCGGGGGGCACGGGCCTTAACCCGGATACAAGTAAGATTGAGCCATACTCCACCACGCTGGCTCAGTGTGGGTTGATGGAACGGTGTCGGGCTAGTGGCCAATGCGACTGAGAAGTTATCAAGCTGTTAGGGCTTCTGATACAGCTTTACTACCACCAAGTAGCGAAATTAGCTGGACTACAGCTTAACATGTCATCAGAAACACGGAAGCGCCCGAAACAAATGTCACATAGCAACGCACACCCATCCCAAAGAGTTCATTATCCCGATTTATGCACCCTATAAATTCCTGTACCTTGCCACATCTTAATAATATCGTCCGGCTTCGATTTCGCTAACAGAAACACCAGTAAATAGACGCCCTGCAGGGGGCAGCTGTAGGCTGATAGGGTTATGATGATGAAAATTACTTAATATTATTTATATTGTTTGTTTTATTTCAAAGAGATGTGTACAGCATTAATTTAATATCTAATATGGTTAAACATTCCTTCACAATCGTTATCCAGTCGATTCAACATACTAACCCTCTTTCTTTCGAACATCCCTAGAGATTAAAAAGAAAAATTATTCATCTTCGTTAGCTGACGTAACCTTTAAACGTTAGAATTTAGTTATTTCATTATTAACACAAATCCACAGCCAATCGGACTTCCGTAAACTAACGGAGACTTAATACGTGGTATTTACGGAGTTACCTATGATTACTGAAGAACTGTATGCACTTATTCATCGACTTCATGGGGTGTATAGTGATTGTATATCGTAAAATTGAATTATTTTGTCCTCATAAGCTATTTAGTATTGATTTTTTGACAGAAAAAGATTAAGCAACTGTTCAGTCCTAACATTAGAAAATCCGACTAAGTTACGTCGTTGCATTAAGACGATCTGTCAAAAGACCTACGTTAAGTGTGTACACTATAACTGTGGAATAATTGGCTGAATTTCGCCTGTGCAAATGCACGATTTTAAGTTGATATGAAAGTTTGTTTTTCAGACAAGACAAGTCCTCAACGGTATTATCTAGCGGCAGCAGCACCGCCGAGCGGGACCGCACGGACGGCGCCGCGCTGAGTCGCTCCCCTGCCGTGCCCCCCGCCGCGCCCCCCGCCGTGCCCACCGCCGCGCCCCCCGCCGCCCCCGCCACCCCCGCCGGCGCCTTCGACCACGTAGAGCGCGCCTCGATGCTCAACGACCCGCGCGCGCAGAGGTGAGCGTGCGCCGGACTCCCGCTCGAAGGACCACTTAACGCCACCGCGTATACTTGTTTACCGACGGTACAACTCAGAGGTTCCAGAATTAAAGCGAGATACATAGGTTACCAGCGAAGATTCAGCTCGAAAGACTTTCAAAGCTGTTCTAGTTCCACACTTCTAAGGATATCTAAAAAGTTAGCGCGTGGATAGTAGATAGAGCGGGGGTCGCTGCTATCACGAGCGCAGAGGTGAGACGTGAGTATCTGTGTTATATATAGATGTGGAGCCGGTTTGAAGGACCATTTGAAAGCTACTTCACCCAACTATTCAAGATGTGCGCGGAGTGCGGCTCGTTTCTCAACGATCCCGGAGCTTAGAGGTTGGTACATTATTACGGCACGAAAGGCCAATTAAAACGACTTGTATGATTAGGAGTTTGGTGACGAAAATATCCACAAAATACAACAAAGAATCCAGAAGACTGTGAAATTTGTAGCTATACTCTGTCTTCTGCATCAGTCCTTACACCATTTGTCCTCCACCGCTGTCACCGTCACGATAACGAGACCGGTAGTACAGTTGATACGCCGAGACATTTACTCGTTACGACAAACGGTCTTACGACAATTTCAAAGGATCACATAAAACTTCACATAGAACTCCCCAACACTGAGACGGTTGAGCGACTTCCAGATGGGCCAGTTGAGGTTGTATCTCTCAGCTTGTTCGTCTCTCACGCTGCTATTCGGGTTAATGGAGATTAGGCGTGTTCGCCACATGGTGAGGCTTCTAGTTTCAGCTAAGCGGGCAGATTGAGAGGCCTTGCTGGGTGTAGGAAACTACTTCTGGAACGCTACCTAGACCGGGCCGGATGTGGTGGCGTCTGTCCTGTATGTGCTTTGTCCTTTCGACCGAGAAAGATCTTCGCACTTCCGGAGGGGCTATCTGGTAGAGTTTATCTGTTGGTGTTGGTTTCAGACGACCCGTCATTAAATGGTACGTCTCGTTCAGAGCTACGTCGACCAGCTTTGCGTATGTTGACCATTCCCACACAGGGCAGGCGTATTCGGTGTTGCGCAGGACGGTCAGTTTGGCTCCCAAGGAAGTACAGGTCAGCTTCTTCAGCGAGTTGTTGCGACTGCAATCCTTTGGCTAGCACCAGGGCTAGATCGGTGCCCTGGTAGCCCTGGTGTTTGAGAAATCTGTTGTGTGACAGTTTTATGTTTCGCCATGTAAGTTCAGTTACTTTTTGGCTTCTTTACTCTGCGCTCGCGTAGGTGTCCGCTTGACTACGTCATCTGCGTAGGTAGCTTCTGTATCCTGTGTCTTGGGGCTGGCCATTTGTGTAGATGTTGAACATACTTGGCGCCAAGACACTACCTTGAGACAGTCCTTTGCGCTGATTCCTCCAACAGCTCTAATGGTTTGTAGGCTGACCTGGAATATCTTAGGCTGCTGAAAGGTCCACGAAAGCGATACCTGTGACTTTCCTCCTCTCATAGCCGTCTTTGAATTTGCGACGTGCAGGACTGGCCGGGGCTGAGACCTGCATGTTGTAGGATAAGTTTGTCGTCGATGGACGGAGTGCGAAATGCGATCCTTTCAAACAGCTTTTATAAGTGGCAGAGTAGATGGTTCGGAACTTCTTGAGGTCGTCAGCGGATTTACTGGGTTTGAGTAGCGCAATGACACCGGCCTTGCGCCAAACTTTTGGGTTTATCTGTTCGAATGTTAGATCTTCGAGTCCGCATGCCTCCCGGTCTTCAGCTTTTTAAGCGCAGCTTTCATCTCGTCGTGGTTAATAGTGGCGCTTAGAATATTAGTCTCCCGAGTCGGAGGTTCTTAAAATTTTTGTGGCTCGGAGAGATTTAGTCTTTTCGTTCAGCAGTACTTGGTGGGCAAGTTGGTTCGCAGTTACGTTCGTGGGATCTCCAGGTGAATTGGATACAAGTTAGGTTCTTAATAGTTGCCCAGGCTTTTTTGCTGTTGTGTGTCATGTCCACTGACTAAACTAGATCCTGCCATTTCTTCCTCCGGCTTGCACCACTGCAGTGCATTAAAACTGGCTTCGCTGGTGCGGATTCTGTTGTCTATTGTGGTGGTTGCGAACCTCTACCAATGCGCCTTGTTAAAATTAAATCGCCTCCGGAATGGGACACTAGTGGGTGGTGGGTAGTATATGTTGGATGCGAGGAATCGATCGAGCAACTCGTTTTCGGTACTGGGTGCTGATGTTTGTACGGACGAAGATTTCACCTGGGTTGTACCCCCTTTTCCATCTTCCACTATTGAAGGACGCAGGGAGTTTTGAGTCGTGGATCAGTACAAGATTGTTGGCCTCGCTCCATTCCGCTCCGTTCCTCAACGGTGTCTCCGTTTCTATCCCTAGAGGAATATCTTAAAAAAGTATCTAAAAGACAGGTTGACTAATTCGACCCTTTGTCTGGGTTAAATCTTAAATATCCCTCAATACCCCTGGGAGATATCCCTGAAGTTGAAATGATCATCAACTTTTGTGTGAGAGTCATCCATGCCAAATCACATTCTTCTTAACTTCCTTCTCCATGATCTTCTGCGCTGTCTAAAATATTCGATGGCGGTGATGGCGCAGTTGATGAGGTTGATGCATCGCAGTCATTGCCGGGCATTTTTGCAGCACTTTCAGGCACACTGTGCGTTATGATCAATTTTCTGTGTTTTTCTATTTGTCGGCGAAAAGCTCTGTTCTTTTAAGTGTTTCACTTCATCCATCTTTCTGCTTGGTTATTTTCTTAATAGACAGGTATTATATATAGGTTATTCAATTTTCACTATTTTTCATTAAGGCCAAAAAGATTAAAATAGTTTACAGAAAAACTGATTCTAACCGTAGTTTAGTCTTTAGTTCGGTATAAAACTAAGCACCACACGGGGAGCGTCAATACTGTATTTGACAAGGTAGTCCAATACATCTAGAAACGTGTCTCAAGCTAAACCTATTTCAACAAAAACGTTTGACAATATCAGAAATATTGTATATTTCCAGCAGTTGTATTTTATAAACTCAATTTTGTGTTAAAAAGGCAGCATTTGACTACGACGTCACATGCTAGTATTTCATAGAACTCGTGAAAATTACCATTGTGACAGTTCCCAAAAAGTATCTATTTTGACTAGCAGTTCAAATACCGTATGTATTTCTGTCCATAAAACTTAATAAAACTAGTATCGTTTGCCTCAGAGCGAAAGCGCCGCGCCGTCGCCCGCCCAGCCAGGCGTTCCGCGACGACGCGCCGCCGCCCGCCGGCATGAGCAACGGACACGACACGCACACCAACATCGCGACCAATAACAACCACTGTGAGTACGCTCCGCCTCATAACTGTCCGCTTCGGCCAATGGTTAGGTGGATGCTGGGGTTGGCATTCAAACAGCCTTTTTTTGTTGGAGGGGAAAAAATCAAATTACCCATGCCCAGGAGTCAGACCTCCCTGCTATGTCCCAGTCCCTACACATTGAGCGGGCATCAGCTCGTGTGGCCTCGGTTATGCTGAAGGCTTTCTACCTGCAATTTGCCCTTTTGGGCGATATATAATGTGTATATGATGTATATGGGATATGTGTATAAGATATATTTGGGTCAAACATATGGCCGAAAGCAGAGACGGCTTTTAACCTTGGGTGTCAGAGCCCAACGATAAAAAATCGAGCTGCTATGGCGGCCAGCGAAAATACTCCACAATGTTTGTTAAATGAGGGATCACTTAAAAACTAATGAGAATTATAATGTGAAGTTAAGTAAAATCTGTTCTTTATTGAAGCCTTTATTATATTTTGTGATCCTTTAGGTCTCACAGATTTCCGTCAAAGTACAGTTCGTCAGAAAAAAGATGCGCGCGAGTATCCATACAAAGTCTCTCCATCAGACTCGTATGGAAAGTCTCTCTAGCAGAGCCAGGGGGTTGTGTCTATAAATTTTATTCTTGTATGGAGGGTCTCTCTATCAGAGCCCAAAGGTCAATAAAGTTGACGCTGTCATTTCCTGACCGAGAGTAGTGACATCAGGACTACAAGTGTCCGTCAAACTTGGAGTTGGTGGCAGTGCTTCCGGGACAAAGTCTTCTGCTATATAAGGATGAATAAAGGCGATACTTATGTTTGTAGGTTTTCCCATGTGTTGCCTGTCTGTTTTGTTGGTTATATGTAAATTGTAAGCACGTTCTAAGGACAACTTCACCAGAAAACTCTCATATCTTCATCTTGCGAACTCACAACGTAGAATGCAAAATGACGTTTGCTAAGTATATGTAAATATCTACATTAATAAAGTACTTTGACTTTGACTATGACTTTGACTTTGTAGTACTGAATTAGAGACAAACTATGATAACTTTGTGCGCCCCTTTGCTACACTGCAGGTACGCTGTCATGCTCACTCGCATCGCAAGTACGCTCGCTGTCTCACCGGCGAGTGGTGGAGGGGCGCGCCATGTTATCGTAGTTTATCTCTACTCGCCAAGCGAGGACGCTACGGCCCATGCCAGTTCATATTAACACCGTAACGCTATTAACAATGTTGCAGCCGACAAGCCTGAGAAATCGCCAGAACGAGACGACGGGATCAAGCCAAGAAGCGCGCGGGAGTGGGAGAAGAACAAAGTGCCGCCCTGGATGGCGGAGCTCAAGAAGACGCAGGCCAAGAAGACAGACAAAGTGGAGAAGGTGGAGCGGTCTACTCGGAGCGTGTCCAGCTCCTCGGCAGGATCTGGGAGCACTGATAGGTACGTCTTGGTTGTAGGCGCACAAAACACAAAATCCAGCCTAAGAAGACAGACATGATGGACAGGTGAGAGAAGAACAAGGGCTCTTGATGGAGTAACTGTGGACCATGGCCAAGAAGACAGATAAGGTGGAGAGGTCTACTAGAAGTGTATTAGAGTGAGGGCTTCTCAGAAACTATTTAGCCATTTTTGATGCTATGCGATGTCCCTTGGTGGAAAGCTGACCTTCTAACAAAAAAACTTATGAATGCACCTGGTTACTTAAATGGGGTATGAAAGTAGCCGCACTAATACCTTGGTAAATTACATTTTGCGATCTTAAACCCAACTTTGACAAATTGACTTTTCACCAAAATATAGCTTTTGTCACTCTCACGGTCTTCAGAAACCAACATTGTCAAAGCTGTTTGGGAATGTTTTTTTTACATTTTCGATCATTTTGTTTACTTCCGCCATTTTGTAAAAAAAAATAACTGGATCGACAAAAAAAAACATACTAATCCCGTCAGACAGACATACGAAAGCATTTTTGCCTAAGCTGAAACGGATATCGCGTTTATATTATTGTGGGGTTTTTATATTATTATTTTTTCACTTTTGACGACGGGTTTAGCCTAGCGGGTAGTGACCCTGCCTACGAAGCTGACGGTCCTGGGTTCGAATCCCGGTAAGGGCAATATTTGTGTGATGAGCATCTATATTTGTTTCTTAGTTTTGTATTTTTTCTATGTATTTACTTAAGTATTTATCTCTATTAAATATATCGTCGTCTAGTATCCATAACACAAGCCTTGTTGAGCTTACTATGGGCCTAGTTTGATTTGTGTGAGATTGTCCTCTAATAGTCCAGATTTAGCCAGTAAATGCCGACCCGAATGGCCGAGTCGGCAGTGACGCTGCCTGCGAAACCAGGGGTCCCGGGTTCGAGGCCCGGTGGGGGCAAATATTTGTTTGATGAGAACGAATGTTTGTACCCTAGTCATGGTTGTTTATCTATCTAAGTATAATATTTATCTATATAAGTATGTGTATCGTTGTCTAGTACCCAAGATACAGGGAATCCTAGTTTGGGGCTAGATCAATGTGTAAAATGATGTCCAAGGTATTATTATATTTATTATCATTAATATGACTTGTAATTTCATTTACCTAATGGTATTTAGACTAGGCAAGGAACGATTCTCGATGGAAAGTCGAAAGCAGGAAAAATTACCAAAAATGAGTCGACAAAAAATCCATATCGTTATCGAACCTGCTTACAAAATTTAAAAATGCGACCAGTATAAGAGAACAGCCGGAAATCCGCACAGGCGGACACACAAAAGCATTTTTGCCTAAGCTGAACGGAGTCGCTTCGCTCGCGATACGCGCTCGCTCGGTCCATAACCACGATAACATGCCGCGCCCCTCCACTACTCCATGTCACGCTCATTCGCTTCGTCTCGCCGCCGTATAGTGAAGGGGCGCGCCATGTTATCGTAGTTTATCTCTGGGCGTGGGCGTGGGCGCAACGGTCTCTGCCTCTGACACACCATACAGCATAGTCCGTGACGCTGTGTTGTTGATGCAGGATACTAGAAGTGGGACTGGAGGAGAAGCGATCGTGCCACTCGATGGAGATGTCCAAGAGCACCTCTTCCATCAGCACGCGAATGACCGTGATGGACAGTCTTGATGAGGTGAGCAACAACTTGAACTTAAGACGGTATATTATATATTACAAAGTAGTTACATTACATATATTTTTTTTCTGATAAGATAGTCTTGGGTTCCATGATGCTGAAGGGGGTTTGAATCACCAGGTCATTAACATATATATGCCCGGTGCCTTTACACACATTTTACTTCATTTCATATAACATTGGAAAAAATAAGCAGTGACAGTGAACATTTTTGCAATAGTTCAAAATATTAACCCGTCACGAGCAGTGCCCGGACAAGGATAAGAGCGCCTTGAGCGCAGGCTCTTTTATGGGATATAAAAAGGCTTGTGTTCAAACGATTATCAAAAACGCACCTATTTACTAACAATAAATTCGAAATGACTGCCAGAATGGATAAATGTCCACCAAATTGTGTTGGGATAAATGATCACCAAACTTCTTTTTAAGTTTTGTGTACTTAAATTTGTTTTAGGTATTTTTTGTTGTTCTTACATGTTCAACCTAACACGAAGGATAAAGGGGGCTTCGCTTCGCTCACCCCCTTTACCCTTCACCTAAGCTACCGCAGTATTTTGCCCTGATATTTTTTGCAACTTTTGGTGTTCATTTATCCATTTTGGGTAGGAAAAAAATATTTTGGTGATCATTATATTTGTTGCCATATAAAAATGGAAGTAGGCCGGTGTCATATAGCGTCATATTACTCAACTATTCTTGATGTTTATGATAGAAATAACGCATCTTTGCAAAGGCCATAAATTTAAATGTTAATCGCCACTTTCGTTGACATTCGTATTCCTTTTATATATATATATTTTTGTATCACCTTAACCCGTGCCTCGTGCACTAAACCTGCATTCAGGGTGTCGTACCACGGCATTGATCGCGTGCCCCGCGGGTGGTGGACGCGCGCTTGCTGCTGGCCTCTGATTTGCGTAATATTTATGTTTGTGAGAAACGAGCGATGTTATTTTAAAACTACATCAATCTCCTTTCCACTAATGTGACAAATGCGAGGATTGGTCAAGTAGTGCAGGTGGTGTCAAAGAATGTATTCAGAGTATAGGGATTTTCCGCCGTTTAAGTTTAGATCCTCGATATTATTACAAAACCGGAAAAACGAAACACAACTCTTTTGAACACCTTTGTGTTTGTGTAAAGCACTGAATAAGCGAAATTAAATATGACGCAGAGGTACCTTCCGCGATAGACGCTCGGTTCATTGACTTCTACATAGGATTCAATACGGTCAGAAAGTTTAATAACTATCTCGTTCCTTTACGTAACTAATTATTATTACTGTTCTGGTCACACCGCTCCCTATTGCAAGAAACGTAACGTAACGTAACGTAACGGCTTTTAAAAACTGGTCTATATAGCCCGGCAAGCATGTGAGGAGTTAACTACTTTGTAATAAATGTTTTACTCGCTTACATTTACTTCCTTGGTTTCGGTATTCTCTACCTACAACATTTTTACATACTTGCGGAGTTGAAACAGATTTAAAACGGGTGTTGTATTCGAGTAAAAGAGACAGGATTAGCTAGGAACGAAACGCATATAATGTGTTTATACCCAGAGAGAAATGCGTAAGTAAGTAATGAATTTCTAGAATTCTCGATGTCAATAAATTGTTGCTTCACAGGAACGTGTTTTGAGTCGTTTTTCCGAAAACTGTTATGATGACGAGTTCTCAAGTGATGTCCCCCCACCAAAGGAACCACCGCCACCTACGCCCAAGACACTTTCAGGGGATTTTGATAGTGTATCTCTGAATATGGCAGACATGACGCAACAAATCGAACAGTGGAGCATTAAGGTACAACATTCAGAGATTAACTGCCAGTAACGCTTGCTCGTTCAATGTGTACTCTGTACTCCCTCGCTTAGTATATATTTGGGCTATCAAAGGACTATTACTGACTAATGAATGCCTCTGCCTTTTGGGAAAAACAGTTAAGTTACGTTTTATTCGGATAAAATGTAATAAATATATTCACTTATGGTCTATACCGAGGGAATACGTGGTCGGAGATCAAAATGATGGCCATGTACAGAGAAATATGGGGAAAACTCTTTGGCCCCAGACCCCACATAGGGCTGAAGGGACGCAGGTAAGTAAACCGACTGTCAGATTTAACTGCAAGACGACAATACACATGATCAGCATTACGATAGACCGTAGAGAAAACTGACTATAAATTTTACGAAGCTGGACTCTAATTTACGAAGAATCCTGGTTGACGAAGATAGCAGTTGGAAGATGGATGATGTTCCCAGATCAGTGGACCGACGAGGGGATCGGAACTGATGACGAAATGTCTTCTGAAGGTCGGAAGCTGAAATGCTGCAGTACAAGCCAAACAGTCGAAACCGAATGATTTGTAGAAACATGGTGGATAGAGCATGTAACATTTTTGGAATACTTAACTTCCTGTGCCGTAATGTGGTACATTATTGAATTTTGCAATCACTGATGAAACTGGTGTCATTCGGCTGAGTAAATTATTACAAACCTAAACTTTGCAGTTTATGATGTCCGTAAATGATATTTGCGATTTTTGAGTTTGACAATTAAAATATTGAAATCCTGCGATTTTGAACCATATTCATTGCTTGGTAATAATTCATAATTCTTTATTGAACATATATGTACAAAGGCGAGCTTATCTCTAAAAAGAGATTTCTTCCAGCAAACCAAGGCATTATAGGAAAAAGTATCATAAAAGGGTAGGCAGTGCACAATACATACTATAAATAAAATGCCTACATTATAAATAAATTAAATACCTATAAAATACAGATAGTAAATACAAAATAATTACCGATATATACTACATAAACTTTACATATAATAATATAAATACAGTAACTTTTACGAAAGAGAGAGGTAGTGCTCTTTAATACGTTTCTTAAAAGAGAGAAGAGTGCAAGAAAGTGCCGTCTCTTATAGTGCAAGGAAGTGCGTTCCAGAGTCGGACCGCCCGCAACCTGAAAGAGTGTTAGTACGCAGCGTTGTGAGATCTCCGGTGCCGATGTCCCGAAAAGAGATACTCAAAATAAAGATTCTAAATAAAGGTAAAAAACATAATGGTAGTTTACGTGACTGATACATAATGCCTAATTATGTACAGTTACATACACTAGTTTATCTACACACATATCGTAAACTCTCTTTGATGTGTTCAGGAACCGCATCTTCGACCGGCATTGTGGCATTGATCATTGCTCTGCATTTGTTTAGCTTGTTCAATAGTACCAACTTCACAGACAAACCAGGAACGGCACGCGAGCGGTCGGCGGCATTCGAAATTTGAATGTAAATATTGATACATTATAGTCATAATGTATCAATATTCAGATAAGAAATAAGTTTTTACCAAGTAGTATATCATTATGCTGGTCATAACGTGCGGTTTTTGGACGCAGTAAAGAGGGTTTATGATATGCGTGTAGATAAAAATAATAATATCCAGATTCAGGTCGCTCCTACAGACGAAGGGATAAGCGAAATGGATTTTTGAAGTGCCCATCGGCTGCCACGACCACCCACCGGTAAAACATGTTGCTTTTTTTCGAACTTCAAACTCAGATTTCTCTCAAATCGTATACGGAATTCATAGCTGCAAACTTTTATTTGTAATAATTAACTCTATCAATTGACATCGGTTTCACCTCTGGCCGCAAAAATCAAGATTTTTCATTATAGGTATAGGTAAAAAAATGTTCGAAGTGCGAACCCTCTTACCCTTCGATTCCGAAGCTACGAAGAAATAACCGGACATGTACTTCCGCCTATCGCGTTGAAGCTTCATTTCGCCTAGCTTATTAACCTGTGAATAACCCCCGGTCTTACACTCTAACCTCAGTGACTAACGATTTAATGTACTTAATATGTTTGTCATAATTTGTTCATTTGTTTTTATTCATGCACAACAATCAGTTTATACCTGACTGATAACCGGAAATGACGTAAACATGACATCACACGCGTCTTGCGCGTTTGCGCTATTTGACGAGGATAACAAAACTGTACACTTGTATTCAAATGCGCCTCATATCACTTACTCAATGTATGTATTCCTTTTATTCCAGTCTACGACGAGAGTACGAAGCTCACTGGATTCTAAGAAGGATGCTGCGCCCGCGCCGCCAAAAGAAGATGGCGGAAAGACGAATAACGCACAATCACCCACCGCTGCTGGTAAGTATAAATATTATCATATTGAAATTGAAATTGAAATCGAAAAAACTTTATTTATATATTCTTACACTCTATTACAATGCGATGGCCCTAACTCTCAAACTAGAAACTAAAGTTAACTCTATGTCAGGAGTTAGAACCTAATGGGAAGGGAACGAAACAATTACATGGCTGTGTGTGAATCGTAAGATTAATAAGTACTTAAATTAATTATTAAAATTCATTTACATCAGTTTAGACAAGTAACTTGGTACTTTGGGTACTTTTACCCACAGTAACTTTGGGCAAAAGCACCCAGCACTAGGTAACACATTACATACTATAAATAAATATTAGAAGTGAGTGAACAGCCCCACAATGTTCGTCGGAGAAAGCACTGGAATCATTGGATTACAGTACACTCTCCAGCGATTCATTATCAAAACTGGACAGCCATTGAAGTGCTTGTTTTTTTAATTGATGGTTATTGTAGTTTATGATTTCTGTATTGTGTTTAAGTAATAAGTTGTATAGACAAAGAACTATTGCGAATATTGCCTCCCAGAATATGTGCTAGCCTTTGGTATTGGATTTCTCTTAGTAGTCTCTTAGTAGACCTCATTTGTCAAATACTGATAACTAGTATAAATGTTATGTTAGAACAAATTAACATACAAAACATACCGGTCACTAACATAACCCTCCTTTTGTCTTCGCTGTAGTCAATCAATCAAAATATTCTTTATTCTGTTGGATAATCACATATCCCTTAGAGCACGTCATTCATTTAATTACTAGGTGTACATTCCAAAAGCAGATACTTCTCAGAGAGGAACGCGCAAGAAACTCTGAGGTAGCTCTATTTCAAAGGTGTAGTCGGGTAAATAGTACGTATTTTGAGTTGCAGTCCAATAGCTCATTCTCTCACTTGCCAGGCCGGACCTTCTCGAACATGCTGGAAGAGGTCAAGAAGCCCGTGGCTCCGGCGCCGCCCGCCGCCTCCGCGCGCACCAGCGTCGAGGCGGAGCGCGCCGCGCGCCCGGAGCGGGGCGGCGGGGGCAGCGGGGGCCGCGGCGGGCCAAGTGGCGGAGCGGACCAGCACTATTGAGAAGGTGGGTTGATGTCAATAGTTCACATGTTTATTAACCTCTCAAGACCCCACATCATCGTATGATGCCCGCAAAAATTTCCGTCCAGGCCCCAAAGAATTTTTTATTTAAAAAAATATTCGCCCCTACTCAGGCGTTATATTGCCGAGATTGGTATGAATGTGGATGCCTGATTGACCAAACTCAATCGTTTAATCATAGTCTGTGGTCAAAATAATATTATATATATATATATATATTTTCACGCCACTGCTCGGAAATATGGCCAAAGATGGATTGAAATGAGAGTAGAAAGTAGTTCTAAGTAGTACAATTCAAAAACAGTCAAACAATGTAGATTTGCAAAGTAAAATGTAGTGTTTAGCGGCCTTTTTTACTTTCTGCTCTGCTATTGGTCGATTATTGTCGGTCGGCATCACACTCCATACCGGCCGAAATGACACAAAATACTAATATAAATGTTCCGGGAAAAAACATTTCCTTGTCATTCCACAACTGCCCTAATGCGAATATCAATATTACTTTTAATTAAACTGTGTATTATACTGTGTCAACCTGCTTATTTCCTTACATTAGGCGTGAAAAGCACATAGTAAATGCCTCGGTAGAAAGTGCAATAGATGGACTCGCATCTTCGCATCTTCGCGAACTAACTCGTCCATCTATTGCTTATTTTCTATACCTGGGCAACAATGTATTATTGTTATAGTTCTAAGTGCTACCATTAAAACAGAATCACTTCATATGTGAGCCAAGCGCTGTAAGCTGGGCGTGCGCGTAAATGACGTAGGCTTTGGGCCTCCAAGAGGGGGTTAGCAGTCAGCAGAGACTCCTGTGGCAAGGGGCAAGCCGCCATAGCTAACGAGTTGAGTAAACATCAACCAAAACACCAATTAAGGGGAGCGGCGCAAGCCGCCCCTGAAACATGAGGGGCAGCGATGCTTAACAAGCTTCTCAATTAGTAACTAACAAGGTGATAAAATATCATGTCGACGACCTCTGTGGCGCTGCGGTTGTAGCTCAGCTCACATGCGAGAGGTCCCCGATTCAATCCCCGGCTGGGGGGATAAATGAAAAAAGAACAGGTTTATGTGTGTGATGCCGCTGTTTATGGATTCCACGACACAGGCTATCCTAGTGTGGGGTCAGAAGCAATGTGCCTGTATATAAATGTTAAAACTTTTATTTTGTTTTGTATCAAAATCGACGTCTTCTATCTCGTATAGTTTCCGATTTCGCCCTACTAATCCTTTGAAATGGAGCATCCTGTATATCCTGTATAGCAAGCCCAGTAAAAAGCATTCCAGGAGTCCGGTTACGAGGGGAGTCGCTGGCCGCTCCCGAAATTTAAAGGAGTTCTCTCGAGAACGTGGAAGTTAACGTGTTGAGAATCGAAAAGTTAGTTTAGCGTGTCGCTCGCAGGTGGAGCGGACCTCGACATCCGAGGAGCGGTCCGGCGGCGCGGCCGAGCGGCGCGGGCACGTCGCTGGCAGAGCGCAGGACCCGGACCCGCTGGTGGCACAACTCAACTGTCGGGTGAGGGATTCGTAAACAACTGGACACACAGACCATATACTTTATTCATTTGTTAGCCGCCGCCAGAGTAATAAAAGCAGATTGCCTTTTTTGTTACTCTGGCAGCGGCTTCCTTTGAGTAAGTGTCGGCGTTCTTTGAAAAGAGCAGAGAACTATACCCCGATATCAATAAACGTCTGACAGTTAGAACAGTCACAGCGCCTGAGCGGTTCGGTAGGTGCAGAACACCAACATATGGCACGCGAAGTATATTTTATAGCATTTACATAGTCTGTGAGTGGACATTTTGAAGGCCACGTAAATAATTTGCGGATCGCAAGGTTAAAGTGGTAGATGGACCAAAGCGGTGACGGAATGGTGACCGGGCCAAGGGCCCCGCGCAGGTCAAGAGGCAGACCACTCGGATGTCATCTCCTGGTCTAAGACTGTTGGACACCGGTGGACGAGGTTGGCACCGGACCGCAACAAATGGCATGGGTGCTTCTTCACCCGTCCTCTCCCACAGTGGTCCAATGTAGAGAAGAGGCAAAAAACTTGACGCGTACTAAGTATATAAGGTGACATTTAATTAGCTGACCATATTTTGGGGAATGATAGTATCCATTATTATGAACAACTTTCCCCAAGAAACATATGGTCGTAAACGAAATAAATTTTTTCGTCCCTCAGTACATTGACCCGATCAGCTGATTACAAGTTACTATGGGAGACCCAAAAATTTATTTCGTTTACGACCATATGTTTCTTGGGGAAAGTTGTTCAAAATAATGGATTCTATCATTCCCCAAAATATGGTCAGCTATTTAAATGTCACCTTGTATGTAAATATCTACAGAGGTCTTTACTCGTCCGTGGGTGCAGGAGGCTGGATAGAGATAGATGGATAGAAACAAACACACTCAGACACACTCAAACTAACAACCTCTCTCCCACATTACAGATAACAAACCTAGAGAAGCTTCTCGAAGCTCAAAACGCCAAATTCAACGCAGCCATAGAGGAGCTCAGCTCCCGACTAGCCGTCGAGAGCAGTAAGCGAGCGGCCTTGCAAGCGGAGCTTCAGAAGCTGGCGCACTGTGTCACGCAGGTCTAGTGTACGTAGGAGTCAATTGTGTAGTAGCAGAGCATGGCGGGGTAGGGCAGGAGGCACACGCCAAGTCTTTCTCCCGGAAGAGGGGGCAGAGACTGAAGACCTGGACCTACGATCCTGGCATACATCTCTCACTTCCTGGATGATAAGTCTTCATACAAGCTAGCATAGGACCCCCTGGGACGTCCACGTCCGACGGCTCGATCTAACTGTAACATCATCTCGCTTGGTAACGTCAAAGGAAGAGTTTGAGAATATCAACCTGGCTACTAAAACACTGACTAAGCCGCTTATCGCTCAAGACTCTGTGGGTTGTCGCTCTGGATAAATAAATTAAAAATAAAGTAGCTCATTAATGTCCTCACCGGGGGCACAGGCCCTTTACCCGGATACGAGTAAGATTGAGCCATATACCCACACGCTGGCTCAGTGCGGGTTAGTGGAGGGGTGTCGGGCTAGTAGACTGAAGTTGTGTCTGAAGTTTTCAAGTTGCCCTATTAGGATAACATAGTTATTTTTGAAAGGAGGGATGTGTCCTACCGGAATGTATGTAAGTATGTTCATTTGTTCCAACAGTACATTTAAACTACATACCAGAATTTGAAAAATGAGGTAACGTTAGATGCGTCTTGTTCGCCTCTGGTTATAGGCCAAGTGACGTCACACGGCATTCAATATGGCGCCCTCTACAGGGCATAAAGTACTGAATAATAAAAAAATAATTATTACATTCCAAATATATTGTATTACCGACTTTTTCTCGTTGCTTTCATTGCATTTAATCGAATCGATAAAAGCGTTTGGACTTATTGTCTTATTACAACTGAGGATAAAGTCGAATGCAGCTCTCTTGGTCTCGCTATCTCGTAAATGTCATGTTGAGTATGTTACATGCGTTCAGCAGGGTTGCGCCATGCCTTCCCCTCGCCATGACTATTGCTCGTAGTTTGTACATGTACAAGAGATTTTAGAGTTTATATTCTTTCGGAATCATTATAAGCTTTTGTGATGCATGTTTTATAATAATATCATCGGTACGCAATGTAGCTGGTCATATAATGACATTCCCTTTTAATATATTTTGTTATTAAATATTTATTATACCGCGCTTTTTCGTGTACTATTAAAATCTTATAGCTTCTCCGAGTATAATAAAATGTCTTAATAATGCATTAACTTTCTATTTACTTATTTGAAAGAACATAGGTTTATATTTACTTAATGTTGACATAATTACTGCCTAATCGGATTAGATAGAATATTTTAGTTAGGATTTTTGGAAAGAGTTGTTAAGAAATACAAAATTCGTGCCATTTTAATTGACCGCAAGTCATAATTTTGCTAATTATGGCACATAATAGTAGTTGATGTGACTGCTACATGATGGAGGGCATTAATTCTCGAGAGTGGGTTTATGAAACGAGCCGAAGGCGAGTTTCATAATTATATCACTCGAGAGTTTTAATGCCTAATTATGTACAGTTACATACACTAGTTTATCTACACACATATCATAAGCTCTCTTTGATATGTTCAGGAACCGCATGTTCGACCGGCATTGTGGCATTGATAATTGCTCTGGACTTGTTTAGCTTGTTCAGCGTCAGCGTTCGAAATTTGAATGTCATAATTTGACAAATTTTGGTACATTATGGTCATAATGTATCAATATTCAGATAAGAAATGAGTTTTTACCAAGAAGTTTATCATTGTGCTGGTCGTAACGTGTGGTTTTTGGACGCAGTAAAGAGGGTTTATGATACGTGTGTAGATAAATAAATTAACATCTCTAATATTGAGCTGTTTATTGTTAAGTAAGCATAATAAATAACATGAAGCGCATAAATAAATTCTTAATAATTATGATCGTGATTCAACATTCCAAGAAAAAGAAACCTCATGAAACCTGTATTAAGTATATGAAACTAAAGATATTAATTTTGTCCACACCCGCCGTGATAAACGTTGACAAAACTAACTGTATTTTTATTATATATTTTTGTATTTTGTACAGAAAGTCGGTGACCGAGTTTAATATATCGAGTTTTGTGTAAATATCGCTTAAGTTATAGAAGTAATATATTTATAGTTTGTGCGCTGCGTTGTTCTGTATGTACCCTCTGATGCGGCATTATAGTATTACTTCATTACGGTCTGAATGAAGGTTTTATCACTTCTTGCTATGTCACCTGTGTCGATTCAGACTAGGAACCTAAACTGATCCTCAAAATTACTATGGCCGTCTTAAAACAAGTTTTGGTGTTAGGTAAATAAAGCCCATTATGGCTTATTGGAATGGAAATGGTTGGTTGGTGGTGTTCTTATTTTGAACCTAATGTGAACCGCTAAAAGGTTGTGGTCTTATTTGAATTGTAATAAATAAATATAGCTCAATTCGAACTTGCTTTGGTGGCAGAACCCTTGAATTCGTCAAAGTATTCGAGTTACACTGCTGACAAGCATTTTGTGCAGCCAAGTAACGTTAGAAAATAGCATATATGTATGTTGTAGTATTACTTTACAATGTGATAGAGGTTGCCTAACATACTCTAAGATAAATCTAATGTGCTTTGTTCATGCGTTCGGTAATCTTCTGTAGTGCACAAATCTTCTGTAGGTCACATGATTTTTAGTTACAAATTAAGTTATTGTTGTGTTTTTTAAGTTATAGAAATTGCCATACCCGCTTTTACGTATGTACATTCGTGTAGATTAAAGAAAACCACTGGTTAGGCTTATTTTTTGTACGAAACAATCCGAGAGGATTCCTCTGCCGATGCCTTGAGAGCGATCATGGAAGAAACATTTAGGGCAATCCTCAGGTTAACTTGTATTTCAGGCTGACTTTAGTCCAAGATATTGTCCCTACATGGCATTTTGTTTGGTGTGTAAAAAAAATAAATAAACTGAAAAAATGGTGATGATTATTTTGGCGATAAATTAAACTAAATTCATAAATCGAGTTGAACCATCATTGCAGATATGTAGTCTAGTTTTGAACTCATATTATACCCAATTAATGTCGTGCTTATCGTCCTTTGAACTGAGAGAATATTTACACCTTTTTTACAGTAAAAATGAAGTTATAGATATGTTACAGTAAAAACCCGTTATTAGTTAGAACGCGTTTTCACCAATTATTACTGAATGCCCTCGTTAAAACTCGTTCCTCCGCTGCGCTCTCCTCCAGGTTATAAAGTTGTGACCCTACTAAACCTAACTATAGAATTCGGTTCTGGGAAGTTTCCCAGAACCAATGTAGTTACATGGGGTCGCCTCACTCTGAAACAAAACGTTCTAGTTAAAATAAGTTTTGTCTAACGTTCAAAGTTAAAAACTGACTATTTTAGTGGAAACGTGTTCTAACTGAAAACGAGTTTTTACTGAAGCATATATAATAATAATACATATTGTATATTTCGCTTTGTAGGCAGTGTACAAAGGCTTTACATGTGTACAAAATTAGCACCATTGTATAAGTCGACATATCCCTTCACCGATATCTTTCGTTTGAAAGAACTAATAGGTTGTATGTACCTGATGTTATACAGTAAATTGTAATTAATTTAAAATATGAGTCATACAGTGAAGTCATCAGTTGCATTTCTATCCGGTTCACAAGCAAAGATTTTAGTGATGCAAGTTAGAGGAAACCTCTTGAGTCGCAAAAGGCATTAAAACGCTACAATTCACATAGTATATATGCTACGTCAAGGAACATGTTTAGTAAAAGTTTTAATAAATCTCCGTGCCACTTTCGCCGGCTTAAATTCTGGTATGCACTTTTTGAAACGAGAATCAACCTAAGTCTTGCGCTTGGGTCTCGAGGACGCGTTACGCGGCGTCGGACACGTAATTGTATTCATCGAGGAACTAACCTCAAGACGCTGCCTCCTATCGCTGTGCGTTACTATTGCGCTGCGATCGCGAACCCAAGCTCCACACAATCTGACGTTATGAATTATATTCTTGTAGTCTCTCATCTATGTAAAGGGTTGTTTACACAGTGCGAGTTGATCTTGTAAGTTGTTGCAGTGCAGCTACTCGGATAGTGTGACCGCATACTGTCGTGCCGTGTGGGAGTCGGTGCAAATGTACTGTGATTCTGCTCTCATTCGCAGCATGCACTGGGTAACAAGCCATTACGGGTAGAACGACTTTTAAAAGTGGCAACATGTTCCTGGTACAGTCAGAATCAGTTATATGTGAGCAGGTTAGCTACTCAAAAGGATCTACACATCTTAAAAAATCAGAAATCTGTACACAGCCAACGTGTCAAAATTAGGTCAACATCCTCAGAGTTAGCTTGGATGTTGACATAATTTTGACACGTTGGCTGTGTAGATATTTGTGATTTTTTAAGATGTGTATATCTTTTTGAGTAGCTAACCTGCTCACATATATCTGATGCTGACTGTACCTAAAATGGGTTGTACTTATACTTTCAGAATCTACTTTTAATTTGTTGTTTCTAAGTGTTCAAAAAGTGTCCGCTCTATATTACAAAAGACAAATTTTTGATGTGATTTTAGCACTTTTAAATTTAGAAAGTACAACTCTCGATTTTCTAATATTTAAAAGAATTTATAAAAAAAATATTCCTGTTTAATCATTGTGTCTTGCAATGATTTTAAAGGAAAATTATGTAGGTATTCATAGGAGTAATAAATTGACTAAGAGAAAGACATACCTTGCAAAAAGCTCTGATGTATGATTTGACTACATAATAAAATTAATGAGCAAACTTAATTCAATCAATTAGTTTCTTAGGTTTCTAATCAACGCATGTTAACTTATCTCTTCAATTTACTTAAATGCACTGTTAATTGATCACAAATCTAAAACAACATGTTTCTAAGCCTTCTTTTCACCAAAATGCGACATCGGCGCATTGAATTATACAATCATCAAGATTTATACCGCCGACTATTCAAGCTATCTTGTCTACTTGGTCGGGCTATAGTTACGACAGACTTAGGCCATCCGCACATGGGGCTAGGCGGCGGCGACGCGACCGATGGAACTCTTACGCCCGTGTAAAACAGGTCTCAAAAAAATTGCAGGCAACTCAATTGCAAGACACAGCTCGCGCAGCCCGCGTGTGCGGAAGGACTTTGTCCCAAATTCGCCACAATATTAAAACACGTGATATTATGCACTAAATGAATTTTAATGATGCAGTGAATTTGTGGCGAAATTGTCAAGCCAATGTATGCATTTAGTTAAATGTAAATAGCTATAAGTAACATTCAGAATACTAGCTATAGTGCAGAAGGCGAGATCGCAGAAATGCGTTTCTGTAAGTGCTGCCATCAATATAAGACTTCACCGAAGTGTAAGACGTCTCTATGTAAGTTACGTCAGTGTAGAGTGTACTCTTGTCGGTGCACGCACACAGTTGCAATTCACCGCTCTCACCTTTTGCACTGTACAGTAGTTGTAAGTTCGAGTCTTGTACATACATATTGGTTCTAATGATCAGAGTACACCGGATATGGTTTATATGATAAACCCTAATTATTATTCTTCACGTATTTTTCAGTAAATACAGCCCATTTTACCAATCATGAGTTGACTGTCTTTCGTGTATAGAAATTGGGTATTCCTTACACATCCAATTTCCGAGATGGCATATTTTGTGGTACTTTTTCTGAACTTCCTTTTTTTTTAAGAGTTTAAGTTAAAATAATGAAACCTTGTTGATAATGAGTATAATATTCATAGCAAAAGTTTTAAACATCAACCTCACGATGGTCAAATGGGTGTTTGTACTTAATTTATTTTAATGTTGACTGTACCCAAATAATACATTCCTAGGGTTTAACGGTTCAAAATATCCATCATATTATCATTAATAAAGTAATTCTATGGGTAAATGTAGTTGTTTTATTGGTATTAATTATCTAAAAAGAAACTGAAAATAGCTACTGATCTCCTATAGTATTCCTTTCCTGTTTAAGTTCGCGGTAAATATGGAAAGGTACGTAAGTGGAGTCATTTGTAGAAGCAGCAGCACAATACATTGCGATTTGTGGAGGGGTCGCGATTTTGAAGCCTAACGTACGGTGATATAATTCTAAGCCTATAACGGGATTTTGGGTACCCAGGGTTCCCTTATGTCAATTGGGTTGCTAACTTTCTGGACGGGAACGGAAATCTCAAAACCATTTCGAGAAATATGTCTTCTGTACAATTTCTATTTATCCGATTAATAAATAGGTATATTATTTTAAGATATTTTAATAAAAACAATGACATTCATTTGACCTTCTATGACATCTTCATAAGATGTATGAAAAAAGGCCTTTACCTGCCCGTCTTACCTACAACAAAAAAAAACAATGTGAAACGTCGATCTATTCCCTGTAAAGTCTGTGATCTATGAGTCACCCATATTATACTCTTTGGCTCTTTGGAGTGACCTCTCGTGATTGTAGGTTATATTGTGATATTCAGCGTTTTTATTTTGATATTTTACCGTTTTGTTTATATTCGTTACGACATAACGAGGAAAAGTGATGAATTAGAAATTGTTATTTCCGAATTTCTCGATAACAACATAGCATTAGATATCATATGCCTCTCAGAAACATATATAAAAAAAGGTGAAGAAAAATACCTGAATATTAATGGTTACAAATTAGGTGCTAATTACTCAAGGCAACAAAAACGGGGTGGTACATGTATTTTATGCCGGTCTGAATATGAATGCGAGGAATTAGATTTTACTGATATATCTATAGAAAAGGTATTTGAAGTACCTATGTTGTCTCCTAATCAGACAATTAAACATGATTGTCATTTGTATGTACAGGATACCAAAACCAGCAAATGTAAATATATATCTTGACAGACTCGATATTTTGTTAAACCAAATTTACGATAGCAAGAAAACAATTATTCTCTGTGGTGATTTTAACATTAATTTCCTTGTTGAAAGTAAACCACTGACCCGCTTAAAGAATATAATATTGACATACACATAAAAAAACCAACTCGCCTTGGAAATTGTATCGAAAACATTTTAAGTAATGCAGCCAATGTTGTAGGTACTAGGTGCGACATATGAACTAAGACTATCTGACCATAACACAGCACAGGCTATTCAATTTGACAGATCGGTTCCCAGTAACCCCCCAAAGACATGTTTTATCCTCGTCAACAATTACAACGAGGAAAACTTACAAAAATTTCAAAAGTGCATACAAGATATCACTTTTTCAGACGTTATTAATCAAACAAATGTGGATAGAGCATTTGAAAATTTTCATGATTTATGAATATTATTCCACAATCTATGTTTCCCATTAATTCGAATTAAAAAGACCCCCCAGAAACATGCAGTAAAATGGATACCTAACAAAAGGAGTAAAAAACAGTTGTAGAACAAAACGTAAATTAAAATATGAGTACTATTCCAACAAATCACACACAGCAAAGGAATCGTATAAAAGTTATAGTAGAATATTGAAAAAATGCATTAGACTATTGCAAAAGACATCTACGGAGAAATATATTCAACAAGTGTAGAGCAACATGGAATATAATAAATAGTAAGTTGGGCAAACATAAAACAAATAATGAAATACATGCCATTCAAGAAAACGATACTATTCTTAAAGATGGTAGAGAAATAGCGAATTCATTTAATAATTATTTTATAGATATTGTAGCTCGAGACCCTTTAAATAATATCAATACTATCAAAAGTAAAAACCAACATAGTCATATTTTAAGTAAAAGTATATTTTTGGAACCAACATGTCCTGAAGAAATATATAAAATAATTATGTCACTACGAAATACAAACGCAGCAGGATTTGACAAAATTAATACTAAAATCTTGAAAGCGATTGCTGTCTCTATTTCAAAACCGTTATCATTTATAATAAACCTCTCAATAGTGCAAGGTGTTTTCCCAGAAAGAGTCAAATTCTCCATTGTGGTCCCCTTATTAAAGAAAGGCAACAAGACTGACAGAGGAAACTATAGGTCAGTTACACTTATACCAGTAATATCTAAAATTATAGAAAAAGTTATCTACAAGACTCATTAATTTTTTAAATAAAAACAACATTCTCGCGCCCCAACAAAATGGTTTCAGGAAAAACAAATGCACAACGCTTGCAAGTTTTAAATTAATGTGTCGTGTAACGATATGAACCTAACCAGAACCTAACAGAAAACAACCAGGATAAATTTAGAAATGACAGTTTATTAGGGGTATATACAATGACTTTAGAAAAATGATAGGAAGATGAGGGTGGATGAAATGAGACGACAGGTTTTATAAAAAATACAGGTATCAGATTTAAAAAAAAAAGAAGCGGAGGACACGGAGAATAGGAGCAGAAGGAGCAGTGGAAACGGTCTGGCGAACCGGTCAGTGGAAGCACTGGTGGGCGACGTAGCACTTGCAGATGGAGAGCGTGGCCGGCGGCCAATCAGTCATCAGACCCCGACGGGCAGCAGGAGTAGGGGCCCTGGTAGTGAAGCGCCGGCCAGGGTGGAGGCCCGCAACGTGTCGGCCTGAAGTCACCGACGGGCAGGTGTAGCAGAGAACGGGCAGGTGAAGTGGAGACCCAACGAAGCGCCGGCCAGGGTAGAGGCTCGCCAAGTCAGGAGGCGTAGTAGTAGAGGCTCGCAGGATCCCGGGGCAGTGCGACCCCGGGATAAGGCCTTTAGGTGATGCTTCTTGCTTGAGAGCTGGAGTGAGACTCCAGAATTTCAGAAATGTACCGCTCTTATACCCTTTTTGGAGAGTTCTAAAAATTATTTTAATTAAAAGCAATTTTTGTGAGTGGCCAAGAGAGAAAAAGTATTTTTGTAAAAGTATTGAAGCAAACATATCAGACCGCTAACGAGTTTGAATGGACATTGCCATGACAACCAGATAAACAATAACATAATAAATGTCAGATTTTGGTTTCAGGATCGTAATAGAAAAAGCAACAAGTTCTCATAGCCAAAATTACATAACAGCGAAAGATAAAAGGGTAGCGCACCAGCGCGCACGAAGCCCGAGATTGCAGAGTTTCGGAGAAAGCCAAATACAAGGTCACCAAAGGTAAACCCCTTCGCTATCGATTTAGAAGTGCTGATAGTGTGAAAATACAAAGCGAAAATGATTTGTTAATGTGTTCTTATGGTTTAAAACGTTACAGGGTCCTATGAAAATAAAGGTGAAAAAATATACAGCTATACAGCTCAGCAAGTATCCAGCTGAAGAGACTGGAAAATAGCATGTAAGTAACATAACACTACAAATGTCAAAAATAATAAATAATTTAAATGAAAAAAAAACGCGTTGTAGCTTTGTTCCTCAATCTTAGCAAAGCTTTTGATTTTGTTAATCATGACATTTTACTTTCTAAATTAGATAAATATGGCATTCGTGGCGTGGCAAATCAATGGTTTAAAAGCTACCTAGAACATAGGAAACAAATAACAAGAATCTCCAAAGTCAGTCATCTCACAAATGCAGTAGAGTTTTATGACTCAAATATAAAGTATGATAATCATGGTGTACCACAGGGTAGTATATTAGGACCACTTCTATTCCTGCTCTATATCAATGACCTACCGCAAGCTGTCACACATGAGTGCATCCTTTATGCCGACGATACAACCATAATAATTGAATGTAAAGATATGACTACATTTGAACAGGACATTAACATGACGCTGAATCAAATTGTTGAATGGCTTACAATTAATAAATAAAAAATAAAAACATCTAAGACTAAATTAATGCAATTTTCAACTAAGTTAGGTAACAAAATCGATTTGGACATAAAACATAACAGTAACAAAATAGAGCAAGTCAGTCAGACCAATTTTCTTGGAACTACAGTGGATGAGCACTGTGACTGGAAGCTCAGGTTGACATAACTTGTCAAAAAATCAATAGGTTTGTGTATGCCTTAAAACAATTGAGACTTGTTACAAATGTGGATACTGCTGTTATGGTATACCATAGTCATGTTTGCTCAATCCTGAGATATTGCGTAACATTGTGGGGAAATTCTGTGACCGTAAACAAGGCTTTTATAGCACAAAAAAAATGTATTAGAGCCATATGGGGCTTGGGTTGGAGAGAGTCTTGCAAACCACTTTTCAAAGAAAATAAGATACTCACACTTCCCTGTCTATACATATTTGAAACATGCAAGTTTGTCAGGAAACATTTAGAACTATTTAAGCAACGGGACAACACTAATAAACGAACAGCGACACAAAGACCACTTGAAGTGCCTAGACCACGCCTAGAACTATTTAGGAGATATAGTGTTTATATGGCAGCACAGATATACAATAGTGTTCCCATAAGTATTCAGGCTCTACCAACAAAATCTGTCTCCACAAATTTATATACCTGGCTCGCTACTGAAGCATTTTACTCCGTAAATGAATATTTTATGAAATGCAAATAATATTAAACTTAATAAATTATAAATGACATTTTGCAATACAATTTTTTTAGGTTTTAATTGACATTTAATGTTTTATTGGTTAATTGATTTATATGATTAGTTTTAAGGTTATGAATTGAATTATTTTATTGTAAATATTTGTGTACCTATGTTTTGCATGCCAATATCTGGCTAAATGTGCTGTACTTGTTAATTATACCATCTGATGTAACCACATTTACGCAAATAAATGAAATCTGAAATCTGAAGAACGGCCAATTTTGAAAATGCTGATTCGTTAATTTACCTCAAATTACCAAAATTATGATTATGTCGAAGTTCATGTCGAATTCCAGCAACCACAACATTGCTGAATTCAGAGGAGCCAAAGCCCTCTTGTAAGTAAGATACTGATGCTGAGATCCTGGAGTCAAACTGTTCTGATTGTCCAGCTTCTGCAGGTGGGAATTTTTTCTACTGCAAAATTGCATATTTATTGCCGTGACAAACGATTGAAGTTTTCTTGATAATATTAATGTATAACGTGTTTGATATTTTAACTACAATATGCTCTTCCTTTCAACGACCGAAGGCATCATATGATGCCATTTTCCCGTTAGGTTTTGAATTTTAATCCCATGGCATAAGGTTCAAAATCGCGATGCATCAAAACAACCTGCGGGTTTGAGCATTAAGCATATTGTAGAACTTAACTTGTTTGTTGTGATAATAGGTATGCAAATTTGTATATTGTACAAATATTTTCTTGCAACATTAATAATTCCTATAATTTTTATTTTAAGATTGCTGCAACCATTCCCTACTGCTTTTAATTTGGCTTGAGAAGCGGACCTGTGATCATATGTATTACGATATACCCGCGGTATATCGAACCAGTGCGGTGCAGACCAGAGATTTATTGGGCCAGAACCCAGACTGCCTATATCAGCAGCTCAAGAACAAGGAGATTTGGGGTGGGAAGTTGGCTGTATCAACCGGTGCGGTCAGAGTGTCGATAAGGGGGCGGAAGCCCGCCGCTTCTGCTTTTCCATCACACTTAGCCAAGCCACCAAAAATAATGAAATAGGTTATTTAAGTCCGATATCACTGTGCGCTACGCGGTGTCAAACAAACTGCGTTTAAGTGCGTTCCGATTCACGCCATTTTGCTATTCATATTTTTCGTTAATTTTCAAGCGAGACATTGTTTAAGAGACACAGAAATAGCGTAAATAATGTTTTGTTATGTTTGCTTGTATTTCTTAATGCTTGTTTTATTAAGACGTTTGTTTTATTTATGCGTTCCGTTTTTATCGATTCAGTTTGAATATTATCGATTATGATTTGTTTTCCTTTTTTTAGTTAAAATTATTTTCAATAAAAAAAGGAAAACAAATTATTATCGATAATATTCAAACTGAATAGATAAAAACGGAACGTATCTCGGAAAAAAAATGATCTCTGTGCTAAAGCTATCTCCAAAATGTACGAGAATAGAGTTAATTAGCAATATCGAGATTTGAACCGGACATCATGAGGAGATTAGAAACCAGAAAACATCTTCAAAATCGAGATATCTCCTTGAACTGGGAATTGGCCTCCTGGAACGAGAAAAAAGTCCAGCATGATGTTGGATTTCGTAGTATAATTATACCATTTGTACCATATTTTCATGATATGTAGTATCGTAATTTAAGTATAAACTACGTGAAAATACCATAATTTTATCTTCAGGCCAACCAACTTCTTTTGTTGGTTGGGACGTTTTGCTTTTTAACATTTACCATTAAATATAGGGAATTTCTGTTTCTGTTTCTGTACGTATGGAAACATCGAATCGGGCAACGACAAGCTCTGGGTGGGGATTCCCCGACCAACGTAAAGGTACGAGTTGGAACCCGACTGCAGGCAGCAACTGCCGACTTCATGTCGCGGCAGCACTACTGATTTCCTTGCATTTCTATGAAATACCCTACAAACCCGGCAGCATTCAGCTCGGCGACATGCTGCCGAGCAGCCGACTGCATGAAGCCCGACTGCAGATCAGTAGTGCCCGACTGCAGACGACAACTGCAGACGGCAAAATTTACTGATTTATTTATTTAGTGAGTGAGGAGGTCTGTTCTCAGCGGTGGGGCGGGTTGCATGTTCACAGAGGGGGACTGTACTCAGCAGTGGGGCGGGTTGCATGTTCACCGAGGAGGACTGTACTCAGCAGTGGGGTGGGTTGCATGTTCACCGAGGGGGACTGTACTCAACAGTGGGGTGGGTTACATGTTCACCGAGGGGGACTGTACTCAACAGTGGGGTGGGTTGCATGTTCACCGAGGGGGACTGTACTCAACAGTGGGGTGGGTTGCATGTTCACCGAGGAGGACTGTACTCAGCAGTGGGGTGGGTTGCATTTTCACCGAGGGGGACTGTACTCAACAGTGGGGTGGGTTGCATGTTCACCGAGGAGGACTGTACTCAGCAGGGGGGTGGGTTGCATGTTCACCGAGGCGGACTGTACTCAGCAGTGGGGTGGGTTGCATTATCACCGAGGGGGACTGTACTCAACAGTGGGGTGGGTTGCATGTTCACCGAGGAGGACTGTACTCAGCAGGGGGGTGGGTTGCATGTTCACCGAGGCGGACTGTACTCAACAGTGGGGCGGTTTGCATGTTCACCGAGGAGGACTGTACTCAGCAGTGGGGCGGGTTGCATGTTCACCGAGGGGGACTGTACTCAACAGTGGGGCGGGTTGCATGTTCACCGAGGGGGACTGTACTCAGCAGTGGGGCGGGTTGCATGTTCACCGAGGGGGACTGTACTCAGCAGTGGGGCGGGTTGCATGTTCACCGAGGGGGACTGTACTCAGCAGTGGGGCGGGTTGCATGTTCACCGAGGGGGACTGTACTCAACAGTGGGGCGGGTTGCATGTTCACCGAGGGGGACTGTACTCAAAAGTGGGGTGGGTTGCATGTTCACCGAGGGGGACTGTACTCAACAGTGGGGTGGGTTGCATGTTCACCGAGGGGGACTGTACTCAACAGTGGGGTGGGTTGCATGTTCACCGAGGGGGACTGTACTCAACAGTGGGGTGGGTTGCATGTTCACCTAGGAGGACTGTACTCAGCAGTGGGGCGGGTTGCATGTTCACCGAGGAGGACTGTACCCAGCAGTGGGGCGGGTTGCATGTTCACAGAGGGGGACTGTACTCAGCAGTGGGACGGGTTGCATGTTCACCGAGGGGGACTGTACTCAGCAGTGGGGCGGGTTGCATGTTCACCGAGGGGGACTGTACTCAGCAGTGGGGCGGGTTACATGTTCACCGAGGGGGACTGTACTCAACAGTGGGGCGGGTTGCATGTTCACCGAGGGGGACTGATGTCAGATAGGTTCAATGTGTCAGTTTACATTCATAAAGTTTCACTAAGTCAACGTCATCTGGTGGACACCACAATAATCCAAAGTGAAAGGACGCCAAATGGGTTGCGGGATTTCTATATATATATTGTACTTCAGTCATAGAGTATGAAGGCTCCATTGCTATGGCTAGAGGTTTTAAAATCACTCTATAAAAGTATACCTTCATTATTATACGGGCGACATTTCAGTTCAAACAAGCTTTATGAATAAAATGAAAAGCAAATCTTTATTTACATAAATAAATAATAATATTTCTTCTCAAAATAAATTCCAAATAGCTTAATAACTAACACCATAAGTAAACAGGTATTGCTTGCGCACAGCGCCTAATTATAATACAAAATTTTCTTACTTATTATTACTATTACTCACAAAAAGTGGACACAATTTGTTTTGCCACCTCAAATGGAAAAAAAGCGTAGGTAATGCCATCAAATGTCATAGTAAATTGTGACAAATATTCATTACAAATTCTGATTGTAGAGAATCACTCTATTCTCTTTTCATTCTATTTAGAATTAATGAGAACATCACTACCAAACTGTACATGGCAACATTATTTCATGATGTGACGTTTGTTGATGTTGTCAGTTTACTTCGTCGATACACAATAATAATAATGATTGGCGAGAAATGATTGAAAATAAATAATGGCAACATTTGCAGTTTGACTATAAATGGTGTCCGCGCGACTTCGTTCAAAAAAGAATCAAAAGATTACGAACCTCTTTAGTGTTACAAGCACCATATTTCTTCTCGCCGGAAAGAACTGTTTTCTTTTATATAAAATGAATGTTACATCTATTTACAAATCTGTCTGACTGCGTATGTTTAGTTGTTTCAGAAGTTTTTAAACAGAGATGAAAAGAAATGAAAGCTAATTTTTTTCTCAATAATAGTAACCATCGACCTAGCACACATTTTCTCTAATGGTAACACCATTATTTACATATTTGGACTGAAATTAAAAATCCTAGTTTACGGTGTTTTCTAAAAATTAAATATTTGTTTGTCTATTAATAAGAAAACACGCACGCACTCTGTAGATACGTAGTATCTTATTTATTATATGTCTGTGCTGTGGTCAGTACATTAGGTAGTCCGCTAATTGTAATGTGACTTAAATAGGTTTGCCCCACAGACTTGAATTTTTGCCCTAACTTATTTTCAACCATTTGTTGCCGTTTGCTTACTTTGCTTACTTAACTTATAAACTTCATATAAGGGAAAATAAATTTCATTGGTACCTATTCGTTTTGTTTTCTATTTAATTTAAAAGTTTTGGTAAGACAAACAAATATTCTTCATATTCAACTTGTTAGTTTACACACAGTTCCAAACTAAACTTGATTTACAAATTGCGAAATGGAGCCTCATCATGTGAACAACTTCGCCCTGAATTTCGGAGATGGCAAGGTAAGTGCAGCACAAGGTTCTTTATGTTTCATATCATATCACGTTTGTTATTCCAGGAAATTTCCACGATGTAAGAGAGACACCTAAAAGTTTTCCTTGTTTGCCAGCGTCTACTACATATTGCTACTGGTATGGACATAGGAAACTTTTACTCATATATACAAAGTCAATCTATATCTTATAATATATTCTAGGGTCATGGAAACTTGGTTGTTTGTTTTCAATTATAACTTAGAGATTGTCCGAGGTTTATAACATTGCTGTTTACTCTAACACCACATCTTATTGTACTTAGCAAAACAAAACCATTTATATACAGGCACATACATTGCTTCTGGCCACATCTTAGGGAACCCTTTGTCGTGTGACCAAACACAGTGACATCAAAAACATAGACAACAAAGAACTGGGGCTTCTTTTTCATCCGTTAAATCCTCCTTGGCCAGCGGCCTCACTAAGCCTGAAACTTCATTACTTCTTCTCCAAACACAATGTGTTTTAGGATTATCTAATAGATTCAGGCGGGAGTTTCTTGTGTGTTCTTCTCTGAGTAGAAATGAATGACTTGCTGTCTCTGAGAGAATCCAACAGAATAAAGAATATATTGATTGATTGATTGATTGGTTAGCTACAGCAAGAATATTTGGAATCTTTAAAATCTATCATTTTGAATGATGAGAGACTTAGTCAAATACATATTAGCCAAGATTACTAGTGTAGGTAACTTGCCTAGGTAATGGTTTGGACTCCCTCAGTATAATATTTTAAGTACCTGTGTATTGCATAATTAATTTGTATATGCAGCTTCTGCTATCAGGTTGATTTATGAGGACTGCTAGTGAACTTGTCAATTTGAATATACATACAAAAGAAACATATTTCCTCTTTCTTGTTTAGGGTAAGAGCGCCTTGTATCGCACCATCAAACTCTTTTTACTTGTAACTACATCCAGCTTGTAAGTTGATAACTTTAGATGTTAGCTCTATATTTTTCCTGTAATAATCTATCTGAGATTATAATTATGCATTAAAATGGAACAATTTTGTCTGGGATTTGAAGTAATTAATTGATTTAGCTTTATATACCCAATTTGCCTGGCATCGCACACTTCAGGCCTAATATTGATCAGGTGTTGTCCTGATATCGCACACACATTCTAAAGGTGAAAGCAGGTGACTAATAACAACACCTGTCTTTGTTTATTGAATTCAACATATTATTTAGTTTTGAAAGGTAACATTAGTAATCATATCAATGCTAATGGCAAAATCACACAATATTTTACTAGGATCTGTTCAGAACGATCTAATAATAATTTTGTACTGTAATTGAACAAACTAGCTAGAACAATAAGCGGCATATTTTAAAGGCCATAAAGCACGTGAAGACACAAACAAAATTGATCTGATCAGCCAATGTTTGGTCATTTTTATTAGCGTTTCTAAAGAGCAATAAACTTTTTTTTTATGATTTAGCGACACACTTGTCAAAAAAAGTAAAAATTGTAGTTAATTGTGAGATCATCATCATCACCATGCTCGGCCCACATCAACCTACTGCTGGGCAAAGGCCTCTTCCCTACAGCGCCAACCCCTATGGTCCTGTGCCAGCCGCATCCATTGAGATCTTGTCGACTTTAGTATATAGTCGGACCATCGGGCAGGTGGTCTGCCCACTGGCCTTGTTGCTCCCCTTGGCCACCTCTGTGACTACTTTGGTCTACCGTCCGTCGTCCCGTTCCGCCCATCTCCACCTTAGTACCGCTATCCGCTTGCCTACATCTTCCACCTTCGTCTTCCGTCGAATTTCGACATTTAGCGCGCGGTCAACGAGAGACTAACATGGAAGTCTCCATTGCTCGTTGGGCTACCTTGATTTTGTGCATGATTTGTTTAGTGAGCGTCCATATTTCGGCTCCATAGGTGAGGATATGACAGACACATTGGATAGGTTATACACTTTAGTCTTGAGGCATTGTGGTTGGACTTATGACTTCGTCTAGTTTCCCGAAAGAGCCGACCCTAAGCCTACGCGTCTGTTGATCTCTTTCACCAATGCATATCGGTCAAGCGATAAACGATTGTTTTTTTGTGAGGTAGAGTGTGGTAAATATATTTTTAGCCAAGGCTGTACGTGTTCCTATATAAGACCTTTACCTAATTGTATTCCTATGGCATAGGTCTAGAATCGTTTCGCAGGAGAAGGGGGGTAAAAGGGGTTAAATCTGGTTGGGTCTGGCTCCCTGATTATAACACTACCACTCTTATTACAAGGTAATGCATATTTATCGAGTTAATAAAAATAGTTTCTAACCTCAAATCAGATAAAAAGCGATAACGAAATGACAAATGGGCAATTGTGTGCTAAAATGGTGTTATAAAACAGTATGTGGTCCAAAATGTCACGCAAAAAAAAACCCAGAATTTTCGTTCATTCATTCCGTTTCTTTTCGAGTTTCGTGAATGTTCTAATATTATTAAACTAAACTGCACATCAATAATACTGATTTGCATATCAAATATACTGATTTTTACAGCAAATATCAGGGCAAAATACTGCGGTAGCTTAGGTGAAGGGTTTACCCTAAAGGGGGTGAGCGAAGCGAAGCACCCTTTATCCTTCGTATTAGGTTGAACATGTAAGAACAACATAAATACTTAAAACAAAAAAAGTGTTTTTGCTGATCCTTTTTTGCTGTGAAAATCAGTATTTTTGATGTGCAATTAAATACTTGCCTTTTTATGTGCCTTAGTAGCCGGAGCTAAGGCGATTTCTAAATAATAATGCGAAATAGGAATACTTTCGTAGCGAAGTTATGTAAACATAACCTCAAAAATGGGGTTATTCAAAATTGAGGTTATAAAAAGTTAATATTCTCAACAACGGTTCATTACCTCGTAATGGGAGTAGAGTTAGGGGGATGGTCACTTTCGTAACAAAATTATGTAAACATAACCTCAAAAATGCGGTTATAAAAAGTAATTTTTCTCAAGTACGGTGCATTAACGTGTAACGGGCGTAGTGTCACGGGGATGGGGGGACCTCCCCGAAAAATTAGAATTTTTTGTTCATAAACGATTACCTTGTATTGCACACCTGTACGACAATACGATTTGTACCATTAATATAATTAATTTGAGTCTACATAAAATAAATAATGAAACGTGTACTCTAATTGGTACATAAGTCCATCTGCTGATGCATTCAAAAGACTACAACATAACGAAATTTTGTAGGTAAGTGCCACAAAAGCTCTGCATGCTAGTCCGCACCGGTTGATATTCCGCATACTACTGACAGGTCCAATGAATAGTGATCGCAACAAAATTTGGTAAATCTATATTCTAATAGAGTATATTTTCCCATAAAAATTATGCTTTTAAATGGAGTAGATCTATAGATACTGAGTATTTTGTGCCAAGTTTACGATACATTGTGCTATTCCATAATAGGAGCTGTTACCCTATTTATAATTACAAATGCGATATATTATGTCGTAATTTTTAGTTCACACAATACTTACCTCTTAATTTGGCACCAAAGGAAATAGTATCTCCGTACCTTAAAAAAGGAAAAACGGGAACCTGTTAGATGAAGGGGTAGGTCCCACCTGGTAGCCTGAAATGATGATGTGAGAGGGGAGTAGGTATCACCTCAGACACCCAAATGCCGAACTCCCAAACTGGATGCTGCACGTGACTCCGTCCGCTCCAAAGCCACGTGATGACTGCAGATGAGGGTCCAATGCCAGCCAAACCTGATTGTCGGCGGCAATTGGACGAGGGTAATGTTGGGCCACCACCTCCGCTTACGAAGGAAAATTGTCGTTGGAATGAAAATTCCAAAGAGCTGGTTGAAGTTTTATGGGGTGAAGATTGATGGAGTTAAACAATGATGTTATTTTACTGATTTCACGACTTTATTTGACTTTATTTGAGAAACTGAGATTACAACGTATGCCACGACCGATCGCGACGAAGGCTTCTTGCAAGAAATGAACAATCAAAGAATATATAATATACTACAAAACAATGAAAGATTTAGTGATGTGACAATATGGGCAAACAGACAGCCGCTAGCCGGTGCGGTTTACAATGCGCTTACGGCGAGCACTATTTGCGTTGTGAGCACAGGTTGTGAGCGCGCTGATGGTCGGTTCATAATGCGCATACAATTGAACGCTGAGTGAACGCTGAGTGAACCAGAGTGAACGCTGTGACCTCATGAGTGACGTCATAATAGCGCGCGCACAGCGCTCATGAAAAAGAAAGTAGTGCAGTGCGTGTGGAAACGTCAAATTGACATTAACTGTTGTGAAATTTGAAGTGAATTGAGAATTATTCTTGGAATATCTATTGCTCTAATTTAATTTTAGCGTAGCGCGAGAGGTGGTAAAGTACTGTAAAGTAGAGGATAATCAATTTCTATTGTTGTAGGGTGACATGACATATGACATATGACAGATGGATGACATAAAGCAGAGTTTATACGAAGCCAGTCATGCTGGCGCCAGTCCTGCGACAAGCCAGTGTTGGCCTGGCCCCTGTTGTTTAGACGAGGCCATTTCATTCGCGGATTTTTCTTCGGGTGTGCACACGTTTGAAGTAAAAAATAATGATTTCGCGGCAAAGTCTATTGAAAAAAAAATGTTTAAGGAACATCTCTGCACTATTAAAAGAAGAGTTGATTGATATGTTAGAAAAAAAGAAAGCGAAACGACTTTGGATAAGAAAATGGTTAAGCGATAGACCTATAACTGGTGCTTCTGCCTTGTTGCTGAAACAACTAAGATTAGAAGATCCTTCTGAGTACAGGTTGGCGTTGCGGGTTACTGCTGAAAACTTTGATGAGTTACTTTCACTTATACAGAGCTCGATTCAGCGCCAAGACACCCTGATGAGAGATGCATTACCAGCAAAAATAAAATTAGAAGTAACGTTATCGTTCTTAGCAACTGGAATGAGTTATCGAAGCCTGAGTCATTTTTACCGTGTTTCCAAACCATCTATATCAAAATTCATACCAGAAGTTTGTCGAGCAATCTATGAAGCATTAAAACAGTTTATTAAGGTAAGAGTTTATTTATTTACTTAAAATTGAAATAATAAGGCACACATTTTTAAAAATACAACTAACATGTGATATTAAGCCTTATCGAAGGCTTGTTGAATGACATCACTGTTGTCTACGCTTTCGCCGTAACTTTCATAATTGTATGTAGTTTCTGGGGATACAATATTAGTAGTATACTGGGAACACGAAGAAGAACATGTCGATGGACTGGGCTCTGGAGGAGGACAGATTGTAGTTGTTGGCAGAGAGTATTGGGGTACTGTGAAGCTTGGAAGAACTTGTGTAGAATTCCAATTATTTTGCAATTGCATTTGACAAGAATACGCATTCTTGGCTCGTATATCTGTAAGCCTGCATTGTGTCATTATACTCTGTATCTTTTCCTTAGCAATGACTGCCTGTTCCTCTGTCAATTGTTTCAATTGTGCCGAGACGCTTTTTCCAAATAGATCTAGTTCTGTTTCTTCAACGCATGTTCTGTCGTTAATTTCTCTTAAGTCACTTATCATGTTAGATATTTGTGTTAACTTGCTCCGCTTAGGTTTTGTGGGTGGGGTAAATTGTGGTATCTCTTCTGCCGACTCATTTTCTCCATTTTCAGAGCGTGGAACCAACGATGGTCCTGATTCATTGCTATTCGATGATCCTGGTTCATTGCTATTTGGTGTATCCATGTTATTCTGTAATTAAACAAAATAAATTACTGTAATTGTAATGTTATAGTATGTTTGTGTCTAAAATTGTATTAAATAGGAGAGATTTTAATTACTATCCTTTTTTTACAGGTGCCAAATGCAGAAGAATGGAAAAACATCGAAAGGGGGTTTAAAACACGATGGAATTTTCCCTTATGTTATGGTTCTATAGACGGAAAACATGTGTCAATTAAAGCTCCTCCTAAAAGTGGAAGTTTATACTTTAATTATAAAAAAACAAGCAGCGTCGTATTGTTAGCTATTGCCGACCACGACTACTGTTTTTCGTACATAGATGTCGGCGCATGTGGTAGCGCATCTGATGGAGGAGTTTTTAAGAATTGTTCGATTTACCGAGACCTGGAAAATAACTTATTACCTGACAGTGGAGTCATTGTAGGAGATGCGGCATTTCCACTAAAGACTTATTTAATGAAGCCGTATCCAGGTGTAAACCTCAGTACAGAAGAAAAAGTTTTTAACTACAGATTATCTCGGGCAAGACGGATAATCGAAAATGTATTTGGAATCTTAGTTAGTAGATTCCGGGTATTAGAAAAGCCAATACTGACTAACTTGGAAACAGTAGATGCAATCGTTTGTGCTTGTTGCGCCCTTCATAATTGGCTACGAAAAAAAACAAGGTCTTACATCACCGTTACTTGTGTTGATAGGGAAGATGAACAGGGAAATTTTCTGCCCGGTTCATGGAGGAGTCAAATACATGCCCTACAGAGTATTGGCAATCAAGGTAGCAATCATTCAGCAGACACAGCAAGGGAGAAAAGGGACATTTTGAAAAATATGTTAAATAATGAAGGAAGAGTTCCTTGGCAATTAAATAGCATACATTAACAATCGACCTAGAAAATAAACATTGAAACGAAATTACATTTAAATGTACATACAAACATACATACACTGATCAAATACATAACCTTCTTTTGTTATGACATGTACCTGACGAGTAGTTGTGTATCTGACAAAACGCGTATCTGTAAATGGCTTTATAAGTTGCTTAAATGTAAATTTCGTTTAAAATAAATAATAATGTGATTTTACTTACTATGGTTTTTCTCCTTATAGTAATCGGCTTTACAAACGAATCATATTCATCAAACCATTTTGCCTTTGGCTTATAAACGCTCCCCCCAGCCCCAGACCTCGTAGATTTTTCGATTTTGTCGAGTTCCAAGTAGTAAGTATTTCGAATACTTTTGATTTTTGATTTAACTTCATTGATAGTAAGTCCATCTATATTCATTCCTAGACGAAGTTGTCCTAGTGCTGCAGTGCGCATTTCTTTATTTTTGTATGCATCACAACGTTTATCCCACAAGCATTCGTGCTCTCTATAAAGTTGTACGAATTTTAAAGTATCCTCTTCATTGAATTTTCTCGACATTTTGTCGCAGAGTTCCGAACAAAAAACTAAAACATACACACCGTATAGACGTTCGCCAGTGACTGCGAGAAGCGTCTACACGTGTCGCTGGCGCTGGCGCGGGGGTCGAGGGGTATGCGGGCGGAGGTCACTGGCTAGAAAAATAGGCCGGCGCTCTATTCACGCCAGCGTTGACTGCCAGCGCTGGCTTGGCTTGAAAAACTGTTTACACAAGGCAAATGCCACGCCAGCGCTGGCTGCCAGTCTTATTGGCAGCCAGCGTTGGCTTCGTATAAACTAGGCTTAAGCGCGCTTTCGCCGGTTTATACTGAACGCGGGAGAATGCAGACTATTTGCGTGCTTACAATGTAAACTAGTGAGTATAGAACGATTGCAGTGTGCTACCAAATGCGCATTGTAAACCGTACTGAGTAGTGATGACAATCGATCGGTCGTTATTAGTATCGATCCTTTACAAAATAAAATACCATGTTAATTGGGATTAACAAAACGATTATAGGATTACTCGTATTTCTGTTCTAGGTGGGTAAAAGTATTATTAAAAGGCCGAATTATGAACCAGTTAAGATGAAATTTAGTACACCTGTGTATTTTTGTGATCCAAACACACGAGTATTTGTTAAGTGAACAAATACGTTTTGAGTTTGGGGGCAATTTTGGTTCAGAAAATTAAAAATTATAAGTTTTTCAAACTGTCACGTGTGACTCTAATGAAAGGGCTTGTTGCGAGGATCTCAATTGTTTTTTTTTATATAAACTGAAATGCTAAGTTAAAAATACTAAAGAAAATAGCCAAAAAAATACCCTTCGAAACAAAAATTTCTTTCAATACCACATACAAACTTATAAATGCACATGGTTACATATATGGAGTATGAAAGTAGCCGCACCAATAATAACTTATTAAAAGTTCAATGTCAGGCGAGTTCTTTGTATTTATCGGGTAGTTTTTCATATGAGCTTAGTCGTAATACGACTGTGTCCCTGTAACACACTTGCATAACTGCAAACATAATTAAATTAGTGTATAACAAGATCATACTCAGGGATCTAGTTACAATCATGGAATACTCAGTTGACCACTCCATCGTTACAAGTATCAGGCGTATATTGTGTTGCTGATGTTGCTCAACTGAATGCATAGTAACTGTACAACTGTTTAAAGTAATGCTTAGAATTTCAGACATTTCCGTACCTTCCAGGCAAGTGAGAAGTTTAGTTATATCTCAAAATAAAGTCCTAAAAATTTGCTTCAAAACATAATAAGAGTAAGTGTGCCTAAAACAATACTTTATAGACTGAAAGATGATCGGGGTGGTCTGAATTAGATGATAGATATTATCTTATTGGTTTCATGCGGCATCAAAATGTTATCACAACGCGCCTACCAATGTATGCACGTCAGCATTGTACTGTGCAGTTTTGTGGAAAGTTATTTGTTTCCGTTCGCAATTATCAAATGGATGATAGCTATCGCCAAATACGGCGGAGTCGTTTCCCTAATAAATTCCTATGATTACAATGAATCTGTCAAAAATGAGGCGTCAAAGTCTCATTACAAATACTCGTTACAATTGATGACAACTTCTCCTAATAGCAACGGAAAGAAATGCGAAAATCGAGAGGATAGATTGACCCATATAAGTGTAGTTACTGTGCAAGATCCACGTGGAAATCGGACACATGTAAGTATTATGAGTATCATGCTTGTATGGTGGGGTCAGTTGACCCAAGGCAAAGCAATATCTGAAACTAAGCTGCTCTTGTAGTAGTCTTTGGTAAGATATAGATAAGGAGAAATTAATATAGATAATTAGATAAAGTGGTTTACAATGCATTTGCTCGAGTGCTTTTTCCAAGCAACCAAATTGTGCGGAAAATGCCACTTTTTTGCACTAGGGCTTTTTACATTTCAGTTTTTATTTTACTTAACTCCGTCGTCAGCCCGACGACGCATATTTTTTTATTATTTGAGTAAAGTTTTACACAAATAGTCAAGTACAGATTATCATTCATATAAATTGTACAATGAAATTAATACTTAATTAAACGCGTTATTAATGACTTTAGATTTAGATTTTGGTCAATAAATACATTTTATCTACACACGTATCATAAACCCTCTTTACTGCGTACAAAAACCGCACGTTACGATCAGCATAATGTTAAACTACTTGGTAAAAACTCATTTCTTATCTGAAAAATTACACATTATGACCATAATGTGTAGTTTTTCTACATATTATGACATTCAAATTTCGAACGCCGACGCCCGACTGCGTGCCGCCCCTAGTTTGTCTGTGAAGTTGGTACTGACATTCAGATTTCGAACGCCGGCGCCCGAAGTTGGTGCTACAGAACAAGCTAAACAACTGCAGTGCCACAATGCCGGTCAAACATGCGGTTCCTGAACACATCAAAGAGAGCTTATGATATGTGTGTAGATAAACTAGTGTATGTAACTGTACATAATTAGGCATTAAAACTCTCGAGTGATATTATTATGAAACTCCTTCGGCTCGTTTCATAAACCCACTCTCGAGTATTAATGCCCTCCATTATGTAGCAGTCACATAAACTACTATTAAATATCCATGATAGGCTAAGCACGCATTGCGGTTAACCGCGAGCGTTTAACCGCAAGACTGAAACCGCCGAAAAATATAAGGTTACCATACAAGCGCACGCATATGTGGCGTTTTCCAGTGACTGATTTTATAACCGCGGCTAGCTAGTTTTGAACCGCGGTTTGCAACCGCGCGGTTTTTTTGTGTCTCATAGTAATAGTATGATAGCGCACGCACAGCGTTTAACCGCAAGCGGTTTTTCAGTCGCGTCTGAGCGAGCGCAGTGGGCAGTCGTTTGCAGTGCAGTCATCATGTCGTCCGACTCAGAAACATCGCATACTTTAGACTACGCTAATGTAACTAAAAATATTATTATCGAAGTGGAGAAAAGGCCGGCATTATATGACAAATCATTAAACACATACAGAGACAGAAATACTAAGGCCCGGCTTTGGCTAGAGGTTTATCAAAATGTGTGTAGAGAATGGACAAACCTAACGGAGGCAGAGAAGAGAACCAAAGGTAAGTACATATTATGTGTTGCGTTTAATTATTATTAAAAGTTAATTAATTACAATTAGTTATATTATTTTGTCGTACTGCCAACTTAAAGCACCAGATCGAGATGTAAAATAATCAGCAAATGCATTTCGTATTTGCATGACGTCATTAGTGGGACGACGTCTAGTTGGGTGTAAATTTTGTAGTTCCGAATGTTTCCATTGGAACAAAGTTTCTTGTAATTCCTTACCATCATATTTTCGTACAAAGTTGTGCAATATACAGCACGCTTTTACAATGTAATCGCATAGTACAAGTTTTGTATCTAAGGGTCTGTGAAAAATTCGCCATTTATTTGCCATAATGCCAAATGTACATTCAACTGTTCTTCTGGCATACGAAAGTCGGTAGTTATAAATATTTTCTTTCATAGATAAGTTTCTGCTTGGGTATGGTCTCATAAAATTTTTTAAAAGCGGAAATGCTTCGTCCCCAACAAAAACAAATGGCATTACAGATCCTTCATTATAATTTGGTATTACTGAGGATGCTGGTAAATCCAGTTGGTTTGATAAAAGTCTTCTACCAAAATTTGATATCGGAATACGCTGGCATCACTATTGGATCCGTATGCACCCACGTCAATAGCTACGAAGCTATAGTTAGCATCGGCAATCGCAAGCAGAATTATAGAATAAAACTTCTTATAATTAAATGATTCTGAGCCGGTATGATCAGGTCTTTCAATTCTTATGTGCTTGCCATCAATTGCGCCGATGCAATTTGGAAAGTGTGTTTGTTCAAAAAACCCTTGTGCTATGTTTGACCAGTCTTCTCTTGTCATTTCTTTTAAATAAATAGGCTGCAAATATATCCATAACTGCTGGCATGTATGATGAATAATTTCACTGATAGTCGTAGCGCCAATCAAGTATTCAAAATACAACGATTTTATGCTATTTCCCGTAGCAAGGTACCTGTAAAGAAGACATTCATAATCATTTACATTATGTATGCCTCCTATAGGTATTACATACTTTACCTATACATATTTTTGGAGATTGATAGTACCCATCATCATGAACAACTTTCCCAAAGAAACATATGGTCGCAAGTACAAAAAAAGAGATTTTCAGTACATTGACTATACACGACACAAAAAAAAACTTTTTTGATTCGACCATTATGTTTCCTCGTGAAAGTTGTTCATAATGATGGATATTACTATCAATCCCCAAAATATGGTCAGCTAACCCTGTACATAAAACATTATATTTACAAAATTTTATTTGACATTATTACTTTAACATACTTAGTCATACATCAATAATATTGTTTTTTTTTGTTTCAGGTAACGCCATACAAAAAAAATGGAAAAACATGAAAGATAGTTTTGTTAAGGAGTTGGCAGCACAACAAGGCAAATCTGGACAAGCTGCTCCCCCAAAGAAAAAGAAATATGTTCATTTCGATTCAATGCTGTTTCTAATACCTTCTATGCAGAAACGAGAAACGAGCAGTAATGTACTGTCGCCTGCTTCTTCTCAGGATGATGTATCGTCACCGGTTGCTACTCAGGATACCACATCTTCTGCTCCAGCTCAGAATTCACAACCCACAAATAGAACATCACTACGAAGGAGAAACAGTTCTGGACACAACAGTTCAACAGAATATGAACAACAATTACTTGACCTCATAAGAAACAAACAAGAGCCAAAGAAGGAGGAGGACGACGAAGAAAAAAACTTTGCCCTGATGTTAGTTCCAATGCTACGTAAATTAAATGAAGATCAAAAGCATTATGCTAAGATTGAAATCCTTAATGTCTTAAAAAAAGCACGTTCTCATTTTTCTCCGCAACCATCTCAACAAGTTTTGAGTCAACCATCTCAATTTCGAGGACCAAGAATAAGTAGTTCACCAATGTATCAACAAACATATACCCAGCCACAAAGCACCTATCAGTATCAGTATTCTCCACAATCCTCATCTATAGATACAGTATATTCCATCCAATCACCAGCAAGTGTACCTCCAGCAAGTCCATCTCCACAGTCATCAACTACAATTCTGCAAGCACCGCCTACACCATCACCACAACATCATGTGCAAATTATCGACCAAGAAATAATACAGTCAGCCAGAGCGACTGCCAATTTTAGAATGCCAATTTTAGAATTTGTAGAAGACCAAGCCTACACCGAATAGTAAAAATGTAAAAACTTGGTTATGTAATTATTACTATACAGGGTGTTGATTTGTAAAGTAACGCCGAGCTCAGGGGTTGTTATATACACGACACAGAAGCTAAAAAAAAATATTTTTTTCAATAAAAAATAAATTAATATTTTTTTGATTTTAAAAATATTAAAAAAAAAACATGGAAATGTGGTCAGAAAAGTGTCACACGGGGTGGGGCACGGCTCAGGGCGCGGGGGGAGTCTATTAGGACTCGCGCGCGGTTGCTGGCGGGGGTATCCACACTTTTAGGCAATTTCAGGAAAATTTTCAGATGGCAAGTCATGAATGAAAATAATGCGAAAAAAAAAAATGTCGTCAGCGAGACACGTAAACTATCGACCCTGAGTCGGGCGTAACTTTACAAATCAACACCCTGTATACCTCTTATTTCTTACTTTTCAATATTCCTTGTTATGTGATTTGAAATAAAGATTTTCATACTAATTAAAATTGTTTCCTTACCTCAACGTAACTGAAAGTCGCTCTTCAGGTGATATTGCCATACGAAATGTAGTGTCCTCATGTTTTAGATATTGGCCCACAGCTTGTAATAATTTATCATAAGTACCAATAGACATTCTGTAGTAATTAAAAAATTTATCGGGATACTGTCGCACGTCGTTATACATTTTGCAAAAATATCCTTTTAAATGTCTTTGGTCTGTTAATGGATGTACCCAGTACCTATGACGGCGGCGTTGTTTAGGTTCTTTTCTTAATTTCAAAACCAGAGCGACAACACATGCTGCTTGCCAGAAATCCATGATGGGACTGATAAAAAAATAAGCTAAACGCCAACCGCAATGCGTGTTGGCATGAGTTTCTGCGTTTTCAGCTAAACTGAAACCGCTCGCGGTCAACCGCAATGCGTGCTCAGCCATATGGATAAGTTTGGCTGAACGTATATTTTTCAAGTGCTTTTTTGCGTTACGAGACTTGACAGTTTTGCACATGCGCAGAGTAGGGGCCGTGGCGCCACGCACCGTGTCGTCTTGCCTGTGAGATTAGCGTATTCACTTAGTTGCACTTTCCGTCGTGCGCGGTGGTGGCGCGGACTATAATAAGCCCGCACAATATACTATTCAAAAATATTGTACCATACACTTGAGTAAGACGATGTACGACTATTTGTCGACTTGCTCGCTTCCACTCGTGAATAAAAATTCCACTCACACACACGCACACACACACACACACACACACACACACACACACACACACACACACACACACACAAGTTGCATAAATAGCTATTAATAGTGGTAAGGTGGGGTTGCAGAACTCACTTTACCACGTTTCTCCTCTAGTCTTCAAGTGCTCGGTAGATCAGCAGGGCTGGCTGGCAGGTGACAGGATGAGGTCCATGCTGGTGGTCCACCGGGCAGGTGGTAGAGAGGTCATCGGGCCGGTAGTAGGATGGACGGTGTAGGGCGGGTAGGTTGGTAGGGTGCTGCAGAGAATAGTAGTTAAGTACTCGGCAGATAAATCAGCGACAGTGATGCCCACATCTTCGACTTCGCTAAACTGACAACCTTGGATGCAACGGCTCGGCTCTTGTGCGTTAGCCATAGATTCCATTTTGGCTTCGTCCTATCTCATCCCCAGTCCAAACTCACCCGGTCCGTATATATCTACCTATATGTGTAGCTAGATTGCTCAAAAGTATACTGATGGTAAGAAAAGTGAATGATGGTTTGTTATTTATTTTTATTTAGTCATTATACGTAGTATAAAATTATCGGCTGGTAGGCAGGTACTATTAGGTTTCTTTTTTTCAAAATCTATGATAGAATCATAGACAAATAAGTAATTATTATTACTTATTTATTACTAGTTATTATTTATTTAGTAATTATTTATTACTTTTTTGTCTATGATATAATCAACAGTCAACAATCAACATTATCAAACAACATAAGGATTATATGCTGGTTTTGAAGAAATATATGTGTATCTAACCTGGTTAAAATCACAGTTCGAGAACAATAATTAAAACTAATCACGTATTAATTCAAAGCTTTCTCTAAAAATCAAAGTTTAAATATTGAATAGAAAAAGATCAAGTCTGCCCTAGTAATTTTATAGACGATATTGATAAAAAGTATGTTTTTCTACATCGTATAACTTTTCTGTCAAACTGTTAAAGTCAATGTCAAAGTTCTTTATTACTGTAGATATTTAAATATACTTAGCAAACGTCATTTTTTGCCTCTCTACATTGGACCACTGTGGGAGAAGAAGGGCGTAGAAACTACCACAGATTGATTTATAGATCTCTTTTAAAAATTGCTTGTTCTTAACTAATACAAATATTACAATATTAATTATTATGATTAATAAACAGGAAAAAATTATTACAAAATTAATAACAGCTAGGTCTGTGTTGAGCCAGATTAACCCCATTCAGTCCCGTCATTTAAGTAATCTTGAACATTGTAACATCCTTTGTTCGACAAAGTCGCTTTAACATGATTTTTAAATTGCTCAAATGGCAATCTCCATCAAAATCTCCAGGGTTATTTAATTGTGGTAGAAAATGCACTGACACTTGAAAGAATTACTTAAAGCTTACCTTTGCGAGTCTAAACCGGGGCGCAACTAGCGTACCCTTGCAACTGAGAGGCATATAAAAATCGGGGCGAGTTTGGACTGGGGATGGGAGTGGACCATTTAATTTTAAAGCCCCATATTATACGGGACGCCTGTGAACTGTCATGGACATTATGTAATCAGAAATAAGAGTAATGTTTTATCAAATAAAAAACATTTTAAAGAACAATCAGGTCATTAGCGTTTAATAGGGCTTTAAAATTTAAAGGTCGTTTCTGTCACTGGCTGTTAGTATGTTAAAATCTAAATTAGTTTCACTTTTGCGATGAAACTATTCACGGGACTATAACATGACCTACACTCAGATATGTTAAAACAATATGGAACGGCAACAAATATGATCACCAAAATATTTTTTTCCTACCCAAAATGGATAAATGAACACCAAAAGTTGCAAAAAATATCAGAGCAAAATAATGCGGTAGCTTAGGTGAACGATAAAGGGGGTGAGCGAAGCGAAGCCCCATTTATCCATCGTGTTAGGTTGAACATGTAAGAACAACAAAAAATACTTAAAACAAATTAATAAACTTAAGTACACAAAACATAAAAATAAGTTTGGTGATCATTTATCCAAACACAATTTGGTGGACATTCATCCAATCTGACAGTCATTTCGAGTTTATTGGCAGTTAAATAGGTGCGTTTTTGGTAATCGTTTAAACATAAGCCATATGAAACTACACCCGCGAGCAATATACTGGATGCACTCACCGCGCTCTGCTCAAAACAAATCCCCACAACATCCATGCAATGAACCATGGATTGTGGTATATTATTTGAAAGGTAATTTTGTTAGCTTTCAAATGATATTAAAGATTTAAAATTGCTTTAATTTCATACCAAAATTTAGGAAATGATTGCAATAGGTCGAAGCTGTGGACGTCTAAATAAATAGGAGGTAATATGAAAAGATAAAAAATATATTTTCACTTTATGTTATTTCCCTATCAATGTTTTTTGTTATCAATATTTTTCATTCACCGAGTGAGTTTCCTGAGGAAATCCTGTGGGTTTTCCTGGCCACTATTCGACTGAAGCCGTTTTCAGGCCTTCTCTCGACGCTGGAGCTGGACATCTTCCTCGTATCCGCTTTTTCAGCTCGTCCCTAACATGTTCAATCGGATTTAAGTCAGGACTGATGGCTGGCTAGGTGTAGGAATCCCAACTTCTTCCAGGTACTCTCTAGTCACCCTAGCGGTGTGGCAGCGGGCATTATCGTACTTACATTAGCAGGAAATATTCGCCAATAAATCTGGTATCTTTCTGCGGTTAGCCCCTCTGATGTATCTTTCTGCGGTTAGCCCTTCTGATGTATCTTTCTGCGGTTAGCCCCTCTGCTATATCTTTCTGCGGTTAGCCCCTCTCCCCGACATCCACCAGGTATGAATATCGGCTCCGTTTTTGCTTCAATAGAAATCCCAGCCCACATCATACAGGACCCATCCCCGTATGCCACTGCTTCCCGCAAAACTGCATTGTGTGAATCGCTCCCCCGGTCTCCTATAGACTCTCCGTCGACGGTCGCTCCCATAAATATTTACATATAAGGCACATACATTGCTTCTGGGGGGTTACCACAATCTTTTTCCGATTCAAATTAGGTTCCAAAAGAGAACATCACCATGGCAACCATTTCCATTTCAATTCGCCATAATGGGATTTTTTATTTATTTACCTCTTTTTTTTTTTTCGTTTATTTAAAATCATAAATTTACAATTTAATTAAGTTTTTCCACTCTCAAAGACCTTCTGGTCTATCTGGAGTGGTGAGATCGTTCTTAGTGTAGTAAAGTTTTAGTTTAAACAAATATTTCTTATTTTCTATGTAACTATTTATAAGGCTTTTGGGTAAGTCATTACTAATATCTGGTAGCATGTACTCCCAAGTCCGCATATGTACCGTATACATTACTATACTTAGGTAGTCTATATGTTTTATAGTAAGATAAGTTTCTCATACCAGCTGGTCTGTTCTGAGTCTGTAAGTATTTTAAGTTATTATATTCTTCATTTAGGATGGCAAATTTTGTTTTGTTGAAGACATTTATTATGTTACAATGGTTGAATAAGCCAGTATAATTTATTTCCTTTTTTAGTTTTTCTTTAATTTTTTTTGTTACCATGAGTTTTAGTAGGATAGTTTGTAATTTTTGAATGCCCTCAACATGGGATTTGTAGGTTCTGCCATAACTACTTAGGCCATATCCGAGGACGGAGTCAGCTAGTGCCATGTATAATAGTCTCAGAGTTTTGTACGGTAGTTTATATCTGAGTATGTGAAATTGACTTATTATAGATCTTAGTTTATTGCAAACATGATGTATGTGTGGACTTCAGCTGAGCCTGTCATCTATGATAAGGCCCAGGTACCTATTCGTTTTAACTAAGTCTAAGTGTGCACATTTACATTGTATATGATTTTGGTGGAAGCCATGGTGTTCGTGGGCCATGATGCTGGGTGTGATTGTTGTTTTATTATGTGATGAACGTATGTGCATTAGTTTGGTTTTTTGTGAGTTAATTACTAAACCAATATCATGTGCCCATTTACACAACAAGTCATAGCTCGTTTGCATACAGTGTTCGGCTTGTTTTATATCGTGGTTAGCTACTAATATGCATGTATCATCGGCAAATTGGTATACTGAGCACTCATTCAACATATTGCACATGTCGTTAACATATAGAAGGTACTCCAATGGCACAATAATGGAACCGTGGGCAGTACCCTCCTCTGTTTTGTATAAATCGCTAAATGTGTTTTTAATTTTTACTGTTGTAAATCTGTCATGATGATAATTTTGAAAAAAGTTTAAAAGAGGGCCCTGTATACCATTTTGTTCTAATTTTGTAAATAATGTATGGAAGCTTAAAGTATCAAATGCTTTGCTAAAATCTATGAATAGGGCTAATACATGTTTTTTTTTGTTCAGGTTGTGATTAATTTCGTTAGTGAATTTACATAGAAGTTGCGGTGCACTCTTATTTTTTTGAAAGCCAAACTGTTTTTCGTTTATAATATTATGATTTATATGAATTTGTTAATTTCATCACCAAAGTACCTTGCTATTATTTTATCGATAGATGATAGTATTGTAATTGGCCTATAATTATTTGTTTGTGAATGATTACCGTTTTTATATATGGGTCTAGTGATTCCTATTTTTATTTTGTCCGGATAGATTTTATTAATAATGCATCGATTAATTAAGTGAGTCATTACAGGGACACAATCTTTACTTATATATTTTATGTCTGTTACTCGAATCCCGTCATATCCAGGACTTTTATTGTCATTTAAATGTTTAATTATTTGTTCAACTACTCTTTCAGAAGCTTTGTTTTTTTTCATACATTGATCTGGAATTGATTCGTACGAGGATTTGTTGAGCAATGGAATATTACAATTTAAGCAAATATTTTTAACATTTAAATATATAATATAATAAATAATTAGTTAATTGTTTCATACCAGTTTTGAAGGCTTTCACTATACTATCATCTATTGATTTTACAATTTTTCCTGTAAGGTTATTTATGACATCCCATATTTTCTTACTATTTTTGAAGTTTTTACATATCTCGTTTTTTGTATAGTTATTTCTCACTAAATTAATAAATTTTATAGTTTTATTCCTATATTTGTTGTAAAGTAGCCTGTTCTTACAATTGCTTTCATCCTTTTTCCATATGTCATACAATTCATCTCTTTTTTTACACATTGATATTATTGTTTTATTTACCCATATACATTTATTTCTTTTACCATTCCCAATTTTACACTTATATTTACTTTGTTCATATACATTTGTAAAACTCTGGATAATATAGTTTAAGATTTGGTTAGGTTCCTCATAACTAAGAGCATTCCAGTCTATGTTTTCCAAGCCATTTAGCCAAGCTTATCTTTATCTAGCCTAGTTATTGTTTGCTGGTTATGCTCATAGTTCGTATCAAATGTTATTGAGCATCCCGTTATACAGTGGTCCGCTGGGGCGACCTAAAATTAAGACTTGTTTTAAGACGGTCACGGTAATTTTGCGGATCAAATTAGGTTCCTAATCTGAATCGGCATAAGACGTTGTGGTCACCCCCCTGGCCCCACATTAGGACACCCTGTGTCGTGGGAACCAGAAACAGCGACGTCACACACATATAAACATCTAAGACCTGGGGTTTTCTTTCTGTAGCCCCAGCCCGGGATCGAACCCGGCACCTCTCGCATGTTAGGCAGAGGAGCCACGACCGCTGCGCCACAGAGGTCGTCCGTGCAGGCACATCCTGGTTTCGTCCGATAAAATGTTGATCAATCGACATCACGAGGGGTGTTATTTAAAAAAGTATTTAGACATATTTTACTCGAAATATTTAATTTCGTTTCTTAAAATGGGCTAAAATTTCATAAAATCAAATAAAAAGTACTACGTAGATTCATTAAGTATCGTCCATTATTGTCTCGATTCAATAGTTTTAGGGCAGTTCAATCAAAAGGGGTTGAGTTGAAATTACCATCAATTATTCATTTATGCAGTGCCATAGAACTGTCAAAAATATGAAACTTCTAAGTTAAGGGAAACAAAATTTCCTATAGGATCTATCCATGGACCTAAAATCATGACATTTGGCAAGAAGAAACAAGAACATAAAGTAGTTACATCACAAAAATACACGTCTTTTGCATGGGGACCCCCTTTGAAATTAGTGTGGTTATATTGATTACTAAAGCGATAATAAAAATACACAATTTGTGAAAATTTCAACTCTACTATCACGGTTCATCAGATATACAGGCGGAAGAACGATGGACAAACGCAATGAGGGACGGACAACGGAGCTTATCCGACCCGAATGGCCGAGTCGGCAGTGACCCTGCCTACGAAGCCAAGGGTCCCGGGTTCGAGTCCCGGTGGGCGCAAATATTTGTTTGATGAGAACGGATGTTTGTACCCTAGTCATGGTTGTTTATCTATCTAAGTATAATATTTATCTATATAAGATGTGTATCGTTGTCTGGTACCAAGGATACAGGGAATCCTAGTTTGGGGCTAGATCAATGTGTGTAAATAGTGTCCAAGGTATTATTATATTATTTTTAGAGTCCCATTAGGCACCTTTCGGCTATGGAAGTTTGACAAATGACCCACTCAGTCCTACCGCGTGATGGAGTGGAAATGTATTTTTGGCCGAAACGCACGCTGAAGCGTTTTTGCGGCGCTTGTACGCTTTAACTTTAACCTCTCAAAAACCGAGGGTAGTTGGGAAGGGTCTCGATTTTGAACAAAGTCAAAGTCAAAGTACTTTATTACTGTAGATATTTACATAAACTTAGCAAACGTCAGTTTTGCCTCTTCTCTACATTGGACCACCGTGGGAGGAGAAGGGCGTAGAAACTCCCACAGATTGATTTTTAGATCTCTTTTAAAAATATGTTGTGCTTAACTATTACAAATATGAAAAATTTAAGTATTATGATTAATAAGCAGGAATAAATAATTACAAAATTATTAACAGCAAGGTCTGTGTTGAGCTAGATTAACCCCATACAGTCCTGTCATTTAAGTAATCTTGAACATTGTAATATCCCTTTTTTGACAAAGTCGCTTTAACATGCTTTTTAAATTGCTCAAATGGCAATTTCAAAATCTCCAGAGGTATCTTATTATAGTAGAGTATACACTGACCCTTGAAAGAATTGCTTACTTACCTTATTCCAAGGAATGAAATTTAAAACCCTTAACGAAAAAGTGGCGTTAGCTAACGCCGGTGGGTTTCAAGAGGTTAACAAAAAATATATTTAGACAAGAATTTTAAAATTTTCTCATATTTAGTTTTGTCGTATCGTGTTAATATTCTCCCAAAAACGTTGAAAATCCGTAAATGAAGACAAATTTTACGATTTTGAGGGGTGGACTATTAACATTAAACATAGTTCAACATAATTTGTTATCATGTACCTAAAGGTATCCATGTGACACAAGTTTAATTTTTTTTTTTTTTTTTTGTCATTCCCATACATAGATTACACAGAATTACTGCGTTATAATGCCTTGTTACATAAGTTCGCAAAACTGCGGGGCAAGGTCCGTTTGTAAAGTTCCGACTGAGACATCACGAGCAAATTACACTATAAACACGTGTTTTAAAATTCGATCACGAATCACGTGGCAATAAAAAGGTAAGGCAATCTTATTCTCCCGACCCCAAACTATTCCGTTCTGTATCTATATTTGATTGATGTCTCCGCCCCCTTAACATAACATCTATTGCTCTTTGAAAAGGAAACCTTTTATACAATGCCCTGAAGGGAAACAACCGTCTTATTATAAGTAGTTTTATTCTAGTGGGATTGCTTTGACAGAATAAGTCAGTGTAATAATATAACAAACGAAAAAATCAGCGGTATAAAACTATGTACATTATATTTCGATTATAACCATCTCGTTTATTATGGATAACCGGTTTATTTTCTTTATTTATACAGGCACACCAACACATACATAACATTAAGACAGACATTTCAAAAAATAAATACTAGTGTCTATGTCTATTATAGACGTGCTCAACATTCTTGAAAAAATACAAATCAAGTTAGCAAGCAATAACATAAACCTAACCTAATACACATAATTAACTAAGTATAATAAATCTACCACTTTCATATAATAGTAATATAATACATAAATACGATCATAAGTTTCTTTGGTCAGCTTATGCTTGAAGGAAACAATACTGTCTCGAAATATATCTACTTCGCATGTTTCCCACAACTTATTATAGGTGGAAAGCATTCTATCTAGTGGCGCATGGCGTATTAGGTTCATTCTACAATGACGCATTTGAATTGATACGACGAGAGTTAATACGTGGCACAGATAGTCCAATTTTCGATTGAAAAGCCGGTCACAATGATTTCTCAGCAGTGTGTACTCAAGCTCATCTCTAGTGTTTTTGTATTTTTTTAAATTTTATACCTCGTCTTGTCTTTTTCTTTAAACAATTTTACAAGGTCTATGGTGAACCAAGGCGGATACATCAACTTGCGAGGCTTTATCTTTGGAACATGGAGTAATATAATTTCGTATAATTTTTGATAAAAAATGGAGACAGATTCATTCACACTTACGCAATTTCTAAAACACTTTAGCCGGTCTTTAACCCCGAGACCAGCCAGAATCGTGCCATAATCTGCATTAATGAAATTGTAGTCAGTTCTAGGAACTGGTGGCAAGAAACTTTCATGTGAAAGTGTGGGGGTGGAAGGGGGGTGGAAGGGATTCAGTCTACTGATAATGTGATCAGGTATGTTTACCTCACACACAACACTACAGAGTACCAGTTCTAGGATCTTGTCCTGGCAGTTTTTGACCGAGTTGAATTGATGTAAGCCAGTTAAAGACATGAAATCAACCAAGGCATGGCCCAGCCTTTTATTTTGATAGTTATCTGCAACAACGCCAGCGCTATCTTTATCTGAGGACCAAGAAATGAAACTCATGTTGAAGTCACCCATGAATAAGAAATCATCAACAACACCCATTATATCAACGGTGTTGTCGAGACAGGTGTTTACTTCAGCTATTTTTTGGGGAGATGATCCATCAAATCTACCAGTAGCCAAAAGTCCTCACAATCACTTTCCCAGCTCTTCATGCGGACACAATTTATAGTGTATTTGACAGCTATCAAAACTCCTATATATTTTGAATATTATGTGAGTTTTGGATTGCATTCCTCTTAAATTCTGAGAAATAATTTATACTAGTTTGCTTAAAAAGTCCTTGTTCGCCGGGCTGTTACCAGCTTAACGAAAATTTTGTCATTTCTAACCCAGACATATAATAATAATAAATATAATAAAAATAATTTATTTTGCCTTCAACCGGGCGGCAGCATGCAGTGACCTTCTTTCAGGAATCAGATGTACGCTCAGGAAAATAGCCGACTTTTCTCCCCTTATTCCAATGAGACTGCTGTTGAGTTTGTCCTGCTTGTGGTCCTGATTGCATTGACAGAAAGCTGCTAGAAGAGTGCCACGACATCTAGGACTGCGTAGTTTAGTAATGACAGTCCTGGGGCGACTGCTTTGAGCGAACCGGTTTTAACGAAGATAATGGAAACTCAAGTTTGGTTTCATAGTTAAGTACCAAGAAACCATTCCCGCTTAATACGAAATTAAATAAAGCGATAATATACCGCTTATAGCATACGATTAGAAAATATTCTATTGCTAAAGGTCCCATTTTCCAGAATTCCGTTCATAACTCGAAAACCATTTAAAAAATTAACTTAGTTACTTCTACATTAACTTACTTAATATATTATGTTCAAATGATGTCTTAAACGTTGTTACTGTAGGACAATACTTTAATGAGCACAATGCAATGGGTCAAACACAATCATAAACATAACCTCTAATGGAAATATATAATCATCAATAAGTTTTTTAAATCCCTCAAGCAACAAATTTTCTTACTGGATCGACCCTAAGAACAAAAAATCTTTCATATGGTACTATCATCTTACGATATTACAAATTCTATTCAGATAAAAATATGCATTAATTTGTGACATATTGAAGAACGGTTATTCTTTGACATCTTTATGACATAATGCATCATGTCTGATATCTCATTATCTGGCATCACGGTGGGAGTTGGCCGAATCCTGCTCCAAATGCTAGCAGCCGTATTTTTTTCTAGCAGTCGACAGATTTTATTTTCTCGTGGCTAAACCTCACCGGCAGTGAATTTCCATACAACTTGCCTGGCGCCTCAAGTAGCGCGGCAAGGCCCAATTTGCTCGTAGAAGGTTGTCAAAGTAATGAACACATTATTAGCATTTTTGAGTAAACTTTATCTTCATGTTACAATGTTACTAAATTTCTTAGTTGTGGAGCTGTAGCTTAATGCAATGTCGGAATTATTTATTAGTATTAGTAGTAGTATTTTATTAGTAGTTTATGTGACTGCTACATAATGGAGGGCATTAGTACTCGAGAGTGGGTTTATCAACGAGCCGAATGCGAGTTTCATAATAATATCACTCGAGAGTCTTAATGACTTAATTATGTACAGTTATATACACTAGTTTATCTACACACATATCATAAGCTTTATTTGATGTGTTCAGTAACCGTATGTTCGACCGGCATTGTGGCATTGATCATTGCTCTGCAGTTGTTTAGCTTGTTCTGTAGTACCAAGTTCACAGACAAACTGGGGGCGGCACGCAGGCGGGCGTCGGTGTTCGAAATTTGAATGCCATAATTTGTCAAATTTTGGTACATTATGGTCATAATGATCAATATTCCAAGAAGTTTATCATTATGCTGGTCGTAACGTGTGGTTTTTGGACGCAGTAAAGAGGGTTTATGATACGTGTTTAGATAAACCTATTTAATCAACATGCATCCACTCTCGAGGACTTTTGCCTTTATAATATTAGAAGCAAATCTCTGCTTTCATGTTGTCTAAAATCAACATCAAAGCAGCGAATTAAAATCTAAAATGGGGCCTTACCGCGGTTGTGGTTTGTTTGTTTTAAACTTCATATGAATGCAGCTTTCGTAATAATGAAAATTTCTCTCTGACTGAAAATGTTCAATACGCCAATTTAATTCAGCTGGTTTATCTACTGGCGCACGATTCTCATCTCTTAAAATCAGATGTCTGAAAACTACCCGGGCGAAGCTAAACTGTCGAGTCAGGTGCCTACTCGAACGACAGTCACTGCATATTACTAAATCTAAATTCGAATAGGTACAATCGATATTGGGTTTAGGTTCTGGGGATCTGTGAGTCAGTCATGCACTTAAGCGTTTTCTTAGCTCGCCCGGGTAGTACGTAACATCTAGCACAAGTCCCCCGTTATGTCTTATCTTATCTTTTTAGCCTTATCTTGTATGTCTGATAATCAATCCAAATCATATAAAAATATATTTACCGCCTTCTAATCTCAAAATAGCACATTCGCCGATTGATTTTGGGTTCCCGTGCGGAAAAATTCTATTTGTAACTCGTTCGAAAAGGCTTCTTTACGAACCTCGCTACGACCCGAAATGTACTATGTTGCTGAAGATATTTCAAAATATGTAGATAAATCAAATCCATGTCACTTTTTTGTCACTTCTCTAAAATTGGGCCGCTGTGGGAGAAGAAGGGCAGAGAAACTCCCACAGATTGATTTTTAGATCTCTTAAACTTTGGTTGTGTTTAACTAATACAAATATACCAATATCAATTATTATAAGTAATATGCAGATATTACAACATTAATAAATAAGGGTACTGCTTGTACGTGTGCAGAACTGTGCTTCTGGCATCCCTAATCAATACAAAGAAAAATTTACATACAGGCACATACATTGCTTCCGGCTCCACATTAGGATACCCTGTGCCGATGGAACCAGAAACGGCGAGGTCACATAATAATAATAATAACTTGGACACTATTTACACACATTGATCTAGCCCCAAACTAGGATTCCCTGTATCTTGGGTACTAGACAACGATACACATACTTATATAGATGAATATAATGCTTAGATAGATAAACAACCATGACTAGGGAGCAAACATCCGTCCCCATCAAACAAATATTTGCCCCCACCGGGACTCGAACCCGGGACCCTTGGCTTCGTAGGCAAGGTCAATGCCGACTTGGCCATTCGGGTCGTCGAACATACATAACCTGTGAATTTTTTCTTTCTTATCCCCAGCCGGGGATCGAACCCGGACCTCTCGCATGGTAGGCAGAGCCACAACCGCAGAGCCACAGAGGTCGTCAACGTAATTTTTATGTTGTTTCTTTTGATAGAGCTCTGTGGTCTATGTGGTTTCACGCTTGCTTCTTACACAGTAAATCATCAAATCCTGACTTTGTACCAATGAGATAATTTATTAATTTAAGTACATTATCGGACGTTCAGTGTTTCTGATGACACGTTAAGCTGTAGGTCCTGGCTACTATAGCTACGTGGTAGTGTTCGTAAAACCCCTCCATCAACCCACAATGAGCCAGCGTGGTAGTAGACGGCTTAGTCTTACTCGTATCCGGGTAAATGCCTGTTACCCTCGGTGAGCACATTAATGGGCTAGATTTAATATTCTTTTAACAATCGCAGCATATTCAGGCATTGCCTCCGAAACAAAACAGTGAATCAGGCATTTTATTTCTCATCATTGATTAATGCGTTCTATTTATTTCGCAGTTAAGCTACTGTGGGCAAAGCAGCTGTGTGCGAATACCATCGGCTCTAGCCAAGATGTACGGACCCAGGGTACATAACTTAGACCTAAGGTAAGATTAGATTAAGGTGTAACTACGTCGTTCGTATCTACTATGTAGTGATTTATTATAGAGTAATTGATTAGTAAGTATTGCATGGTCTGGTGCCATGGTCTAGTGGATTTCATGCTTGCTTCTCACGCAGGAGGATGCAGGTTCGAATCTGATAAAGATAAAGATATTTATTTTTGATGAAACATAGATATTCGCTAATAAAACAGGCAAATGTGTCACTATGATCTGGTGTAAGGCGTTCAAACATTGGACTTAGATTCGTACTAAAATTAATATTCCTTAATACAGACTAGAGATGCATGCACACATGAAAGTACACACAATAATTATTCTCTTTATAATGACATATTACGTTTTATAAACTGTCCAAAGGAAATCATTGATTGAGAAGTATGCCGTTGGAATTAGTATTTTTTTAAGGTTATATTTAATAGTAGTTTATGTGACTGATACATAATGGAGGGCATTAATACTCGAGAGTTTTAATGCCTAATTATGTACAGTCACATACACTAGTTTATATACACACATATCATAAGCTCTCTTTGATGTGTTCAGGAACCGCATGTTCGACCCGCATGGTGGCATTGATAATTCCTTTGCACTTGTTTACCTTGTTCTGTAGTACCAACTTCATAAACAAAGTAGGGGCGGCACGCAGGCGGACGTCGGCGTTCGAAATTTGAATGTCATTATATGTAGAAAAATTACAAATTATAGTCATAATGTGTAATTTTTCAGATAAGAAATGAGTTTTTACCGAGTAGTTTAACATTATGCTGATCGTAACGTGCGGTTTTGGTACGCAGTAAAGAGGGTTTATGATATGTGAGTATATAAACATATTTATATTGTTATTTGTTCTTAAGGTCTCCGTCAGTTTGTTGTATATTCTGGTGGTCATACCGAATATACTTTTATCGTAGTAAGCCGTTTTTCGTGGGTCAGCGCTCAGCTTGTCCTGATTGCGTTTGCTCTTGTAATTAAAGATATGGATATTGCACTTCACAAACACTGCTGCTTCAAATATGTACAATGATTGGACAGTTAATATCTCAAGATTAATGAAATGGTCTCTCCATTTATCTGCACTAATCAGTTTACTTATAGCACGTAGCACGTACATTTCTTTTGGTATTTGAATATTATTAATTTTTGTGGCATTTTCCCAGACCATTATTCCATAATGTCATGAGGACTCGACAAAGCCATGATATGCCATTAGTACAGCTTCTTTATTTACCTGTTTAGAAAGCATTTAGAGAGCATATGAAAATTGACTCAGTTAACTACTCAGGACATTCAAGGTGTATTCCATGTCCTTTGCTAAATTTCATCAATTTTGTTTTATTAATTAAAAGATTATAATAATAATAATAATAATATATTTACAAAAAATATTACAAACACACAAATAACTAACACATTGTTGAGCATTTTACATTATTATTATTTAACCATTCTAGTGAATTGGTCAAGGAATTATTAATGTCAGATTCATATGTATTTAGGTTGTGTCTATAAATGTTACGGTGCATCATCGAAAAGAACCATCGAATTATTCACACATTTCGGGATGTCATTAATGTATATTAGGAACAATAGTGGGCCTAAAACAATCCCTTGTGGTACTCCACGTTTTATATCCCTAAAGTCAGATGAATATGTCATGTCCAATTGTAATTTAGTGCATATTTGAGTAATTTCAACTACCAACTTACTTTTGTATTTCTTTGATTTTTGTGTTTTATAATATTTTTGCTGATTACTATGCAGGAGCCACCATGCCACCATTTCTATTATTTCTACTAAAGTGTGAGGCTAATTGATAAGTTCGGTATTTTAGTAGGGCTATATCAGATGATATCATATTATGCTCGGTGACACAAACTTCAAATGTCTTTATTACTTAATATTTACATAAACGTAATTTTTTTCCACTTCTGTACATTGGGCCACTGGGAGGAGAAGGTCCCACTCCCAAACTCCCACAAAAAACCACGAAAAAACTCCCACAGGATTTACTGAAGTGCACCATCAATGTGGAAATGTCCTCGTATCAGTGGATGCAGGCTGCGCTGCTCGTCCGACATGGGGGCTTTGTTGTGCGGAGTCGGTAAACATCCTCTGTGGTACTATTCGGTACAGGTGGCGTACCCTATTCCATCTGCGAGGGACATGAACTTTCCAGATTCTGTGCATTTGTCCATTTTACCTACTTTTGACGATTTCGCTGGCGCCCTCTAGGATTTCAATTCGGAACTGTTATTATTAATTAATTTGTTACTTGATGAAAATGTTGCTTGTTGTTAGGAATCAAACTCAGTGTCGTCTTGACCTTATCCAATCTTCAGACTCACACTCGAACCAGCATTCACACCGCCACAGTTTCAGTATAGGCGGCTTAAACAACTGAACTGTCGAGACGATAATTGCGATGAATTTTAAGGTATGCTTTAGTTGTTTTTGTAGTGCAATGAAATGAGACCTTTGCACTAATTTGTTGATCCACCCACAGGTAATTTTATGATGAGTACGTGAACTGCAAATGATTTCACTTAAAAACACCGTTTTTGGTACTTTATCACTCTGTCCTGTTATAACCAATTGACGTTATGTCGATACGAATCTGTTATTTTAATAGTATCCTGTTCTGAACAGTATAAACTAGTAAAACTGATTAGAAATAGGAGCGGTTTGAAAAAACACGTCTGCTTAGTACAGTGATCACTCACGATCACGTGTAAAACAAATATCTTATTTATATCTGTTACTCCCTGTATATCTCCCCTAGAGCAGTATTCCATAAGACATAATACTGTGAAATTAACTAAAGTAAACTAATCTGGCAGTTTCAACATCTGTAAGATATCTGATTTGTCTGACCGCAAAAGCGTCTTCGTGCGAGAGTTATGTGAGGACCCCATTGAAGTTTCGAATCATAGTGATTCCAAGAAAGATTGTGTCCTCAACGAGGTCTAATCTTTCAGATCCTATTCTTACACTAGTTTCAACCTGTCTTACACTGGGCAAACAAAATTTTATACATTTAGTCTTCTTTGAGTTAAACAACAGGTTGTTCACATTGAGCCAACGAGAACACACGAGAGAGTGTACACTATTTGCGTCATCTTGAATTTTTTCTTGTCTTTTCACCTTGAAAATAATAGATGTGTCATCACATTTCCACCATATGTAGTATAAGACATATTTTTCGTTGCAGCTATCAAAGGTATTTTATGGATTTTTATGTGTCAAAAAACCATTAATAGAGTGGACAAAGTATACGTTAGTAGTTACGTTCTCTAAGCAAATAGCCAAAGAAGTAGTAACCATGTTGGGACTAGAGGTGGGAACGGTGGAGTTTTTAACCGCAGAGTATATACGGATTATAGGTATAGGTATAGATAATATAGGTAAGGTAGTAAGTACCTCTAGGCATACTCAGAAAGTACACAATAAACATTTTTGTACAGTACGATTACTTTTCCCCTTCCGCTCGAAACTTCTCGGTTTTAGTTGCTGAAATTAGTTTTTAACGTATACTTAATAAACTTCTAGACATTACTCACAACACATGAACTAGACAAATGGTGACAGATGTAAATTATGGTTTATGGGATAATATTTGTCGGGTTTAAACACAGAGTAAGTAAGTAAAGCAAAGATTTTCATTCATCCAAGAGTTTTGACTTTGAGTCTTTGACAATTAAGACATCTATCATAATTATAATATTGTTTGAGCGATTGACACATCGATGTAATTTATAGGTCTACTCTACAAAATGTGGCTTCGGTACATTACTATTTTCTACTATTAGGTATTATTTTGATGAATATGCAGTATGTATATTTTTTTCCGATAAAAATTTCGAGAGGTAAAGGAATAATAATCGGAACGTTTAATATCATGTTGCCGCAATTTCCTGTACACCTGAAGTAGGCCTTGGAAAAGAGCATTATTAGGCAGAAGCACGAACCGCCCTTCACAATAGGCACCGCACCTACCACCGCCAAATAAATGTTATTTACTCCAATCCAATTTACGTAGCCAACTCCAAATCTGCGTGAAATGGAGCGAAAATGTGTCACAGAGTTGCAGAGTATGCGCCGTAACTGTATGTGTAATTGAGATGCCTTTGCGCTTCGCTTGCTCGTCTTAGCGGGGGCACTGCCGTGCCCCCAGATTCTGATTATGCCCTTTGATATATCATTACATGTTAATTATAAGGGTTAATGAGAGTTGAGACGGAACACTTCTTGAATAAGAAATTTAATAGCTAGCTCACACAAAATCTGTGTTTTGTACAGTACTCGTACAATAAAGAATGTACGAATTACGAAGTTCTAAGATTCCTCTTAGGGGGCGTCGATTAATTACGTGAGGAGTTTTTGACCTATTTTCTGACCCTCACTTGTGAGATTTCGTGAGATTAGGCTCGAGTTTACTTTTTCGATTCGTTCGTTCGCTCGTAGTCTAGAATCACAACGATGGAATTTAACAATAAATACAAATGGGAATCACTATAGTTTCCTTTTCACAAAATTTAGGCTAGAAACCATTATTTACTTAAATTTAACCTAATTTTTGCAAATTTTGCAACTTGGCACTGTTTTTGTAGTTTTTTTTTCCTAATTAATGGCTTCCATCGTTTTGATGATTCTGCCAGTGTCAAAGTATCGGCGATGGCACGGAATGGTACTGAGAATTTCCCTTTGAAAATCTGAAAATTTCCGGAACCTAGAAAAAAAGGACAAAACAATAGATACATATACATATAATACTGTTAGTTTAATTAAATTAGTACACAACTACAGTTAGAGTTTGATGTTATTAACATTAATGAAATTACACAAGGTTTGGATAAATGGAGAGTTTACATATGATAATAGAGATTTGAAATTGGAAGGTCTGGGGATAAAAGGAGGAAGAAGATTATACAAGGAAACGTTAAGATTAGGGCATCCAAAAATGATGTGATCTACAGAGCCCTCTGCAAGACCACACTCACATAGAGAGTTATCATGGACCCTAATTTTAGCCAGGTGCACCGGAGTGCAGGAATGATCCAGACGAAGACGACAAATCGTAGATGTGGTGCGTTTATCCGAGTCGCACAATTTGAAGTACCAGGGTTTCAAAGGAATTGTATCCTGGATATCTCCATAGCCCTTGATCTGACGGCTAGCCTGCCAAGCCTCGTTCCAAGATTTATATAGGTGAGTTTTAGAGATGGAACATATATCTGAACTGAAATTACGGAAATGTTCAGAGCCACCCAAGGCTATAGCATTTTTCGCGCAGGAATCTGCCTCCTCGTTTCCCGTAACACCCGCATGACCAGGGATCCAAGCCAACACAATTTCTAATCCCTGACGTTGGCAGTCTTATAACAATTCTTTAATTTTTAATATAACTGGGAATTTAATGTTGGATCTGAACTGGTTTGACAAGATGGCTTGAAGACAACTAAGGGAGTCTGAAAAAATAATGGATTTATTTAATTTATGAGATAAGACATATAGGATAGCTTCCAGAATAGCAACCGACTCGCCAGTGAATCCAGATGACAGAGGGGGGCATTTATAATGCAGAATGATTTTGTACCTTGGTATCCAGACCGCAGCACCAACACAACCGGATTCTGAAAGTTTAGAGGCATCGGTAAAAATGAGGAGCCAGTCCGCCCAAGAAGAAGCTACTATTTCATTAAACGAGGAGTTGGCGTCAGGAGATGATTTTGACATACCAAGGGATAACACAATGTTAGGAGAATGAATTAGAGCATCAAAGTTCGTGCTGAAGAGAGGATTCATGTTACATTGATATAAAGGTTGATTAATATCTACAAGTTTCCGGAGACTTTTTACAAGGCACGGAGGGTCCTTATGAGACCAATGTCTACAACTCGAAACAAGCCGACTTAACAGTTTGACTTTAGGTGAAAGAGGGTGGTTTTGAAGTGGGATGACCTTATAAAAGAATCTGTCCGAAAGGTACTGTCTACGTAAATTTAGGGGAGGATCGCCACATTCGACCTGTAAGGCATTCGTGGGAGATGATTTCATGGCACCAATAATGATGCGTAGACATTTAAATTGCACTCTCTGAAGGCTTTCAAGAGCAGCCTTACTACAAGGTTCAAGGAGAAAAGTTCCATAGTCAAAATGAGTGCACACTATGGCATTATAGATCAGCTTTTGACAATATGGATGGGGTACCGGAAAGACATCGCATGACGTTGATACCCTTTTCGCATTTTTTAATTACATAATTAAGATGTGCAGAACCATTCATTTTAGCATCTAGAATGACGCCTAAAAATTTTACGGAAGTATAAATTGGAACCACCTGGCCATTAATGTGTGTGCACATTCGGGATACGGATTTTTCTGGAGAAAATAACAACTTTGCTCTTTGAGGCCGATAATGACAAACCAGGCTTTAGGCTAGAAACCATTATTTACTTCAATTTAACTCAATTTTAACTTTGCACTGTTTTTGTAGATATATTCGTTAAAAAAACCCAAGTGCTAACACAAGTTGTTATGGCGACTCAGTTCAGAACCACACCCATTTTGAGATATGAGCATGTCTCGGTTGAAGATATTTTGTGCACCTTATAAGTTACTATCGATATATATTCCAAGGTAGGTGAAGTTCTGAAATGAATTGCCATATCAACTGTAGTTACCGCTTGGGTTCTCTACACATTTAACCGAGTTTCGCTTGGGAGAAAACCTTTTGGGCACAGTTGCCCCTGCCACCTCGTCTGGGAAAATAGGTGACACTGTTTGTGTTTGAGAAACGGAATTAGCTGGGCCTGTACCAATTTAGCATGAAGGCCGGCCCAGGGCCCGTAGACAAGATGCTATTCGATAATATCACTCGCGCGCTACGCCAACAAAGTACCGGATTATATAAAAACTTTTAGGTCGTCGTCGTTTAAACCTGGTCTCATTCTATGCAAGATTAAATGCCCTACAACTTTTATGAAGATCAGTTTTCGATATTTTAAGTTGTTTACGAGATATAACCCTAAAACTGCAAAAATGCCCTTTTGGGGTACATTTTTACACCCCACCACTTAATCACAACTCTGGTGGGGAGGAAAATCTAGGACAGTCATACTGGGCAACAAATGAAGCCATTAAAACAATAAATCCTTTTGTAGGCTTTATTTCCGATTTGTTTTTTATTTTATTCTATTCTACCGACCTAGTCGCCGTTCAATACTTTTAAACGTAAATTATTCCATTGGCTTCTGCAATACTGTTATTATTCCGTTGACGAATTTCTTAACTTTAAAAGTAGGTGAAACCGGCCTTGGCTTTTGTTGTTCTTTATATTTTAATGACTACAAACCTCAAAAATGTGCAATGTGCTGCAATTTAAAAGCTGACTAAGGCGTTCTATTTCTATTGGTAAATTGATATTAATTTCGTTCTTTTTGTTTTCTATTGAGTTCAGAATGGAATTTGAAACTAAGATTTTGTTATTCATAGAATCATCTATATAACCTTCTGCCACTGTCGTCGATTTCCATCCACCATGACGATTTAATGTTGTAATATCTCCGCCGGCGTCAATGAGCAGGGTTGTCGATGTTCATCTAAAACAATGGCCAGTGTACTGGTCTGAGTTCGGAAGTTGTAGATAATCAGCTATAGTTTTACTTAAAGCTCCAAATTTATTGATGCTTACTCTCTGTTGAGTGCATTTGCCACGTTGGTAGTTTATAAAGAAGCAGGGAGCTTGACACGGATCGGGCCGTAGTGATATTTATTTTTTACATAACTCATAGTATTTCCATGTAATACCAAAAGAGCGGTCTATGTTAGTTTTGGTATTGCGAATTTTCACTAATATTGTATTTTCATGAACTTTCACGTCCTGAAACTGCACATTATAGAGTTCTTGTCTCCGACAGGCACCCATGATACCGAAAATAAGTGCAATCTGAAACAAATTAAATTAAATTAAAACCCAAGAACGACAAACCCCAATTACATTTAATTTTTACTAAAATCCTTCTAAAATCTAATTAACATATACCTTCGATAAAAGATGTTCATGTCCGGGAGCTTCGTTTAAGAATTTACGTAATTGTTCGGCTGAAAACGTCTTCGCTTTCTTCAATTTAAATCCTTGTGATTTTCTTTTCAAAAACGCGATTAGTTTTGAGTATTTGGATATATCGACTTCGTGGTTTATGCTTATTGTACTCTTTAGCATGGAGTATTTCGTCCACAATGACGAACACTTGTATTTGTCAGATAATTCCTGAAAATAGGCCATCTCCACGTTTTCAGAAAACGAAGCAGCTTTTTTCTGCGTTTTCCAATCGATAAACTCCTCGTAGCATCTATCATACACTTTTCTTGACTTAGCTGGCAATAGGTTGTTAGTCATATCTTTCGCCGCACTTAAAATATCGGGCGGAGTCGCATTCTCTTTAAGGCGATGATGGAATAAAAATGCGCTGTCGAGTGGAAGTGAGATGCAATAATTACTCGCGAATAAGAAAAAGCGGGATGCCAATAATGCACTCGCGACTAATCTGAAACAACGTAAGCGCCAAAACGTAAAAAAAAATCATAAAAAATAAACTATTTCAGGGAATTAACTTTCAAATTGAAAATCGTTAGAAATAACAATTGTTCATACATTGCAATTATCAGAGAGTCATATTCACTTACTACTGCGGTGTAATAGGATAAAATCATAAAAAAAGGGTTGACTTTGTATTTATTTTCTATCGAGAAAATTTTATCCAAACATGTTTTCCAATTAAGAATCTCTAGATTATATAGTCAAATTACATATACCAGAAATTAATTACGATTTGCCCAGTATTTCCTGAAAAACACATGAAAACAGCACCCCATATTTATTTAATCAGCGTCTTAAAATCACTACTTTCTGACATTTTTATGCGAATTTAACAAGTATTTCAACAATTTAAGTGCTTAGTTGACTGAAACAAAACTTATCAATTGGCGCCAAACCAACCGTATAACAGCGCATGCGCGCGCTGCGCCGCCGCCGCCGCGCCGCGCCGTCGCCACAGACTATCAAACTCTTTGGCTGTACGGTTTCAAGACCCTTGCCTTTCCCAAAAAGAAAAAGAACTGTATCGTTATGGTAAAAAAGTTATTTTATACAATTATCATTGTATGAGGAGCTATATTATAATGATTTTTTTTAATTTGGTTACGGTATTGCGTTTATAAAGTATATCAATATGAATTCGTTTTGACGTTTATAATTCGAATTTTATGACATGAGAGTAGATAAAATTTCTTATTTCATGTAAGAAAATGTAAGCGGAAAGTCGCAGCCTGGTCATTTCGATTCGTACGTAAGTAGTAAATGTACCTATGCGAGAAAGAGAGGTTACCCCCTCCACGCGGCACTTAGAGACAGAGAAACTTATCGTCACCTGTATCTTGTCCGAAATAATTATAATGCCTGATTAATGCTGTTTATCTATAGAACAAACCTGGTTCCTATTACTGGTAGTCAGAAATAGGAACCAAGTTTAGAGGTTTGACTACCGCTCTGGGGCATTTCTGATGCACAGGATCTCCCTGGCTGTGCAGGGGGGGAAATGCTGCCAGCGTCATGGGAACCTCAGCCTCAGCAATCTCCCGGGGTGGTTTATTCGGGTAATTGTTTCTTTTTGTGTTTTATTTTTAATTGGTTAGCTGTTATTTTTTGAACCAAGTTTGTTCGAACTCACTCACTCGACTTGCTCGAGTAATGACTTCTCGTAAAGAAAATGTACCTAGGTATCTGTTCTTATTTGTTTTCACGTTGAGTATAATAAATAAGCCCTTTTGTCGTTCTTGCTTGTTACGCGAAATATGTTATATTTTAAAATCTGTTTTATTATAGGGATAATATAAATGGAGAAATAGACTCTGTGAATAGAATTTACATACAATATCACAGGAATCAAAGACAGGCCGTGAAAAACTGGTAGGTATGTACCAGAACAAACATCGAGACATTCTAACTTCTACATTTATACATATAAAGTGGGATACTTACCCCGGTATACCCTGAAAAATTCCCTCAAAGACCACCTGGTGTCAGCAATCGTCTGAACGAAAGAAATCATAAAAAACTAGAAGTTCCTCAATGTAGAACTACTACCTTCTCTCGGGGAACAAAAATGATAGCCATAAAGGTTTACAATAAGTTACCAGAAGCCTTAGTAGGCTTAGAATATCGTAAATTTTTTATAGCACTAAAAAAACTTTTGGTGTTTATATGTCCTTACAGCTTAAGTGAATTTTGTAATTTTGACATTGAATCATGTGTATATGACATTTTTAAAATTATCTCCTAATTCAGACTGATTATTATGACCTATAACTTATTATTAAATGCAATTAACTGTAGCACTAGGGAAACTTTTGGTGATCATGTGTGTCCTCATGTGAACTTTATAATTTTGACATGGAATCCTGTGTGTGTATGCAAATGCATGTTAAAGCGACTTTGTCGAAAAAGGGATATTACAATGTTCAAGATTACTTAAATGACAGGACTGAATGGGGTAATCTGGCTCAACACAGACCTTGCTGTTAATAATTTTGTAATTATTTATTCCAGCTTATCAAATAAAAATAAATCATAATTGTATTAGTTAAGCACAACCTATTTTTAAAAGAGATCTAAAAATCAATCTGTGGGAGTTTCTACGCCCTTCTTCTCCCACAGTGGTCCAATGTAGAGAAGAGGTAAAAAATGACGTTTGCTAAGAATATGTAAATATCTACAGTAATAAAGTACTTTTGAGTTTGAGTTTGAGTTTATGTACATTTTGAAATTATCTCCTAATTATTATGACTGACATTATTACGACCTATAAATTAATATCAAATGACCACAGTTTTCTATTTTACTATTAATTAATTATAGGCGTATTATTTTACTTTAAATGAGGATGAATGTTGTTGTGTACATATTTTTTCATGTAAATACTTATTTTTATACTAATTGCTACACCTTAAGGGTAAAATTACATTGTACCTAAGTGATGCGAACTGTAACACCTCCATCTAACGTGTAATTTATTGCAATAAACAAATTGAATTGAATTGAATTGAATTGGTATAAAGCAATCCATTAATGTCCCCACACAGGTCCTTTACCCGTATACGATTATGATTGAGCCTAACTCCATCACGCTGGCTCAGAGCGGGTTGATGGAGGGTTTTTACGACTACTACTTTGGTAGTAGTGGCTACTATCGCTACTTGGTGTAGCGATAGTAGCCGGGACCTACAACTTAACGTGTCATCCGAAACTCGGAACGTCCGATAATGTACAGGCCCCCATGGAATATTTGAGAGGTCGCGATTCTGAACCTTATGTATGCCATGTTAATAAAATTCAAAACCTATGATCGAGCGGTTAAGGCCCAGCAGCCTTATGGCGTAAGTCGTCTGAGCTATGAACTTCATATACACTTTTACGTTTGACACATTGCACCAGCTTCATCTGTCAAATTGGTATCACGCAAGTAGCATCATAATGGAGGCCAAACCCAAGCTCATTGAATGAAGCCTAGAAGCCTTCGGTGATACCCCGCAATCGATGAAATTGTATGAGCATGAGATGAACCATAGACACACGCTATGAACTTCAGAGAGTTACGCCATAAGGCTGCAGTTCTGGCTGTTGAGGTGAGGGGCGCCGCATTCGCCCGTCGTCGTCTGGCGGGGTAGCGGAACTGCCGGGGTAGCGGGCGGCGCGGAATAGCATCGGGTCGCCCGGCGACGTTAAAAATTAGGTGTTTTTTCGAATTTACTGAAAAACGGAAATAAGCTAATTCATAAAATTTAAGGATTGATACGGAGCTCTAAAAGACGAAAATTTAGTCATAAACATTATGAGAAAAATTTGTTATTTTATATTAAAATTATTGTATCTCCTTTTTAATATAGACTATGTTCAGGATTTTTTTACGATCGAGGCAAATTAATCCAATCATTGTGAATAACATATTTTTTGAGACCTATAAATTAAGTGTAAACAATTTAATATTTTTTTTTACCAAAGCGCTCTTCAGTGTTTTTGTGTGATCTTGGGCCTTAAGACAAATTTTGCATTCGAACCCGCATCTCTCGCATGAGAAAAAAGCGTGTAACAAAACCCGCTAGACCACGGAGCCAATTTGCAACTCATTAAAATTACAAACTCTGCCACGTTCTCGTTTTACGATATTTGCCTAACCCGAGCGATCTGCTAAGTAGGTAGGCGGTGTATTTTATGTAAGCTGAAAAAGCTACGCGTTGGTTTCTTTGTTCTACTTAAAACCTTGTCATGGTTAAAACGACGTCTTTCAAGTATCATTAGACTATCGTCAAAGCTTTGATACTTAATTCCTACCCTTTTCGTCCCAGTTTTCACGCCCTTGGGAAAATCACATTTTGCATTTAGCTAGCTGTGAGCAACTCGGAACATTCGGGTACATTTACATTTTATGTTTAGTTAAGTGCGTATTCAATTTGTGAAGTCAAAGAGATTTTGTGATAACCAGCCTGTCATTAATCGGGTGTTAGACTTTACAAGCATGCTTTTGATGTAAGCTACAAAACTTCCCTTCGCATTTAGATCTCAAAAGTGGGATAAAGGTGAATGAACGCCGAATAAAAGGTCCTCAATTCCGCTAGCAAAATGACGGCTCACTGTCAATGACGCGAGGATGGCGCGGCGGCCAACTTAAGGTGGCGTATTATACGACGACGGGTGGTTGACGTGAGAGCTAGTTCTTAAACGGACTTCAAAAGAAGAGGGGGTTAAAAATTCAGTTGTATTTTTTATTTTTTTTAAATGTTTGTTACCTCGAAACTGGTACTATTTATGAACCGATTTCAAAAATCCTTTTTTATTTGAAATAATGACCTTCCAGTTAGATCCCATTTTTGAAAATTAAAAGTAGTTTGATTTCTAAAGCAAAAGGACTGGAAGTATGATATCATCCAGGTAAACTATATTGCTTATTATTGCCTGCGAGTCATTGTTATGAGATGATTCTGTCTATAAATACCATATATTCGTTAATGTCGTGTAATCTGTGTGGACTTGACTGTCAGAAAGATATATTTCATGGCCTTGTTTCCGCGTATTTTGACGACATTTGCAGCCCGAACGGGGAGGAAGAAATAGGGCTTGTTTTTTTTAAAAAGTTTTTCACTTGGTAAGTTATTAATGGTGTGTACGTTCTTTCATGAAATGAGATGAAATTTGGCATTTTTATCACGCTTTTATCAGCTTCACCTGTATGTTTGTTTGTTTGTATGTAACCGACTCCTTTCGACTCGATTTTGACCCACTTTTAACGGACAGATTCAATTCAAACTTTGTACACTTATCAAGAATCAGCGACAATGTAATAATTTCATAAGTTTATCTCATTATCCTGATTAGGATCGCCAGGATAAATTAATTTCTCGTATTTGGGGGATTGACAAAACAGTCCACTTACATTCCGGCTCACGCACTCGAACTAAAAAATTAAAAATAAATATAGTTAAAAAAAACTAAAAAACAAGCTTTTAAAGCACTTCGAACTAAAAAGTTAAAAATATTTTTTAATATAACCTTAAAACGATAATGAATAAAAAATACTATTATTATTGTGAAAAAAAAAAGCGTCGGGCGCTTTGTTCCACATCTTTCGTACATCGAGCGCCCGACGGTTTTTGTTTCACAATAATAATAGTATTTTTTATTCATTATTGTTTTAAGGTTATATTAAAAAATATTTTTAACTTTTTAGTTCGAAGTGCTTTAAAAGCGTGTTTTTTAGTTGTTTTTAAACTATATTTATTTTCACTTATGTGCCGTATATTCGTATTGTAAGAAGTTGACAGGTTATCGTAGTATCGTTCTCGTATCGTAGTATAGACGCATCCCGACCGGGGAGGAAGAAAAAGGACTTGAAGTAGTTTTTTTTTTTAATTTTTAACGTGGTAAACTATCATAATTAGAGGCGTCTATTAATATATTTACAACGGTATTGCAATAATGACACAATTTTTATTTATTTGTGTGCAATAATTTCTTTATACATACATACATACATATGCTCACGCCTATTTACCGGAAGAGGGGTAGGCAGAGACCAAGGACCTCCACCTGCTTCGATCCTGGCATACATCTCTCGCTTCCTCAACATTCATAAGTCTCTTCGTGCAAGCGCGCCGGTTACGGGTACTTCGTATTTGCCCCTTCACTAACAAATCGCCGATTTATTCTTTATAGGACCTTCTTGGGCGTCCCCGCCCGACGGCTCATTTCACGCCCGCTGTATAAATCTGTTTCATCAATCTCCTTTCATTCATCCTTTCAAAGTGACCAAACAATTTCTTTATTGCACACAAATTATTAAAATAACAAAGACATTAAAATAGTGTACAAAGGCGAACTCAAGTCATTGCAACACATTTTTAAACCAAGAGCAATAAGTATTTAAGGGAGCCGCAAACCTTAGGTAATCATTATTTTACGTTTCAAGAATCCCTTTTAGCCAATTAATGTCATTAATCATATTAAACAGTCAATGACAAGGATTACAAAAATGCCAGTTAATCGATAACTATAGTGGACGGCCCTCGTAGAGGAATGGTCAGTGGGCGGTCATTGTGCTAGCGGAGCCCAGATTGTGAGATTCGGGGATTACAGGCGTCAGGTGTTCGGTTTATCTGGATTTATTCATTCTCCGATTAGTCTCAGATAAATTATATTGCAACAAAAAATGACAGATTGTTTGGTTCAATCCGGTGGTTAAATTAATCGCCTAAATTGTTCGTTGATCTAGATACCTCAATAAGGAAAATGTAATGGGTGGAGGTGGTTTGGTTTAATATTACTTTTATTTTGTGTGTAGCCCTGAAATGATGGAGGAGTGACAGTTTTACCCATAGATTTAGCAACACTCAGGAAACTCTACTCTCCTTAGTCGCAACCCATACACTCTCCGTCAGTTTGACATGCACGTGTTTAGGAGTTACTAAATAAGGGATCTGATCCGGGAAATTATTTATGTTATTACAATAGATATCGGCTCCATTTCCGTCCGTGCCTGTCATAAAACTCGTCTGTACCATAACGTCGTATATAAAAAAATAATTGTTTCTTCGAAAATTTGGGTAAGCATTGCCATAGCGGTCGGTGACCCGACTGTTTCTGCGAACCGAATCATATATGGTAACCATGGTAACGATCGAAGATCGCTACCATGATGATAAGCTAAACGACAGTAATTTTGAGCGTAGCACGTAATAAATATATAATACGTACGTACGTATGTACGAGTTTACAAAATTTGCATACTTGTTTACTCGTTATTTTACAATAAAATAGTGTCACTAAACTTTGGGTTAGCTTTGCAATAGCGGTCATTGACCCGACTGCTGCTGCAAACCGAATCATATATTATATTTTATTTTTATTTTGGGGGAGCCAACAACTTAAAAAAAAACTCACGTTAAACGCCATGTAGGTCCGGTGACCTCACCCAGGCTGAAAAACTATAAGAAAAAACCTTTTAAAAAAATTGGTGTTAACACGTTCCCACAGATACAACCGGATTAATTGTTAATACGATCAAACATGAGCGCAAGCAACTTAAAATAATAAAACTAAATGCTTAGCTAATTAATATTACCTATCTAGTTAATATAATACCTAGCAGTATACAAAAAGTTAAACGGGTTAAACCAATTCAGCGCACGAAAAGAATCAGATTAAGATAAGATCAGATAAATAGACCAGATAGAATTAGAACATGGGATGTATAGAACAAATCAAGATCTAAATCCTTATTAAGAATATTGAACTGCTTACACGCTCTCAATAAATATGTATTCTGCATAGAATATCTTTTTAGATGACTTCATATGAAAAGGTGCATAATGACGTGATGATTTAGTGGGAACGTTTATGTGTAGCAAAGAAAGTAATTCAGGACAGTCGACCCCATTAGAAAATATTTTCAACAAAAACATAATATCAGCAAAGTTTCGTCGAGCCTCCAATGAAAGAAGATGATGCTTCTCACACATAACAGGATAGTTAATAGTGGTTTAAATTGCGATTTAGATCGGAAACACAGATACCGCATGAATTTCTATTAATGTAAACCGCATACCGAGGAATCCAGACTTGCGACGCATACTCCAGGTTACTACGGACTAATGAACAACACAACATTTTTAGCGTCGTACAATCTTGGAAGTCTTTTGTATTACGCATAAGAAATCCAAGCCTTAGTCGCTTTATAATAAAACATTTATTTTCAGAAAACACGGTTCCATAGTATTGTTAGTACAAAAAGAGAATTTCCTAATCTATGTTACACCTTAAAATAAAATTAAAATAAATAAGTAAGCAACTTATGGTGGATAGCGAGGTAGAGAAGAGGCCTGTACTCAGCAGTGGGTAGGTGTGGGCAGATTGAAGATGATGATGAGCCTATTTATCCGGCGAGGTGCCGGTCACCACCTTGATCCAGTGCTTTAAAATAGGTCCTTCGACCCTATCTGCTATAACAGTCAGGATACCGCTGGTGCTGCCGCGAACTCTGTGCATTAGTGAGGCCACGCGTTTTCTTATTATTGCATGAAACCCGTCCGTGCGGGCTTCTGCAAACATGCCTGACGCACTACAGAATCGCGGCAACCCCAGCAGCATCCTAAATCCGTTATTGTACTGGACTCGAAGGGCGTTTATGGACTTTTGAGTATAGCTTTAGTAATAACTTTATCCAAATGCTCATCAAATATCAGCCCTGTATCATGCGTCACACCGAGATCTGTCATAGTAGCTACCCTATTCAGGTTAACACCACTCAAAGTGTAGTCAAAAGAGATGGGACTACGTTTACGAGTGATGGACATGTTTTTTTTTGGAGGGAAAAAAATGGAATGCCCAGGAGTCAGACCTCCCTGCTACGTCCTGGTTCCTACACATTGAGTGGGCATCAGCTCGTGTAGTATACGGAGTAAAAACAACCTCTTTGTTGTGTTTTATGACAGTTATAGATACAATTGATGTGAGCCATGGAATTATGTGAGCCAGTGAGTGATCGACATGACTAAACGTTTTGCTAGATTAAGTTCCAATTCATTGACACTGCAATACAATTCAAAGCGATCTAAATCTGCCTGCAGACGCACTGCATCGATAACAGAAGAAATTGTGGTAAATATTTTCATGTCATTCGCAAGGTTAAGAAGTTAAGATGTTTTAAAGCATAATTTAATGTCATTCACAAAAAATATGAATAGAAGGGGTCCAAGTAGAGAGCCCTGAGGCACTCCACCAGGTATGTAATACCAACTCGTTTGATGATTGCTTACAACAACAGCTTGAGACCGATTTTCGACATATGAGGAAAACCATTTTAGCAAGTCACTATAGATACGCACCGACAATAGCTTCTTTAACACAAGTGAACGCTGGATACGATCAAAAGCCTTGCTATAATCCGTATACACGACATCGACCTGACCTCCACCGTCCATAGTCTGTTGTGAAACTATTTAGTAATACCAAATTAGACACTGTTGAGCGGACTCTTAGGAACCCATGCTGAGAAGTGGTAAGGGATAAACCTGTCTGTGTATTATTTTTTCTAATACTTTAGCCAACAAACATAATTTCGATATAGGACGATAATTGCGAATATCTGACCTAGAACCTTTCTTAAATACTGGTGTAATATAAGCACGCTTCCGAATTTCAGGCATACAGCACTCAGAGAGAGAACTTTTAAACAAAATACAGACAGGCTTCGAAAGAGACTTTGCACATTTTATGATAAAGATAGCGGATAAATCATCAGGGCCTGCTGATTTAGAAGGATCTAATTCTTCGAGTAATTTCTCAACCTTAAGTTCGCTTATATATATAGACGTAATGTCACCCAAAGGATCTTTAGAAACAGAAAAAGAAGAAGAAAAGAGTCATTCAAGCTAGACGGCGACGGGGGTCTGAAGGATGATTGAAAATGCGCTGAAAACTCATTACAAATACATTCACCTGCATTAAAATCTGTTATGTTGTGAGTGATATGATTTGGCATATGAGTAGATTTAGAGTTAGATTTAATGTAACTCCAAAAATATTTGGGATCGACATCTCAACAGACTTAATATGATTTTTGTAACAAGTCTCCTCCATATCTTTTACTCTATCCCGTAATGACTTAAGCGACTCCTCGTCAGCTGTATTGCCATATATTTGAAATTCAAGCAATTTTTTTTTCCTTGATTGCTTTCTTTAAACTAAAGACGCTTCAAAATTGGGTTGTAGGGAGTAAGGTGGCATTGAAGAAGAATTGCGTCCAGAATAAGCAGCTGCCTGACTGTGAGGACGTCACAAAGTTTGTGGAGGTACAGAAATAGATTAGGCATTTGGTGGCTCCTTTAAGAACTCATCTTTGCGCAATATCCTTTTAACAAAGTCTATACGACAATTTAAACTAAGCTTATACAATAATTTGCGTATAATATCACTCGCATTACACACACACGCATTACTCACCCTCACACACACACACACAATCACACACACACCCTCTCACACACATACACACACACACCCTCACACATACACACACACGTATACACATACACAGTTGCACTATTATATATACTCGAATTAAATAAGTCAATCAAAATAAAAATTACATCCCATAGACTAGAGATATAGGTATATGAAAAACTTAGATATGAGTTCGCCAGTACCGGATTTTGATGAACAGAACCCGAACAAAATCTATTCTGACTTCTTCAACATTATTCAAACAGAATTCAATACAGTTTTTAAATTAAAGAAAGTCAGTGCCAACAACGGTAAATCTAAATTTAATGACTGGGCAACATTTGGAATTCGTAAAAGTAGAGCTATCTTGTATGATCTTTATGAACAAAAAACTTATAACTTTGATATAAAATTTCATGACTATGTTAAAAAATATTCCAAAACTTTCAAGTTGGTTTGTAGAACTGCAAAAACTTAACACATAAATAGAAAAATACAAAATTCAAATAATAGAATGAAAACGGTTTGGCAAATCATAAACCGTGAAACTGGCAAAGTTATACCAAGGGATAATGATTTCTGCTTAAAGATAGGTGATGATGTTGTTAAATCCAACACTGAGGTAGCTCGAGCTTTTGAAACATTCTTCACCAATGCACCCTTACTCACAACAGAGCGTCTAAATTCATCTCCATATGAAGCAGAGGTTTTGTTAAAAACAGCACTAGCATCAGTAATGTAGATTTTAAATTTTATCATGTATTTCCCCAGGATATTGTCAAAACGTATAGATTACTTAACTTAAAAAATACTGAAGACCTGTGGGGTATGTCAGTCAAAGTCATTGGTTCAATAATACTTGTTATACCCCACACCTAGCTTATATATTTAATAAATGTGTTGATGATGGAGCTTTCCCAGACCTCATGAAACACAGTAAACTTATACCTCTGTTCAAGTCGGAAGACAAGGGTGATCCGTCAAATTTCAGACCAATATCGGTTCTTCCAGCACTAAGTAAAATTTTTGAAAAGATTATACTCAATCAAATGCTCTCACACTTCAACCGTACAAAACAACTCCACGCCAAGCAATACGGTTTCACTAGGGGTAAATCGACTACGGATGCAGGTATTACCCTTATATCTCATATTTATTCTGCATGGGAAGCCGCACAGGATGCTATCGGTGTTTTTTTGCGATCTGTCGAAGGCATTTGATTGTGTTGATCATGACACGTTACTAATGAAATTAAATCATTACGGAGTTAGAAATAAAGAGTTGGATCTACTAAGATCATACCTAATCAATAGAATTCAAAAGGCAGAAGTCAACGGCGTTAAATCTGATGGATCGGGGGTAAAAATTGTCGTTCCACAAGGTTCCATATTAGGCCCTTTCTTATTCCTGGTATATATTAACGATCTGCCTTTTATGGTGGAGAAATTGACTAACATAGTGTTGTTTGCTGATGATACTTCACTGGTCTTCAAAATTGAAAGACAAAAAGAAGATTTTGATGATGTCAATAGAGTATTATCTTTAACCTTGAATTAGTTCACAGTTAACAATTTATTGTTAAATGCTGGTAAAACCAAATGTATCAAATTCTCACTTCCAAATGTCAGGCAAGTTGGGACCTGTTTAGTGTTGGACAGGAATACGTTAGAATTAGTAAATGACACGAAGTTTCTTGGAATAACCATTGATAACAAATTGCAGTGGGGACCCCACATAGAAAAATTGGCTGGTAAATTAAGTTCTGCGGCTTACGCTGTTAGGAACATCAGACAAAACACGGAAGTGGCTACATCTAGGCTAGTATATTTTAGTTACTTTCATAGTGTCATGTCCTATGGTATCTTGTTGTTGGGGAAAGCAGCGGATATTCAAACTATTTTTATTTTACAGAAAAGAGCCATTCGAGCAATTTATAATTTAAAAAGCACAGACTCCTTAAGACAGCTTTTTAAAGAAATTCACATTCTAACTGTAGCTAGTCAATTTATTTTCGAAAATATAATGTATGTACGCAAGAACCTTACAAAATTTCTGAAACTTAGCGATAGCTGTAATGTTAACCTAAGAAATAATCACAGACTACTTGCGCCCCGGTTTAGACTCGCGAAGGTTAGCAATTCTTTGAAGGTGCATTCTCTACTACAACAAGATACCTCTGGAGATCTTGAAATTGCCATTTGAGCAATTTAAAATCCATGTTAAAGCGACTTTGTCGAAAAAGGGATATTACAATGTTCAAGATTACTTAAATGATGGGTCTGTATGGGGTTAATCTGGCTCAACACAGACCTTGCTGTTAATAATTTTGTAATTATTTATTCCTGCTTATTAATTATGATAATGACTAAATATAACATTTTGTATTAGTTAAGCATAAGCAATTTTTAAAAAGAGATCTAAAAATCAATCTGTGGGAGTTTCTACGCCCTTCTTCTCCCACAGTGGTCCAATGTAGAGAAGTGGCATAAAATGACGATTGCTAAGTGTAAATATCTACAGTAATAAAGACATTTGGAATTTGGAATTATTATATTGAGTATAATACTCAATGCACGTCAGATTAGTAAATATTTCTTAAGTACTTGTATTATTTTATCTTTAAAACATTATATTGTCACTTTATAAACACTCCTCGAACGAGGCACGGGCCTGCGAGCCATAAATACAGGTTATTTTGTAGCCTAGCTATTGCAGCAGACTTTACCATTTTAACCCTATGTGACCATTTTTTCTATGAATAAATATTGTTTTATTATTTTATTTATTATGGTTGAGCTAGAAGTTATATTGAACAGAGAAATCTTTTAGGACAGTAATTAACCAAGTTAAAAACTTAAAAACACCTAATTCAAGTTCAAGCGCTATTTTCACAATTCTTTATTGCACAGAACATTACAACAAAACGTTATACAAGAAATTGAAAGGCAAAGGCGAGCTTATCTCTCAACAGAGATTTCATCCAGTAAACCTATCAGGATAGGATACATATAAACTGAAAAGGGTTGTCTAGTGCAATTATAAAATTACCAAATACCAATAAAAAATAATACTTACTATAAAAATACATATAATAAAAGAAATAGTAGATAAAATAAAAATATACAAATAATAATAATAAACAGATAAATACAATTACATACTTATATACCTATATACAATACCTTTGATGAAAGAGAAAGTAAGTGCTCTTTCAAGCGATTCTTAAAGGAGAAGAGAGTGGTACTGTCCCTAATAGTGCAGGGAAGTGCGTTCCACAGCCGAATGGCCCTCAGCCTGAACAAGTGCTTGTAGGCGACGGTGTTTTTGGCAGATCATCCAGATCAATTTTGATTAAATTTGATCTGGATGATCTGCCAATCGAAACAAGAATCATCAAAATCGTTTCATAATTGACGGAGTAACCGCGTAACACACATACACAAAAATAAAAACAGACGAATGGAAGTCTCTCCTACTTTTTGAAGTCGGTTGAAATGAGGAATTTATACAAACACCACGTAGAGCTGAATACAAATGCATTTTAAAAGACAAGTTTTCATGGAATACAACCTATTCTGACCATGAAATGGTTAACCACATCATAAAATGATACATTTTGTGATCTGGCCACGATATATATTTGTAATAACCAACCCATAGAAATACAACTAAACTACCAACAACTTCACTTCTCCACACAAAAAACCTCTGTAGTGAAAGTTGATCAAAACTATTTCCCCAACAAACAACCTTTCGTTCTCTTCCTATATACAACAGTAAATCTAAAAACCCTTTCTCGTTGCAGCTATAACAGTATCGAGACATTAAACGGGTTGGAACAATTCGGCAGATTGCAGGAGCTGATATTGGACAACAATAAATTAGGAGACGCCGTCCACTTCCCCTACCTACCCAACTTGAGGACCTTGACACTCAATAACAATCAGGTAAAATATCGATAGTTTACTACTGACGACCCGAATGGCCGTCGGCAGTGAGCCTGCCTACGAAGCCAAGGGGTTCGAGTCCCGGTGGGGGCAAATATTTGTTTGATGAGAACGGATGTTTGTACCCTAGTCATGGTTGTTTATCTGACTAAGTATATGAGATACTTAACTTTTATGTTCTCGTCACATTATTTCGAGTTTAACTTTTCTTTTATATTTTAAATAAGTTAAACATTAAACATGAAAAATTTATAAACAAGCACATACATTGCTTCTGGCCCCACACTAGGATACCGTGTCGTGGGAACAGCGACATCACATATAACATCCAAGACCTGGGGATTCTTTTTATCCCCAGCGGAGGATCGAATTCGGGACCTCTCACAAGGTTTGCAGAGCCGCAACCTCTGCACCAGTATGGATACTAAAATACTATTAATTTAATTTTAATAAAAATACTATCATCATTTCTAGAGAATATATCAGATGTAGGTTTCTTAAAATAGCCTAAAATTTCACAAATTAAATAAAAAGTAGTTCGTATTTTTTTAGCATGGCCCATTGGGCTTTTAAAATGGGCTTACGTTTATCGCAAATATTACAATTTAGGCAACTTGAGTATAATACGCATTTCCTACGTCGTCGCCCTTAATCGGCTTTTGTTGTTGTTTGCTAAGAACGGCGTCAAACGGGTCGTCTCATCGAAATTGTATGGTGGAGATTTGCGCATCAAACTCGAGTCTCCTCCCTCCGAGTAGTCCCGTGTGTGGAAGACCTTGCTGTTCTGTTGACCATTTCACAAACAAACAAGTTGCAATTTTGCAGGTCTAAATTGGCAATACTGTTAAAAAATATTAGGGCTTTTTTACAATGTTGCTAATTTAGATTTGGAAAAGCCTGTTGCTGTTATACTATCGGCCATTGATCAATGCAATGTGAGCGTGTGATTCTTTTATCTTGTCACAGGTCACAGACTTGGAGAACTTGCTAGATATGATCCAGGAGCGACTTCCTGGGTTGACCTATTTAAGTCTGCTGAGAAACAAGGCGTGTCCTAATGAGTTGTCTGATAACGATAAAGATGAATCAGACTATCAGAGATACAGGTAAATATCGTCGAGATATGTGCACTGCTTAATGTAATGTGCGCGCATCGGTATTTGTTGATATTAAATTTTTATGTCAATGCGTAAAACATAAAACACACAAAAATATCTTGACCTCACGCTGCTTAGGACAGCCTATGCCGTGGTAACCAGATGCGGCGACGTCACAAACATATCAACATGCAAGATCTGGGGTTTTCACTCTTCGTCCCCAGCCGGCATTCAAACCCAGGAACTTTCGCTTGGGAGACAGAGCCTCGACCGCAACGCTGCAGAGGTCATCAAAGTATCGTCAAGATATGCGAACTGTTAAACTGTAACTGCATCGGGAGTAGAATATTGTCCACGGTTCCACGGTTAATTTCAATAGGTTTGAGTTTCATTCCGAAAGCATTCCGAAGAGCAGCAGAAAGAACGTAGAGGAGAATACATCCACTCAACTCATGAACACACATTTTATTTATTTATTTGTATATTAACGAAACAAACACTTAGCAAAATTACTTAAGGAAAAGTTAAAGTTATGGTGTTAATATAAACCTACAGTTTCGATTAATTTCTAGTACAATTAGATTTTTTACTAATTGCCAGCGTTTGAATTTTACTAAATAAATGCACAAAACAAATTAACCTACCTACTTACATAATTTTACCATCAATATTTAAAATTTTAGTGGCACTTTGCTTAAACACTTTAAGAGACATATTAAAAAGATCTAAATCAGAAAAGCTTTCATTATAAACGAATAACCAGTATAATTAGAACTACTTCTTTGATAATTATAATTGCAGCCATGTCAAGCTAATATAATTGCCACTGATTTAGCGCATAAGTATCATGATACCACATGTGGTATTGGAGAGGTAACGGAGGGATGTTTTCGTGACCTCTATAAGGCAGCTTCAGTGTTCGCAATACTGCATGTACCGAGTGGTGGAGTGGAGTTTCGGAGGAAATTCATGGCCTCTTATACTTGTTACCCAGATACTTCGTAATATACAAGCTCCCCTGCCTCCGTTTTCTGGACTCCCGTCGCATTAGTCCCTCCGAGCGCTCGGAGGCGCTCAAGCGAGGCGCCTACATGCGCGTGCGCCGGCCGGCGTCGCCGCTTGACGCGCACGGCGTCCTCGATGTCCCGGCGGGGGAGAGCGTGAGAGCGCTGCCTGTGGACATGGCCGCGTTGGGCAAACACAAAGGTGATGACGTAATTATTGCAAAACTTTTTCTTATATGACATTTTTTTTTGTTACATGGCAAACATTGCCAACAGCAAAATCTATGGATATTGACAATTATTTTCTCCGATTGACGACATTAACTCTTGCTCAAACTTGCTTTACTTATTTACTAAGTGATTCATTTTGTAAATTCAGATGACTGAAACTCTTTGCTTACTTACTCTGTGTTTGGATAAACACTTAGCGCCCTCTACATGGAGCCATTTTGAAAGGTTTCCTCCCCATTGTAAAGCCGTCAAAGCTCATAAACTAACCTGATACCTTGCAAAAGGGTTACTATAAATCGAGTAATTAGCAACCAATGAGACCTGCTACATAGTTATGCTAGCCTTGAAATATCAAATAGCTAGCCAGCCCAACGAATAGCAATTATATGCTAGCGTTAGGTAGAAGGTTCCTCTGTACGGTGTAGTTACTTATTTACTAAGTGATTCATTTTGTAAATTCAGATGACTGAAACTCTTTGCTTACTTACTCTGTGTTTGGATAAACACTTAGAGCCCTCTACGTGGAGCCATTTTGAAAGGTTTCCTCCCCATTGTAAAGCCGTCAAAGCTCATAAACTAACCTGATACCTTGCAAAAGGGTTACTATAAATCGAGTAATTAGCAACCAATGAGACCTGCTACATAGTTATGCTAGCCTTGAAATATCAAATAGCTAGCCAGCCCAACGAATAGCAATTATATGCTAGCGTTAGGTAGAAGGTTCCTCTGTACGGTGTAGTCTAATATTTGCATTGAATTTTCAGGTGCCTACGGCAAAGTTCACTACAAATACACCGGCAAACATTCGGAAGGGAATAGATTCATTGTCAATAGTGATTTGTGAAAGCGATTGAAGTGTCAACAGATCGACAGAAAATATCTAACATTTCTAGCGTATGCATGAGTTGGGGTGGTGTAACATTCCGAAATAGAATATAAGGCATAGGAGCTGTCCTCATTGAAATCGGTCGTACGACAGTTAATTTGTAGCAGGAAGTGACGTCACACGTGAATTTTACAAATTCAACCCATCATTATTATCCATTGTACAATTCTTGCATGTTATTCGGTCTATAATAACGAATAGATGAACATCTCATTGATTAAATTTCCACCGAGAAGAAATTTATAAATTTACTATTTAAATTTATAACGTAACTTCCTGCTCATCCGAAAACCCCTAAGTTAGTCCGTTGTTGTAAGGCTTTGAATATGGCTGCCAAGGTACCCGCTGACTATTTTGATTCCATATGAATTTGACAAATCGTTAGTTTGCAGCGTCTCAAAGAGCATGTAACATTTTTGGCATACCTAACTTTGCGCCCTAATATGGAAAAATATGGATTTTAGCGGCCAGTGGTGTCAATCGACAGAATAAATAATTACAAACAAAAGAATGTAGTTATGAATTTCAAGAATGCTAAGACCTACGGCACCTACGGCCTGCCATCAGAAGTCTGCAAATACTAAATAGATTCTATACGCCGTAGAAACTTGGTGCCTCCACAAACGAAATATCAGAAAACTGGACTCATTCCACATGAGATGTCTGCGTTCTATCTTACCCATCAAGCGGCAAGATCTTGTGTGGAGGCACTACCGATGAAAAGCCAGCTGAAATGGAGTAGACATGGAGCGCGTATTGATGACTGCAGAATGCAAAAAGCCGTGTTCTAGTCAGAACTGACCAACGGGAAACGGAACCCAGGCGGACAGCACCTGCGCTACAAGGATGTGCTCAAACGTCACCTCACAGCATGCAGCATACCAACTGATAATTGGGAGCAACTTGCTCAAGCGAGGCCGGAATGGCGTTCTGCTGTACATAAACGTCTTGACGAATTCGAGGAAATGCGACTGGCAGACCTAGAAGCGAAACGTCAGACAAGGAAATCTCGCCCTAAGCGCACATATACCTACAATCATTCGGGGCAACTATACTGTTTCCAATGCAACAGTGTATTTAAGAGCAAATACGGATTCGTCAGCCAAGTTAGAGCACATGAAAGGAGATAGCGGAGGTCGCTGTCGTCGGATACGACCATAGATATCGAAGAGGACATCATGTTTAATAGTTAAAATATAAGCGAACTTGTTTCTTAACTGCCCATTTAGCTCCTCGACCACTGTATGGGGTTAATCTAGCTCAACACAGACCTTGCTGTTATTAATTTTGTAATTATTTAGTCCTGGTAATTAATCATAATAATTAATATTGCAATATTTGTATTAGTTAAGCACAACCAATTTTTAATCTTTAAAATCGATCTGTGGGAGTTTCTTAGCCCTGCTTCCCCACAGTGGTTCAATGTAGAGAAGAGGCAAAAATTGACGTTTGCTAAGTATATGTAAATATCTACAGTAATGACGAATTTTGACTTTGACTTTTGACTTTGACCATTGGTAATACATTGCTGCCAACTTTAAACTCAGATTCCTCGCAAAGAATTATTGTTTACGGAATTAATGTCCACATACTTTTGTGTGTAACAATTTACACTATAGATTGACACCGGTTTCATCTCTGGCCACAGAAATCAAGATTTTTCAACATATTCTAATATTTTTATATGCCAGTCTTCATACAAAAATATTAGAAGCCTTTTATATGGAAATTTGCGCAAATTGTCAGCGCTAACATGGACGAATAAAACTAGAGGACTGACAACGTCATATAAAAAAACGTACCCTGCTAGAAAGCTTAAATCCTGTATTATTTCTAGATGTCGCTGTACCACACAATAGATGTTGGGTGCTTAGGGTACCGGCGAAGTATAATCCATAGTAATATCGACAAAAAATCAGAGATGGCGTAAGCGTAAGCCTTGTTTCTTCTTAGGAAATTAACGCTTATACCGCCATCTTTCCTAAATTAAGCGCGCCACCACGATACTACCTATACTAGAAAGAACTTTTGAACTAGTAGCTCTATCTAGCAATATACATTTAAACTAAAAATCGAATTACGCTTTAAAGTACTGCAATTGTTTGTCCTCTAGTTTAATTCGTGCATGGCGCTAATGAGAACAAAGTCTTAGAGGCAACTGGATGGTGACGTCAGCTGCGTAAGGCTGGAAGCGTGGTCAGACCTAAGTTTACTTTTCGATAGTGATGCATGTTAGTGTGGTAAGAGGATATTTTCGCAATGGGTTTACAGGGTTCAAAAACGAAATGTGCCTTTATATGTATAGTAATTTTAAGAAAATATATTATAAAGGTGAGGTAGATGATAAAAAAAACAATAATTTTTAATATATTAGTAATACGATACTCTGTTGTTTTTATCTTCAGTACACACAAAACGGCCCTAAGTCAAAGCCAGACTCTTCTGGCTAATGAAAGGAGAGACTGGAATTTACTATTTTTGTATATGGCTACAAAATAAATATATGAAAGGAGATGTATTTTTTCGGTACTGATTTTTGAACCATAATCATATGCGGTTTTTCTGGTAGGGAAACGAGTATAAATAAAGCCTACGCAATTATTTATTTTATTAAAACCGCCATTCTTTATTAATTTTGAAAAAATGATTTGTATGGGTAGGATTTATAACCTGCATCCTTTGCTTAACTTTGCAGCAACAAAAAAACTGTCATTCAATCAATTGTCATTTTTGACACTTTCCCCATGTTCCGAATCACACCATAACCAGTCGCCTGTGGCGGCAATTTTGTAACTTTCGCCGTGTCGGTGAGTACCGGAGCGGGAATTCCACACATTAGGAATTTTGAGCGCTAATGTTCAGTTTTTGATGAAATTCTCATATTATAGTTGGAATTAAGATTAGTTCTTGTAAGAATATCACTCTAATTAGAATCCTTCACCCTTTTTACTTTCCACAACGCCTTTATTTCAGTATGAATACAGCTAATATGTGTTACCTAATGTGAAGCTCCCTAAGTTGTACTTATTTCTGTATTATTTTAATATTAAAGCAAAATTTAGGCCTAATGTTTGGTTTTATTTATGCGTTATAGTGTATAAAACTATAATAAACACAAACACATATAGTCTTCATACATTTATTTATCAAAATAAAACTTGCGAGACACAAACGCGAAATGGCGTTTGAGACGGCGTCTTTGAGTGAGTTTTAATGTGCAATCAGTGACTACAGAGTATAAAACCATTCATTTATAAGATAGCCTGTTCTTTCATGTACAATTTGTATAGGTTAGAAAGAGATAGGGTTAACATGAATGCTGCAACGAAGCAAAATTGAACCCTATCACAGCAGTACCGGAGCGGGAACGCCACACACAGGCGCCAGAGTGACCGGTACCGGTGCGGGAATCTCACACACTAGTGGATAATCGATTACAGCGTCTACGATGCCATCGTTTTGTATCGCCAAAGCTAAATCGGAACGGCTTCGTAGATTATTGTGGCGTGACTCGGAACAGGGGGTTGTTGACATTGACGTGACAGAACAGTGTTGCCATAATAAATTATTGTCCTGGGTGGCAGTTTTATTTAAAATAATAATTATTTTAAAATCACAGTAATAAAAAAATGGCGGTTTTAAAAAATGATCACGATATGTATTTAGAACCTTTAAATTATATTCTTTCATATAAATACGGTTTTAACTTGGTTCATGACTATTTCGAATAAAGTACCAACTCTCTTGGAAAAAGTACACATCTCCTTTGTCAAAATCCTATAAAGGTGAACTCACACGTATCTTCGTTCTTATTAGGTACGGCTGACAGTCCTAGCAAATTGTCTCGCTTTCGTATAAATTTGGCACTTCTTTTCTTTAAATTTTTTAGGGAAACACGAAATTCGGCGCGTCCTGTCAGGGGTAATGGGAAAAAAACCTTATCCGAGCGGAACGCGTCGTACGAAAGCGAATTCTTAGTGCCACCATTACGAAGGCGAGTTAGCGCTATTCTCTGAATAGGTAACTTTGACACAACTCGATGTAAATAGTTCACAAAGAGGTAGGTAGAGAGTATGGTTTACTCGCCTTCGTACTGGTTGCACTTAATATGATACAACCTCGGACACCTGCCCACGTAAAATTGATTTTATAGGATTCTATATAAATAATGATCGTGTTCGGATCATTATTTTAAGTGTTGGTTCACTTAAAGTCGGATAATGGGGTTGCCATGCTGAGATTGTTTGAATTTGCTGGCGCTCTGTCTCTTCTTCCGTTAGCCTATCAGTTGGGAATCCGGGCAACCCAGATACTTGAAGAGGGGTTCAGTAGAGATACAGAACAGTGGTTTTAACCTGATTAATCAATTAAATGTACATGGTTTTCAGCAATACAACTTCATAAACAATTCATGCAGTAATACTCTGGACCTCGTCTTTACAAATTTCAATGTAGAACTCCACGGAACTACTACAGAAATGGTGCCATTGGACATTTTTTATCCCACTTTGGAAATTGACGCTACAGATATCACGGTTTCTTCAATACCGATAGCAAAACAGTTTAAGTACATATTTAGAAAAGCTGATTATGAAAGTATTAATAATTGTTTTGAAAAACAAGACTGGTCCTTTTTAAACAGTCCTAGTCCTAATATTGATGATGCCATTGGAAGTTTTTATGAAGTTTTATATAACGTAATTGATAAATATGTACCGCAATCTATCATAGGACTTACTCGTCGTTACCCAATTTGGTATGACCGCGCACTTATCAATATTATCAAGGAAAAAACCAAATACCACTCTCTCTGGAAAAAGTATAAAAACCCTATCGATTATGATGCATTCAGCTTGCTAAGACATCGCCAAAAAACTATTTAGGATGAATGCTATAAACTTTTTATCAAGCGCTCACAAGATAGTATTAAATCCAATCCTAAATTGCTATGGTCCCATCTAAAATCAAAGCGCAAAAACAGCTCAAATTACCCTAAAATCATGAAATATGAAAAAACTGAATTAAATTCAGAAGCTGAAATCTGTACTGCATTCAATACTTTTTTCGAGCGCATGTTTATCCAACCACCTAAATCATATGATAGCGTCAGTTGTAAGCCGGATGATGGCATTGGGCTGCTCCACTCCGTGGTAATTTCTGAAGCACAGACATATAAGTTGTTGAAAACACTTGACGTTACCAAGGGACCCGGAAGTGATAAGATTCCATCCATAATTTTTAACAGATCTTTTGGCCTTGGCATTTTTCCTACGGCATGGAAGGCTGCACATATTATTCCGTTACATAAGAAGGGGTCTAAAGCTAATATAGAACACTACAGGCCAATTTCTGTACTAAATGTATTCAGCAAAATACTGGAAAAGATTGCTCACGAGCATCTTTATCCCGTCCTGGCCAAAAATATTCCGACAGAGCAACATGGATTTTTCAAGGGGCGCTCCACGGTAACAAACTTGGCAATTTTCACAAGTGATGTGCTTACTGGTATGGACAACGGGGGACAGGTTGATGTGATCTACACGGATTTTGAAAAAGCTTTCGACCGTGTGGACCACTTCATACTTCTGCGTAAACTATGTGAGCTTGGTATAAGAGGAGACTTACTTAGGTGGCTAGAGTCATATATAAAGAAGAGAAGCCAAGCTGTCATAGTTGCGGGACACCGTTCTGAGTTTGTCGCCATTCCATCCGGTGTTCCGCAGTGATCTCTGTTGGGACCTCTACTCTACATTGCCTTCCTCTATGATATTGGTAGCTGCTTCAGACACTCCAAATATCTTTTATACGCAGATGACAAAAAGGTGTATAAAAAATAGTCTCTGTTTATGACTCTGTACTTTTGCAGGAAGATCTGACTAGGCTGGGTACTTACTACGATGAAAATAGGATAAGTGTTAATTTGAAAAAGTGTCAACACGTCAGCTTCACAGGAAAGACTAAGCCAATAGTTAGCACCTACCAACTTAATAACACCCCTATCGAGAAGGCTGACACAATAAGAGACCTTGGAATTCTGCTCGATTCAAAGTAAACCTTCTCATATCACATAGATGCTATAATAAATAAGGCCTATAAGAACTTAGGCTTCGTCCTCCGAACTAGCCAGGCTTTCACTAACCCACTATGTCTAAAAGTACTATACTACTCCTACGTACGTAGTGTTCTTGAGTATTGTAGCCCAATCTGGAGACCACAGTATAAAACCTACTCTGAATCAATTGAAAGTATACAACGTAAGTTCGTCAAACATCTTCACTAACTGTTATGGTCATAGTGATTACACTACCTTATTGGATCATCACAAGCTGCAGACACTTGAGGATAGACGGAGTCTCCTGGATATGTTGCTGCTCCACGACATCTGCAATGGACGTCTCGACTCACCGGAGCTAACTGCCTCTGCGCTAGGTACGTCTGAACGTTCCAACTAAGAGAACCAGACACACATCTCTTTTCCACGTCCCCCGAACCCGATCTAACTATGCACAAAACTCCATTATAAATAGAATTCTTTCTAATTATAATGGGGTTTTGAAGGAAAGGGAAGTAGACATTTTTCATTCTTCCAAACAGGCCTTTAGGACACAATTATTTTGTGACCCATGCACCCTGCACCCAGAAACCCATGCACCCTGCTTAGTGGTAAATGCTGCCAAAGATCCGATCCCAAGACTACGGTCATAGGGCTAAGCAGGGGCTACACCACCACACTATACTACACTGCACACTACACATTTTACCCGTGCATTCAACATTCAAAATTTATAATTTAATAATTGAATTTGTTTTTAGTAACATATTTTACTGTTCTCTTTGTGTATATACTTATTTAACCACCTTAGTATAATGTCATGATGTTTAGCTTAAGGAATTTAAATCCATTATTGGCTTAAGTTAAGGTTTAATTCGCTGTTTAATCATGCATATATTTAGCTGTGGATTTTTTTAAGATAATAAAATAAATAAAAAATAAATAGCCAGACTGTAGTGGGTAAGGCTCAAAATTTTAGCGCATTTCAACAAAACTCTTATGTCCGTAAAGTTGGGGGCTAAAAATAAAATACTAGAAATAAAAAAAATGTATCGATGAATGATACAAGAAAGCTCCTTATTTTTACTATATGCCTACATTTTTATATAGTTATATTTTTAATAAATTACTTATTTAATATTTTTTTTTACAATAGTCTATTTTTTTCTTTCATACATTTTGTTGGTGTCTGCATACGCCCGCTCCACGAAAATATATAAATCTTATGTTATAGAAATACTGTGACATGTTATTATCATATATCAACATATTCTACATAATTTAACCGTCAATATTATTCTATTATAACTGCATAAAATCAATTTGTATTGTTTTTACAAATAAATTTAGAGGTGTCCCAATTTTTTTTCTGTTGTGATACCTTAAGGTTGTGCGACGCGAAATTCTAGGATTTTTAATAAATCTACCAAAAAGAACCAATTTATTTAAAGTGGCAACACTGGTCTATCATACTCGACAAATTTATGAATGATTCATTCATAAATTTGTCGAGTATGATAGACCAGTGTTTTTGTGCCATTTTGTTTTGTGTCAGTGTGTTGAACGTGCTGGAACCTGCAGTGTGTCATTAAGAAATAGTAAGTTTTACTTGTTTATATTGTGAATAATTATACAGTTGTGTTAATTTTAAGAAAATAACAATACAAATAAATCATTTCCTTGTTGAAATAAAACAGTATTAATGGGCTAAACCTAGTAACCTTTGTGTAATTATTTTTTTTAGGTTAGATTGTGTTGAAATATTTTCCGTTGTGAGACCGAATGACACGAAATTGTGCGACGTGTCACAACGGAAATTATAAAGCTTAGTCTACATTTGTGTATTTTGAAATATTATTTATTTTTAACTGGAAAAAAAATACGATGAAGCACACGTGCAAATTGAAGATTAATTTTATGTAGGTTCTAAGGAACCCTTTTTGTTTCGCCATGTCCGTCTGTCTGTCCGTCAATTATAACAGTGCGTGCAATGTGAAAGAAATAATATTATGTATAATTTATATAATGTATCTTTTCAGATGCCTTTAACTGCAGCAGAACGCTGTCGCAGATATAGGGAGAAACTAAAAAAGAATGATCCTACAAAATTTGAAGCGCTGAAAAAGAAAAATGCTGAGAGAACGAAAGCTAAAAAAATAAAAGTAGCATATATGAGTGATGAAGAAAAAGAGACGATGAGAAAGAAGTGGCGGGACGCCAAAAGCAACAAAAAGAAAAATGAAGAAGTTTTACCACAAGCACGTCAAGTAGACAGGCAACGTCGCAATCACCGTAGTAAAATATTACGTGAAAACAAAATTTTAACAGAAAAAAATAAACGTCTACGTGTTAAAAATGACAGTCTTCAGAAAGCCATCCTAAGATATAAAAAAAAGATTAATTCCATAACTGACATGTTGAAAACAATCACAAATCAACAAAATACTTCAAAGACACCAGATACTCCTATAACTAAATTCATTAAAGAAGAAATTCCTGACATATCAAAAGAATCAAAAGATAGGGTGATTATTGTTTATATTAAGAATAATCCCATAAATAGACTATACAGAACCATTGAGCAATTTTTTTTTATATGATGAATAATAATAATAATAATAATAATAATACCTTGGACACCATTTACACACATTGATCTAGCCCCAAACTAGGATTCCCTGTATCTTGGGAACTAGACAACGATACAAATACGTATATAGATAAATATTATACTTAGATAGATAAACAACCATGACTAGGGTACAAACATTCGTTCTCATCAATCAAATATTTGCCCCCACCGGGACTCGAACCCGGGACCCTTGGATTCGTAGGCAGCGTCACTGCCGACCCGGCCATTCGGGTCGTCAACATTTTAACACATTGGTTTACGTTAAATAACAAATTGTTCTTCATCGACCTAAATTCTTAATTTAATATATTAAAATATCATGAACTAACTACTAAACGAAATAAAACTTTTTCTAATATGTACCTTTAATTTCAGGTTAGGATGAAATTATTAGAAACACGTGTTTTAGAAGAGTCTATAAAAGAAACTTATAAAACTAGCAAGCCATTCGAAAAAAACGTGTTGAAGAAACTTGTTGCTAGTGAATCAGTCAACAAACACAAAATGCAAGACAAAATTAGAAAGTGTTTAGGCTTAAAGAGGGGTATACGCCATTATCGTTATATTAAACAGAGAAAAATTATGAGAACAACCCAAGAAGTTAAGAAATTCTTTGAACGAGACGACGTCAGCCGCATGACAGCCGGCAAAAAGGAATGCATCACCCGCAATAAGATTAAAAAACAAAAACGAATTTTGCTAAATACTTTGTCCAACTTGTACAAAGTATACAGAAATGAAGGAGGAGTTTTATCGTTTTCTACATTTAAACGCTACCGTCCGTTTTACGTGGTTTCTCCGCGTGTATCCGACCGCGACACATGTGCTTGCATTAAGCATACTAACTTGACTTTTAAAGCTCAAGCTCTGAAAAAAGCTGGTCTAATTTCGTTTACTGATCTAAATGATTTAGTTTCTGAAATAGTCTGCGATGTCAAATCAAAAAAATGTATGTATTCCGAGTGTACAGTGTGTGCTGGAAAAAAAACTTACTTTTAGTCATGCAGAAGATAATCAGGAGGTGTCTTGGCTTGAATGGACGACTATTACTCAAGAGTACGAAAAATCTGGTATAAGCAAAACCACTAAGAAAACTGTTCAAGAGAAAAAGACTGGTAATTTAAATACACTTGCTAATATATTTCAAGATGAGCTTGTGAAATTTAAAATTCATCATTTCAATATTTACCACCAGCACAAGCAATACAAAGAAGCTATAGAAAAGAGACAGGATAATGAAGTCATTATACATTGTGATTTTTCGGAAAATTACGGATGTAAGATGTCCGAAGAAGTGCAGTCTATGCACTTTGCAGGCTCACGGCAACAAATAACATTGCATACTGGAGTTGCGTATGTTAAAAACCACAAACCTATATCCTTCTGCACTGTTTCCCCGTCACAAGCACGACCCTCAAGCTATATGGGGTCATCTGCGACCTGTAATTGAATTTATTAAAGAAAAGTTTCCCGCTATCAACTGCGCGCACTTTTATTCCGACGGACCAACGACACAATACCGCCAAAAAAAAAATGTTTGGCTCTTCACTGAAAAAACTAAGGAAGCGGGATTTGTTCAAGCGACATGGTCATTTTTTGAGGCTTCTCATGGCAAAGGCGCAGCAGATGGGGTTGGTGGAGTTATCAAAAGGACTTTAGACAGTAGAGTGTCCTATGGTGAAAACATAGTTGATGCAAATTCCGCATTTGAAACGTTGTCTAAAACCGAAACAACCATCAAATTATTCTATGTATCAGAAGACAGCATCAAGAATGTAGAAATTCTGGAAAACTTACAACCAGTACCTAATACCATGAAGATCTATCAAATTGTCGCTACAGAAGACAGACATATTATCAAGTATAGACCACTGAGCTGTTTTTGCGCAAGAGGCAACTGTGACTGCTTCTCTCCTAAAATGCATGATTTTACATTGAAAAATAGCAGAATGAAGATAAATGAAGAAGAAACCACAACAGATAATTCAAAAAATACAAAAAGAAGAAAACTTTAAAGAGAAAACAAGAAACTAATATCAAGAAAACTAAAAAAACAAAGAAGAAATCAGATTCGACATCTGAAGATACTGACTCTTATGAGGTCCAATACGACGATGACAGCGGAGATGGCTGTACTTACACAAGTGACGACTCGGACGCATTAAGAAAAATGGACAATACAGACGGAAAAGTGACGGTTCTATCTGATGTACGGAAATAAAATAAAACCAGGCTTATTTTGATCTAACAAAATTTGGGCCACTATCGCTCAAACCAATAAATAAAAACTCTACTCTGGACTTGAATTCTAAAAATGAGAAAGAAAATATCGATATATATGCTAACCCCATTCCTTGTTGTTCAAAAGATGAACAGGTAGTCATGCCTGAAACATCAAAAAATGAACAAGTTGACTCATTAAATGGTGAACAGATAGATACGTCTAAAACACAGTATACGCAGAATAGCAGTATATTAGTAAGGTATTACCATCGAAAAAATTGGAAGTACTATGTAGGCTTCATTGACAAAGTTGAAAAGAAGGACGACGATACATTTTACACAGTTAATTACTTCAAGTCTGTACAAATTAATAATGACATAAAATTTATTTTTCCTAAAAAAAAGGATAATGACATCATTACTGGACAATAAAAATTCAGCTTATACAAACAGGCGAGTACTGTTTGTCTGAAGATGCAGACAGGGTATATTTTTAAGAATTGATTACTTTTCAAAACTAAACAATTTTAAATATTATTATTATTTACTTTTCTATCACTTTTTTATATAGTCTTCATGACGGTTTTGTTGTCCTTAAGGGGCCTACAGGTGCTAAGTGGCGCCACCACCCTTTAAAAAATAATAACTCGAAAAATAATCTATATTTCAAAAATCTATAACGGCGAATCCATCCATCTTTAACTACTAGCGAGATATAATAAATAAAGTTAATGGCTTCTATATATCATACAGGACACCGTCTAGTTCTTCGCCGTTTTAGATTTTTGAAATATTGATTATTTTTCGAGTTATTATTTTTTAAAGGGTGGCGGCGCAACTTAGCTCCTGTAGGCCCCTTAATAAGATTTTTTAACTTTAGGTAAGGTCTGCAGTCTGATTAAATAGCTAGATAATTATTTTGACTAAAAAAATATTTCTCAGAAGAGTTTTTACGTTTTTATGATTTATTTGTCAGCCGTGTCTGATTATGTCGACTGAAAAATATTTTAGTTTACCTTTATTTTGTTACTTAAACTATAAGATAATGTGCTATAATGCTGTGATTAAAGTAATTACTAATATAAATGTTTAAAATATTTATGTAGGTAAAGCTATTTTGAGAATTAAGAATAGTTTTATTGTTTTTCATCGAAGCAGATTTAAATTGTAAAACTATAAATAGGTAATAATGTGCCATATTATATTGCTGTGATTAGAGTACTTACTAATAATTTAAAAATAATACTTAATTAACGATATACCTATAAACCAAAGTACAAAATTAGTTTATGTGATACCTAGCCTACGTTACATTATTAAATAATTTCATTCAAAATAATGTTTTTGTTCTTTCATTATAAAATACCCTATTAAATAAAGTAATGACATAAAATTTAATAATAATAACAATAATTCACATGCTCATTTTTTCCCCACTATTTTGCAATAATGTGCACAAAGCTTAACATATTCCGTTGTGCAATATTTTTTCCTTTGTGACACTTTCCGTTGTATCTTATCCATTGTGCGATTGCGCTAAAATTTTGAGCCTTACCCTAGTAGTAATACTAAGTAAACATTTTAAACAACTTTCCCCAACATAATGTTTCAAGATTATTCCTCGAGGCATAACGGAAGTTATGATCGTAATTGAGCAATGCAAGAACTTTATAAACAAAAGCTAAAACTTCATATACATTCAGTCAAAAAAGTATCGGGAATGGATAATTTGTCTATGGTTCCAAATTCAAATTTTGATTTTTTTTGTCGTTTTTCAATTGAGGGGTTGTTTGGAAAAACAGCCAATGTCAAAAATAATAAAAAAATGGATTTTTATGTCTATGGTTAGCTTCATACTTTCCATACAAGATCCAAAATCCGGTTTTCGACAAAACAACCTATGTCCGAAGTTATTCAAGGAACAAAGTTCAATGCTATCGGGAAAAACAACCAATGTCTCATGCACTTTTTGGAAGAACTGCCATAGTCATTGATATTGTTTGGAAGAACCGCCAAAGTCAATGACATTGGTATTTTTTACCGAAAAATGTTGGCAATACTGAATGACAGTTTCCTTTTGTTCTTTTGGTTCGGCGGTTGCTGTCAAATTCTTTTCTTACGCGTTTTTACTTTATTATTACAGTGAAAACCTTATATTTATCTTATAACGGGAAATCATGTTTAATAGTGATCCGAATATACCACGGGACGTAACTTCTAGTGTTGAGTGGACTTTAAAAAGGAAGAAAAAGGAGTCAAAAAGGGATATTATAAAACAGAGAAAAGTTGCTGGGGAACCTCACCTCAACCATGTAGGACGTCCAATAACTGGATCTATCGCCGGAGAAGACTGCAGGTACCTACATATATTTCGAGATAATATATTATTTATCGATCGAGTTAGCAACGAATATTCAAGGGACGCTTGCAGACCGAGGGGCAGACACCCACCCGATGGTCAGATGACATCACTAAAACTGCTGGGCACCAGTGGACGAGGTTGGCCCAGGACAGGAAACAATGGAGTAGCGAAGGGGAGGCCTTTACTCATCAGTGGGTGCTAGAGGCTGAATAGATAGATAGATAGATTTAAAATAAAACTTATTTTGATCGTTACAGATGTTCGAGACTAGAATGTTACACCAAAGTTTCATTGGAGCAACGGCAGGAGATATTTCAATTGTTTTATCTTAATGAAACTAAGGACGACCAAGACGGGTATCTCGCAGGATTAATATCATATCAACCAGTCAAACAAAGGAGGCCAAGACATGAACGCAACGACGATGAAGATGATGACTTTTTACATGAAGTATCTTATTCATACAAGGTGCGCGTTGCAAATGAAGAAATACAAGTATGCATGAAAGCTTTTATGAACATACATGGCATAACAAGGGGGCGGCTTCGTACACTACAGAATAAAATTTTAAATATGAAAAAACTACCCAAAGATGGCAGAGGAAAACATGCAAACAGGCCACATGCAACTCCCTCTCCAGTATTGGAGTTAATAAAATGCCACATAAAATCTTTCAAAGCTAGGCAGTCCCATTATTCTTTGAGGGATAATCCTAATATGATGTATCTTCCAGAATCATTATCCGTTCAAAAGATGCATGAACTATTTCTGGATGAAATGAAGATTCGAGTTTCTTACCAAGTTTATTATAAAGTCTTCACAAAGGACTTCAATATAAAATTTGGATTGCCTCGATCTGATACTTGTTGTATATGTGACGAGTTAAATTTAAAAATCCAATCAGCTACTGATGCTGCGGCAGAGAATTCATTGATAGTTAAAAAAACGCTACATTTGAGTAAAGCAAAAAAGTTCAAGGAGCTTAAAAATATCTATAAAGGAAAAGCAAGAGAAGGTGAATGCATGCTACTGTCTTTTGACTACATGCAAAACCTTCCCATGCCACACATTAAGACTGGTGATGTATTTTATTCCAGACAAATGTGGTACTATGTGTTTGGTATCCACGATTTAGCAAACGACAGTGCATCCTTATATGTTTATCCAGAGACAGTTGGAAAAAAGGGGGCATGTGATGTAACGTCATTGCTTCTCCACTATATAAACAATAGAGAAATACAGTGTGATCATCTAGTGCTTCTAAGTGACGGATGCAGTGGGCAAAATAAAAACCATGTGATGGTTTACTTTCAATATATCTTGGTTCATGTATTGAAACTTTTTAAGAAAATAACCCACATATTTCCAGTCAGAGGTCACACATACCTGCCAAATGATGAAGATTTTGCACTTATCGCTAAAAAGAAACTGATATGTTCTCCTGAGGTTCCTGCTGATTGGGACAAAATTATTCAAACTGCCAGAAAACATCCCAGCCCATTTAATGTAATATCAGTTGAACAGGATTAGTTTTTCAACATTAAGGCAGCGGTTTCACCGTTCTTTCTAAAGACTCCAAGACCAGCACTTCAGCTTCGCAAATTGCGTATTATAACAACATCTGAAGGTCATGAACACATCAAGGTAAAGGAAAATTTTACAGGACTTTCAACGCACTGCGTAATTCGCAACAAACGACACCTACCTGACGAGTTTAAACTTGATCCATTATACTTAGAGCCACTGAAGATGTCGAGTGGGAAGATATCAAATTTAATACATTTGAGAAAGTTTCTTACAAAACAAGAAAACAGAGATTTCTTCCTGAAATTTGCTCCAGATGCAGCCACCTCGGATGGTCATATTAATGATGATGACAATGTAGAAATAGAGGATGACGATAACAGTGAAGGGTGTGACGAGTAATTTTAAGTTAGTGTAAGCATTGTCTATTTTTTAAGAAATATAAGCCTAAATATGATTATTTTTTGTCTGTATTTTTCGGAAAACTAACCAATGTCAAACAAAATTTCAGCTTTACTGAACTTCAGGAAAACTTTTGGCCTAAAAACATATCACATACCATTGCAGGTCATAGTATCTACAGTAAAACAGCAATAAACTACCAATTTAATTGATTATACGTATTGTAAACAGTTTTTTATGCCTCCTGTAAAATTGAGCAAAACTGACATTGGCTGTTTTTCCAAACAACCCCTCAATTGGCACACCTGTTTTATATTTTGGTGCGGATTTTGAGTTGCATCTGTTGTTTATATACTACTCAAAAGAAAATAAGGGCCACTTACATATTTCTGTTTTTGAGTAAATTTTTAGATGTAAACTAATTAATAAGTGACTAATTAATGATGTCCGGCCTCCTTCAGTATCCAACCTCTTTAATGCTGGTGTTTAAGTCTTACAGCTGGCCAGAAATTGAAGCAAATAAAAAAAACGAGTTTCAGGTCAAATTCCTTTCAGATGGAATCACAATTTTATTCTGTTAAAAAACTATCTCTGTCCATCTTTTGCTTCTTTTAACATCTTTTGTTAATAATGCCACGTCAACGAAGGCATATGGATACCATTACTGCCACCAGAGCCGTTACATTGATTGCTGAAGGTCATTCACAGCGGTTTGTAGCTTTTTCGTTGGGTTTCTCTCGCCGAGCCATCCAAAATGTGTGGGAACGGTTCCAAGAGACTGGCAGTGTTGCAAGAAGGCCTGGATCGGGCAGGGTGCGAGCGACTACGGCACAAGAGGATCGCTACATCCAATTGAGTGCCCGTCGAGAGCGCTCTGTGACGGCACGTAAGTTACAAAATCGCCTACGGTTGACAACGGGGACTCGTGTTAGTGACCAAACGATACGTAATCGACTGCATGAAGACCAGCAAAGGTCCAGACGCCGAGTAGTACGAATTCCTTTATCTAGGGTTCAACGTGGAAATCGTTTAAGTTTTTGCCGCGAACATTCAGATTGGAGCATGAATCAATGGGGTATGGTGCTCTTCACAGATGAGTGTAAAGTGAAGCTTTGTAGTGATGATCGGCGGATTAGAGTATGGAGACGACAGGGTGAGAGATTTTCCGATGTCTGCATCAAGGAAATTGACCGCTTTGGAGGTCCTAGTGTGATGGTTTGGGCTGGGATTAGCTTACAAGGCAAAACTGAGCTGGTTTTCTTAAATCAAGGCACAGTAACTGCACAACGGTACATCGATGAAGTCATCAGGCCTCATGTGATTCCATTCTCACAGAGAGTGGGGCCAGGGTTCTGGTTAATGCATGACAATGCCCGCCCACACACAGCTCGAGCCACTCACACTGTACTGGATGACTCCCATATTCGTGTCCTACCATGGCCAGCGTATAGTCCGGATTTAAATCCAATAGAGCATATGTGGGACCAATTAAAACGAAGGGTTAGGGAGCATGAGCAAGAGGTTCACAACCAGCAACAGCTTATGGATGCTCTGAAACGTGCGTGGGAAGAGATACTTGATGAAAACATAAGAAACTTAATCGAGAGTATGCATTCAAGGCTCCAGGAGTGTGAAAACAGGAGAGGAGGACACACCCGTTACTAAACCATTAAAAAAAACAGCTTGTGTCAGTTTTTGTTTTGTTTTGCAAAGAGTTTCTGTTTAGTTTTTGCTGTTGACAATGGACTAATTTCATGTTAATTGAAATAAGTGAAACAATTGACTACACAATTAAATGGTTATTAGCATAAGTTAAAACAAAAGCCTTGTTACATGTTATTTTAATAAATATACATTAATGTTTACTATATTTTTCACGTAGCAATCAAAATACTTAGTGGCCCTTTTTTTCTTTTGAGTAGTATATTTATTATAGTGCTGCTTTTAGATAGATCATATCTAGTGTGTACTGCGAATTTCCCTATGGACAAAAATATCGAACAAAGAGTTTGTCTTAAATTTTGCATCGCCAACGGAATTTCGTGTTCGGAGTCACTGAAAATGTTACAGAAGGCTTACAGTGAATCGACTTTATCAAAAACACGTGCTTATGAGTGGTACAAAACGTTTAAAAGCGGTCGAGATGTGATAGAAGATTTGCCTCGCTCTGGTAGGCCATCAACATCTTCAACTGAAGTTAACATCGCAAAAGTGAAGGAATTAGTGACTGAACATCCTCATTCAAATTTGAGAGAGATAGCCGCTGAACTTTCTGTGTCTCACGAGTCGATCCGCAGCATTTTAAATAATCACTTGGGTATGAAACATGTTGCTGCTCGGCTGGTCCCAAAGGACCTGAATTTTCTCCAAAAACTCAATCGCATAAGAGTCGCTGGGGACATGCTAGAACGAGTCAATTCCGACCCAACATTCTTGAAACGCATTGTTACTGGTGACGAGACGCGGGTTTACGAGTTTGACATGCAAACTAGTCAACAGGCTTCGGAGTGGCGCCTCCCAACTGAACCGAAACCGAAAAAACCACGCCAAAGTCGATCAAAAGTTAAAGTCATGTTGACTGTTTTCTTTGACTATCGAGGTGTTGTGCACTCGGAGTTCTTGCCGGAAGGTGAAACGGTAAATAAAGAATATTATTTGAGCGTAATGCGGCGTTTATGAGAGCAAATTCGGCGAAAAAGGACAGATTGTTGGATTTTGCATCACGATAATGCGCCTTCGCACAAGGCCATAATTGTAAACGAATTTTTGACCAAAAACTCAACAAATACTATCGAGCAACCACCTTATTCACCAGATATGGCTCCAGCCGACTTCTTCCTTTTTCCTAAACTCAAATTACCACTTCGTGGCACACGTTTTCATTCGGTAGAAGACATAAAGGAGAATTCGCGACGAGAACTGAACTCGATTCCGGAAAAAGCGTTTAAAAATGTTTTGATGATTGGACTATTCGTTGGCATAAGTGTATCGTTTCTGAAGGAGCATACTTTGAAGGCGATATAATAAATTTAGATGAATAGCTAACATTTTGTGTATTATTGATCTTTTCCCGGTACTTTCTTGACAGAGTAGTACTTACCTATAATCATCAATACTTATTATTTAAGTCACATCACAACCGTAACATTGATATGATAGCTTTCTTATCTTACTACATCGACTCGACATAACATAATGGCCTGTTACTCACAGAAAGGACGCTTTTATACTCGTAATTTCTTTATTGTACTACACAAAAAAGACACACATATATCTTATAATAGAAAAAAACATGTACAAGGCGAGCTTATCTCTAGCAAGAGATATGTTCCAGCAAACGATGATGGTAGGAAAATGATGGTTGAGCGGGGGAAGTCCTACGCGTACAATAAAACTATAAGTACTACAAGTAATATATACTACAAACAATACATACTGATAACCCTAATTGCTTAAACTAGACTGCATATACAATTACTTAAATACAAAGCATCACTTGTTACGTTACGAAGGGTTGGTGTGAATAACCCCCCGCAAGGGAAGCTTAATAAAGGAATTTGGTGAGTCATTTTGGTGAAAACCCTACACAATATACAGCGAGTGAATTCCATACGTGCATATATTTCGACCAGTTCGTGATCGTAAGTATAAATCATATGAGAAAGATTTTTTTTTACAAAAACTTTATCAGTGAAAGAGTTTTTTAGTTCTATGGGGCGTCAATGTATGGCGTCCAATCAGGAGATTACGTCCAGATTGTTCTGACTGATGAAAAAATTAGATTTTTACAGGAGAACATAATGTGTGTATTGTCTAAGATCCACGCCATCATAAGCATGGTTCGCCCATTCTTTGTGCTCCGTAAAAGTTTAACAAAGGATTTCAGACAACATTTGGGAATTAAACTTAAGTTTTTAAAAGTTTTCCTGTAGAATGTCCATATATCCTGGCCTGCGCTTGGCGTGGACACATCAACTGTTCATTACATGTACCACTATAATTTTATAAATAGGTAGGTATAACACATGTTTATTAAAAAAATAAGATATTTTACACTTAATTTTCATGCACGCATTCACGGCTTTTGCATTGTTACAGTTCTGAGATGGTTCTGACGTATTGACTTTAAAAAAAACTGGTAAAATTTTAGAAACGTTCCCCCTTAGTTAGCAGTGGAGGAGGGGGAGGGGGGGAGCCCCCGACCCCCCTGGTATAGATTTTTTGTGAGGAAATGTATACTTTTTGAGACATAAATTGTTTCATCTACACACGTATCATAAACCCTCTTTACTGCGTACAAAAACCTCACGTTACGATCAGCATAATGTTAAACTACGTGGTAAAAACTCATTTCTTATCTGAAAAATTACACATTATGACCATAATGTGTAATTTTTCTACATATTATGACATTCAAATTTCGAACGCGACGCCCGCCTGCGTGCCGTCTCTAGTTTGTCTATGAAGTTGGTACTGAGATTCAAATTTCGAACGCCGCCGACGCCCGCCTGCGTGAAGTTGGTACTTCAGAACAAGCTAAACAACTGCAGAGAAACAATGCGGTTCCTGAACACATCAAAGAGAGCTTATGATATGTGTGTCGATAAACTAGGCATTAAAACTCTCGAGTGATATTATACTCTCGAGTATTAATGCCCTCCATTATGTAGCAGTCACATAAATTGTTCAGTTTTGTTAAAATTTGAGGTTATAATTACATAAATGCTATTTTTATTTAGAAATCGAGGGGTATAGGAGGTGGGGGGGCCCTATCCCCCTGGTAGCCACAATAACCTACTCTAGCCAGGCGTTATTGTTTGCATATGTTTCGCTCCGCTCCGCTCCGGTTTAGCTTCTTCAACGGTCCAACCTAACCTATAACCAAAATGAAAAGTAGCCACATTAATCTACTCTAGCCAGTCGTTTTTGTTTGCATACGCTTTGCTCCGCTCCGCTCTGGTTTAGCTTCTTCAACGGTCTAACCTAACCTATAACCCGATTGAAAAGTAGCCACAATAACCTTCTCTAGCCAGTTTTTTTTGTTTGTAAATATCGGGAGAACAAGAAAAGAGAACATTCGCGAAACTACAAGAAAACGGAATGGTGTCATGAGCGCGGCCATTTCAGATGGTCTTTTTTCGTTTCGCCCACTAACGTACAATAATGACAAGAATATTGACAATATGTCATAATATTGACTAGATATGTATGGTCTTATTAACATTTCGTTACGCCAATTTTTACGTTTCGTTCACAGAAATTGTCAAATTTTCATCTTTTTCATTTTTTGATTTAAAAAAAAACTGCGTTTCCTCACATAAAGGAAGGTAAGCACTTTGTTAGGAAAAGTGACTACCAGCTGTCGATTACACACCCCATTATAATTAAATTAAGGGGGAACGATACTAAGACCCCGTATACGTCGACGAAGGGATAAAGACTGAGCGTATGCTGGGACGCGAAGATGCAGGCCCTCGCAGCGCAGAGGTTTTGCACCTAGATATCTTCATAGTGTCGGTGTCGCAGCCATATCATAGAATACGCCGTATTACATACAGGCGCGCCGGATTTAAAAACGTCGCTGTTTTATAATGCGGCTACCTCACGAGGAGTCGGATTGCAATTCGGCTGAAATAGAGTACGCCGCTTTGTATGAGCACTTCGCGTTCGTCAAAGCGGCTTAGTAACGTGTCGCCCACATACAAAAAGGGCATCGTCGGTACGCGCCGCCGCTTTAGTTCATTTTATCGCCACGTGTAGTGATAACAACAAAAATGGCGTTGCAGCCGACAATGATGTCACAACAAGTGAACGTAATATTGAATTTAGAAATTCAAACGTTGGTAACATTCATGAAAATAGTGAAATCAAAGTTAAGTTCAATCGTCAGCTTCTAAACTTCTATAGTGAATAGCCTGGAAAAGTGAAACAGCCTAGGACAGGTGATCGAGTTTTGCAAGTTATTTCGGACTTCAAAATGGGTAAGGTGGCCTTCTGGTATTCGTCGGACACCCAAGCAATTTTATTGGGGTACAAATTATGTTGTAATGAATATTGGTAACGAAGATTATCTCATTCTGAAGAATCCCGCTCGTGTGATTTGGACAATATTTAGTAATAAAAGAATAGTTCTTACGTAACTAACCAACCAACCAACTGATAATGGAGCCTTTCACTATAGTAGGACAAAAGTATCGACATAGCTGTATTTCAAAATTATATATAGCCTTCCCTAACATAGTCTCTGATCCATAAGGAAGTACAGCGCCCATATTGCACAACCGATACCGTAGTATAGTCATAACTTATAGTCAACCTACATTGCTTATGCTGGATCTAGACAGACTAGTAATTTAATAGTAGTTTATGTGGCTGCTACATAATGGAGGGCATTAATATTCGAGAGTGGGTTTATGAAACGAGCCGAAGGCGAGTTTCATAATAATATCACTCGAGAGTTTTCATGCCTAATTATGTACAGTTACATACACTAGTTTATCTATCTATCACACGTATCATAAGCTCTCTTTAATGTGTTCAGGAACCGCATGTTCGACCGGCATGGTGGTATTGATAATTCCTTTGCACTTGTTTAGCTTGTTCAGTAGTAACCAAGTTCACAAACAAAGTAGGGGCGGCACCCAGGCCGGGGCGTTGGCGTTCGAAATTTGAATGTCATAGTAGTAGTTTTACATTATGCTGATCGTAACATGCGGTTTTTGTACGCAGTAAAGAGGGTTTATGATACGTGTGTAGATAAAACCTTTTTGAAAATCATAAATATCATGCTTATTGTAAAATGGATATAATTTGCTATTATCAAAGATTTGAAAAATGATTACTAGTCTGATTCAGCCTAGGGGAGGTCATGACATGACCCCCACGACCCCCCAGATTGAAAAACGTCGCTGTTTTATAATGCGGCTACCTCACGCTGAGCCGGATTGTAGTGGCGATACGTTCTACAAAGCGGTGTCCAACGTTCAGCTTTATTGTCACCAAGAAGCAATGTAGGGTGACTGTAAATTATGACTATACTCCGGTATCGGGCTTCTAACCAAATCTCCTTATTCTGCAAGCGTGCACACATGACAAGGCACTCTACTAATATCAAAATTCTCACAGACTGAACAATCTGATTGTATTTCAAAAGTTCTCCAGATTATAGCGACACATGTCGAAAATCAGTACAATACTTTTTTGAATAATGCATTATGTGATCCAAGAGTGGTGGGTGATGACTGATGATGTTGTGAGCATTCCACTAATTTGCAACTTGAGAGGTTCAAGAGACCGATCTCGACTAGACCTTGACTGCATGCCCCCCTGAATTGAAAGCTGGATCCGCCCCTGCACCTAGGGTTACCATATCTCAGGATTTGGCCTGAGATCTCAGGCTTTGGGCCGAGATCTCAGGCTTTTCAGGTTCTTCTTAGGATTCCGGCCAGATTTAGGAAATTTCAGGATTTTTTCAATTTTCGATAGAATATAGATAGTGTTCTTTTAGATATAGTCTATTGCAGGAAAAAGAATTAGGAAAAATATTATTTGTAATTGTAATAAACAAGATCTAAAAAAATACTATGTTTTTTCCTATAAATCTTAAATTTGAGAAAATCTCAGGCTTTTTCAATGGTAATCAGGCTTTTTCTCAGGCTTTTTAAATTTTGTGTCTGGTAACCCTACCTGCACCTGACGTGCCGCTAGCAACCCGCTCCGCTGCCGCCCCGCGCCCGACCCGCTTTTAAAACTGTTATGTTTAACAACATTGTAACTGTAACTTTCTTGGTACTTCAAATTTTATACTTTATATAAAGTATGTTGCAGCAATAAGTAATATCATGAAACATTTCAATAAGTTTAATATGAAAGTAATAGCAATGTCTTTTATTTAGGTTACAACAACATTTAAAATGTGTCATTGAAGCAACTTAAAAATATGTATATCGCAAGATGTAAATCGCTGCAACGATTATATTGAAAGTTTCAATAACTTTTGTTTGAAACGTTCCTGCAATGTCTATACAACATTGAAACTAAAACGTTTTTGGTACTTCAAATTTTATACCTTGTATAAAGTATGTTGTAGCAATAATATTATGAAACATTTCAAAAAGTTTAATACCAAAAGTAATAGCAATGTTTTTCATCTAAGTTACAACAATATTTAAAATGTGTGTTTCTTTTTTAAATAAGTAAATAATAAAGGAAAATCATAATCAAAGAGAACCGGCCCATAGTAAGCTCAACAAGGCTTGTGTTATGGGTACTAGACGACGATATATTTAATAGAGATAAATACTTATGTAAATACATAGCAAACATCATTGGTGTAAATAACCCCCCGTAACGGAAGCTTAATAAAGGAATTTGGTGAGTAATTTTAGCGAAAACCTAAACCCCAAACCATATGCGGCTTTATCAAAGACTAAGAAACAAATATTCATGCTGATCACACAAATATCTGCCCTTACCGGGATTCGAACCCAGGACCGTCAGTTTCGTAGGCAGGGTTACTATCCGCTAGGCTAAACCGGTCGTTGAAGCAACTTAAAAATATGTATATTGCAAGATGTAAATTGCTGCAATTATTATATTGAAAGTTTCAATAACTTTTGTTTGAAAATTTCCTGCAAGGTCTATATCGTAATTTTTTAATAACATTGAAACTGAAACGTTTTTGGTACTTTACATTTTAGACTGGCGGTTTATTTGGTCAGAATCATGTCTAATGGCATTTAGTGAAACTTTTTGACACCGGTTATTTTTAGACTAATGAGACCCCGCTGAACACGATTCTGCCCAGTGTCAAACCCTCCCCCCCTCCGTTCCCCCCCATTTCCCCCGAAAACGTGTCCCGGTCTGCGGTTTTTATTTTATTTTTCCGAAACTATTAAAGATAAAACAAAACTGTTAATGACAAAATAAACAACATCAAATCCTCTACAATATTTGCATGTAAATTATTGGGCAGGCTTAACGTCTGCCCAAACTACATATGTACGAGAATGTGGCAGGTTCTGCGAGATGAAGGAGTGAAAGTGTTGTCTTAGATATACACAGTCAGGTCATAAGTTCTGTCACACACTAAAAACTTTTGAATTTAGAACGCTGGCCACAAAAAAGTTTATTGAATTCGAATTTCGAATTTTTCATGAAAATAAAAATGTGTACTTTTTAGAATTTTCCTCATTTTTAAATATGGAGTGGACACTTAAAGAAGACCGTGTCGCAGTTATTGCGTTGCATCGTTGCGGTTACGCGCCAATTCAGATTTTCGACTTACTGAAAAATTTGAATATAACCAAAAGATTCGTTTATCGTACCATAAAACGATACAATGAAGACTCTAGTGTAGATGAGAGGTCAAGAAGTGGTCGCCCTCGCTCTGTTAGGACTCCAGCAGTGATAAAAGCTGTGAAGGCGCGAATTCAAAGAAATCCCATACGTAAGCAGAAACTGTTGGCCCTTCAGATGGGGTTAAGCAGGGCCACGGTGAAAAGGGTGTTAAATGAAGACTTAGGGCTTAGGGCATATCGAAGAAAAACAGCACATCGTTTGGACGCTCGTTTAATGGACCTGAGACTGAAGAGATGCCGCGCTTTGTTTAAGCGGTACGCGGGAAAAAAGCATCGAGAAATTCTTTTTTCGGATGAAAAAATTTTCACCGTGGAAGAGAGCTACAACAAACAAAATGATAAGGTGTACGCACACAGCAGCGAAGAAGCGAGCAACCGTATTCCGCGTGTCCAAGGAGGTCATTTTTTATCCTCGCTCATGGTTTGGTTGGGAGTCTCTTATTGGGGCTTAACTGAGGTACATTTTTGTGAGAAAGGGGTAAAAACGAATGCAGTTGTGTATCAAAATACAGTCCTCAGAAACCTTGTGGAACCTGTTTCTCATACCATGTTTAATAACAGGCACTGGGTATTCCAACAAGATTCTGCGCCTGCTCATAGAGCGAAAAGCACACAAGACTGGCTGGCGGCGCGTGAAATCGACTTCATCCGGCACGAAGACTGGCCCTCCTCCAGTCCAGATTTGAGTCCGTTAGATTACAAGATATGGCAACACTTGGAGGAAAAGGCCTGCTCAAAGCCTCATCCTGATTTGGAGTCACTCAAGGCATCCTTGATTAAGGCAGCCGCCGATATTGACATGGACCTCGTTCGTGCTGCGATAGACGACTGGCCGCGCAGAATAAAGGCCTGTATTCAAAATCGCGCGGGTCATTTTCAATGAACTTTATTACCATAAGAATCTATGTTTTATTAAGTTCATTTTGCTATATAAATGTTTACATAAATAATAAACATGTCTAAATTATTTCCTATTGCACATGTGACAGAACTTATGACCTGACTATGTATTATTATTATTATTTTTTGCATTGTCATTTTATTTCAGTACCCTTGACATACCTAATAATGTTTAATACTATTTGAATTTGACCTAAATTTAATGTTTAATGTGATTTGATATGTAGTATTTTCTACGAATTTGTACCCTTTGTTCCCTGCCTGTGACATCGACTTACCTAAATTGATACTGACATTGTATAACTATTAGACTTTGTACAGCGCGTTGGGTGTATACCTGTTATGTTGTATATCGTACTTGTATATTATTATTATTATTTTTTTTAACTTTTAACGATTTTTTTGCATTCGCAGTTAATTTATCAAAAAACGATCGAAGCTATGATGAAATATCCAAGAAGCGAATTAATGTTCATTCATTTACCTACAAAAAAACCTAATTTTCTGTCGTACGAGAATTATTTCATGATTTATAGGCCGCAGCGAAGACGCCCCACCGCGAGTCACAAAGTTATACCTACATTTTGTATGTGAAAGACTATACTAAAATAATGTCAAATTCATTTGATAACCTGCAATTATTTAATAATTTAGTGCTCAGTGTTTATAATTGAGTGTTTGACATATTAATCTATTATTGAGCTATGAAGAAATTGTTTTATATACTTATATATTACATAACACCCACTATTATAATTATGTTTATGTATAATTTTTACCTATGGCACGGAACGAATCAATAATGAACTTAACGAAAATTATAACATAATTTAAATATTCACTTAAGGTAATAATGGTATAAACTTTTATATGATGATAACAGATTAAACGCAAATATTGTATTTTGGAATATGATTAAGATATGGATATGGATATGGAATACGATAAATTGTAAACAGTCTGCATCACGTATACAACAAAAATCAAGTGAAATATTTATTCCTGGTCTTTTTGTAGTCCAGGGTTAGCACATAACATATCCCTTTACCATAGCAGCCTGGTGCACAAGGCTGCTTGACTTCCCTGCGACAAATACACGCCGCAGTATTGCAACCTGCCCTACAGCCGCATGTAAGGAGATCCTTGCAAGCTTTTGGAACTGCTTCTAAAGTTATAAGCACTGGTATCAGCTTATTGCCATCCTGACGCCGCCAGTAATCTGTCCAAACGGGGAAATAATCCAGACAACGCCCGGTAGAGGCAAGGTGACGCTCTGCTCTCGACCCATAACCCTATCACGCATGATCAAAATAGGAAGAAGACTCAGAACTGGATTTAGCAAAGACTACGACTGTAGGTAGCCCTAAACCATATGCGGCTTTATCACTGTTGTGTAGTTCTGTTGGAGAAAGCCGCTCGATATCTCCAATGTGTGAGTTTCTCCAGATGAATGTTCGGTAGTGAGCTCTGCGAATATGTAGTCGTGCTGCATCTGAAGTTGGTGGCAGAGCCTCAGGTGTGGTAACTCTGGAGAAGAGGACGTGCCTTGCTTCATCTGTTGTGTAAATAAGTACAACAGGAGATTTTATTTTCTACAGTCTAACCATGAAACTCTCTACGTCCGCGAGCGTTTCGAGGGGGTACTCCTAAAAGAGAGTAGAGTGCATAAACCTTTAGAGCCTCTGGTTTACTTGTTCCGCTTCTAACGGATGTTACGTCTGAAGTAGTCTGAACCTCTCTACACCGCGTGCAGTGCGGGGATATTTGCTTTCTCCTGTTCAATAACATTATTTGCAACTTCATGGATATACTTAATGTTTATAAATCCGGCCAAGTGCGAGTCGGACACGCACACGAAGGGTTCTATGAAAAATGGCAAAAAAACTTATCCTTTAATTTTAAAAATGCATTAAATTTTGCTGTAGCGGCAACAGAAATACACATTCTGTGAAATTTTCGACTCTACTCATTACGGTTGATGAGATGCAGCCCGCTGACGGATAGATAGGCGGACAGACTGACGGACAGCGGAGGCTTAGTAATAGGGTCCCTTTGACACCCTTGTGGGTACGGAACCTTAAAAAGTTTTAACTAGGTACGTGCGTATGTTTGCGTATGATTCGCGGGCGGCGTCTGCGCGGCGGTGGCGTCTGCGCTGCTACCTGAAAGTCGTGAACGAATACTCGTATACGACAGTAAATTAGGCCTTGTTTTGTAGGTAAATGTATGAGCATCAATTCGCTTCTTGGATATTTTAGCATAGCTTCGACCGTTTTTCGATTAATTAACTGCGAGTCCAAACATTTAAAAAAAAAACATGCGGATTGGGCAGACTTTATTAACTGAGTTACTAAGCCTGACTAATTATTTATATGCAAATGTTGTAGAGAATTGAATGTTGTTTATTTTTGACATTGACATTTTTGTTTTATCTCTAATAGTTTCGGAAAAATAAAATAAAAACCGCAGACCGGGACACGTTTTGGGGGGAAAGTGGGGGAACGGAGGGGGGAGGGGGGGAGGGGTGTCAACCCGTGACAAGTTGGCAGAATCGTGTTCAGCGGGGTCTAATTAGTCTAAAAAAACAAGTGTCAAAAAGTTTCACTAAATGCCGTTAACCGTTAAAGCAGAAGCAATTTGAAAAATAACCGCCATCGCGCCAGTCCATTTTATGCCTTGTTTATAGTACGTTGCTGCAATAATAAGTATTATAAAACATTACAATGTCATTCAGAGAATAGCAATGTTTAATTCGTGGCGCTACATCTATCACTACATTTTATAGTACATTACTGTCGCGGTCTGTAATGACTGCGTTGCTGGTCGCACTGTTGGTGGCCGAAAGCGCAGCACAGCGCAGCTCAAGGCCTACACAGCGCGATCAGCTTTGCAGCCTTTGATGGACAAGCTGGAATAAATGCCGTTTTTTTTTGAAGGGGAAAAAAATGGAATTACCCATGCCCAGGAGTCAGACGTCCCTGCTATGTCCAGATCCGCACATATTGAGCGGGCATCACCTCGTGTGGTATACGGACTTAAAACAACCCCTTCGTGTTTACAGTTGTCCTACTAAGACTTTACTGTGAGCCATGGGAATAAATACCGAGACCGAAGGTCGAGGCTTTTATAGCGCGGACATCAAAGGCTGCAATGGTGACCAAGCTTATAGGCCGAGAGCGTAGCTAAGCTAAGCTCGAGGCCTTCATAGTGTGGCCAGCAGTGCAGTCATTGCGGACCAAGACTTGTATAATACTTTACTCAAATAATGCGAGTAATTAAATAAAACCAGCTTATTATAAAATTGAGTGACTTTTTTTTATCACACATAACCAAATTCTGAATAAAGCCTTTTTGCCCTACCTTTTTTTTAACATTTTCGAAACAATCATGGAATTTGACAGGCAATTGCCAGTCGCTAAAACACGACAGTAATGAATTTTCACAGGAAATTACCGGCACCTTTTCTGGCTCCTCCAAATAGCGCGGCAATGTCGACTTTGCTCAAAGAAGGTTGTCAAAATAATGAGCACATTATGTACTAGCATTTTTTTAGAGTAAAATAACTTTCATTGTAATTTTGAATGTATGTTGCTGTAATGTTTCTAGAAGCTTTATTTTTAAACGTTCATATGGAAGGTTGATCAACTTGCTAGAAACTTTCTGTAACGTTCATGCTCAGTGGGAATAGTAGCAGTACCTAGTGAAGATGACGGAGATGGTCCCCGCCAGGTATGGTCAGAAGCAGAGTCAGAAATTTCGGGTGTGGAATATTTGGAAGTTGAATTTGAAGCAGATTAAATTTCAAATATTTGTCAAAGTCATGTGAAAATAAAGCTTTTCATTATATCCTGAGCATGTCTTATTTTTACTGTAAGAAACATATATTGTACTTACATACCAATATACCATATTTACCTGAGTTTCTCTTTCAGTTCTGACTGTTTTCTTTTGCCACAGGTTAAAAATAAAAAGTTAATAAATTAGACTGACATAAAGCAGAAAAGAAAAGAAAAGAAAAGAAAAGACTTAACTGATTCCGGCGGCCAAGATTCGTGTCGGTACCTATATCATCATGAAACAAGTGTGTATAGTAGGTACTCATAATTCCACTACTTTTACTGTGCGAAGAAATTCAAGTATCAAGTTGCCTTTTCCTATTACTTACATAAATGTTTCCACTTGAAGGACAGTGGCGCCTTCATTTATTTTCAAGACTTTCTGGCCAAGCTTGTACGTTCCGTTTTAAAAATGTAATACATATTTGTTTGTGTGATACAACACGCAGTACTTAATTTATTTTCAACCATTTCTTGCCGTTTGCTAACTTTGCTTGCGAGGGTACTTGCACTATGCCTTTGCTCTGCACTTCATTTGTGGGTTAATAAAAAAATAGTGTCGACCGTCTGCACCTTCCTCGTTGTCATTGACTGACCGTTCTGTCTCATTAAAGACTCAAAAAAACGTTAATTTCTTTCATATTCGTTTTGTTATCTATTTCTTCTTAAAGTTTGGTCAGTGTCGATAAGGGGGCGGTTATTTGCAAACTAAACTTGATTCACAAATCTGCGAAATGGATCCTTATCATGCGGACAACTTCGCCCTGAAATTCGAAGCCAAAGAATGCAAGGTAAGTGCGGCATCAGTTACCTACCTAGTTCCTTATGTTTCATATCATAAGTTTATAATACGATCATTATTCTTTTTATACTTTAAATTACCTTCTTTAAGTTTTAGATAGCTGCATTACATTGAAACTGTAAAAGTACTTGATTTGGTCTGCTAATTTTTCTTCGTTCATATCTTTAGGGGAAGAGCCTCGCTACTTATCCCAAAACACAGGGGAAACCCTACCTTGGGGAGTATCGACTCTGATGTTATTTTTGCTTACTACCAACACCTATTCTCATAAACATATGATGTATCTATCTTTAGTTAAGTTTATATAACATGAAACTGTACCTTTCTTATTATGTATTATTTTGTAATTTTTTCATTTATGTATTTTTTTTTTGGGAAATGTTTATTGAAAAAAAAAAACAGTCAGTCACCACGAGACATTCCAGGAAATTTCCATGATGTAAGAGAGAGAAACCTAAAAGTTATGCTTGTTCGCCTGCGTTTACATACTGCTACTGGTATGGACGTAGGAAACTTTTACTTAGATATACAAAGTCAATCTATATATTATATAAATGTAGCTCATCAATGTCCCCAGCGAGGGGCAGAAGCCTTGAAGGAGTAAGATTAAGCCATACTCCACTATGCTGGCTCAGTGCGGGTTGGTGGAGGGGTATAACAACCACTACCACATAGCGATAGTAGCCGGGACCTACAGCTTAACATGTCATCCGAAACAATTAACATCCAATAATGTACTTTAGATAAATTAATTATCTCATTGGTACACGGACAGGACTGGAACCTGTATCTCCTAGCAGATAAACAAGCATGAAACTCATTAGACCATGGAACTCTTATAGTGTATATTATAAGGGTCAACAAACCACCTAGTTTACATGACTACATTTATATAATACATATATAGGGTCATGGAAACTTGGTTGTTTGTTTTAAATTATAAATTAGAGATTGTCGGAGGTTTATAACATTGCTGTTTACTCTAACACCACATCCTATTGTCCATAACGAAACAAAACCATTTATATACAGGCACATACATTGCTTCTGGCCGCACACTAGGAAACCCTTTACCGTCCCCTGCATACGGGTGTTGCCTAGTGTAGGCGACACCGAAGACCAGAAAAGTCACTCTTACACCACTTTCTTTAATCTTGTGTCTCATACCTGTCAGTTATTTTATTGTGATAAAAAATACTTTTTACTTTTTTTAATTTTTACTTTGGCGCCAAACACATCACAAACATAGACATTGAATAACTGGAGATTATTTTTCATCCGTTATAACCTCCTTGGCCTGGGGCCTCACTATGACATGCTCTAAGAGATGTGTAATTATCCAACAGAATAAAGAACATGTTTGACGACCCGAATGGCCGAGTTTGTACCCTAGTCATGGTTATTTATCTATCTAAGTATAATATTTATCAATATAAGTATGTGTATCGTTGTCTAGTACCCAAGATACAGGGAATCCTAGTCTGGGGCTAGATCAATGTGTGTAAATAGTGTCCAAGGTATTATTATTATTCCAAAAAACTTCGTATCATTTACTACCTCTAACGTGTTACTGTCTAACAATAAACTGGTCAACTTGCCTGACATTTGGAAGTGAGAATTTGAAACATTTGGTTTTACCAGCGTTTAATAATAAACTATCAACTGTGAACCAATTTAAGGTTAAAGACAATACACCATTAACGTCATCAAAATCTTATTGTTGTCTTTAAATTTTGAAGACATTGCATTTGCAGTCATTGCGGACCAAGGCTTGTATAATGCTCAAACAAAGAGAATCATTTAAATTTAAATTTCAGAACATTTATAGAACAACACAAAATGAAAAGTTGCAAAAAACTTTTAATAAGGCTTATGTTTAAACGATTAGGTACCAAAAACGCACCTATTTTACTACCAATAAATTCGAAATGACTGCTAGAATGGATAAATGTCCACCAAATTGTGTTTGGATAAATGATTACCAAACTTCTTTTTATGTTTTGTGTACTTAAGTTTATGTTTTAAGTATTTTTTATTGTTCTTACATGTTCAACCTTACACGAAGGATAAAGGGGGCTTCGCTTCGCTCACCCCCTTTACCCTTCACCTAAGCTACCGCAGTATTTTGCCCTGATATTTTTTTGCAACTTTTGGTGTTCATTTATCCATTTTGGGTAGGAAAAAAATATTTTGGTGAACATTATATCTGTTGCTGATTAATAATATGTAGTACCTAGAGGAGGGTAGCCTAGAAATAAACTGCAAAATTTTGTGCCTGACGAAATAATTTAATTAAAAATGCAATTATTATATTAATGTTATAACTCTTATTCAAAATTAGGCCTGAACCCCTATTTAATCTGGGTCAATAATATACAACAAATCGCCATGGAACTTTATAACAAAGTCAACGAGAAAATCGACCCAGATATTGCCAATTTCAACATCCAGATGGCACAGTACGAAAGGCAGTTGAAAGATTCCGCCACCATGTCGATGTCGTGCAGCCCGCTGGACATCAGCACCTTAGCTAGTGACTTCAGTGAATTCAAGGTATTTACGTGGAACTGCCTGGATGCAGAGCAGGCAGAGCTACTGCTGGTGGGCCGAGACCAGCTCGTGAAGGCGTCGCGGCGCAAGGTGCTTGTCTTGTATAGTGTGCCAGAGGTTGCAGGCGAAGTCACAGAAAGTGTTGTCAAGAGTGTACTCATGGTGGCTAAGATTCACCAGCAGAGAATTTCCATACAACTTACCCGGCGCCTATTGATTTAGCGCGGCAAGGCCGACTTTGCTCGTAGAATGTTGTCAAAATTATAAACACATTATTAGCATTTTTGAGTAAACACATTTGTGTGGCGGGCAGCTTCATGTTACAATGTTACTAAATGTGTTAGTTGTGGCGCTGTGGCCTAATGCAATGTCGGAATTACAAACCAAACTGCATCCATTCTCGAGGACTTATGACTTTATAATATTAGAAGGATTTTAAAAGCAAATCTCTACTTTCATGTTGTTCAAAATCAATATTAAAGCAGCGAATTATAATCTATAAAGGGGTCTTACCGCGGTTGTGGTTTGTTTGTTTTAAATTTCATACGAAAGCAGCTCCCGTAATAATGAAAATTTCTCTCTGGCTGAAAATGTACAATACGCGAATTTAATTCAGCTGGTTTATCCGCTGCATACTCACCGCTTCAACTCTGACATCTGAATACTGGCGAGCTAAGAAGGCACCTGGCTCGAATGACAGTTACTGCATATTACTAAATCGAAATTCGAATAGGTTCAACTTAGATTAAGGTTGTGTGTTATCTGTGAGTCAGGCAGTTAAGAGTATTTTCTTAGCTCGCCCGGGTAGTAAATTAAAAACATCCAGCGCAAGTCCCCATTTACGTCAAATAGCGATATACGGCAGCCCTCATATTTACATATACTTAGTAAATGTATTTTTTTTGCCACTCCTCTACAGTGGACCACCGTGGGAGGAGAAATGCAAACAAACTCACAGATTGTTTTTTAGGTTTCTTTTAAAATTTGGTCGATTTTAACTAATGCACCTAACTTAAACTAACTTAATATAACAATATTAATTATTATAAATTATATGCAGGTTTTACAAAATTATCAATAGAGAGTTCTGTGTTGAGATGTCAATAGCCTGTCAAATTAAAAATTCCACTAATCAGAGTACGAGTTGCAATTGCTTAAACAAGCAAAGTCGCAACAAAAGATATCTCCTGTCAAATGGTGTTCAGTATAGCCTTATCTTATTTTATTATTTAATTCTGTTATCAAGGAATTTCCATCGCACAAAGTTAAAAACTTAAAAAACCGACTTCAAGTTCAAGCCCTATTTCCCTCATCGGGTGTCAACATCATTTTTATGTGGTTTCTTTGGTAGAGCTCCGTGGTCTAATGGGTTTCACGCTTGCTTCTCACACAGAGATGCAGGTTCGAATCCTGACTATGTACTGAGGTAATTAATTTAACTTAAGTACCTTTTCGGACGTTCAGTGTTTCGGATGACACGTTAAGCTGTATGTAGGTCCCCGCTACTATGGTCGTAAAACCCCTCCATTAACCCGCACTGAGCCAGCGTGGTGGAGTATGGCTTAATCTTACTCGTATCGGAGTAAAGGCCTGTGCCCGGTGGGCCATTAATGGTGCTTCTTTAGCAATCTTCTTTTAGCAATCGCAGCATATTCAGGCATTGCGTCCGAAACTACACTGTGAAACAGGTATTTAATTTCTCATCATCTCTATGATTAATGCGTTCTATTTATTTCGCAGTTGAGCTACTGTGGGCAAAGAAACTGCATGCGAATACCCAAGGATCTGGGCAAGAAGTACGATCACAGGATACAAACCTTAGACCTAAGGTAAGATTAGATTAAATTTAAAAAAAAGCAAGATATACATTAAAATAGTGTAAAATGCCGAGCAGGTTGAGAAAGCTTGAAGGTATACATCGTTCATTACCTATTCTACCAGTGATTTATTACATTGTAATTAATTAGTAAGTATTACGTGGTCTGGTGCCAAGGGTGGTGTTGTATGAATCGGTAGGTCTCATCTGGGAAACCTAAATGATGATGAGATAGGAGTAGCTATCACCTCGTGACACCCGAAGGCCGAACCCCCAAACTGGTTGATGCACGTGGTGCCGTCCGTCCGCTTTAACTCCATGCGTGAGGACAGCAGCAGGAGGGTCCAGTGCCATCGCCGGCGGCACCTGGAAGAGGCTATAGTGCCACACCTACGCCTACGTGAGAATATTGTCGTCGCGCTGGCGAGCCGCCCTTCCGAAAGGCCGTGATGAAGGTTGATGGTGACGAATTTGAACTCTGAAGGTTTTCTGATTATAAATTTATTGACACTAAGGCACGGTAAATTATGAAACAAAGAAAACTACGCGCTACGCTCTGACAAATGATGATAAATGATGACAAACTGAGTTTTACATTTTCACACGACCGCCTACGATGGTGATTATTGAACAAGATTTGATCGAATTAAAGACATGTTTAGACATGAACCAACTTTTGAGAGAGAAAAATTAAAATTAATAATAATAATTGACGACCGGTTTAGCCTAGCGGTTAGTGACCCTGCCTACGAAGCTGACGGTCCTGGGTTCGAATCCCGGTAAGGGCAAATACTTATTTGTGTGATGAGCATGAATATTTGTTTCTTAGCCTTGGATGTTTTCTATTGGTATTTATATAATTATTTATCTCTATTAAAACGACGATGTACGTCGTCTAGTAGTTTCAGTTTCAGTTTAGTTTATTTCTGTACAATATACATTGTGTTGAAAATAATAAAATCTTACTCTAATAATAATAATTTACTAACTATAATATGCTATTCTAAATGTTATATCAATAAAGTTCAGTCAAACAAACACTTTTACAACAAAATAATCAATATTAATCAATTTTGATCATCCGTGAACTCGTTTAGAGAGTAATAACCCTTTTCCAACATAAAGTACCTCAATTGCGTTTCAAATTTATTATAATTAGTGGTTAATTTTAACTCTATTGGTAACCTATTAAACAATTTAACAGCCTGATAGCGGGCACTATGCTGCACAATGTTGGGGCGAGGACATAATTTCTGTTCGAGGTCTTTTCTTCTTGAGCTAAGACGTACTTTTCGTTCAGCTTCCGATTCTATATTGTAAAGACGTTTCTTCAAGTCGCATAGTATTATGAATATGTACAGGCTAGGGACTGTCAATATTGTTAGTTCTGCAAAGTGAGGCTTACAGGATTCCCAATGTGGTGCACGTACTATTATCCTAATTGCCCTTTTCTGAATCGTGAAAGCTGTTTTTATGTTATATTGGTAGCTGTTCCCCCACCATTTAATGCTGTACCTAAGTTTAGATTCCACAAGTGCATAGTATACAGTCTTCAACTGATCTTTTGTAAGTTCGTCGCGTAGACTTCTAAGGGCATAGCAAGCTGATCTAATAAAGCCTTCTATAGCTTTTAATTCACATTTCCAGTTAAGTAACCATAACACAAGCCTTGTTGAGCTTACTATGGGCCTAGTTCGATTTGTTTAAGTATATCCTCTAATATTTATTTATTTATTATTTATTTAATAATAATAATATTTTTATTCAGGCATAAGACATATAGGTACATAGTTACAGGGCTCCCTGTGTCCTAAACTTGGTTTATCACCTGTATTTCAGGGGGCAGGGCTCTTCCATTATTTGATCCGTTTCCTTATTAAACTACTGTACAATTTCCATACTAATTAGGTAATTAATCAATCTAAAAAATAATTTACATAATGGGTAATAGGATATGTGTGTAAAGTGTAAATGTGGGTGTGTGAGGAGGGGGATTCGGAGAGAATGAGGGATGTGGGCTATGTGAGTGTGTTTCATTGAGGTTTCGTAATCAAGTTAATCTATAGGTATGAGACTATATGAAGTTTCTGTTAGGTACACAAAATGATATAAAAAAATAGTTGGGATTAGCGGATGAAATTTGAATTTGAGGATTTTTAAGAAACTATGTGTAGTAGAGCCTCAGTATCCTCAGCTGCACCGCTGGAATCGTGCAAGCCGCTATCCTCGAAACTGAATATACTGCCCTTACATTGTTTATATATATTTGAAATCAGCAAATTTGTCCATAAAAACATAACCTTGTTCACAACAGATGAACAAAGTACCCAAGAAATACTAGGAATCCATACAGACTAGTTCTTGATCACAAGCCACGAACCGCAAAACATCAAAATAATTGTTACGCAATGAGCGCCAAAATATATAACAAAGTACCAGATGACCTTAAAACATCTACCAACAAATTTCTTCAAACATAAGCTTTTCTCGTGGTTACTGCACTATAATTTTTATTCATTAAGTGAGTTTTTTATTCTAAGAAATCAAAAGCGTACTGTAAATAATAATAATAATTTTAGGATATTTTTTTAGCCACGTGGAGATTGTTCTACATACTTCATCGATACTACATTCGTAAAAAAGTGACGCAATCATTCATTCTATCAAGTCTTGCTCATAGCACACTGCCATGGGCGGTCGCGTGTTAAAATGTAATTCTCAGTTGAACCTTGCTCAATACTCATCATCGCGGTCGGTCGTATCATAATATGTTATCTCAATTGTCAACGCATACCGCGTAGTTTTATTGTTATCTCAATTGTCAACGCATACCGCGTAGTTTTATTGTTATCTCAATTGTCAACGCATACCGCGTAGTTTTATTTGGCTAGTATTTAATCGCACATCAAAAATACTGATATGCACAGCAAAACACTTTTTATGTTTTAAACATTTTATCTACACACGTATCATAAACCCTCTTACTGCGTACAAAAACTGCACGTTACGATCAGCATAATGTTAAACTACTTGGTAAAAACTAATTTCTTATCTGAAAAATTACACATTATGACCATTATGTGTAATTTTCCCACATATTATGACATTAAAATTTCGAACGCCGACGCCCGCCTGCGTGCCGCCCCTACTTTTTCTGTGAAGTTGGTACTACAGAACAAGCTAAACAACAGCAGAGCCACAATGCCGGTCAAAATGCGGTTCCTGAACACTTATGATATGTGTGTAGATAAACTAGTGTATGTAACTGTACATAATTAGGCATTAAAACTCTCGAGTGATATTATTATGAAACGAGCCCAAGGCGAGTTTCATAAACCCGCTCTCGAGTATTAATGCCTAATTATGTACAGTTACATACACTAGTTTATCTACACACATATCATAAGCTCTCTTTGATGTGTTCAGGAACCGCATGTTTGACCGGCATTGTGGCTCTGCAGTTGTTTAGCTTGTTCAGTAGTACCAACTTCTCGCAGGCGGGCGTCGGCGTTCGAAATTTGAATGTCAGTACCAACTTCACAGACAAACTAGGGGCGGCACGCAGTCGGGCGTCGGCGTTCTAAATTTGAATGTCATAATATGTAGAAAAACTACACATTATGGTCATAATGTGTAATTTTTCAGATAAAAATGAGTTTTTACCAAGTAGTTTAACATTATGCTGATCGTAACGTGCGGTTTTTGTAAGCAGTAAAGAGGGTTTATGAAACGTGTGTAGAAAAAATATATGTGCACTCAAGTTTAGGTTTTAAGTATTTTTTGTTGTTCTTGCATGTTCAACCTAACACGAAGGGTAAAGGGGGCTTCGCTTCGCTCACTCCCTTTACCCTTCACCTAAGCTACCGCAGCATTTTGCCCTGATATTTGCTGTGCAAACCAGTATTTTTGATGTGCAGTTTAACATTTACCGTTTTATTTGTCATAATCATAATTGTACAGTGCCCTAGTTTCAAATAAAGAAGTGTAACCATGAAACTAAAGTCAATGTTTCAATTCATCGTCAACATCAACCAACCTCACAACCCCTTTGGAGAAGGGCGGTCGCTGACGCGGCGACAATTTTCCCGCGTAGACGTGGGTGGTGGCCCAGCCTTCGGTCCTGTGCCGCCCGGTCTGATAGCTCAGGTCTGGCTGGCATTTGACATTCTTGCTGCAGTCGTCATCCGTAGTTTTGGAGCGGACGGAGCCACTGGCAGCATCCAGTTTGGGGGTCAGCGTTTGGGTGTCCGAGGAGATACCTATATATATATACCTATCAGATCATCATTTAGGCTCCCGGAACCTATGATTCATCGAACATTTATGGTGGCCCATGAGGGGATCGAATTGAAAGCACAGATTGCTCAAGCTCAAAGCAAAAATTCTGTTCCTAACCAAGTCACAACAAAATTTTACAGGGCTGAATCGCTACTAGCGCCATCTGCAATTCGTTTTGCGTGTGGATCCCCATTGTGATGTCAAATGAGGGTGTTTTTTTAGTAATTCTAAAGAATCGTCACATTTTGGTTAACGGACAAATAGTTGAAGGCTTTTTAACGCTTTTTATCGGGGTTAATAAAGTCAAAGTCAAAGTCAAAGTACTTTATTACTTTAAACGTCATTTTTTGCCTCTTCTCTACATTGGACCACTGTGGGAGAAGTATAATAAATAAATGTAGCTCCATTAATATCCCCACAAAGGGGCACAGGTCTTTACCCGGATACGAGTAAGATTAAGCCGTACTCCACCACGCTGGCTCAGTGCGGGTTGGTGGAGGGGTTTTACGATCCGTAGCGATAGTAGCTGGGGCCTACTGCTTAATGAGTCTTTCGAAAGCTGGAGGTTTCTAGTCGCCTCTTTGCCTCCAGCATCTAAAACATTGAGGTGACGGAATTCAAATTGAGTTCTATATTTCCCTGTACCTTATACATGTGTTAGTTTAAGATTTGACATTCTCCAAATGTTACCTATGTGTTTCTTATGGAAATAAACTCTTTTTGAATTTTGAATTTTTTTGAATTTTGAAACACTGAATTTCCGATGATATATATTGAAGCTAAAATAATTATCTCATTGGTACATGGCCAGGATTCGAACCTGCATCTCCTGTGCGAAAGGCAAGCGTGAAACCCATTAGAATAAGGAAAATTAATAACGGCTTGTGTTTAAACGATTACCAAAAACGCACCATATTATTTTACTACCAATAAATTCGAAATGACTGCCAGAATGGATAAATGTCCACCAAATTGTGTTTGGATAAATGATATCCAAACTTCTTTTTATGTTTTTATGTTTCACACATTTGATATGTTTTTGCTCGTCATTCATTGTGTTTTTGTTGTAGCATATACCTGTGTTTAAGTCAATAAACGACTTTTGAAAATTAAAAAAAAAAAAAAAAAAAATTATTTATTTACCAGAAAGTTATGTAACAGTCTAATATTATGCTTATGACCCACACACTAGGTATAACCTGTATCTTGGAGGTCTATAATGAAATTTCAATGTTGTGTTGTCCTGAGTTTGGGATAGCAACAGCAATAAAATAAAAAGTAATTGTAATTAGGGAACTCTTACATACCAAGGTGACCAAACCCTCCCAGACCACTGAAATAGTAATATAAAATATACTACACACATAAACAATATATATCTATATATAATTAGGGATATGGATAGATAAATAAGTAAATAAGCAATTCTGAATTTGTTTTAGAAAGAGAAGTTTTAGACTAGAAGCGCTTCAGTGGAATCATAATCTAATGTCACTAGCCACTTCAAGAGCTTAACCCGTCACGTGATTGGCTCTGGGCCGTGTAGAAGTGGCTCGGGTGTCAGGCCATTTCGCGATGTAATTATTTTTTCGACCGAGATTCCGTATGACTCAAATTAGAGAAGGTACGACGTAATTATTCAACAAGTATTATATACACTGTAATCTGCATGAAATTTCCTATCCGATTATTATAGTTGTTATGGTAATAAAAACTTACATGCTGTCAAATGACGAGATGAATTTCATTTTCCCGCTATTTTGACACTACTTTGAACTATTTCTTGCTATTTTCACTAATTACTTATTCACTAGCACTGAACTAACACTTATAATATGATCTGCATATTATCTAGTACTGTTTACACAATTTTCACACTCCAAATCACCATAATAAAGCTATAAATGAATAATAAACACGAAGAGATAAAATGTCAACAACCGCCATTACGCACCGTGCGATTCGGACTACAAACAAAATTTGATCTGTTTTCGATGAGAATTTAGTTTTTTTCTAAGACATGCAGTTTGATTGGTTAACAGAAATTAATCGTAATGACCCATAGGCCAATAAAACAATGAATTTTGGGCATTGAGAACGTACTGGTCATAGATTTATAGAGCCAAATCAGTGTGGCCATCTAACGTACACCCGTCTGTACGCTAAGCACTTAAGCCTTTAAAAATTTGCCGTACATACGGCTGTACGCTAAACGTTTGACGGGTTAACCCTTAACTCGCGTTCAGTGGTAGTTTTGACTTCGTTGTGCTTGCATATTGTATTGTATAGGTGTGGCAAAGCGAAGAAACTGAACCTTTTCGCAAATGTCGTGTTCACTGCTGGCAGCTGCACCCTATAAATTCTTTTTTCCAAGAGACGGGGGAAATCCTCTGCATTAATTGAAATACTGTGCTGGAGAAGTGATGCCCTGAGAATGTAAAGTTGGCGTACTGAAAGTACATTGCATTCGCTGAGGATTGATTTTGTGGGGTAGCGGAACGGTTTCCTCGTCATCACTTTTAGGATCGATCGCTGTGCTCGTTCCAGAGTTATGAGCGTGGTTTTGTGTGTGGCTCCCCATGCTGTGATGCAGTATACAAGCAAGGACTGACAGAAGGACAGGTAGACCAGCCTCAAAACTTCCGGATCAGCTCCCTGTCGCAAGTGCTTAAATATTGGGATTAGTTTGCGTACCCGGCTCGCCATACTAGAGACATGAGGTGCAAAAGTCAACTTCTCGTCCAGGATAACTCCCAGATACTTAATCTGCGCCACTCTAGATATGCCGGGACAGTCGCATGTATGAGAATCAGTCGGGCAAGAGTGTAGCATAACAGTTTCGAATTCGGGGGGTGGTTGGGATGCGGCTGTCTTATGAAAACTGATAAATTTTGTTTTGCTGGTGTTTAATGTCAGTAGACTATTCTGAAGCCAGTTATTGACATCGCGCATGCAGGTCGTAGCCAGTTTGTGAGTCTGTTCCCATGACTCTCCGCAGCATATCAGAGCAGTGTCATCGGCGTAACAGAACACGTCCACTTCCTTTTTATGTCTGAACAAGTTGCAGATTTCATTGATGTAAATTAGGAAGAGGGTCGGGCCGAGGACGCTACCCTGCGGCACACCAAATGGTATGCTGCTCCATGGGCTGATGTGTTGACCAACTTTGATACACTGGGTTCTGAGGTTTAAGTAGCTGGAGAACCATTCCAAGGCGATCCCTCTGATGCCAATGGCTTCCAGCCTACGTGACAATATGGTTGGTGAGACAGTGTCAAAAGCCTTGGCCAGGTCCAGGAATATGCCGACACAAGCCTTGCCCCTATCCAGCTCTGTGCTGACAACCTTGAGAAGGTCCGTGACTGCACCCTCCGTAGACCTGCCTCGGCGAAACCCGTACTGTCCTTCAGCTAATAGTTGGCGTGATTCTAGATATGCTATAAGGCGTTTGTTGACAACCTTTTCCAGCAGCTTGGAGAGAGCGCTTAGTAGTGAAATTGGACGATAGTTGCAGGGTTCCTTTCTTTGACCGCCCTTGAAGATTGGTATTACCGCTGCTTTTTTCCAGCACTTTGGAAAGCGTCCAGCTGATATGCTACTATTAAATATGTGAGTCAGTGGTACTAATATTTGTTTTGAGATGATTTTTAGTAGTTTGTTATGGATGTCATCAATCCCTGGTGAGCTTTCGGACTTGCTATTGAAGATAAGGGTTTCTACTTCGCTCTCGGTAGTTGGTTGAAGAAAAAATGAGTTTGAGGCAGGCATTTCGGTAAGATCAATCCTTTTAGAGAGTTCTGCTTCGTCTGAATTGAGCTTGTCCATGGTAGTGTTAGCTAACGACTGTCCAATGCTAGTAAAATATTGGTTGAAATGATTTAGTGAGTCCTCGACTGTGTCCTTGGTTTTAAATATTTCGTTACAGGGTTCTTTTTGTTTATTTAGGTCACAAATGGTTTTGATAGTATGCCATAACTTTTGTGGGTTGTTTTTACTTTTAGCAAGGCTAGCGTTATTATGAATGTATTTTAAGCGTTTTAAGAGATCATTGCAGTAGTTGCGGTACCTTTTATATGATATTTGAAGTATTATGTTATTGGGATCTTTATGAGTTCGCAAATGCAACAAGTCCCTGTGTCTCATGCAACGTATAAGGCATGGTTTTATAGCGTATTTGCGACGGCTTACTGTTAATGAGGTAGTGTGTGTTTTGATCGTGTTTGAGATTATGTTAGTAAATGTTTGGGCACTCAGTGAAGGATCGAGTTCATTTAAAACACCTGACCAGTTTAGATTGCTCAGCTCGTTTGCAAAATAAATCAAATCAATGTCATTAATCATATTGTATAGGTAGAACCTAGCTTCTAAATCAAATATTTACGTGATCAATTGGTAATATTCTGATGCACTGTTAAATGTACTTCAATATTACAGACGGCGTCATTAATATCACTAGCTTAGTGATATTACGGGAAAGGCTAGCTTAGCCTTTCCCGTTTAGGAGTAATTTGGTGCTATGTCACTGGAACTTTTTCATTGCTCGTCAGTGTACATCATCTGTGAAAATTTCATCTGTCTAACTATCACGGTTCATGAGATACAGCCTGGTGACAGACGGACGGACGGACGGACAGCGGAGACTTAGTAATAGGGTCCTTTTTGGCACCCTTCGGGTACGGAACCCTAAAAAAGTATCCTAAAACGTCAGTTAATCGATTCCTAAAGTGGACCATCCCCATAGCGGAATGTGAGATTCGGGGATTACAGGCGTCAGGTGTTCGGTTTATCTGAATTTATTCATTCTCCGATTAGTCGCAGATAAATTATATTGCAACAAAAAGTGACAGATTGTTCGGTTGAATCCGGAAGTTAAAGGAATTGCCTGAAGTTCGTTGATCTAGATACCTCAATAAACAAACAAATATAGCGTCACTTCTTTTCCCATACGGGGAGGCAGCAGTACATTTGCGCGTAATTTTAGCCTCTAATTGATCGAGCGAGCGTCTCCGTTTCAGGATTGGGCAAAATGTTTTCGTATGTACGGATTTCTCAACTGATACTCGTGAATTGAATGCGTTACCCGTAAAAGGGTCTATCGTTATTTTTATTTAACAGAGGTATAGCACTTTATTTGTTTATACATGAATAAAATGTTCGGCCATTGTTGTCCGTATAGACCCTTGTACCGCTAAACTATCAAATGAAATTAAAAAAAAAGGTAGCTTGTGTTGCCATTTTTTATTCCCTGTTTTGACGTCGACGCGGAGAATGCGACATAGACCCTTATTCCACAATAAAATTGATTTTGTGCAGAATGTATTGAATGGACCCTTTTACGGGTAACGCATTCATGTGTTGTGAGCAGGTTCGATGATTAAATACCTACATTTTTTTTCGATTGACTTTTTGGATTTTTTTCAAAATCGCGGAGATGGGGTTAAAAATTTCAAAAAACCGCCCAAACAGCTTTATGGATTTTAACAAATGCGGTGTCGTTGGATTTTTAGGGACCGTGAGAGTAACTTAGGCTTTATCATTTTAGTGAAAAGTCTATAGGTTGGGTTAAAAACCGCAAAATGAAGTTTACAAAGTTATTGGTGCGGCTACTTTCATACTACAAGTACGTAACCAGGTGCATTCATAAGTTTGTATGTGTTATTAAAAGAAAGTGACACTCGCGAGGTATACACCCACAGGCTACTACACTACAGATACATTAGTCTGCCAAATATCGCTTTAAATTAGGCGTGGCAAGTCTACGTGGTGTAGTTTCATCTAAGTTTTTGTGTGAAAGGGAAATAAACTTCTATGAGTATTATTGTTCAGTAAACAGTCAATCAACCACTCACCTCCCGTGGTTTTTCTAGAAATATAATATATTTCCGTTGTAGGTTTTGAATTTGATTACCATGCCGTAAGGCTCAAAATCGCGACGCCTCCTGCACAGGCTTGGGAGGTGAGTGGTTAATGCTTCAGCAAACCACGGGCGGAACAGGAGCGGGATTGGTAGCCGGGCAGATGTCAAATACATTTTAATATGCTAGCAAATTTGCGCATGCGCTGTTGTGTCAGTGTGCCGGCCATTTGACCATACATTTGACAATATTGACACCCGTCCCGCCACACCCTGCTCCTGTCCTGCTTGTGGTGAGCCGAAGCCTTTAATGTGTGGGATTGTTTCTCTTCTTACATGCCTAGTGCGTCATAGGTATGTCTCAGAGATGGATCAATCTATAATAGGGTAGGAGAATGTAGAAACCCCTTGCAACAAACTCATTACTTACGCGTAAGATAAATTCAAGCATTCAGTTAGAACTACACCATAGAAGTGCGACCGTAGTCCATAAGCCGCACGAGATAAGAACGTCACAACGAACAAAAGGTTTACCTCTACGAGAACGATAGTTATCTATTCACTAGTAAACATGTTGACAAAGTTTTAGGTGATGCGATTACCATGTAAGACTTCTTATCATAATAATAAAGGGTGAATAACCTCTTAAAGGATGTCTCTTGAAGAAGATATATTTACATATATACTTTCTTCGAGAGGCATCATAGATATTTTATCTAGAGCCTTGAATTACTGTAAGTGTATTGAAGCACCGTAAACTGCTTTATTCTAAGTAATAAGCAATCTAAGCAATGCTTATTCCTAAAGTATTTGTTGGGTAGCATTTAAATGCTTTTTTACATGTTTGTATCGTCACTGTTTCTGGTATACACGACACAGGGTATCCTAGTGTGGGGCCAGAAGCAATGTATGTGCCTGTATGATAAAACATGTACATACATTTTTGAAAACTATATTTCCATTTGTTTGGATGTATTGTACATGTTATGTTTGTTAAACTAATGTAATTGATTAAACTATCAATATTAGACTCGTCGTATCGTGATTATAGTTTAATGACTGCTTGTCAAGTCATATGTGCATAATTGGTTACTGGTTAGACGTGGGCACGACTGTACCAGTGTCAGTCCGTATGGGAAAAGGCGTGACGCTATCTAGGCGCCGTGGCCCTATCATAGAATTGATCATTTCATGATATGGCTAATCATGGTTGAGCTAGAGGTTACACTGAACGATGAAATCTTTTAGGGCAAAAAGACGAATTTATATACAAGAATCACCATGTATAGAGCTGAATAAAGATTCATTTTAAAAGACAAGTTTTCATGAAATCCAATCCTATCTGACCATTTCATGAAATGGTTGGCCCATCATGAAATGGTTGGCCCATCATGAAATGGTTGGCCCATCATAAAATGATAAATTTTGTATCTGGCCACGATACATACATTTGTAAAAAACCGGCCAAGTGCGAGTCGGAATGGCGCACAAAGGGTTCCGTACCATTATCTATTAAAACGGCAAAAAACAGGTTTGTTGTATGGAAGCCCCCATTAAATATTTATTTTATTCTGTTTTTTAGTATTTGTTGTTATAGCGGCAACAGAAATACATCATCTGTTAAAAGTTAAACTGTGTATCTATCACAGTTCATGAGATACAGCCTGGTGACAGACGGAAGGACGGACGGACAGCGGAGGCTTAGCACCCTTCGGGTATGGAACTCTAAAAACCAAGCCATAGAAATACAACTCAACTACCAACAACATCACTTCTCTACACAAAAAAAAAACCTCCGTTGTGAAGTTGACCAAAACGATGTATCCAACAAACAACCTTTCGTTCTCTACCTATCCAACAGTCAATCCAACAATCCTTTATCGTTGCAGCGACAACAGTATCGAGACATTAAACGGGTTGGAGCAGTTCGGCAGATTGCAGGAGCTGGTATTGGACAACAATAACTTAGGAGACGCCGTCATATTCCCGTATCTACCCAACTTGAGGACCTTGTCCCTCATTAACAATAAGGTTAGTAAAATGTCGATAGAAGTAAAGCTTGCAACTGGTCTGGGATGTCATTAAAACACGTCAAAGTTAACTTGGCACCTCGCTTAGACGTCATAGTGTCCGTCAATGTGCTACTGACGCGTCGTCGCGGGCGAGAGCGAGTGAGAGAGTCCGGAGCTGTCAATTTGAAAGGATTCAAAAGACAAGTACAAAAATTATTATTTGTTCAGCATTGTTTGTAACTAGGTTTTATATTATTTATCTACACACTTATCATAAACCCTCTTTACTGCGTATAAAAACTGCACGTTACGATCAGCGTAATGTTAAACTATTTGGTAAAAACTCATTTTTCTACACATAACACATTCAAATTTCGAACGCCGACGCCCGTCTGCGTGCCGCCCCTAGTTTGTCTGTGGTACTAGTGAACAAGCTAAACAATTGCAACGCCGTTGCAACGCCGGGCAAACATGCGGTTCCTGAACACATCAAAGAGAGCTTATGATATGTGTGTAGATAAACTAGTGTATGTAACTGTACATAATTAGGCATTAAAACTCTCAAGTGATATTATTATGAAACTCGCCTTCGGCTCGTTTTATAAACCCACTCTGGAGTATTAATGCCCTCCATTATGTAGCAGTCACATAAACTACTATTACAGTGTTACAAATGATGGTACCTACCTACCCAGTAGTACTGGGTGTACCTAAAAATATTAACCTTATTATACAGGGTGACATTTAATCAGCTGACCATATTTTAGGGAATGACAGTTACCATCATTATGAACAACTTTCCCCAAGCAACATATGGTCGCAAATGGAAAAACTATCATTCCCTAAAATATGGTCGGCTAATTAAATGTCACCTAGTATAACATATTAAATCTAAATTTAATCTAAACATATTATTTATTTAGTAGTAGTAAATTAGTGGATATACAATTTACAATTTAAATCAGTATCAGTATAAGTTTTATTTATTCCCTTTACCATTAATTTAAGAAAAAGTCAGTATAAGTATTTTATTATAGTTTTTATTTTTATTCGGGTATGTCAAGAGATACAGGATCTAGCTATGTATCCTTATTAAGTTTCTCGGACATCTAGAAATTTCTATAGCAATTGACAAATCCACCAATCAGAGAACGATTATTTTGATTACATTATAAAAGTTGCAATTTCGCCGGTCTTCTATACTTATTAAAAAATATTAGGGTTTTTTAAACAATGTTGCTAGTTTAGATTTTGAAAATCCTGTTGCTGTTGTACTATTGGCTGATATCAATGAAATATGAGCGTGTGATTATCCTATCTTGTTACAGTTCACAGACTTGGGGAGTTTGCTTGATAAGATCTGCCAGTGGCTTCCTGGGTTGAGCTACTTAAGACTGATGAAAAATAAGGCGTGTCCTAATGTGTTGTCCGATAACGATAAAGATGAATTGGACTATCAGAGATACAGGTAAATATCGTCAAGATATGTGCACTGCTTAATGTAATGTGCGTGCATCGGCATTTGTTGATATGCAGTATTAATGTCGATGAAAAAAAAAAAACACATAAACATTTCTATACAGGCACAAACATTGCTTCAGACCCCACGCTACTCAGGATTCCGTGCCGTGGGAACCAGATACAGCGACTTCACAAACATATCAACATCCAAGATATGGGGTTTTTTCTTCCTCCTTAGCCAGGATTCAACCCGGGACCCCTCGCTTGGGAGGCAGAGCCTCGCCCGCAACGCCTCAGAGGTCATCATAGTATCGTCAAGATATGCGAACTGTTTAACTGTACCTGTATCGGGAGTTGATGATTGCCCGGTTAATGTCGATTGGAGTGGAGGTAAAACCGAAAATATGCCGAAGAGCAGCAGAGAGAACGTAGAGGAGTAGTCTGACACCAACTACTCACTCTGCAACCATGTCAGGCTAAGATATTTGCCACTGGTACAGCGCATATGGGCCATTTGTAATTGGAGAGGTAACGAGGGGTGTTTTCTATAACGCTACTTCAGTGTTCGCAATACCGCAACCGACTCAGCTATATCAGCATCTATAGTGGACTTTCGGAGAAAATTCAAGGCCCCTAAAACTTGTTATGCAGATACTTCGTAGTATACAAGCTCCCCTGCCTCCGCTCTCTGGACTCCCGTCGCATTAGTTTCTCCGAGCGCTCGGAGGCGAGCAAGCGCGGCGCCTACTTGCGCGCCCGCAACGTCCCGGTAGGGGAAAGCGCGACAGCGCTGCCCGTGGACCTGGCGGCCCTGGGCAAACACGAAGGTGATGGCCTAATTATTGCAAATATTTTGGTAGATGGCAATATGTGTTTTTTGCAAGGCAAACATTGCCACCAGAAAAGTTCTACGGATATTGACAGTTAATTTCATCGATTAACGAGATTAACTCTTTGCTCTGACTTGCTTTACTTATTTACTCTGTGATTCATTTTGTGACGTCAGATGAACGAAGATGAGAACGAAGAAGAGATGAATCTTTGCTTACTTACTGTGTGTTTGGACAAAAACTTAGCGCCCTCTACGTGGAACCATTTTAAAGTATTAGTCCCCATTGTAAAGGCGTCAAAGGTAACGAATCATCCTGACTGTTTCCAAAAAGGTTGCTTTAATCCCAGTCATTAGCAACCAAAGAGACCATAATACATCGCTTTGGAAAGTAAAATAGCTAGCTAGCCCAACGAATAGCAATTTTGTGCTTTTCGTTGGGTTATTTGTGTAGAAGGTCCTCTGTATGTATCAAAGTACTAGTCTAATATTTACATTGAATTTTCAGGTACTTACGGCAAATTTCACTACAAATACACCGGCAAATATTAGGAAGGGAATTTATTCATTGTCGATAGTGATTTGTAAGAGTGTCAACAGGTCGACAGTAAATAGCTAACATTTTATAGCGTATGCATGAGTTGAGGTGGTAAAACATTCCGAAATAGAATGTAAGGCATAGGCGCTGTCCTCATTGACATCGGTCGTACGACGGTAAAGTTGTAGCAGGAAGTGATGTCACACGTTATTTTTTATAAATTCAACCCCATTATTATCCACTATTTAATTCTGAAATGTCAACTTCCGGCACATCCTAAAATCCCTAAATTTGGCTTTGTTCTTATGGCTATATGGCTGACAAGGTATGCGCCGACTGTAAACAGCTAAAGCTTCCATATGAATTTTACAAATGGCTAGTTTGCAGCGTCTGTAAGACCATGCAACATTTTTGAATTCCTCACTTTTGCGCCCTAATAAAGAAAAACATGGATGTTTGCGGCCAGTCATGTACCGGTGTCAATCGACAGAATAAGTTATAGCAAATAAAAATATGTATTTATGAATTGGAGTTTGAAAATTATAATATTGAAATAAGTTTAATTGTTATAAGTAGTTACTTTTCGATAATGATGCATGTTATTGTGATTAGTTTGGATGTATTTATACTGAGTTAACAGGGTATAAAAACGAAGTGTGCCTTTATAGTGGTAGTATAGTCATTTTAAGAAAATATAATATGTACGTGGATAGATTATAAAAAAATAAAATTTTAATTAATCGTTTTAAGATACTCTCGTTGTTTATTTTCTTCAGTACACACAAAACAGCCCTAAGTAATAGCCAGACTCTTCTGGCTAATGAAAGGAGAGTCTGAATTTAGACTTTTCTGGCTAATGAAAAGAGAGACTGGATTTTACAAAACAATAATAAAATTATGGCAACAAAATTTATGTTTCAAATTTGTCAACATCCTATAAAGGTAAACTCACACGTATCTTCGTTCTCATTACAGCCCGTAAACTGTTTCGATTCCGTATAAATTTGGCACTTCGCTAGTTTGTGGCGGCGCTTCGTCTCAATTTTTTATGGAAATATGACGTTTGGCGCAAACTGTCAGCCGTAATGAATGAATGGTGCTTCTCCAGCCAGGGTTCTAAACCTGCTCCGGTCTTTCGGCCGGCATACCTGAGAGCACGGGTTTTGAGGAGAGGAAGGATAGTGAATTGAATCGACCGACTCTTCAGCCTGTAGCCAATATAGGATATGTGGAATGGGAAGGGCTGTAATGGTACACAAGAGTCAGTTCATTTAATACTTCATTTTGCGTTACAGGGGGCTAGCCCATCGCCGCAAAGTACACATTGAATACAAGAGTCGGTTTAGTTAACGCTTGGGTTATCGAGTAGTTCAAAGTAAGTTGACCAGAAAGGGGCCTGAGAAAGTGGTTGGTTCGAGGAACAGAGGTCGGGTCAGGTTTTTTTTGTCGCATTCCTGCGAAATGTGTATGGATCAGAGCCGATTTAGCTGCGCGCTGAATAAATTATGAATAACTAAATAATGGAAGGTTTATGGAACTATACGGAGAAAGCTAATGTGTTGACTGCAAATATACAATTGCGATTGATTATTACGATGTGGTGAGTCTGACATCACGGGTTTGAATATCATTCTAGTGATCTTCGTCTTAGACGCTAGCGGTCGGGCAGGCTTAATTAATTGCAACCGCTTATATAGCCAGCGATCGACAAAATTTTGTGTATCGGCAATACCAAATGACTTGAGTGATAACCGAAGGTTGATTAGAAACTATGCGTACACAAAATTGTAGAACAGCGGGTGTGCATGGCATGGTTGATTGAAATTAGACCCTGTGTAGTTAGAGTTAAGAAGCTAGCGCTTGGGCAGATTGTGTCACGCAAAGGACGCCATCTCAGACATGTGGGGCCTATAAATACGAGCGCGTGGGTGGGGAAGTCATTCAGTCCTTACGTCAAACCACTGTGGTATACGTGTCTTTCGGTAATCTGTACAGTTCGGTCTGCCGTTTTACGCGTCTGGAACTGGAAGATTTGTGATTGCGTGCTACAGTGAATTTTCGTGTGTGTCTGAAGCGCCGAGATATACCTCGGTTCCTATCCTTTAAATCAACCTACCCCAAATTCCAAGCTATCCTTGGGTCGTTAGATAAGAACTTGTAGGTAATTTGATCTGAGTCTGAGTCTGGGCTTGGAGCGACCCTAATTTCCTTTTTCCTTCACCATAGGGTTCCTGGATTAGCTCTTAGGATATTCGCGGGCTAATCCTTTCCTCATTTCCTTCGTGTAGCGAGTTTTGAAATTCCCACACACACAAGTCGTTAAACATACAAACACATTCAAATCAAATACAACCAGCTTCGAGTGGTGTCGATGATGGACGTGGTATAACACTAGGATTTTAGACTAGGCTAAACAGGAGTTTAGTTGAGGCTAAACCTAGGTTGTCAAGGCATAGGGAGACTGTTTGATCGATGGGGTTCCGCGGATGAAAATAACAAATTCAGAACAAAGTATAAACGTTTTCAACTCAGATAACCTATCCTGTTGATATCTTTGACATTTGAGTGTTGTCGGGGACGCGCGAAGAGATCAAATTACAGTCTAAAGTTCATCGTTTAGGGACGGGTAGATTATTTTGCCTTGCCTTGGATCGATTTGATTCAAGTTGCATCTTTAAATTAAATGTAAATTTCGCTGGAGATCTAACGTGTAGATTGTGTCACGCATTTATTTTGCTGGGCTCAGTCGAGGCGAGTTGTGGTTAGCTAGATGCATAAATCGGTATTTTCCGAAGTACGTAACTCGTTGTGGAGAGGGTTAGAATAAATTATGAATAACTAAAGCACTAAAGAAAACGTTTCAATAACATCCAGCTCCAATTGCGCAGAGTTGAAGGTTTCAAAACGTTACGGACCTTTTGAGGAAACCGCTAGTTCAGACCCATTTCGGAAAATCAAATCGCAATTGTGTAAACCCGGTCTATTTGGATCGTTATTGCCGTGAACTAATTATATAATTGGAGCCACTAAAGCCGCTACTAGCGAGCACATGAAATATCATTGAGTACTCACGTCGTAACACTACGACGAATAACCATACGACATCCCAAACAAATATTATAAATTGTGGTCGACCACTTAAAAAGAAGCTCCATGCGCCAATATATACAAAAAATAAATGGTACCATTACACAAAAGATAACAAAGATCGATCTGGCGCAAAACACCGCTAACTGATGCGAAATACCGACTTGCGGGCATACATGCTTTCTCTGTTTAACTTTAAACTCTAACTTCCTGAACCAATCTTCCGTTCGGCTATTGTACGCCTAACGAACTTCTCAACAAACGAGAAATTCAGACTTATCATTCTTGACTTGACATTTTCTCAGCTGAATCGGGACATCTCTTTTGGGGGTAGATAGAATAGACGATCATAGCTTCTGGCAACGGTAGCTCGACCTTAGATATTTATGCCGTTACAGGATGTGGGTATTGGAGAGCAGCTATTGTTTTCATCCAGTTCTTGTTTTCCTTCTATTTTCAAGTCTGTTTCAGGTGTTTGTTTGGGTTATTCGGTAAGTTCTCAGTTTCGCTTTGGCTGTCTGTTTCTGGAATACGGTATATTTAGCTCGATGCCTTCCTGACTTCGTCCCTGTTGTGTGCTGATTCTGTCCAGTAACTGTGTTCTTTACCGTAGTATTTGATGTCATGCTTAAGGGAATCTTTCCAAATGTAGATGTTTCGGCCGACTTTCTTCTTCCTTGCTCCGTATTTGGATGCAGCGTAGAGGAGGTGTTGTTGTGGGCGTCGCAGATTATGTGTACAGTAACACATCCGGTGGTTTTAGATTCGCTGGGTTATCGTTTTGCCCTGTAGTAAGTCGTGAATTTTGTGGTGTCTTGGATAGCTTTTGGCGTTTTCAAACATGTCTCTGAGGATCAGGCGTTCATATTTTTTTAGCCTAGAACTGTTTGCTTTAGTGAAGGCTGCCGCTTTTAGTCCGTATGTTATACACGGTGCGATACCCATTTTTAAATAAGACGCACTATTTTCCAGTCCATGTTGGAATTCTTTATAAAATGCATTAGGCCTTGGAATTGCATATGGCTTGCCGGCAAATTCCAAATTCCAAATTCCAAATGTCTTTATTACTGTAGATATTTACATAAACATAGCAATCGTCATTTTTTGCCACTTCTCTACATTGGACCACTGTGGGAGAGAAGGGCGTAGAAACTCCCACAGATTGATTTTTAGATCTCTTTTTAAAAATTGCTTATGCTTAACTAATACAAAATATAATATTTAGTCATTATCATAATTAATAAGCAGGAATAAATAATTACAAAATTATTAACAGCAAGGTCTGTGTTGAGCCAGATTTACCCCATACAGACCCATCATTTAAGTAATCTTGAACATTGTAATATCCCTTTTTCGACAAAGTCGCTTTAACATGGATTTTAAATTGCTCAAATGGCAATTTCAAGATCTCCAGAGGTATCTTGTTGTAGTAGAGAATGCATTGACCCTTGAAAGAATTGCTAACCTTCGCGAGTCTAAACCGGGGCGCAAGTAGTCTGTGATTATTTCTTAGGTTAACATTACAGCTATCGCTAAGTTTGGGAAATTTTGTAAGGTTCTTGCGTACATACATTATATTTTCGAAAATAAATTGACTAGCTACAGTTAGTATGTCAATTTCTTTAAAAAGCTATCTTAAGGAGTCTGTGCGTTTTAAATTATAAATTGCTCTGTGGGGTCCCCACTGCAATTTGTTATCAATGGTTATTCCAAGAAACTTCGTGTCATTTACTAATTCTAACGTATTGCTGTCCAACACTAAACTGGTCCCAACTTGCCTGACATTTGGAAGTGAGAATTTGATACATTTGGTTTTACCAGCATTTAACAATAAATTGTTAACTGTGAACCAATTCAAGGTTAAAGATAATACTCTATTGACATCATCAAAATCTTCTTTTTGTCTTTCAATTTTCAAGACCAGTGAAGTATCATTAGCAAACAACACTATGTTAGTCAATTTCTCCACCATAAAAGACAGATCGTTAATATATACCAGGAATAAGAAAGGGCCTAATATGGAACCTTGTGGAACGCCAATTTTTACCCCCGATCCATCAGATTTAACGCCGTTGACTTCTGTCTTTTGAATTATATTGCTTAGGTATGATCTTAGTAGATCCATTGCTTTATTTCTAACTCCGTAATGATTTAATTTCATTAGTAACGTGTCATGATCAACACAATCAAATTCCTTCGACAGATCGCAAAAAACACCGATAGCACCTTTTCTTTATTATCTCTCCTACTATGTCCTGCCCTAATATATGTGCCGAAATATTTTATTTCGTTTACGGGTCGTATTAGAACACCGTCCAGTACGATCACCAGCTGTGGGCGCTGGGTGTTTATGGGTCTATTATAAGAATTTTCGTCTTTGTTAGTATCGAAACCTAACGTTTTTAATAGTGCTTTCAAGTGCATGAAGATTCGGTCAAGGTGTTATAAATTTTGACAAACGATGATGAGGTCATCCGCGCAGGAGAGAATAAGTGGTAAGACTATTTCTTCATCTTGGTTCAGTTTTATGTTGGGGATTTCTTCTTCCAGTCCTTTGGGTACAGCATCCATTAATATTGTAAATAGTCTTGGTGACAGTGGACAGCCTTGTTTTACACCTTTTCCTTTGTTGATCAAATTACTTTGCTGTCCAAACCATTTGATGCAGGTCCGTTCATACATGCACCGGTTGCTATTGATTCAGATGACTTTCCTCCCCAAATCTCCATGTTCTTGAGTTGCTGATATACGCAGTCTGGGTTCTGGCCCAATAAATCTCTGGTTTGCACCGCAACGGTTAGATATACCGCGGGTACATCGTGATACTTTTTTGACAAATATATACTTGGATCTTTTGGCGCCCAGTAATGAGAATTATGGTGATTTTTGATCCCATCACGATCAAATCTCGACTCGTCAGCCTTAGCAAATACCCTGACGTTCGGTATACGGCGACTTGGAAAGCGACGTAAGTGTTCCGTAAGAGCCGCTGCTGAACTTCCATTGCAGTATCCGTAGCAAAATAAAATATCCGCATATTCTTCTTGATTAAATACAGCCATTTTAGCGGCAACAGGAACAACAGGAAGAAAAAGACTTGATATTCTTTTTTATTTTAATCTAGGAAATGCCTTTATTAAACCTCTAAGAAGAAGGTAGAGACCTCCATGGTCATTATAATTATTGCTAAGTAAAAAAGAGTAAGTATACTAATTTGGCCAAATTCATTTTTAGGATTCTATATTTAGAAGTTTTTCTGCTTTAAAGTTAGTGCAAATATATTACTTCACTGAATAGCTGATAAGACAGGAAAGTTATTGCAATAGTTTGTACGCTAAGACACGTACATTTTTTAATAAATGCTCTGTATTTCTGGAATAAAAACTTTATTATATTATAATTAGTGCTCGTCTAGACCTCATAAGAAATCTACTTCCCTTTTACTTTAGATTCTGCGTTTAAAATGAAAGACTTTATACTTAAATAACTTCATCCCCGTTTGCACCCCTTCAGGGGTAGAATTTTCAAAAGGCTTACGTTTAAACGGTAACAAAAAACGCACCTATTTTACTACCAATAAATTCGAAATGACTGCCAGAATGGATAAATGTCCACAAAATTATGTTTGGATAAATGATCACCAAACTTCTTTTTATGTTTTGTGTACTTAAGTTTATGTTTTAAGTATTTTTTGTTGTTCTTACATGTTCAACCTAACACGAAGGATAAAAGGGGCTTCGCTTCGCTCACCCCCTTTACCCTTCACCTAAGCTACCGCAGTATTTTGCCCTGATATTTCTTGCAACTTTTGGTGTTCTTTTATCCATTTTATGTAGGAAAAAAATATTTTAGTGATCATTATGTTTGTTGCCTTTTCAAAAACGCTGATACACGTTTAGATTAATATTCATTGGTCAGCCTAAATACAAAATTTTAAGATTCTATCTCTAACACTGACGGATTTTCATACAAACTTTCACACACTATTTGAGCCCTTATGGATTGAATTACCGAAAATCCCTCCTTAGTGGATGCCTACACTATGCAAGGTATCTATGTGCAAAATTTCAAATTGATACTCCAGCGGTTTGGGCTCTGCGTTGATTCCATCATTAGTTATCTAAGGAATTGTGCAGCAGACTGCTCTTACTAGCAATAAACTGCCATATTCTGCCTAGGTTTGCTGGAAGAAATATCTTTTTACAGATAAGCTCCCCTTTGCGCACAAGTGTTAATGTATTTTTACTCATTATTTACCGTGCAATAAAGTATATTGAAGGTCGGGTCGGGTCGCGATGCCTCATAACCAGGTCCAGGTGTTGACCGGTTAAATACTTACATCATTTACGTCACAAAAGCCGTCTAAAGGTTTGGTTTTCAAAATATTACGGGTGATTATATATTTTAATTGAGTATGTAGGCTGCAACCATGGATAAATTGAGTGGAGTTTACTTGTAGGGTCTCTGCATTCAAATTTGTTATTGCATACATTGTATAGTCTCATGGTACTAAGGATAGTACGTTTGGCTTCAAGTCTTGGAAACGGTTATAATTTCAGTAGCTCAGGGTATGAGAGACTTGCGCGGTGGCATCTGTAATGTAACGCACCTAGGAACTTCCTTTGTACGTTCGCAATAATTTTGTTGAAATTGTCAAAATCTCATATGGGGACGGCATATTCCTCCCGGAAAAGTTCCTCATTACAAAATCGTGCATCTGAAGTGATCTGATCTGTTAACAATTTTCTCCATGTGAAGGTCCAAATTTAATTTAAAGTTAAGTAACAACCCTAGGTCTCGCAAAGAGTCAGCCTTTGCTAGCTTTTTGCCACTCAAAGTAGGTATAAGAAGTGTATAATATTGATATTTTTAGTAAAATTAATTTGGTTAAATTTATCAATATGAAGGTGTAGTTTATTATCGCTGCAGTATTATGAGAATATATTTTATTTATATTTATCTTCTTGAAAGAGGTGATAGTCACTAGTGGGGTGCCGATGCAGCGGTAGGCTTTTAGGTCGTCTGCATATAATAAGTACTTAGAATGATGAAAACATTGGTTAATATCATAAGTGAAAATTATGAATGGTACGACTCTTTGACTTCGAATAGCAATGTAAGACAAAAATCACAGTAAGAGTCCCCTTATGCCATTCAAATTCAATTCAAGTTATTCAGTAGTAGCTCGAGATCGACCTTGTTAAAGGCTTTTCTGAAGTCATTGTACACCGCGGCCGTGTGAACATGTCTGTCCATGTTCTCAAAGAGGTAAGCACCACTTAAATGTCGCCCATCTTAACATGCAGGGGCTGCCTGGTAAAATAATAATAATAATAATACCTTGGACACTATTTACACACATTGATCTAGCCTCCTGATAAACCTCTGCAGTCTGCCCTGGCGTTCAAACAGCTGTACTTTGCCTATGTCCGCAGTGTGTTGGAGTACGCCTCACCCGTCTGGCCTCCTATGTACTCGACACACTCGACTCGGTCCAGAATAAGTTTATCAGGCGGTTGGGTTTTCTGTACCCCACTAGTTTTAATGCAGGCCCACATGAGCGAAGCTTGGTGTCGCTGGCGGACAGAAGACTATTCGCGGATATGAAGTTGCTTCACGACGTGATCCACTCAGGCATTGACAGTTGTCGTGTAACGATACGAACCTAACCAGAACCTAATAGAAAACAACCAGGATAAAATTTAGTAGTGACAGTTTATTAGTTGTTTACAGTGAAGACTATAGAAAAATGATACGAAGATGAGGATGAATGAGATGTGAACAGGTTTTTATAAAATATAGATTAGGTATAGAAAAAAAAGAAACGGAGGACACGGAGAGTAGGTGACCGGTGGGGTGATGACCAGGATGCAGGTGTATTTGTTGTTGAAGATGTTGAAATCGTCGTTGTAGGAACGGTAGCGGACGTATTTGTAGTTACGGCTCGCAGGATCCCGTTGTAGGAGCGGCTCGCAGGATCGTGTTTGTAGGAATGGCTCGCAGGATCGTGTTTGCAGGAACGGCTCGCAGGATTGTGATTGAAGGAACGGCTTGCAGGATCCCGGGGTAGTGCGACCCCGGGATAAGGCCTTTAGGTGGTTCTTCTAGTTCAGAAGCTGACGTGAGACTCCAGAATTTCAGAAATGTTCCGCTTTTATACCCTTTTTGGAGAGTTCTAAAAATTATTTAAATTAAACGTAATTTTTGTGAGTGGCCAAGAGAGAAAAAGTATTTTTGTAAAAGTATTGAAGCAAACCTATCACACCGCTAACGAGTTTGAATGGACATTGCCATGACAACCAGATAAACAAGGACGTCAACAAATGTCAAAGTTTGGTTTCAGGCTCGTAATACGAAAAACAACAAAAAAACCATGAAGTAAATGGAGTAACAATGAATATAAAAAGGTAGAGCACCAGCGCGCACGAAGCCCGAGATTGCAGAGTTTCGGAGAAAGCCAAATACAAGGTCCCCAAAGGTAAACCCCTTCGCTATCGATTTAGAAGAGCTGATAGTGTGAAAATACAAAGCGAAAATGATTTGTTAATGTGTTCTTATGGTTTAAAACGTTACAGGGTCCTATGAAAATAAAGGTGATACCAAATATACAGCTATGCAGCTCAGCAAGAATCCAGCTGAAAAGCATGAAAGCATGAAAAGCAAGAATAGCATGTAAATAGCATAACACTACACAGTAGCGCACTGGTGAGCAAAGTGCTGCTTCGCTTCGCCCCTGCGCGCCCCCGCCGGCACGGGCGTGTGCCTGCATTGCTACAGCATGCACGCGCGCGCGCTAACTACGCCACTTACTCATCGCTAAACAGGAGCATTGACATTTATGAAACCCGTTTCTCCGAGCTTGAAATTTTCCTCTTAAACCGCCGCGCGGCATTCCACGATTTATATTATTATTATTATTATTATTATTACGTTTATGACTGCCGTGAGACAACTAATAAATAAATAAATAAATTAATATCAATTTCTTTGGAAAGTTCTCTCAGGGAGAGAGCGTCTTAAATTATAAATAGCTCCAATAGCTCTTTTCTGTCATATTATATATTATAGTATAGCCTATGATGTTTGATCACTACTATTTACTAACACAGAAGAACTAGACAAAACCTCACCAATTAAAAATGCGTCTAATAATTTTCAGGGCCTTGTTACTCAATACATGAGACGATGAGGTTTGTTCAAGTGTTTAATGGGGTCACATTAAACACTTGAACAAACTTGTTTAATGTCACTCACTTAGTATCATGTTCCAAAATGTTCTAATATGTCGTGGACTAATCATTAAACTAGGGCGATTAAAAAAAACTGGACATATCACTAATAAAAAAAGCTTCTGCTTACAACAGTTAATAATTCATAATTTGAACTAATAAGACCCTGCTGAGCACGATCCTGCCCGATATCGTCTAGTAAATATAATATATTCTTGGTCAAGAATAAAATATCTCACATATTAAATATGCTTCCAATTATCTCGTGATAATTTAAAGTACTATACTTGATATTTCTGTCTATACAGAGCAAAACAAGATGAACAGCATCAGATAGTTATAATAATATGTATATGATACATATTAATCAGGCTAGGAGATTTCTTGGACATCACGGCTAACGGTATATCAATTCAATTCAATCGTTTATTGCATTAAAAATAGTGACATTAGTTACCTTTTGACATATATAGCGCAGTGTAATTTTATCGGTAAAAGACGGTAAAAAAATCTTTGATATGGTCGGTAGTAATGAAATGGGTCAGTAAATGCGAACATCAGACGACTATCAGCTTTGATATATTTATAACACGAATGATACCATCAGCAATATCATCAATAACTTGTTTTATTATAAAAATAGGTAGACTATCACACCCATAAGAATTTGTATTGTAACTATCTTGATAAGTATTGATTTAGTAAACGGATTGTCTTATAACTCTATTGCATTTGACATCTGTCGATAGTAGGGACAGAGCTATAGAAGCTATGTCTCCTTCTCCTTGTTTCTCTTAGAAGGGGTAAGAAGACTAACGCAGAGCTCTATCCCTACTGTTGACATATTTTAAATGCTACTTATAATTTGGCTTCACTGTATAAACCAACAAAAGTTTCGGCAAAAAAAAAAATAGGCGTGGGTCACACTTTGGGAGGACAGAGTCTAATTAATTTCAAAAATCGAGTCAATGAGTTTCATTATATGCCGTTTGCAGCTGCAAAGAGAAACTTCTTGAAAAAAATCTTCTAGTCTGTCTGTCATAATGGGTTAAATTAAAACGTTACGACCCGCGTTATAGTCCAGGCATGGTATAAGGGGTTGGCAGGAAAGATGTCTTATTTCAGGATGTATATTTTGCCACCTTGTGTTGTGTTGTGTCCTTGCCGCTCGTACCGCCATCGCTATTTTGAAAAAATGTGCCTTGGAACATTTTGTTTGAAAATAGCTACTTTCCGGCTCATTTTGTTATAAAATAGTCTTAAAATGAAATAAATTAAAAAAACGGCATAGCAAGCAATATTTATTTTGAGATGTTATATATATTAATAATATATAGCGACAGTAGATAAAGGTGGCAGATGGTAGCTGGACGAGAAATATAGTGGATCACTTTGACACATTTCGTAAGCATAGATATACCTAGTCGGTCCTTAAGTTCTGTCACAAGGTTTTTGATAGATAAAACCCAGCAATAAACTTTTTCTTATTCGTATTATACATGATTGAAAAGCTTATTTTATACGAATCAAATTGCAATACAATACATTTTGTACGATTATCGCAATATGACAAAAAACCTTATAACTTGAGACAATCGCGAACCCAAAACACGCCGCAACTGACAAAAATACCACTTACCACAAATTTAATAAAAAAACAGTGTTCCAGATAACCAACAAGGTTTTTTTTTATTTATTCTGAAACCTCGATTTTAGACCATGCTTAACAACTAGCATTTGTTTTTCAAGGCAAGGTAACGGGTTCTGACTAAAATCTCACGTAAGTTTGAAAGGTTTTAAGAGTCATGGAAAAAAGATAAAGTGAACCACGTCCGTATTTTTGATTGGGTAAAAAAGTGCAAAATCTCTGAAGAAACTAGCATTTGTGTATTATGGCTTTAAGCATTTAAATCCAATAATCGTTCTAATTTATCAGTATTTAATGAGCTATCAAACCATATATAGTATTAAATAAAATAAAACTTGTTATTATTTACTATGCGGCAAAATATTTGTGACAGAACTTATGGACCGACTAGGTACTTAATAAAAATAATTGATATCTTTCATAGTATTAGTGATCCCTTTATGCATAGGTTAAAATCAAAGAATTAAAATAAAATTTCCGGAAAGTTCATAAAATTCCTAATTTTTCCATTGCATCGTTCGTTTAATGATATTCTACATTAATGATTAATATTTTTGCCTATGTACCTAGACAAACGGCAGTGAGTCAAGCCAAGTTAAAGGTAAGTAACTTGCGTGGCGAAACACCAGCAATGTGTTTTTCACTCAAGTACCTTTGACCCCTTTCCAACTCATAATCTATTAAACCTACACAAAGGCCTATATCAAAACCCTCTCCAAATTTCAGATTTGTAATCGAAACTGTTATTATAATATTTCATTACCGTTCAAATACTGCCATTTAGTATATTTATTTGCTTTGCAACTTATTGACTGACCGTCCTATATATCATAAACCTAACCCACATCCAGGTGACCTAGATACTTTGGTTGTGACGTAGTGTAGATTTAATAGGAATGAACCGCTATACCGAGGTTCTCCCTTAGATGATGGGATGGGCTGGGCACATGACTTAGGGTATGACAAGTCAAGAAAATGGATGACGATGATTTGGTCAAATATGATACTTTAGAGAAGTAAACCCTCAAAATCATAGTAAAAGATATCTTAAAAATCCTCGATTACATTCTGATATGCTTAAGTTTTTTAATGAATCTGTTTCTCGAATTGTGGCAAGCCTATGTCCAAATACAAAACTAGCATATCTCTCGATATATTCATGTCTTTGTTATTTGTTAACAGCTTTCCGCCCGTGCCTCTAAATACTTAGACATCTTAAACATCGTTCTAGTTGGATAATACATAGAATCTACTATGCGAGTCGGAACCGCACACAAAGACACGATCACAAAAACGAAAATCTTGTATAGGGACTTAAATCGGTGCAGTGGTTCAGCTAAGTTAAGTTCAGACTTTTATAATTTATTTTATGGTGGCAGTTTTTTACAGATTTATTTACATTGAATTACCTTCCTTATCCTCGAATGACAGGTAGGTGTGGATATTATGACTTCTGTTCAGAAAAAATATGGTGAGGAAATAATTTAATAAAGCTATAAAACCAGCAACTTCCTCAAGGTCCGGCGCAGCAGCGGACTCTGCAGAGGTTATCAAGTGGCAAAATTATAGCACACTCCGAGAGGGCTACATAATGGTGCTGTTTGGCATGGAGACCCTCGGGCCCGACTCTCGGCGAATCTAGTTAAGGAGATTGCAAAGAGACTCGTCAAAGCGTTGGGTGAACTAAGAGCTGGCACCTACGTTGCCCAGCGTATTAGCCTGGCCAAATAGCGGTAATGGTGCCAGCATATAGGGCTTCCTGCTGCCTTGATTTGAGAGATATTGTATACTTCATTTGATACGTAATGTACATATTTTGCATTATTTGGTTGAATGAGTAAAAGAAAATACTTCTATGACTATTTTTTTATTAAACAGTGTGTATTTTTAAACATTTACCTTCTAAATAAAAAAGAATTATTTTGCCGTGGGTTTGCCTTTCATAAGTACATTGGTCTACACTTGTTACTGCACTAGTAAAATTCTATCATGTATTAGCCATGAAAAGTCATGGGACAAAGTAGCCTTTTCAGGCCAAATTTCAAATAAAAACAAAGTTAGCCTGCATTATATTTGATAAAACACATTAATATATTCATTCGATTCCTATATTGCTTGTAATGCAACACACAGGCATATGGTTGATCGTAATCAAACAAATAATAAAAAATGGTATGTTTGGGGCAATGGGACCCGATTTTGTGATACTCTAAGGGCCTGTTTCTATATTTTTAGAAAACCCCTACATGACAGATAATTCATAAATTTCGTACGTAAAATCACGATTTATCCGCCACGGCTTATCCGGACATTGTAAAACTGACCATAAGTCATTAGGAGCTTTAATGTATAGGCCAAACTATATAGGTTGGAAATGGTTTCAGTAAATAACACAGGGGTAGTGCGTCGCCAGTTACTCTCCTATAACTTGGATTTACACACTGCCGTCTCCTCTATAATACTTCTATATCAAGTTTACACAAATGGTAGGAAGGTGAAGCCTTGCTTACTTAGTGCTGAAATATATAGGTCTGTACTAACTAAGCTCATCTATCGGTATACGGGACGCCAGCGGACGAGTAACCAGTAAGAAAATCTAACCATTACGCTTACTTCCTATAAAGACTTCGCACATTTAGGGTTCCGTAACAAATGTACCTCCTTATTCATAAAACTTATCAAACCTATGATAGCTTAAATGGTGCTTTGTCCTTTTCTCACAAACACTAATTTCAAAGTGACAGACAAAAACAAACGAATTATAACGGCATTATAGTTAAAATATGTTTATTAGACGTTTATGAATAAGGCGGTTAAAATATAGAAATATAAAATAGAAAAAGAGGATTCTATTAAAGAAAAAATCATATTTATGAATTTATTAGTATTGTTGTATTTGTCAGTAAAAATGTACGTAATAATCATTATTATCACCAAATTTAAGAGTTATTTTGAGGTCAATGGAAAATAAAAAAGTTATATGGTACAAAATGTTGTTAAACAAAACCTGACTATGATGGCTGAGAAGCCATCCTTTTGTTTTCTAATATATTTAGGAACAAAAATACAGCATTTGTCTACTCAACGAGTTCTAAACAATGCTGGGATAGGACAAACATATTTTTTGCGCCCAATTTTAGCTGTACGGTAGTGCCCCCCTTGAAAAAGTTTGAAAATATTGTTGACAACTTGTTTGGGTCGTTAAGATTTTTATACTGTGAAGATTTAAAAGCTGTAACTTTAACCGTTTGGCTATATGACCTGTGTGACAGACAATGGACGGACGATATGATTGATAGCAATATGGATCCGTTGGGACCCTTCGGGTACGGAACCCTTAAGAGATATTTTCATTATTGTATGTAATTTTTTTTTGTGTACTTGGATTTGAGTAGTACACCCGTTGGGGATGGTAATGGGCTTTTCATTTGGTTTAAACAAGAGAACCTATTAAAAACAAAAACTTGCTATTTTCGACTGTGCATATAAGATTTTGTTCTTTCCGTCGAAGCTATTTGATCAAGTCAAAGTCAACATTTCTTTATTACGGTAGATTTACATACAAGTATACTTAATAAATTTACCAAACGTATTTTTTTGCCTTTTATCTACGTTGGACCACTCCAGGATCTTCCACAGATTGATTTATAGATCACTTTAAAAAAATGCTTGTGTTGGACTTATATACTGAAATATAACGATATAAATAAATAAAATACGCGGGAATTAATAATAACAAAATTATGAACAGGTAGTTCCTTATTTAGTTAGATTAACCACATGCAGTCATGGAATTTATGTATCTTGAATATTGTTATATCCACTTTTAGATAAAGTGGTTTTCAGGTGGTTTTAAACTGCTCAAATTTAAATTCCCAAATCTCCAGAGGTTTATTGATGAAGTAGAGAATGCTATGACCCTAGAAAGAATTAACTTTCACGGGTCTAAACCGGGGCGCAACTATAGTCTACGATTATTTTTTAGGTTAACATTACAGCTATCGCAAATTTTATAAAATGTTGAAAGATCCTGCGTATATAAATTATACTTTAAACTAGCTACATGTATAGGTTATCTTAGGGATTCTGTTAATTTAAATTGTAAACAGCTTGAATAGCTCTTTTCTGTGATATGAAAATAGTTTGTATATCCGTTGCTTTCACCCCCAATAACATATCATTACATTAATGTAATGATATGTTATTGTGGTTGTGTACATTACATAATGTACCCATTCATGAATAGGTATTTTTAGCGTGGAGTTATTTTCTACGGTAGAAGTATGAGAGCATATTATTGAGTACAATCTTTTGAAATATTTTACTTTTTGATGAAAGTGATATTGTTCTGAAATTTGAATAATCACCATTGTCTCCCGACTTGAACACAGATATTAACTTACTGTGTTTCATGAGGTCTGGGAAAGCTCCATTGTCAACACATTTATTGAATGTATGAGCTAAGTATGAGGCTATAACTAGAATTACTGAGCCAATTTATTTGACTGAGAAAGGTATCCCTTCAAGTACCTAAAGTTATCTTAACGTGTTGACATTGTTCTGAGGATATATATATTTAAATATATTACTTATAATATTTGCAAATATGAATTATATTATTACAATGCGCTTTTTTAAACAAATTATCTACTTCATATGGACATGGCTCTATTGTGAGTAAGGTTAATTTGTTGAAGAATGATTCGAAAGCTCGAGCTACCTCAGCGTTGGATTTAATAACATCATCACCTATCTTTAAGGTAGGTTATCTTTGCCAGTTTCTTAAGGATTTGACGATTGCTTGCTCGGGTTGCCAGCCGTGATATATTTTTTTGTTCTTCAGGTTTCTACACGTTGATGCTAAACATTTTTTTTTGAAATATGTGGAATCTTTTATCTAATATCACAAATATGGTAGAAGAGACGGCTCATACAGTGACGGATGAGCTTTTGTCGACTTTCTCGACTCCAAACGCGATATCGAAGGCTTTGCAACTTCTGGCAGTCACCTCCAGTATTGTGGTTCAAGACTGGCCCAGCTCCAGCACTGTCAATGGTTAGTATGTTAAAGATGATTTTATTCCACTAGATACTATTTGGTTTAAGGTTATGTTACCTCCCCTTTTTAAAGATGTTCTGAGTTGTAAAACTATCATAACGGTGTTAGAACAATATCGGAAAAATCTTGCCCTAAATCAAGAAGTGATAACAAAATCATTATTTACAGATGGCGATCACTTTGACATCATCATAACCGGTGGTGGTTCCGCTGGTCTGGTGTTGGCGAACCGGCTCACTGAAGTAACAGAGTGGAATGTTCTGGTCATCGAGGCTGGTGGAAACCCTCCGCCATGGAGTGTGGTAAGTTTCAGTTTTTCTCTTAAAATATTGTTTTATACCTACCGTGACTTCGACTTCCAACTGTAATGGGGAAGTATGATAAGAATAATAGTGCTCCGTAACAGTACTCTATTGAAATGTTTTGTTATGAAAAATGGCCTCGATCAAGTGAACCAGACGCCAGAAGCCAGGGGTTCGTTACATTTAATTAGTTAATTAGGATATACAAAAAGAGATGATGTATTTCCTAATTTTTCAGTTACCTGGTTTGTTCCAACTTCCAACTCACACTTCAGATGATTGGGATTTTTATGGAGAATACGACAATGTGACTTCACATGCTTTGAATAAGCAAAGATTGTCACTTACTCGAGGAAAAGTATTGGGTGGTTGCTCTACTATCGATCATCTTCTTTACCAGAGGTATTTGCAGTATTTGTAATGTGAAAAAATAACGCTATCGGGATGAGAGTAGCAAGGGAATATAACACGGGTTAATTAAATATATGAAATAATCAATTGCCTTTGAAACACAGAAGTACCGAAAAGTTTCGTTCGTTTTTTTACAGAGGCAATCCCGATGATTACAACTCCTGGGAAGATCTTGGTAACGAAGGTTGGAACTGGGAGGAGTGTCTTAAATATTTCAAAAAGTCAGAAGCACTGGATGATGAATATATTCTTAATGGACCAACTGCTAAATTTCACTGCACAAGTGGACTATTATGTAACAAATACCAAGCCATCAATAGCTACTTCAATAAAACAGAAACAGATATTCTTGAAGCTTATGCGGAGATTGGGATCAAAACTTTAAGTGACATTACTGCTGATGATCAATTAGGTGCTGGAAAACAAAACGTGAGGATTAACAAAAATCCTGCCACTAGAGCAAGCAGTGCTCAAAACTATATAATGCCTATTAAAGGTCGCAAAAACTTGTTTATTCTAAAAAAAACTCTCGCCACAAAAATAATTATAAATGATGATAATACCGCTGTCGGAGTCACTATCAAAAAAGCATCGGGTGACCCTATCGACGTGTACGCTGATAAAGAAGTTATTGTTTCTGCTGGAGTGTACAATTCTCCTAAGCTTCTTCAACTATCTGGAGTTGGACCTAAAAGTGATTTGGAAGATCTTGACATAGAAGTGAAAGAAGATCTGCCTGTTGGTGAACACCTTAAAGATCATCCTTTTATTCCTGTGGGTATCACGGGCATTGACAGCGTAGCAACCACGCTTGATACCGCGATTAGTCTTCTTGAACTATCTACCTTTCCTACACCAATTTTGAGTGGTGGATTTAATGTAAAAGGGAATAGCACAGTACCAGATAATATCTTCGTTACATTAGTTGGAGGTGCTTTGTCCCCTATTTACTTCTATCTATTGCACGTTAACTTTAACTACGATTTGGACTTGACAATGGCTTACATGAAAGCAACATTGTATAAAGAGCTTATTTTCACACTAGTATCAATAACTAGGCCAGAATCTGTTGGACGGGTGATTCTTCGCAGTAAAAATCCTGAGGATCCTCCAAAAATATATCATAATTTTGTGCAAGACGAAAATGATTTGGACCGTCTCATAGAAGGAGCTAAGAAAATCTTCAGTTTAAAAGATACGAAGTACTTCAAAGAGTTTAATTCAAAAGCCATAATTCCTTCACTGCCAGAATGCAAAGGTTTGGAGGAAGGGACTGATGACTTCTGGCGTTGTTATGCAAGAAATACAGTCAGCACTTTTTATCATCCCACTGGGTCATGCAAGATGGCTTCCCGATCAAATGGTGAGTGGACTTTTGTGTTTAATTTGTATAGCGCCACAAGTCTTATTTGTTACTACAGGCAGGTTAGGAGCTGGAAATCATACATCTAGATCAGTAAGGGCTTTTATTTAATAATAATATAATCTTGATAATTTTGTTAAAGGTGGCGTAGTAGACGACCATTTAAGAGTATACGGCATCGCCAACCTGCGGGTCGTGGATGACAGCATTATTCCAATTCAACCTTCCAGCCCAACGGCGGCTCCTGTTGTTATGGTAGCTGAGAAGGCAGCAGACATTATTAAATCGGATCACGGAAAGTCTGTAGCAGATTTTGTTTGCTATACAGATGATGTCAATTAAGAATGAGAAGCCTTGCTATTTGATGCTATTGAAGATTTAACTGAGTTTACTACCCACATATTATTATAGTTTTTAGAAGAGGACTTTAGTCCTATGTTTAAGTTTGAACTACATTTGCGACCTACTTGTTACCTGAGTACCTAATTCTAGTATTTTGTCTTAGTTAAGGTTTCAGCTGTAATTTCAGAAAATTGTACATTTTCTTATTACTTTGGTGTTTGTAATAGAATTATAGTCTTTATTTTTGTTCCAAGCTACTAGTACAATTTTATTTGTATCGTTAAAAAAAAATGCCTTATGCCAATTTGCATGCATTTTACGTACCTTATTATTTCATAATTTTGTGGTTATTTGAATAGTGTTTGTACCATTGATAATCCTCGACTTATTGGTGTTAGTGACTTTGTGTTTTTTTTTTTAAAAGACAGACGACCCAGGCCACCTAAAAACTGGTGTCAGAAGTGGTATGACAGGAAGGTCTTATTTATTGGGACTCTATCATCCGAATCCGTGGCCACGTTTCGGCAAATTGATCGATAGTAAGACTCGACCCCAGGTCGAGCCCGCATCAGCCGCATCCTAGCACCTGTTGATCCAACGGTGCACACACAAACTGCTTCACCAACCTGGCCGACGGTCAGCCTCAGCATCAGCCTCAAGCCCGCACAATTACAATCACCTGTAACGGTGCGGGTGATGACATAGATCTAACTCAACCACCATCATCCAAGGAAACATTCTTAACATAATTAAGTAAGCATAATAAAATATCAAGTAGGTGCCTGATTATTAGTACATAATATATAGGGTGTAATGAACTGGTTTAATGCCAGATGTCGGTGTCTTGTAAAAAGTCATTAATTTTGTAGCTGGCCTTTGTACACAAAGTGTGCTTTATTCATTTTTTGAATCGAGCTTCAGTTAAGTTTTGTATTTCTTGCGGAATTTTATTGTAGAAGCTTATACAGTGCCCCATAAAAGAACTACTAACTTTTATGAGCCTGAACATTGGAAAAGAAAGTTTATGTTTATTTGTAGTTTGCACATTGTGGCGGCTATCATCATTTAAAGCTACTGATATTTTTCCTCGCATACATTATATTTTCATAGATATATTGACTTGCAACTGTTAGGATGTTGGTTTCTTTGAAGAAATTTCTCAAACACTCTCTATTAAGTAGCTTATAAATTAACCAGATCGCTCTCTTCTGCAAAATGAAGATAGTCTCAATGTCAGCAACCCGTCCTCATAGTAGTATGCCATAGGACATAATGCTAAGGAAATAAATAAAATATACTAGCAGTTGCAACGTCAGTCAATTCCCTGATTGTAATAATTGCATATGCTGCGGAGCTAAGTATATGTGCTAATTTTACAATATGGGGACCCCACTGTAGTTTGGCATCAATAGTGATGCCGAAAAATGCAGCTTCATCTACTAGTTTTAGTTTGTCGTTCCCCAATACAATGATACTCTCAACTTGCCTTACATTAGGTTAGGTGAATTTTATGCGCTTTGTCTTTTTTGAATTCAGCAGCAAGTTATTGACAGTAAATCAGTGTAATACTCGCAAAAGAGCATTATTAGTTTCCTGTAAGTCATTTTGCTGTCATGTTTTGTACCATGAATGGCATATCATTTACATACACGAGGAAAAGGTACGGACCCAGAATAGATCCCTGTGGGACTCCCATCTTCACCTGAGAACCCGACGATTTTGTACTATTAATGTCAGCTTTTTGAACCCTCCCTTCTAAGTACAATCTTATAAGCTTAGAGCTACAACCTTTTATGCCGTAGTGTTTTAGCTTTAATACCACCGTGAGGATAAAGCTCGAGATCCTTCATCATCTGGCTCTTGTGAGGTAAAATTCAAAGTTTACATTCAAGTGTTTCAGTGCTATTTTCACACGGTTTTACTTTATATTTATGCAATTTTACATTTTGTAATTTTAAATTGTGTGTAATTTTTATTTGTATACTACACTTATCTAACATCTCACAGTTCGATTAATGTCAAAACTCAAATCTGAAACCGAAGTCGTCAGTCAAATATGAGAAGATAGCGAATCTTCAGCAACCGAAACCGCTGAATTTTCTCACTCAACGCCTGAAAAAACCCTTAAAACCAAAATGCCTGTCACTCTTGGTGTTCTAACTAACTTAATTAAAAGCTGTAATGGTAACGAAGAGTCACTCCCTGCTTTCTTAACAAACTGTGACCCCCGAGCAACAAAACGTGCTTTGCAAATATTTCAACTATTGGGTAAGGCTCAAGGCCTCTCAATTTGTAAAGCTTAAGAAGCTTTACAAATTGAGAGGATATAAAAGGCTTTCTCAAATCAACTTTTCTGGAGAAAAAGTACGCAACACTTCTTTTGGTTTACTTGCAAAATTGCAGACAAACTTTCTTCAGAAGATGTCACCAAATATTCACTGCGTGTTGAGTATATAATAACTAGGATACAGTCCGTCATTCACTACAATTGCAAAGATTTCAAAGAGGTTCTTGGGCGTATAGCAGCCATGGAAGATCTCGCGCTCAATACCTTCAGGTTAGGTCTAAGTAGCTCAATTTTTAATATTGTGCGATGCAGAAACTCTTCAAAAGCACGCTATTGAAGAGGAAAAACTGTACAACTTAAAACAACAGTCAACATCCTCACACCGATCTAAAAAACAGTGCTGTACATGCAACAAATTAGAGCATACATCCTCTAAGTGTTATAAAAATAAAAAGCCTCACTCCCATTACACACAAAGGCCCTTTCACGTAAATTCTGCTAAAACCCAAGGTACAACTCAAGGTTTTGGTTCAGTGGCTCACGCGCGCTTGCGGTGGCAGGACGTTCGATATCGGTCCCTTTCTCTTCGCGCGGTTAGCTGCTATTTTGATAATTGCTATGCGCTTTATACCTACTGGCTATGGATAGCGTTGTTGCACAGTTGTCGGGCGACGCTCGAGATAGTGAAGTAAACAACTCATTAGAGGTGGCAATGGAGACTAACATAAGAAGTACGATAACATCTAAACGGTGTGAGATGCAGTCGAATGAAGAATTGTACAATAGTGAGGGTAGGAAAAGAAGTAGACCCGTGGATGATGAAGAAATATGGAATGAGGTAGGGAGGAAAGGAAAAGTTTTGGTGTGAAGTATTACACACAGTGGGTCTAAGAGAATACCGGAGGAGCAAATTGAAGTAAGCATGATATCCAGAAAGGAAAAATTACCTAAGCAGATTGGGCGGGCTCGCATTTTGAAGAACGAAAACATTGTAGATGTCCTGCAAATTAAATATGTGAATGCTTACAAAATATTGTTCAAGTTTCATAAAGAGGAAAGTGCGGATAGATTAATCAGGTGTAAGTTTTTCATCGAAAAGGAATATAGATGTCAAAAGACATTCGAGGTTGGAGTTTCCTATCGAATCATAAAAGACATAGACCTGGAACTGAGTGAGGAGGACCTCCGACAAGATTTGAATAGCGAGACCCCCATCATAGGCATTAAGCGGCTACAAAAGCGCAAAAAAGACTTCGAAGGCTTTGAGGACAGTGAGAGCGTCAGACTTTGCTTCAAGGGACCAACCCTTCCTTCCTACGTTTACACTTATGGAACCCGGGTAAAAGTAGAACCTTACGTCTTCTCCGTCACACAGTGCTCAAACTGTTGGAGATTCGGACATAATCACAAAACATGTTCGAACAAAACTACCTGTCCGAAATGTGGTAAATATCATCCCAATTGTGAAAACACGATCTATAAATGTGTAAACTGCTCTGGCCAACATATGGCACTGGCGAAACAATGCCCTGTCTATGTAAAAGAAAGGAAGGTCCGAGAGGTTATGGCTGTAAACAATTGCACCTATAAAAAGGCACTAACTTTGTACGTTCCGCCTGTGTCGCAACATACGAGACCATTGAATAAACCGGCTGGAATAAATCCAAATGTTCATGAATTTATTGAACAATCAGACTGCAGCGAACCTTTAGACAGAGCAAGTACCTACGCATCTGCCGTACAAAATGAGCACACGACCTCCCCAAAGTCTACTATTCTGGCGCCTAGACCTGCTAAGAAGAACCGAAAAAGAAGGAAAAGTATACGATTAGTGGAAGAAAGTTCATCTGAATATGATAGCGACAAACTTCACGAACAGAAAAATACAGAGGAAATGCATAAAAATGGAGAATTTAAGAAGTTTGATGTGGCACAATTAATACAGAAAGTTAAGGATGTTGTGTTTATGAAGAAAATTTCTTTTGAAGAGAAAATTAAATCATGTGGGAAGTTGCTGTTCGACTGGTTAATTAGTTCTATCGTGGATTGTCTATCTGACTGGCCTGTTTTGAAATCTTTCATTCAAAATGATTGATCAACTCCACCATGCATTGAATATCATACAATGGAATTGCCAAAGTGTCCGGCCTAAGCTAACAGAACTGGAACAATTAATGTCTCAGGAAAAGGTGCACATAGCTATTTTGAGTGAAACTTGGCTTGAACCAAAATGTGCAATAAGGGTAAGTGGTTATAATGTGCTGCGGCAGGATCGTGATGATGGATACGGCGGGGTACATATTATTCTCCACGCTACCATTAAGTTTCAATTGTCACAGTTAAGTATTTCCAATGCTGGTATTCAGATCCTACATGTTAAAATTCTGAATTGCTCAAACATAGAAAACATTATATCAGTGTACTGTCCTTCATCCGTCCATACATCACCTAATGACTGGGATGCGATTTTTGACTTGTGCCAGAACAAAGCTCTGATAGCTGGCGATTTTAACGGACACCATTCCAACTGGTCCTACAAGACTGACTCTAGAGGTAATCAGCTCTTTGAGGCTATCCTAGATAAAAATTATGTTACCCTAAATGACGGCTCTCCTACTAGAATAAAGTTGGTTAATGGCAGACTACAGAAATCATCGCCTGATATCACTTTAGTTTCAAACGATGTAGCACTGAAATTTGTATGGAAAGTAACCAACAAAAACCTGGGAAGCGACCATCTTGTCATTAAGATAACTACGGACACTATCCCATCGCCAATCGTCACCAGGAGAAGAAACTTTAAAAGAGCAGATTGGAAGGAGTACACCAATACACTTCATGATGGATTCTCTGACATGTCTTCAGCGGATATGCCTCAGACAGCATACAATATGTTCGTTGACATTATGAACTCAGCTGCAGACTCTCATATCCCGATTATCAAGGTCTGCCAGGATCCTTTACATCTGCGGAAGTTTACTCCTAAACCGTATTGGAATGTGGATATCTCTCGTGCAGTTGCGGAACGAAGACTGGCTTTAGTTATGTTCAGAAAAAATCCTATGCCGCATAATCTTAGCGTATTGCAGGGAAAAGTTTCAGCTGCTCAGAGAACTATGAGACAAGCCAAACAAAAAGCCTGGCGTGAATTCTGCAGCACTATCGATGAAACTATATCAGCAAGCGAAATGTGGCGTCGTATGAGATGGATGAAAGGTTACCGTCAATCAAGAACATATATCAATGAAGAGAAAGCTAAAAAACTGCTACGTAACTTGACACCAGATTTTTTGTTTCTCCAAGTAACCCGATGTTTACATCCAATAATCCATGTCTCATGCAAGGTATTTCTGTATATGAATTAGATCGTGCCATTAAAACGAAAGATACGGCCCCAGGAGATGATGGCATCTCCTTTTCCATGCTAAAACATCTTCCTGCTATTGGTAAGCGTTTTTTAGTTGACATCTATAATAGGTTCCTGGCTGAGGGATTTGTACCTTCTCAGTGGAGAAAAACTAAAATTGTTCCCATACCTAAAGCGAGCTGTGATACCCAATCTTCTTCTGAAGTAAGACCTATAGCATTAATGTCGTGCCCATGCAAAGTTTTCCATACTATACTTAAACATAGATTGGAATGGTATTTAGAAAAGAACAACGTTTTTTCAGAAAATACTTTAGGTTTTAGAAAGTCTCGATTATGTATGGACAGTTTAACTCAACTGGTGTCACAAATTCAATTGGGATATGGTAGCAATTTGATAACCTTAGGTTGTTTCGTAGATATAAGTAACGCATACAATAATGCTGATATAACTTTTTTGTTAAACACTTTGGATGATATTGGAGCAGGAGATAAGATCTGTAATTATCTTTGGCAATTCTTAAACTGAAGAGAACTTAATGTAAAATATTCAGACGCTTTCACCCTAGTCAGAACAACGGGTCGGGGCCTCGCACAGGGTGATCCGCTTTCTCCAATATTATTTAACGTCGCAACTATGCATATTTGTCGTGATATAGCTAACGTTTATATTTCGCAATATGCCGATGATTTTGTCCTTTACGGTAAATACAAATCGATAAATGAGGGATGTTTGGATTTGCAGTCGGCATTGGACATGTTCTGCAGATTTGTTGGGATGCTTGGGTTGGAGGTTTCTGAGAGAAAAACTAAAGTATGCTTGTTTAGAAGGGGATGCAACAGACATGACGTTAATATCCATCTCAAAGGCTCTCGATTGCAATTGGTAGACTGTGTGAAATATTTAGGTATGTGGTTCGACAGGTCCTTAAAATGGGGAAAGCACATTAATGAAATCACCCAGAAAACGCTTAAATTTTTAAATGTGCTTAAAGTATTGGCTGGTTCAGATTGGGGTTTGCATCCCAAACATTTACGAAGACTGTATATTTCGGTTATACGAAGTTGATTGGACTACGGAAGCTTCCTTTATGACAATAGTGTTAAAAGCCATTTGTACAAAGTCGAAAAAGTTCAAAGCCAAGCTATGCGCGTTGTTGGTGGTTTCATTAAAAGTACTCCAATCCATGTGATGGAAAATGAATTGTGTTTACATCCACTCCAGACCATCTGCGCAGACGGTATCTAGGGGGAAGGTTCTGGCTAAGAAGTAGGGCTCTAGAACATAACAACAATGTAGTACTACTTGATCAACTTACTCATCAATGTAATAGACCGGGTTATTGGAGTCGCAAAAAAAAGCCACTACTTACAGAAATACATGAAATGTTAAAAACATGTGCTATCCACTCAACTGAAACTCTAAAAATGTTTTCCTTAGATACATGGGTCCAAAATATAAATATTACAAAACATTTGTCGTGTTTCATAGAGGGAGTTACGGAAGCTAAAAGTGTATTAGGTGCCAATCATTTAAAGGAAAAATGCCATCAGATACTTAATAACCAATATTGTGACTTTTATAAAATATATACAGATGGATCTAAGGAAAAGAGCGCCATCGGTGCGGCATTGTTTGATCCCCAGACACAAACTAAAATCAAATTTAAAATTGAGACTGATGTTTCGATTATGTACACTGAGTTATTTGCTCTATCTGAAGCCCTTTCGTACATAATGACCATTAATTTTCAAAACTTTGTGATATTGACGGATTCCAGAAGTGCACTTCAGCATGTGGCTCGTTGCACCTCGAGCTTTCGAGGAGTACCGATAGCTTACACTATTCTGAATTCCATTCGCCAACTAGAAATATTAAATAAAAATGTTATTATGCAATGGATACCATCTCAGGTGGGGCTGCGCGGTAACGAGGAGGCGGATCGCTTGGCGAGGGAAGCCGTGTCGGACGGAATTCCTCAAAGTGTGCTGCCATTTTATACAGATGTGATACCAACTTTAAAACAGAACATCTTCACAAGTTGGACTGAATACTTCAACAGCATCTCCTTACATAAAGGGATTTGGTATAAAACTATTCAATCAGAGCCTTTTCGTTACCCGTGGTTTGAGTCTTTAAATTTAGATAGAGGTTCACTTGTGACTGCATTTAGAATTCGATCCGGCCACATTCCACTTAACAAATTCGCGTTTTTGATGAAAAAAGTGGTATCTCCAAAATGCGCAGAATGTGGGATAATTGAAGACGTATATCATATTTTGGTGGAATGTGTTCGAAACGAAGCCGCAAGAAGTGCAATTTTTGATAAACATATTTTTAGTTCCGTAGGAGGCTGTAATTCTATTTTAGCATTTCCTTACTCAAACGAGGCCAAAGCTTTGTATAAATTAGTTAAGGTTGGCTTACAAGCTAGGCTATGATTAGTATTAAGATGGATTAAGATTAGTATTGTAGCATTACAGGACGGCATGGTCGCTTCATTTTGTGTACCAAGTCCTTTAAATAAAGATAAAAAAAAAAGGTTTTGGTTGCTAATATCAAGCAGTGTAAATACTGTAAGAATCTAGGTCACGGTTACTAAGAATTTAGACCCTTCAAGAATGCCGTAAACTCAAATACAAAATCGGCAAAACAACAACCAAAGTCAAATGCCACTCACTAAATCAACTCACGCAAGTAACGCGTGAAGACCAAGAACTTTATTTAAACAGAAAATGATTTCGGATCAGTGCCTGACGAAATCGTGCTTTAAAAAGGCACAAATAAGCACTCTGATTTTGAATTAATCCATACTGAGTCTCAAAACATAAATTCACCTCAGGCAACGTTCGCGAATCACACATCTCGGAAAAATCCAAATCCATCTCAGCCTACACAGAGTTCCCTAAATTCTCTGAGTCCTGAAGAAAAATCACTGACAAGAGGTTTTTTTAAATCAACACCTCACGTGCCGCAATACGAAAGCACGTCGTGTCATGCTATTTTTAATCAAAACACGCCTCGAGAAATTTGGAGTCCTACTTATTTTACTTAGTCAGAAATACTTCTCGAAACAAGTCAAATTCGACTACTTCTACATTCCAGCAAAATAAACCTAATTCCTCAAAACAAAGGTAACTGAACCCTTTTACTAATTGCACTGAATTAAAATATACTACTGACTCTAATCCAATATTTTAGACCTATGCCAAAAAGGTGTCTCTACCACAAATTTATTTACAAACTAGCCATACTACGTAACCAATGTGTTTGCACAGGCGCGAGCATCAGTATCATCAAAAACTCAAGTCTGAGAGAAGCTCCAGACCTTTCACATGAAATTTTAAGACTCAAAGGCATAAGTAACACTGAATCTTTAATTAAAACATTAGGAACATTTAAAATGGTTAGTAACATACCCCAAGAAGCATTTAATTACAAATTTCATGTCTCAACAGGTGACGTCAGTTTTGAACACTATGACGGAATCATCGGTAGTGATTTTTTTGTCATTTTAAAGTAAAAATTGACTACCACTTAAAAACTTTGTTAATGAAAAGCCAATTGTTTAAAATCAGCCAACATACATTATCCCGGCCCACTGCGAGGCCGTTATCGCGTGCGCAGTATCGAATTACTCGCCCGAGCTTTATCAAAACAACGAAATTGTTCTAGATCATGTCTTATGCAATGGTGTTTATGTTGCTAATTGCATCGTCTCCATTAAATCTAATGAAAACGTTAATGTCTCTGTTTGAAACACCACTGACGGTATAGAAGTCAAATTCTGTTCTGTGAAACTAACACCATTCAAACAGAAGTACTTTACTGAGTCTTGTCACAACATAAATTCGATAACTAGTTCTGAATCTGTCAGTTTAAATAGAGTACTAAGTTAAATTCGCTGCTCTTATCTCAATGATGAAGAAAATAGACACTTTTAGAATGCTGTTCCCAGTACCCTGACATTTTCCATCTCGAAGGTGACCCTTTGTCTTTTACTCATGCTATAGAGCATTCTATTAATTCCCGTAATGCAACGCCTATTCAGGTCAAATCTTATAGCTTCCCTAAGCGTCATAAAGAGCAAATCCACACTCAAGTCCAGAAAATCTGTTTCACCATATAGTGCCCCTGTCTGGGTTGTCCCAAAGAAAATGGACGCCTCAGGCAAGAAGAAGTGGAGAATAGTCATCGATTACCGCCGCTGAAACGACGTCTCTGTTTCAGAAAACTATCTACTGCCTTCAATCATCGACATTCTCAACCAATTAGGACATTCCAAGTACTTACTTCAGTAATTTGTATCACACGAGCAGATTTCATCATAATTAAATGGTTATCCATGATAAGGTTTACCGTCACAACCAACTCTAGGAGCTCTGGCCACTACGAGTTTGTCGGAATGCCTTTCGGGTTAAAAAATGCCCCTGCTACTTTGCAACGCCTTATACGGCGCTACGGATTTCAAGGTTTACACTGCAGTGTTGATTTTGACAAATGTATCATATATACTCTCATGACCTTGACTCCCATATGACCAAGCTAAAGCTAGTTTTCGACCGAATGCATGAATTTAACTTGAAACTACAGCCAGACAAGTGTCAATTCTTATGCCGTGAAGTCACATATTTAGGACAGATCATAACGGACAAAGGCGTGTCTCCCAATCTTGAAATAGTTAAATCCGTCACAAATTTACCCACTCCGACTAACGTTAAACAAATCAAGTCCTTCCTAGGCATAGTCAGATATTACGGATGATTGATTGAAAATTGTTCTAAGTTAACAAAGTCACCGATTTCACTGCTCCAGAACAACAAATGCTTATCCAATTCTTAACGACAAACTCACTACAGCCCCCTACTTAATACCCCAAGTTTCCAACTCCGTTTGTAATAACTTTTGATGCTAATAACTCTATCGGTTATGATATCTCCCTAGGCGACATAGGTAAAGACAAGCCTCACGTTCATTAAATAAAACAGAAGGCAATCATTCAACTACAAAGAAAGAAGAAAGTTTATTGCGGAACACATGGATGGGTTATTGGGCGGATTGGCTAGATACGAGAATAAACATAATTTGAATGCAATGTTTTAAATCCCTTTTTTGGCACAACTGTGCCGCTGCAACCCCGTATGAGAAAAGGCGTGACGCTGTGTCATCTATTATCACATTAGATACCCACTCACCTATGGGTCCTTTCATAGGTTTGGAACATAGTGGTCACACTTAAACCTGCCAAGAATTGAGTGACCACATATTAATTTTAAGAACTTTCTGTATTTGTCTTGAATGAAAAAAAAAACAAGCGCGAAGGTTCCAAATCGCGCGCCATTTTTTGATCCACCCACAGACGAGTGGAATATACACAGTCAGGTCATAAGTTCTGTCACACAATAAAAACTTTTGAATTTAGAACGCTGGCCACAAAAAAGTTTATTGAATTCGAATTTCGAATTTTTCATAAAAATAAAAATGTGTACTTTTTAGAATTTTCCTAATTTTTAAATAAGGAGTGGACACTTAAAGAAGACCGTGTCGCAGTTATTGCGTTGCATCGTTGCGGTTACGCGCCAATTCAGATTTTCGACTTACTGAAAAATTTGAATATAACCAAAAGATTCGTTTATCGTACCATAAAACGATACAATGAAGACTCTTGTGTAGATGACAGGTCAAGAAGTGGTCGCCCTCGCTCTGTTAGGACTCCAGCAGTGATAAAAGCTGTGAAGGCGCCAATTCAAAGAAATCCCATACGTAAGCAGAAACTGTTGGCCCTTCAGATGAGGTTAAGCAGGACCACGGTGAAAAGGGTGTTAAATGAAGACTTAGGGCTTTGGGCATATCGAAGAAAAACAGGACATCGTTTGGACGCTCGTTTAATGGACCTGAGACTGAAGAGATGCCGCGCTTTGTTGAAGCGGTACGCGGGAAAAAAGCATCGGGAAATTATTTTTTCGGTTGAAAAAATTTTCACCGTGGAAGAGAGCTACAACAAACAAAATGATAAGGTGTACGCACACAGCAGTGAAGAAGCGAGCAACCGTATTCCGCGTGTCCAACGAGGTCATTTTCCATCCTCGCTCATGGTTTGGTTGGGAGTCTCTTATTGGGGCTTAACTGAGGTACATTTTTGTGAGAAAGGCGTAAAAACGAATGCAGTTGTGTATCAAAATACAGTCCTCAAGAACCTTGTGGAACCGGTTTCTCATACCATATTTAATAACAGGCACTGGGTATTCCAACAAGATTCTGCGCCAGCTCATAGAGCGAAAAGCACACAAGACTGGCTGGCGGCGCGTGAAATCGACTTCATCCGGCACGAAGACTGGCCCTCCTCCAGTCCAGATTTGAGTCCGTTAGATTACAAGATATGGCAACACTTGGAGGAAAACGCCTGCTCAAAGCCTCATCCTGATTTGGAGTCACTCAAGGCATCCTTGATTAAGGCAGCCGCCGATATTGACATGGACCTCGTTCGTGCTGCGATAGACGACTGGCCGCGCAGAATAAAGGCCTGTATTCAAAATCGCGGGGGTCATTTTGAATAAACTTTATTACCATAAGAATCTATGTTTTATTAAGTTCATTTTGCTATATAAATGTTTACATAAATAATAAACTTTTCTAAATTATTTCATTTTGCACATGTGACAGAACTTATGACCTGACTATGTATAAGAGTAACGTGATTTGTGTGAATAAGTAATATAATGCGTCATTACTTTCCCATCATCTGTACCCTCTTTTCTGTTTTTTTTTGTTTATATGCTGTTTCAGAACTTGGAATACAATTCGAATAGATTGGTATACAATAAAAATCTGTCAAGTTCGAGTCAGACTCAAATTAAGGGTTCCGTACCATCGTACAAGAATTGATAAAACCAAAACACAAAGGAAAAAAAACACTGAATCCTAAATAATAAAACCAAAACAAAAAGAAAAAATATATATGTTCTCTGGGAATCGAACCCGTAATTTCAAGATTGCGAGTCAGACTCACACATTAAGGGTTCCGTACCATCGTACAAGAATTGATAAAACCAAAACACAAAGGGAAAAAAAACACTGAATCCTAAATAATAAAACCAAAACAAAAATAAAAAATATATATGTTCTCTGGGAATCGAACCCGTAATTTCAAGATTGCGAAACCGATACGAAACCGACTGAGCCATCTCAAATTTATTAATGAGCAGCGAAATTTATGGTGATATTGAATCATGATGTTATGAGGTATTTCGCAGGGGCAGCGATTTAAACAAAACAGTCGCTTGTATGGGGACCCCCTTTAATTTTCAAAATTGCGTGTAGTTCATTATTTTTTGCTGTTGCGGTAACTGAAATGCACATTCTGTGAAAAATTTCAGCTTTACCTAACCGATTGAGCCCGGTGACGGACGGACGGACAGACAGACGGACAGCTGAAGCTTAGTAATAGGGTCCCGTTTCGCACCCTTCAGGTACGGAACCCTAATAAGGAAAATAGCGTCCTTTCTACAATACTTCATGAAACACGATTTAATGAGAATTCATCCATTGCGTTAAAAATTTCCAAATTATTTTTAGTAAATAGTTTAATTTCTGGTCGGAGTTTAAATTGAGCCTTAATTTAGTAGTTATCACTAGGTAAGATCACAAATGTTCCTGCAATATATTCCAAAGGGATTTAGCGTTATCTAAACTACAACTACTTACCCAGTTATTTAGTAGTTCACTCCAAATCCTGGGCTTAATATAACTTGAAACTTAGCCGGGAAGAAACGATATTCGTCTCTTGTGTTTGGTTTTGAAGTACAGGCCGAGCCAAAATTCTTTGGCTCTTAGCGGATGAGACATCTCTAATCATCATCTGTAAGGTGGGGTGGGAGAGTGAGAGGTGACAACTCGCTTATAGCAAAAAAAAAATGGCGCAAATTGTACAATAGATAGCACATCAATCTATTTATTTTTCACGCCACTGCTCGTAATTATGGCCAAAGATGGATTGAAATGAGAGTAGAAAGTAGTTCTTAGTAGTACAATTCAAAAACAGTCAAACAATGTAGATTTGCAAAGTAAAATGTAGTGTTTAGCGGCCTTTTTTACTTTCTGCTCTGCTATTGGTCGATTATTTTCGGTCGGCATCACACTCCATACTGGCCGAAATGACACAAAATACTAATATAAATGTTCCGGGAAAAAACATTTCCTTGTCATTCCACAACTGCCCTAATGCGAATATCAATATTACTTTTAATTAAACTGTGTATTATACTGTGTCAACCTGCTTATTTCCTTACATTAGGCGTGAAAAGCACATAGTAAATGCCTCGGTAGAAAGTGCAATAGATGGACTCGCATCTTCGCGGGCCTCACCTGCGGCTCGGCCCGCGAACTAACTCATCCATCTATTGCTTACTTTCTATACCTGGGCAACAATGTACTATATTGTAGTTAGTTAAAAGTTGAAATTACAACATTCTATATGAAGAACAAACAAGAGGAAAAAGGTGCAGTCAAGGCTCGAAAAACACACGCCGCTACTAGGGCAAGAGTTATTCATAAAAGTGGTCTAAGAGGGCGCATGCGCGCGCTAAGCTCATCGTATTATCGCTTTTTTCGACGACCCGAATGGCCGAGTGAAGCCAAGGGTCCCGGGTTCGAGTCCCGGTGGGGGCAAATATTTGTTGATGAGAAGGGATGTTTATACCCTAGTTTGTAGTTGTTTATCTATCTAAAGTATAATATTTGTCTATATAAGTATGTGTATCGTTGTCTAGTACCCAAGATACAGGGAAGCCTAGTTTAGGGCTAGATCAATGTGTGTAAATAGTGTCCAAGGTATTATTATTATTATTATTTTATAGACCTGTTGTATCACTATAGTTGATATTTCACATTCACCATCTTTAAAGGCATGGTAACCACTATAGCGCTTTCTTATGGTTTGTTAGTCAGCTTCAGCTGAATTTTTTTCCCGTGCAGAGGCTTTCAGCATCCGTATTTTTCCGCGATCTCTTTGTTTCAACTTGTAAAATTTATTTTCCCGACTTGAAGATACATTCCCTGTGGATAACTAGTTATCAAACTCGGTTATGAACAGGACAATTCCACTCCCATAGCTGGTTTTCTCTGCGGAATATATGTTCCTAATAGAAAACTAGTTATCAAGTTTGGTTTACTGGGTAGAACACTCAGTAGCGAAAATGTTTAATCGCTAAAATTTTGCTCCTGAGTGACACATACAAATTTTCACTCCGACTATGACGAAAATTGAAATAAAATGCTCTATAAATAATGAAATAACTATACTTTGAATTATACTTTCACCACTTTTACAATAATCGAACAACGAAAATAAAACGTTTTTTACAATGGCAGATTGTAAAGGATTAGGGAATGGTCACAGATAAAATATCCCTGTGCTACATTTACGAATGTGTAAAATAATCGATTCGAGTACTGCAATGGTATAGGATATAAATATTAATTTTATCATAATAATATTAATAACAGTCATCGATAGTTCAGTAAAACATATAATATATTGTGTAATTTTTTTTGATATTACGAAAAATTCATAAATTTTCATATAATATAAAACTTGAAACATGTTCGTTTTTAATCGATTACGATGAAATTACAATCGATTATTTTATTAAAATTTGTGTTCAATTGGCACATTGCGTAAATGCTACATGCCAATTAATAAAATAAAAAAGTAGCTTAAACAGAAAAGTAGCATTTTGCTCCCTCTCGTCGTGGAGCAAAACTTACTTTTCCGAATGAAAGGTGTGAAACAGTTATTTGTGTAACAAGGGAGCAAAATGACGTATTTACGGCGAGGGCGGTACATTGAATCCAGAGTGAAGGGAAGGATTCTACGATAGAATCCTGAGCTTGGCGAGGGATTCTAAATTAGAATCCTTAGCGTAACGAACATACAACTTTTCACACCGACTATGAGGAAAATTTAAATTGCTCTAAAAAAAATTAATTTGAATTATACTTTTACTACTTTTACAGTAATCGAAAAACATTTTTTTTTATATAATGACGGATTGTGAAGGATTAGGGAAAGGTCACCACAGATAAAATATTCCTGTGTACTTTTACTATTGTGTAAAAATAATCGAATCGAATATTACAATGGTTTCGGATATCAATATTCATTATATCACAATAACAGTCATCGATAGTTTTGATTTCAGTAAAACATATAATTCATTATGACATTTTTTTAAAATATTACGAAAAATTCATAAATTTTGATATAACGTTGTTAAAGTTAAAACTTGAACCATGTTCGTTTTTAATCGACTACGTCATCGTTGTCGATTGTAATGTAATTTCATAATTACATTCTATTATTTTAATCTGTGTTCAATTGGCACATTGCGTAAATGCTGCATGCCAATGAATAAATTAAAAAAGTAGCTTGAACAGAAAAGTAGCATTTTGCTCCCTCTCGTCGTGGAGCAAAACTTACTTTTCCGAATGAAAGGTGTGAAAAATATATAAACGCCATTAAATTTAATTTCAGAACAAATATTATATTATCGCTAAATAGTTGTTACCAAAATGACCTATATCTTTAGTTTTAAAACAGAAAATTACCTTTTTTTTTGTACATCTTTGTATTTTGTATATCTTTAGTTTTAAAACAGAAAATTACCTTTTTTTTGTACCTTCCTAAGCTGTTACATATACATACAGGCACATACATTGCTTCTAGCCCTACACTATGATACCCTGTGTCGTGGGAACCAGAAACAGCGACGTCACATACATATAAACATCCAAGACCTGGGAATTATTATTTCTTTATCCCCAGCCGGGGATAGCCAGCAGGTCGTGCTATACCAAACATTTCGCTTCTGTGAAACTACATAGGGTCGCCTCGCTCCGCTCCGCTTCGCTTCGGCTCCCGGTTTTGTTATAACGTCGGGACCTAACAAACCTATCTTTAGTTTTCAAACAGAAAGTCACCTACACCAACCAATTCGGTTCTGGGAATCTACATCGGGTTCCGTGCCGGTGCGGTGGCGGCTGGGCGGGTGGCGGGGTGTATAAATACCTACCTATATAGGGAAACGACTTTAATCTTAGTTTGACCATAATATATTTCGGATTGAGTTTGGATAATTTAATAGATAAAACTGTCATCTGTGGAAGTAATGTTACTGTTTCAGTAAAACAATGTTCAATTAGTTTGATGAGTGTATACGTCACCGGAAGATAGTCAAAACCGTTAGTTGATAAACTAACGCAGTAGTTGATCAACTATCGACTGATAGTAAACCAGACTGACTGGGTTTAGAATTTACGTTTCTTTTGTTCTTACATGTCAATCTGACACGAAGACTATTCGGGGTTTCACTGCGCTCGCCCCCTCTAGTCTTCACCTAAGCTACCGCAGTGTTTGCCCTGGTATTTCGTTTGAAATTCAAGTTTAAACAAGTTTACTATGTAACGGTTTTAACCGTTAGTTGATCAACTAACGCGTCATAAAGTAAGCAGTACGCTACAGTTTAATATCTGTCGATATTTAACCAACTTTGAGAAAAAAAAACATTAGTTTATCAACTAACTAACGGTCTTGACAATCTTACCGCAACATATATTAATTTTGGATAGGATTTAAATTGTACCCTTAAATTAAGATACATAATCTAAAGGTAGGCCATAATTTTTTTTTCGTCATTATTGCTCAGAGCCAGAGGAAAAAAAAATTCTTGTCGGTTTATTATGTATATCAGAACACTGTAGAGCATTTCAGACACAGAGTTAGTAATTAAAAGTTTCCTTCACCTGAGATTTCAGACAACTTTTTCCGTCGCCGTTAAGTTGGCTGAAGTGCACAGCGGTCAAAAAATGGGGAAAAGCAATATCCGGTTGCCAGACTCAGATTGCAATTCCCCACTTTCAAAAAATAAAATAGCGGATACTACGGGTATGTGGGGAATCCAGAATAATTTTGCCGCAAATGCATGGAGCCATACTTTGGAGCTAAATATTAAGGATTCCCTGTGGAAAAATTATTAAACTAAAGTCGTCGAATTGAAGCCAACTTTTAACTTTATCTTTATCTTTATCATTACGATATCGATGTAATTGATCGATGACCTCTGTGGTGTGGCGGTCGACGCTGTGCTTCCCAAGCGAGAGCTCCCCGCTTCGAATCCCGGCTGGGGAGGAAGAAAAAAAAACCCGGGTCGTGCATGTTTATATGTCTGTGACGTCCCTAAAGCAGCTTTTCTGTGTTGTTCTCTACTCTTGTATTATAGGTGATTATTTTTGTGATACCTACTAATCTATTTTGTGATACCTGCCTTTGAATAAAAAATAAATGTTTCAATATTTTGTAAGACTATAAGTAGGTGTATGATATGTTTGTAGTTTTATATTGTTACAATAAGTACAACTTTGTTATGTTTACATGAAAGCTTAAATTCTTATTGCAAATATAAAATGCTTAGTTACCTATTTTCACTATTCCTAATGAGAATTTAAATAGGTACCTAGCTTAGCTAGCCACGTTGGCTCCTCTAGTGAATAATAGTGGATTGATGCATCCAAGGGGATAAAGCAGTTTCATATGTCACGGGCTAGATATTAAATCCTGAATGTAACGAAAGAGCTCAGATGTAACTCCCGAGAGACTTAGTTTTACACTTAGGGATACACGCGCCCAAGGCAAAGACAGCTTTGTCTCCAACGAGTACACTTTTCTCCCCATCTGTGGGAAAATAAAAAAGCCAGGCTACCACAGACAGCATTTTATTCAAGTAAATTAAAAGTAAAAATTTATGTTCGATACATTGTTGCTTTTATCTACACACGTATCATAAACCCTATTTACTGCGTAGAAAAACCGCACGTTACGATCAGCTGTTAAACTAATTGGTAAAAACTCATTTCTTATCTGAAAAATTACACATTATGACCATAATGTGTAATTTTTCTACATATTATGACATTCAAATTTCGAACGCCGCCGCCCACCTGCGTGCAGCCCCTAGTTTGTCTGTGAAGTTGGTACTTCAGAACAAGCTAAACAACTGCAGATCCACAATGCCGCTCAAACATGCGGTTCCTCAACACATCAAGGAGAGCTTATGATATGTGTGTAGATAAACTAGTGTATGTAAAACTATACATAATTAGGCATTAAAACTCTCGAGTGATATTATTACCACTCTCGAGTATTAATGCCCTCCATTATGTAGCAGTCACATAAACTACTATTAGTTTTGAAAACATAATAGAATTTATATTAATATTAATTTTTAAATTAATTCTAATAATAAATTACATATTAGTTTCGAAAAGATAATATAATTGTATCTCCTGTTTTTGTGGAATCTTTGCAGTGTGTTCCAATCAGCTCGATTCCAATAAGTTCGACTGTCAAATAACTTCAGCGCGGCGTCGGCGGTGGCGGCAGTGCGCGCCGACCCCGCGCCTGGGCAGCTGGGCTGTCAGCACCGAGCATATGTTATAAATATAAAACTAAACATTAACTACTCAATGACCCAACCCAATTTTGAAGCATTGCTATTGCACTTCATGCCATGGTAATAAAATTCAAAACCTATAACGGGAAAATTACTGCTTTTTCAGTCCGTGGTCGTTGTGATGAGGTTAAGTTCATAATAATAAGAACTATGAGACGTGAAAATCACATTATTAACCAGCGGGTTAAAATGAAATTGAGTGCAAAATTAAGACTTGGCTAAAACCAAGGGCTTAAATGAGTTGCTTTACGTAAGGTTTGCATGATTTACTTAATGCCGTGGCATTGTCGCGAGCGGCAACCGTAACATGCCGGGCGCGCGCGGGGGACGGGAAGGGGTCGGAGGGGAGTTATTTTCGCATCAGTGGCACAAATCTTCTAAGACGTACAACAAGCTTTTCTCAGAGTTAGACCTATTCTGTACCAGTAAACCTATGTTTAAGCGGAAAGTACTGTTGAATTGAAGTTATCTGAAGAGATATAAAACTTTTTTTTTTATCTATGATGATTATATGTAGACTTGCGCACTATCCACCTACTCTTACCATGGCCATTACTTACATAAGTAGTTTATTTATCGGAGTTGCGCACATCGAGTTTTGGTTGTGTAATTGCCAAACCCTCAAATACATATGCACACACACACACACATACACACACACACACACACACACACACACACACACACAAACATACAAACACACACACACACACACATAAAACACACACACCATACATAACTATTAGACCGCGCCTACACAATTCATGGATTTTTCACTGTTTTGATATACCTACTTACCTTTATTTTTTAGAACGTGCTGTCACTTATTTATATATACACGTATGCCGGATGGAACATGCGAGTTGGTATCTTTTACGAGATGTTTGATTTTAACTTGAATCAAAATTGTCTCATCATGTTATTTATCTACTACTGAGTTGGATTTAGATTGTACAGGGAAATCACTAATTCTATCTAAGTACCTATATGTCATACTTCATGTTGCAATAGAGTGAACAAATATTGTTCTACTAACTCGACATCCGCCGACGCAAAATCATTAAATTTCACTTTCGCGGTTACTGCCTTTCTTCCAATAGAAAATCCATCTATCCTTATTAGACAGAAGAAAATTGCAAGAAAACATGCTTCCAAGACAAAGTTTATAAAGCTGATGCAAGTCGGGCTTGTTTATAAAGCTGATGCAAGTCGGGCTTGTTTTCTAACACTCGTCGCTAAAATATCAGATTAAGTGGGCAGTTAACTGCTACATCATATTACCCAGAGACGCGAAAGTTCGCTTCGATGGATCGATAATGATGACTAATGACTTAATGAGATATACTGGCAGAAAATGCTACAAAAGAAATTATGGCGACATTTGCAGACTACTTTTTAAATGATATATTTGGTTTGCTCCGTGAAATCCGACTCCGTGAGCTCCGTGGTCAAATGGATTTCACACTTGATGCTTTCAGGAGATGCAGGTTCGAATCCTGACCATGTACCAATGAGATAATTAATATATCTTAATTTGTATCAGACGTCAGTGTTTTGGGCGATACGTTAAGGGATCATTCAACAATTACGTGATCACCGGAAGGGGGGGTCGGGTGCTTGTATTTACATCGGATTATTGAATCCATGATTACGTCATCTGCGCTTCGTTTCCGAAAATAAATATATCGAAATATTTACGTCCAATTTTGAAGTTTATTACTGGCAACACTTACTATTAGATAGATGAAACCTTTTATAGTTCTAACCTTATACCTCTTCCCAAATTTAGGTCATTTAAGACCCATAGAAACATGACATACGTGTCAGTGCTAATAAACAGCAAAAATTTTAAGGGCTGAACAAAGGTCAATAGCATTGAGAATTAGACAAAGAAAACAAATACCCGTCGCATCGCGTCGAAGCAGACTGACGCATGCTCCCGCGCAGAGCCCCGCGGGGCAGCCCGAGCTCCGAGACCGAGAAAATTATAGAAAATATTACTAAACTCCTGTAATAATAACATTAAAAATAAAATAAAACAACCAAAAAAATTCCCTTTTTTTACCTATTTTTGCTTGTAAGTTTCATATAGGAAACTGATTTCGTCTCCGAGCGCTTGTTCATTTAGTTGAATAATAATGCATTGCGAAAAATATTTTTAAGTATTAAATATAACAGATATCCGGTAATTTTAAAAGTCCATTCTTATCTCTAATAGACCTTTTATAACATATATTTATCCTACATTTTTATGATGTCTAGTTTAGCCTAAAATTGAAGCTAAAGATGCATTTCTGGCCATATTAAATCCCTTAAGCACGGACGAAGATTACGTAATCAAGGCGTGGGGGGGGGGGTTTAAAAACAAAAGATTACGCTGTGATCACATAAAGGGGGGGGGGGGGGGTTAAAAAAACGGCCAAAAATTATCACGTAATTGTTGAACGATCCCTAAGCTGTAGGTTCCAGGTACTATTGCTACGTGGTAGTGGTCGTAAAACTCCTCCATCAACACGCACTGAGTACCCGCACTGTGGTGGAGTATGGCTTAATCTTACTCGTATCCTAGTAGAGGCCTGTGCCCGTCGGTGGGGACAATAATTCACAATTTGGGGACAGTTCCGTGTAGACCGCCATAGTAGATGGTCGTCCCAGTCGCTACTGTGATCGCGAGGTAAGTCATTGACCCGTATCGACAATGACGTCCGATGAAAGTTTAGTCCACATCAGGGCCCCAATTCCGGTACACAATGACAGCTCCATGACAATTACATGACGATTACGGTCAACTTTAGATATCCAATATTCGGCGTTTGGAGAATATTTTTTTAGGTTATTATGGTACAAATTAAGTTAATTGGTAAGCATAATAATTTAGTACATCAACAAAGGGAATGGGATTACAAAATCGTCAGATATTGCATATTTAAAGTTGACCGTAATCGTCATGTAATTGTCATTGAGCTGTCGTTGTGTACCGGAATTGGGCCCCTGCGCAAGTGCTTACTCAGTCGAGGAACTCGGTAAAGCTAAAGCACTGCTATTTGGTTGCGTTGCCAAACCCAAGATCACACGTAAAGGGCAACGGAAAATGTCGCGAGATCTAGATGACATCATCAGCCATATCAAGGAAACGGATCCAGAAGAATCACCGATTTTTATGTAGCGTGAGCTACATAAGTTACCGCCCACTACATTTATGTGACTGCTTTACCACATTACCACTAAGAGATGTGCGTGTAATGGCTTCCATGTCACTTCTACACGATGTACGATGTTCTCCGGCGCACTTCACTGCCCTAGATTGGTACCAGACATGCTGAACCTTGCTGTCCCGACCAAACGTACACGACACACGAATCAATTTTTTGTACCCTCCGATTACACTTATTATGCCTCTAACAGCACATGTCATAGGGTTCCTAGAACTTATTACAAACGTTACTCGAACCTTGACCCATTTCGCAACTCAAAAGGCGCATTTAAACGATTAGTTACACTTGATTTGCTGGATAACACTTAACCTGTCTCATTCTTACTTTGTCGTTGGAAACGGCCCCATGTAAGCCTTACATCATTCTGATAACGAAGGAACAAAACGCAAAGAAGGTGTGTAACGTAAATTACACACCTTCTTTGCGCCAGCCGTATGCGTATGCCTAACTTATCAGAACTCCCAATAAATAAACATATGTTTCACTACTGGATCCCCGTATTCGCTCTAGAGTTTTGTTAGATAAATAAAATTAAAATTAAATTGTACACTCGGCCGCCGACATATGTATTTATGTATGTGTGTTTATACGTTAATTTGTCCTACCAGAAGATCTAAATTACTTATCAGAATTTGATAAATAAGGTATCGTTAGATAGTTCGCTGATTATAGGCTAGGTGATGTCACACTAAATTTAATTGGCACCTTCTAGAAGGCATAATGTACTGGATTAAAAAAAAGTTTTTGAACAGGGCTGGCTATTAGCACATTTGAAATGTATTTATATTATTTTCTCTTGCTGGCTGCTTTGCTTGCATTTAGTTGTATAAAGTTAAAAACCTGAGTCTTATCTTCGACAACCAGCTGTCCTGGTGACTTCATGTCAATGACTCATTAACATGAAATTACGACAGCAGTCGACGAGTATTGCTACTTTTCACTCTCTCAGGAGATTTGCCTCGACATACCAAAATCACTCTCGCTCAGTCTCTTCTTCTACCCCTCATCGATTACTCTGATGTCTTCTGGGTCAGTGATAACGAAGAATTACTGAACAAACTCGATCGACTTAAAAAAAGGCGGAATTCGGTTTATCTTCGGGCTGCGCAAATACGACCATGTATCACAGCATCGCAGAGTTGAAGTAGCTGCCGATCCGTCTTCGTCGGGTTTCTCTCAATATATTGGAAAGTCGCGAGAAGAACCATTTTCTATCTTTTTACAATGAAATGTAGTATGTATTTATTTATACACGTATCATAAACCCTCTTTACTGCGTCCAAAAACCGCACGTTACGACCAGCATAATGTTATACTACTTGGTAAAAACTCATTTCTTATCTGAATATGAATTTATTTTATGACCATAATGTATTAATTTTCGACAAATTATGGCATTCAAATTTCGAACGCCGACGCCCGCCTGCGTGCCGCCCCTAGTTTGTCTGTGAAGTTGGTACTACTGAACAAGCTAAACAAGTGCAGAGCAATTATCAATTACACCATGCCGGTCAAACATGCGGTTCCTGAACACATCAAAGATAGCTTATGATATGTGTGTAGATAAACTAGTGTATGTAACTGTACATAATTAGGCATTAAAACTCTCAAGCGATATTATTAACCCACTCTCGAGTTTGAATGCCCTCCATTATGTATCAGTCACATAAACTACTGTTATAAGTATATATATTTAATAAATCGGTTCGGCAGCAAGTACCGTACAAGCAACTTCTCTTGAGAAGAATTCTTTTTTTTAATGTTTCGATACCTAGAAAATCATTTGAGAATTATTACTGGAATATCTAGCGACGTTCCTACCTATCCCACCTCTCCGATCCCTTCCCATTTCCTAACTGATCATAACAACTTTCAATTGAAGTTAAAAATTAAAAAAAAAAACAATTTTTTAACATTACACAATAATTAATAAATTTTATCGAATTTAAAGAATTTTCACGAAAAAGATGACGTCATAGTGGGTCCGCCATTTTGAATTTTAAAAAACTGATGAAAGATTCGAAACCAGCACCCTCAAAAACCCACATCTACCCCTCAATACTTGGAATTACATACAAAATTAACGTTGCGTGTTCAAAAAAGTCAGTTTTTTACAAATAAAAAACGAACCGCTGGACCGATTTTTTCTAGACTCCTTTCAGATCTAAGTCATGACGTGGCGTATCGATTGATATGGTCATCAAAGCGATTCGGTCCAGTAGTTATTGAGAAAACGAATTCCATAATTTTGATCACGTACATACGTACGTACACACACACACACACACACACACACACACAGACATCACTCTAAAAATGATTGCAAATGATTCTCCAGGTCTTAAAACGTAAAGAAAACACAAAATTACCTATTTCAATTTTCAGACCTATTATAATAACTTCTCAAGAGAAGTTAATATGTAATCTCTTATTAGAGATAAGCTTGCCTTTGTAAATGTCTTTTCTATAACCTTGTAATGTGAATTTTAATGTGCAATAAATATATACGAATATACGAATGTATTATTTGTTTTAGGATGTATATTTTATGTTGTAGGCACTCGTATAGTTATTTTTAGGATGTATATTTTATGTTGTAGGCACTCGTATAGTTATTTTTAGGATGTATATTTTATGTTGTAGGCACTCGTATAGGTATTTAATTGATTTGTAATATTTGTGTATGTAAGTACCAGGGAAATTATAATGAGGTTTTGTTGTACACATATAGGTCTACCCGTGCTCAGCGATCAACCTTTCTCATGCTGACTTGGTTTGCTGGAAGTGATATCTTACTAGAGATAAGCTCGCCCTTGTACAATATTTTACTGTATATCTTGTTATTTGAATTATCTGTGTGCAATAAAGAAATCATGAAATTATTATTATGACCGCCCGGTGGCTATGAGTCTCATTCTCGTTAAAGCGTGATGTTTCAGTTGTCGGGTTTAGTTTTTGTAATTATTGCTCTTGCAGCTGGTTTAGCGACTTAGCATTTATCGGCATCGACCTGCAAAGTCCAAGAGTCAACTTTGTTAGCCTAGTTCGCTGCCTTCTCTCCCCCGTTCGCGCCTTCTGAAAAGCCCGTGGGGCACAACGCTGGGCCGCGGTGTGCCCCACGGGTTTTTCAGAATTCGAACCGCCCGAAAAGCCAGAGCGCTACAGCGCGTCGCTGAGTTGTACGGCCTGCGGTGTTGTGCCCCTCTGGCTTCTAGTTAAAAAAACGGAGTGCTACAACGCTACAACGCGCATGTATTTTCTTAATTTTAGTATTTCAAAATTTATCAAGTCTGTTCTAATTACGGCCGATTTTATAATCCTCAGACAATCTTTTTTCTGTAGAAGTTTTGTTATTCACTATTGTCATTGTCAAATCTAATATCATCTCAAAATCCTCCTCCGAGAATCATAACAGTATTTTAATTGTTTCGCTGATCTTGATTATGATACTGGCAATAACTGCATCTAAACAAAATGACCACAAATCACCGGTTGAAACGCACGTGTTGTAATGGTACACGAGATTCGGTACATTTGATACTTCATTCTGCGTGATAGAGAGCTAGCCCAACGCCGCGCTGTTTTGAATACGAGAATCGGTTCAGATAACGTTTGGGGGTTTTGTGTAGCTTACTGGCAAAGTTAGCAAAAAACAGAGCCGATGCGTGGGTTGATTCGTGGAAGTTTTCAGGCCAAGTTTTTTTTGTCGCATTCCTGCGAGATGTGTAGAGATCAGAGCCGATTTGGCTGCGCGTTGAATAAAATTATGAGTAACTAAATAATGAAAGGTTATTATGGAACGGAGAAAGCTATTATGTTGATTGCAAATACACAATTGCGATTGAGGTATGAAATGGAGGGTCTGACATCTCTAGTCTGAATATCATACTAGTGGTCTTAGCTTCGCGCCCTAGCGGTCGGGTAATGCTTAATTAATCGCAACAAGCTTTTATTGGTCAGCGATCAACAGATTCTGTGTATCGGCAGTACCAAATGATTTGAGTGATCACCTACGGTTGATCATAGTGAATATGCGTACACACAATTTGTAGAACGGCGGATCTGCATGGCATGGTTGAAATTAGACCCTGTGTAGTTAGTGATAAGAAGCTTCGCTTGGGCAGAGCGTATTCGCAAGGGGCGCATATAAATACGAGAGTTTGAGAGGGGAGGGCATTCAGTCTCAGCGTCTAGCTACTGTGACAGTCGTCTTCACGAGTTCTAAACAGTTTTGTCTGCCGTGTTACGCGTCAGAACTATACGAATTTGTGATTGCGGAGTTTCAGTGGGTTTTCGTGAGTGTCTGAAGCGCCGAGATATACCTCGGTTCCTAACCTTTATATCAACCTACCCCTAATTCCAAAACTATCCTTGGGTCGTTAGGAAAGAACTTTTAAGTCAATTTATCTGAGTCTGAGTCTGGGCTTGGAGCGACCCTAAATTCCTTTTTCCTTCACCATAGGGTTCCTGGATTGGCTCTTAGGATATTCGCGGGCTAATCCTCTCCTCATTCCTTCGAGTAGCGAGTTTTGTAATTCCCACACACACAGTCGTTAAACATTCAAGCACATTCAAATCAAACTCAACCATTTTCGAGTGGTGTCGATAATGGACGTGGTATAACACTAGGTTTTTAGACTAGGCTAGACAGGAGTTTAGTTGCGGCTAAACCTAGGTTGTCAGGGCATAGGGAGACTGTTTGATCGATGAGGTTCCGCGGATGGAAATAACAAATTCAGAACAAAGTTAAACCGGTGTCAACACAGATAACATATCCTGTTGATATTTTGACATTTGAGTGTTGTCGGGGACGCGCGAAGAGATCAATTTACAGTCTAAAGTTCATTGTTTAGATCCGGGTAGGTGTTTTGCATTGCCTTGAGTCAGGTTGGATTCAAGTTGCATTTTTAAATTAAATGTAAATTTCGATGGAGGTCTAATGTGTAAGTTGAGTCGGTATATATGATTTGGCTCAGCCCAGGACGTGCTGCGGCTAGTGGAATTCATAGTTCGGTATTTATCGAACTATGCACTTCGCTATGGTGTGGATTAGATCTCCTAAAACAAAAATGCTTGCGTTTCGATAACATCCAGCTCAAATTGCGCAGAGTTGAAGGTTTCAAAACGTTACGGACCTTTTGAGGTAACCGCTAGTTCAGAACCCATTTCGGAACTCAAATCGCAATTGTGTAAACCGGTCTTTTCGGATCGTTATTGCCGTGAATCAAATATATAATTGGAACCACCACAAGCCGCTACTAGCGAGCACATGAAATATCATTGAGTACTCACGTCGTAAAACTACGACGGATATCTATACGATATCACAAACAAATATTATAAACTGTGGTCGATCACTAAAACTAAAACAAAAGATGTTCCAATGCGCTCATATATACCAAACCAGATGGTGCCATCACATAAAATATAACAACGATCGTTCTGGCGCAATACACCGCTGACTGATGTGAATTACCGGCTCGCGGACATATATGCTTTCTCTGTCTAACTTGAAACTGTAACTTCCCGAACCAAACTTCGCTCGACTATTGTACGCCTAACGGATTTCTCGACGAACGAGAAATTCAGACTTATCATTCTTACTTACAAATCTTACAGCTGAATCGGGTCCTCTCATTTTGGGATAGATAGAATAGACGATCATAGCTACTGATATCGGCGGCTTCGACCTTAGCCGGGTGCCGGTACAGTGTTTCCCAAAATTGCTTAATAATATTGGATATCTTTGTTCTACTCATCAATTAGGTCCTCATTGCTGTGTTTCACATCTAGCGCTTGCATCGCACCGCACGCGCGTGGTGGACTAATCCGCTTTTTCTTTCACGCCTACCGCATGGGTCACACGCGTTGTACCCCACTATTCAGACGATTAATTGTCATTGTCATGGTAATGAATTTAAAACCTCTAACGGAAAAGTGGCGTTAGCTAACGCCGGTGGTATTCAAGAGGTTAATAGTCTGGTAATATAATTAAGTGTACAAAAGTGCTATGTAGGGTGACTCATAACAATTTATTAGATTTAACGTAGAATACAAGTCTGTCACCACAGTTTATGGTCATGTCTGTCTGAAACCACAGTTTATGGTCATGCTCACTAAAATGTCTTTTCTTGCGGTGGCTCTGTGTAGCGGGTTTCTCCCCTCCCTAAAATATAGCGAGGGGTGTGATGGCTGGTGCACAAGTCATACTCGTGAGCGGGTGATGCTTGGGGGGACTGGTCCAGTCTGGTTTCTCATCAGTTATGTTCATTACAGCTTCTCCTTATTCTTATTTATTTATTTTGTTAGATTGTTATTTTGAGACATCTTATTAGCACTTATGGATACGATGTTATGATATTGTCATTAGATTAGATAATTTTTATATCGTACATTCTGTAAAAAAAAAAATGTAAATTACATCCCCGTAGAGTTTCTAGGTGCTATCTGCTCTGACGGGCGTATTTCCGATGCGCTGGTAGAGTTCATGGAGTTTCGTTTTCCTGTGCGAGATTCAGCCATGAATCACCACTTGAAGGAGAAATTTCCTTTTTCAAACTCAAATCAGTTTTGTACTCATTAGTTTACTTGATAATATTTGTTTTTTTTTCCATGTATATGTAAGTTAAGTTTACGTAAGTGTGCGACTTAAGTAAGTGTTTGACTTGTAAAAGTGCATTCTTTTGCCTTTTTGCAATAAATGATTTGCTTTGAATGTGAGCGCTGAAAACCACCGTGTGGTACAACGCAGCGTCGCTCTGCAGCACTCCGGCTTTTCGAGCAGTTCGAAATTCTGAAAAACCCGTGCGCCACAATGCGTTGATCCCCACGGGATTTTCAGAATACGCCCCCCGGTCAGCGACCCCTGCACAGTTTCAGGGCATCTTCCGTCGATCATAAAAATTACCATTGCCAGTTGTGTCACGTAGCAGGGTAGAAGCCCTGTCAACGACTCATCCTAACTTGGAATGTTAAAAGCTTTAACATTTTGCTTATGAATTGGCAGATTTTCACCGCTTCGTATGCTATGACCTAATTATGGCATAATTTTGCAATAAGACTTGAGTTTGAAGAGAGGTTCGAAGAGACCGTCTGGTTGCCGTGGTTTCCAGATGGTTGAACCCATTTATTGAAGTTTATTTCAGTAAATAGCATTTTCTGTGGAGATGACTTTTATCTTAGCTATTTTAGATGTAAAGATCTCTTCTAAAACAAAATATGTTTTTTTTTGTTTTTAAACAAAACTAAAGCTTAGATATAACAATACTATTTTTATTTTGGTGCACAAAATGCACTTGATCTCATTTACTCGTATAAAGATATTCATGTAGTTGCACAGTTGCCTAAGTAAATACTTTAGATGTCAATCAAACTGAGGCCTTTCTTTGAACTTCGCCTCCAAGAAGACAGTAAAATTGTAGACGCGGATATATAAAGTCAATCAAAGTTAACTCCCCGTCTGTAATTTGGTAAAACCAACATGTGTTCTAAATTAGTGATTAAGTTGGTGCTTCATGAACTTGGTTGATTGTCGATGCTGTCCTGTCACTCGATTACATTATACAGGCAGTAACAGATAAGAAGAGCCACGGAGTATCATGATAGTAGGTACAATACGATTAAAATCAGTTAAAGATTCGGCTTTTCTCGGATATCATCGCCTAAATCCGATCTCTCTCTCTCTCTCTCTCTCTCTCTCTCTCTCTCTCTCTCTCTCTCTCTAGTGAGAGATGAGGAATTCACGACAATTTCCGAGGTTGGCCGAATCGTTAACTGATTTTAATCGTATTGTACTAGACTAGAGTGACTTCATACTGAACAATCTATCTCGAGAAATCATTGAAGCTGTAACGTCCGGTCATTTTGTTAGCGCCGCGCCGACTTTAATCGCACCACCTTGGCATGTCCGGACTCTTTCAATGAGCTCGGATTTGACGACGTCTGTGGCGCAGCGGTTGTGGCTCTGCCTACCATGCGAGAGGTCCCGGGTTCGATCCCCGGCCGGGGGTAAAGAACAAAAAAATCCCAGGTCTTGGATGTTTATATGTGTGTGACGTCGCTGTTTCTGGTACCCACGACACAGGATATCCTAGTGTGGGGCCAGAAGCAATGTATGTGGCTGTATGTAAATGTTTATGTTTTTTTTAAACAAATAACAAAAGGACCACAGTTTACTTATAATTTTCACTTCCTCGTAGGAATCTATTGTCCGCTCGGGATAAAACCAAACATTAGTCTGTCAACATATTAGTCATCATCATCATCTTTCTTCATTTGGAGCGACTGAGGCACAGCTGTGCCCTCATTTTAATAGTTATTAAACATGTTTTTTTTTTACTTTAAACCACAAACTTCATTGGTACCTGATGGCTGTTCGGAATCAGATCTCAAACACCCCTTAAAAATGACCATTCCTGATTGTAGATCATTATTTGTATATGCACTCTGTTATATTCTGCTCTTTTCATTTGTGTAAACGCGAAATCACCACACAGTTGTGCCAGAGTTGTCTGAAAGGTTGAAGCGCAAACACTAAACTGCAATCATGAAGGACAGTGGCAAAGCTACTATCCTGGCTGAAATATCTTTTCTAAACAGCATGGCCTCAAAGTTTTTCCTCTATCCGCGCTCAGAATATAGCTCCTGGAAGCTTTTCTACGGGTACCACTTCATCGTCGGTCTAATTATTTCAACGATCGTTCAGTTAACTATCACACTTTGCCTCAATGGGCTGGACAATCTCATCGAATTCGTCACCATAGCACCCAACATTGGAGTCTGTCTGATGGCAGTTCAAAACTACGCTGTAGTGCGTAAAAACAGGAAGTTTTACAACAAATTGTTCCAACATTATAGCACAGACATTTGGGACTCTGTCTCAAAAGGATCTGCCGAAGAGAGGGCAATTGGTGATAAGTATTCCTATTATTCGAAATGGATGATAAGAATCTTATTCTACTACTCCCTTCCTCTGATAATGATCGTATGCTCGTTTCCGTGGTTGATAATGACATGCGAAACTCTTTACATGGGTAAACCCAAACACTACCTTTTTCCATTCGATGGTTGGTATCCCTTCAATAAGATCCAGTGGTACTACGCAGTCTACACATGGGAAAGTCTTATGACAACTATTGTGATCTTAGTGTACTTATACTCAAACTTGAGTTTGGTATTTGCAGTCTCTTGCATTTGCATGGAATTTAAGATGCTCGGATATTGCCTCAAAAATGTCATAACAACTAAGGATATTGATGAAATGAATACGTTGAGTGATGTGTTGTCTAGGATAGGAAATAAGTTGAGGAATATTATTATCAGATACAATTTCTTGGTCAGGTTTGTTGTGCTAATATTGAATCAAACCATACTCTAGCAAATTTCAGATAAATATAACCTCCTTACTTGCTTTACAGCTTAAGCGAAGAATTGGAGATCATGCTCGGGAATACTATGGCAATTACGTATTCACTCGGATCTTTCTTAATTACTTTAACAGGCTTTACTATGACGGTAAGTGGAATTTTGCAATTTAGCCCAATAAGTCAGCTAATTAAAAGTCACTCTTTAAATAGTAGGATCCAAAAGTGATTCAGCTGACATTAATTTCTACAAAATATATTTTTATAGGATCGTTTGGGTATGCCAAACCTAAGTTTGCGTCCTCGAAAGTCGGGGGACAACTTTTGTTGGCCATAAATCTCTAAAATTTCGCCTTTATTTCAGTTTTTGGAAATCTTAAGCCCAAAGAACCAGTTTTATGATATAACAGCCTTCGAAGAAAATAAACAATGAAAAGTTCCTATAAATCTTGAATTCATCTAATTTTTGTGAAGTCAATAGTTTTATGGTAGGTAGCGCCTTAAAGTCTACTTCGACGTCCCAACAAGAGACCGTGTTTGTTTGGCATTTTTAGGGGTCCATACCATAAAGCGAAAAAAAAGGAACCTTTTACGTCCGTCTGTATGTTTTCCCTATTTATCTCTAAGATCTTTTTCTCGGGAACACGTGAAGGTATTAAGTTTAAATTACTACCATAAGTACCATAGAACTTTGAACTTGAAAAAAAAAATTCTTAGTCAACGCTTTCAAAAGAATATGTCACGATATTGCCGCATATTTCTACATTCCCTAGGGAATCAAAATGTATCCTACGTGCTACTTTCAATGGACCTAGAATCATGAAATTTGACAAGAAAGCTAGCAAAGAAAAAATTGTACGCAACTCATAAATTTTTAGTCACGAAAAAAAAACGCGTGCAAGAAGAGCTGCAAAAATACACATCTCTTGTCTGAGGAACCCCATGATTTTTAAAAAGCGGTCAAGTGCTAGTCGGAGTCGCTCACGAAGGGTTCCGTACCACCGTAAGGTAAGTTTTTGCACTTTTTATCATAATGTCTGAGGTTATCAACACTAACATTTTTTAAATAATAATTCAAATGTTTATAAAGAGCCCTTTTCAACGATATAATTTATTACGGTCTTTTTTTTTCGTTTTGTCATTTTACCCCCTCCACTTTTTTGTAGGCAATATGTTTTCCATACTAGATTTATGTTGCGGTTACCAGAATACGTATTTTTGTTGCAGATTCCAAGGCTCTATCTCTTATAGTTCCTGAGAAAAGTGCCTGTGACTTATACGGGGTGGTCTGGGAAATCGTGGATCAAACGAAACATGGAGATAGAGGGGGTAATTGTGAACAAAAAATATCTCTACAGTATGGCCTTTATCCGACACAATAAAAAACTATTGAAATTTTCAGTTAAAAAAAAATATATCTCTTTAAGTGATTTAATGGAAAAAAAAAGTTACTGAAACTGATAGTTTTTTTGTGTGTTTTTCGTGGCTAGGAAGAAAATACGTTTCAATTAATTATTTTTTACAACTGTAGGTGCATAAACTTGTACGTTATGGCAACATAAAAACAAGTTACATAAAAATTTTGTTGACGGATGGACACGCGAGTGTTCCTATTAGGGTTCCCCCTTTTAAGGAGCGAACCCTAAAAACGCGAATGGTTCATTATTGCTTACTAAAGCGGCAATAAAAATACACATTTTGTGAATATTTCAATCGTCTTTCTGTCACTGTTCTTGAGATATACACCGCCGATAGTCAGACTGCAGAATGGACGAACGAACGGAATGATGGATGAAGATACGGACGGACGGACGGACAGCAGAGGCTTAGTATTAGGGTCCCATTTTAGCTATGGAAGCTTGAAAAATGCACCAGTTACTTCTACCGCGTGGTGGCGTGAAATGTACTTTTGGTTAAAACGCATGTTGAAGTAGACTTCGGCGGCGGTGCTCATACGCTAAAACTATTGATATAACAAAAATGTTGGAACAAGAGTTATAGGAAATTTTATCTTATTAATATCCTTCTTAGACTGTTATATCATAACACTAGTCCTTTAGGCTTAAAATCGCCAAAAACTGTAATATGTCCGAAAATTTCGAGATTTTTGGACCACCGAAAGTTGTCCACCCACTTTCAAGGTCGCAAACTTATGTTTGACATATCCACACAATACGAACCGATCTTAGAATAAACATTTTTGCAGAAAGTAATGTAAAAACCGGTCAAGTGCGAGTCTAAATCGCGCACGAAGGGTTCCGTACCACCGTTCAATGGAAGCGATGGTGTGGAGTGAATAGTTTGGATTTTACACAGCAAAATATTGTTTACAAAGTTATTGGTGCGGTTACTTTCACACTCCATGTACGTAACCAGGTACATCCATAAGTTTGTATGTGGTATTGTTGTATGGGAGCCCCCTTAAATATTTATTTTATCCTGTTTTTTAGTATTTTTTGTTATAGCGGCAACATAAATACATAATCTGTGAAAATTTCAACTCTCTAGCTAGCTAGGTTCTTGAGATACAACCTGGTGACAGACGGACGGACGGACGGACGGACGGACGGACAGCGGAGTCTTAGTAATAGGGTCCCGTTTGGAACCCTTCGGGTACGGAACCCTAAAAAAATGGGTTTGAGGCCTTAAATATAGAAAAGCGAGTTCCATCGACATCATATAGGCCCGATAGATGAAAGCCGAGTAAGCTCAACTTTGACATTACAATATGAATAAAATGTTAAAGTTCACCCCAGTAGTCTCATCATGTAATTCTGACATCAGGACGCTTTTGAAAAAAATATCGCATCGCATAAACAAACAAATAATAATGTTGCGGTATGTAAGTTTTTCTAAAGCCATTGATATTCCTGGATGTCAGAATTACATGTGAGGCTAGATTGATATTTTTTTTTCTTCGAAGATACATAATAAGGCTACTGAGTGCTATGCTAAGGCTGATTTCACACGGCCGGAATATGGTTCACATTATGATTGTTTCAATGAATTTCTCAGATCGATCTCGCAGAATCTAAAGGGCACTAAATAATCTGATTTTTATGTCAGTGTGAGGCAGCATACCGGAACTCAATTTTTTTTTTTTTTTTTAATTTTTGGTTCCAAATTCAAATTCCAATAGTCTTTATTACTGTACATATTTACATTTCCTTAGCAATCGTCATTTTTTGTTACTTCTCTACATTGGACCACCGTGGGAGGAGAAGAGCGTTGAAACTCCCATGATTCCTGACCATGTACCAATAAGATTTTATCGGACGTTCAGTGTTTCGGATGAAACGTTAAGCTGTAGGTCCCGGCTACTATCGCTACTTGGTAGTGGTCTAAGTCTAGGCTAGGCTTAATCTTACCCGTATCCGGGATGTCGACATTAATGGGCTAGATTTATTGACCGAGCGAGCGAAGCGAGCGAAGGGCTCCATTTCGACAAGATAGGAGGCCGATTTTGCTTTCGTCTGTCTCTATGTCTCCATGCGTGTCTGTCAGTTCCGGTCTAGAGGCCACAGTTTTCAAGCGATCCTCACAAAACTTGGCACACGTATTCCTTGAATTAATATATTGTTTTTGTCGAGAGCTTCTCGACGTCTTATGACGTCATTATTTTTTTTTATGTTTTTTTTTTCTGAAACCTATCGTGTGGGGTATCAAATTAACATTAATATTATGATTAATAATTCCTTATTATTTTAATTTAATTAGTTTTAAAGGGCTTCATGAGCCGATTCTAAAAATATACTATACCATTACCTTTCCTGTTGTCTAAAAATCCATGAAACATTTTCAAAACTTACCAGTTTGGACTCCTCGTAGTAGGAGACGGATAGTAAAGAGGATCTATACAGACCATGCAGTGAGTGAAATAGACTATAGCTATTTTCGTGAAAAGTCAATAGATTGTATTTTAAATCGCAAAATGTAGTTTACAAAGTTATTGGTGCGGCTACTTTACTAATTGAAAATAAAATACGTACCTATAAATTGGTTCACAGTCCCCCCTGTTAGCGAGGTTTAATGCCCACAGGGCCACTAGTATTATAGTTAACATGATTTTCATTTGCTTTCAGGTCGGTCATGATTTGTTTCAGGTGATAAGGTGTTTCTTTTTCTTCGTATCAATATTCATCATTGTCTTGGACCTCTGTATATTCGGGGAAGCTATCAGGAATCACGTGAGTAAAACATTACCGCCATGTAATGGCCGAGTCGGCAGTAACCCTGCCTTCGAAGCCAAGGGTCCCGGGTTCGAGTCCCGGTGAGGGCAAATATTTGTTTGATGAGAACGGATGTTTATACCCTAGTCATGGTTGTTTATCTATCTAAGTATGATATTTGTCTACCCAAGATACAGGGAGTCCTAGTTTGGGGCTAGATCAATGTGTGTAAATATTGTCCAAGGTATTATTATTATTATTATGTTGAACAACAGTGTGCCTCTGCCATCCCGTTTGGAAAAAGGCGTGATACTTTTTTTATTGGCCCTGACGAATACGAGGAGTGTTATAAATTACAAGCGTATGTCTGTCTGTTTGTCTGTCTGTGTGGCACTTTTGCGCTCAAACGGGTGGACGGATTTGAATGCGGTATTTGAGTTATCGCTAATATACTTCACTGTGCTTTATTAAAATCTGCTTAGCGGTTTGTAAGTTATCAGCCTAAAAAGGAAAGAACTAAAATTTAAGACTTCATTTATATTATTAAGACATTTATATTTTGTAATGATTTATTTGAATTTTAATTTAATTTTATTGTTGACATACAGTGTAATTTATTCTAAGGGCTTTTATGCCTGTATTAAACGATTATTATTATTATTATTAAGGTGTGGGAGGGGGGGGGGTGGGTTACTTTTTTGATTTGTGGTTATTTAATTCAAGTTTTAAGAGCTCCGTGGTCTACTGGGTTTCACGCTTGCTTCACACGCAAAAGTTGCAGTTTCGGATCCGGTGCTAACCATGTGATACCGATGAGATAATTCTATCTTAAGTAGAGTCTGGCAAACGAAAGCGTGACCTGAGAAAACGTGGTAGAATTCATAAAACCTCTATGTGGTATCACTAACATAAATCACTACACTCCGTTCGATTATTCAAAAGATCTTTGCCTCTCTTTCTGCTGTACGGAAGCGTTACAGCTAGAAAGAGAGACAGAGGTTAGAATAACGGAACGGAGTGTGACTATCTATCACTTTGTCGTTTGACGTGCCTTTGACAGCATAATATTGTTGCCATATTGAAACTTTTAAGAAAACTCCAGGTCACGCTTTCGTTTGCCAGACTCTACATTATCGGATGTTCCGTGTTTCGGATGACAGGTCAAACTGTAGGTCCTGGCTGCTATCGCTACTTGGTAGTAGAAGTCGTAAAAACTCTCATGCATGAAAGCACCTGGCTTAGAGATGCAGATTTAGAGAATGGAGGAGGAGGATCTTGACCCGGGCCAAATACAACAGACGTAGGGCACGGACGCACAAAGCGGACGTTACTTTCATACAAAAGTTACTTTTGGCAAAACAACAAAGTCAAAGTCAAAGTACTTTATTACTGTAGATATTTACATATACTTAGCAAACGTCAATTTTGCCTCTTCTCTTCATTGGACCACTGTGGGAGAGAATTTTCATACGTTTTTCATGAAAGCAATTTAAAGGGGCGCCGAGTTTTTGACCCGTCCGCGTCTTACGACTTTCGTGTTCCTATAGCCTGGGCCTCAGACATACATTCGTCATGTGAGTTTCTCTGATCAGTTGTATATTGTTTGAAGGTACCTAACTATATTGTTTTGTGCGAAACGACTTATGAATATTGGGAAGCCAAGTTCGCAAGTAAATGTCCTGCCATAGTCTCTTCACCTTTCCCTTTCACCAAATTTCAAGTTAAAAAACTCTTCAACACAAAATTTTGTAAAAAAAAGTTGAATTTGGTGGCAATTTTTCTTCTCCCCTCTTTAAATGTCTGTATTCGGGCTCTCTTCGTAAACATTTCAAATATTTTTTCGACAATTTTTATGGCTTTGGGTCGACTAGATGCTCATACTGTGAAAATTTTAAGAGGTCCAATAAGTTTGTTGAATTTGCTTCAACCGTTTGACTGTAAAACCTATACGACAGATGGACACGTGAGTGATATACAGCAATAGGGCTCCATTGGGACCCTTCGTGTACGGTACCCTAAAAGTAATCCTCAGGTCATGGATGTTTATACATATGTATGTGTCGTCGCTGTTTTTGGTACCCACGTCACGATACAGGGCATCCTAGTGTGGGGCCAGTTTTGTGCCTGTATATAACTATTTATGTTTTATGTTAATGAAGGTAAAGGTACAATTTGACAATTTCAGAGTATCCAACTAGCGGACACCATATACGCCTCTAACTGGTACTACGCCGATAAGAAGACGAAGAAGACTTTACACTTGTTGCTCGCGCGCACTCAGAAGCCCTCCAGGCTCACAGCACGAGGATACGTGGTCATGGATCTGGCCACTTTCACAAGTGTAATATCTAACCCAAGCGCGCAGCTAAATTCCTTGACATACGTAGCTTCAAGGGCATGGATCTTAACTCCCTTAAATCAGATGCCGCCTCTGTTGACTGGTCCCCTGTCGTTGATAGCGAGGCCGTTGAAGACAAAGTCCGGAACTTTAACTCTATTATCCTGAGCTTGTTTGATAAACACGCTCCGGTCAAGAGGGTTAAAGTTAAGCACCTAAATGCACCGTGGCTTACTGATGAAACCGTGCCATGAGTAGATATAATTTGGATCCGACTGACGAGAATCTTTTAATTTTCAAACGCCTCCGTAATCGTTGTACTCGTCTGTGTCGTGATGCCAAACGTCGTCATATCTAAGAGGGTATTGAGAGCTATACTCCAGCACAGGTTTGGAAATTCCTGAAGACTCTTGGTGTAGGTAAGTCCCAGGACTTGGCTGCTGGAAATGTCGACCTTAACGGTCTCTACTATTTCTTTGCTATCCCCTTGTCGTTATGGACCCCCTTGTCAAGGAAGCTTCCCTTCGTAACCTACGGTCCAGGAAGCACCCCACAACTTACCCTTCAACTTCAATCATTTCGGAATCGGCGCCGTAAGGATGGCAATATTAGCAAAGTCTTCAAAGGCTATATAGCTGAGGACAAGATCTGTTATCAGATGATAACCAGCATCATCGATTATTATCTATCATCACCCACATAATTTATGTGTCGCTTGAACAATCTTGCTTCCCCACTCAGTGGAAACAGACACTTGTGATTCCCCCTACCTAAAACGTACAATTCCGTATCCCTTTAAAGAATTCCATCCCATATCTATTCTGAATATCCTCTACAAAGTCATGGAATCAACTCCCAGCTTTCCTCCTACCTTTCCACAAGAAACTTATTAAATCCCCATCAATCAGGTTTCAGGCCGGGTCACATCACTACCACGGCTGTGCTTAAAGTCACTGATGACATTTAATTGGCTATGGATCAGAAGCAGCTTACGGTCCTTACACTGCTTGATTATAGTAGCGCCTTCAACTGCGTCGATTTCGATATCCTGGTTGAAATTCTAAAGTCGCTTAAAGTCTCCTCGCACTCGGTTCGCTATTTTGACTCCTACTTGAGAGACCGCTAGCAGCGCATTAAGTCTGAGGAGATCTCCACGGACTGGTGTGAGCTCTCCTCAGGTGTTCCGCAGGGTGGTATCCTTTCTTCTCTCCTCTTCTCAGTATTCATAAACTCCATATCTGACGGCACTTCTCTCCGTGTGATGTAAAACTGACTGTAGAGGCGTTGAATACTGACCTCGATAACATCAGTAAATGGGCGATTTCCCCGGGAAACCGCCCATTGAACCCGGTTAACCCGGGAAATTCTCAAGCCATAATTATAGTTTGAGAATTTACGGCACTCGCTTAACTTATTACAGAATTTTTCCGTCGATCCTGTATTGTATGATGGTACTATAATTACTTACAGTGAGAAAGCTAAGAATCGGGGTTATATTTGACAACTTGCTGTCCTGGTCGCCCCATATTTGTAAGGTCAGCAGACGAGTGTTTGCGTCATTTCACTCCCTCCAAAGATTGCAGTACTTCCTGCAGCAGCAGACTAAAATCACCCTTGCCCAGTCCCTTCTACTACCTTCGATAGACTATGCGGATATTTGTTGGGTCAGCGCGAATGAAGAACAACTGAACAAACTTGAACGACTTCAAAATCTCGGAATTCGGTTTATCTATGGATTGCGCAATTGACTGACTATTGGATTGACTATTTCTCCCAGTATCGCAAGGAGCTGGGGTGCTTCCCGATCCATCTTCGCCGTGACATGCACATTCTCTCCTATCTGTTCAATATTTTGCGAAATCCCCGATACCCCACATATCTACGCCTACGTTTTGACACATCCGCTTACGAACACTCGATTAGGTTAAGGGCAAACCGACTGTGGAACGCAATTCCCTGCGCTAATAGGGAAAGTCCCTCATTTTCACTTTTTAGAAAATATTGAAAGTGCATTTCCTTTATCTTCCTTAAAAGGTACCATATCTACGTATAAGTATGATTTATTATAGTTTATATATATTGTATAGTTTTATATATTATGAAAGTAATTTTCGTACGTATTTATAGAGTTTTATTGCGAACTAGGATTGTCCTGTATCATAAACTCTCCTGTCTTGCCTAGGTTTGCTGGAAGAAATCTCTTTTTAGAGATAAGCTAGCCTTTACTTTTCTTGTAACTGTCTATAACTTTATATTATATGTGCAATAAAGAATATGAATAAGCATATCTAATGATAATACCGACCGAATCCGAAACGATAATACGGACCGAATCCAGAAACCGCTGCTCAATGAAAGTGCCGCTTAAATGGCTGGTGCTGTCAGATTCCGAGCTAGAGATTGTCACAGCATTACCTTGAGTGCCAGTCGAACTTTGTTTGAGTGGTCATTTGTTTATTCGGGCCTGTTTCAAGAAATCCCGATAAGCCTTAATAAACAAATACACCCCGCCCTTAACTTCCATAAGCTTTATGCAGATAAATTTAATCCACTTTATAATACACCCTGCTTTTGTATACTGCTATACATGTTAATCTTACACCGATCGTACGGTCGCAATCGCAAAAAGCAGGCATACTCTTGATATTCTGATATTATACACATATACATGTGTATAATTATTTACTTGTATGTTTTTGCGCCTGTAATACTACATACAATCTACTGTGAAATATGTTGCTGCTTATACAAAGTAAGTAGTCGTCATAGAGGCATATTGACTACCGATATACATAGGTCACACTAAAAGTTTCCGGAACTGACCACTTACATAAACAATATTAAAAAAGTAATTACAACATTTTAATTGGAACTCTTTGCATGTAGAAAGCAGTTTGTTTAAAAAAAATAGCAAAATGTATGGTTGGTAAACGAATCGCACTGAACTTATCATGGCAACAACCCGATTTAAATGAGTCACTGCCCCCAGTGTGTTTTACTGAAAACGTATCAATTATATCATGAGCTAATGCGATTTGCTAGTAGAAAATACTTTCAGTTTGAGTTATTTCTAAAATTTGTACCTCTGACCCAGGCGAAATATCAACGATTTCAATCTGAATTTTATCATAATCGGTCATTAATTTCCGTAGTCTCTCCAATCGCAAATTAAACTCCTTAATTCGTAATGATGTGAGCTCAGACTGTTGTAAACCTTTGACAAAGTCTTTAACGGTTAATTGACTTTTAATACCACCGCGGCCTTCTATTAAGTTTTTTATCTACACACGTATCATAAACCCTCTTTACTGCGTTCAAAAACCGCACGTTACTATCAGCATTATGTTAAACTACTTGGTAAAAACTCGTTTCGTATCTGGAAAACTACACATTATGGTCATTATTTGTAGTTTTTCTACATATAATGACATTCAAATTTCGAACGTCGACACCCGCCTGCATGCCGCCCCTAGTTTGTCTGTGAAGGTGGTACTGACATTCAAATTTCGAACGCCGACGCCCGAAGTTGGTGCTACAGAACAAGCTAAACAACTGCAGAGCCACAATGCCGGTCAAACATGCGGTTCCTGAACACATCAAAGAGAGCTTATGATATGTCTGTAGATAAACTAGTGTATGTAACTGTACATAATTAGGCATTATGCAGCAGTCACATAAACTACTATAATGTAATCGGCAAGAACAGCGGGGTCCGATTTGTCAACCATTTTAAATCAACAATGAACTAGGCAAATAAATAGGTGCAATAAAAAGGGAAACACGATCCAGCCGTCCAGTCCAGCACTGCTGCCGCCGAGCCCGCCAGCAGCACCTGCCGCGCTAGGCGAAGACAGCTCACAACAATACCCGTTCCCGCGAACAACTTGGAAACCGCGTAGCAACAGCGCGAGCGAGCAGCCTCCCGGAGAACGAAGGGCGTTGCTCGCCTGGAACGTGCCGAGTGGACTTTGAACCTTAAGCGTAATCACCAGCGAAATACGAGATATTATTCTAAAGTGCACTTTTTGGATAGTTAATTATAATAATTTACTTGCAAAGAAGAAGATAAAATAAAGTTATTGCTTAGAAATAGCAAACTAAACAAAGAATTTGCCTAACGGTTCTCCAATGATACATTTATGTACCTACAACGACTAAACAAACATATTTGTCCAATTTTAAAATACTTATTACTAGTGCACTGTTTTTGCTTAAACTTCCAATATTATTTATTACGTGAACTTAAAACTTGTAATTACTTATTGCTTAGTTGATTTGTATAGAAATCATTTATTGCGAAGCGATCAGATTGAACAAAGGATGCACACTATAAGCCAGGGAGCTATTACTGAGTTTGTAAAAAATTGCACATCGTTGAAATTGCATTGATCTAAATAGAATTTTATTTTATTTTATTAGATATTTTAATAGCGAACTACAAATTGGCTGGTACGCATAAAGCTAGATACGCAACCCGATGTTTGCAAGTAGCCAGGCACTTATTATACAAAAATAAGTTTATTAGGGACAAGGTGTATCAAAAGGAAAGGGCTTACTTAGATCGGCATTGACTTTCGATTTTTACGTCTTTTGTTTGTATCCAAAGCGCCACGGCAGCATTCCGTTTTTTTTCTTATTTTCTTTATTGCACATAAAACTTATAAAAAAACAATAGTTACATGAAAATAGTGTACAAAAGCGAGCTTATCTCTAATAAGAGATCTCTTCCAGCAAACCAGGATGAGATGGCAAAGGTTGATTGCTGAGCAAGGGAAGATCTATGCGTACAACAATATAAGGAAATAAACAAGTACTTACAATAAATAAAATAAATAATATAATTACTATGATAATATACTAAATACTTATGATAAACTCTATATACAAATAAATACTTATATGCATAATACCTATAACTCTAAAGAGAGAGGTAATGCTTCTTCACACGACTTTTAAATATATTCAGAGTTGGACTGTCCCTGATGGTGCAGGGGAGTGCATTCCACAACCGAATGGCCCGAAGTCTAAACCCGTGCTCATAGGCCGCGATGTTGTGCTTTGGAGTAGTAGTAGCATGGAAATAGCACAAGTTCTCCGAGGCCTGCTGGAAGAAAGATATTGATAATCGTCTCGTAGGATGGTTGGATAGCGTGGATTCCGTAAAATGTTGTAGAGGAAATAGAGGATGTGAGAATCCCGGCGAAGAGGGATCGGCAGCCACTTCAACTCCTTGCGATGTTGTGAAACATGGTCATATTTTCGCAGCCCGAAGATAAACCGAATCCCGAGATTTTGAAGACGTTCGGGTTTGTTCAGTAGTTCTTCATTAGCACTAACCCAGCAAACATCAGCATAATCGATGAGGGATAGAAGAAGGGACTGGGCGAGACTGATTTTGGTCTGTCGAAGCAAAAAGAACTGTAGACTCATGAGTGAGTGAAAAGCAGAAAATACTCGGCGACTGACCTCATTGACATGTGATGACCAGGACAGCTGATTGTTGAAGATAAGACCCAGGTTTTTAGCTATATAAGATTGTGGTATCATTAAAAGTGACAGGTGGAATTGGCTGTTGCTGCAATAAGTTAAGAGAATGTCGGGTACCTATAATGATGGCCTGGGCCTGGGACTTACTCGGGGTCGACCAGGAGTTCGAAGGATGAAGCCCAACTTTTCTTTGATCTTGCCTAGTTACAAATTTCCCACGGTCGCCATATGTACACGCTTTTATGGGTGCACTTTGAAGAAGTAGAGAAAAGTGTAGGTACAAATAATGTACCGTAGTTATATAAACCCGTGTAATTTTTTATTTGAGCAGTGAATGCATTTTTTACTTTACTTTTTACTTTATCGTGCATATGGGTCTTTCAAGATGAGCCGAAACCAACCAAAGCGGCGCGCGTGAAAAGTGAATCTAAGCGGATGATTGTTTCTTTTTATTATAAAACTGGACACGTGGCTACTGTCGCTTTAAAGAATCGTCGTACCATGAAAAGTGACTGGTACACGACCATTTGTTTGCCGGAAATTATTGACGAATTACTTAAAAATAACCGTAAGCGCCATATCATCTTGCACCACGACAGTGCTGGTTCCCATACTGGTGAAGAACGTAGAACCTATGAACCATCCTGCATTCAGTCCCGATCTGGCACCTTGCGACTTTTTCTGTTCCCAAAAATTAAGAAACAATTACGCGGCCAACTATTTTTGTCACCTGAAGAGGCTGTCGAAGAGTGTGAAAAACACGTTTATTAGGACACCACGGAGGAGTGGCTCAAATGTTTTCGAAATTAGTTTCATCGTATGAGTATGCGCCCCAAGTACAAGTGTTTCCACAAGTTCGGTTATCACTCAGCCTTTCTATAAACAGATTTTTCTTTAAATTTTATCAGTAGATCCTATGCATTTTACCTGTGCGATAAGCAATCTCTTGTTTTTTTTTTTAATGTAAAATAACAGATGAATCTGCATATCACATATGCACATCTCTGCTTAACGGGACTTCTTGAAAACAGGCCTTCATTCTGCTTGTATATTATTTCTTTTTAATTTTTTACTGACTCACTCCCTAAACTTCATAAAATCTTAGAAGTGATATCCACTTCTTAAACACTAAGAATGTTACCAAAACAATCTGAATGAATCGAAATTGAAGAAATATTGTCAAAATCTATCGAAATTTGCTGCACCCAATTCACAAATATCTGAAAAGTGTATCGATACATTTGATTAATCGATATTTGTAAGCAATATCCCCTCAATAACAGGCTAATACTAACCCGTTAAGCACGATGTTATCGTTTTCATACTGTACTTATTAGGATTCGACTGAGTCCATGATTCGTTCTGTTGTTATGATTACTTAATACTAGGTTCCTACATTTTTTTTTTATTTTATTGCGAAGAAAGTAAAGCTAACTAATTTATTTCAGATCATCAGTTCATCTTACCAATTCTTCAACTTATTGCGTAACGTTTATAAACCGTAAATACGCAAAATACTCACACTCACTGCATCGGCTCAACGTGGGCGCAACTAAGCCTCTGCCTCTGTTTTTTGTTTTGTAATTCACATAATTATAATCGAAATTGAAGCAGTTGAATAAAAACATAGCAATTATTCATTCATTCTTTTACTAGCTTTACGTGGCCATGTCAAAAGTTCTTGGACTACCAACGCCATCTATGGATAGAAACATGAACTGAACTAAAGCTTTTTTTTCAAAAAAGTTTTATCCAAATCGCTCCGTTTGCGAAATGAGCATTACATTTTGGGAGTCATCTTTAGGGTTCCGTACCCCAAACGGGAATCCCACCGAATGATTTTAGATCTCTTTTAAAATTGTTTGTGTTTAACTAAATCAAATATTGCTATATTAATTATTATAATTAATAAGCAGGAATAAATTATTACAAAATTATCAACAGCAAGTTCTGTGTTATTGGAGATAATCTCGCCTATGTACACAATTTTTATTAAGTCCTGTTATCTATGTATTATTTATGGGCAATAAAGAAATTAGGAATTATGAATTATGATTTAGATTAACCCCATACAGTCCCGTTATTTAAGTAATCTCCAACATTGTAATATCCTTTTTTTGACAAAGTTGCTTTAACATGGTTTTTAAATTGATCTAATGGCAATTTCAAAATATCTAGAGGTATCTTGTTGTAGCAGAGAATGCACTAACCCTTGAGAGAATTGCTAAAATTCGCGAGTCTAAGCCAGGGCGCAACTAGTCAGTGATTATTACTTAGGTTAACATTACAGCTAACGCTAATTTTGGAAAATGTTTTAAGGTTCTTGCGTACAAACTTATATTTTCGAAAATAAATTGACTAACTGCAGTCAGTAAGTAAATTTCTTTAAAACGCAGGAGTCTGTGCCTTTTCCATAAAAATTGCTCGACTAGCTCTTTTCTGTAAAATAAAAATAGTTTGAATATCAGCTGCTTTCCCACACAACAAGATACCATAGGACATGAAACTATGAAAGTTACTAAAATATACTAGCCTAGATGTAGCTACATCCGTGTTTTGTCTGATGTTTCTAACAGTCAGACTGCCACCGCAAAACTTCAACTACCAGCTAATTTATCTATGTGGTGTCCCCACTGCAATTTGCAATCAATGGGTATTCCAAAAAACTTCGTATCATTTACTAATTCTAACGTGTTGCTTTCTAACACTAAACTGGTCACAATTTGCCTACATTTGGAAGTGAGAATTTGATACACTTGGTTTTACCAGCGTTTAACAATAAATTATTTACTGTGAACCAATTCAAGGTCAAAGACAAAACTAAAGCAAAAGAAGCTTGTAATGATGACGAAGAAGATGGTAATGGTACCATCATCAACAGCTTCTTTTGCTCTTTCAATTTTGAAGACCAGTGAAGTATGGTCAGCAAACAACACTATGCCAGTCTCCACCATGAAAGGCAGATCGTTAATATATACCAGGAATGGCCGCGTCGACAGTGACGCTGCCTACGAAACCTAGGGTCCCGGGTTCGAGTCCCGGTGGGGGCAAATGTTTGTTTGATTAGAACGGATGTTTGTACCCTAGTCATGGTTGTTTATCTATCTAAGGGGCGATTGTTCCAGCCCCAGATAAAGAGTCGGATAACTATCAAGCGAACATTTTTACCTAGCTGTTTATCAGTCTGATAGCAAGTCGCTCATTTTTCAATGGTCATTTATTCCTTAGTTAGCTATCTGACCTTTTTATTTCAATCCTGGCAATCCGAACTCAGAGAGATGAAACAAATATATAGAAAACAGTGGTAGTGGAGCAGGACAGACTATCGTCATAATTTCCCGTCATTTGCAAGATGGCGTCTCAAGCAACAGCTGATTTCAATCAACGTGGTGATTACTTCCTCTGAGGTTATTGTTTGGTATCATTTAGTTTGGATCGTCGATATTGTGATTTTATTTACTGAAATTTGCAATGGAATCTCAAAAAAGTGTATTAAAAAGAGAGCCAAGTCGTCAATTGTATCAAATACATCCATAGCTATTCGCCAAATCCGTAGGAACGTGGTATAATAATCAGTAACAGAAAAATTACTAGAAATAACCAATGGAAATAACCTCAAACTGCTCAAACCAAACCAAATAAACCAAGTGACATATGACTTTTGGTGAAAGACAACTACTTTATTCTACTGAATACAGTTATCTGGCCGTTGAAGAGGCGGATAGATTTATTCCTCTGATAGCAAAGTTATTTCACTGTTATATCCTACCCGACGATTGAAAAATTCAGTTTATTGTTAACTGTCGAATAAACAGACAGATAGACTATCTGCCTGTTTATCTGGGGATGGAGCAATCGCCCCTAAGTATAATATTTCTCGATTTAAGTATATATATCGTTGTCTAGTACCCAAGATACAGGGAATCCTAGTTTGGGGCTAGATCAATGTGTGTAAAAGGTGTCCAAGGTATTATTATTATTATTATATCAAAGGGCCTATTATGGAACATTGTGGAACGCCATTTTTTAAACCCGATCCATCAGATTTAATGTCGTTGACTTCTGCCTTTCAAATTCTATTGCTTATGATCTTAGTAGATCCAATGAATTATTTCTAATTCCGTAATTATTTGATTTAATTATTAGCGTATCACGATCAACACAATAAAATGCCTTGGACAGATCGCAATAAAACTCCTCAAGCATCGGATCGGCCTCCCATGCAGACTTAATATGAGATAAGGGCAATACCTGCATCTGTAGGCGATTTACCTTTCTCATCCTGGTTTGGTTTGCTGCAAGGGATCTCTTGCTAGAGATAAGCATCCGTTTATATCCTGTTACCGCTAGATCAACAAATAATAATTATTAAACTATATGATATTTTATAAATTAAAGGGGGTCCCCATACAAGAGATTTGTACACTAGCCACGATATAACATGACTCAAATATAATCGCAGATTTCGTAGCTTATCACATGGTTGTGGTGGCGCAACTCGTTTGACATGGGTTTCGCTATATAAGAGTTCTGGGTTCGAATCCACGTACGGACATAAAGTTATTCCATTTTGTTTCTGTTTTTTATTTTTCGTCTGTAAGGTTTATTGTCTGATCGTACGGAACCCTTCGTGTGCGAGTCCGGCCCGATTATTGACAGCTTGTCCGATCATTATACAGGTACATAGATTGTCCAAAGCGGTGGCGTGAGGCAAGCGTCCTGTTATATGATAAAGGAGAAGTACGGCCAAACAAGTCCGCAAATTTCTCTGCCACGCTATATGGAAAAAGACCTGTCGATCTTTTTGTCTATTTTGGCACTTATAAAAAGAGAATACAGTAAGATTATATACAGTTTTATTAACTTTTCTCAGTTATATTATCAACTTTTCCCTAAATACTCTTAAATACTGTTTACCCTGCAAGTCGTCCATTGTGTGAAATTCTAATTGAGGCGTCGAAACTAACTAACTAACGAACTAACACACAGCCTGAAATACGAATACGCTCTTGGCGAATTGCCATACCTTGGTTCTATCTCTTTGTTTTAATTAGTTTAATTGTTATGTGACACCGTTGGAATCGGGCTCATTTGCAGCCGCCGCTGTTGACACGCCTAATTTAACACGGAAACATCAACAAAATAAGATCCTTATTTAATTTAAACCTACAGAGACTTGCTCGCATTGCGATGTAAAATGTTTACAGTGAAACCGATTTTATCGGAGGAACTGAAGTTGCTCTGATCAAATCGGTTTCATAGTGAACTCTGTTCGGAATGATCTTTCTAACAACCCCCAAAAATATGACCATACCTTTCTGTCACACCCTGTATGATGTATAAGTATCCTTTATCTCTTGACTTATATTATAACCCTTGACCCTTTCCCCTGCTCGTAAAAAAAGACATACAAATTAAGGCAATCTGCTCGCACGCATTGGGCAAAAATTGCCAGATCAAATGAACAAATCCCCACAAATCTTCAGTACTCTAGGTGACTAGAGTACTGAAGATTTGTGGGAATTTGCTGGCATTTGTGGGGCAACAACATAAATATTTCCTTAATTGTTATGTATTTTTTTCTTCTTTTCCAGCCAGCAGGGTAAAAATGCCCACAATAGAATCTCCAATACTCGAGGTGACATCTCTGTTAATTACCGGAGGATAGTCCTGACTTGGGCCCTTCAAGTCCTTACCCATTCCTTTCGAATTCAATTGTTAGCTCATATGAAATAATTGCGTTATTTTATATATATTTTTCTTTATCTACACACGTATCATAAATCCTCTTTACTGCGTCCAAATCCGCCCGTTACGATCAGCATAATGTTAAACTACTTCGTAAAAACTAATTTCTTATCTGAATATTGAACATTATGACCATAATGTGTAAATTTTCTACATATTATGACATTCAAATTTCGAAAGCCGACGCCCGCCTGCGTGACGCCCCTACTTTGTCTGTGAAGTTGGTACTACAGAACAAGCTAAACAAGTCATGGCTACAATGCCGGTCAAACATGCGGTTCCTGAACACATCAAAGAGAGCTTATGATATATGTGTAGTTAAACTAGTGTATGTAACTGTATATAATTAGGCATTAAAACTCTCGAGTGATATCATTATGAAACGAGCTGACTCGAGTTTTAATGCCCTCCATTATGTATCAGTCACATAAACTACTATTATGGAGTAACTCAAATCTAACGAAAACTGTGTTAATATGACAGTTTTCCCATAAACTAAACTTCAATTTGACACCAAACATGTTGGATTTGACGTGGACTCGAGTTACTGAATAAGGAGGCTGGGGCATGTAAAGAAAATCAGGACCAAACTGAGAAAAACATTTCGAGCTTCGTGTTCGTGTGTCGAGAATTGTGTTCCTAACTAAATTCCGTATTCCCATCGAAAATATTACAGGATTACTGAAATATCCGTCAAAGCACCATGTACTCCATTTGTCCTCTACGGCGTAGTTTGTTCTAATTCCCTTCGCCGTTAGGTTGGCTGTTCTGTTAAACTGTCAAGTATTAACAGTTTCCCTGTCAATCGATAACGCAGACGATAGTCGGAACGTAAACAAATATTGATATTATAGTTTTTACGGTTCCGTACCCTATTACCAAATCTCCGCTGTCCGTCCGTCCGTCCGTCTGTCACCAGGCTGTATCTCATGAGCCGTGATAGTTAGACAGATGAAATTTTCACAGATGATGTATTTCTGTTGCCGCTATAACAACACAGAATAAAATAAAAATTTAAGAGGGCTCCCATACAACAATTCTTTCAATACCACAAACAAACTTATGAATGTACCTGGTTACGTAAATGGAGTATGAAAGTAGCCACACCAAACTATTCACTACACACCATCCCTACCATTGTACGGTGGTACGGAACCCTTCGCGTGAGAGTTAGGCTCGCACTTGACCGGGTTTTTAGTTTTACAACCGGAAACAACCAGCCTCAAGTACAACCGTTTTATAACTGTGAGTAAGTGACGTCACGAGGGGTGTTATTTTAAAAATTGTTAAAAAAAATAAAAACACAACCATTACATACCCGAAATATTCAAATCAGTTTCTTAAAATAGCCTCAAATTCCTACGTATTATTTTAGGGCAACAAATATAATCATCACCAAAATATTTTTTTCCTACCTAAAATGGATAAACGAACACCAAAAGTTGCAAAAAATATCTGGGCAAAATAGTGCGGTAGCTTAGGTGAAGGGTAAAGCGGGTGAGCGAAGCGAAGCCCCCTTTATCCTTCGTGTTAGGTTGAACATGTAAGAACAACAAAAAATACTTAAAACATAAATTTAAGTACACAAAATATAAAAAGAAGTTTGGTGATCATTTATCCAAACACAATTTGGTGGACATTTATCCATTCTAGCAGTCTTTTCGGATTTATTGGTAATAAAATAGGTGCGTTTTTGGTAATCGTTTAAACACAAGCCGTTTTTTAGCATGGCCCGAAACACTTTCAAAACATCAAATCTGAAAACTGCTGTCGGGATTTATATCACGGATACAGAATAGAGCTGCTGGTAATTACTGCAGGCTTATTATGATATTCCGACATCTGGGAATTTCTATCAGAATCCCTTCCAAATTGAATAATTGATTAATATTATCGTGTCTTTATTGGTTGATTTGTACTTTATAATTGATTTATTTGATAAGGCTATGTACTGGTTCCCACGATACAGGGTATTCTAGCCCAGAAGCGATGGGTGAGCCTGTAACTAAATGTATGTGTTTGTCGGCGTTTATCATCTGCACGGACGCAGATAATGCTGATGAATGACCGGATTAGAGTGACTCAAGCATCTAATAACGACGCATTACCCCGTAGGCCTCGACTTGAAAAACACCCGTCTAAAACAAACACCATTATTTAAAATGGACAAAGAAACAGAGGAAAAAGAAAGATATGAAATGCGTCCCATCGTTCTGTTCGCTACTTTTTATTCTCTGAAACACCTTTATTTAATTTTGCTACGAGTGTAAATTAATAAAAAGAATGTTGTCGAGGATTAGGACAATCTACTGGAACGTCCGTCACGTCCTAGTAATTTGTCTGTTGATGGCCGACAGATTTGTTATTCAACTTTTTCCGGCGTCATAAATAAGGAAGTTTTCTTTTAAGCAGAAATTAGAATTTTATTTGTCTACTGTTCGGCTGGGGAAAGGCCCTGGTGTAAAAAATGGATAGATAGAATGGTAGATAGAAACCATTTATTTACCACTACAAAATTCACCATAGATCTAGCAACACTTAAAAAACTCCTTCGTCTGCTTCTATAGTATAAATTAAATCAAATGCCACGGAATAAAATAGAGGTCACGTTATCCTGAAAATTTGTGTCAAGGCCACAAACCAAACCACCGCACCTAACGACAAACCTCGCATCACACAGTTACACGATTCTAACATCCCTACTAATACTAGTGGCACTGTGGGAAGTAGACCTCGCTAACAGGGGGGACTGTGAATCAATTTATGGGTAAGTATTTTAGATTAGATCAAAATCAGTAGTAGTAAAGTACCAATAACTTTGTAAACTATATTTTGCGATTTAAAATACAATCTATTGACTTTTCACGAAAATAGTTATAGTATATTTCACTCACTCTCATGGTCTGTATCATATAAATCCTCTTTACTAATCCGTCTCCAATTTCGAGGAGTCCAAACTTGGTATGTTTAGACATATTTCTTGGATTTTTTTAAAACAGGCGGCCGAAAGATAATGGTAATAGTGTGGTACATTTTTTAGAACCTGCTCATAAGCGATAAGATTCAGAAAAAAAATGACGCCATAACCCCCCCCCCCCCTGCCAAGGGTAAAATCGAGAAAAGCTCTCGACAAAAAAAAACTTTTAATTCAAGGACCACGTGTGCCAAGTTTTGTGAGGATCGCTTGAAAACTGTGGCCCCTAGACCGGAACTGACAGACACAGGGACATAGAGACAGACGAAAGCAAAATCGGCCTCCTATCTTGTCGAAATGGAGCCCTTCACTCGCTTCGCTCGCTCGGTCAAAAAATGTACTGAGCCATCCTTAAAACACACTTATGCTAAGGATAGTTATGCTAAGCATACTGCAAGAATAGGGAATAGTTATTTGTGTCACAAGGGAGCAAAATGATGTATTTACGGCGAGGGCGGTACATTGAATCCAGAGTGAAGGGAAGGATTCTACGAATGAATCCTGAGCGTAACGAAGGATTCAAGCTTTAACGCCCATGACGAAAATAATTTTGCTCTTGTGTGACACATACAAATTTTCACACCGACTATGAGGAAGATTTAAATTAAATGCTCTAAAAAAAAACTGTGAAGGATTAGGATCACCACAGATAAAATATTCCTGTGTATTTTTACTAATGTGTAAAAATAATCGAATCGAATATTACAATGGTTTCGGATATCAATATTCATTATATCATAATAACAGACATCAATAGTTTAGATTTCAGTAAAACAATTAATTTATTGTGACATTTTTTTTGAAATATTACGAAAAATTCATAAATTTGCATATAACGTTGGTAAACTTAAAACTTCAAACATGTTCGTTTTTAATCGACTACGCCATCGTAGTCGATTGTAATGTAATTTCATAATAACCTTCGATTATTTTAATCTGTGCTCATTGCGTGTGTACAAAGGAGTGAAAAGGATATTTTCTTACAAATAAATTGTAAGAAAATATTATTTTCACACCTTTCATTCGGAAAAGTAAGTTTTGTTCCACGACGAGACGGAGCAAAATGCTACTTTTCTGTTCAAGCTACTTTTTAAATTTATTCATTGGCATGCAGCATTTACGCAATATGCCAATTGAACACAGATTAAAATAATAGAATGTAATTATGATATTACATTACAATCGACAACGATGACGTAGTCGATTAAAAACGAACATGGTTCAAGTTTTAACTTTAACAACGTTATATCAAAAATTATGAATTTTTCGTAATATTTAAAAAAAAATGTCATAATAAATTATATGTTTTACTGAAATCAAAACTATCGATGACTGTTATTGTGATATAATGAATATTGATATCCGAAACCATTGTAATATTCGAATCGATTATTTTTACACAATAGTAAAAGTACACAGGAATATTTTATCTGTGGTGACCTTTCCCTAATCCTTCACAATCCGTCATTATATAAAAAAAATGTTTACATTGTTCGATTATTGTAAAAGTGGTAAAAGCATAATTCAAATTTAATTTTTTAGAGCAATTTAAATTTTCCTTATAGTTCGGTGTGAAAAGTTGTATGTGTCACTCAGGAGCAAAATTATTTTCGTCATGGGCGTTAACGCTTGAATCCTTCGTTACGCTCAGGATTCTAACTTAGAATCCCTCGCTACGCTCAGGATTCAATCGTAGAATCCTTCCCTTCACTCTGGATTCAATGTACCGCCCTCGCCGTAAATACATCATTTTGCTCCCTTATTCCCTAATGCAATATGACGTTTATAATAAGATAATCAAAACCACCACTGTTTTAATTTTTGGTGGATTCAAGAGTGTGCTCAACTATAAGAAACACCGGGTAGCCGAGAGTAAAAAAAATATAGCGCGGAATCCTAAGAGGAAGCCCTACAAAAAGTAGCCAACGGGGAAAAGGCTATAACTGTTGATTTTCTGTAATAAATTTATGTTTGTGTGTTTTTTAGGGTTCAGTATCTCATTTGATTTATGTTTTTAAGAATTTTATTTTATTGTTTAGAACAAAATACCTTAGGTCTTTTCACATAAAAAAATAGATTACACATGTTTTTAATGTTGAGTGAAAGTTGCTAGAGTCTGGCAAACGAAATCGTGACCTGAGAAAACGTGGTAGAATTTATAAAACCTTTATGTGATATCACTAACATAGATCACTACACTCCGTTCAGTTATTCTAAAAATCTTTGCCTCTCTTTCTGCTGCACGGAAGCGTTACAGCTAGAAAGAGAGACAGAGGTTTAGAATAACGGAACGGAGTGTGACTATCTATCACTTTGTCGTTTGACGTGCCTTTGACAGCATAATATTGTTGCTATATTGGAACTTTTAAGAAAACTCCAGGTCACGCTTTCGTTTGCCAGACTCTATAACACATCATTTTTAAATAAAACATTTTGTTATCATTGCTGTAAATGAAAGACTGTGTAAAGTTTTCCTAATAAACATTTTCTATGATAAGTGTGCCTTCTTAATACATTTAGCTTTTAAGATTTCACAATAGTCAATAGTCAATAGTCAAAGTACTTTATTACTGTAGATATTTACATATACTTAGCAAACGTCATTTTTTGCCTCTTCTCTACATTGGACCACTGTGGGAGAAGAAGGGCGTAGAAACTCCCACAGATTTATTTTTAGATCTCTTTTAAAAATAGGTTGTGCTTAACTAATACAAATATGAAAAATTTAATTGTTATGATTAATAAGCAGGAATAAATAATTACAAAATTATTAACAGCAAGGTCTGTGTTGAGCCAGATTAACCCCATACAGTCCTGTCATTTAAGTAATCTTGAACATTGTAATATCCCTTTTTTTTTTTTTTTTTTTTTTTTCACACTTCATATACAAGTGAGAAACAGTAAATTGGCTTTTTCAATGATACCAAAGTAACCCCCCCTGTAATCAAAGTCACCCCACAAAACTTTAAAACTCTGATATTAAATAAATACTAGGAGTAAAAAATATTTTGTGCTTAAATCCCGTAAGAGGTTACTATGAGTATCGACTATGATAAGGATTAGTATCAAAGTAACCCCGTTTTAAGTATAAAGTTGATAAGCCATAAAAACTTATTTTTCGCAGAAAGGACAAGCGACATTTTTTTTTTAAATCTCGCCAATTTACTCCGTGTGCTGAGTCTTCACTGTGGCATTTTTTAAATTTTTGTTAGGTTTAAGAAATAAGAAAAAAAAACGGTCAAGTGCGAGTCTAAATCGCGCACGAAAGGTACCGTACCACCGTTCAATGGAAGCGATGGTGTGGAGTGAATAGTTTGGATTTTACACAGCAAAATATTGTTTACAAAGTTATTGGTGCGGTTACTTTCACACTCCATGTACGTAACCAGGTGCATCCATAAGTATGTATGTGGTATTGAAAGAATTGTTGTATGGGAGCCCCCTTAAATATTTCTTTTATCCTGTTTTTTAGTTTTTGTTGTTATAGCGGCAACATAAATACATAATCTGTGAAAATTTCAACTCTCTAGCTAGCTAGGTTCTTGAGATACAGCCTGGTGACAGACGGACGGACGGACGGACGGATGGACAGCGGAGTCTTTGTAATAGGGTCCCGTTTGGAACCCTTCGGATACGGAACCCTAAAAAAGACTAGGGTAAAAAGGTTCTTTTATCATTATAATAACAATAATAAAGACAGTGAAAACAGTACCCATTATAATATCTGCAACCGGTATCATCCCCAAATCATTACACTCGTACTTAAAAACAATACATGTACACCCATCAACATATAGGCCGTTATTTTAAACACTAGCAGGATCGTCCACAAATTCATGGGAAATTCATCTTAATCATTCATTCATCACTATGCACTTGGCTTAGGTCCGTGCCGTAAAATAACCTCCTGTGAATAGGAGAGAAAAAGAAAGGAAAAAAATAAGAATAATATTAATAATAATTTATTGTCACTAAAAAGAGTAGTATACATATGCTGCTGTGCTGTTAAATGTAGGCTAGATTAGATTTCGAAGAAAAGCATCGCAGCATCTGTTGTTGAGCTAGGCGTAATACCTGTATTTCAACAAAACAGCGCCACAATCTCCCAGTATGCTATAGACAAATAAAAATTCTAGCTCCTAAAATATGAAGTTTACATGACTTAACTACCAGTAGAACAATATAATCTAAGAAAAAACTTAGACAACTATAATATTAATAAGTTACACAAAAGAAAATCAAGTTACAATTTAAAAAAGCATTTCAAAGTCAAAGTCAAAGTACTTTATTACTGTAGATATTTACATATACTTAGCAAACGTCATTTTTTTGCCTCTTCTCTACATTGGACCACTGTGGGAGAAGAAGGGCGTAGAAACTCCCACAGATTGATTTTTAGATCTCTTTTAAAAATAGGTTGTGCTTAACTAATACAAATATGAAAAATTTAATTGTTATGATTAATAAGCAGGAATAAATAATTACAAAATTATTAACAGCAAGGTCTGTGTTGAGTCAGATTAACCCCATACAGTCGTGTCATTTAAGTAATCTTGAACATTGTAATATCCCTTTTTTGACAAAGTCGCTTTAACATGCTTTTTAAATTGCTCAAATGGCAATTTCAAAATCTCCAGAGGTATCTTATTGTAGTAGAGAATGCACTGACCCTTGAAAGATTGTTTAGTGTTTACTCCTCTTTGTGTGTTTAAATGTGGTGTGTGTATGTGTGTAAGAGGCAGTGTGATATTATTTGTAGGATAAGAATTAAATGGCAGTAAACATTTCATTGATTCCTCTTTTGCATGTTTTATTATTATTCTATAACTTTTAGAATATTTTCAGTCTTCTCGTTTTTGAGTTTCTAAAGCCAGTTGGTTACTTCATTTTTACATTGAAAAGCCGTCATTGAATAGATACTCATCTTTTCATTAAGTATCTTATACAAATAGGGACCCAAAAAAGGTAGAAACTTATTAATATAAGTTATATCACTATGAAATACATTAATTTGGCGTGTGTTTAGCTCTTTGGATGAAAAATGATCTTATCCATGTATCTATGTTGTTGAATTATAATACTTAGTATGAAAAGTTGTGGAAACTCAGTACCTCACAATCCTGGTACAGTAACTTTGTTGAATAATAATAACCTCTTCTTCTAAGGTTTTTAAAAAGGTTTTTGCTGCACCTCCCCAAGATGATATACAATAAGTTATTATTGACTGGCATAGCGTATAGTATAGTTGTTTGAGTTTGAGTATGAGGTTCAACAACTTGCCTCAAGTTTTTGAAAATATAAATTAATTTACGAAGTCGGTTGTTCAGCTGTTTAATCTGCTCTTTAAATTATAAATTGCAATCTACATGTATGCCATGTAGATTGCAATTACATGTATGTATGTATGTAAACATACTTTATACTTCGTACACATTCCAGCAACAAACATTTACAACCATTTTGATTGTGTTTCCCAGTTAAGGAGCAGTCATGTGACACAATTTTAAACTTGTTATCTACTTGCATTTGACGTAAAAAACATGTACTTAGTCTTGTCAGAGGTCAGCGTTAAAGCGTTTGTGTGCACCCATTTTTTAACTCAGTTGAGACCACTCTGAGCTAGCTCGTAAACAGTATCAAGAGATTTAGCAGAAAAAAGTAAAACAGTATCATCTGCATAGGATATAATTCGGCCGTCGAAAGATGGTAGACGTAGTACGTCATTTATGTAAGCCAGAAACAATGTTGGTCCTAATATGCTACCTTGGGGAACTCCGTAAGAAATAGGCAGATCTGAGCTGATGTGATTGCTCACTTGTACACGTTGGAAGCGGTTTGTTAAGTAGCTGGTCAGTTACTTATGTTGAATGCCTCTGATTCCAAGCTTCCCAAGTTTCGCTAGCAGAGAAGGGACAGGGACCGTATCAAAAGCTTTCGCCAAGTCAAGAAATATTTCAATGCATTTCTGACCATTATCGAGATTAGTCGCAATATAGTCTGTGCATTGCTTTCCATTATGTAAATAAAGACAATTTACACAAAGACCCAATTTTTCAGTGTAAGCCTTTGTACATTAGGTAAGTGCAGAAATGACTTGCAGTTATAAAGTCCATGTTGCTCTTCACATATTGGACACGTGTAAGTGCTCACGTTGTATGATTTCACCATCGGTTTGTTCCCAATATTTTTATATTGGTTATTATTAGTTGTTTGATGAAATGTCTCTTTCTTACACGTATTAGAATTTTGAAGGTTGAAAATTGGGTTTCTGCGATGACGTGGCAGGACTTTCCAGTTTTCGTCGAGATGATGTTTCCAATGTCGTAAATTTACTCTCTAAAAATCATAAGAGCTCTTGAAGCAGTGGTAGTTCCCGAGGGTTTTCTATCGCTTCCAAGTACTGCGTATATGTTTTATTATCTAATTTTCGAGACAGCAAGTGCACGAGAATAGGGTCCCACGTTTCTGCGTCGACCCCTAGATTTTTTAGATGAGAAGATTAATTTCTTGTTGTTGTATCTATTGTTCGGAATCTCCCAACAAGATGAATAGTTTTCTGAACTGATGTATAGATGTTGTATTAGACATTCAGCCTCCCTTTTTAACATGGTTTTTAAAATTTGCGTCTTTTGAGAATCAGGCATTGATGAGTTCTTATATATAGAGTCCATGAAGAGATCCTTGAATGAAACGCAGCGATTTAAGTTATAAGTGAATATCGGTATTTCTTATTTATGTGTGGTTTTCTCACAGTAGCTTACCGACCACATTTTCTTATTTATCTATCCTTTGGGCGTAATTATTGCTCTTTGCGTTTGGTAAATGCAGCTTCGTACACCAAATTCTTACCGTTTAATTCGCTATATATCTGCCAATGCAAGCTATCAAAGGAAGACCATCGAGTTTGAAGTGGTTTCGAGGCGTTTTCAAAATCACATTTTTCTGATAAATCGTTAATGTTAATAAAAGTCCGAGAAAACGCTCTAAAGTTTGCCTGCTGTTGCCGTAGAGACTCGTCCAACTTACTCAGATTTCCTTGATGAGTTTTACCCGTACCAGAGCCTTCCTGCTCGAACCCATGTTGACTACGTGATTTCAACTCCGTAGTCCTTCCATAGTTATTCCAGCTTGTTTCATGGAATTTTATAATACTCAGGTTTACTCTTCCTATCCTTCCCATCCTTGCATTACAAATAAAATAAATGAGTAGATCTTACTTGATATCTTCGTAGTGATGATTTACCAGCTTCCGACGGCTCACGATTTAGTCAGTTTACTGACGCTATTATCTGCTCCTTGTAGCTGATGCCGTTAAGCTCTACAGCAATCCTGTTATCACTGCATTATACTTCACTCCAAATTGTTACGTTACACTTCGAAAATCCAGCAGCTGTTTCACAAATCACCGACCGAATCATCTTCGCGCTAGGATGGTTCGAAGGATCAATGTTCGGTGATATGAGTGTTTGTAAGATGTTAAAAGTCTAGAGTATTGTTATAGAATAGTTTTATTTAATCTATTAATTCACTATACAAGTTATACAATGTTGATAAATGTTGTTTATGTATGTTGAGTGAATGCACCCGGTCGCGACGGTTCCAATTGATGCACTAAATTGTAATCATTAGGTAAAGTGTCGCGTACCGTTTGTATATCACGTGTTCGGTGTGTAAGCATGAAACCGAATACTTCCACTAAAGTAAGTACATGCAGTCGGGTTAAAATAAAGAAAATAAAACACCATTATGATTATTTATTCATTGTTTTCATTAGTCATCAAATTCAGAATCTAAATATTCAACAGATTCATATGACATTTCATGATCTTTATGATCAGATGTACTGATTCAATTCTGCACATATCAGACTGTTGGCGCCACCTAGCGAAGAAGATGGGAAGCTTTTGATGTGCTCGTACTCAAGCCTGCGTCTGCGCATGATGCAGTAGTTTGGTTTTTTCGCCGCTGCGCTAGGGTAGCACAGTTCGTCGTCGTCATCGTCATTCGTTATCTAACCTTTGAGATGTAACATTATAATTTTCATCCTCAATAAAACGTTTTTTAAAAGCTGTAAAATAAAGAGCATTCATTTTGGTCTACCACAATTAATAAGAAAGGATAGCTTGGCCAGAGGCGAAACATATTGGTTCTTCGTCGCCGATACTTCATTGAAGCAGCAGAGTCAACCTACACGTGGCAAGCAAGACTCGAGAAGAAGACGATTCAAGATAAATGGTCAGACTTTCCTTTCTAATCCTACTCCTCTCAATCGCGTTGTGTTAATACCGTGTTGTGATTTTGGCATTACAGTTTGGGTGCGTTGTTAGCGTAGTTAACGCCGGCCGGCTCGCGACACGTGGCTTCACTTCTTTACGACTTGTGAGTACCTTTGCTTTCACTTATAAGCCACCAAAATGCCTGTAGACGATGTTTTCCCCAGTGTTAGTGCATGTAAAACGTCCTCGTCATCTAATGAATCCGTTAACCTCAGTGACCTCAAGAAACAAAGAGGTGTCGTTAAGGGGAAACTAACCTTGTTCGAGAAGTTTGTAATTAAATTTGATGCCGCGATTCTAACTAAATCGCAAAAAGCGGAGTTAGATATGCGTATGCAAACAGCGGTTACAGTTTTTCAAGATTTCGATAATATCCAAAGCAGGATCGAGTCCCAGGTTAATGAAACCGAATTGTTACTTCATCTCGAATATAGGGAATTATTTGAAGAGCAATACTATAGCAGTATGGCATCAGCCAAATGTTTATTAGATAATGATGACGAGGGCAGTTCCAGGTGCATTCATTCGAGTAAAGCAAACGAGTTCGCCCCTGTAAACGTTAAATTACCCTATATCAAGCTACCTACATTTGATGGGTCGTACGATCAGTGGTTAGAGTTCAAGAACTCATACGTAACGATGATTCACAAGCGAACTGATCTAGATTCGATTCAAAAATTTCATTATTTGAGGTCATCTCTTAGTGGCAGCGCACTACAAGTCATTAGTGCATTAGAGTTCACCGCTGCAAACTACACTCACGCGTGGGAGCTAATTGAAAGTAGATTCCATAATAGTCGACTTTTGGTGCATAATCATGTCAAATCGTTGTTTACGATATCACAACTAACAAAAGAGTCTCCTTCGTATATCAGAAAGTTGATTGATACCATTCTGCGAAACTTGCGCGCTCTTAAAACGTTGGGTGAGCCGACAGAGTCGTGGGACACTCTAATTATTTATTTAGTCGTTTCAAAGTTAGATGTTTCCACTGAACGCGAATGGGAAACCCACAAAGGGTCAATCATCTCTGATACGCGAAACGAGTCTGGTTCAACCATGAAATTGGATGATTTACTTACATTCCTAAAAAACAGGGCTGACATGTTAGAAATGATAAACGCGAATCATAGTAAAAGCTCTCCGTTTCTTAAACAAGAGAATAAGCAAAGCGAAAACAAAAAGTCCAATTCGCATCAGCAACCATCGCAACACGTACACAGCTATGTAACTACCCGCAATAGCAATTATAAATCGGATAAACGTTCTGCCGCTCGCGCGGGTACTAACAGCTGTGCTATGTGCAAAAATAATCATGCGTTATACACTTGTCCACAGTTTTTAAACATGTCTGTTAAGGATAGGGTGAAATTCGTTGAGAAAAATAACATTTGTCGAAACTGCTTGCGTCCGGCGGAACATTCGATCGATGAATGTTTTTTCGGACCCTGCAAACAATGTCATCGTAAAAAACACAATACTTTGATATGTGAGGATAGTTCAGTAAACGTTAACGGAGCAGAACTTTCAACTGTGCGTGCGCATATGTCACAAACAGCTGATAGTGCCCCGTCTGCTATCAACACAACCGCGTTACATACTATGGCCTCGGACGGCAATGCTGAAGTAGTCGGATCGCTTTCAGCAACATCAAACATGGTGTTACCAACCGTTTTGCTGTCCACAGCTTTGATAGACGTTTTAGACGATAATAACAAAGTACACACGGTACGCGCGCTCCTTGATAACGGGAGTCAACATTGTTTTATCTCCGAGAGATTATGTAAACGATTAAACGTTCAATATTTACAGTCCACTATTCGAGTCTCGGGTGTAGGACAATCAGTCACACAGTCGAGTCAACATTGCGATATTGTGATGCAGTCGAAATTAAACGATTATAAAACAAAAATTCGTTGCCTAGTTTTGCCATCCATTACTTCGGCGCTGCCGTCCTCGGCCATTGATCTGGATTCGTTGCAAATACCAGATAATGTACAACTCGCGGACCCCACGTTTTATGTACCCTCAGAAATCGATATACTTATCGGGGCAGATAAGTTTTGGGAGTTGTTAACCGAAGATAGAATACGTTTATCAAACGGACCTTACCTTCAAAACTCAAAGTTAGGATGGATAGTTTCCGGCCCGATTTTTAACGCGACAAGCTTGCAGTTAAAACACGTTCAATGCAACTTCACTCAATCGGTAGACATGCAGTTGAGACGGTTTTGGGAAATCGAGGATATTCCCAAGGCGGGCAGTATCCTGACGGAGGGTGAACGGAAATGTGAGGATCTCTTTATCAAAACAACTAAACGAGATGATGAAGGTCGGTTTTCCGTCAGAGTACCGTTAAAAGAATCAGCTGACGTGCTCGGTGACTCATACGTTCTAGCGAAAAATCGATTCATGTCGCTAGAACGTAAATTACAACGTTTGCCTCAATACAAACAGCTGTATTGTGATTTTATGCGAGAGTATGAAGACTTAGGTCACATGACTCGTATAGATAAGTACGATTCCCCTCACTATTTTCTCTGTCATCATGGTGTGTTCAGGGAAAGTAGTTCAACTACCAAGTTGCGTGTAGTATTCGATGGTAGCGCAGCTACCACGTCCAAAAAGTCGTTAAATGACATTCAATATATAGGCCCCCCTTTGCAAAATGATATTATTTCGATTCTCCTGAGATTCCGTAACTTCGCATACGTAGCGTGCGCGGATGTCGAAAAAATGTATCGGCAGATTCTGATACAACAGGATCAAAGACGTTTACAACTTATCCTGTGGCGCGAAAGTCCCTCTGATGATCTCCGTGTCTATCAATTGAACACAGTAACGTATGGTACTGCGTCCGCACCCTACCTTAGTATTCGTTGCCTCAAGCAACTTGCCCAGGAGTGCAGTGATGACGTAGTGGCAAACGTTATTCGTGATCATTTTTACGTTGATGATTTGATTACCGGTCATGATGATCAAAACGAGTTGGTTGAGATATGTAGGAAGACCTCTCGTGTCCTGGAATCTGCATGCTTACCGTTACGCAAATGGACGTTCAATTGTGACGTCACTACGGATATATCGAAAGAATTGTGTATAGGAGAACTGTCTCAAAATAAAACTCTAGGGTTGGGTTGGCTAAATAAAAGTGATGAGCTGCATTTTACCACAAAAATTGATAAGACGTCAAAACTGACAAAACGAGTTATGTTGTCAGTTGTTTCACAGATATACGATCCGTTAGGTCTCCTAGCCCCCGCAGTTATTATCTCAAAAATACTATTGCAAAGGCTTTGGCTGAGTAAGATCGATTGGGACGACAATGTGTCAGATGAAATTGCTAAGTCTTGGAACACTTTTATAAAATCATTGCATTGTTTACACGAATTACGAATTCCTAGATTTGTTAGGACCATTGGTGCTCAATACTCTGAGCTACACGTTTTCACGGACGCGTCAGAGTGCGCATACGGCGCCTGCGCGTACATACGTACATATAGTGATAACGCACCAGTTACAGTAAAACTGTTGTGTGCTAAGAGTAAAGTTTCGCCGCTCAAGGCAATCAGCATACCGCGATTAGAGTTATGCGGTGCAGTGATAGGAGCTAAACTGTACCAAAAAATAGTTGAAAGTCTCTCATTTAAATTCGATAAAGTATATTTTTGGACAGATTCAACCATTGTCATGGGTTGGTTGCGAATGTCACCGCACTTATTAAAAACGTTCGTTCAAAATCGAGTAACAGAAATAAACGATATAACGGGTGATGCTATCTGGTTACATGTTAAGAGTCAGGACAATCCTGCTGATCTTGTTTCGAGAGGCATGTACCTCGATACACTTAATAATTGTAATATATGGTGGAACGGGCCATCATTTTTACATGAATCCGATTTAGATTGGGCAAAAAGTCCTAAAATAAACGATTCCCTTACGTTACCCGAATTAAAGTCAAAAACAGTCGCCATGGTTTGCAATGATGTGAAGGATATTTTTGATTTTAATAGATTCTCTTCATTCAATCGTATGCATCGAGCTGGAGCTTATATACTGCGTTTCTTACACAATGCTCGCAGCCGGCGATTGAATGTGGATCGCAAAACCGGTCCATTAGCAGTAGGTGAGTTGGACGCCGCGCTTCACTTGTTGACACGAATAGCTCAATCGGAATCATTTCCCGAAGATTACAATAATCTACTAAACAATTCTCACAAGAAGTGTAAAAACACTAAAATCACGGGTCTAAATGTGTTCCTTGATGAAAACAAGTTATTGCGAGTCGGTGGAAGGTTGTGTAATTCATCCAACTTTGATTATAACAAGAAGCATCCGTGGTTATTGTGTAGTAAACATCGATTCACGGTGTTATTATTTCAATCTCAGCACAAACAATTACTTCACGCGGGACCACAACTTCTTTTATCTACCATGCGTGAGTGTTGGTGGCCATTAGGCGCAAGAAACCTTGCCAGGAAAATTGTGCATCAGTGTGTAACTTGTGCTCGAATCAAGGGAAAAACATTGACACCAATTATGGGTAATTTGCCGTCTGAGCGTTTAGAACCTGGATTCCCTTTCATGAAAACGGGCGTTGATTTTTTGGGTCCAGTGTATATCCTTAATCGAAGAGGAAGAGGAGCGGTTCTGATAAAAGGTTATATTTGTTTATTTATCTGCTTTGCTACTCGAGCAATACACCTGGAACTGGCTAGTGGTCTCTCTACTAATGATTATATACTTTGTTTAAAACGTTTTATTTCCCGTCGTGGGAAACCCAGCCAGATATTTTCAGATAACGGAAAAAATCTGGTTGGTTGTGAAAAAGAATTTTCATTAAATAATGATGTTCAGAAAATCATTGACTTTGCCAGTAATGATGGCATACAATTTACATTCATTCCTCCGTATGCTCCTCATTTTGGTGGCTTGTGGGAAGCAGGGGTCAAGTCGTGTAAATTTCATCTTAGACGAATTGTAGGAAATGCTAAATTAACGTACGAGGAATTCAGCACGGTATTGACACAAATCGAAGCCGTCCTGAATTCCCGTCCCATGTCCCCTCTGTCCACAGATCCATCTGATTTTACCCCTCTAAGTCCTGGCCATTTTCTCATCGGACGACAGATGACAGCACCAGCTTGCAAGGACTTGACGGCTGCAAATACTCAACGACTGATTCGATATGACAGAGTGGAGCAGTTGAGACAACATTTTTGGCAACGCTGGTCGACAGAATATGTGTCGGAGCTGCAGCAACGGAAGAAATGGAAGGACCATAAAGAGGATCTAGCTCTGGAAACTCTCGTCCTAATCAAAGACGAGAACTTACCTCCCCTAAAATGGAGATTGGGGAGAATTATTCGTATTTTCACAGGCAAAGACGGAGTATCCCGTGTTGCTGATATGCGCACGGCCACAGGTGTGGTCCGACGCGCCTTTTCAAAGATCTGCCCGCTACCAGTGCAGCTCGCAGATGACAACCAATGATGACCAGGTCTACATTCCACGTTGGAAGTACGTGCTTCCAAGGCCCGGGGCATGTTGGCGCCACCTAGCGAAGAAGATGGGAAGCTTTTGATGTGCTCGTACTCAAGCCTGCGTCTGCGCATGATGCAGTAGTTTGGTTTTTTCGCCGCTGCGCTAGGGTAGCACAGTTCGTCGTCGTCATCGTCATTCGTTATCTAACCTTTGAGATGTAACATTATAATTTTCATCCTCAATAAAACGTTTTTTAAAAGCTGTAAAATAAAGAGCATTCATTTTGGTCTACCACAATTAATAAGAAAGGATAGCTTGGCCAGAGGCGAAACACAGACTCATTGTCAGTTATAGAACTGGATGTTTTACTATCACTGCCGCCAACATTTATAATAAGTTGTCCAATTTCTCTATCAATTACGAGTCCCCTGCATCTATATTCCTCTTCTAGTTTTTTTGTATGCTCACATCAATTTATTATTCCATGTATTTATTTATTTATTATTATTAGTTGTTTCATAACATATAAATACAAATACAGAAAATAATAAATATAAATACGAAATGCCAGTTACGAAACAAACCGATAAGAATGTTGGTAGGAGGAAAAGTAACCTTATGCAATTGATAATTATGGAATAAAATAATAACTAATAATTACAATAACATAACATTAAATTCAATTAAGTTGGCATTAAATTTAAATTAATGATATTTAAGTGTTCGAGTGTGTTTGTGTGTGTGTGTGTTTGCGTGAGTGTGATAAATAAATAGTTCCCCGGATATCAATGTTGATCGTTGTGTATAATCTGACCGATTTCTGTACAAATCCTGGATATAAATTAAATACGGCTTAGGCAAAAGGCATCGACATCCGCAAAGTATTTCTCATATATGTATATGCTCCTATTTAATGCCGAATGCAAAGCATAATTGGTGCGTGTGTGCGCGTGTCCAAGCACCGCCGGGACGTGCCGGCGCGAGCGCGCATGTGCGACCCTCAGCAGCACCGAGCTCACCAGCGAAGAGCTGTCCAGCCTATTGTTGATCACATCGTATAGTAGTTTCTGATCCGCCAGCATTCTCCTGCCCTCCAGTGACATCAAGGAGTGTTGTGTTAGGCCGTCCCTGTATCCCGCGTGTGAACCAAACAATTTTGACTGATAATGCCTCATGAATCTCCTCTGAATAGACTCAATCCTCGTGATGTGGGACTGATAGTGTGGTGACCAAACGGGTGAAGAGTATTCGAGTATGCTGCGAACGTAAGCGAAATAGAGGACCTTAAGAGCATGTGGGGAACGTAGCGGTTTCGACACACGATTAATAAACCCAAGCATCTTATACGCTCTCGAGATGATATTGTCATAGTGAGATACGAATGTAAGTTTTGAATCTAATATGACTCCGAGATCCCTAACCTAGGTGACTCGTTCGATGGGATGGTTATTTAATATATATTGGTGGTCCAAGTTAGAACACTTCCTGGAGAACGTGATCGATTGGCATTTTTTAGGATTCAGGTCCAAACTATTGAGACGGCAAAACTCGCAAAGAGGATCAAGGTCTTCCTGGAGCCTGTGACAATCAGATAAGTCAGATATCGAAAAAAAAAACTTTGTGTCATCAGCATACATTAAATAACTAGCAAATCTGATGCACGAGGATATGTCACACAAACAGACATTGAATAGCAGTGGCCCCAGGTGGGAACCCTGTGGAACGCCGGAAGGAATGGGAGCAAAGCGCGCGTGGTGAGGCCCAATTCGGACAGCTGGGCTTCGATTACGGAGGTAAGACTCAAACCATCTGAGTAGATCGCCATGTACACCGATTCGCTCCAGTTTAAATAGTATAATGTCATGCCTGAGCCGATCAAAACATTTGGAATAGTCGGTGTACACGGCGTCGAACTGATGGCCTTTGTTCATTAAATCTGCAACAGATCCTACGAATTCAACCAGATTGGAAGTGGTTGGCCGTTTCCTCATGAAACCGTGCTGAGTTGGCGGATTACTAAGAGAGATGATAGGGTACACCTGATCATGGACTATAAGCTCAAGGAGTTTACCAAAAACTGGCAGCACTGATACCGGGCGGTATTTTTCTGTCTTGTTTTTAGGACCACCCTTGTGAATGGGTACAATAAAAGCCTTTTTCCTGTGAGTAGGAAAGCACTGTTCGTTGAGTGATCTGCGGAACAGTGTACACAATGGGGCAGCTAGCTGATCGGCACACTGTCTTATAAAAATGGGCGGTATTTTGTCGTGCCCTGCACCCTTGTTCGTGTCAATGCCCTTGAGGTACTTAAGGACTACGCCGCTTGAAAGCTCAATGGAGCCCACATGGCTCAAATCAGGCAAAGAAGCATAAACAGGCAATAAACGGTTGTTTGGGTGAACATATACGGCCAAAACATAGTCTAAAAATACTTCACAGGCCTCTTCACCACCATTTGCAGTTTTAGCGCCATATGATATCTGTGCTGGAAGCATGGACTTCGCGGCGGAGGCCCTTAGCAAAGCGCCAAAACTTTTTTGGGTGACTGACAATAGCATCTCTTGTTCTATGAATGTATGCATTCCAGCACTGCCGCTGTAGATTTTTATGACGTCTCCTGAGCAGTAAAAAGCTGTCATAATCACGAGGATTATCAGCAGTTATATCCTCAAAACAGTTTTGTACAAGCTGCAGGAACGTCATATTATCTAAACCAACATTCTTTGTGGCAACCTTTCCATTTACTATGCCCCATATCATTTCTATCGGAGTCAGGTCACAATGATACTAGTAGTAGTAGACGTAGTATTTTATGACTATACTACTGTACTAAATTATCAATCTCGTATACTGGGTCAGGTTTATTTTGTTTTACCAAAACAACAACATAGTTTTGGTGGCTTTGGTAGGGTAGGCAATATTATTTGATGTATGCCATTCTGCAATTAATTTTTTTCTATTAACCGACGTTTGTTATTTTGGCTAGAGTGATATCTAGCATTGTCCATGACTATTGGTAATCATTTATTCAATACCCATTTTTTTAAATTAACTTTATTCATGGCATCATGGAAATCAGCTTTTTTGCTTTGTCGTTATAAATTAACAAAGCATTCGGGACGAACCCAGTCTTGGCATCACAATGGAAAATTATGTATTTTTTTCCTGTAACTACAGATTAATATACGCCGGGTTCATTTCCGCTTTGCCAACATTTTGCATGGTTGAGCGAAGTATGAATATAAATTTTATTAAGGTATAGAACATGCATACCACTCTCCCTTACATCTTTGACTTAATATAGGTACTTGTCCCTCCATGCCACTACATCATGTGGCTCCTTATATACTGTCTTTCGATTTCTACATTTTTTATAGTTATAACCTAATTTGTGTACGAGTAAACGAAGAGATTTTGAGGGGCGCACAAGCTAAGTGAGGTTATGTCATCGCATCTCCACAAGACCACGTATCTCTACCGCTCGTGCATAGGTCTCTTTCCATGGAATGAATATTTTCTCCAACAACTGTAAGGTAGTTAGCTTTCATTACATATGTATTGATTTTTCATCGTGTATGTGAACTTTTTTTTTTTTCTAATTTTTGCTTCCTTTCTGTCTGCTGTCATCTGTCACTGTCACTTTGACGCAATCACGTCTTCATTCGGATACAGATACTTGGTTGCGTTTCGTTTTTGTTTTTATTGACTGCCGTGTTCGTGTAATGCAACGATGTCATATATGTATTTAAAATTAATCTTTGTTTTTTGCTAATTGTTGTTCAGCGAAAACTAGCAACACTTTATATACTCGTTTGTAATGTTTTTTAGATTATATTGTAAAGATCGCTTTCATCACTCCTAAGAAGCGTCTAGGACTAAGCATACTGCTTAGTGATTAAAACCAGTCGTTCTAGTTAGTTATTGATTTAAAAAATATTTATTAGTTAATACCTAGGTATATTACATTATTTTATTTAGTTAGTAGGTATAATATTATTTATAATAAGTATTTACTCATATGGATACTAATCCACCTGATATTATTAATCAAAGTTTTTTCTCTTGTGCTTCAAACGACGATGTTGACAGCTTTTTGAGTGCGGAAAGCGGCGTCTCCTCTTTGGAGCAACCCTTATCCGTCAAGATTAGGACTGTCTTCGGTGGTGTTTTTGTGATCAATGCGTGGACGGCATTCTTGTCTCTGAGTCGTTCCTAAAGCCTTCACTGTCATCTTCTTCGTATTCTCTTCCAGGATAAAGGCTGTATAGGAATGACAGAGTCGGGAAAGCCGATGGGGGCGTCGCTATTTATCTGCCTGCGGAAATTCCGTGCAAGGTGATCAGCGCATCCCCTAGTCAGTACTGCGAGTCTGCTGAATATCTATTTCTCGAAATAACTCTTCACCATAACAAGGTCCTCCTCGGTGTTCTTTATAGCCCCTCTCTTCACATCGACTACTTCGACTCATTCGAATCCCTTCTCAACGAACTTACACCACTATATAAAGACACTCTCATTCTAGGGGATTTCAACACCTGTCTCCTTAAAAATAATCCACGTTCTACCAGACTCAAGTCCGTAGTCGACTCCTTTAATCTGCATATTCTGCCTCTTGAAGCCACCCTTTTTCAACCACATTGCTCTCCCTCACTTCTCGATATTATGATTACTTCCAATGTGGACAAGGTCGCCCTACACGGACAACTAAATTCTCCTTTCTCTTTTCATGACCTCGTCTATCTTTCGTATAAGATTAGGTCTCTCAAGAGCAGGGCGAAATTTCTTTACATCCGTAACTTTAAACATATCGACCGTGTTGGTCGATATGTTACATCCGTAACTTTAAACATATCGACCAACACTCTCTTATGTCGGATGCTATGTCGGTTGACTGGTCCCCTGTCACTTCAAGTAAGAACGTTGATAATAAAATTGCCAATTTCAATTCTGTGGTCCTGGGTCTCTATGACAAGCACGCACCCATAAAAAGAGTAAGAGTGAAACACCTGCCTGCCCCTTGGCTAACAGACACTATCAAGCGTCTAATGGCCAAGAGGAACACTGCCAACTGTAGATACCGCAAGAATCCGACAGAAGACAATTTCCTTTCATACAAATGGCTTCGCAATCGTTGCAACCGTCTCTGTCGCGATGCTAAACGTCGGCACATCCACGAATGCATTGAGAATTATACTCCAGCCCAGGTGTGGAAATTCTTACGAACGCTTGGCGTGGGTAAGTCCCAGGACCTACAAGCTGGTAATGTAGATCTCAATGGTCTCAACCAGTTTCTTTCTGCCCCGCCTGTTGTGATGGATCCCGCTGTCAAACACTACGCTTCAGAGCCTTCGCTCTAAAACCTTACCAGACACCACACCATTCAAGTTAAGCAATGTTGGAATCGAAATGCATTATTGGCTGTCAACTCAAAAGCTGTAGGCGATGACAAAATTTGCCTTAAAATGCTACTGTTGATCCTAGACGAACTATTGCCTGCTATCACACATATTATTAACTTTTCCATATCAAATGGCGTCTTCCCCACAGTGTGGAAAAGAGCGCTAGTCATCCCATTACCTAACACTCCCTGTCCCGCCTCTTTCAAAGAGTATCGCCCCATTTCAATCCTGCCCATCCTCTCCAAAGTCATTGAGACCATTGTCCATAACCAGCTCTCCTATCACCTTTCCTCCAACAATCTTCTAAACACTTTCCAGTCAGGATTCAGAACGGGACATAGCACCGTCACGGCTTTGCTGAAAGTAACAGATGACATCCAACTAGCCATGGACTGCAAACAGCTTTCCGTCTTAGCTTAACTTGACTTCAGTAGTGCCTTCAACTGTGTAGATTTCGACATTCTCATTGAGGTTCTTAGATCCCTGAACGTCTCCTCATCCTCTGCTAGCTGGTTCGACTCTTATTTGAGGGATCGGCAACAGCGTATCAGGTCGGAGGAGACTTCCACTGAATGGTGTGACCTCTTTACAGGCATCCCTCAAGGCGGTATACTTTCTCCACTTCTATTCTCGATTTTCATTAACTCCATCTCGGATGTCCTGTCTTCCTCATATCGTCTTTATGCTGATGATCTCCAGATTTATCGCCACTTTTCTCCTAATGATGTAAACTCTGCTGTGGAGAAACTAAACGCAGATCTTGAGGGTGTAAAAAGCTGGGCTTTATCCTTCGGACTCCTGTTTAACCCGAGTAAGTCCCAGGTTATGATTATAGGCACAAGATATTCTCTAAAACTGTTACAGCAACAGCCTATTCCAGTTGTCACTTTCAATGGTACCACCATCATGTATAGCGATAAAGCTAAAAACCTGGGTCTCATCTTCGATAACCAGCTGTCCTGGCCATTTCATGTCAACGAGGTCAGTCGACGAGTATTTGCTACTTTTCACTTTTCACACTACTTACTTTTCACAGGAGACTTCAATACTTTTTGCCTCGACAGATCAAAATCACTCTCGCTCAGTCTCTTCTTCTACCCCTCATCGATTATGCTGATGTCTGCTGGGTCAGTGCTTACGAAGAATTACTGAACAAACTCGAACGACTTCAAAATCTCGGGATTCGGTTTATCTTCGGGCTGCGCAAATACGACCATGTATCACAGCATCGCAAAGAGTTGAAGTGGCTTCCGATCCGTCTTCGTCGGGATTCTCACATCCTCCACCTCCTCTACAACATTTTGCCGAATCCACGCTATCCAACCTTCCTACAAGACCGTTTTTAATTTGTTTCTTCCAGCAGGCCTCGGAGGACCCACACAGTTTCTATACTCACGACCCCACAACATAACACCGCAACTTACGAGCACGGGTTTAGACTCCGGGCCATTCGGTTGTGGAATGCACTCCCCTGCACCATCAGGGATAGTCCTACTCTCTATATCTTTAAAAGTGGTGTGAAGAAGCACTTCCTATCACTTTAGAAATATAGGTAGTACTTATGTATTTATAATTTATATATGTATATATATTTAATATTTATTTATATTTAGGATGTATATTTTATGTATGTAGTTTATTGAGTTGTTATTTAAGGTATGTTGTTCACATCGGTCTACCCGTGCTCTGTGATTAACCTATCTCATCCTGACATGGTTTGCTGGAAGAGATCTCTTGTTAGAGATAAGCTCGCCTTTGTACACTATTTTAATATATATCTTGTCAATATAATTATTTGTGTGCAATAAAGAAATTATGAATTATGAGATTCTCTGCCACTAACAAAATTTATGTTCAGTTCAGTTCAGTTTGTTTATTCATTCAACAATAAAATTGTATTTGAAATTGATAAAATAATTAAATTAAAGATACAACAACAACAATCATAAAAATGGATGGAAGGATTCTTAAAGAGCTGCATGCAACCATTTCAAATCGGTACTTCTTTTCGGATAGCTTAAAATTCATGTATTTTATGCCTAATTGCACATAAACAAAAATCATCCAGATTGATTTTATTTTTGGTTTTAGGTTTATTTTTCTTAGGCGTAGAAAATACAGCTGTCTCACGTTCGTTTTATATTCGCATTACGGAAGATCGGGATAAGCCTAAAATACAACAAAATATTTTATTTTTAAATATATAGTTACAAATTAGCCAATTCACATTGCACATACTATATGACGTACACCAGTCATGTTGACAACAAGGCTGTTGATGTTATTTAGATTAATAGAGTCTAATCCTTCAGACTTTCTAGACGACAAATATTTCGATAGATTGTGAATAACTTTTCTTACGCCACTGTTAATAGTTTTCGGCATTTTCACTCACAAAACACCAGAAATATACCATGCACAATCGATGCCCCACTTTGACAACAATCGACAGATGACATTAATTACTTTTTAAAGAAAGTGTTGCAAGTTGATGAAAATAGTTTTATAGGTTTTCCGCAACATGGCGATGTTTTATATTCTTGGTTTGTCTTTACTTACAACCAACAACTTATTTGTTTTCACGACAGCAGACTAGTTAATTAATTAAACGATATAGACGGTAGCTGTTTACAATGAACTTTTTAAGAAAATCGGAAGATGGGGCCCGAAGCAATGTATGTGCCTGTAAATAAATGTTTGTTTTGTTTGTTTACAGGAAAACTTGGTAAAACGTAAGTTTTAGCTCCATTTATTCGCAAATTTTTAATGAAATCCTTTCGTAAACTTTTACCGAACACAAATAATGGGAAAACCTTGCGTTTTATGGCATGCGTGGGTGGCATGAAAAACACTGTGTTGGTTTTCGTCTAAAAATAAAAAATTTTCATGGGTAAATCAATGCTGCTCCTTGAACTTTAAAAAAAAACACACTTTCGTTTATGAAGTTGTTGTGATAATTTATTTCCTTTATGATTTGCACGATCTCGAATTATGCCTGGACGAAAAATATACCCGTATGAAATTCACACGATACTCGTATATAGAAACTCAGAGTTTTAGTGTGGCCCTTCGGAGGGCACGCTTACACGAAATTTGTTTTTAACATGTATGTTCATCGATTTTATCCATGTATATGAGACTTAAGTAAGTGTTTGAATTGTAAAAGTGCATTATTTTTGACTATTTGCAATACAAATATTTGGGATTTTTGAGTGTTGATTTGCTCCAAGACGGATGGACCGATTTTTTTTTTTACCTTCCAATTGGTCCCTCAATCACCTGGTCAGGTGTGATGAAGGGATCCTGGAGAAATCAAGGAAATTGTTCAAATATTATAGGCAGACATTTTTATCTCCAGATCTCGTTTTGGCAACATTTTGCATGAAAATGTTTTTGGTGGGATTTCACCTCTTTTTGTAAGTTGCTTATGACAATATTTTTTATTTTGTTCATTTGGCGTTTTTATATTTTGGGGTATTTTTGTTGCACATTAGAGGTGCATTTTTCATAGCCCACTCACTATTTTTTCTTTTTTTCCAATTCGCAATATATGTTTGTGGAATCGGGATTCAGCATTGTCATTTCTGTTTTAGACTTGACTCTTCGATTGCGGTTCATGTTGACATCTAGCCACCTACTTATCGTCTAGAGATCAGCGACATATAACGGGATATCCAACAACATATCAAATGCACCGCACTCGCGATTTGACAATATTCTTAGCCCGAAGTTTGGGTACACATTAGGCGTTTTAAGCGCGCTTAATTCCATCCTCTAACTTAAAACGTTGAGCGCAATTTACCAAAAATCCTTTTTCCTTAGGTGATCTATTATTCAAAGCAAGGAGTCCCTATATAAATTTTCAGATCTCTAACATCAACATTTACGGAAGTCTCATACAAACTTCCATCCCCTAATTTAAAGGGTGGAGGTTGATTTACTAAAAATCCTGAAATATGTGTTGTATTATTTAAAACAAGGTGTTTCTATGTCTCTTATAGAAGTCTCATACAAACATCCATCCCCTAGTTTAAGGGGTAGGGGGTAAAACTAACTAACTAATAACAAACACAATAAAACGTAACTTTAGTATTCGACAGAAAAGACCTATAGCATCCAATTCGGTTCTGTGAAATTGTGGGGGGGTCAGATAAAGTTATGTTAAGTGTGATACTTAGTTTTGCAGGCCAGTGTATTATCAAACCTCAACAGAAAAAAGAGTTTACTCTTTTAGACATTCACCTTTTCCTACGCGTTTCTTTTTAGGTGTTCATTGCCGTTTGGTAAAGTTTTAAGGTATTCAAAAACTCAAAGGGTAAGCTGGTAAGATATGTTTGTTGCCATAATGAATAATTAATCTCATATATAACTTATCCACGGTTTTTTATTGCACGGACATATTTAAGTAGTTACATTGAAAGTAAACACATGCACAAAGGCGGGCTTTTCTCTAAAAAGAGATCTCTTCCAGCAAACCACGACATGATAAGAGAAAGTATCAGGAAAGGGTACACAATAAATAGTATAAATAAAATGCCTCTCTAGTACAAATAAAATATGTACATATAAAATACAGAAAGTAATCTAACTAATCCAACTAATATTATAAATGTGAAAATAGCGATGCTTAGATGTTTGGATATAGTTTATGAATATAGTTTATGAATATAGTTTATGAACTAGATTAAAATAGGTTATAGGATACTTTTTATCCGACTGCATCAGAAGGGGGTTAATGTTTTCCGTGGTTATGATAATTCCTATTTATACGCAGACAAAGTGACGGGCACTAGCTAGTACTTAATAAGTACCGATATAAAAGAATAACAATAAGAATAATTTATTGTTCAAAATAACAGTGTAATAACAATATTAAAGGTTCCCAAAGTAGGAAAACCTGTATAATGGAAAAATAAACTGCCTATACATATTCTATACATATAATAATATACATACAGTAACTTTTACGAAAGAGAGAGGTAGTTTTTGAGAAAAGAGTAGGACTATAGTGCAAGAAAGTGTGTTCCAAAGTCGGACCCTCCGCATCCTGAAAGAGCTTATACGTATACAGAGTAATCTATTAATGTATTCATATTAATACATATCTCATTCATAAATATCATTGCACTATGTAGCAAAGTATAGACTCGTTAATCTATTATTGATGGCTTAGCAAGCCGGGAATGATGAGGAGAGACCTTCAATTCGAGTAAAATCGATATGGCGGCGTAATATTTACATACATCGGGCCCCATTTTCCATATCCATCACCAACTAAATTACATATCTAAAATCTAAAAATAAAACCGTCCAATCCCCCGTCACTGGACCGAGATATTGCTTCTGTGGGGGTGTATTCACGCCTATTTTATGTATTGCGTAAGCGTATCGAACTCTATGGACAACCTACATAACTCAATTGGATAAAACTGTCCGATAGTCACGCAATTTCCACACGATGACCTCTGCGTCGTCGGTGCGGTTGTGGCTCTGCCTGCCATGCGAATGACCCCGGTTTCGATGCCCGGCTGGGGATATAAAAAAACCCAAGTCTTGGATATTTATAATGTGATGTCTGTCGCTGTTTCTGGTTCGACGACACAGGATATACTAGTGTGGAACAGAAGCATATGTTTGTGCCTGTTCGAAACACAACGCATCGATGTATTACATGCAGGGCCACAGTTGCTATTGTCTCACATCAGACAAACATATTGGACTTTGGGGGGAAGGAATCTCGCGAGGCGAATCACATGTGTGTCCAGTGTAAAAGGTTTAAAACCACATCAATCCAACCAATCATGGGCGATTTACCTGTGGACAGAACGCAACTCGAGTTTCCTTTACTACATATGTACTGGGATGGACTACGCCGGGCCAATCCTGATCTCCGACCGTAAAGGCAGGGGCAACCGGTTATTAAAGTGATATATTTGTGTTTTTGTATGCTTCGCAGTAAAAGCCTTACATCTGAAGCTTGTCACAGACCTGACTAAAGAATGTTTCCTAGCCGCGCTCCATCGTTTCATACGTTGTCGTGGTAAACCGCAGAGCATCTCGTCAGACAATGCCACCTCCTTCGTCCTTTTCAGACAACATTCAGACGATATACAGAATAGTATGTCAAATTACAGTATCGATTTCAGATTTATACCCGCCTACACGCCCCATTTTGGCGGCTTATGGGAGTCAGCAGTAAAATCAGTAAAACATCATCTTCGGCGCATTTTGGCTCTTACTCACTTAACTTACGAGGAGATGTCGACATGTCTTGCTCAGATAGAGGCCATTCTTAATTCGAGACCCCTCACTCCTCTATCAACAAATCCATCTGACCTATCATGTCTTACCCCAGCCCATTACCTTATTGGACGACCACTTTTATCAGTACCTCATCCTCAACTGACAGAAGCAAACATCAATCGTCTTCAGCGATACGAGAGGATTGAGAAATTGAAACAGCACTTTTGGCAAAGGTTTTCACACGATTACGTTTCACTCCTTCAACAGAAAACCAAGTGGAGAACAGCGGGTGACAGCCTCAGACTTGGCGCACTCATCTTGGTGAGAGAAGTCAAAGTCAAAGTCAAAGTCGAAGTACTTTATTACTGTAGATATTTACATATACTTAGAAAACGTCATTTTTTGCCATTATATTATTTTTATACATTGGACCACTGTGGGAGAAGAAGGGTGTAGAAACTCCCACAGATTGATTTTTAGATCTCTTTTAAAAATAGGTTGTGCTTAACTAATACAAATATGAAAAATTTAATTGTTATGATTGATACGCAGGAATAAATAATTACAAAACTATTAACAGCAAGGTCTGTGTTGAGCCAGATCAACCCCATACAGTCCTGTCATTTAAGTAATCTTGAACATTGTAATATCCCTTTTTCGACAAAGTCGCTTTAACATGCTTTTTAAATTGCTCAAATGGCAATTTCAAAATCTCCAGAGGTATCTTATTGTAGTAGAGAATGCACTGACCCTTGAAAGAATTGCTAACCTTCGCGAGTCTAAAACGGGGCGCACATAGTCTGTGATTATTTCTTAGGTTAACATTACAGCTATCGCTAAGTTTGGAAAATTTTGTTAGGTTCTTGCGTACATACATTATATTTTCGAAAATAAATTGACTAGCTACTGTTAGTATGTCAATTTCTTTAAAAAGCTCTCTTAAGGAGTCTGTTCGTTTTAAATTATAAATTGCTCGAATAGCTCTGTTCTGTAAAATAAAAATAGTTTGGATATCCACTGCTTTCCCCCACAACAAGATACCATAGGACATCACACTATGAAAGTAACTAAAATATACTAGCCTAGATGTAGCCACATCCGTGCTTTGTCTGATGTTCCTAACAGCGTAAGCCGCAGAACTTAATTTACCAGCCAATTTATCTATGTGGGGTCCCCACTGCAATTTGCTATCAATGGTTATTCCAAGAAACTTCGTATCATTTACTAATTCTAACGTGCTGTTGTCTAACACTAAACTGGTCTCAACTTGCCTGACATTTGGAAGTGAGAATTTGATACACTTGGTTTTACCAGCGTTTAACAATAAATTATTAACTGTGAACCAATTAAAGGTTAAAGACAATACACCATTAACATCATCAAAATCTCCTTTTTGTCTTTCAATTTTGAAGATCATTGAAGTATCATCAGCAAACAACACTATGTCAGTTAATTTCTCCACCATGAAAGGCAGATCATTAATATATACCAGGAATAAGAAAGGGCCTAATATGGAACCTTGTGGAACGCCAATTTTAACAACCGATCCATCAGATTTTACGCCGTTAACTTCTGCCTTTTGAATTCTATTGCTTAGGTATGACCTTAGTAGATCCAACGCTTTATTTCTAACTCCGTACTGATTTAATTTAATTAATAGCGTATCAACACAATCAAACGCCTTCGACAGGTCGCAAAAAACTCCGATAGCATCCTGTGCGGCCTCCCATGCAGAATAAATATGAGATATAAGAAAGGGTAATACTTGCATAGTAGTGAAACCATATTGTTTAGCGTGGAGTTGTTTTGTACGGTTGAAGTGTGAGAGCATTTGATTGAGTATAATCTTTCCAATATTTTACTTAGTGTTGGAAGAACAGATATTGGTCTGAAATTTGAAGGATCGCCCTTATCTCCCGACTTGAACAGAGGTATCAGTTTACTGTGTTTCATGAGGTCTGGAAAAGCCCCATCGTCAACACATTTATTGAATATATAAGCTAAGTGTGGGGCTATAACTAGAATTACTGAACCAATGACTTTGACTGATATACCCCACAGGTCTTCCGTATTTTTTAAGTTAAGTAATTTAAACGTTTTGACAATGTCCTGGGGATATACATGATGAAATTTTAAATATACATTACTGACGCTAGTGTTATTTTTTAATAAAGTCTCTGCTTCATATGGAGATGAATTTAGACGGTCTGTTGTGAGTACGGGTACATTGGTGAAGAATGTTTCAAAAGCTCGAGCAACATCAGCGTTGGATTTAACAACATCATCACCTATCTTTAGGCAGAAATCATTGTCCCTTGGTATAACTTTGCCAGTTTCGCGGTTTATTCTTTGCCAAATTGTTTTCATTCTATTATTTGAATTTTGAATTTTTCTGTTAATGTATAAAGTTTTTGCAGTTCTACAAACCAACTTGAAAGTTTTGGAATATTTTTTAACATAGTCATGAAATTTTCGATCAAAGTTATAGGTTTTTTGATCATAAAGGTCATACAAGATAACTCTACTTTTACGAAATTCCAAACGTTGCCCAGTCATTAAATTTAGATTTACCGTTGTAGTCACTGACTTTCTTTAATTTGAAAACTTTATTGAATTCTGTCTGAATAATAAATAAATAAAATAAACGCTGCGCCTCGTTAAAGGTCCGCATCTGTGGTAGTCCCAACTCCATTCTGTGCACGTTTGCGGACAGATGGGATTCACCGCTGCTGGGGCACTGGGAACGTCTGCACACCTGTCTGTCCTAGCAGTGTGGAATCCCATTCCTTATTCTTAATTTTTCATTAATTCTAATTTGAATCTAATTTAATTTTATTTATTAATTTATTTAATTTATTAATTTGTGTATATGACTTGTGTTTAATTTAATTGTAATTTTAATTTTGTAATGTATGGGTCTATAACCTGAAATAAAGAAATTGAATTGAATTGAATCACGGCCTCCTGAATGTATTGAATTGAATTGCAATTGTAACTGTGTCAGTCACATTTAAATTTTTATTTCATTTGATTTAATATAACATTGGTTATTGTGATTTAATTTTATTTGATTTAGTTTAATTTAATGTATTTTTTGGTTGATTTAATTTTAGATGATCAAATTTTAATTGAACTTTGTAGGACCTTATTTTAATTTTAATTGAGTTTTCTCATTTAATTGTCATTTTTATTACTAACAAACTATGGAACCTTTGTGATCCGAAATAAAATTATTATTATTATTATTATTATAATGCTGAAGAAGTCTGAGTAGATTTTGTTTGGGTTCTGTTCATTAAAATCCGGTACTGGCAAATTTATATCTAAGTTTTTCGTATATGTCTCTAGTCTATGGGATGTAATAGGCCTATAAAATGATGGACCAGTCTTATCCTTAATAGCAATTGGGAATGAAACTGTTTGACCACGGTGATCGGAAGGTAAGCAGTTAATTACACTTTTACTTGTGAATGCACAGTCACAAAAAACGTTATCTAAGCAAGTTTGGCTGGTAAGTGTAATTCTAGTCGGCTCTAGAAAAACATGACATAAATTAAATGATTGGAACAGAGTTATTAATCGTCGTTTCAGTGTTGTATCTACAAGTAGATCTACATTAAGATCGCCACAAATAATTAACTTTTTTCTGTTATTACAAAGTTTAATGAGGTCTTCCTCCATAATTTTCTCAAATATTTCAAAATTGCCATGGCCTTTTTCATCCCTCGGTGGCCTGTAGACACAAACAATAATATGGCTATCTAACTTAACACAGGATACCTCTATTTGTCTTTCAACAGTAAGTGCAAGAATATCTTTCCGTTGTTTCACCTTAATATTATTTTTCACTAAGATTAAAGAACCACCTCTATCAGCAGACCGCAACCAACCACCACTGCTATGGCTCATGGAGCTGAGTTACCCAAATTTACCCTGGACCGGACGGAGTCATCAGAGTTGCTGACATCCATACAAGAAAAGGAATCATATGAAGGGCGTTCAACAATCTTTGCCCCCTTCCGGTCATCAGTTAAAGACCAGACTTCAACCCGGGCAGCTTGTTACGGCCCCCTCCACCTGAGAGGCTGAGAGGGTCGGCGGGAGGCCATAGGAAATGGCAGCCATCTTTATTCACTTCTCTTTTCGCGCTCACACCGTGTGTGCGTTATCCTAAATATATTATTTTTATATTAGTTACCAGCGCCTTTTCATTTGCTACAATCATCAAGATAGACAGTTTACAGTGCCTGTATAAAAATATTTATCTATAGACGTATCATAATAGTAGTTTATGTGACTGCTACATAATGGAGGGCATTAATGCTCACTAATGTCACTCGAGAGTTTTAATGCCTAATTATGTACAGTTACATACACTAGTTACAGTTATATACACACATATCATAAGCTCTCTTTGATGTTTTCAGGAACCGCATGTTTGACCGGAATTGTGGCTCTGCAGTTGTTTAGCTTGTTCTGTAGCACCAACTTCGGGCGTCGGCGTTCGAAATTTGAATGTCAGTACCAACTTCACAGACAAACTAGGGGCGGCATGCAGGCGGGCGTCGGCGTTCGAAATTTGAATGTCATAATGTGTAGAAAAATTACACATTATGGTCATAATGTGTAATTTTTCAGATAAGAAATGACTTTTTACTGAGTAGTTTAACATTATGCTGATCGTAACGTGCGGTTTTTGTACGCAGTAAATAGGGTTTATGATACGTGTATAGATAAACTACTATTATTTTTAATTTCTAAAAATACGTCGTCGAATTTCGAAGGCATCAAAACATTCGCCACGGGATCCGGCCTAACTGACAGCGATAAGTCAGGTGTCAAAAGCAAAATAATTAACAAAACAATAAGTTCAACAATGAAAACGCGCTTATACTAAAACATCGTGATCTAAAGAATCTGAATCAATCAATATATGTTTATTTCAGGCAGATTACACCCATAAATATATAAAACATTTACACGAGAAATAACTATGGGTGACCCAATATTTTTTTGTCTGCTATCATAGGTTTCTAGGAGATAGTTTGTCATAGGTAGTTGATGGTAAATGATTCCCCAAAGTTCGGTTGAATGTGCTAATTAAGTCATTTAATTTGAGGCCTTTTGCACAAACATTTATTTTTAAAGCACGACATTATATGCCCTCTAGAGGGCGCTATATTGAATTAAGTGTTACGTCACATCTAGTACAGTTTATATCAACCCAAATAGGCAAATGACGCAAAACGCGCATGTACCACAGAGGCTGGAGGACCTCCCACCAGGTGCAAAATTGGGTGGGGGTCGACAAAACCCGAGTGAGATAGTATCTGCTTATGCCCGTTGCAAGGTGCGCAGGGCCCGCTCCTCAGAACCTGCCCAGAATGGTGGCTTGCAAATGCAAATAGAAATAATTAATCAACAATTATTCAATCAATAATTAAGAGAAAAATTCAAAGAAATTAATATACCTACTTACGGTTACCTTCAATATATATGCGAGAATATCATGCATGCAAAAAAAACGTAGCTTTATTTAAAACTTTAGGTGATTGATAGCCATACAATTAACACTAGAAATAGAAATAGGTTAGCACTACTATTATTTAGACTAAGTAAAGTAGGCACATCATTCATGGGGCACTGTATTTGCTTCTACAATAAAATACCACAGGAATCATTGATCCTTCCTCAAAAGAGATTCAAATACTATGTTAAAAATGAGCTGATAAGAAAGCCCTAATAAAGTATTAAGGAAACTTGGATGACAAAACTGCATGGTTGGACCATGTAGGACTCGACGCTCAGAAATTCGACGAGGGGCGAGTCAAATCTATCACTCGCCGGCGAATTTCCTTAGACCGAAACCAGTAGTACCTGTTGTGATGTCCCTTTTTTAAAAAGAAGGTATGGGGGAGTTTCTTGCCGTTTCTTCTTAACCTCGAGGCCCTCCTTCCGAAACGGTGTAGTCTTTTTAATACAAAAAAAATATTGACTTGTAGTTAATTTTGATTTTGAATAGGATAATTTATTTATTTATATTCAATAAAAATTGAATCTGAAGCTGAAATAGAAATACAAAACTATTTATTTCACCAAAAGTACATGGAAAGAAACATTAAAACACATAGTAAAATACTTTCAGATTCTAAGAGATGTCCTTTTAGGCAGAGGAATCAAGATGTGGATCAACTTGTGGTTCCCGCACTAGGCACGGCCTGTATCGCTGGACCCTCATAAAAGGGTGCTTACGCTCAGCCGGATTAACCACGTGGGGCCCCCTAGGGAAAGCAAATCTCTGGGCCTCTTCGTCTTTTTTATTCTTTAGGATCTTCTTTGTCAAGACTTCTGGAACAGCAAGAATAGCTAATTACAAGATGCTTGTGCCCTTCGGTGCCCTTTTTAACAGAATTCGAAATAGGAGGGGGTTCTCAGTTCGGTTGTATATTTTTTTATATATTTTAATGTTTGGTACCTCAACACTGGTACTATTTATGAACCGATTTCAAAAATACTTTTTCTATTTGAATAAGTTTAATTTTTTCTTGTTGGTCCCATTTTTTTAAATTAGAAATTGGTCCTGTAGTTTGGTTCCTAAATCAAAAAGACTGGAATTATGAAATCATCCAGGTAAACGAAATTGCGTATTATTGCTTTGCTGTGACTTATTAGTGGTGTCATTTTCATAAAATGAACTGTCCATAAGTAACGTCTATTCGTTTATGTCGTGAGGTGTGGACTTGACTGTCAGGCAGACAGATTTCGTAGCCTTGTTTTCGAGTATTTTGACGATAATCGCATTCCGACAGGGGAGGAAGAAATAAGGCTTGTTTTTTTTATTTTCTTAATTTGGTGAGTTATTAGTGGTGTTTATGTTCTTTATCAGGAAATGAGATGCAATCTGGAATTTTTATCACGCTTTTATTAGCTTCACCTGTATGTTTGTTTGTTTGTATGTAACCGACTCCTTTGGACTCGATTTTGACCCACTTTAAACGGACAGATTCAATTCAAACTTTGTACACTTATCGAGAATCAGCGACAATGTAATAATTTCATAAGTTTATCTCATTATCCTGATTAGGATCGCCATCATTAATTATTTTCTCGTATTTGGGGGATTGACAAAACAGTCTATTTACTTTCCGGCTCGCGCACTCGAACGAAAAAATTAATAATAAATATAGTTTAAAAAACGAAAAAACACGCTTTTAAAACACTTCAAACTAAAAAGTTAAAAATAATTATTAATATAACCTTAAAACAATAATGAATAAAAAATTGTTTTATTCTTGTGAAAAAAATAAATTAAAATACTATTATTATTGTGATATGGAACAAAGCGCCCGACGCTTTTTGTTTCACAATAATAGTAGTATTTTTTATTCATTATTGTTTTAAGGTTATATTAAAAATTATTTTTAACTTTTTAGTTCGAAGTGCTTTAAAAGCGTGTTTTTTAGTTTTTTTAAACTATATTTATTTTCATTTACGTGCCGTATATTCGTAATGTATAAAGTAGACAGGTTTCGTAGTATCGTTCTCGTGTGTATGTATAGACGTCATTCGCATCCCCACCGGAGAGCAATATAAAGGACTCGAAGTCAGTTTTTTTCTAAAGTGTTTTACCCGGTGTATAAATAATTTTATCTACACACGTATCATAAACCCTCTTTACTGCGTTCAAAAACCGCACGTTACGATCAGCATTATGTTAAACTACTTGGTAAAAACTCGTTTCGTATCTGGAAAACTACACATAATGGTCATTATGTGTAGTTTTTCTACATATAATGACATTCAAATTTCGAACGCCGACGCCCACCCGCGTGCCGTCCCTAGTGTGTCTGTGAAGTTGGTACTGACATTCAAATTTCGAATGCCGACGCCCGTCTGCGTGAAGTTGGTACTAAAGAACAAGCTAAACAATTGCAGAACCACAATGCCGGTCAAACATGCGGTTCCTGAACACATCAAAGAGAGCTTATGATATGTGTGTAGATAAACTAGTGTATGTAACTGTACATAATTAGGCATTAAAACTCTCGAGTGATATTTTCGGCTCGTTTCATAAACCCACTCTCGAGTTTTAATGACCACCATTATGCAGCAGTCACATAAACTACTATTATATGGAGTTGCCGCACAAGAAAAACGCCTTCTGCCGCCACACATCACAAATCGCCGCTGGCTCGCCGCTCTTGTGGCGTCTCAAAATGCTGAAACACGCCACTAGTGCGATTAACTTCTCGCTCTGTCATCCCGAGCGAAGCCGTTTATGGCTCTGCAAGCTACGGGGCAAAAAAGTAGCGGCTAAGGACCACTTGTGGCGCGTTTGACGTTTTGTGCTCCATGTGCGTAAGGGATAACTGTCCGCCATTTGCTAAAATCTTTATGTTTACGCCCAGCGATGAAATCCATATACTTCGCGAAATCTAAACACTGAACTGGGTCAAGAGTTTAAAAAACACTGATCCAGATGACTATGTGTGCTAAATATCATTCAACTCTGTTCAGACGGTTTTGGGGAAAAAAATGCCGTAATATATCTCGTGGAAACATATTGTTTTCTCGGTGCGCGGGGCCCCCAGCCGACGCTTGGCCCCATGGTAGTTGCCTACTCTGCCTAATGGATAACCCGGTACTGCTTGACTCGTGCACTTGCAGAAAGGCAGGGCTTAAGAGCTCTATCGTTTGCTCCCCAGTGTCCTTATAACAATACATTTTTGCTTTTTGGAAAAAAAATGCTTATCATTGACTGGCTGTGTCTCCGCAAGTATCGGGCCAAGGGAGCTCTCACTCAATTCGTAGAAAATTAAGTTTTGTTTATAAGAGTAGAGTAAATATACTCTAATAACTATTCCTAAAGGAGCACCACGGGAGTAGCAAAGGAATTAAATATGTACATACTAACAACATATTCAATTAAATATTCGTAATTGCGATGCGCGTGTGCGATGTTCGATTTTTTTATAAAAAGTACTAAGAGTACAGTTGACGATCACGACGCTTGTAAAGATACATAATTTATTGAATTTTGATTAGAAGTTGAGATTTTCTGGAGGAACAACATACATATATATATATATATATAAAACATTTATGAGCAAAGGCGCGCTTATCTCCAAAGAGAGTTTTCTAAACATGTACGTAGTATACAAACATATACATACAGCACACATACATACCGGTCTAAATCATAACCCTCCTTTTGGCTTTGGCGTAGTCGTGTAAACACGTATTTGTAAATAGAAGCTACGGAAATCGAGCAAGAGCTGTGGATTTTTTTTTCAGTTTAGTAGTAGAGATAAGATAAGTAAATTTTAATACCTTGAGAATCAGTGCCACGACACGCCACATATACCGCATGCGCGGGTTACTTAAAATTGGCGGGAATTCAGTTAGTACAAGCTCTGATACTCTGAACACGCCTCAGCGGCACCCGAGAGCTTTCTACGACGAAAAAGCTTCCCCATCAGCTTTCAAAGCTGCGGAAATAATTTCCTGAAACGAATGAATTGTGTGAAAAAGTTTCGGGAACTTTCGTGCTGTCGGTCGCATTGAATTGAAAAGTTTTATTACTCTGAAGTGAACTTTAGCTAGCACGAGTCTTGTCGACTAATTTATGATGAGACGCATGTTTGGGACTCGCGTGTTTAATAATGCAGTAACAGGTAAGCTTCAATGGATACTTCTTACCTACTAATAATGTAGATTAATGATTATGATTACTATTATAAATAATCTATATTTAGGTTAAAAAAACTCTATAAATACCTACCATCTAGAGATACATAATTTATGAAAACAATTTAAATGACAACCAAAATATTTTTTCTTACCAAAATGGGTATGATCATCAAAAGTTTCAGAAAATATCGGGGCAAAACACTGCGGTAGCTTAGGTGAGGGGTAAAGGGGGTGAGCGAAGCGAAGCTCCCTTTATCCTTCGTGTTAGGTTGAACATGTAAGATCAACAAACAATACTTAAAACATAAACTTAAGTACATATAACATAAAAAGAAGTTTGGTGATCATTTATCCAAAAAAAAAATTGATGATCATTTACCCATTCTGGCAGTCATTTCGAATTTATTGGTAGTAAAATAGGTGCGTTTATGGTAATCGTTTAAACACAAGCCATATTTTATTATAAAAACACAAAATATTATCCTAGCTCGGGATTTTCTTCTTCATTCTCGCTTCCCTGTAGCGTCGGTAAACGATGCCCTCGGGCCAGTAATCTTTGGCCGGGAGCATCGTCTTGAGGTCAGCCAGAACTCCTTGGGTCATTCCGACTCCAAAACCTCTCTGCACCTTCACCTACTTGAGACCAGACAGCGGATTTTTCTTCAGTTTTGCCAGGATCGTTCAAAGTCCTCGCAAGTCATTTTCACGTATAATATGTTGAATTTTACGCGTCACGCCTTTTCCCTTACGCGGTGGCAGAGGTACTATTGTGACCACTTTTAGCCAGTTATTCGATATTCCTTCTTGCGTTACAGGGGGCTAGCCCATGGCCGCAGCTATTGAAGGTTTCCTCACGATGTTTTTCCGATCACCACAGTATAATGTACTGAAGATAAATTACTTATTTCATTGGTACACGTTCAGCACCGGATTCGAGCATTCTCTTGCATGAGAAGTTGGCATTTATTTATTTATTCGAATAGCAGAAGTCGTTGAGTAGTTTCTTCTTATATATATAATTTTGAATAGAATAGAATAGAATAGAACTTAATGAATTGAAAACAAATATTATGGGTTACGCATACATCCCACAAAACCAATTGTAAGTATGGTTTGTCTGTGGTTTGTATGACATAATCAAAATAATAAAATCATTAAAAAATAAAACAAGCGTAGGCTATGATAACATTAGCACTAACGTGATAAAATACGTTAATGAAATAATTTCACCCCATCTAAGCCACATAATAAATCTATGCATTGTTAACGGGACTTTCCCTGCAAAATTGAAAACAACGATAATTAAGCCTATTTATAAAAAAGGCGATAAAAACTCGGTTCACAATTACATTATCCAATTGCCTTAATTCCAATTATTTCCAAAATATTTGAAAATGTTATTTATAATTCGGTCTACAACTATCTCGATAAATATAATATATGAGTAGAGCAGCAAAAAGGATTCAGAAAAGGAAAAAGTATTAATCTCGCAATATACGACTTTCTTGCGGATATAATACGATGCGTAGATTCTAGAATTCCAGTATCGGCTATTTACATGGACATGACAAAAGCATTCGACTACGTTAATCACAAAATTTTGCTACAAAAAATGGAATTCTATGGAGTGAGAGGTACAGCTTTAAAACTCATAAAATCATATTTGAACGGACGAACACAACAAACTCAACTCTCAAATATTTGCATAGAGACAAACAACGAAGTAACATATACTTCAAATGACCGCTTGTCTCTACATGGAGTCCCGCAAGGCAGTATACTCGGCCCATTGATTTTTTTGGTCTACATTAACGATTTGCCGCTGAATGTAAGCTACCCTATGACCCTCTTTGCTGACGACAGCACAGCGGTCATAAAAAAATCAGAAAATAAAAATTACGAACACGAAATAAATAAAACTCTCCAAGAAATAATGTCATAGCTAGAATCGAACTGCTTGAAGGCTAACTTAAGCAAAACTAAAATTATGCACTTTACACAAAAAACCAATCCACCTCCTGTAAACTTGGTATACAATAATGTAGCAATCCAGCAAGAACATGTCACCAAGTTTTTAGGTTTGACGATAGATCATAACTTAAGCTGGAAATACCAAGCCGAGGTAACGTGCAATAAGCTTAGTAAATCTGCCTGCGCCTTATACAAGTTATCAAAAATTGTTAGTAGAGACGCCGTACTGTCAGCTTTCCACGGGTATGTAATGTCAACATTGCGGTTTGGAATTGTATTTTGGGGCAATTGCACTGAAGTAACTACAATATTTAAAGTCCAAAAAAGATGTCTGAGAGCGATGTGTCAGTTAAAATCTACCGAAACCTGTAAGCCATATTTTAAGGCACTGAAAATTCTTACACTTACCTGTCTATATGTTTATGAAGTTGCTGTCTTTGTCAAAACAAACGAGTCGCTATTTCCAAAGGCGCAGATGAACATAGCTCTAGAACAATACGGCATCCACATAAACTAAAAATTGAATCCTGTAAAACAGCCTTCAAACAAAAAAGCATTGTGGTCATGGGACCAAAAATATATAACAAGTTGCCAGATAATCTAAAATCGCTAAATACTATTCAATTTAAAAGAAAATTATATGACATGCTGACTAATAAATGCTATTATGACATGAAAGAGTTCTTTGAAGATAAATTGTAATTTAGATCAGATATTTATTAATTTAGTTTGTAATTATTGACACGCTGACATGTATATTTTTATCATTGACATTAATTTTGTATTTATTTAAATTGTTTTTTTAATATTAACTTAATCTTTTAATTTTTGACATTCTGTATTTAATTGTATTTTTATAAAATTATTTAAAAAGTTTTACTTGTGACATAAGATTTGTATGCCTATTTAGGTAGAGCACAAAAGAAGCTATATTTTTTCAACCATTACACCTGATGTACTTGTGTCTCACAAATCAATAAATGAATTATGAATGAATTATGAATGAAATGTGGGTCGGGAGTTGCACTTCATATTAAGATTAACTTAAATTGACGATTATGTATACATATCTAGGAAGGAACAAGTATTGTTGAGTTGTTGACACAGAAATGTTCGAATACAATTATGATGACATATAACATATAACATGTAAGTAGGTAAGTAGCTAAGTAGGAAGTTCTATGTTTTATAGTAATGAAAATACATTGATGATTTAATGAAGATAGATGAAGATAGGTCAGATGGCTATCCAGCTGCTTCGGCAGTTAGAGTAAAGAGGTCTTTGGGGTTTTCATCATATTTTCTTCTAGGGCATTCTGAAATCATACATGTGGGCATAAAACATTTTGCATCCCATCGCTGAATCGATGTATGATTAATGATAAAATGTTTAATAAGCTTCGTGTTCTGACTGGTCGATTTGTGAATAAGACTGGTGTTGCGATTCATGGCAGAAATACACAATACCGTTCGTTTATAAAATTTATAGGTAAAGCGAAACGTAATGAAATGAAAAATAGGTGAACTTATGGCCGATTTCACCAACGATCCCTCTTTTAGGGGACACTTTATTTCTTTTAGGGGCCACCTAGCAGTTGTTTCGATTTGACCCAAGTGTAAGGGTCATCTAGACTTCTTAGGGACCCCCTAAACATAAGAGTCCGGCCACCGAACTAGGCAGCTAAGAAAAAGAGCTAAGTGCTCCTTAACTGTTGGTGAAATGGGGCATTAATCCCTAATAGAGTTAACGTATCTGTGATCCCATACACTCGACATCGATGTGATTATGATTGATAACCTAATTAATTAACCCTCTAAATGATGGAACTTCTGGCTTCAAACGTCCTCCGACTTTCCTCTGATCGACGATTTTAGGCTACCTTCGGCTATCCCGTAAAATGGCGATAGAATCTTTGCTCATCTTTGTTGCTGTACATTTTTCTGACCCCACACTAGGATACCCTTTGTCGTGGGAACCAGAAACGGCTACATCACACACATATAAATATCCAAGACCTGGGGTTATTTTTTTCTTTTATCCCCACCCTGGGATCGAACCAATTTCATTTCGACATTGTATTCCATAAAATCACTGACAGCTTTATTTTGCGGCGACGGAGTTTTATATTGTGGTCCATAGTAGTATATGTCAACGTAAGATTGTCAAACTAATGCGTTAGTTTGTAAACTATCTACAAATTGTGAACCATATTACCGCCAGGATTTAGAATTTACGATTCTTTTGTTCTTACATGTCAACCTAACACGAAGACTATTCGGTGTCTACTACTCTACTACTCTAGTCTTCATCTAAGCTACTGCAGTGTTTGCCCTGGTATTTCGTTTGCAATTAAATTTTAAAACAGTTCCCAATTTAACGCTTTTATTATAAAAAAACGCGTCATACCGTACACAGTACGGTATAGTTTACGATTGATCGATAGTTTATGAACTTACAAGAAAGAAAAACGTTAGATTATAAACTAACGGTTTTGATAACCCAATAGAGCAAAGAATCGAGTCGAGCGCTGTCTGTTGACGCAGTTATTTCAAAGGTGTTAGTTTTTTGGGTTCCGTATAATAACGGCCTTATATGTCGTCTATTTGTTTTGATATTATGTATTTAGAATATACATATTGATAAGTAATTTATTATATTAACTAGTTAAGATTGTGCGAATAGATCTACGTTCTCATAAATTTATCCTGTCCAACCTAGGTTTGCTGCAGGAAATCTCTTGTTAGAACTAAGCTCGCCTTTGTGCATATATTTCATCTTTTGTTTTGTACATAAAGAGCTCAAGTAACTATCAGAAAAATCCTCATTATGCCTAGGTACATATTTGTGTTAGACCTACCTTTAAGATATATGATACTACAATGGTTAATAAAAGCTGTATGATACTCACTCATGGTGCCCAACCAGATGTAGCTAAAGTGGCGAACAAATACGTAAGGTGGCCACCTGTTTTCCAAGGTGGCAAGACGGTGGAATAACCCAACCAACTTGCAGACAGGGTCTCTAACGCCCTAATTTTTCCTTATTTTATTTATTTTCCTGTTTCCTGCTTTCGACAGTTGTTGATACCCTGTTTATTGCAGTTACACTTTTTCCTCATCCTAATGGATATATAAAAAATAATCCCGTATCTAGAAAAATAATACACGCGGCTGTATATGCCTATATGCCTAAATAGCGTCGGACTCTAGTATAGCCCGGTGTCCGCACATATGCAGCCCTAGACTCTACCTACAGACCTTACAAGCATAACTGCAGCCGCATTTTATTGATTTTAATAATGGTGGACGCACATATATATCCGGGTACTCATCAGCGAGCCGTAACTGTAACCGTTGCACGAACCGTAACAAAAACCGTCGTTCGCGAGCCTGTCGCGAGCGCGTTCGTAGCGAGCCATCGTTGATGCGGGAAGGTAGTTGCTCACTTCCGAAGGATACTTGGATCCCACAGCCCTTCACATCCATCCTGGATAGTGCTAACGAGCAACAAATCATCACTAAAATTTCCAGGTTTTCGAAAGAGAACGTGTCCACATTCAGTGAATATATAAACACACGTAAAATTGGCGATATCAACCTAAGTTGTTAGACAGCCGATAATTAAGTAAATAATAAATAATTGAGGCTTCTAAATGCCATACACACTAGAACCTTGTCACTATATCTGCTCGGTTACAGTTACAGCTCTCTGTGCCGAAGATACGCGACCGAAGTTCGACATGATTCCGCGGCGGATTTTACGACACACCATAAGTGCCGAACTTACGCGGCAGAAATTTGTGTGTGTCTCGTTCAGTAGAGGTCTCGGCAACCGAAGCGAACTTCGGCCGCGTATAATGTGAGCTCTGCAGAATAAGTTGCCGCTGAACTTACGCCCGACCGGAGTTTGCTGTACGCTATAACGCAACGTAATTTCGGCAGTATATGTCGTCAGTAATTGAAATAGCATTGCAGGTGTAATCATGCCGAAACTTCGGTCGCGTATCTTCGGCATAGTGAGTTTAGACACTGATAATTATCCGGCTCAACGATCGAAAACCCATTATAAAACAACGCGCGCATGAAGGTCTGCGTATGGTCTGCGTATGGTGCGTGGTTGCACAGACTTCATACTTCTATTCGAATGCTATGACTGTAGGCAGGGCTTACGTCCACACATCGGGAGCCGTAAGCTCGATCCCGATGTGTGGACACTATTGATGCTACGAATACTACTTTTACGAATACGAATACGAATATCAAACCTTCTATTCGGTGAATACGATTACGAATACGAATAAATCTCGCCATGGTAATAATAGACTAATTTATTTGATGAATTTCTGTTCTCCTAATAATTAAAGTTTACAATAGACAAATTTTTATATAAAAAAACATAAAATTTGTAGATTTTCTGGTTTTTCGGCGATTTATTTTTTCAGTCTGGATGTTTCCAGCTGTTGAAAAAAGTCTTTCCGAGGCGACTGAACAAGGCTTCAGTGAAAAATATTTTCGGGCGAGTTTTTTCAGTCTAGGAAAATTGACATCTTCTCGCCAAAAGGCCACTGGATCGTCGTATTTTTACGTGCTGACGACCGATGCGCGTTTTCGCCGAATACGAATATTCGGTAAATGTCTATTATTCGGCGAATACGTATATTCGTATTCGTTGCATCACTAGTAGACACCAATACTTCATAGGATACTTCATGGCTGTGACAGTGAGTCTTTTGGTTTAGTTCTGAAATTTTTGAGCCACAGCAAGAACTCTTACAACCGCTTGTTACATCATAGCCCACCTGTCCGTAATAGTCCGTATGTCACAGCGTCATAAGATTAAATAAAAAATGAAACCCCGTCATCAATACACCCGTTTGAGACCTCGATGCCACAAAGACAGTCAGATATACTGTTTAATATTTATGCTTCGGAACGCACCTTTTTTCGTTGCGCGACTCGGACCGCGAGTGATCGGAACGGAACTAGCAGCTGTCACTTGTATAGAAACGTGATGACGAGTTAGAGGTTACCTTTTTGCACATGGCATTCGGGCCTTGGCTGTATTTTTATTCGTAATAATTGTCTAACACAGGTGTCGGGCCTGGTCGGAGTGTTAATTTGTAATAATCATCACGGAACAATCGTCCAATCGTCGGGAAATAAGTAGATTCACGTCATCGGAGTGAGTGCTTCGTGTTGTGAAGGGACGAAGTGATTCGGGGATCAATTCGTCGCATTCGGACAGCGACCCTTCGTGTCGGCAAGCAACACGACGGCGACAGCATCGGGCTACGACAAGAGTAAGATTCGACTCCTCTCCCCCCACCCTTGTGCTCCTCATCCCGTGTTCCTGCCTCGAATTGAGTCCCTGAGAATTGAGACTGCCTCGGTCCACGGCGTCAAAGGTCAGTACTCCTGGTGAAAACCAACCCTACCAAGATTCCACGCCCTGTCGGTTAAGGCGTGGAATTTAATCATTTTGGTAGCAGGCGCGGTTTCCTAGTAGGAAATCGATTCACGGACGGTTGTAGGGTTGTTTTTTTTGCCACATTGTAGTTGGGAGAAAAGGGTATCTCAGATTGGTCGGCAATCAGTTTGTGAGTGAGTCTTGTGGTCGGTATACCACAATTAAAGTTCATTTTCGGTTAGTGAATGTATAATTGACGATTTAGTTAACAATTATTATAAAGTTGTAGTCGGAAACTACTCGGTGTGCATAAGGAACAGTCATTCGGTCGGACTATAGTATTGCAGTCGGGTTCCATAGTATTGCAGTGTTATTTCGGATTACAGAGCAGGGTCAGGCTATTTAAGGGGTATTAAGCGGATTTTGCTGACCTCAAAAGAAGTGTGGGACATATCGGAGGGGCCACTTCTAGAAAAATAGTTTTTTTTATAATACCTTTTTGTGTGTTATTTGTATTGTACCATATGGTGGCATTCTCTAATTGATTTAGAGTGTATAGTTATAAGGTGTATGTCCACAGGGCGACCATATTAAATATTTTTTAGGATTTAATTGTTTTAGTGGTTGCCTTAGTTTTGACAACTTAGTTTTAATTTCTGTGCCCAGCGCTGACGGGCAAGTGCTGGTCTCTGGCTAAACTTAGTTCGGTAGTGAAGTATAAGACCAGAATCTATTAAATCGGTAAACATGGCACCTTCGCCCTTGACAGTACTGCGGCATGGTGTCCGTGAGGAAATGAGATGGCTCGCCCATACCCATAAGTATGCGGAGCGACCAGATATGGATGATGTCCTGCTCAAGTGTGTGGAGGACGCAATGACACGCGTCGGGAAGGTGTGTCGGCTGGCTGCGGAGGCTGAAGCTCTCGGGCTTACTGATGAAGCCTCGGTGGCTGCAGTGAAACAGCTCTGCGCGGATGCTGACCAAGCGATGGAATGCTTGGGTGACATCGAGCGTCGCGCGGAGAAAATTAAGCGGTCACGAAGGAATGACCGTGGGGAGGATAACGGAGACCCACCCCCGAAGGGTGTTGTTGGACGGCTGCCACACCTGGAGATTCCGGCCTTCAGTGGGGCAATTGATGAGTGGCCGGCCTTCATCAATTTATTTGATAGCTTGGTCCACGGTCGGGACGACCTGGACAACGCCTACAAGTTGGCCCAACTATTGATGGCTCTGCGGGGTGAACCGAAGGAGTTGGTCGGTCACCTAACGGTCACGGCGGGCAATTATGAGATAGCCAGGTCCATATTGTTTGACCGCTACCAACACAAACGGCGGTTGGTTGATGCGCAGCTGGGGAAGCTGTTTAGCATCCCTAAAGTAACCCGGGATGTTGACATCCGAGTACAGGTGCTCAACCCTGTGCTGGTGGCCACGAAGGCCCTTCAGAACCTTGGTCTTCCGGTAGACCAATGGTCATACAGTGTTTTGTATATGGTTTTGTCACGGTTGCCTGCAGCTGTTCAAAGTCGAATTGACGGATTTTTTGGAGGGTGAATGCAGGTGATGTGAGACACTGGACACGGAGGCCAGTGTGCAGCGCCAACCCGCGCGGATGCGGGACGGGCCGCGCCTACCACCCCCACGGGGGGGTGGGCGGTCGAAACAATTTGGCGTTTTGAATGCCGCGCCGTCGGGTGACGGCTGTGTGCACTGCGACAGTGCCGGTCATGAAGTGACCAGTTGCGCCAACTTTAAGGCGCTCGGGGTAGCTGCCCGCAGGAAGATAGTCTTCCGCCACCGATTGTGTTTCGGTTGTTTGGGGCCGCACACGCTGAGCGAGTGCTCGCGCGCGTACCCCTGTGAGTGCTGTGGTGGCAAGCACCACATCGTGTTGTACCTGAATCGGTCAGGCCCTTCGGACGGTCACCAGGGCCGGACTCAGGTTGGTCGGCCACAGGGCCCAACCAGGGCCGGACCCAGTCCCCCTCCGGGCAACGGGAGACACCAACGGGGTGACTGGGTTACCCGCGGACGGGACCCCCCCCCGAGGGGAAGGGGGCAGCGCGGGGGGTAACATGCGGGATAGCCGGGGTTCGGTCGCCGCTGTCCACGGTCAGCGAGGACTTCGGGCCGCTGGCTCACCGCGTGTTACGGGCGGGTGTCAGATGGCACCTATGAGTGGCGCGAAGGCTGGGAGCCCACCACCTTCTGCGCCACCCTGCCCGTCGCTCTGGGAGGCGAACAGGGAGGCGAACAGTCGGATGTCGCCCCCATTCCTAGAGCGCTGTCCCCCATCCATCCACGGTGGCCACCGGGCACACCGTACACCGTCCGGTATGGTCGGATACCGGGACAGCGAGGGGCCTATTATGCGGGTTGGGACCCCTTGATGTATATACGGTCTGATATGCCACCGGCATATCAGCAGCCGAGTTACTCCACGGCCGACGGAGGTCTCAGCGGGTTCGGATCCCGCGGAGGTTCCCGCTAGGGACACGCCGCCCACTTACAGGGTGCCGCCACTCCACAGACGGTCATGCTCCCCACCGCCTCTGTGATAGCGTGGAGTTCGGACGGCAAATCTTGTGTGGCACGAGCACTATTGGACTCGGGGGCCCAGGGGTGCTTAGTCTCGTGCAACCTTGTAAGACGGTTGGGCATTTCGGTAAGGGAGTATCCACATTCCATTCGGGGAATTGGGAACACGGAAGTCGGTTCCGTTAAGGGAGTATGTTGGATTACTCTCTCGTCACGGGTGGATTCATCGGTGAATCTGACGGTCACGGCATTAGTCATGCCTAATGTGATGGGCTGACACCCTCATGTACGGTTGTCACCCTCGGTGCGACAGTTGGTCGCTGGGTTGTCACTGGCTGACCCGGAGTTCGATATTCCGGGCCCAGTAGACATTTTATTGGGTGTCGATGCCTTGGGATACCTGTTAGTGCCAGGTGTCCACGTGTTGCAGGCGACTGGTCTGGTTTCGGTCAACACCAGACTGGGCCATGCGGTAATGGGTCCGGTCATGCCGGCTGCCCCACGCCTAGCGACTCGTAGTCCCTTATTCGGTTCTGTACTCTCGGAGGTGATACAGAAGTTTTGGGAGGTGGAGGAACCACCTACGGTCCGCCGGTTGGACCCGGTTGAAGAAGAGTGTGAACAGTTTTATCGGAACAATACTGGTCGCCTTCGGTCAGGTCGATTTCTCCCACGTCTTCCATTCCGGAGTGATCGCCCACCGCTGGGCAGTTCAAACCATGCAGCCGAGACGCGGCTTCTGTCGATGGAACGACGCATGAAGCGTGACGGGATTTTCCGGCAGAAGTACGTCGACTTCATGCGGGAATACGAGTCGCTCGGCCACATGTCGGTTTCGGGTGTCGACTGGAAGCGTGAAGACCACCGCTTCCTGCCCCATCACGCGGTCTTGAGGACCCCGGAGGGCAAAATACGGGTAGTGTTCGATGGATCGGCATCAACATCTAACGGCATGAACCTGAACCAGTGTTTGCATTCAGGGCCGAAGTTGAACCATGACATCGCGGATGTTATCACACGGTTCCGTCGACACAATGTTGTGTTTGTAGCTGACATCCGGATGATGTTTAGACAGACGGTCATTCACCCTGACGATAGACGGTATCAGCTGATACTGTGGCGAGAGAGCCCAGATCAGCCCATCAAGGTGTACGAGCTGAACACCAACACGTACGGGCTACGGTCTAGTCCTTATTTGGCGATTCGCACTCTGCGAGAGTTAGCGGATCGAGAACGGTTAAATTTCCCTAGAGGAGCAGCAATCCTGGAGCAGGATCTCTACGTGGACGATATCTGTACCGGTGCAGATTCCGTAGAGGAGGTGCTCGCTCGTCGGGACGAGCTAGTTGAGCTCCTACGAGGTAGAGGTTACGAGCTCCGGAAATGGATGTCGAACTCTCCAGAGTTACTGTCTGGTCTTCCGGATGACTACCAGCAGGTTCCCCACATTTTTGAAAACTTGGAAAATCCAAATATGTTGTCGGTATTAGGTGTCCAGTACCAGCCTGTGTCACACATTTTTCGTATCGGGTCGAGTTGGACTCCCCGAAGGTCTGGACGAAACGGAACGTCCTTTCAACGGTGGCTATGACATTTGATCCAAACGGGTGGATCACCCCGGTAACATTTCAGCTCAAGTGTTTTATGCAGCAATTGTGGTCTGCTGAGCTGAAATAGGACGACCCGATCGGCGGGTCATTGAGCTCAGAGTGGGACTCGTTCTTTTCGACCCTCCCTGGCATCAATCGGATTTCACTGCCACGGAGGTTGGTCCCCACCAAACGATACACCGCCACCCTGCATGGGTTTTGCGATGCCTCGGAGAAGGGCTACGGAGCTGCGGTATATCTGCGTACGGTCGACTCCTCGGGGGAGGTTGATATGCGGTTGGTCATGGCCAAGAGCAAGGTTGCGCCGTTGCGCACTCACCTGACCATTCCCAAATTAGAGCTTTCGGGAGCGGCTCTCCTGACTCGTCTGCTCAACCACACGATGACGGTTCTTCGTGGGTCAATAGCGTTAGAAGATACGGTCTACGCTTGGACGGACAGCCAGATCGTGTTATGCTGGCTGAAAGCTTCAGTTCACAAGCTGGAGATTTTTGTGGCGAATCGGGTTTCGCAGATTTTGAATTCGGAGGTTCCCTTAATCTGGAGACATGTTCCAGGGGAAATGAACCCAGCAGACTGTGCGTCTCGTGGGTATCACGCTCCGGAGTTGGTTGGACATCCCTTGTGGTGGGGTCCAAAATGGTTGACT